>OX465579.1:48115306-49594251 GCA_950022655.1 Alentia gelatinosa | reverse complement strand
AGTGTACTATCACTTTCCGCAGTATCTCTACCTCACCAGTGGTGGAGACAATGTCGCTACCCCGTGTTACCACTTCCGCACGGGTTGGTTTGGAATGGAGGTAGGCAGGGGAGATGCAGGATCTACTACCTAGCATAGCCTAGAACAGAAAACCAGACTCGATTCTGGTCTCTTCACCGTTGAAATATTTACAGAGAAACATAACCAATACCGAGGCTCCAGGCATTCACTCAACTGAGAGGCACCACGAGAAGACCTGTCAACCCACTGCGGACTCAGCCTATATATGGACTGAGTTACATAATGCGGGCGACCCTGTAGTATTTGCATACACGGGTCCACCAGCCTTACCGCACAGCAGGGATCGGCAATTGCGCCACCTAATGTGAAGTGAAGCAAACGTTGCTCGACTACCCTGACCCCTACACTGCTATGATATTGACACAATAGGCCATATATAAAAATGTGGTTGACCTTACAGTAACCCACTCTACACAAATCTTTTATACATTCAAATTAAAAGCAGTATGATTGAGTGATGAAACAACAACATACTCATATATTAATCCGGGTCAGTGTGTGATTTTGGGGTGTCCATAAATGACATCATATTATTTTTCACCATTTTTGACCCCCCCCCCCCCCCCTCGGTCTCTTGTCATGTTTTGCCATACAACCTTGACATGCTCACCACCCTGCAACCCCCCCCCCTCCCCATACTGCACGACGTCATTAATGGATGTTGATGTTTCGTGATTTTGTAAAATACACATAGACAATAATCGGTGATTGTTTGTAGGGGCGACCGTAACCCATGATGGGTTGTCCAATGCTTCGAGTGGTTTACAGAGCTGACTGTCCCAAAACCATCGATTGTTCTATTTCGTTTCCATGGTCAATAATGATGATTTACATTCCCGGAAATTCGATAATGGGTTTGGGAAAACAGTTTTTGTATTTGTTTTATGGCGGCCAAAGTTTCTTATCGAAATGGAGGCATCGGCTATCACATCATACTGGATGCTTTGAAAGGTCAGGGTGCGCTTCAGTGCAACGCTAGTGTAATTCGGCATCAAGGGTCATGTAAAAATCTAAAACTTGGCCTTCAAAATAGCCCGATGACCTTCCAAGCTCTGAAGTAGATGCTGCAACTCAATGGCAGGTATCCCCAAACTAAAAAAACAACATCAATAGGCTTGGATTAAAAACGTATAGATTTTGATTTTTCATGAATAAAGGTGGTTTGTATTGACAAATACTGCTTGAGATTCTTTCAGAGTTTATGAAGTTGGGCTGGCTGGGGCGTGCATAACGGGTGGTACCTACTGCTTCCGACACACTCCGACAAGGCTTACGACACACTCCGTCAAGGAAATTCCCTGTTGGAAGGGCTCTGTCGGAATGAGTCGGAGTCTGTCGTAAGCAGGGTTCGGTTCTAGACCGACTACCCCAAACATTAGTTCAGAATTTTCCCTCCAGGAACCCTGCGAACAGGCTCAAACTAAGACTGTAAGAGGGGGTGTCCACCAAGCTCCCGACGCGAACCGACGCGCCCCGATACTGCCCTCCCGATACAAAATCCATATCGTAGCAAAATCTTGGAGCTTATCGGGGCAGTTGGTAAGTTTTCTACGATAACGCTACCGACGCGGCCCGACGCGCACCGACGCAAACCGACGCAAAACCCTATCGTAGAGGGTCTACGACAATCGAACATGTATCGATTGTCGTAGCGCGTCGGGCCGCGTCGCAGTGTATAGATGACTCTTTAAACGGGAAATCATATGAAATAATCTATGGAAAATTATGAAATTTTCAGAATGTCTAGAATATATAATGCTGATGCGGTTCTGCAAAAATTGTGAAATTTGATAGTAGATAGGGGTCTCAAAACGATCCTTCTATACTTTAACTTGGAACTGGTTTTTTTCATTAGATATTATCATGAGGTATCATATAATATTGTATTGTATCTACAGATAAAATATCAATCTTAAATATGCCTTATTTCTGGAATTATAAAGGAATTATGGTTGATTACACTGGTTGCATCCTGAGCTATATCGGGGTGTATCGGGACCATGGCACCTTTTTGATGCACCCTCCCAATACGTTCCGACGCGCACCGACACAAGCCGACGCGAACCGATACGCTACGATATGCCTCCCGACGCGCTACGATATGGCAATTTTGTGTCGACTCGCGTCGGCGTTGGTGGGTGCGGGGTCTTATGCACTGTCATTTTGAGGCAGGAATTCCTGCCTCCATCCAAGCAGGGTGCTCAGGCTTTCATAGTACACTGGCCACCAGAGCAGATTTTCGCAGCACAGCGCAGACATGGGTTGGTGACCAATCTAGCTTTCAAAGATGCTATAGATAGAACAGCCAACCAGGATATTCCTCTCACCAAAGGTAAGCTAATAGGACCCATGCTCTGTTAGACTTTCAGGTACCGTAGCCCGAAGGTGGCACGGTGCGTGAAGGCGGCACGGTGCGTGAATGGACTATGTAGACTCTAGTTCGTCCCGTTGTCGCCAGGCCCAGGGCGCTCAGGCTCTCGTACTGCGAAGCTGGGTGTGGTTCTGGAGACGGACTGAACGCGGTAGAGGGTGGTGCCACATTGCCATACCCTCAACCAACAGATGTGAAGAGAGTGAGTATTGGTTTAAAGGTTTTCCCGCCGCTCTTTGTTTTTAGCTAATGTTCATGAACCCAGATATACCCAGCGCATAGCGCCAGGACAGTTACTTGCTCAATAGTTGCAGTAGCTGCCTCATACTCTGCATGACTGTACAATCATCCTTGATTCATTTTTAATTCAATGGTCTCAGTTCTGAGGAATAGCGTGGGCTCCATATTGTCTGCCTGGTGTTTTCTTGACTGCATGTCTGCAAATTCATTGCCCTAAATTCCAATATGGCTATGAGACCACCTCTTTCCCATGCTCTCTCTTCAAGGTTGGGTATGATTACTTGATGTCCCTAATAATGGGATTTCCTGGATTGTGCTGGATAATGACAAGCAAACAGGACTTTGAATCAAAGAAAATTGTGAATTTTTTGTATTTTGACCTTCACCAAGGCCAGAGAATGCAGAATTGCATAGGCTAGAGCTGAGAAGATTCTGCTTCTGCCATGAACGGCCATTCTCAGGTTTCCATAACCAGTGTGCCTTTCATCCTTATCCCTTTCAGGACGAATGATGCCTTGAGGCATCAACTGGCCCAGGCCGAATTATGCCTTAAGGCATCAAATCAGAAACAATTACAAAGTTGCTTTTGACAAAGAAAAAAATGGATCAATTAACATAAAATATACATTATACACAGAATGTAGGCAAAAATTGTATTTAATATTCTAAAATAGAAATATAATGATACCAAAGGCAGTGTATCATATCATGTGATTAAGCACTCAAATTATGGGCTCAAGCCACCATGTGCTCGTCCCCTTGTGGCACATATGGACACTAGCATCCGTCCTTATGGATACTGCCCAGCCACAGGTGCCCGTCCTCAAAGGATTTGACTCACTTGTGTAGATGACACATGATCTTTGAAGCATCTTTGCAAAATATCGTACCTGAAAAGGATGTCCCAAGTGTTGGTGACCATTTCTTTGATCTGGGGTCCGTTTAAAAAACAACCAACGACAATTTTGACTTACGGTAAGAAATTTGTGACCATCTGAGACATTTTGGAAGATATTTGGTTACTACATTACCATTCTAACTTTTATATTACAATGGTAATGCAGTAATGGTAACGTGATACCGTAATGAGGTTAGAATGGTAGCTTGGTAATGGTAACAAGATTAGGATGCGGTTGGAATGGTAACGCACTCATGAGATTAGAATTGTTATGTGGTAACGGTAACGAGATTTAAATAGTACAGTAATGCGGTAGCGGTAAAGCGATAACAGGATTAGAATGTGGCATGAACGGTAATTTTTCCAAATACTTAATGGGGGTTGGACACAAGTTCCCAATGTTAAGTCTATTGGGGGGGAAATACCAGGGGTGAGATAAAGGATGGTAACATGGGTAGAACGGTAATGCGGTAACGAGGTTAGAATGATAATGGGGTAACCCATTTTTCCATTTGACAATGATTCGCCAGTTCTAAAAACTATGCGGTATACCTTCAGTCCCTGTTGATATATACATTAAACTTGAAGTTGATAGGGCGATATAAATTAATGAACAAATGAATGAGCGTTCAGCATAAGCCAAACACCACCTTGGGTAATTATCATGGTTGTAACCTCGTTCATTTTAATTCTATTGTAGTATACGATTTAATTAGCGTTACATGATTATTCGATTAATGTTATTAGCTTTACATAATTATAAGTTTCCTTCACATGTGGTTAAAGACATGCATGTATATCCTAGGAAGGAGTCTGCAGCCACTGATAAATATAGTGATCACTCCTTTTTAGCGTAATTTCCTAATGTCTACAGGTATGGACTAGTCCATTTAATCGTTCTTACCTGATAATTCCCAGGTTAAACGAGACTTACCTTGGTAGAAGGTGAAGTTTGGCCTGAAGTCTATTATTGTTGTAGGTCGTCGAATTGAGCAACAGAGATACACAGCTCGCTGGGTACCAGCAGTATTTAACATCCTATGGAGCACAGGTAAACTACCCCTTAGCAACACTAAATTTGGGTAGGGAACAACAGTTTTGGGTGGGACTGTTGCTCAATTCGACGACCTACAACAATAATAGACTTCAGGCCAAACTTCACCTTCTACCAAGGTAAGTCTCGTTTAACCTAGGAAGTCTATTGCTTGTTATCGGTCGGTCGAATAACAACAGAGACTTAGTCACTTTACCTGGGCTCCTACAGAGAATGATGTTGGGTTGTCTAGTTGTTGTTCTCTGTTTGTAACACTGTTATTTGGAATGTAGTGTCATCTGAAGTTATTGGGCGTTTGTGTTCGCATTCGTCCATCTTGCCTTCTTCAGAATGGTCTGCATAGGTAAATACCTGAGGGCAGCCTTGGAGGTAGCTGCTCCCCTCGTGGAATGAGCCTCAAATACAGAAGTGTTGACACCTGCTTCTTTCATAGTTGTTTTGAGCCACCTGGCTATTGTGTCTTTGGTAGCCGGGTGTGGTGCCTTTCCTAAGGTGATCCATAGTTCTTTATGGTTCCCTCGTCGTTCCTTAGTAAAAGACACATAAAATTTCAGTGTTCTATAAGGGCACACTCTTCTGTCTTTGTATTTTGCCAAGTGCAACTGTTCTAAAGACTGTCCCTCTCTAGTGTGTTTCAGAAGACACTTTAACTGCAAAATGACTTCCTCATCATTCCAAATAATACCCTCAGTGTCCAAGGCATGAAGTGTCTGAGTTCTTTGTGCTGTCGACAAAGCTATTAGCATCAAAGTTTTAAATGTAAGCTTCCTTAACTCTTTCAGTCCGAGCAATGCCTGGAGGCATTCCCACCCAGGGGACGAGGAATGCCTCCAGGCATTGTTTAAAAATATATTTATGTTTATGTGTCATCATCACAAATGTTATGTTTTATGAGAAATAATGAATAGATTTACACCATTTGTTCACAATTAATAAAAAAAATACCATGTTCATCATTATTCTCTGTGGGTATTTGATAAGTAACTATAGTAACTGGTATCTAAAGGTTGCTTAGTGACACCCATACGACAAACAGACACCATACGACGATAGTCTTGTCCCCTTGGGGTTTATAGAGGTATTATGCCTTGTCCTATAGTGCCTGTGCTCTCCAATCAGGTTCGGACAGAAAGAGTTAAGTCTAGTGCTTGTAAGGGAGACCATTTCTTGAGAAGTGATAAAACTGTATTCACATCCCATGTAGACTGATATTTAGGTCTAGGGGGCCTTACGTTGTATATCCCCGTCAAAAGTCTTGTTATCATCTCATGAGAACCAACAGGTTTCCCATCTATTTTCTCAACATAAGATGATAGTGCACTCCGGGCAGTATTTACTGCCGAATAGCCTAGTCCTTCCTTATGAAGTTTGGTGAGGAAACTCATAATTTCAAAAACTGAAGGCTTGTTAGGCTTAACCTTATTTTCTACACAGAAAACAGTCCATTTCTTAAGGGCTACATCATACTGTTTCTTAGTGGAAATCCTCCAACTAGACATATACAAATCAACAGTATCCTGAGAAAGTCCCTGTGTTTCCAGAGCTCTCCCTAAATCACCCATGCCACAAGGTGCAGGGGCCACAGTTCTCCTGAAACTGGATTGCTAGTGTCACCTTGCCCAGTTCCAGTTCCCTCCTGGCTGTCCTTCTCAGGAGGCCTCCCCAGGGTTGAGCATCCCACGCGGGCGTGACTTAGATGCCCTCGACCTTGTTCTTCCTGGCTTTTTGAAGGACCCGGAGACTCAGTCTGAAAGGAGGAAATGCATAGAATCTGTCAGTCCATTTGAAAGAAAATGCATCAATCATTTCTGCCTCTGGATCAGGGAACCAATTACAAAATCTGGGTAGTTTGTTTGTCAGTCTGGATGCAAATAAGTCAATCTCACAGTGTCCTAACTTATTTGTCATCCAGTGAAAAAAGTCTTCCGGCATTTTCCATTAACTCTTAGACTTGATGCAGACTGTTCTTGATTCCCAGTCTGCATCAACATTTTTTACACCTGGAATGTGAGCCCCAATTAGCCATAGCCTTTGTTGTTGACACATTTCCCAAATCTCTTTGATGATAATATCACATTTATCACCCTTAGAACCTCCCTTGTGATTCAAGTAGGCCACTGTTGTGGTATTGTCTGATAAACATCTGATAGTTGTATCTGTCAAAGATTTTGTGAAGCATTTCAGTCCAAAAGCTAATGCCAAAGTTTCTTTGACATTAATGTGGAGCTCTTGTTCAGTCAAGGACCACTTTCCCCTTGTAGAAGTTCCATCTTCCCAGACTGCCCCCCAACCTGTGTTTTAGGCATCAGTAGTCAAGGTATAGACTGGTGACTGGACTTTAATGTTCTTAAAGCCATGTTCAATGTTTTTCACCCACCAGTCTATATCCTCCATGCCTTCTTGGGATATGTTCATGGGTTTTTCATAGTTCCCCTTTTTCCTTTTCAAGGCCTAAATCTTGTCCCTTTCTAGTCTCTTGTAATGGGCTTCCCCATACTCAATTCCTTTTGAATAGTCCACCATCAAACCTATGATGCTAGCAACCTGTCTAATTTTTATATTAGACCCTGATCCAATGACTTTCACCTGGTCTTTGAATTTGGAGACTTTACTTGAAGTGGGAGATGCTGTCATGTTGTCTGTGTTAATTTCATAACCCAGAAAAGTGAGTTTGTTTGTTGGAATCAAAACACTTTTGGTTTCATGTACTTTGAAACCCAGAGAAACTAGCAGTTTCAAAAGAGTCTGAACAGTTTTCACAAACTGTTTTTCAGTTTCAGCCATAATGAATGTATCATCAATATAGCCAAAGACTGAGTGTCCTTTCTTTTGCAAGTGTGCAAAAACTGCCTTCAACACTCTTGTGAACATCCTTGGTGCTTGGGCAAGCCCATTTGGTAAGCATGTATATTGCAACAAGTGTCCCTCCCACTGGAACCTCAGGTATTTTCTATCTTTCTGTCTGATGGGGATAGAGTAGTAAGCATCAGAGAGATCCAGGGAAGCCATAAAGGCCCCTTCATGTACCATATCAAAAGCAGTTTTCAAGGTTTCCATCTTGAAGTGTTTGTATGTCACAGAGCCATTTAGCACTGACAGATCCAGTATCATCCTGAATTTCCCATTAGTTTTTGGCCTGAGAAAAATATTAGAAATATATTGATCACTTGTCTCATAACAAGTTTCAATTATCCCTTTATCTACAAGTTCCTTTACCACAGATTTCAAGTTCAATCTTGACTCTTTTGACAGTACAAAAGGTCCTGGTACTTTATCCTGTACTGGATAATCATCAAACTCTATGGAAGCTCCCTTGATAGTTTCAATGATATATGGGACATGTGTAATTTTCAACCATTCAAACACATGATATTTAGTACCACCTGGCATAAACACTTCAAAATCAGGTGAATTTTGAAAGGAGTCACTCACCTGTTGTTTATCTACTGTGACCCCTTCCTGTGAAAACTCGGTTTCTGCCTTGTGTATGGTTTGTCCTTTGGTTTGTCATTCCTCCACTTTGGTTTGAAGTTAGAGGGATTCCTTAGCTTATAACCCTGGTTCTTCTTGTAGAAGTCCTTTTTTCCTGAAGGCCCTTCATACTTTTTCCTTAACATTTTGTCTGCTTGTCTGATTTCATCTTCAGCCCTTTTCATGGCCCCATTTATGTCCTCTCCTCCCAACCACTCAGGTGTAGCTTGGTTATCTTCTGATAACAAGTTTGACCACTTCTTGTCTAAAGTCTGTCTAAGCAACACTCTTCTTGTATAAGTAGCATCGGACATAGCACGGGAAAGGATCAAGTTTGAATTCATCATTCCGATATATGCTTTCGTTATTGTACTTGCCTTCTCCCTTATTTCGTCATCGGGGTTGTTTTTTGCCCAAAGTTTGAGTTCATATAGCAATTGCGACTGAGTCGCGATAGCCGACATCGCTGACACCACATTCTGTTGTATGTCCGCAATGTGCTTATCCACCATCTGCGTATCTTTAGTCGTAACACGGTTAAATACCTTGTTCAACTTCGGCACTTTCAACATAGAGGCGTTTGCAGGTCACGGATACAACTCACGTTTATCTTTGACGACATCTTTCTGTATCGGCGGGCCGATAACACGTGAGACAGTTCGAACAACCATGTCAGATACCTCCGGTCCCGTAACATCGTCCGATCCTCCAAAACGTCGTAGTTCAGAGCGCGTTCCGAACCCCTGCTGTCACCGTGACCAGCAAGTTGCCACTGCTGGTACCCAGCGAGCTGTGTATCTCTGTTGTTATTCGACCGACCGGTAACAAGCAATAGACTTGTTAATGTTGTTGTCCTGTACGGTTAATCATGAGTTACCCGTGCGACTGTGCCTCCGATTACTCACCTTTCAGTTGTCTTATTGATCTGCTGAGGACAATTTGAACGAATTCGCATTTGAAAAATATTCGTGACCTGTACGATATTTCCAATCAACAATTATCAAGGGTTATACTTTTATCTTATCGTTCAAGTCTCTTTACTAGATGACATAAAGGCTTCTTAAATTACCTCACACATATGCTGACGGAATATTGTCATTCATAGTTTTTTTTATAAGCGGAGGTGGGTGTTTTTACGTCCATAGGTAACTGACGCCTGGAAACGATCGTTATCAACGATTATCGAGACTGAAAAACACCCCCATGCTTAGTGCCTGGTCTGTGGTTGGAAGTTAGAAAGCTGCTTATCATTTGATTCTTTCCTTTTCGTTTCGTTTCTTGCTACCAGAGTAACAAGAGCTAAGTGTGCATTTTCAAATAGAATCATTGGCCTTTAACCCATTCACGGCGGGTGATGCCATATGGCATCAACCGTGCTAGGGCGCGATGATGCCATATGGCATCATCTGTGCTGGGGCGGGAGATGTCAAAAGGCATCATTTTCTTAAATTTGCAGAATTTCGTTTTTTTTGGAATAAAATAGGAAATATTGGAAATATAGTCATGAAATTTTCACAGAATATAGATGCAACACACAGGTAATGATTCGGGGTGAAATGGACATTAAGGTTAATGATTGCATATTTTACCACGTCCTAAACTATTGAACTATCACAATAGGCCTGATACTTCCCGCCCCCAGGTGGTATACATTAGCCCTAGTACCCGCCCTTTACCACATACTATTGCCACAGGTACCCGCCCTTAAAGGGTTAAAAGGCCAAATAAGCAGGTGGACGCATTTAAAACTCACTACAAGCTTAACACATGTTTAAAATTGATGACTGAAAATATTTTGATATCTTAATTCTAACGAACACAGAAGTTCATGGCTCAGTGCACACATATATTTAGCTACCTGTAGGGGATTCAATTGGCAATCAGCAATGCCTACATACAAAACGTTTTTGCCTCATGGATGAGTGCACACAGACCTATCTGCATGCTGCCTGCCCATGTGGTCCAACAAAAACTTTGTTCCTATATACACCAATAAAGTAGGTCAAGCCAATATCTGGGGGTAAATGACATTACAAATGATTTTACAAAACAATATCATTTGACTGGGTCTTGACTCATTCCTAAAACAAAGTTATGAACCATTTTGACTTCTGTTTGTGTGTAAATATGATGAATAAAATATCCTCTCATACACCTGATACCTCCCCCCTCCTATTATGAGATTTGGGAAAAATACATGAATAGCACATCAAATATACATTTCACCTAAATAATGACACTTCCTAGAGTGTAAGCAGCAGTCAGTGCCACTTATGGAGATGGTAAATGTTACACCAATGCTCACTGTAAATCAATATTGAGTAAACATCTGTTTGAGCATGCCCATTTCACTGAAAATCCCCCCCCCCCCCCCCCACTTTCAACAAATACTTGAATATCTCTGTAAGTATTGAATTTACTTAGAAAATTCCACTTCCTAGCACCTACTGTTTTTTTTTATTCTCTTTCAAATGAGGCATATCATATTCTGATTCAACCAGTCTAAGGGGTAGAACTATGTCCATAAAGGAGTTCTTAAAAATGGACCTGTGACTACAAAGGTCCCCCCCCTCCAAACCGAATTCCCTATTTTTTTTTTAAATCCATGCAAAAATACTAAATATTAAAACTGTAAGGCATTGTACCACCAAAAAACTTTCTTTCAAAAACAGAAATCATATTCCTATCTGTACTTAGTTAGCTATAAAAAGCAAAAATGTGGTCAGGTCATCTAGTGACTTTACAAGCATGTGTACTACAGTAGGCTATAGCCATAACCTAAAGACCAACCATCCACCTGCTAATAAGTTTAACCCAAGTAATGACACTTCCTAGAGTGTAAGCAACTGTCAGGGCCACTTATGGAGATGGTAAATGATACACCAATGTTCCTTGTTAATCAATATTGAGTAAACCTCCGTTTCAGTATCCCTATTTCACACAAAATCACCCCCCAACTTTGAACAAAGACTTGAATATCTCAGTAAACATAGAATCTACCCAGAAAATTTCACTTCCTAGCACCTACTGTATTTTTATTCTCTTTCAAATGAGGCTTATTATATTATGATTCAACCAGTTTAAGAGGTAGAAATATGTGCATAAAGGAGTTCTTAAAAATGGACCTGTGACTACAATAGTCCCCCCCCCCCCCCCCCAAACTGAATTCACTATTTTTCATAAATCCATACCAAAATACTAAATATCAAAACTGTCCACCAACCACGACAGGGCTGCGACACGCGCCGACAAGAAAGTTCCAATCGGTGCCTTGTCGCAGTATTGTCGTGAGGAGGGGAGCTGTCGTGACCCCTTGTCGCAGCCTGTCGGGAAGTGCACGCTCCACCTAAATATTCTATCGTAGACCTCTGCAACAACCTCCCGACACGCCACGACACGGCTCCAAAATCGAACATGTTTGGTTTTGTCGTAACCTTGTCGGAAGGCCCCCGACAAGCTTCATGTTGCAGCCTGTCATGGCCTTGTCGTAGCCTCTTGTCGGGAACTGTGGTCCACCAACCACGACAAGGCTTCCAATCGTAGAGCTGTCGTGGACCTTGTCGGAAAGCCATTGTCGCAGCCTTGTCGTGGTTGGTGGACGCCCCCTCCAAGGCATTGTACCACCATGAAACCTTCTTTCGAAAACAGAAATCATATTCCTATCTGTACTTAGTTAGCTATAAAAGGCAAATATGTGGTCAGGTCACTTAGTGACTCTACAAGCAGTTTTACTACAGTAGGCTATAGCCATAACCTAAAGACCAACCGTCCCCCTGCTAATAACTTCTCTACATTATCTGCCTTTGGTTTTAGCTGTTCAAGACAGCTTTAAAATAGGGCTATTTGACGTGCCCCCACTGTTCAGATTGTAGTTGGTTCTGGGTCTAAATTACCAGGTAGTGTTTACATCAATATTGAACTTTTGGGACTGAAACACCAGAGGTAAAAGAAAAAGCCATGTCTTTACAATTAATGATATCAGGACTACCTTGGGCAGAATTTAGAAACTTTAGACTTTCTTGCGCGATTTATACCACATTGAGACAACAGATATTCTTAAATTTTCAGTTGATCTATTCGCTTTAGGGAATATATTTATTCAACGCCTCAGTGGACCCTGAGGGTGTATTGGAACTATAGTAAGGTTCAGGTTTTCTCAGGGGTGGTGATAGAATCTGTGAGAAGCAAAAGTTTTGATTGTAAGCTATAAGATATGGAAACATAAAGACTACAAAGCCGAGAAACAAATGGGTATAACCTGGTAGCTGCTCTCTTCGGAGTCCCTCACTAACCCTTCACCAGACCTTCCTAACTAAGGATGTCCAACTATATTGTACGCTGAAAAGTAACGACGTTAAAGCATTTTAATCACTTATCATTTTTTATTTTGTCGGTCGCCATCTCGCCACACTAGAGACTTGATAGTCTAGTCCAAAGGCAAACAGTTTTAACTTACACCCAAGTCTCAGGGTATTTATTTTCCCTGAAAAAGTTGATGTACATGCACTTGGAACTCCCAGAATGGAGTAAATTTCTGTTGAATCTCAGTCAAGTTGACTTAAAATGATCATTCACTAAACACAATTCGGCAAACCAAGGACTATAATACATAATACAGACACAGAATTCGAAGACATTGCATTTCCCTGTAATTATCCTGTCCGCGGGCAGTCAAGAACGGAGAAAATAGCAAGGTAACTTGGATGCATCAAATTCATCAATAGATCCTCTCTATACACCAAATTATGAATGGCACACTGAGACATTCATAACGACAAAGCAATAAAATACTAGAGTTAATCTGTTCTCTTCCACACTTAGTATATATACTAATACTTTCCTTCAGGTTTCAGTATTGCACTATTAACTGTTCAAGCTAATGAAATATTCAACAGCGCTTGTCTCGCGATATCAAATGAAGTTCATAGACGGGCAACCTACTCCAAATTCTTATTTCAAGTATTCGTGGTGTTCAAATCATACAAATCGGCTAGAGTTCAGTCTCCGACTGTCTTCCCCACATAAGTCACTATATAGACTAAAGGCTACAAGGTGAGTTGTCGAACTAACATCAGATGGCTAGAACAGTATAATGTCCCAATAGGGGAAATCTTTCTTCCAGTATTGGTTTTGCATATATTTGTTCGTTCATTGGTTATATTATCAATATTAGAGCGGTGTTGCTGTAAAGACTGTATCCATGGAGACACCATATATGGCATCTAGTGAATCTGAAAAATGTCGATTCCAAGTCGTTTGTAACCAAAGAGACAGATTGCACGTCAGTCGAGTTTCTTCAAGTCGACCTAGTAGATCTCATTTCTCATGATTACATAAATAATATTTAAGTAACGAATAGTAATTATGTCAATCTAAGATAAGACGTTTTACAAGTAGTCAGTTAAACAGAGAAAGAAAACTCTGTCTACAATAAAAAGTCACTCAAGTTGAACAAGTAGTAGTAGCTTATAAAGTCCCAGCATCGTACACATTGAGGTAAAATCACTTGTTTCAAGTCAATTTCTTATTCTTGATGTATTATTTTTGGAAAAGTATATTTACAATCTTCATGCACTATGCACATGACTATCACAAGGCCACCTGGCAAATTTAAAAAATAAATTATTAAAAAAATGAAGAATCCCTATAAATGGGTATTAACACAGTATACAATAGGTAAACCCTCTATAGCAACTTGAGAAAGTAGGCTGTGAAAACAGGAAAATAAGTCGGGGCCATAGCATGGTCAGTGTGTCTGTTGGCATTTCGGAAAAATAGTAATAGACGAAAAAAAATACAGAAGTACTGTTGGTATATTTAAACAGCCTCCTGCAATCAATTCCAACTGTACGTGCATTGTGATTTGTTGAGCATCAGCCACCACATAACAAAGAAATAATTATGAAGTCCTATATCAAGGCCATCTAAATAATATTTTGTAATGATGGAAATTGTGAAAACCAATTAATGGGTAGCTCGTAAAAACTGTCGCATAATAGTATTTCTAGACTAATAGTGCCTCTTAAGTGACTGTCGCTAAAGTACGGTAGAAATACAGAATAGTAGTCGGTCTAAATTATTAGTGGCTAGCCACTGGTGGTGGTTTCACCCTTGGATGAGGGTAGATTCTGATGACACGGGTGGGACACGGGTAGTGGGTAAAAGGATGCCAGAGAGGTTCACGTAAAGGAAAAGAGGATGAAATCCCCCAGTTTTTCTTTAAATTGTTATACATAATACTACATCTGTGGACATTCAAAATAATGCAATTATGGTATTTTCTGAGAAAAATGAAATTGAAATTCTGTAGTAACTTGAAAACTGGCATCCGCGTCTATTGCTGCACAGTTTGGGCACCTTGTGTTTGTCAGCGTCACGTTTCCTGTCTGGACACTTAACACTTGCCGCAGCTAGAACCCGGTAGTGTCCAATCAGGAGGAAGAAGACAAGCTGTGGTAGTGGATAGGCATTGATAGCAGCTGTACACTAATAACAACTAAATGCTGGAGGTGTATTAGACACTAGTGCCCGTGGCAGTTGTGATGGTCTTGAGAAGGGTGGCGGCCCGGTCGGCTAGTTCGGGCTGGTTGTCAGATGTCATGGCAGTCAGTGTTTCCTGTAGCCGGTACGCCTCTTTAACACCAAACACGTCCAGCTGGTTGCAGTCTGAAACCAAAAAAACACATTCACGGTTGTTAAAACGAGACTTTTTCTTAACTCCCCCCCCCCCTTTCCCATTAATTCACTATGGTGCTAATAAAGATCAGATATAAAACAAACGTACAAGTAGAAATCGGGTGGTTTTCTTTTCTTCTAATTCTAAATATACATATGTAGATTCAGTCTTAAACGAACGATGACAATAAAACTCAAGGACTTTAATTGGGTTCCTGCTTTGAGTTGCCCAGGTTCAATACAGGGATGCAAGTTATAGTTAAAGAAAACAAATTTGCGATACAATATGAAGTGAAAATGCCTGGTCTGTTCAGAGACTGAGGAGTTTGTTTAATGGGTTGATTTAACGTCCAGTCAACCATTAAATCGGAAATATTGTCAGGGAGTTTGGGGCCATCTAGAGCCACAACAAGGTTGAGTGACGGTACAGCGGAAGGAGTCTAGGGGGCATAACCTCCATGAGCTCCTGACTCTTGGGCTACTTTAAGAGAATTCCTGGCCTCAGCTGAGTTAGATGGCCAGAATTGCGCAAATATTGGTCACAATCTTTTATGTTCCAATTCCCCCCCCCCCCCCCCCCCAACAAAAACACCGTACAAATATTTTTCCTCGGATTTACATTTATCTCAAGAACGGACCTTGGGGTTTAAACAAAATCACATGCCTAATCCAATCATATGCATCCCTGTCAATATGCTACATACAGGACACAGGGAGTGGGTGACAGACCTGCGAGTCGCTTGACGAGAGTCTCCGAGACGACGAGGGCCTCTGTGCGGATGGCGCTGTACTTGACGTTGGCGAGGGCCTGGCACAGCGGGTCTGTCAGGTACTGGAGGAGCGTCGTGATCGTGTCCCGGTGTGACCTTACGCTGCTCTCCGTCTCCAGGATGAGTAGTCTAACAGTGGGGAACGGTGAATTTTATATTCAATCGTATTGATTTAAACCAAAATCTGAAGATATTCAACTCTTGCTTAGTTTGTTTTTCACCAATCAAATCTCTTGATTTTAAGTGGTTTAGTTTTATTTTTTTGATTCCATGAATATTGCTGCTGGGACTGTTCTTGTAATTCATAATGGATACAAAGATATGTACATAGGGATATTATTGCACTTACCGAGACAACACTTTGCCACATGCCCTGAGTTTGGCCACCTCCACCTTCCATACAGACGTATTGAGGGCACCTCCCAGCATTTTACACAACTCCACCTGGTGAGTATCTGCAGAACCAAGTAAAGAGGGTAAATAAGTCTAGGGAATACCGTAGTGTAGTTTGATCATATCTAATCATAAGATGACGATTAACAAAGATATCTTTAAGATACATCCCACTGAAATTGATTTACAAGCAAACAAATACTAGAGATCCTACTAATATTTGATAGATATCAGAAAGGGAATTACACTATTCACATAGGATGATGTGCTGATTTCTTGTTGAGAACAAAATATGATGAACTAGTGGATTCGGTACAATTGAGACATTGAACATAATACAATCAGTTTTGTTAATGTTTTAATAATAAAATTGCATACCTTGTGTTTCCTTAGTCCGTGGCCAGGCCTGACCGAGACAATCAAAGGCGACAGCCTGGAAGCTCAAAAGCGTATCCTTATTTACGTCCAGGTCTTCAGTGTTATTAGTTTTCTGTGAAGATAAATGCACTGTATAAGTAATTAATTCAATTATCCAACAACATAAGTTATACTATAGGGAGAGTGACCAGGGAGGGATGACTTAGAAGTTTCATAAATATGCTGTGATCACCGCTTTGATGACCAAAGAGGAGCCGGCCCGGCCTCGTACACAACAGTGTAAAACCAGGCAAAAGAAACCCAGGCTTTGACCTTATCAGACCAGTATTCTAGAGCAAATTGGTTGATAACTCACTTATCAAACATAAGGAAGAGATCTAATTTGTAGTTGTTGTGTGGACAGACCACTGACTCCAAAAAATGGAAAGCCAGAAATAACCGGAAAAACGGGCATATTTGTGCTTCTGAAGACCTGTTGGCACAATCAAATTTAATCCACAAACATTCCTATATTGAATGTCTATTTCTATTTGTACATTTACTAGATGTTATTGTCCGATTCGTAGTGAGGTTCTGTCTAACTCTAGAACACTGTACAAACGGATGTCCACTCCATAGTTTCAACAATAAACACTTTATTCCCTTTCTGTCGACGTTTCGGCAGGATAAGCCTTCTTCAGGGCAGGAATAAAAACGGAATGACGAGTTGACAGAAATTCTGTCTATTTTATACCAAGCATACGGTCATTTAGATACGGTGACCAGAATAAGAGAATACTATTGTGTAAAATTTGGCCTTACCCTAGCCAGAAGCGGGCTGAGGATGGTGTTGATCTCAGAGAACCGATCCACTTCTTGCACTTCTAGAATGGCTCCAATGGCGGCCACAGCCTCCTGTTTGTAAGGTATGCTCTCCTTTCGGCACTCCTTCATGACGGCATCCACCACGTCCTGCACACGGGGCTGATTCTCCACCGGACTACTGTCAGACATGCTCGACCTGCACAAAAACACAGTTTCATCACAGCCGCATATTGCAGATGAGTACTCTAACGGATTATTGTCTGACATGCTGGACCTGCACACAAAATGGACAGGACTCAAACGACTAGATAAAGCAGAAGTATTTTCTACCAAGAGATGCCAGTGAGGTCTCTGGAAACGAACTGGAGCTACTTTATAAATGGTATCAACTTCGCCTAGCGCCCTCTATGATTAATTACTAATAACTATTGTCACGGCATATGTTGTAATTTTCGCTCCTTTATACATTGATATATGTCAATTTCGAAGGATCGTTCCAGTTCAAACATGTCAAATATGAAAACAGGGGGTAGGGCGTCGACTCGTCCTCTTTTCGAAAATGAAAGCATGATTTAAAGTAAGCAATAACAGAATTTAAACCCGCAGTTCAAGGTTAACACAACTATTGTACGTGCATATGCAATTATAATTACACTATTGAATCCTTAAATACGTGGGAAACTTACTTGCAGTTCACGCACAATGCAGCAATTGCCTTAAGAAGTTCCTCCTGATAATAAAACAAAACGACATGAATTCACTTCAAATCTAATCCAACCAGCGAAAGCAAGATACTTCGCCCTACATACTATAGCAAATACACTTGCATTACTGTCAAGACTTAAATTTGCATTATAAAATTATTGGCCAAATTAGCGGGTGGACGTATTTAACAATTAATAAGAGAAACCAGTTACCATGTCAAATGTTCTGTATGTGGAATACAATTACATACTAACCTTTTTAGAATCCACAGTATATTGATCTACTCGTAGGTGATTTCAAATGGCAATCAACAATGCCTTAAATATATATGTGAAAGGTAGGTCGGTTGCCTGATGGTAACACCTTTATGGATCAGTGCACACATGACCTGGGACCTGTTTGAATGTCCCTATCCATGTGCCTCAAAATTGGGGGACAAAAACTCTGTTTCTATGTATAACAACAAAGTAGGTAAAGCCAATATCTGGTGGTTAATGATATTGCAAATAATTTTACAAACCAATACCATTTGACCATTTAAAAATGCATAAATATCAGTTTCATGTAAATACTTACACTTTCTCGAGTGTAAGTTTATGCTAGTGCCAGCAATGGAGATGGTAAATGGAACACTAATGCTCAGTTTAAATCAATATTTTGTGTACATGCCCAAGTACGCCCATTTCACCCCCCCCCCCCCACTTTTATATGGTATATTACATTATGATTGAACCAGTTTTAGTGGTAAAAATATGTCTGTTAAGGGGTTCATAAAAATGGACCTTTAATTTAAGAAGTTTCCCACTCCCCAACTGAAATCTCTTTTTAAAACAAATTCCCTGTCAAAATATTAAATATAAAAACTGTAAGATATTGTGTGGCCATAAAACCTTCTGTCCAAAACAGAAATCCTATTCCTATCTGTACTTAGTTGGCTATAAAAAGCAAAACAAGTGGTTAGGTCACCTCAGAACTCTACAAGTAGGTGTACTACATTAGGCTTTATCCATAACCTATAAGACCAATAAGGGGTTTATTTCTGGTTCATTCTGCTATATGAACAAAATCAAATCTATATCATATCATTCTGTGATGATTAGAATCACCGTTTGACACACATGAAATCTAATAATCTGAATTTAGGTATACATTTACTGAGGTGAGAATTCTTTTACTTTAACACCACAACATAATAATGCGCACTATTAAGAATAGCATAAACTTGTTAATGCTCACCTTTCCTGTCCACGTTCGGCCCTGCAGTCCTTCCAGGAGTGCTGTCAGCACCATGCCCAAGTGCGGCGGCCCCAGGTTAGTCCCCATCTTGTCGGCCATTTTCCTCATGGCCGACGCACCCTGAGCTTTCATCGGCCACGACTGCGACTGCAGCGCCACCTTGGAGATGGCGACCAGTTCGGGTAAGTAGAGTCGGATGCCGCCCTCCGTTCCAGGCGTGCACTCCATCCATACCTCCTCCCATATCGCACTACTGTCGATCCTACTGTCACTCTCATCTACAACATGTACCATAAAAGTGAGCTCATTGTTTTTGTGGGTTTTTTTTTCATTCTGAATATAGCATTCATTCACACGTAATCTTTTTGGTCAATACCATAACCAAAAAGACTTGACAGTTAAAAACTGAGTCAATGAGACTGACCCCTCAGAAGAACACAGCAATTTTATTATTTTTTTCTGATCTTTTTAACGAGTGTCTTAACAGCCATGAAATGCTCCCCTCTCCGTTGAAATACAACGGGACCCAATCGGGTAAGTAATTCTGCGAGGCCCATTCTCATGGTGCAAGCAACGTATGAATACTTCAAAAGGAAAACACATAAACGAATTCAGAAAACTATTGTGAACTGTAGTACAGTAAAATTGAAAGAGATCGCCCAATTAGCCAAAAATGTCTCAATAACAAGAATCATATTAGGAATCGGTCTATATAACGATACCATTTGAGTAAAACTCGGAATTGTAATCCTGGCGGTTTGTGTCCAATTAGATTGTTTCTCTTTAAAAAAGGCCATTTCAATTTATGATATTCTTATTATTACTTTCAAACAACACATAATATAACTATCGACAAACAAATTCTCTATACAACCAAATCGAGGCATTATATTGAGTACTAACCGGGATCGTTTTTCTGGTGCATGGCCAGGAAGGCGACAGGCATGGCGAGAGCCGCGTGTCTCTTTAAGGCGTCCGGACTCTTCTGTCCCATGTATTGAAACGTTAAACCACAGGCGTTCCGCAACGATACGTCTGCCACAGGACAGAGCACGATCATCAAACACATGTCAAATATACGTTGGTGCGTTGCACGTGAAAAGAAAACAAGCACATTTGTGACAGCATAAGAACCGGAAATAAACAGAAAACTGGCATTTCTGAACTGAGCAAGCCTTCTGAGCCAAACGTACTTGAAAACAGACTTGTAGACTTTGCATAATGCCCTGAGATAGTGTTCGGTGCGCACGATGCTCCTGGTTTGAATAATGAGTGGGGATATCATTGAAAAAGTATGCGACAATAAACATGATCTAAGTGTGCATTTTAAAGATAGAAATATTGGCCTTTTGACTAAATTAGCAGGCGGACGCATTTAAAACTCAATACATTTCATTGGTCTGCCAGTAATCAATTACCATGATAACAAGGAGCCCCCCCCCCTCCAAACTGAATTCACTTTTTAAAAATAATTATGCCAAAATACTTAATACTAAACTTGTAAGTTATTGTACCAGCATAAAACCTTCTGTCCAAAACAGAAATAATATTCCCATCTGTACTTAGTGAGTATAAAACGTGAAAATGTGGTTAGGTTACCTAGTAACTCTACAAGCAGTGTACTACAGTAGGCTATAGCTATAAGACCAACCGTCCACCTGCTAATAATTAATTTGACTACTCATACACTTTAAAGAATCTATTTAAGCCTTGGCAAATTGCCGTTTGCGAGAAATTTAACTAATACAATTACGGTATTCTCTGAAGAGCCCTAAAGTGCTGACTGGCCGCATGGTCTTTCAATGATGTTCTGTTTGTGGTTCTTATTCTTAACATTATCAAGCCCTACGTACTCAGTAGTAATTATGCCAGGTGGACAGAAATTTGAAAGGTATCCTTACCCTCTTTTTCTAAATACCACTCTTTCAGCCTCAGTATCAGCTTCTCGACACTACTGTCCTTGGCAATCTGAAAACATATAGCAAATTTAAGTATGGTGGTATATCATAAATTTACATTAGGTCTATTGTATCTGTGATAGGTGACTAGGAACTATCTTTACACAGATTACACGGTTAATCTGCGAGTGGTATAAGATACATAAGTTTGAAGGTTTTCAAAATAGAGACAGGTAAGTAACGATGCCATGACTGACCTTAAGGAGATAACCCATGGTAAGTGCGTATGACTTCTTCACTGTTGCATTTCTGTCATTCAGACCGTTAAGTAAGGCTCCCAAAAGCTTTCCTGAAAAAGATACAACCAAGTAACGGGTAAGAATTTTACAAGTTCACGATGATGTGTTGATTTGATACCAGATTAAAAGGTTCAATCATAGCTGAATGTTTATTGTGCCAAACCAACTCAGAACTTCTGAGGGAATCTTCTAAGATATCAGAAAAAAGTGAATTTCCCAGAAGGCATTTCATCCTGCAGAAAATAAGACACCCCGATACTGATTATACGGGAAACCCTGCAGTACCAGAAAAAGATAAGCCCTGACAATAAGACGGCATACCAATCTTACACATTTCAGTAACAATTGATATCTGTTGACTGCAATCTCATAACTCTTGATAAACTTTGGTGCGTGTTAGAAGGAGACGAGGAGCATTGCTGAATCCTACTTCCCTACACTCCATCTCTAATATAATGAAAATCTAGTACACCAACGAAAAACAGGCGAACCGGCAATTACTAGAAAACTGGCAACTCTGGATCACCTAATCATAAAGAGGTATCCTAATATTGACTTACCTGCGTATGGGCTGAGATCTTGTGGACAGTGGTGGACCAGCGACCCGATGAAGGTGGCACAACCAGCCTTGGTGCCCAGCCCGACCCCACTCCGAATGAGGTCAGTGAGACGCGGAACTAGCTCTCCCAGATTACTCGCGTCCACATATTGGACACACTGCGGACATCAAAATTAGATAAAAACTGAATTGAAAATGTGATACCAAATGATGCGGAGCAGGTAGTGTAAATATATTTGGGATATCTAACTGAGCCTTATAGCTCTGGTAATTGCAACGCGAGATTGAGGTTTTAGAATTAAAAATAGACAGAAGACACATCGTGGGTCCCAGTCCAAGTTTCTTCTCTTTTGCTTTATACTTTTAACATCCACAACATCACACTTTCAAAATATAAGGGATAATCCAAACTCACCTGGTTTACGGCCTGCATCATAGGAGACGTCTTGGATGCTGAAAGCCGGGCACTGTCTAGCTGTAAAGTAGAATAACAATCTATAGAGAATTCCCCACAGCGGCACAGCGCTAGTCAGCATAACAGGATAAGCTTGATAATTAATACATAGTTTCTATCAAAATAACTATAATCCAATGACTAATAGTGTCTGAAGGAACACGCGTAACATAGAGCATCGGAACGAGAGATAAGATTGAATTTTGAAGTATGAATCAGCCACATCCAATCAGAAGAATTCTAAGCACCCAGGCTAATTCTTTTAATCTTATTACTAAGCTACTAATAAGTAAATTGAAATTTGGTGCAAGGGAATACACACATGAATACATGCAGGAAGTATATAGAAGTTGTTCAAAACCAGGGAGTATAAGTGTCCCTGACTTTTCAGACTCTACACTCCCTCTTCAAAGGGATAAAACGTTTCATGGTGGGAGACAGTGGTCGTACCTTGTCTTGTGTGACCTGGCTGCTAGCTGCATGCAGGCTTAGGTAGTTGAGGTACTGCGGCTCAAGACCACTGAGCGACTCGAGTAGAGCCACCACCAACAGCGGTACGTGAGGTCGTAGGAGGCCGCCCGCGTTCTGACTAATCTTTAGTATCGTTGCCAGGCTAGAAATATACACACCAACAAATGTAGTCATATTGTACATGTCGAATATGTGAGTTATTACTTGAGTAAAGTAACGGAAACGAATAGGAGGAGTATCTGAGACGATAAGTATATAACAAAATTTACATGTATTTTAGACAGAAACAAAACTATAAATATATGACTAATATTGATATTAAACGCTAAGAGTGCATTCTAAAATAGAAATATTGGCCTTTAAATGCCAACTTAGCAGGTGGACACATTTAAAACTCAATACAAGGTCTGCTAAAAATCAATTACTATGATATCAAGGAAGCCCCATCAGTTGGCAGGAATTGGAATTATAGTGGAGAGAGAAAGGGAAGTTTTGTGCATATCTTACACGTCTTTGATTACTGGGCCTGTTAGGTGTTTGGGGAAGTTCACAAAGTAGTTTGGGGTCCAAAATAAAGACTTAAGCAAGTCTAGGGAGAGACTTATTATATTATGATTCAACCAGTTTCAGGGGTAGAGGGATGGAGGGATGGAGGGATGGATGGAGGGATGGAGGGAGGGAGGGAGGGAGGGAGGGAGGGAGGGAGGGAGGGAGGGAGGGAGGGAGGGAGGGAGGGAGGGAGGGAGGGAGGGAGGGAGGGAGGGAGGGAGGGAGGGAGGGAGGGAGGGAGGGAGGGAGGGAGGGAGGGAGGGAGGGAGGGAGGGAATCTATGAATAGGGAAGACCCTGCATTGATTGGCTATTTAAAGCCCTACTACTCTGTGAACTCAGCAGTTCATGGGTCAATGCACACTTATATTTAGCTAGGGGCTGTAGGGGATTCAGTTGACAATCAAGAATGACCTGAGTACATAGGAAACATTATTCAGTTTCACCTTCATGGATGAGTGCACACAGACCTTCCCTCTGACCATGTGGCTCAAACTGGGGGGAAAAACTATATTCCTATGTACACCAATAAAGTAGGTCAAGCCAATATCTGGTGGTAAATGACATTACAAATGATTTACAAAACAATATCATTTGACTGGGTCTTGACTGATTCCTAAAACAAAGTTATGAACCATTTTGACCTCTGTTTGTGTGTAAATATGATGAATAAAATATCTTCTCATACACCTACTGCCTCCTCCCCCCCCCCCCCCCCCCCATTATGAGATTTTGCAAAAATACATGAATAGCACAACAAATATACATTTCACCTTAATAATGACACTTTCTAGGGTGTAGTAAGCAACTGTCAGTGCCACATATGGAGATGGTAAATGTTACACTAATGCTGAATGTAAATCAATATTGAGTAAACATGTGTTTGGGTATGCACATTTCACCATAACCCCCCCCCCCCCCACTTTCAACAAATACCTGAATATCTCAGTAAATATAGAATCTACCTGGAAAATTCCACTTCCTAGCACCTACTGTTTCTTATTCTCTTTCTAATGAGGCATATAGTTTAGACGAGGCTTTCTAATGAGGCATATTATATTATGATTGAACTAGTTTTACAGGTAGAAATATGTCCATAAAGGAGTTCTTAAAAATGGATCTGTGACTCAAAAGGTCCCCCCCAAACTTAAATCTCTTATTTCTAAAAATCCATGTCAAAATACTAAATACTAAAACTGTAATATATTGTATGGTCATAAAACCTTCTGTCCAAAACAGAAAACATATTCCTATCTCTACTTAGTGAGCTATAAAAAGCAAAAATGTGGTCAGGTCACTTAGAGACTTTACAAGCAATTGTACTACAGTAGGGTATAGCCATAACCTAAAGACCAACCGTCCACCTGCTAATAATGACACTTCCTAGTGTGTAAGCAACTGTCAGTGCCACTTATGGAGATGGTAAATGTTACACTAATGCTCACTATAAATCAATATTGCGTAAACATCTGTTTGAGCATGCCCATTCCACTGAAATCCCCCCCCCCCCACTTTCAACAAATACTTGAATATCTCTGTAAATATAGAATCTACTTAGAAAATTCCACTTCCTAGCACCTACTGTTTTTTTATTCTCTTTCAAATGAGGCATATCATATTATGACCAGTTTAAGTGGTATAAATATGTCCATAAAGGAGTTCTTAAAAATGGACCTGTGACTACCAAAGTCCCCCCCCCCCAAACTGAATTCAGTTTTTTTTTCAAATCCATTCCAAAATACTAAATTTTAAAAAGTGTGAGGCATTATACCACCATAAAACCTTCTGTCCAAAACAGAAATCGTATTCCTATCTGTACTTAGTGAGCTATAAAAAGCAAAAATATGGTCAGGTCACCTAATCACTTTACAAGCATGTGTACTACAGTAGGCTATAGCCATAACCTAAAGACCAACCGTCCACCTGCTAATAATGACACTTCCTAGGGTGTAAGCAATTGTCAGTGCCACATATGGAGATGGTAAATGTTACACTTATGCTGAATGTACATCAATATTGAGTAAACATGTGTTTGAGTATGCCCATTTCACCACAAATCCCCCCTCTTTTAATAAATACTTGAATATCTCAGTAAATAAAGAATCTACCTAAAATATTCCACTTCTTAGCACCTACTGTTTTTTATTCTCTTTCAAATATCATATCATGATTGAACCAGTTTTACAGGTAGAAATATGTCCATAAAAGAGTTCTTAAAAATGGGCCTGAGACTCAAAAGTCCCCCCCAGACTGAAATATCTTTTTTTCTAAAAATCCATGTCAATATACTAAAAATTAAAAATGTCAGATATGGTATGACCATAAAACCTTCTGTCCAAAACAAAAATCATATTCCTATCTGTACTTAGTGAGCTATAAAAAGCAAAAATGTGGTCAGGTCGCCTAATGACTCTACAAGTAGGTGTACTACATTAGGCTAAAACCATAACCTAAAGACCAACTGTCCACCTGCTAATATAAAACATTATATATATATATATATATATATATATATATATATATATATATATATATATATATATATATATATATATATATATATATATATATATGCATGTATGTAGAGTAGAACCCTGCCTAACAGACACCCCGCATAAACAGACACCCCGCGTTAATGGAGATATTTGCTCAGGACGGTTTCCTCTATTAGATGTTTATTTCAACCCCGCGTAAGCGGACAACCCAGGTAAGCAGACACACCGCGTAAGCAGACACTTTGGCTCAGAACGGAGGGTGTCCGCTTATGCGGGGTTCTGCTGTATATATTTTGCGGAATGGGTGTCCCAATATGAAAAAACAAAAGGTCACGGTAGATCTTCCATATATTATTGATTTGAACTATTTTTAGGCGTGATTTATCAAAAAAAGTTTATCATTTATTCTCAGTATCAGTTTGCTAAAACTTTCCTGTCACTTAGTCATACTTTCAACCTATCATTTTGATTGATCATAGTCTGGCATCAGTAAACAGAGAAAGACGGGTATTTTATTGAAGGTCTCACCTCAGTGCTCGGATCTCTTGCACCTGGCTCGGCAGGCCTACCTTCAGCAGGCATGGTAAGACAAGGCTAGTTGCTCGTTCTCCGACGGACCCATAATTAGGATCACAGATCTTAATGCACACCTGTTGAGAGAAGGATTGTAATTTAGTACCGAGTTCAGACGTATCACCTTCTGGTTTTAATTATTTTGTCTGGTATCTTGCAGAGCAGGTCCAAAGCCATGTGAACCAAAATAAAAGTACGTAACTTTAATATAATCACTTAGAGCGGTTCCTTTTTCAGGTAGATGATTATGAGGACGGTAATGACTATTAAAGGAAGTTGGAGTCATTCAGTAAGTCACACGGAATCGGTAAATATCAATTGTATATTACAGTTTAAATACTGAGACTTACTCGGCTGAGTGTTTTGCATGCCATATCTGCCGCTTTCCTCACAGATTCCTAAAATTAAACAAAGAACGTCAAACATTTAAACTTAACAAGTTTGAAAGATAGCGATATACTGTAACTTATTGTGACGAGTAAATCAGAACATTATTGACTATTATCTCTGATCGAGTTCTAATTTTATGTAATGAAGATACAGAATATACATGTTAAAATAATTATCCTTTGATGTTGCTATACATAAGAAATCTCACGGATAGTCACCGATCTTACAGACTGGTAGGATAGGTGACAATCCGCACTTTGATGTCTTTGATATAGGTTTTACATTCTTCATAAAAGGACTTTTGGGGAACAGGGGTACTCACTTTGATGTCGTCTCGCACTCTGAGTAGCGTTTCCCAGACTTGCGGCAGACCGTCCACAATGTCGTCCAAAGCCCTGCCGCGGAGCACGTCATTGAGGGCGAGGCAGCTTCAACACAATATGGCATAGATAATCGTTATTGATGAAAACATGAGAAATTATGGGAAATTTAACCCAAATACTAATGGCAAAAATAGAGGAATATTACCAACAAGACTTCACAACGGTATCTAAGCAACGAGAGTAAAACAGAGACAATCCCTAACGTATACTTAGTCAATGGTACAGCCACAACTATGAAAAAGCTTCCTGAAGATGTCCATTGTAAAATCTATTTCTAATCGTATCAGTCTCTTCCCTCTCGATGTGACATAAATCCCTTTACATTTTATGAAAACATATTCAAGTTGTCTGGTTTTCTGTGAAAAAATTAAAAAAATGACAAGTAGATATCCTTTCCCCTCAAAGAAGTAAACAGGTAAATGTATAATGACAACGTCTGGATAGGATATTTAAAAAGAAATCATATTCCTATCTGTACTTAGAGAGCTATAAAAAGCAAAAATGAGTCAGGTCGCCTAGTGACTCTACAAGCAGGTTTACTACAGTGGGCTATTGCCATAACCTAAAGACCAACCGTCCACCTGCTAATAGCACACTACTTCAGTGCTTTCCAATATCAGTTTTAGAAATGGTTAATATTACTGTAGTGTTCATTCACATAAAGTAAAGTCTGCCATAAATGACATCGACTTACCTTGATTCACGTACCCTCCATTGAGAATTGGTCAGATTGACTAGGAGATCGTCAAGAATCTCTTTGAGGTACTTGTCCACCTGCAAATAAACAAATACCATCCATAGTTAAATTCAATAATGGATGAAAGGAATACAGCTGTTACGTAGTACATTATGTAACTGGTTGCGAATCAATTATAAGGATATATCTTTGATTTGGCCAGCTTTGTTGGTGGTTTGAAGGCTAAATATACAATATATTTGCCTCAATGCAACTAAAACTTGCAAGTTGTAAACGTACTCGGTTCATTCCGATTTATTAGCTAAGCCTTTAAAAAAATAATGCCCCTTGGAAATATTTATCATGATAAATTGCTCCATTATGATAACTTGCACAGCAAAAATAGTGGAGTGCACCATGTGATGTACTGGACACGATAGGGTTGGTGACCGATGCCAACAGATACTGACCGTCTTCTTGTTGTCGGTGACCAGGGCTGACCAGATGCTGGTCATGGCCTGGTTGATCCGTGGGTTGGGGTCAAACTGGTACCGGTAGAGTTTGGGAACTATCTGGTGTAAGTATGGTGCCAGTTGTTCACCTGCCTGAGCCGCGATCGTCGAGAACCCGAACGCCGCTCCCTGTAATATATACCACGTCTAGTCACTCACCTCGACCATCAAAATTTGGAATAACAGGAGCTAAGAGTACATTATTAGAAGAAAATGGATAAAAATAGAGTTATTGGCCTACTATTTATATAAATAAAATGAGGGAGGGAGGGAGGGAGGGTGGGAGGGTCATCCATAAATAGGGAAGGGCCTGCATTGATTGGATATTTAAAGCCCTATTACTCTGTTCATGGATCAATGCACACACATATTTAGCTACCTGAGGGTGATTTCAATTGGCAATCAACAATACATATGATTCAGTCTCATGGTTTCAGACCTTAATGGATGAGTGCACACAGACCTTCCCTCTGGCCATGTGGCTCTAAATGGGGGGGGGGGGGGGGGGGATCTTTGTCCCTATGTACACCAATAAAGTAGGTCAAGCCAATATCTGGTGGTAAATGATATTACAGACAATCTTACAAACCAATATCATTTGATTGGGTCTTGACTGATTCCTAAAACAAAGCTATGAACTATTTTGACTTCTATTTGTGTGTAAATATCCTGAATAAACCATCCACTTATACACCTGCTGCCTCCCCCTTCCCATTATGAGATTTGACAAAATACATGAATAGCACATTGAATATACATTTCACCTAAATGGTGACACTTCCTGGGGTGTAAGCAACTGTCAGTGCCACTTATTGAGATGTTACACTAATGCTCCTTGTTAATCAATATTGCGTAAACCTCTGTTTCAGTATGCCCATTTCACCCCCCCCCCCCTTTAACAAATACTTGAATATCTCTGTAAATATAGAATCTACTTAGAAATTCCACTTCCTACCACCTACTGTCTTTTATTCTCTTTCAAATGAGGCATTTCATATTATGATTCAACCAGTTTAAGGGGTAGAAATATGTCCATAAAGGAGTTCTTATAAATGGACCTGTGACTACAAAAGTTCTCACCCAGTGACTCTACAAGCAGGTGTACTACATTAGGCTATAGCCATAACCTAAAGACCAACCATCCACCCGCTAATAAATATAAAATCAAATTACAGAAATTAAACATATGAAAGTGACTTCAAATGAATGTTGACAAAAGATGAATGTTGACAAGAAGTGGCAAGAGAGTAAACAGATAGGAACTTACTTTTTTGGAGTTCCACATGGCGTTATGATTCGCAAGATGCATGAATTTGTAAATAAGGTCAGGTTGGTTGAGATCGTTTGCAATGGAGCATAGTTCTTTATAAGTTGACAAACTTTTCCTGGAAAGAAACAATCAACGAAACATTTATTTACTTCCACCTAGAACCGGGGCAAAGTCACTACGGCCGAAAAAAAAATCTACATATTAATACTTGAGACTATAACACAGTTTTTGGTATATATATGTACGTACGGGGCGTCAATATTTACTAAAAAAGTTTAAGGTACATATTGTCCTCAGCTTTTTCATTTTGTTACCTTTACCTTTTCATCATACCAACATGAACACCAAATTTCAAAATATGTGTTCTCAATAACATTCAGCAAATGAATATTATTATCTAAGGCTTACATACCATCTTGTGACCACGTTCATAATTAAGAGTGCACCTTAAAATAGAATAGTTGGCCTCTAAAGGTGCAAGTCTAAGCCTAAGTTATGGGGCCATCTGGTGTTAGTTGGCCAAACTACAGGCTCCATGTTCAAAGCGAGGCTGAGCTTCAACCAGATATTTAGTGTTCCTATAAGGATATAGGTACTAAAACTGTAAGATATTGTATGGTCATAAAACTTTTTGTCCAAGACAGAAATCCTCTTCCTATCTGTAATTACTTAGCTATAAAAAGCTGTAATGTGGTCAGGTCACCTAGTGACTCTACAAGTAGATGTAGGCCTACTACATTAAGGCCCGGCCCCACTGGTGTGATGCGATTGTCACACACGTTTTATGACCCCATAAACAGCCACTCAGGTGGCGTTGCGATGGATTTATCGCACTTACTCGCAGGGAAAGTACAGAGTATGCCCCACTGATGCGATCGATTTATCGCAATGCTTCTGGTACCATCTATGTATAGGCCTAGATATAAAGCTTCATTATAATATCTAGTAAAATCAATTATGTTACTTTTCATCCCTCACACTTTAAAAAGTATCAGAATCACACCTAGACTAAAGGCATAGCCTGGCATTTTCACAGCTTTCACAACTCTTGAGACATCAGGTGTGGTAGTTGCTAACTGTAGTAGGTCCAGGTGGCATTGATTAGGGTATCTTGTGTAACTAACTGGAATCAATGAAGTGTGGTACAGTTTCTATGCAAATATAAAAAAAATTCTGTATCTGTGCAACAATTCCATCGCACATCATGAATATTTCAAGACGTGCGATGCGACGGATCTGTTGCATCGCACACATATGCAAGCCCGGCCCCACAGGAGCGATTGTGTGCGATGTGATGGGCGCCGCCGCTTTTATGAACCTCGCCGGCTATTTATGACTTCTTATTGACTTGCGACAATTGCATCGCACCAGTGGGGCCGGGCCTTTAGGATAAATAAGATTAACGGCCCACCCGCTAATGAGCTACTTCTCTAGTACTCATGTTCTGTGTGCAGACTGTAAGTAAGATATATCTATACTGCGACACCCAAATCTGGTAGTCGCATAGTGTTAAGTGGGAAAAAATACACATTACCACACCTAGTTTATATCATAAAACTGGATGAGTTTTAGTCTTGGCCACCGTATGCCACGACTGGAGTTTGGCATAGTGATTTAACAAGGCAAAGCCGAGTGAAGTCCGGAGCCAAAACTCCAGGAGTGGCATGCAGTGGCCACGATTAAAACGAATCAGGTTTTGATTTTATCCTACCCCGTCTCCTCGATTTTTGAATATTATGAGATTAAAATTCTGTATGCCACTAGTGGCATATAAAACTCCGTATACCAGGCAGCGTGGCATACGGAAACTTAATGTTAAGCCTATGGGATTTTATATTAGGGGTAGAATAAAGGTAGGAACCTCTACCATCATGCCTATACAGTAAAACCCCTCTTAAGGGGACACCCTCCGTTCCGGGCCAAGTGTCCCCTTAAGCGGGGTGTCCCCTTAAGCGGGGTGTCCCCTTAAGCGGGGTTTTCAGTCTGTCAATGGTTATACAATAGAGAATACCTACATAAATGAAGGAAACGATGGTTATTAGATTAAAATGTTTATCAATAACACATAATTAAGTAAATAGATATAAATTATATATTATAAATGAATATAGATATACAACAAACAAAAAAAAGATAATAGAGGTTGAATGTGGATATGCCTTCCTTGTGAAATTCTCTCCTTTTTATACCCCCAGTCAATGCCGGGCCAAGTGTCCCCTTAAGCGGGGTGTCCCCTTAAGCGGGGTTTTCAGTCTGTCAATGGTTATACAATAGAGAATACCTACATAAATGAAGGAAACGATGGTTATTAGATTAAAATGTTTATCAATAACACATAATTAAGTAAATAGATATAAATTATATATTATAAATCAATATAGATATACAACAAACAAAAAAAAGATAATAGAGGTTGAATGTGGATATGCCTTCCTTGTGAAATTCTCTCCTTTTTATACCCCCAGTCAATGCCCCCCCCCCCCCCACCCCCCCCCCCCCCCCCAGTAACTTCTGAGAGAAATCAGCAGCCCTAAAAGGACTCATCGTGAGCCACCCAGAGCCGCGACGGCTCACTGAATACCGCACCTTCAAAGCCCCCAGCCCTCCCTGCGTCGCCCACAGCTAACCTGTAAGGGGGCCTCTTACCTGGCACCTTCAGCAGGCGCGAAAATCTCTGGTACTAATATCCACTCACTGTGGCCCGCCCAGACCCGCTAGAGATGTGGTTACTACCATGAAAAAACACACTCTTGCCGCCCAGGCCCTCATGGGAATGCTCAGTCTATTGTTCTGTCTGTACTGTACAAACGGGCACCATAAACTTGGATTTTCAGTCTTTTTGATATGATGTCCTTCCAAACTCTCCCCTTTAGCGGGGTTTTTAAGCATTTCTGTACCGAAAAACTGTCCCCTAAAGCGGGGTGTCCCCTTAAGCGGGGTGTCCCTTTAAGCGGGGTTAAAATAAACTCTTAATAGTGGGAAAAATTTCCGTTCCGAGCAAATTGTCCCCTTAAGCGGGGTGTCCCCTTAAGCGGGGTGTCCCGGAAGAGGGGTTTTACTGTACTTACCCGTCAGGTGTCTTTCCCAGAGCACCCTCCGCGAACACTTCTGTGTCTCCAGATACCTTTCTGTCCGTTGAACTGTGAAGAAAGTGGATCCTATTAAACATTTACCAATTAATATCCACTCTGCACCATAAATCACTATCCCTGCATGACAAATATATCATCACATGATTCACACATTGTATGGACTTCTAATAATGCATGCATATCAACACAGGCACATTCTATTGCGGCTCCCAATCCCAAAAGTTACTATGACATTTGAAAAAAGACGTCATAAAACTCTTAATTATTTGAAATACAAAAGCGTAAACGGATAACCACCATTATAAATACAGATTAACCCTTTAGTACCGGGTGCCTGTGGCAGGGCAATGCCCATATGAAGGGCTAGTAGCATCGATGTATACCGCCAGGGAACGAGTCTTACAGGCTGATTGTAACATATTCATCATTTGAACACGTGATATAACACGTGATCGTTATTATGATTTTATGATTATTTCAAAGAATTAAATGTAATGTTAAAGCTACATTCTGTAAAAGTTTCAACTTTATTGATCCATTACTTCCTGAATCATTTCATATAAACTATGATTTTGTAAGTCTCTGAAAATGATGCCTTAAGGCATCATCCGGCCACGCTCAATGATACATCAAGGCATCACCCGGCGCCAATGGGTTTTAATGAACCTGAGGAAAAAATAGAACTCTGATCAATCCTGTGGGGCTTGGACAGGACTTTATTATAAATGAGAGTTGCGTGGTACCCACCGTTTGCCTGTCATGAGTGTATTAACCAGCATGGAGACAAGTTCATCCTTCTGTTCTTTACTACAGATCTCGTACACGATACCAAGCCCCTTCGACGAAAAGTCCTGCGTCATCTCTACGAAACAAGAATCATAAAGTACATCAACATTTATACGCAAAGACTTAGGGAAATGACCAAGAACCAATCATCAATATTTTGATGATACATGTACTTGTTTTTCATAATGCGGTTTAATTATTGATCAACAATCCCTTTTGTCTACGTCTCGGCCAAGGGAGATGTGGCCTTCATCAGGGCTGGATTGATAGTTCCTGTCTCATATACTCTTTGGTAGTTAAGGTAACCAGGAACTGTATGTTGCCAAGGCGATAAATATTATGGAATATATCACATGGGGTAGTCCCTTTGTTGTTGTATTTATCATTTAGTTTTGTATTTGATATACCTTATAGGGTTGAATGTTATTGACAAATTAATGTCAAGAATAAATATATTGATACTTATTAGCAGATCTCTGATGACACTCATTAATTATCTAAGACAACCTAAGGCTCTTTCAAAGAAAATAAAAATACTGGATCAAAGATAAGAAAATGTTCTTGCATATTTGCATGTTCTCAGTTCACAACTTGGAAAGTTTTTCAGTCTTGTTGGTTTCTTCAGTACAGTTCAATTCGATTGGTTATTATTAGTGGTCTTTCCTTTGCATAGTTTCCCGAAGTCATCTGCTAATTCCGCACTGAAAGTCTATATCATGTATTTTATGTAATGGAGGTTATAGTCACCCCGGCCACTAAAGTTTGTCACACTTCACCTGGCCGACCACAGACAAATCGGCAATAATTTATTTCAATATTGTCAAACGCAAAGATCTGAAAATGCAGGAAAACGTTTCTTAATCTTGGAAAGTTACCACATTAAAAGGATTTGTGTACTTACCGTCATTGTCGGAGAGAAGCCCCATGAAGGCGCTCTGAGAATCCTTCAGCCTTCTCTGAACCACGTCTAATTTGCCGCAGCCCTTAATGACAGCCATCAGCCAGATGCACGCGGCCTGTAATAAAAATGCAAGAGTAGAGGGAGGAATAGAGGGAAATTATGTTCCAGTGAAAGAAAGTAAAAGTTACTCAATAAGGGCCTGAAAAATTGCTGCCCAAGGCCTTGACCGCGAGCAGTAATTTTTCCGACCCTTACCGAGTAACTTTGACTTTCTTTCACGGGTACTTGATTTTCCTATTCCTATATACCTTCAAATGTCAATAAAATGGGCGATTCGCTGACCACCGATCAAATGTGAAGCGATGCCCACCCTTATAGAGTAAATACAACTGCCATGTTTTCGTCCCGCCTATTTCCCGCTGGTTCCATAGGAACTATACATGTTGCTATGCAAGTTGGTATGCGATAACGTCACGGCGACGTCATAGCCACTTCGATGTGCTATGTTTACATTTTGCAGGCTTCAAAACTATGCTGATTGTATCTTCCCCCATTATTCCTATTACTTAAACTCTTTTACATAGTTGTCCACGATGAAATACATCCATACTTAGTTGCTACATACACTCTGCTACTACGGGAAGTTTTTAAACCACCCTATAAGGCCTGAATCGGTAATATCACCATTTTTAAATTCACCGATTGTAGCTTTTTGTCACGTGTCAACCCAGGGCAGTAAACATCAACCCAGGGCAGTATACGCAAGTTATTTCACTCCTAGCAGTGTTATGCAATCATAGAGTTTCATCCATAGGTATATATAGGAATAGAAGATGATAATACGTGGCTATGGATATTCACTGTTCGAGCTACCGCATCTAAGTGATGGAGCAGTCGTCTGCTTGCGTTATTTATAGTCAGACCACTCGCTACCAAGGCGACGTTGACAACAGAACGGGGCGTGTAGTAATGCCAGTTGTTGACAGTGTGACATCACGATGACGGAAGGGGTTTCCCTGTACTGGTGTGATGGGTTTGGGGGGAATCCCTTAGTTTGGGAGACCCATTGCGGTTTCACAAGGTGCTCTTCAGGCTCGATTATGTGACAGACAGCTGCAAGCTGTTGTTTGCAGTCTGTTGTAGTCACTGGGGCGGTACTGCCAGATGGGTTGGCAGGGGAATGGGGTGTAGAGGGTGTTTTTAATGGATGAAACCGGTCTCTACACTCCACTATTGATATGACAACACCAAGGGAAAAAAAAAATATATATATAGGAATAGCATTTAATACAATGGAGATCAGGTGAGACGTAGCATCAAGGAGGGGTGGTTATCACAGGTTTGTGGATGTATAGGTTTATTTAAATGTGTCGCCATCAGCATTTTGGCAATTTAAGTTCTTCAGAGAAAATATTCAAAAGTAGCAAATATTGCTTTATATCAAATTGCAAAATAATTCCAAGCCTTTGAGCTGTTACTCAATGGATTCTTGAACTGAGATGTGCAACTCTTCCCTTTTTCATTGCTGCTATTTGAATTGTTACGAACCTGACGAATATGTGGGTTTGGACTGGGTATGTACTTTCTGAGGAGTAAATCCATCACAGCGTCTACTTCCAGCGTCGACTCCTTAATAGGTACCTGCAATGGTCAATATATTTAGTAAAACTTGAGAATAAAGGTGTAGAAAACCCTCAAACTTGTTGAATCGCATGCTGTTTCTGCTAGCACTGAGATGAGGCTCGTATTTATTACATTTATAAGAGAGAAAATATACTCATTTTCTAGGAAGGTCTATGCACAAATAAACTTGATCTGACGCATCCAAACTTAATTTGCAGCTGGACTAAGTTCTGAACAGAAACATAATTTGTACCATCAAAATTGACTTGGGATTGATTTGAGTTCGATTTTCGATATGCCTAAATTGTGTATCTATTATAATCGTTTTGGATGATCTCACTTAAAGTTCGCGCATTACTGGAGGCGTACTCTCATGTCTCGTCTCGTAAACACCGTGAATCTGTGGGTGCCACTCGTGGAAGGACATTTATACATGTGTGGCCTTTGAATACACTGTGGATATACACTGGAAATACAATGCGGATATACCTACCTGGTGGTCTTCTTCGCGCACATTCCACAAATCTCTGGCTGCTGGTGAGCTGACCCCTAGCGCGGCACATACAAGGCTCTCCCCAACGGTGAAGTGGAGCTCAATTTGTTTGGGCTGAAACAGATATTATGATGGGAGATATGTTTCCTGAATATAGTCAGGTATATTGGTTGGCTGCTGGCATTTCACACCGTTATGCCGTAGCAACAACCTAAGTGAGATCACGGCAATATCGACTCTAAGATTATTGGGTTGGTTTGTGGCTTAACACCTAGGGAACCCTGATGGTATATAGGAACCATCAAAGACTTAAGTTTTTCACTTCTGTTTATTTCAGTCAATTCTTTTCAATGTTTTAGAATATATTATCAACAATCAATGACTGAGATGAGGAGAAGGAAGGAGGGATATATGCCTGAGCCTGGATCCCTACATTTCGGGATTTAGTAATGTCTCAATATACTGGAAGAGTGTTTACATACCTGAGCACAATCTAGGAGACCCTCAATAATTTTTTTACGGTACGGGAAGTCTTCCTCTCCTATGCACAGATAACCCAACGCCATGGCGCTCTTCTCTCGTACCTGTAAGTAGCATAGATACACGAGTCACATACTAATAGGAATACAACTATATATAGATACATTTACAGAATAACAATAGCAAAAGCTAAATGTGCATTTTCCAGGGATGGAGGGAGGGATAGATGGATGGATGGATGGATGGATTGAGGGATTGAGGGATTGAGGGGAGGGATGGGAGGGATGGGAGGGATGGGAGGGATGGGAGGGAGGGAGGGAGGGGAGGGAGGGAGGGAGGGAGGGAGGGAGGGAGGGAGAGAGGGAGGGAGGGAGGGAGGGAGGGAGGGAGGGAGGGAGGGAGGGAGGGAGGGAGGGAGGGAGGGAGGGAGGGAGGGAGGGAGGGAGGGAGGGAGGGAGATTTCATGAATAGGGAACGGCCTGCACTGATTGGATATTGAAAGCCCTACCCCTCTGTGAACTAAGCAGTTCATGGACCAATGCACACATATATTTAGCTACCTGTAGGGGATTCAATTGGTAATCAGCAATGCCCTACCTACATATAAAACGTTTTAGTTGCCTCATGGGGATGCTTCATGGATGAGTGCACACAGACCTGTCTGCATGCTGCCTGCCCATGTGATCCAAAATGGAGTACAAAACTCTGTTCTTCTATACACCAATAAAATAGCCAATATAAGCCAATATTTGGTGGTAAATGATATTGCAAATAATTTTACAAACCAATTTCATTTGACTGGGTCTTGACTGATTCCTAGAACAAAGTTATGCACCATTTTGACTTTTGTTTGTGTGTAAATATGCTGAATAAATTATCCTCTCATACATGTATTGCCCCCCCCCCTTCCATTATGAGATGCAAAAATACATCAATAGCAAATCAAATATACATTTCACCTAAACAAGAACGAAGTGTACATTTTGAAGTAGAATTATTGGCCTTTAAAAGGCCAAATGAGCAGGTGGACGCATTTAAAACTCAATACAAGACATGTTGAAAATTATGAACAGAAAGTAGTATTAGTATAGAGTATTGAATTAACAATTTTGCAATTTTCTGTGATACAGTCTAAGGAAACAATGGAGATGTGATCTATGAGTCTAGAGGGGTCTCTAGTTCTCTGATTTTACCATAGAACTAGACCACTTCTCTGACTTGACTGACTTTAGTTCTCCAATTCCTCACAAAATGGCAGCACACATAAAAATTGCACATGAAGACCAATCGTCCACCTGCCAATAAGAATATAGCTAAATATAGGCACATGAGAGTCACTTGCCACACCTAAGTATATTTCTTAATGTATGCATATGATCAGCTGATTTTGGCAATATACTGGGTCTGCTAATAATGGCAGCCAGTCGGCTTAGGTGGTTTAGTACTGGTACATTTATCAACACATTTTCAACACACTGATGTTTCAAGTTCCGAAAACATGGAATGGCTACTAGCTCATAGCATGTGAAAAGGCTACTAGTTTTCGACGCATGGTAAGGCTACGAATTTTCAATACATGGCGAGGCTACGAATTCTCAACACGGGGGAAAGGTATGCACTCTGAGCATTTGGGATATATGATGCTACGACTTCTCAACACTCGGGAAGGCTACCGGTCCATCAGACCCAGCCACTTACTTTGGGGTTTTCCTTGGTGCTGTGAACCTTACTGAGGAGGCACTCGACCACTGAGAGTTTGCTTGGAGCTTTCTTAGCGGCGCCATTGTTTGGTAAAGGTAACGGGCCACAGCGACCGATCTCTCCTAACGCTGTGCATGCACCTCCGCTCAGCATCACTTGACTGTTCTCCAGCAGACTCACTGCAGTGTCATAAAAGTCACAATCTTATACATTTGGGTATCTATATCTCCTGTCATTTATATATTATCTACACAATGATTCATTATCATAGCACTCTTTATAATCAAAGATTCCAGCAAGGTCTGGGAGTAAATACGGAAATTTCCAAATCCAGTTAATATCGCTCTCTATGTTTATCATCATAATTTTGTATAAAAAATTATTACCTTTAGCTGGAAAATAATAAAAGCGTTTTCCCCTCCACAACAAATACATGTTAAATTGATGAACTTACCAATTTTCTTGACTGCCTTTAGAGTACATTCATTTACTTCATTAACTTCAGCGTCATCCACGTCCATGTCCTCGACAGTGACGTCTCCGACGTGGTGTCGATGGGACGCAGAAATGTGACCGATCAGGTAACCGAGCGCGAGCATAGAACCATGTTGACCCTCAAGAGCCTAGAGTCAAAGAAAATATAGCATAATCATATTATCAATGAGTTCTCCACAGTGGCTTTTATACACTATGATTAATATTTTGGTTACTTAATAGCACCCCTGTTTGTCTTGTTGTTGGTATCATATGAAAATTCATACGAGATCCACATTCCCCAAACATACAGGTATTTATATCCGATCACCTACTATATCAAGGTCTGTTGGGGGAATACGCCAATATGTAATACTAACAGGTTTCAGGATAAATAAAGACTTAGGCGTGCAACGAGGTTCTTCAACTTCTCCAAATAGTTTCATGATGTACTGATAGAAAAATTATAAGTTCAACTAGTAATATCAAAATAAAAGCAATATAGCGAACCTGAATAGTGTACATGAGGATTTATAAAGAATACATTATGATAGGGTCCATTAAATTCGCTTTGCATCGGGCGTTAACTCTCTAGAAAAGTCAGGTCACTCCATGTATCGCCAGCTTTACTCCCTCGTCCTACGCTTATAAATATCCTAAGTCCATCGCAAATATATAGGTTTCATATAAAGGATATAAAGGTGACTTTCTTACCTGGATTTCTAAGTTTTTGGTGAGATCACCGATGACTTGAGATTGCCTTTTGGCAGTGTCAGAATGAGCTACAAGAGCGTAGAACTGCGATGCATACTCCCTCATGTCTTCACGACTGCTGAACATGAAATTCTGAAGGGAAAAATAATCCAATTAATACAGGAGTGTAAACTTGGGTTGATAAAAAACTCTGAGATTTCATATTCAGTTTCAACGTTGCAACACTGTTAGTTCTCCGATAATATTTATAGGGCCATCATCATAGAGGCTTATCATTTGATGCCTCCGGAGTTAACATATCCTTTTACATTTTGTACTGCTAGATCGTTTCATCAATATAGAATACAATTATAATTTAATTTTCAACTTGATAATGATCAAAACATGACGACTTTCATGGATGTGAATAAAAGATGGGAAATACAACAAGAGCATGTTTTTGCCTTTGTGATTTTATGTCCTACTATACTTTTACAGGGAAAGTAATGCAGAGCTGGAAAATATTGAGATACTAGGGGCCACATGAAATTACAAATGAAATGCAAAATACTTCTGCTAACCTTGATCCAATCTAGTTGTTTGGTAAATTGCGAGGCAAGTTGACTTTGCGCCAAAGCCACTACTTCAAGGAGACAGTACATCGCCGGTGCACCTAGGGAAAAAACAGAAGATTATATGCAAGTCCTATTCTAAGCTTTGTTTGTTATGGGTGACTGAATTTCATGGAGTATAAATAGTGTTCTCATATGCGTACTTCGACTTTTCATCAATATTATCTTAAGATATGAAACAACATTCTCATATAAGACTAGCGAACCACTGGTCACTGAGAGTGTGTGACCACTCTCTGTGAAGCGGCAGTCAACCAGTGGCTGAGACAATAGTCGCTACCCCATGCTAACGCCTCAGCACGGGTGGGTTCGGATTGAATCCGGGAAAGGTAGGGAGACGCGGGATCTACAACCTAGCACTTAACTACGGACACAAGACCAGACTCCGGACTACTGAGATATAAACCTTTATTTATATCTCGGATGTTACAGTTCGTTGGTGCTGCGGGGCACCAACTAGCGCGGGAAGAGATTTGGGTCTCTTCACCGTTGAAAGGTCCCAAAGAAACCTTACTAACTTATGAGGCTCCAGGCATTCACTCGACTGAGAGGCACTGCGAGAAGACCTGCCGACCCGCTGTGAACTCAGTCTTTATATACTGACTGAGTCACGTAATGCGGGTGACCTCGTAGTATTTGCATACACGGGTCCGCCGGCCTTACCGCACAGCAGGGATCGGCACTCGCGCCATCTAGCGTAAAGTGAAAACAACGCTGCTCGACTACCCTGTCCCCTACAAGACTGTTAGCATTCCAAATATATCGAAATGAAAGTTATTAATCATTTCCTCTATCACCAGACGATAATTACCACAGTAGTGTTTTTAACATATGGTAAATAAATACACTTATTGTTCAGTTTGTGATATTTTCGTTAGGACGTGGCTATGTGTTAAATTGGTAGAAAAAAAAGAAGAAAAAGACTGTGACAATTTCATACAGTAAATTTCACACTTACCACCAATAGCAGTAAGGAGCTTTCTTATGATATTTATGTATACCGAAACAACATTCTTGCCACTCTTCTCCTCCAGTAGTTTGTTCACAAAGACGCCAACGAGTGGTGCTTCGGTTTGCATGGTGGCTGTCGACTCCAGGTTAGGTTTAACTCCAGCGTTGTGGGCCAGGCACATCCGAAGGTACATCAGTATCTACGACCGCAAAAGTAACATAAACGTTTTCAAAGCTAGGCTTACCAACATTATCAAAATTTAAAAAATATTCAAAACATATTTCTTCTGAAGCGATATCTGATAGTTCGAATGGAGGTTCACACCATACCAATCAACAAGAGCTAAGAGTGCATTATCAATTGTTATTTACGGAACTCTGCCTGGGGCCTCGTTCCATATATAACAACAATTCCCCGTTTTGTAGCATGTACAGCATGGTCAGGTCGTTCTATATAAGTACACACAAGGTGATTGCATAGTCTCACGACTGCGGCTACATAGCATCAAAACTCACAAATACATCCATGTTATTTCTGAGAGAATTCATTTACCTCAACATAAGTGGCAGGATTGAAGGCAAGAACGTTGCTTCCTATGACATACTTCTGTGCAGTCTTCTGCCTCTGGGTCGCCTGGGGTACAACAAAAAGATGTATAAACTGTGATTTCTGTCATACGAAAATAAAGATCATCAAATATATATTTTCTATATCTGTGGACGTGGCATATGTAGGTTCGCGTGCAGCTACCGCATAAGTCATTTTTGCATTCTGAAATACATCCCTAATCTCGTCATATCTCTTTATCAGAAAAGGTTTTATCATCAGTACTCTCTCATTAATTCAATTCAAAGCTCCATTCCGAATAATACTTTTTGTTTGTTTGTTAGGGCAGTTTAACGTCCAATTTATTAGTCTTACTTTGGGTTTGATCGAATCTATGAGATGAATATAGGTAGAGACTCACCTCTACACATTTACGGAGGTGAGAGTTCTTTTACTCCCCCACACTACATGGATATGGTATGGAAGGATTGGCCTTTGATATAGCAGTAAATCTACCACTGCTGGGGGCTAAGGAGAAAAGTGGCTGCAGTGAGACTCGAAGTCCTATAACCCTGGAATTACAAGTCCAGTGCCCTAACCACTGAGCTAACTCCCCCTCCCCCCCCCCAAAAAAAAAATGCATTTAAACTAGTACACATATTGATGATTGGACATAGAAGAGATCATTTTCTGTCTACCTTTTCGTTGATGTAATTAACCATCTCGCTGAACTGTGGCAGTTTGATATCCTGTTCTTTATCCACATCTTCCGGCCTAGTGGATGGACTCACCCCACGCAGGGCCTTTGACGCTTCGGCGTAAACATCCTCCTTCCTAAAGACATCAAAAGAATATTAAGTTTTAGTCCCTTCACTTCTGTAGCAAAAAAAACACTTTTCACATCAAACACTGCGATCCATGACATATAATGAGTTGATCTATTTTCTTTAGATATATCATACAGGTCTTACTTATACTAGCCCCTATATTATTCTGCCTAGGCCAATCAGGGCAACAATTCAATGGGTGCTCTTTTACTTACCACACCACATAGACATGGTATGAGAAGGATTGTTATTTGGTATAGCAGTAAATCTACCAACGCTGGGGATGAAGGAGAAATGTGGCTTCAGCGGGACCATAGAGGGTAGCCATAACAGGATCGGCCACAGCAGCAATGTACTGGTACACAAAACTATATACAAATATATAAAGCACGGAGATGCTAGTGCGGTCTAGTTAAAAAGAATATCCGGAAAATTCCGAATACTGCTTATATCTACACTTTAACTCTAAATATGATAAAAACAAAAACAACGGAAAACTGTCACCTCTAATGACAATATGTGAATACATGAGAAACGATAAACTTACGCATCTCCACAGGACAGAAGCAGCATGTAGCGTGATGGGATATGATCAGGTGGGAAGACAGCAATAGCGTACTGCACCACCATCTGCCGCACGTACGGCTCCGGCTACCACGAAAAACAAGTCACATACAATGTTACAGATATTGCTTATAATCTTATTCATCTAAATTTAGTTTTTACATTTCAGTAATTTGACGAAATTGTTGCATACCGGAGTGAAAATCCTTTAAGTGAAAGTAACCTACGAAAAATAGCATAACTTAGAAAACCTCACCTTATCAATGTTCTCCATGAGAAGCGCTTCCACAAGTTTCAGGTTAGAAGGTTCCAGCTTTTTGAAGGCAGGCGACATCATGGACAGTGCTTCTTGAACAGCCAGTCGATTCTCAGACTCCTCCTTTAAACATCAAATAGGGATCTTGTTTACGATACAGTCTCGACTACAAATCAAATATTCAATTCTTAATTTACCGATTGAGATTAGGTCCATTTGATACAGATTCTCCAATGGTGATAACTACCCGACATATTTTGTGTACTGTAAATTTCGATACACAGAGATAATGTATACAGTGTATATCTCACACTGGGAGAACCTACTAAACTATGTGCTTTATGTTTGCATTAAAAATCACCATCCAGTAATAGTCAGGATACCTATAATGGTAAATACACAGGGTTAGTAATTTAACGAGAGCTAAGAGTGCATTATCAAATAGAAATATTGGCCTTTACAGGGATGTCAGTTGGGGTCAGGGAAAAAAAGTGGAAATATTTTTCATGTGGATTTTTCTGCCTCAACGAGACAGAAAACTTGGATAATATGTCCTTGTTGTCTATGGCATGGGGCTGAGGGTCTGTCAGGAGGTTGAAACCACTGTTCTATTGGCGTAAATGAGGCTAAATCAATATTATCTTTGTTTTACATTAGGAAAAGCAATTACATAAACTGAATATGGAAAAGTGGATTTCCACGGAAAAATGGAAAACTGACATCTCTGCCTTTAAAGACCAAATGAGCAGGTGGACGCCTTTAAAACTCAATACAGAGGGAGGGAGGGAGGGAGGGAGGGAGGGAGGGAGGGAGGGAGGGAGGGAGGGAGGGAGGGAGGGAGGGAGGGAGGGAGGGAGGGAGGGAGGGAGGGAGGGAGGGAGGGAGGGAGGGAGGGAGGGGAGGGAGGGCAGGCATCTATGAATAGGGAAGGCCCTGCATTGATTGGATATTAAAAGCCCTACTACTCTGTGAACTCAGCAGTTCATGGGTCAATGCACAGCTAGGGGCTGTAGGGATTCAATTGCCAATCAAGAATGACCTGATTACATAGGAAACGTTACTCAGTTTCACCTTCATGGATGAGTGCACACAGACCTTCCCTCTGACCATGTGGCTCAAACTGGAGGAAAAACTCTATTCCTATGTACACCAATAGAGTAGGTCAAGCCAATATCTGGTGGTAAATGACATTACAAATGATTTTACAAGACAATATCATTTGCCTAGGTCTTGACTGATTCCTACAACAAAGTTATGAACCATTTTGACTTCTGTTTTTTTGTAAATATGCTGAATAAACCATCCTCTCATACACCTCATGCCTCCCCCCTCCTATTATGAGATTTGGGAAAAATACATGAATAGCACATCAAATATACATTTCACCTCAATAATGACACTTCCTATAGTGTAAGCAACTGTCAGTGCCACTTATGGAGATGGTAAATGTTACACTAATGCTCACTGTAAATCAATATTGAGTAAACATCTGTTTGAGCATGCCCATTTCACTGAAAATCCCCCCCACTTTCAACAAATACTTGAATATCTCTGTAAGTATAGAAATTACTTAGAAAATTCCATTTCCTAGCACCTACTGTTTTTCATTCTCTTTCAAATGAGGCATATCATATTCCTATCTGTACTTAGTTAGCTTTAGCCCTTTCCTTACCGCACCTATCGTAGCGCGTAGTGCGTTAACGACCGCGCAACCTGCGGTGAACGTTCCACCACTACTGCACGTCGGACATCATACAACCGTCTAAATACCGGCCTATTCTGCAGGCGTCAGAAAATGGTTCAAAGTGCAGAGGGGTGCATCACTAATTTTCAAATTTAAATAACTTAGAGAAATAATTTGATAATTTGAATGATACCAAATAAAAGAAGAGACTTCAGGCTTTATTTTCATACCATTCGTTATGAAATAGATAGATATTTAATAATTATATTAATATTTCCAATTACGGGAAGAATTTGAGACTTTTTTTGCTCCATTGACACAAGCCTGTACATAGGCCCAACATAGAACATATCTGTGATATTGTTTTATACATAGAATTAATATATTATGGAGAAATCATGAAAATGCGATGTGCCTGATAGGTTGCACCCAGGGCACTATGTTTTATATGTAGGCGTCAGACCTTGTTTTTTCAACTTGCCATTATCTATAGCAGGGTATAAACATCACCATGGCAACCATTCTTCAATAATTCTGTTAATTACGATATGTTATATGGTTTCCTTTAATAAGTGAAAAAGAATTTAAATCGATGGATTATTTTCGGAAATATAATGTCTCACATGTTCTTTTATCAAAATGCTGCATATATGCAGCAGCGGTATTCCTATGGTGCTGCATATATGCAGCGGCGGCATTCCTATGGTGCTGCATAAATGCAGCAGCGGTACTGGCGTGGTGCTGCATATATGCAGCAGCGGTAGTGAAAGGGTTAAAAGGCAAAAATGTGGTCAGGTCACCTAGTGACTTTACAAGCAGTTGTACTACAGTAGGCTATAGCTATAACCTAAAGACAACCGTCCACCTGCTAATAAGTGAGGGTATTCAGCTTACATTACATGTGCCTGGGTAGGCAGAACAAGTTGACATATTGATTAAAAAAAAAGTTTTATATAATTACGTTGCACATCGCATCGAAGAAGGTCTGGAGCAGAGTGATGTCTTTTGTAACAAGTTGAGGTACCCGCCGTGCGATCTTCCCGACAGCCACGTATGCCAAGCTCCTCAGCTGGGGGTCCTGTGAAAACAGAGATGACAATTACAAGAAAATCGTTTGGAATGATTATCTTTAAAAAAAGAGGGATTGCGACCGAAATAAATGCTACATGGCAAGACCATCAATGCGGATAAGAGGTGCGAAAATTGCCTGGTTAGCCACCCCTAGCTATCATAAGGACCCCCCTAGTGCTATGCCACTATTTACCAATGATAATCTTGTGTGATCTGAAAAAGAATCTAAAAAGAATTGAACCTCGTATTACTTTCCATGACAATTAGGTAGCGAGGCTCCAAGCAGCCGCAGGCTTAGGCAGGTCGACTGTGAATATGGCAAACCCTGTATAACTACAGTGATGAACTATTATGCTATATCACATATAGGTCTTAGCATGGGCAGTGTATTCTCTATGGACATGAAGCTGGTGGTAGATTACACCGTGAGAGTGGCGCCGATCTCTGAATTTTCAAATGATTTAAACCTGTAAACCGAATAGATTCAGACAGATTTAGAGAAGTCCCTGCCGATATTTTGCCTTGGCTCTCAGGTGTCCCTATAAAACAGAGATGCTAGCAAGGGTAAAAAAAAAATGTCCATTTGGAATTTGCTGCCTAGGTGAGACCCAGAGAACTTTGAAAACACATCGGTGTCCGCCACCGTTCGGGGCTCAAGGTCTGTAGGGAGGTTCAAACCACTCTTTTCTTGGCCTGAATGAGGCTCAATTATTATCTCCGTTTTATACTAGGTCAAAAATGCAAAAGTAGATTTCCATTGTAAAAATGGAAAGCTGCCAGATCGGATATTAACATTTGCAATGACTTTACATCTGTGATTAATTATATTCGATGCATCACTAATAAAATATATATATATTTTTTTGTAATTAATACTTTAAACTAACCTCTTTCACGTTCTCCTTGATATTTTCTCCTATGAGTTTCACCATACCCGACAGCAGGACAGCTCCGATAGGGTTGAATTTAGAATCGGCACAGCTGCGAAAATAAATAATTTTGTGTCAACAGTAGTAGCAAAGCAGAACATATAAATAGTCCATCAAATTTGTTTCTCAAAGGCGTAGTAACAGGTAAAGCTCTTCCCAATGGATGCAGTTTAACAGTGTAACATCTCGGAATGATGATGAATTTGTAACATGGTACTATAATTAATTTGTTCTCAATGGTCATATCTATTACATTGTCCCATTGTAAACATCATAACATTGTAACAAGTTGTTAATATAAAAAAATATGTTTCTTATATTATTTAACTACCATATCAGGTGCTAGGTATCATCTTTGGAATATGAATGAAAGTTAACACAAGCTTACCTCTACTTGCGAATATCATATTCCAATAACTATAATTTTCTTTACGTATTACTCATATTGTATAGATTGTCTGTGATTACTTACTGGAGACAGAGGTGATGAACAAACTGTACTGCCATTATCTTCAGTCGAGGGCTGGTGTTGGTTCCATAGAGGCAGTCAAACACAGTCTGTACACCAACGCAGAATGGCATTAGACGAAACATTTATTTTACTATACATATGTAATTCATATATCAAAAATGTCACCTGTAAAGGTATTACCTTAAAACTCATACACTTGATGTGCATAGACAGAAAATATCTACTTTTTCAGTGAAAGAGACAGACCAAAGAGTTGTCCAACAAAAGTACACATATCAGTACACCAGCTACAAAATGAAAAATATGCCAAGGGTTTTTCTTCTTATTGTCATTAATTTGTCAGTTGATATCAAATAATGATAATTTTACAATAATGTGTTGAAGTGAAGTAAAAAATAGAAATGAAACCAAGTTTAGAAAGTAAAGAAAGAAATAAAAAAGGAAAGAAAGAAGTGGTATTTGTCTCAAACAAATCTGGGTTGAAAATCATTATTCCTGACTTTCGCAGGCACATTGACACATTGCTGTTACATAATAATTACCTGCACACATGCTGGGAACTGGTTTGCTGCTTCCCGAGATTTGAGGAGGTACGGGAAGATCTTGATCCTTACTTGGATGCTTCCAGGCGATCTCTTCTGATCGGGTTTTACGGAACTTATCTACCAATAGGCCAAAATAACAAAGATAAGTACACAGTTCGGATAATATTAAAAATATATCAGTACTATATCTAAGTTATATATGATCAGTGACATTTTATGTCTATAGTTTGATTGGTATCTTAATTACATTTTGAGAAAGATTTTTATATACAAGGATATATTTAAATTACATTGCTACAATCAACTTCTCATGATAGTGTTCATCTTTGAATATTTACATTCACAAGTTCGCATGTTTAGTCATACTTGAAGTTTGCGTCACGTTTATCCAGCACATATTACATGCAATATCTTATTTTAGGGCTGCCTCTATATGTTAAGCATTGTGAATTTGTACAATGTAAACATAATTTTCTATGAATACATGTATATAGTGAGATGATATGCGGTTATTGAAATTTAGAGAAGGGAATGAAATGAATACAAACAAAAGAACTATCCTAATTACCAGTAACACATACGTTGCCCTTTAACGAGGAAATAAGAAGTAACGGACACGTCTAAGTCGTGTTTTAGCACCAATAAACAGATCTAATATAAAAATATAACAGAACCAATTGTGTGTAACCTAAGTAAGTGTAAGGTCTACACACAGTCATTGCGTAATACCTTTAGTTTTTTTAACTGATGGTCGTTTACCTGGCCTTTAACAACCACGGTGCCCTGGAAGATACTGTACAGTTTGGAGATGACGGCATGGTTGTTCCAGTCCATGCTACCGACTATTTTCTTTAAAGACCTGTCGGCGGCGCTGGCTACGGCGTGACGGTTGTCGGCCATGGCCACCACCAGATGGCATACAACATCTTTTTCGAGGAAAACATCACCGCTTAAGAATGTCAGGATGCCCAGCTTAATCTGTGAGAGAATGAAAAATCACAGTGAACAAGAGCTAAGTGTGCATTATCGAATATAAAAATTGGCCTTTAAAGACCAAATGGGCAGGTGGACACCTTTAAAACGCAATACAGTTCAAATGTCAAAGTTAATTACTATGATAAAAGGAAGTGCCCCAGGATGGATGGATGGATGGATGGATGGATGGATGGATGGATGGATGGATGGATGGATGGATGGATGGATGGATGGATGGATGGATGGATGGATGGATGGATGGATGGATGGATGGATGGATGGATGTTTGGAGGGAGGGAGGGAGGGAGGGAGGGAGGGAGGGAGGGAGGGAGGGAGGGAGGGAGGGAGGGAGGGAGGGAGGGAGGGAGGGAGGGAGGGAGGGGGGGAGGGAGGGAGGGAGGGAGGGAGGGAGGGAGGGAGGGAGGGAGGGAGGGAGGGAGGGAGGGAGGGAGGGAGGGAGGGAGGGAGGGCATCTATGAATAGGGAAGGACCTGCATTGATTGGATATTTAAAGCCCTACTACTCTATGAACCAAGCAGTTCATGCATCAATGCACATGTATATATAGCTAACTGTAGGGGATGTCAATTGGCACTCAAGAATGACCTGAGTACATAGGAAACATTATTCAGTTTCACCTTCATGTATGAGTGCACACAGACCTTCCCTCTGACCATGTGGCTCAAACCGGGGTGAAAAACTCTATTCCTATGTACACCAATAAAGTAGGTCAAGCCAATATCTTGTGGTAAATGATATTCCAAATAATTTTACAAACAAATATCATTTGACTGGGGCTTGACTGATTCCTAAAACAAAGTTATGAACCATTTTGACTTTTATTTGTGTGTAAATATCCTGACTAAACCATCCATTCATACACCTGCTGCCCCCCCCCCCTCCCCGCCTCACATTATGAGATTTAGAAATAATACATGAATAGCACATCAAATATGTATTTTACCTAAATAATGACACTTCTTATGGTGTAAGCAACTGTCAGTGCCACTTATGGAGATGGTAAATGTTACACTAATGCTCACTATGAATAAATATTGAGTAAACATCTGTTTCAGTATGCCAATTTCACCCAAAATCCCCCCACTTTTAACAAATACTTGAATATCTCAGCAAATATAGAATTTACCTAGAAAATTCCACTTCCTTGCACCTACTGTTTTTTATTCTCTTTCAAATGAGGCATATTATTTCATGATTAAACCAGTTTTACAGGTAGAAATATATCCATAAAGGAGTTCTTAAAAATGGACCTGTGACTCCAAAAGTTCCCCCCAACTGAAATCTCTTTTTTCTGAAAATCCATGTCAAAATACTAAATACTAAAACTGTTATATATTGTATGGCCATAAAACTTCCTGTCCAAAACAGAAATCATATTCCTATCTCTACTTAGTGAGCTATAAAAAGCAAAAATGTGGTCAGGTTGCTTAGTGAGTTTACAAGCATGTGTACTACAGTATGCTATAGCCATAACCTAAAGACCAACCGTCCACCTGCTAATAAAAAAAACCCCAACTTTTCAGATAGCTACATGGTGATAGCTTCATGGATGAGTGCACACAGACCTATCTGCATGCTCCTTAGCCATGTGGGGGACAAAACTTTGATTCTATGTACACCAATAAAGTAGGTCAAGCCAATATCTGGTGGTAAATGATATTGCAAATAATTTTACAAGCCAATATCATTTGACTGGGTCTCGACTGATTCCTAGGACAATAAACCATCCACTCATACACCTGCTGCCTCCCCCCCCCCCCCCTCACATTATGAAATTTAGAAAAAATACATGAATAGCACATCGAATATGTATTTTACCTAAATAATGACACTTCCGAGGGTGTAATCAACTGTCAGTGTCACTTAGTGACTCTACAAGTAGTTGTACTACAGTAGGCTATAGCCATAACCTAAAGACCAACCATCCACCTGCTAACAATGCGATATTGAGATAAAAATGCCAAAAACTGCTAATAACTGGGATGTCAAATGGGGTCGCAAAAATGTTCAGAAACACTGTACCTTTTCTATGTCATCTGGTGTCAATGGAGTATCACCAAGCACCCTCTTGTAGGCCGCGTCGCTGAGGCCAGGGGGGGCTGTGGTCGTACCAGAAGTTCCGCTAGTTGCCGGTCTGTTAGCAGCCGTTGTTGGAGCAGTGGCGCCACTTGTTGGTGTTTTCTGAGAGGGTGGGCTACACAAGGGAAGAACATATTCAAACAAGAGCTAAGTATCTGGTTGTAAATGATATTGCAAATAATTTCACAAACCAATTTCATTTGACTGGGTCTTGAATAATTCCTAGAACAAGGTTATGAACCATTTTGACTTCTGTTTATGTGCAAATAGGTTGAATGAGATATCATCTCATATACCTGCTGCCTCCCCCCTCATATTATGAGATTTGGTACTTAATTAGCTATAAAAAGCAAAAATGTGTCAGGTCGCCTTGTGACTCTACAAGCAGGTTTACTACAGTAGGCTATAGCCATAGCCTAAAGATGAATCGATCAACTGCTAATAAAGAATACATTTCTTTTGGCTGAGATTTAAAAAAACAAAGACAATCTTTGAGGCGACATAAAGAGGGTGAACCTCTCAAAATGGAATAGATCAACTAAAAGCAAATTCGTTGTTGTTGAACAAGACAATATCAAACCTTTGCCTAGAGTATAATCTAATGAAAATAGATCCCTGACATATTACTCATACAATAATTAGTATACTCTCCATAACAACAGGTTATATTGAGAATTGATAAAGATCCACTTATGTACATACTTGTAGGGCATGAGAAGATAGTCCATCATATAGTCCAACAACAATTTGGCCATCTTCGTTGTTTGGTTAAGTCCAAACAGAGTTTTATTCTTCGCTGGATCTGGATGAAGCTTAACATGTTGTAGTACTGGTGTAATCAACTGCATCAAACTGTAAATATATTAAAAACACTGCATTAACAACCCAATAGATAAAACATACTTGTATCAAACTGTAAATACACTAAGGGGAATTATAAACCGACTGGATATACGCAAGCAAGACTAAAAACATTATATTCCTAATATATCCTATAAATATGTAAGAATGCTTATCCTGGGTGAATGTTTCTACAGAAAGGTGATTAGAAAAAGAATAACCTGATTTACATATTATTTTTACATAACACCCACAAGTGAGGTTTAGGAAAAAAACGCAGGGAGATTTCCGAATCCTGCTTATCTTTACCTCAAAAACTACCAACTCTGACACATATAGAACCTTTAACTACAACTTGTAACGTGAAATATTGGTGGAGCAGGGTACCTGTCCTGTTGTGGCACGGGTCTGTTGGACAGACATCCAATGAGGTCAGGTAACAGCTCAACCTGTGTCGAGATCTCAAGACGCGGAAACCCAATCTTGATGTAGATTATTGTGAAATTCTGAAAAACAAAAGCTAAGTGTGCATTTTAAAGTAAAATTATTGGCCTTGGCGTTCTTAAAAATGGACCTGTAACTCAAAAAGTTTCCCCTGAAATCTCTCATTTTCCCTAAAATCCATGACAAAATATATGCTAAAACTGTAAGATATTGTTTGGCCATAAAACCATCAGTCCGAAACAGAAATCATAGTCCTACTTTATTGAGTCAGCTATAAAAAGGAAAAAACTAGGTCAGGGCATCTAGTAACTCTACAAGCGGGTGTACTACAATAGGCTATAGCCATAACCTAGACAAACCATCCACCCACTAAAAAGCAACTTTTTCATTTACCGATGATACAAACAGTTATCTCGTTTATCAATTTTGGATGAGTGTCAACAGTTCTTTACAATGGTAATGCTTTTACAGAAACGAGACAATTGAAAGAACTAGATAATTATGCCTTATAATCTTTATATCCTTCTGGCTATCACAGATTTGCTACAAGAATGAGATTCAACTGAATGACTTTTCTATAAATCTATTGAGTAGACCTTTCATTGACGTGAAATGCAAAGATCATGCAGTTGACAGAATACGCTATAAAAGGAAATAATGTGTCAATTTTAAAAATGAGATACTTACGGTGACAAACGGTGAAGCTTCAGGATCTTTGTACTGCACTAACAGCTCATTCACAGGCAGCTGGATTTTTGGTCGACTCTTCACACGTTTATTGATGTGGACCAGTAGTTCCATAACCTAACAGTTGAAGAAATCAAGTTAAAAACTCTGAGGCAACTTACATAACAACCTTACCACAGTCATTCTCCGATCCGGCCAGGAAGTAGGTGGTGCTACAAACTCCCTGGGCGGCCATTTTGGAGAATCCCCCACGCAATGATAAGCCTATGGAACGTTCGGACGTCCATTTATGATACTATTTAATATGTGAGGATGTTTTCAATACTTCTGAAGATTTCTCTTGGTCACAATTACACTTCCCTGGCAATTTCAGACCAAATGATTATGTTTTCCCCCAGTTTCGACTATAAACGCGATGTCAACAAATCTTTGAAACAAGCGATTTTCTTCGAGTTGGCACATTTAAATTATGTCTGAATAGTGTAAATAATCCCATTTTGACTATTACATGTACAGAATGCACAGGAGAAGGTAGATTAATAGTTTTTCACCATTTTAGACTCTGACAGCGCTTTGTATTCACCAGGCAAGATGGCGGATCGATCAGTTGTCAGGTAAATTTGCGAGTATTTTGAACCGGAAGTGTCTGGCCGGATCGGAGAATAGATCAGACAAGACGATACAAGGCTCGATGCTATTTACGGAACAAGGCTATGACGCCGAGTTTCTGTAAATAACATCAACCTCAATGAACTTTATCTGATGTATGACTATTTTATGTTGATTTATATCAATCAAATATCCAAAATTAAAAATATTGTAGCGCCGGCAGGTTACGGCAGCTAGATCCACCGGAGGGGGTCCGGCATCCACCGGAAGAGGGTACCATTCTCCGCCCAGATCTTTCGTGGCGCTAGCGTTGGCTTAGTCTCTGCCCCAACCCAGAGCCTGTTCCCTGGGTATCCACTATAATACAGGGGAGACCAGCGAACTTTTCAGATTTAAAACAAGGCAACTGTCAAAAGTTATACAAGCCAAACAACTCACATATCATGAATATAGAAATATAGGAATTTTTAAAGGAGCTTTACAGACAATCCGGTTGTTTCTTTTTCATAATTAAACCATTTTATAATGGGAATCCACAGTTGATTAGACTGCCCCTTCAGAGGAGCACATGGGCATTGTTGACAAAACAAAGCCTTGCAACACATGAGGTGCTTTCCACTGTAGAAAGTAATCCCAGAGAATGTGTCTCGTTTGAAATAAATTATAACAGATATGAGAGTATTTTATTTACCATATAAATATGTTCATCTCTATTTTACAAGTAGAACACAAGATACCCCCAAAAGCCCTCATAATTTAGGATATTTCAAAAACGGGTGTAGGGGCCAGATTTGAGCCCAAACAGGCAGGTTGGGGCAGAGATACAAGCGACTGCAGGAAGAAGAGGGCAGGATCTCTGCTGGGAGAGTGAGAGGGTGCGAGACCTATGATCTCGCCCTGAGCGAGAGTTGGCGAGAGCTCGCAAGCCTAGCAGTGTGATTTCACGGGCGCCCTATATAAGGAGGAAACAAGTCAGCTCTCTACAGACTGGTGTTCCAGCTCACAGAGTGCGGATGCCCCAGGTAATAGAGACAGTCTAAGCCCTGTTATTTGTGCGTTGTATGCTCCAGCACCCCAGAAGACGGTAGTAATAACGTAGGTGGATGTGCAGATTCTATATACGAGTGTGTAATCATCTTAATTCAATAAAACCTCTTAACGCTTGTGCAATGGATCTACTCGTCGGGTTTTGCATTCACCGCTAATCATACAATACATTACAGTATATTGGCATAGAACTGATGTTGAAGCAAAGTGGCCGGTCTGCATAACAGTACAACACCCTCTGCCATGCACAATATATACAATATAGAAAGTGCTAATACTTTTTGTCGTTTTGTTTGACCCTTCGACGACGTCATTGAGCAGAATAAAAAGACACGAAGACTTTGAACAAAATTGATTCTGCTAGGGTAACTACGTTTCCTCACAATAACACCAAATTGTTATTATTGCAGGGGGGAGGGGGAGGGGGATACTGGTGTGTGGTATTTTGGCCACATGTCTATCATTCACAATAATATGAACATCAAGTATAGTTTTGATTTCAAGATTTAGTCATTCCATTCATACTTCCATTCATACAACACACTCAAGAGGTACTCAACGGTGGACCGGTTTTTTAAAATACAGACTAAGTATAACTCTTACAAATATTGCGTTTCTAAAGTATCTTATAATCTAATCACATATCTTGAATAATATTGAACAAATATTGGTGCGAGAACAATACCTTTTTTCGTACTCCATCAGTCTGGCTCGCTAACTTGAGGAGTACCGGAGGCAGGAACTTTCCCAAGACAGATTGAAGTTGATCATCTGTCTCGGCTGACCCTATCCTTAGGAACACACGTTCCAGCAAGACTGAAAGCAAAAGATAACAAGAGCTAAGTGTGCATAGTCAAATAGAATGAATCATTGTCCTTTAAAAGGCCAAATAAGCAGGTGGATGCATTTATAACTACAAGTAGCTTCACACATGTTTAAAATTGTTGAATGAAAATATTTTGAATCTTAATTCTAATGAATGACTGAATGGATGGATGAATGAATGACTGAAAGACTGACTGACTGACTGACTGACTGACTGACTGACTGACTGACTGACTGACTGACTGACTGACTGACTGACTGACTGACTGACTGACTGACTGACTGACTGACTGACTGGCTGGCTGGCTGGCTGGCTGGCTGGCTGGCTGGCTGGCTGGCTGGCTGGCTGGCTGGCTGGCTGGCTGGCTGGCTGGCTGGCTGGCTGGCTGGCTGGCTGGCTGGCTGGCTGGCTGGCTGGCTGGCTGGCTGGCTGGCTGGCTGGCTGGCTGGCTGGCTGGCTGGCTGGCTGGCTGGCTGGCTGGCTGGCTGGCTGGCTGGCTGGCTGGAGGGAGGGAGGGAGGGAGGGAGGGAGGGAGGGAGGGAGGGAGGGAGGGAGGGGAGGGAGGGAGGGAGGGCATCCATGAATAGGGAAAGGCCTGCATTGATTGGATATTTAAAGCCCTACTCTTCTGTGAACTCAGCAGGTCATGGCTCAATGCACACATATATTTAGCTACCTGAGTACATAGGAAACGTTTTCAGATAGCTTCATGGTGATAGCTTCATGGATGAGTGTACACAGACCTGTCTGCATGCTCCCTAGCCATGTGGGGGACAAAACTTTGTTTCTATGTACACCAATAAAGTAGGTCAAGCCAATATCTGGTGGTAAATGATATTCCAAATAATTTTACAAACCAATATCATTTGACCGGGTCTTGACTGATTCATACAACAAGGTTATGAGCCATTTTGACTTCTATTTGTGTGTAAATATCCTGAATAAACCATCCACTCATACACCTGCTGCCCCCCCCCCCCCTCACATTATGAGATTTAGAAATAATACATGAATAGCACATCAAATATGTATTTTACCTAAATAATGACACTTCCTAGGGTTTAAGCAACTGTTAGTGCCACTTATGGAGATGGTAAATGTTACACTAATGCTCACTGTAAATCAATATTGAGTAAAGATCTTTCTGAGTATGCCAATTTCACCCAAAATCCCCCCCACTTTTAACAAATACTTGAATATCTCATCAAATATAGAATCTACGTAGAAAATTCCAGTTCCTAGCACCTACTGTTTTTTATTCTCTTTCAAATGAGGCATATCATATTATGATTGAACCAGTTTTACAGGTAGAAATATGTCCATAAAGGAGTTCTTAAAAATGGACCTGTGACTACCAAAGTCCCCGCCAAACTGAATTCACTTTTTTTTCAAATCCATTCCAAAATACTTAATTTTAAAAACTGTGAGGCATTGTACCACCATAAAACCTTGTCCAAAACAGAAACCATATTCCCATCTCTACTTAGTGAGCTATAAAATGCAAAAATGTGGTCGGGTCATCTAGTGACTCTACAAGCATGTGTACTACAGTAGGCTATAGCCATAACCTAAAGACCAACTGTCCACCTGCTAATTAAGTTGGTTAAGCATGTATAAGCGGGTTCAGATTTACAACCCACCGTGATTGGACGTCGAGCCGAGCTAAGCTCAGTCATTTCCACTTAAACATAATATATCTAAACAACAGCAGTGGGTCGATTCACTGAGATCAAGATGAGACACAAAACAGGCCAAAGAGAGAACACTTAACCTCAATTCTGGGGTGCTCAGATCCAATAGTGCTTGCACAATGTATCAAACCTAATGTCGCTGCAATGCTATATACATGTACTGGCAATCTCACAGATCCAACCGTGGGAGGATGATCTTACCCATACTATATTCAATTCAATACCTTATTATGCTATATTAATGGGCATGAAATACGTGAATTCTATGATCTGTAACCGTGCATGTATATAATTAATGTCATACTGTTTCTAAGAAAAAACAAGAGCTAAGTGTGCATTTCAAAATAGAAATATTGGCCTTTAAAGACAAATTAGCAGGTGGACACATTTAAAACCCAATACAATGTCTGCCAATAATTGATTACAATGATAACAAGGAAAGCCCCTGGGAGTTGGCAGGAAGTGGAGGTAAAGGGGAGGGGGAAAGAGAGCTGTCAAGTTACCATAGGAGAAACTTGCAGGAGTTTTGTGCATATCTTACAACTCTTTGATTACTGGGACTGTCAGCTGTTTGGGGAAGCTTATAAAGTACAGTAGAACCTCGCATAAGCGATCACCCTCCGTTCCAGGCTAAAGTGCCTGCTTACGCGGGGTGTCCGATTACGCGAGGTTAAAATAAACATCTAATAGAGGGAACCGTTCCGAGCAACGGTGTCCGTTAACGCGGGGTGTCCGCTTACGCGGGGTGTCCGTTAGGCGGGGTTCTACTGTAGTTTGAGGTCCATAATAAAAGACTTGCGCAAGTCTAGGGAGAGACCAGACCCTGGCGAGGAGTTCTTAAAAATGATCCTGTGACTAAAAAAGCACCCCCCCCCCAAGTGAAATGACTCTTTTCTTTGAAATCCATGTCAAAATACTAAATAATGAAACTGTAAGATATTGCATTGCCAAAAAACTTGTCAAAAAAAAGAAATCATATACCTATCTGTACTTAGTTATGGCACCATCTGGTGTTAATTGGCCATACTACAGGCTCCATGTTCAAAGTGAGGCTGATCTTCAACCAGATATTTAGTGTTCTTATAAGGATATAGGTATAAGGCATGTGCCAATATGCTAGGAGAGTGATAGGAATCAGAGTCCTCTAGTAGAACATGGCTGCATTACAATTTAAAGAAGGCTGTTCCCTCCATGCTATCAAATTAGCAGGCATCCAAGTGCCCCGCTTCCTCAATATAGGTTTTTCCATAGGTTTTGAAAATCAAAATATAGGATTTTTACAGGTTTTTCAAGGCCCAAAACATAGACTTTTATAGGTTTTTAGGGTTAACATATTAAGCATAATAAGAGTCAAAATCGCTTATTTTCAGTTCTTGTACTAAATTGCAGGGCATCAGGATGTCTGGCTCATCAGGTTATACCCAGCAAGTATGTATATGCGTGTTGAGTTTCCAACAGGCAAGCCAGCCTGGCAAGAAGTCACACAAACTGTTGATTCTTGAACACTTTTATGATCTCTTAAATAGACTGATGTGGATTTCTTGTCACTTGACAATCTAACATTGTGTCAAGTTAACTTCTAAGATTTTCTGTACACATTAATCTTCATGGCAGTGAAAATATAGGATTTGATAGGTTATATAGGTTCCTTTGAAAAAAATAAAGGCCCAAGAATCAAAATATAGGTTTTTATAGGTTTTATAGGTTTCACTGGGAGGCCTGAATTAGGCAAAAATATATAAATATCATGCCAAATATAAGTTTAACCTGAATAATGATAGCGCCATAAAAGCTTCTGTCCAAATCAAAAATCATATTCCTATCTGTACTTAGTTGGCTATAAAAAGTAAAAATGTGGTCAGGTCGCCTAGTGACTCTGCAAGCTGGTATACTACAGTAGGCTATAGCTATAACCTAAAGACCCATCGTCCATCCGCTAATAATGACACTTCCTAGAGTTTACTATATACCCATGCTGTATATACTGTAAATATGCACTGTTTCCCATATAACGTAAAAATACTGTACGGACCAGTGGTCCCTACACTATTATACAGACTACCTACCTATAAGTAAGCAACGGTCAGTGCCACTTATGGAGATGGTAAATGTTACACCAATGCTCACTGTAAATCAATACCGGTATTGAGTAAATATCTGTTTGAGTATGACCCTTTCTAACCCCCCCCCCCCCCCCCCCCCCCATTTAACAAATACTTGAATATCTCTGTATATAAAGAATCTACCTTGAAAATTTCACTTCATAGCACCTACTGTTTTTTTATTCTCTTTCAAATGAGGCATATCTTATTATTATTCAACCAGTTTAAGGGGTAGAAATACATCCATAGAGGAGTTCTTAAAAATGGACCTGTGACCACAAAAGTCCCCACCCCCCTCAAATGAATACTTACTTTTTTTTTAAATCGATGCCAATATACTAAATATTAAAATTGTAAGGCATTGTACCACCATAAAACCTTCTGTCCAAAACAGAAATTATATTCCTATCTTTACCTAGTTTGCTATAAAAAGCAAAAATGTGGTCAGATCGCCTAGTGACTCTACAACTACAAGCATGTGTAGGCCTACTGGGTACTACAGTAGGCTACAGCCATAACCTAAAGACAAACCGTCTACCTGCTAATAAAGAAATGTAATGAGAAGTAAAAGACTTTAAAAGAAAGGCTAGCGATTTGCATAAAGGCGGTGCTCCATTGCGTCTATTCTTGTTCTCCACCTGTTCTTAACCTGAGTTATTCTATTTCTAACCCTTATCGGTGGTGCTGCTCCATTAGCAATCCTCTCTCGCCATACATCCTATCATATAATTTGTGTTTCTTGTTTATCTTATGGGCAGTTCCTACTGTCGCATGATGACAAGCATAACGTTGGTGTTCCTGCTTGTTTAATCAACATTGGCACTGTGTTTACGCCAATAGTATTACGGTACATTCCGTGGTACTGGTATTCATGGTAAACTGGGATTTGACTGAAACTGAGATCTGTGCACTGTATTTATAAAGTGCTTGTCAAACTTGAACATGGAGTTGCGCCTACTTGATATAACTATAAGGTAACATTTAATGAGATCAGTATGAGAGTTCCGTTGTATCAAAATGCCCATATATCAGTAGTTTCAATATTACTGTTATTTCCACTGCAGTGCGTCAGGGTCAGCAACTACTGAGCAAGACTTGTCACAACTGTGACAGTGCAAACTTGGCGTGACTGTCATGCCGGTGTGACGACGCACATACTACTTCCTGAATTTGGGCTCTATTACGCTACATATTCATAAGATATGACTGTATTGCAACACATATAGATTCTTCGAATAGTTCACAGATTCAGAGCTTAAACCATTATGGAAAGGTTGTATTTCTAGCCATACTTACCTAACTCAACCTCAGAATGGGCCTCTGCACCCGCCATGTCTGATGTTTTTCTGGAAAATATTCGTAGTTTCGTAAACGTTGATAATTTTAGAGAAAGGTAAAGTTTACTTTTTCAATGAGAAGTAACGAGATCTAGTACGAATTAAATAATGTACTGCAGTAGTGATTAATAAACACTTCCCTTTAATATATCCGAAACTAAATACAGTATGGACACCAAATATATTGACAACAATATCACGAGTTCATAGCTTATGAATGACTTAGGCAGGTCTCCTCAGCATTTAGATGACGTAATTTTTGCCAGCAAACTGGTCTGACACTACACGACATCAATTTCTGATGGATGATGTTGAAGACCTACCACCCGGTATTCGCCGGAAGGTTCGGGCCTCTACAATTAGTGCGGTGGACGAACCACAGCCCTCCTCTCCGTCTCCGACTCCGAGGCCAGAAGCTGCAACTAGCGGAGGGGCAGCGCCGATAGGGCCGCCCCCTGAAAGACCCAAACCGGCAATCTCCATTCCCAAGAACAATGCTGCCCGCCTGCGGAGAATAGAAACTTATGACTCAATAACAACTTCCATTGGCGAAGGAGGTGAGTTTCATTTTCACAAACCTAAGTATCTTTACTTTGTCTTTGATCCAATTTAAATTAGCCCTGTAACTAAACTGCTTAATTCCCAATCAACCCGAGAATTTCTCGGGAGCGGAGCCGACGTCACGCGCGTAGCGACCACCCACAAAGCGTCCTAAGAAAAGGGATGAACGTCACGGAACTGAACGGTACCCCAATTTGGCGGTACCAAACCAGCCCCTTACTCTCAACCATATTACCAATCCGGCCTCCTCGCTGTTTATGGATGTAGGGAACCAGGACACTACCTAGAAGGTACAGAAACAGGATCTGTCTTATAAGTTATAGACCCATTTAAGGTCTTTAACTAAAGGCAGTGATCCACCAAGTGAAAGTTAGGGCCGGACGACGTCCGTGCGGATGGAATGTGAACGTCGGCTGCTACCGCCTCTCGTCGGCTCAAGCCGGTTGAAATAATCGCTTTGGTGGATCAGCAAATAATATCAAATCGGCTAGGGCCGGCCGCACCCGGCCCTAGTCGCCTCTCCCACATCACTGTCGTCCGTAGCCGTGTGGCCCCCCGTGTGGTAGCCGGCCAGGCGTCGCCTCTGGCCGGCCGGCCCAAAATGAAAATTATTTGCTGGTCCACTGATCCAGCTGTGTGAAGTCGGCTGGAAACTCCCTAGCTGACGCTAGCCGACGCAAAACTGATTCATTAGCTTTTTAAAGGCGGCCAGTCGGCCGATGTCAATGCATTTGCCGGGCCCCGCGGCGAGGGATCGCCGCCAACACGGTGCGGCCGACACGGGTCATACCCGAAGCCGCGAACGGACATCGACACTTTCATTATTTTCGGCAGAATTCTAGCACTGAAGCGTGCCATACACATTCATAACATCGATCCTTATCTCTATTTACCTTCATTGTTCGATTTAACGTGTATTTCCGCGGTTATTTGATGTTTTCTGACCGTTCCCGTACAAATTCCGGCACGCCGACACACAGCTTCGCTCGATACGTGGCTTGCGCGGGTTCAGAGCGTCGTAGTGTATCGCTGTACGCGGCGCCGCCTATTGAGGAACTCGATTACTACGTAAAATACCATGCGCGCCGCCTATCAAATCAATGGAGAACTCGGCTGGCCCGTCCCCGCGAACGCCGTGTGGACGTCGGCCGGCTGGAAATAACTATTTGGTGGACTAGCACAGAGAATTGAGACGGCCGGACAGCCGGCCTAGGCGATTATAGCGTATGTGGCCGTCGTCCAAAGCCGGCTGGACATCGCCTCTGCAGTTCTTGCAGTGCGGCACTAATGCGCAAGCCCGCAGTTCTCTATCGATCCAATAGGCGGCGCGGCAAGCAGCGATACACTACGGCGCTCTGAAGCCGGGAAAGCCATGTATCGAGCGGAGCAGCATGCCGGCACATTGGGATTTGTACAGAAATGGTCAGACGACGTCAAATAACCGAGGAAATACACGTTAAATCAAACAATGAAGGTAAATAAAGATAAGGATAGATGTTATGAATGTGTATATTCGACTCTGGTGCTAGAATTCTATCTAAATTACCCCAATTGTCCGAATTTTCGGTCATAGTCCATACGAGTACCCCTTCCGGGCCTGCAAGCTCAATATTGACGGTGTGTGTCAACATGCGCCCGGGGAACAGCTCTCGGCATCACTCACGATGTAGTTCTTGGCACGCCGGCCGGCCTGCCGGGGGCTTAAAATCAAATGAATCAGTTTTCCTCTGGCAGGGCTTGCAGGGGACGTTGCGCTCATAATGCCCGGCCGCCCGCCCGGCCTTCTCTGTGGTTATCACTATTTATTTTGGTGGAATAGCTCCAAAATGGGCTATTGCACTGAGTATTGGCCCAGGCCGGCGGCCGGTGACAGGGTTTTGCAGGCACGGGGAGAGGCCGGCGGCCGGCAGGGGCCGGCCGTGAGCGGCCTATGAGCTTCATGAGCTGTTCCACCAAGCAGATTATCGCTGCCGGCGGGAGGTTTGGGCCGGCTATTGCCGCCAATCACCAATAGGTGACCACAAGGCGCCCGGCCTGGACTTGTGCCTCATTGGCGGAATAGGCCCATTATACCGCATCCTCCAATTCCAGCCGGCCAGTTGGTGTATGGTTGGTGTACAGCCACCTAGCATGAGCTTCAACTGGGTTGATCTCAGCGGCGGCAGGCCATAGTGCCAGCAGATATGCAGCCAGCGCCCCAACCGATGCTTCAGATAGAGCAGCGATAAGTGGACAGTGGCACCGTCTGGTGGACGTGGGTCACATTTAATGTGGTAGTCAAATTCCTGCTCGGTCAATAGGTGGTGCATGGAGTGGCGCCAAACCCTACGTCGCTCTGAATCTGCAAAAGCTGCATATTGAGCAGAGTAGTATGCCACCATGTTGGGATTTGTAGAGGAATGCTGAAAGCGTGTCAATTTTGTGCTGAATTCTGCGTTTCACCAAAGAATGAAGGTAAATAAAGATAAGCCTTGGTGTTATGAATGTGTATTGCATGCTCTGGTGCTAAAATTCTGCCCGGAGTATCTAAACTCTCTGAATTTTCAGTCTCTAATCATGGGTGAACACATCGCCGGTATCAACCTTCAATGTTGATGGCATTCCCTCAACGCAAGACCGCACAATTCTAGCCGGCAGAAACTGATAAATCAGTTTTCGTTAGCTGGAAGAAATCCTGTCAGGCCAATGAAAATTGCTAGATAGTGTGGTATGCTGGGTTCAAAATCTAGCTGGTGGAAGAGCATTTCAGCCGGCAAATCACCCAGTGCCCCAGCAAATGCTCAGCAACCATGAGGCAACATATATGCCAACAAACACCAACAGATGCCAATTTCACCTGCCAACCAGGAGCCGGCGCCTGCTGGAACCACTGGCAAGTGATTCCACCAAGCCGGCTGATACCTCCTTGAGGCCAGATCTGCTAGCAAGATGGTGTACAGGCGCTGGCCGGGGTTGGCGTCTATTTGGTGGAATACGCACTTTAGGCAGTCACGTTAAGACACCCTCTAAACTATTAATAACTTTAGTTCCCTTTGATATTAGTAACAGTTCTTTTTAGGTATTTAAGGGTAGATATATACCTACAAAACGGTGAAAATAGGAAAAAAGTTGTCAGCCCTGACATATTTTAACTTTGATTATGCGTACAATTGAATCATACTTACCCTAAATCATAGAGTTATTCAAAAACCTGATACATGTATACAAGTATTTCGATATCAACGGATTTTGAAAAAGGTAAACAAGGTATATATATGTATGGTAAAAAATCACAAAATGGCAGCAATTGCCAAAAAAAGATCAAAACTGAGGGGATCATTAAATCCTTTGCCAATATTGTCTCGACATATTAGAGGACTCACGTGCAAAATTGGGAACACTAACTACCATAAACAGCTTCAGCACAGGGCTAATGACCTACTATATATAAAAAGGCACGATTTCGACAGGATATGATTGGAGTTGTTCTCCATATAGAAAGAGACAGAACTAGACCTGTCCATGGAGATTGAACTGCTGCGAGAGTGAGACTCTCGTGTGCAGAAAAACTCAAACCTGCTCTTATGTTTTTGTAGGTATTCACTCAGATTTGGCTTTTCTCTTATTATTTATTTCTGGCAATGTTGAAAACTAGTTTTAATGGTGTAGTTTGATAATCCCATTAGCCCTAGACAAGCTGTGTGACAGCTTCCTCCATTGTAAAATGGCAAAGCTTTGTTGGTCCCTAAATCAAGCTGAAATCAAACACTAAGTCTATAATATCTTGGGCCTCCAATGGCGATTTGAATACTCATGAATTACCATACCCCTTTGCGATGCTCTGGTGGCCAGTGTGATTTACGTATAGGCCTAAGCATATATGTGGACTGGGTACCATCGGATTTCCTGGAGCAGACAGTTAGATGCATGTCTCATAACCTACAGGTAACGTGTTCAAACCCCAGCATTGTATATTTTCAATACTTTTATTTTAGTTATCCCTGTTCCTGGTGACAATGGAACGAACTACAGTCTGTGGAGACCGTACATAGGCCTGAAACGCAGCCAATATCCACCAGATAGTGTGTCCATAGGCTCTAGGGACGAATTCGTTAGTATGATTTGTTTCTTTGTTTGTTTGGTTTGATTCAACATCCAGACAACCAAAATAGGTCCTTACCAGACTTTCTCAAGGTTCCTTTACACCACAAGGGTGATGATCACATTTATGTGATGAATTCAGGTAGAAATCTCACCCATACACATTTACCAAGGTGAGAGTTCTTTCAAGTCCCACACCACATAAACATGGGATGAGTCAATGTAGGACGAGGCGACGTCTTTCTCCCCTAGTGATGCTACCTTGAATGGCAGTTTATAGAACTGCCCCTAACCACTGTAACCATAGTGCACTGACGGCTGTGACATTATAGTGTCAACAACCGTATCCCTGGAGTCTCTACAGTGATATGTGGAGGATATGGACAGTATTATACTGTTATTATCTAAGCAGTAAAAAGGAGGATCAAAGAGTCATGGGAAGACATGGGATGAGAAGGATTGGCCTTTGATATAGCAGTAAATCCACCACTGCTGGGGGTAGGACTCAATCGGTAGTATGGAAATAAAATCGTCACATTTTGGTTGTTATGGGAACACACTGTTACTACTGTTATCTTACTACGTATATATATATATGTATATATATATATATATATATATATATATTATTATTATATCTAGGAAATGCATTTCTATTGTTCTTTTCCTTACCCCAACTGACATCCCTGGCTTTATATCCACCAGGGTTCATGACATGACGGGGTCGTAAGATGATGAAAGATATGTAGGGGCCGATTGAGTCTTGATTCCAAAGCCAATCTCTGTGCATATATCTACCCAACACATGAACAATATTTCTACCTTTTTTCTCACCCCAACTGACATCCCTGGGCTTACATCCATTGTGGGTTGTAACATGACAGGATCGTAATGTGACGGGGTTCTATACCCTGGGAAATGGTTATCAGGACACAGATCTATCAGTTAACTATTTATACTGAGGTGAGAAGTGTAAATACTCTGATGTATCATTAAACCTTTTGGGATAGTCGCCTTTATTGTATAGTCGAAGTACCAGTAAGTAACCTCAGAATACTAGGTCGATAGTCGACTCTCCTTCAACAGACGGTCACCCTTTTATCTTCATAACGAAGTCACACTTAGATGACAAATGATATGATAAGGAGAATCGGAATTGATCCGTCACTATCGGTGGAACTGGTCTCCACTGATTTCTTAGTGTCACATCATTACAGATAATGGGTTGTAATAGTTTATGTAATCTTAGGCCTCATCCCTTTCTAAAAAAACAACGATTCACATCAACGAGTATAGAGTTTCTCTATACTCTTTGTTCACATAAACAACTCATTGTGTCCTTCAAAGTTTAAATTCTTACTTGAAAATGAAATTTTAAAAAAGACATGCAAAAATATATAGCTATTCGAATCCTTATAAAATCTAATAAGTACTTGAACAACAGCTTGACGTCAGTATATTATTTGTGAGCGACCTTTGGAATTGTACTTCAATGAAATACATTTAACTGCTTTCCCAAGTAATATAGAGCTATTTATATAGCGTTTAGTTACCTCGACAGCAGTTAATGGTAGACGACCGAATGTTAGGTCAGTTTTAATACATCACATCAGAAAAGGTGCCGTCACTATGTCACAGTTTGATTTACTCGGGGGTTTGCATAGTTTGCGTAAATCATATACCCCTTATATTTTAGGAGCAGTGCCGCCCGTGTAACAAACCGGGTGCATGTGTCCTTACAGGAAAGCCTACTCTTGGGTCAGGAAATAGGGTGTCCGTGTTGGGGCGGTTCCTCACAGCATGGACAGTATAGGCTAGAGTATACACTCCATATGGACTTCTTTTCATAATATTAGTATGGTTTTTCCTCCGGGCTGATTGCATAGACACAAAAATGGGCACCGCATGGTCACTGTGTAACAAGCCGGTACAGAAGTCTGTGCAGTGGAGCAGGCTACACGCTCAATGGCATCGACCGCTCGGGGGTGGAACAGGTGACGTCCAATAAAATTTAATCCAATAGATTTTGTCAGGTACCTGCATACATACACAATATTACCATGATTTCGATCTAAGTGGCCGTATTCTCCGCGTAGTTGATGCGAAGTTAAACTCCGAACGATAGCGAGGAGTATTACGTAGTGTCAACTACAAGAAGAATACGGCCACTCAGGTCGAAATCATGGTAATGTTCTATTTATTATTATATACCTATGTCCGAATGTCTATTAAATACTGCCCGCTGCTAGGGGTACAGTAATAATGATGTTCGTGCCCGCTGTGACTGCGACTTTGTATGTCATTAAAATGGTGTTTTTTCACCAATAAGAGGTATATAATAATAAGCAAACATCCTTACTGTAGACGAAATGGTTCTCGTTCTTGGTCAATCGTCGATTTCATACTGCCTTCCGCCTTTGGCGTCAGGCAGTATGAAATCGACGGCTGACCTCGAACAGGAACCGTTTCGTCCACAGTAAGGACGTTTCCTAATATTACTCACCTTTTGAGTAATTTTTAGGGAAACAATCTTGTAAATAATTAGAAATTCTTCCCAAGCGCCGTGCATTGTTTATATGAATTATTTCCTATAATGCCCATCAGGTAGCCCCAAAAGCCGTATTTTCCTAGGAGATTCCGGAGGTCCGTATTCTACTCAGTAGCGATCTGTAGGCTCCATAAGCTTAGCATGGAGACTCCGTATTAGGTGGGTAATAAATCACCTGCATGGGGGTTGTCCGTTGATCTTACCCCCCACGGGCCTGTGGGTTTGTACACTATGAGCATATCTAGCATACACCTGACGACATCATTTTTTTCTTATTAACAAAAGATATCTCTTATATCAGTGGGTTTTTCAGACAACCGTCGAACAAGAGTACGTTATCGTCCATAGGACATCACAATATAATTCGTCAGTGAAACAAGTAGATAAGATGGTACAGGAGTGAATGTGAAAATTGTTATCAAATCTACAATAACAATAAACCTAAGAAAACCCTTTAGTTCATCTTTTGTTTCACTCTTTAGGCCATCCTTCGGCAATGAGTTCCAGAGCTTGGAGCCTCTCAGATACGGACTTTTTTGTATAACAGAACTTCTTGTATAAGGGATCTTAAATAAAATCTTTTCACCAGACCTTGTATTACGAAATACTGGATTGCCCCAAAATAAGAGAAGCAAATTCAGATATTTTAAGCCTTTAAAGCCCATAAGACACCAAATCTACCACCGATTTTCACCGATCAGATTGACGATAATAATCCGGAGCGATAATGTCGCTGTATTATTCCCTCATATAATCTTTCCGACCACACCTCCTCCCTTTATAATCTTGTAAAACGACCCGATTGAGATCTAAGGTTGTAGGACATTGGGATACATATCATCGTTATTTAAACGGCCTATTCAGAATCGGGAAAAGTCGGTAAATTGCGTACACCGACAATCTTAAGGTCGGTCAGAGCAGTCATTGCCCCATGCCAGTAATGCTCAACCTGATTATAATTAAGTCTGTGAAGTACGTACAGTGACATAAAGTTAACCGATTCCGACCGACCCGACCCAACGGATTCGTCAGACAATGGTGTGATCAGGAAGAATCGGCATGTTGCTGTCTTATAGACTTAGGACATGGACACAACGACTGTGCCCGATTCCACTTTTGCCTGACGGATCCGTTGATTCGGTGAGAATGCATCACTCGGGTCGATGTACGCACTTCACCAACTCGATTTTACTGCCTTTCATGTGTGTCGCCCGCAGATATGGGCGAGTGATTATGTTATTATTCATTGTTTTCGCATATTTGAGCTATTTAAACTGTATCAGGTGAGTGCCCCACATCAGATACCTCGATGATTGGCCATCATGCATATTTGGTTGTTACAGGGGGTTTTTGATGCGGATCTGAACTCACAAATGGGTAGAGAACTGCCATTTTGTTTTTATGACGCCTATACTAGTCTCACGGTCAACGTGATAAGTTTCGCAAACGCCAAAGTTTACGCCAGTGTCACTGGGGTATTTATATATCCACCGTAATCATCTTGTTCTCTCAGATGTGACATTACAGATTTAGGAACAGGAGAATCACATTGTCTGCAATTATATGACACGCTTAATATAAGCCAAAGTTTAGAACAAGAAAATCGGCTGCAGTGTGCGAGGGTAAGTCAATGTTACTCCGGGATAGTCTCATCAGACATCTTAAATTGCTAAACAGAGGTTTCAAGGTGATAATAGATAATTTATATTATTTATAGGAGGTGTAATCCTAATACTATTTGAATTATCTCCAAATGAGTAATAAGGGGAGTGAAAAGGTAATAAGTCTTACAGAAGGCGCACGCAACATAAGTACGCAAAATATCTACATATATATCTCAGTTGGAAACCACTTTACCAGTACAAAAGATAATGATCTGAAACGGCCTGTTTCTCATAAAGTAATTTCTTGATGGGGGATGTAATCAAATGCGGCCTGGATATCCCATTTGCTGCGCCGGATATTATGAAAGGGAAATAGATTCGGCGACATTCTGTAATAGGTAAGGCCCTAAGCCCTAGGGACATACAAGGATGCAACATTCTCCATATCGAAACTACCTACAATATGCTTGCTACAGCATGTCCACAACCATTAAATTCGTGCCAATGATAACAAGCCATGGCTCCCAAACGTCAGTTTATATCACAATACAAATACTACAGTCATCAGTTTTGGTAACAAGTTCCTCAAATGACATGAGAAGAATGTCAGTTGGTTTCATGCGGACTTTGTAGCCTCAGAGAGACCACAGAGAGGAGGTTGTACTGAGAGTATATGCAGAGGTTCAAACCACTATTTGTTGGTGTGAATTAGGCTCAATTAAAATTGTTTTTGTTTTATACGAGGAAAAGAATCTCATCTACTGAAAACGTAGATGTTATCTTTTATCTTAAGGTTTCAGTTCGATTCAATACATTTAATAACAATTAATACAATGAAGGTCATATAAAGGTCATACGGTATTTGTGTCCTGAAAATTGATGGTAAATAGGCATAAGAAGCTTAAAGTATGACTAAGACTTTTCATGCCTTTCGATGCCCACGTGACGTCTTAGCATTGCTCCAGGTTTAGTATTTATGACATACTCCGATCGTCATTGTGACTAAAGGATTATATTCTTCATTCTAAACAAAAGCTGCTTACCCGGTGATATTTGTCATAAAGTTCACATATTTGACTGGTGAGGGTTTTCCCCGTTCTCTGACGGAAGTCATGATTGCATAAAAAAGGATTTCAATAGCAGGCACATCTAGGATTGGCAGTTGGTCCCTTGTTCGCTTCTTTATCAGACTATTAGTGGAACCTGTGCTACACGAATATTGACTATTTCCCGGGGCGTTGTGGGAAAGACATTAATGAAAATAAATATTTTTTTATAGTAGTATACATAAAGCTAAACTGAACCAGTGCCAACCTGTCTCCGAAACTCTGGGGAGTAACATTCACTACTTGGACACAAGTCAACAAACACTCGGTGAACGATCTCGTGTCCTCATTATGCCCCAGTTCAAAAAACTATTTCTATGTAAGGCGTGTGGCCTGCCGTGACTATATATACAAATACGTACGTATGTATGCACACAACACCTGGTAACTTCTTCACCCTGCAAAGATGTATAAGAACAAGAACCTGGAATTCCCATACAAGAATATACATACCTTCGACTAGAATAAGCGTTCTCTTTCCTTCCTGGACTAGAGAAGCGATTTTAAAAATGGGGAGATACTCTAGGAAGAAAGGTTAGTGCGCGGTTGGAAATATATCGTTCAGGAGTACAATCGGTACCGTCTTTATCATTTGTTTGATCTACTTTCTGGTTTTCCATCTTAGTGCCGACAGTGCATGCACATTGACGCTTACAATGTGGTTTATGGTTTACATAATGTTATCAAGAGACGTCACGAGTTTGAGTCTGTTGGCTCCGTAATGTCACTCGTCTTCGACTCGTGAAATTATGGAGCCAACAAAATGTGTGGCATAAATAAGCTCAAACTAAAATGAATGGCGTCTAGATTTTATTCTACCCTGTTCCTATATTTTTTCAGTATCAGAAAGTAGTGGCATAAACAACACTTTATGTCACACCTGTGACATAAACGAATCCCATGTTAAACCTATGGCGTTTTTTATTAGGGGTAGGATAAAAGATATATCTTATGACATGTCGTGAATGCTTTCATTTAGAGAGACAGTGGATCGAAATATCTTTAGAGGTAACTGATAATAGATGTTCTCACACCTCTTACGCAGACCACCCAGATAATGGACTTTTGACTTTATGCTTGGTTTTGTTTTAGGAAATGAAACAGGTAATGATTTAAAATGAGTTCTATAAAAACCTCCCTCGTATACTTTGTTGTGGTTTATCGGATTCTTTTAAAATGAATTTGACTGCTGTTGTAGAAAACCGCCGTGTTATTCCTTCCTCAAATACTAAATCCTAGATGCAAGACGAGGCTGCGTCTGTTCCCTGGCTTGATGCTACCATGAATGACAGTTTTAGAACTGTAAAAAAACACCCAAATAGTTAATCCTTTTAACCTACTATTACTGTATATCAGTGTTTGTACAGTTGACCATCTGGACCTACTAATACGTTTTGTCAGTGATCGTATCTACTTACATTATCTTTGTCTCTCATCCTCATCTCATAGAATCGATTCTCACCCTGGTATGACCTCGACTGTTGTCACACTGTAAAACATCCATCAACACTACAATATTATTCACAGTTTTGGGGCATGGATTAATTAAAATAATGAATAAGGTACGTTGACGCGTACCAAAATTTGCCTTAAACTCAGCGTTGTTACGTAACGTTAAAGAAATCATCGGAAAGTTGTTGCAGCCCAATTCACCGGTTGAAAATGTTCTCTTATTATAAAGACTCCTGAAGGCACCAGGGAACTAGTTTCTATAAGAAACATAAACCGGCGAAGAAGTGGGTTATCTGTGTGTTTTTGGAAGAAACACGAATGATATATGAATATGAATTACTTCGCATTGTGGTATGACATAATGCTGTACCGGTCATATATAAATAAACTCTACCAACTGCCAATATTATTTCTGCATGACAGTATACCGGATCTCAAATCGAAACCCTACCACAAGGAAACCAAAAGAAATATTGTTATCAGTGTTGCGGAAGGGAAGGGGGCGGTGGAGAGCTTAACATACACTACAACAGACAGAGTCCGAGAGGCTCTGACTGAGTGGTGTTCGCCAGACAGGCAGGAGCTTCTGGGAGAGTGTCTCCATCATATCTCGTCACAGCCTGAAAGATGGGACGGCGGCTGAAGGTGTCAGGCACGAATAACCCTCTTATTAGGCACTTCTGGACTAGACGTTAATGAAACTTCATAGCGTTGAGTATATGTCAAAACATGGCCATTTTATGACTATCAGGACGTTACGATGCCTATATTATGCGTGACTAAAACAAATTTAGGAGCTGATTTTGCGAAATTGTATAGAATCATGGGTGGGGGGGGGGGGGCGTTATTTAAAAACCACACGTTTTATTCCATGGGTGATGCTTTATCTACAGTAAGGGTTGTACATTGACTTTTGGTTTCAGAAATGGAAAGCTACGACAGTGAGCGGACGTCTCTGCCGAACCCCTCACAAGCCTACACGTCTCACTCAGTCCACCGCTTCCGACGCAAACTTCGCTTCTTCTTTATGAATCCCTATGAAAAATGGAAAGCCAAGCGGAAATTCCCATGGAAACTTGTGCTTCAGCTTGTCAAAGTAATCCTTGCTACAGTGCAGGTTGGTGCAGTTAATCTATATCCATGATTTATTGTAGATGTTTGGATATGTTAAGGTTTATTGGCGTAAATTATTTAGAGGTTTTGGTGGTACTTGCTCTAACAAATACCACTTCAACGAGCTACCTTATTTGTTAACATATCCAATCTGGGTCAGGATAACAAAAGGTATTGCATGGACATGATGAAGGGTGCATTTTGAAAGTTGCTTAAGTGTGTACTTAAACACATTTTCCTATGAAAGATAACCATTGGTAAAACCATGCCAAAGTTAAGGTGAAATATTCACGCCGTCATCTCCATTGTTGTGGACAAGGCTGGTTACACTGGCTAGCCAAAGTTATTACATGGTCGAGCGATCTAGCAAACTGTGGCGTTTAGTACTTGTTTTCATTGATATTGAATGTGACCTTAGGGGGCTTTGGGGATCAAAACAGAAACTAAGAACGTCCTGTGCAACCAAGAACGTTGGCTGTAATGCTAGGTTTACACCATCACCCCGGCAGTCCCGGCAATGGATTTTGGCACAATCCTACCTCGAATTGGTGTTTTTATGGTATCTTAATGGTATATTTATGATTTTTGCCCGCTCCGCCCCCTACATCTCGCAATTTAAGTCGAGTTAATATGGACGTAGGTCAACATAGGTCGACTTGATCCTTGCCGTAGGCAAAGAGACGGTACAGCTAGGGTATGGCTAAGACGAGTTACGACCACTTAGGATGTAAGCCTGACCGATTACGGAAGTTTCCCGTGTACATAAGTCGACTTACAGCAGTCCCGACCAGATAGGACTTTTATGGTTTTTATATTGGTTTTTCTCTGCTCGGCCCCAAATATCCCGTCGACTTAAGTCGAGTTAAGATTGCCAGGCCCGACGACTTAAGCCTGATTATGGCCGTTTCCCGTCGACATAAGTCGACTTTCGCTGAATTTTTTGACAGTCAGAAATTTTGTCCAGGCGGTCCCGACAAGCTCCCGGCAGTCAAGTCCAGTTAAGATTCACAACCAAGTCCAGATACAACGACTTAGAAAGTACAAGTCGAGTTAGGTTTCTCCCAAAATCCTTTGCTGAGACTGCCGGGGTGATGGTGGAAACCTAGCATAAGGATGAGTTAGGTCTGCTACTACATGATAAAGAAGATTGACTACAATTTTTTTTTTTTTTTTTTTATCTAAACTGCAAGAGCATTCAGTCCAAAGGGCCGGTATGATCTACCCTTAGAGTATCGTTGTCTGGGTTAGATCATCAAATCATCTGGAGCCATAATACCATTATCAACACAATTTCTCTTGTTCAAAGTACAATGCTTTCAGACACATTTGGTCAATAACCTTGAGTTATTGAACTTGTACATATTTATAATTCAACATTTAACTCTATATCGAATGTACAATAAACGGTGAGTCACCTATTCCTAAAAATATAAATCTCATATCACTGATTGATCCATTTACTCATTCATAATACCCACTCATTATCTATCTCCTCATCAACTCATCAATTTTCTTCATTTTCAGTTTCCATTTAAACCCATTACAGGTTTCAGTATTTCTCAAGCCGTTTCGCAAATGTTTGCTCTCCTTTATTACACACTTTGTTTATAAAGCTCAACTCTGGGCATATTTGTCCTAAATTTCACTGCTTCAGTTTGTCTGGTATTCCATCTTCTCTCCTTTATCAGATTCAAGCCATCTCTCATTTTAAACATATAGTTTTCAACGTGTGTCTCCCTTCTCTCACCTAAGTATGGCATTTTCGCCATTTTATGTAGATTTAGATTGCTTACACCCTCAGGGAGTTTACAAGCCACTCTTAACACCTTAATGAGCAGAGACTGAAGTTTGTTAAGATTCTGATTAAGTCCCCATTCCATAAAAAGTATCCCCATAATCCACATAAGGCATAAATAGAGATATGACTATACATACCGCTGTATGCACATCAATAAACTTCCGAATCTTCATGGGGAGGTAGACTTTGTGTGAAACAATTTGTAATTTTGCTTCTTCTCCTACTTCTACTACTTCAACTACCACACAAACTAAGAGTGCGCGAGAGTTACATGATTTTACACGTGTAATAAAACTTACTAAATTGGCCCTATGGGCTTGTTAAGTAGAATTTACTTACATAGGGTTCTACTGTATAACAATTTATGACATTAGGTACCATATGGTTAGATGTAGCAACACTCAAATCTCAACTTCATACTTTGTGATGTTTAGGTATCATATTATTTTCAAAACTGTATAAAGATAAAATAGAATAGTCGGTTAGTATTGAAGAAGATATTCATCTATATATGGTATACTTATTTGTTGAGAATTTATTTGCTTTCTTTTTTTGATATATTGCTACATATCATAAAGAGAACGGTATTTTCCTAAACGTAAATAGTGGTGAACAGTTACACAAATGTGCCAAGTTCGAGTCGACTTTGATTGGCAGGTGTCACACTGTGCTACAGTTCGTTGATTACTTGCTGTGATGGGTGAGCCGGTCGCGTTCCTGCACTATGACACAACCCTGACACCTTTCAATTCTTTTGTCCTTACTGCCATAGGGCTACAAAAAGATCGCTACAGTCGGTATATTACTTCCCTTCATGAAGTGATCCATTTCTGTAATTCTGAATTTGTTTATTGTGGTTTAACTCAATTTGAAGCTTTCTAAGATATCTCGATGGCTTCATTATCTTCCCCAAAGAATCTGTAGGGACCTGCCCCCACGTGATCAGGTTTTATATATTTTCAGTCTAGGGAACAGACGTCGCCTTTTATATATTTAAAAAAATATTTATTCAACACGATTCTGCATGATATGAGTGAATCATATTCATGAAATGTAGATGCACATTTACAAAAGATATGTTTAAACGTGGTTGCACATTGTAATCTAGATATTCATTTATGAAAGCTGCTTTGTATCAATGTTAATTTTAAGGTAAATAAGCATGAATTTAATCAGAGGATATGGCTAATGTCCTCTTCACTACCTCAAGGCTACAGACACAAGGAAGACTCCTTTAAGAAGGGAGAAAGAGCATAATTTGAGAAGATGATATGACATGTCCCTGTTCATTGGCTGATACTTGGTCCAGCACAACAACCAACCATAAACTAGTGTGAAGTGCTCTTAAACATGCCTTATAATTGAAGCACCATTGAAGAGATCAGAAGATTCTGGAGAAAAAGAATCATAAAAAAGAAATTTAGTCCTCGAAATAGTGAATTGTATTGTCACCGAAGGGGGGTATACCTCTCTCCACCAGGCCAACAGTAAAATTTTCTGCTGGAATATATGCCACGTGTTTGCTTCCTTTTTAGCTCACGTCGTTTGGATTCTCACGCTCGTCACACGTGAACTTCCTGGAGAAAAGTAATATCGCCTTCAAACACTTGTACCTGAAGGACTGGACTCCTAGCTATGAAACACTACCCTATCCACCGGCTTCAGGGCCATATGCCATATATTCCATACCTGATTTTTATAAAAATGTTGACCATGCTATGCGACAGGTAAGCCACTTTCTCATAAATAACTGGTTCTTTCATTTTGGATCAGGGTTTACAGTTCCTTTTTCTGGAAATTATTCGCTCAAGGCAAAAAAAAAAGCACAATTTTTACAGTGATGTACCTTTTTATCATTTCAATTTGTGATCTGTACATAACATCTCCTTCTTCTTTTCGATTCAGAAATACATAGTTTAGAAATACATACCCTTCAGCCCACCCTAGAGTGCTATCGGTTCCTATTTTTCATCACCTTTATTCTGAATGGATAAAATAAGTTGGTCAATATCTTTTTGAAAATTCTTGATTTAATTGAGTTGACCCATGGTTGGATGTTTGGATACTTTGTAATATATGTACATACTCACTAATCTATATGAACTTAAAAGACTACTCTATGTTCACAGTATGACTTGACAGAGGTATTGGCTATTGGAGCATACCGGTTTGACCGTGGCCACATTCGACCCCGGTTTTGTAACACACACTATGAAAGGGGACTATTTACAAACGGTACTTACGACTACGACACTGAACATGTTACAGGTAAGTTATGATGAGATACCTTGATATATTACTATTACATGTCAGTTTCAATTAAAAGACGTACAATTCCTGGATATTTATGTGGTCAATTCGTCAGTTCTGTGCTCTGCTGTTTGTGGAAACAAACGATCAGCTTGAAAGGAAGTCTCTACTTTATTAAACATACCGGGGCATCTTTCAGACAGGGTGTTTTCTTAATCGGTTTCCACGAAATATTGCTTGCCAATATACCTAGTTTTGATACTCCTGTTTTGGTCTTTATTGAGGTATTCTTATGAATCCCAGCCGTTTGCACGGGAAATAGAATTAAGACTATTTTGACTATCAAAGTCTTCAACAGAGATGATGAAAGAATTATTTTTTTTAGAAATAAAAACTTTAGGTTTATAAAAATGGAAGTGTTTTTTGAGTAAAATAATCTTGATCCCCTCTTTTTATATATTTAGAAAGTATCAAGATGGTCTTGTGTCATTCCAGATTGCATTGATGTGGTTAAAATCTGTTCGAATGCCACTGGTCACGAAGTGTGTGACTACAACATAAAAGAACTCCTCCGGCTGAACAAATCTGAAATCAATTTTGACAGTGTGCTGGATATAACACTTAAGTTCACTCTGAAGACGATCCACTTGAAGGCATTATCCAAACACGACAAACCAGATTGTTACAAGTTTGAGATTAATGTAAGTATTCTACATGTATATATCAGTTCTATTATTAGCCGGCGGATGGTTGGTCTTTAGGTTATGGCTATGGCCTACTGCAGTACACATGCTTGTAGAGGCACTAGGTGACCTGACCACATTTTTGCCCTTTATAGCTAACTAAGTACAGATAGGAATATGATTTCTGTTTTGGACAGAAGGTTTTATGGTGGTACAATGCCTTACTGTTTTAGTATTTAGTGTTTTAGCATGGATTTTTGAAAAACAGCGAATTCAGTTCGGGGGACTTTTTTAGTCACAGGTCCATTTTTAAGAACTCCTTTATGGACATATTTCTACCCTTAAATTGGTTGAATCATAATATAATATGCTTCATTTGAAAGAGAATAAAAACAGTAGGTGCTAGGAAGTGGAATTTTCTAGGTAGATTCTATATTTACAGAAATATTCCAAGTATTTGTTGAAAGTGGGGGGTTTGGGGTGAAATGGGCATACTGAGACAAAGGGTTACTCAATATTGATTAACAGGGAGCATTGGTGTACCATTTACCATCTCCATAAGTGGCAATGACAGTTGCTTACATCCTAGAAAGTATCATTATTTAGGTTAAATTTATATTTGGTATGGTACTCATTACTCATGTATTTTTGCCTGATTTCATAGGATGGGGGCCAGCCATCTTTTAATTGTAATGCAGCCTTGTTCCACCAAAGGTCTCTGGTTCCTATCACTCTCTAAGCATATTGGCACATGCCTTATAGCCTGGAAGCCTGGCCTAGATACATTAAAGGCCTGACATCTTCCTTACAGTCAGTACAACAGAATTGCTGATTGTAACACTTTTAAACTAACATATTTTGTTGTGATCTAGTCTGGATTGAAAACCAAATGTAATGTTTGGATCTATGACCTAATAGAATAAACTTGAACAAGTCTAGTAGAGCTAAGAGAGGTGGCATGACTGTCAGTTCAATGTCTTTCAATAGTATTACGAAAGAAGTAGTTACCAGCCCCTTATTTCATTTGGGCAGGGCACCAGTCTACATGCCTTATACATATACAATTCAAAGATGGCTGCTACCCCCCCCCCCCCCCATGCTATGAAATTAGGCAAAAATACATGAATATCATACCAAATACAAGTTCAAAATAAATAATGACACGTCCTAGAGGGTAAGCAACTGTCAGTGCCACTTATGGAGATGGTAAATGTTACATCAGTGCTCCTTGTTAATAAAAAAATGTGGTTAGGTCACCTAGTGACTCTACAAGCATGTGTACTATAGTAGGCTATAGCCATAACCTAAAGAACAACCGTCCACCTGCTAATAAGTGTATATGGTTACCTTATAGTTTCTAATCCATAAATCAAATACGTACAATACATTGTGATTCTAAATATTCCCACAACGGCCTTTGAAATTAGAATGAGTCATTACTTTAATTTACCTACTAATAGAAAGACAATTATCAGTTACAAATAAATCAATAGTGCAGTCATACTCGGACTCAACACACGCCTCGTCTCACGATATACAGATAAAGATAGTCACAGGTCCATTTTTAAGAACTCCTTGGCAGGGTCTGGTCTCTCCAAGAGCCAATCCTGGCGACACATTGACTACCTCCTCAAACAAGAGCATTTAGATTTTGTTTATCAGGTTCACTGGCTCTGTAATGCTTTTCATTTTTATTAAGATTGTTTACGGCAATCACGAACACGACGGACAGATGCTGGTTACCTTGGACTCCTATGAAAAGCCATTATTTTGCCACGGTCGTATGGCGCATCCAAGTAAGTAAAACCCTCCTCAGACATTTAACGTCGTACAAAATCCTTTTTTACTTTATATTCAGTGCAGTTTTTAAATTTCATTTTCTTCAACACCGGATGTTGCAAACACTCTCTCAACACTGAGATATGACAGGAACCTACAGATTGTCAGAGGTGTGTACAGTTGGAGTCAATGACAAGATATTTCATCATACCTATTTAAATAATCTTCTTCTCTCGTTGCAGATTTGGGTAGGTTGAAAATATACAGTTTCTGAATAGAATTAACTTCATTAATCGTATATTGCAAAGTTTCGCTTTGATTCTTTTCCAAAAGCAATACCCCACTTCAGATACATATATTGAATATATCATTAAAAGAAGTTGTTAATGACATTTCCGGTTTCTGCAGTTAATGATGTTTAAGGTTTATTTGCATTATTTCTGGTTATTCATATACACCATTGTTTTTCGATAGATGTAAAGGGTCTCATCCCTTAAACAATATACCTTTACCGTCAGACTAATTGAAAATCTGTGTACATCAAAGGTGGAATGCTTAACGGTACCGCTTTTCGAGCTTTTCGTGGATGGCTTTATTCAACTCTTTGGCATTATCGTTCATACATTCTCTGCCATTGACTTGTATATTTCTTGCTGTCGTCGCATGAATAGATAAAGTATTTGGACAACAGATATATCTGCTTTTTTCCTAGATTTTAGATAAACGTTACCAAAATTGTATTTCTATATAGTGATAAGTTTGAGGTACAACTAGTAAAACACTGTACCCCTGTAAAATAATGGAGGGAAAGCTATTTTGGTATGTACAGACCTCGCTATTTCAATAAATGTTGATGCTTTTTTGAATTATCACAGAAACAACTTGCACTAATTTGCAAAGCTTGCTATAACTTATAGTTTTTATTTTCAATTGCGTGAGTATATGTTTATGAAAGCATACAAGAAAAGGCAGTTGATATGAATATTCAACATGTGACAGAGTCATTCTGGTCCCAAATTTCCACACCCATTCTTAACTTATGTATCACATGGGTCGTTAGACATCTAGTCTCTAGTCAGAATCTGCCACACCCTTCCCTTCACTCACCACAGATTCTCAAACTCATTGGACCGAAATGATACCCAGTAATAGAAGTTTGTCAACACCAGAGTCAACACATATACTCAATCAACATCAATAGACAAGTAACCCCCCCCCCCCCCGAAAAAAGTCATACACCCACACATTCATACACTCACACTTCTATGGATTCATACACCCGTAAATTCACACACCCATGGATGTTCACATACACCCTTTCATCCTTTCACACTTTCACCCACATACTTGTTTTTTAATTCATGAAAGAGGATATAGTACAATCATCCGAGTGGGCGTTCTTCCTTGCACTGTCCTAATAACAAAAACTGTGCATTCAAGATATACAAAAGTGTATACAGACAAAAATATCAACCACAGCCCGATGCACCCCACCAAAATTAGGTCAGCGTAGGTGAAAGAGGATACACTGATTCTACTTGAAACGCTGGAATAAGCGGTCATACCGGTTAATCGCCGATGCATGTTTCAGAAGAATAAACTAATTTTAAAAAAAAAGGTTTTCCGTGATATCGAATATTCATTACAGGTCACACAATGTCGTCTAGCTCTAATAATATCGTAAAACTGGATGAGTTTTAATCTTGGCCACCATATTCCACGACTGGAGTTTGGCAAAGTGACTTCATGAGGCGAAGCCGAGTGAAGTCCGGAGCCAAAACTCCAGAAGTGGAATGTGGTGGCCAAGATTAAAACGAATCAGATTTTGATTTTATCCTACCCTATCTCCTCGATTTTGGAATATTATGTGATAACAATGCTGTATGCCACTAGTGGCATATAAAACTCTGTATGCCAGTCAGCGTGGCATACGGAAACCCAATGTTAAGCCTATGGGATTTTATATTAGGGGTAGGATAAGTTGTTCTACTCAACTGTCTTTTGATAGTTATTCCGGCTGAATTAATTAGACGACAGACATCCAAAACGGTACAGAACAATACAGAACGAAGACAACCCATTACCCTTAAAACGATACGAAAGTTCATAGGCATATTAGATTGACTAGTTAGCAATTTGTACGATAGTGGTATTGACACACTCCATAGACACATATCCCATTCATTATATCATAGAGCTCCTCATACTTCTTCTCAGCCGGTACTTTATATAGATATTTATCCTACCCCTAATATAAAATCCCATAGGCCTATATCGGAAAGTAATGAAATCTGACTGGCAAGCTGATTGAAATAAGAAGTAAAAATCCATACAACATCCATCCAGAGTTTAATGGTGAAATGGACACTAATCAGGATACAAGATGTGAACATGTGAAGCTGACCTATGGATTGGTCATTATCTGTCCCTAGCACGGTCGACCTCAGGGCATTATCTTTAATCAATCAATCAATCGTCTCGACTCAGTCAATTGGTCTTTTGCTGGATTCTTTTACAGTTTACTTAAGAGTATCAAACAAATATTTTATTGTGGCTTACCTCCAATTGTTTCTGTTTTCTTGTTATATTTTGTAATTAACAAAAGCAACAAATCTTATGTTAATTAGTGTCTAAAATGACGCCAATTCTTCTGGATGTGTAATATCCCACTCTGAGCTTATTAGTTTAATCCTTTGAATTGGGCTGGCAGTTCTTTATGTATGTATGTATGTATAGATGGCTTTATAAGTAGGTAAAGCGCAGTGATATATGGCAACATCGTTCTGATATCCTTCAGGCAGACAGGATCAGTCAGTTTGTTTATACTCAATATGTGCATCTAAAAAGTCGGGTGACCTATGAATAATCTCCACACATACATTACTTAATATTTGAATATTATACATGATTACAGCGGATGAGGAATCGATAATAATCTCCAGGTCGGTGTTTGATGCTGTCGTCATCATCATCTGCCTGGCCTCCATGATTCTTTGCTTTCGCTCCATCTACCGGGCTCAGAAACTCCGCCGGGTAAGCAACCTTGATCTTTCCTCCTTACTATACATGGCTCCTGTAAAGTCGATACGTGACTTCAACACCAGGCGGCCTGTACATGAATCTGTCATTTGTGTGGATAATTTTGGACCCCAGTGTTGTAATTCCAATGAAGAAGAAAAAAATAGTTAAAGTGCAAGGGCATTTGAACTTTGTAATATAATGACAGGTTTTCTGATCTATTATTGTCTTCATGCTCCACCATGTTGGAACACCGTATATTTAGCCTATATTGTGTGTTACACTTTGTCCTGCCTGCCTAGCGGTCACATTGTGTGTATTCGCTGTGGTCTTCAACCGATTGGCATTGTGGTGATGATGTAAGCTGACAGTTTGTGTTGAATTTATCTAAAACGAGATAATGTTGTAACCCACACAGACTAAATGTATACGATGTACCCAACCTATTTATGAAGAGGATCCCATTTTCTATTGTCTAATTGAAATACATGTATGGAACGTACCCTGTCACTTTGATTTTGATTTTCCCAGGAAACAGTCAAGTTTTTCATCCGACAATACAGTTATGAGCTGACACTGTCAGAGAAGATGGAGTTTGTGGATCTATGGTATCTCCTGATAATAATAAATGATATTCTAACTACAATCGGCTCTATCGTTAAGATACTGATTGAAAATAAGGTAGGTGACTATGATCGTATATCAATCCATTCTTCATAGATTTCCATTCGGTTCTTTTTCAGTAATTTGACATTGCTGTAGACATTTACATATATTTACTTATATTCATTTCTTGTTTTCACAGTTTTCACAGATTATGATACGTGATATCTTATGCACTGTCGTGTATACTTTTGCATAAAACTTCCTAATTGATTTTCTATCAATTTGTACCTTAAAAATCAGATAGGATTGAAGGTAGGGATTGCAGGTTATACTCACACAATAGATTCCTAACTTCGTGTAACTATGAATAACATATGAGGGTCTAGATACTAAATGATAGGTACACCATTCTATCTATTATGATGAATCGTTCATGTGCTTAAGAAATTAGTTAAGAAGGCAATAATCTAATGAAAAGATACAACCTAGTAGTACTGTTCACACATTAATAATACATCCTTTTGACGTTTCTTAAGCTATAATCAATAACCCCTAATATTAGATTGTATATACATATCTAACCATTATGTAATTTTGGAAAATAAATACACATTGTCAAAGTGTACATGTTCCCCATATCAAAATATGATGTCATAACCTTAGATTTAATCCCAGTAACAATATCTAGTTAAAACAAATCATGTATATTGAGATAAGAAAAATATCCTTGCACTAAATTTTATATGGCCTCATCAAAATCAAATAATGAGGCAACCACTCAACAATAACAATGCAGTTTATCGAATATCCAACTTCTACTTACTTCACAGCATTTCTTCAGGGTAAATCACTGAAGTAAAAAGATTAACTTGTTCAAATTTCCAACAAATTTAAAAGCATACATTTTCACTCTCGATATTAATCAAGATAGCACGGTATTAATCCCATTGTATATTAGATAATTGAAATATATTTATAACATGTCTGTTTACTTGAATAAAAAAAAGATGAAAAAAATATAGTGTCCATTCCAGAAGTGTCGGAAACTGAAACATTGAGACATTTAGGTATTCAAACTTTTAGTTTCTCTTCTCCATCCATTATATGGACTTATTGTCTAGCCGTTTCCAAGCTTTCAGTTTCGAAACGAGCACGTTATTTGAGATCTGGACGATATTTTTTGAGCTTCTTTCTTGCATGGTCCTCATAAATGATATGTATCATCTTTCCAGGCAGCGAACAGCTACGAGCTCTGCGGGGCCACGCTTGGAACTGCCAGTTTGCTTGTCTGGTTCGGTGTGCTCAGATACCTCGGGTTCTTCGAGAAGTACAATGTACGTTGGTGGTTCAATATCAAATTCAAAGTAAATATGGACTACTACTAGAATTGGAAACTGTATATGAAACTTCTAGCCTAGGTACTGGACAGAGATGTCATTTCCGGCGGGCCAATTGCACATGATTTCTGTGTGGGTCTCCCTAGCGGTCTTCCTTCATATTGAGCTTTTAGTCATAACATCATATTTCAAAAAGAAAACAATGAGTCTCAGTGATGTAATTTAGATTCCATGGATATCTGCATACCATTACCTAGCATCACCTGTGAGTGTGCATATTTTAATTGTACTCAGGATAGACGTATTTTCGTTGCAGATTTTAATATTGACACTGAAGAAATCTGCCCCGAATGTATTGCGTTTCCTGCTGTGTGCCATAGTGTTCTACCTGGGCTTTGCCTTTTGCGGATGGGTTGTGCTGGGTCCATTCCACATGAAGGTAATGAATAACCGTTAATGTGAAGTGTACATCTTCTCACCTCAGACTCACCTTGAGTCAAGTCAAGATACGTTAGTAGTAAGAAATGTTACTACCAAAATGGAAAATTTCCTTCGCTTTTCCTTTTTTTCTAATAGCATTGATTTTCATCATATTAGAGCTACAGAATAGAGGGAAGCAGGACTCAACACAGTTTCGACTCATTTCTAGACCTCACTGGTATCTCTCTGTAAAAGTATGTTACTTTGGAAAATCCGTTAATATTCACCTTAATATATACCTATCTATGATATATAACGTATCTTAGTCTAACCTGTTTTGTTGTCAGGGGTGCAAGTTTTCCGACAATTGATGGAAATCCGTCGTTTCATATACACTGGCAACACTAGAATATATATATCGATCCATAGCCATTCTGTTCCAAAATATCTATGTTATGAATTAATCTTTTTGTTAACCTTTTTTAATTTCCGATCTTTTTTCTCAGTCCCGACTTTCATCCCTGTGTTGTTTAATTCAGTTCCGGGAGATCAGCACGGCGTCAGAGTGTCTCTTCTCGCTGGTGAATGGTGACGATATGTTTGTCACCTTCTCCATCATTGGTAACAATCAGAACAACTACGTGTGGTTCTATAGCCGTGTATACCTCTACCTCTTCATCTCACTCTTCATCTACGTCGTGCTCTCTGTCTTCATCTCCGTCATCATGGACGCCTACGAAACCATCAAAGTAAGCTCCCATCACTTTATAGTGAGTTAATAATCTGAAATTATTTCATATTCCTCAGATTTACCATGATATGTATAATGGACATTTATTTTCTGGATCTACCAAGTAAAAATTATGTTATTGTCCGTGGTGGCGTAGATAAGATTGTAAACAGTTATTTCTATGTCAAAAATAATACAATTATAAACAGGCAATTAGATGAGTTCCCTTTGCCCCAGAATATTTTCTCTAAATATTTTGATTGATAGTTCAAATGAAAGCAATCTTGTTGTTTTTCTTTTGTGTATGTGTGTGACGTAGCTCTAAAACAGATTCAAGCTCACATAAACGGTAGCTGCTACCAAGTGAACATCTTAGCCACGTGTAAAATATCTTTTAATTAATTTAGTATATTTTCTGTAAAATATTCAAATTATGTCTAAATATGTTCCAGTATTATTATGAGCATGGGTTCCCAAAGAACACGCTTATGAAATTTGTGGACGAATGCCCAGACGACCCCAGTTCACCTCTTTACCGGAGCGACGACCACCCGTCAAATTACCACGACAGGCCTAGCCTCCTTAGTCAGCTCAACTGCTTCGAGAGGTGCACCTGCTGTAACAGGTAAACTTAACCCTATGACCAGTGAAGTTAAACAATTGTTGATGGCTGTAAGAGGGTGCTCAAGTATTAAAACTTGCAAGTTTACTGCTGTCTTCCATCAAAAATTCTGAATTTATTTTGTCTGAATAGAAAAATGTTCTAATAATAGAAAGCGTTTTTTAATTGAATAGAAAACCCCCGGGATTACCTGGTGAGTTTGTTATTGTCGTGTTTGTGACTTGAAATTTCTTTTTAAAAAGAAGAATTTTCTATCATTAAAGGTATATCGGATGATTTGGTTTGTAAAGTAAAAAACCCATGTAATTTTCATGAAAATTGAATATGATGACCTCTAAATGTTGTAGAACGCTAATCTAACTTAAAATCGGGGGTCACCATGCTAGATTTTCTTATAGAGACTGATATGATAGTTTCAAATTAGAATATATTGCAATTCTAAAAAGTTTCATTTCACATAGTAAAAGCCCATGTAGTTTTCCTCAAACTTTCACAGAATATAGTAGATGTATAGTACTACACATTTAGGTTATAAAGATTATAGGTCACCATCCTTGATTTTGAAAGAATTGAAAAAAAAGACCAACATATTTTTCAGTACATTTCCTTTTGTAAATCAAGCCAATATCAATTGGTCGATTTTACCTATTAAGATTGGATTAACTGGACAAAACATTAAATTTACTCATTAGAATTAGGTGAATCACCAAGAATCAGTTTTGACTAATAATTGACAATATCTAAGAATCAATAGGCGGCGCCACTGTGAATTGTAGGATATGCCTTTAAATGAACTTCAAAAACATGCAATTGTCGACGAATGATGCAGGAATTGAAAATACGAGAGCACCTTCTTATATATTTCTAAATATATTGTTTACAAGAGAGAAATTTAGAATTATAGCGTATTGTAAATTAAAGGAATACATGGAATCCCGGCTATCAGGAGGTATCAAGGTATATGGTAAGAGATTTGAAGGGTAATTTGAAATCAACAAATTAGCTACATGTATTAGAGAACTAATGGAACACATATCTAGCTATCACCTGGATATTGAAAACATGACCCCCATCAATCCAACAACTTCCTACCTTCTTGAAGAAAATTTACAAAGATTTAACGGTTAATCACAAATCAAAACAGGAACCTTGTATGATAAACATAAAGAGCCCAGTTACCTTCAGGAATACACCGCCAGATAACGCCACGAGTGAGCAGGCAGTCAACAGGCGGGAAGTGTTCGCTCGGGGTAGTGCTGGTCATAGTCTAGGTGACCCCTTCAGTAGGGACACTGACTGGTGGGATCGCAACGGTGCCTCCCTGTGACGGAGTAATCTGGGCACTCTCAGGTATCATGATAGGACATAAAACGCGGCTTCTTACCAAATATGGCATACCCCTAGAGTCCCTTATTATCCCATACCTGAAAAAGTCTAGACAAAGAAGTATTATTGGAAAGAAATACCCAACCCTACAGCGCCATTTTGTTGCTATACTCAAGAGTGTGGGAGTATTCTTAACAACAACCGCATCTCTAGTAAAGGTTATTAAAGACAGAATGTTAAGAATCAAACGTGCTAGAGTGAGTCAATAAATTACTTCATTGGAACTATCAATTTCGTGCTAAGAAATGGGTATACATATTTAATGGAAATTCTAAGAAAACATTGGCACTGCTTGATAACAATATCCAAAACAATGGTCAGAGGTGACGTCTGATCGCTTGCACAAAGGAAAACTGGATTTTCTTATATAAAATTGATAGGCACAGTATAGGAACACTACCAATTGTTGTAAGACTTTCCAATTATATCGCACTTATGTGGACAATTCAAAAACAGAAACCCAACGACGTCGCTCGTTGGGTATTGTGTTTTTCCCCAATGTTCACCCTCTTGGAGTATTTATGGAAAACTACACAACATTTAAGTAGAATCATGATACTCCATAGATGTGAACAGAATATTATACGCCCGACCTGTATAGCCTTCCACCTACACATACAATCACCTGGACATTGAGGAGTAGATGACGTATAAGCAAGAGCTGAAGATAAATATTGATTATTATAATTGGCAACACGAAGAGGAATCACAGAGCACAAACATAAAGTATTCTTTGATTCAATGAACTGGTCATAAATGTCTTCCAGGGTTGTTGCCTTTCTGTCTAGCTATCTACTGCATTATGACTATGAGATTATAATAAACCCAGCTCCAAGCGAGTATGCTGGAGGCCTGATAGGTATCCACGCACAAGTAGCGGGATCACCAGCTTGATTTCACCGGGGTAAAGCTCGCCCTAGCGCTCACTCTTGCTCCATCGGGGCTTGTGTGATATCACATCACACAGATTCCCACAGCCCCGCGAAAACCCCGCTAGCACCTCTGGGGCTCAGGTCTCTGGTGAATCACAGTGTTCACTACAATATCAATTACTGCTTAATAGATATACTTTGCAATTCCCTCAGGCCAAGACTTTACATGTCGTAGGTCTTTTTTCCGCCGTACCTTCCCGGCAAAAGTATACATATTTCCAGTTAATTTGAAACACATTTTGTGTTGATTTCAACCGTATGTCATGTTCATGTCAACATGCATTTGGATATGTTTCGCACTAGGTCGATACTGGAAGAGTAAAGGTGATGAAGTGTTTTTAACTTTAGGCACCAGGAGCTGCCACTGCCCATGTGTATAAGACTAATTACTAGAGGCAGTACCGAAGATAACTAATATAGTTGGTCTAGTCAAGGTGCAACAAGAGAATCCGTTCAACCCCCCCCCCCCCCCCCACAAAAAAATATTTAAAAAAATAACGATTTAGTTGGGAACCATGTTTCAGATTCTATATATATACCGAATGTAATATTGACATGTGATAATAATGAAAGATCTGATAACGGGTGTAAAATTTGTTTTAGTTTTGCAATCATGTTTAGCTTTTGCTGGGATAGCGTGTCATCGTATCCAAGTCAATAATTAAACATTTTTTATCAAATTGCGTTGGATCACTTAAATATAATAGAATATATAGGCCAAAAACATATTTCAAGCGAGATATACTAGGTCATAAGTAGATTTAAAGAGATATATACTGTGGAAGTTTGATTGCTTATCCAGGAATATTTTGTTTTGCTTTATGTCGGTAGATTTTTAGAATATTATGTAGGCCATTGTATTTTATTTGAGTTGTATTTTAAAACGCAAGATCCCTTTGGAGCTTTTACTGTTAAGTGTTTCTTCAAGTTATTCCAAAATAACCTAGGTGATACTGTTTTGACAGTTTTCCATTAAGTTTATAATTATATAACAAACCGGTGTGGTTAACACTAAATCATATGCGATTATAACCTTTTTAATATCTAATGTACAGAATATAAGTTCAATGGCGAATGTGCGTTACCAAAAAATCTACTTCTAATATTAGAGACCGATTATTAAATATAGGAGATGAATAATTTGTATAAATCTAGGGCGTCCTATATAATCTTTAATAGAAAGACAATTAGGTAGGTCTTATTTTCCCCCAACATTTTTAATAGCAGTTATGGCCTGTAATAGTTGATAGCTGTACTGTCACAATGAAGAGCAATTAAATCTTGCATTTTGCCATTTCAGGGAGGAGAGAGAGGAGATGACATGTTCAGTTCATCCTGATGAGACTACGAGATTGATCAACACTTAACAAATGTATATATCTGTGAGACCACTCCAAACCTATAGTGAAAATCTTAATCCAAAGTACGTATATGACTCACCCATACTGAGTGTGATATGTATTCAGGATGGATGATCATGATCTTATGTCTCAAATTCAGAAATCTCAGGTAAACAGGTCTCAAAGTCTTACCTGGGATTAACATGATTCATCCAAACATCGATAAGCTCATTGGCTCTGAAGATAAGTCATTTGGCGAGGAGACATTTTTGGTTGTTTTTTAAAATCAAACATAGTAGGTGAGCCAGTCCGAATAAGCAGTGCAGGCACTGCCCCGAAAAGTCTTTGTAAGGTGATTTTATGTAGGAACAACAGATCAATGCTCTGATATTCAAGGCATAAGAAATGGAATCCATGTTCAATGTATTGTCGCACCGATTTCGAAGGGTTTGGTTTTCAGTTAATCCAAAGAGTGCGATCAGTGGATGTATCCGAAGGTGAAGCAGACGATGAAAAAGATTAGATCCATATGTTGCCTTGTTGTACACAGCTCAATGTTAAGCTGTATTCCCAAGTTAAAGTTGCAACTTTGTTAGACGAGCGAAAAGTCCATTATGAAAATATTATTCCACTATCGCCTGTTCATTACCTTTATTCATATATACATATCCACACAGCGAAAATATAGATCGAATTCAAAATTGAAGTATCAAATTATGCCTGAAATAGAAACTCGGTTCTTGTTTTACTGATATTTAAATGGCGATATTCGCCTATATTCATATAGAAATGGTATATTTATTTGGATTTGATTTGAGAATATATTTTATATATTTATAGTCGTGTACCGTACTTTCGATATGATGAAATGTATCTACTATTATGTTTCGTTATCAAGTAGATTTTCATTTATTTTGTTACGACTTTATCCGACAGATTATCTTCATACACAGCTGGTGTGGAAAGTCGACTTGGTGTTATTGAATGTTAAATAATTCTCTGGCATTGTATAATTTGTTTACATTCACTAAAGATCAAGTTCACAGAGTATTGTGGTCTGCAATTTGTATAATTAGGAGACAAAGGTATATATGATACAATAGATATATTGATACTCTTATTGCCCTTTATATTCAGTAGTCACCTCGAAGTTGAAAAGCCTATATTAAATGTATATCATGGATACTGTTAGTTTTTTGTTTGAACCAGTTTGCGTTCACACTTATATATTACACATGAGCTTGCTAGTGATAGAGGCTCCAACTTTAAATGGTGCTCACGGTGATTAAACATTGTGGGAGTGAAGTGTTAAAGCTTACGTCTATTAGGGTGTTTCTATTCGAGTCTGTGGTTTGAGAGCGATACATATAGATATAAACACTCAGAATGCTATTTGCCATTCTCCCAAGAAAATTTTGTATGTATGTCTTTCAACACACAGTTCATCAATTCAAATAAAAATAAATTTAGTAACAGCGACAGCTAATAAATACAGGGGTGTCAGCAAGGTTTACGGGGGGGGGGGGGGGGGGGGGGGGGAACGAAAATAATTATAGCCCTATCATCAACATTCTACTTCTTATAAATGCTCACATTGGCTGGTCCTATTCCCATTTTATACAATCTGTCTTTATTAAGGATACCTATGTTCAAGTTTCGAAGAAACTAGTTTAATATTTTTATGGATGTCTACAAAGGCTTGATCAAGTCTAGGCAGACGCGGGAAGAATACAGGTCAGGTGCTTGAGCTCCAGGCATGGCTCTCCTCACACTCCCGACACAGGTTTAGTTTCCGGGTTTCCAGATTCTTTTTGATAGCCTATAGCAACAACCATTCAAACAGTGAGTGTTCCGGGGAAATCCCAATGGCTAAATGCCACTGAGAACATATAGGGGGTTGCTGGTCTATAACTCAGCACGGGGACTTGTGCTCCCGGTGGCAGCAATCGGCCGCCTGCTTCTGGTGGCGGCAATCAGCCGTCAGGGCTTGTGTTCCCGACATGTGCTCCTAGTCCTGGCCAACCTACATCATCTGTTAATGGATTTATTTAGAACAGAAAATACCGCAAAACCAGAGATTCCCAGAAAACTGACATGCCTGTAAATATATAGATCTTCAGAAGTCATGGGAGCTCTTCTTATATTTGTGTAAATGACATTTTATAAAGCGCCTACAAGATCTGTGAATCTGTAAATTTATTGAAACGTAGAAATTATTTTATATACAATAGCATGTATTTATTTTACCAACAATATAACACACGTTTATTATCCAATGATTTATGTATTCAATACAAAGTTGCCAGCATGCACAAAAATGGCACTCCCCCTTATTACAGGATATTCCATGTTTTGGGTGTCGTAAAATATGACGAGAAAGCAATACCAAAGGTACTCAGCATAACATTGTACTTCGTGTAGTTCGTTTCAGATATAAAATCTACCCTTATTGAAATCTGACAAGAATATTATGTGTGAAAAGAAAAGTATCTGACAAAATAGCACGTAATAAATGTATTTCAACAGTGTTCTGATTCTTTCGTGTTATTTGGTCCAATCGTTGAGAATAAGTGGCTTGATCAGTGTAGCATATTCCCCCTTTCCATTGTTCATTTTTGTTGTCTCATTACAGCACATTAATTCAGTGGAATCAGTCTGGGAAATTATTAGCGGGTGGTCTTTAGGTTACGGCAATGGCCTCCTGAAATACACCTGCTTGTAGAGTAGCTGGGTGACCTGACCATATTTTTGATTTTTATAGCTCACCAAGTACAGATAGGAATATGATTTCCATTTTGTATGGCCAGGTTTAATGGCCATACAATACCTTAGTTTTAATATTTTGCTATAGAAAAAGACATTTCAGTTGGGTAGGGGGGAACTGTTCAGGTAATATGTCCTCATTTTAAAAAAAACCAGTGGATGCTAGGAATTTTCTAGGTAGATTCTAGGTCTACAGAGATATTAAAGTATTTGATAAAAGTGGGGAGGATTTGGGTGGAATGAGCATACCCAAAACAGATGTTTACTCCATATTAATTTACAGTCATTATTTAAGTGAAACCTATTTGAAAGGATATTCCTGTATTTTGGCCTAATTTCATAATGGTGGTGGGGGGGGGGGGGGGGGAGTTAATATTTAAAGTGGCTGGATAAATCGTATACACATCCGAAATTACCAGAAAAAATGTATGCTTAAATACGAAATCTTCCGATTTTCATTTTGGCAAGTTTCGGGTGCTCGATGGAATCACCGCTTTAAGCTACATGTACTTGTATTGAGCTTTAAATGCATCCACCCACTCATTTGACCTTTTAAAGGCCAATAAATCTTCGCTTCTGGGATACCCTGCTTAAGAGCACCCCTAGGCCAAGGGGGGACAATGTTCCCCTCTATTAAGAGTTCTACCTTGCTTTAGGTTATGGCTATAGCCTACTGTTACTGTAGTACACATGCTTGTAGAGTAACTTGGTGTCCTGACTACATTTTTGCTTTTTATAGCTCACTAAGTACAGATAGGACTATGATTTCTGTTTTGGAAAGAAGGTTTTATGGTGGTACAATGCCTTACAGTTTTGATATTTAGTATTTTGGTATGTATTTAAAAAAAATAGTGAATTCAGTTGGGGGGGGGGCGGGGGGGGGGGGAACTTTAGTAGTTACAGGTCCATTTTTAAGAACTCCTTTATGCACATATTTCTAACCCTTAAACTGGTTGAATCATAATATAATATGCCTCATAGATAAAGAGAATAAAAAACAGTTAGGTGTTAGGAAGTGGAATTTTCTAGGTAGATTCTATATTTACAGAGATATTCAAGTATTTGTTGAAAGTGGGGGGGGGGGGGGGGGGTTGGAATGGGCATACTGAAACAGAAGTTTCTCAATATTGATTAACAGGAAGCATTGGTGTAACATTTACCATCTCCATAAGTGGCACTGACAGTTGCTTACCCTCTAGGAAGTGTCATTATTTAGGTTGAACTTGTATTTGGCATGATATTCATGTATTTTTGCCAAATTTCATAGCATGGGGGGTATGGTATCAGGCATCTTTGAATTGTAATGCAGTCATGTTCTCCCAGAGGACTCTGTAGTTCATATCACTCTCCAAGCTTATTGGCACATGCCTAATACCTATATCCTTATAACACTGAATATCTGGTTGAAGCTCAGCCTCACTTTGAACATGGAGCTTGTAGTTTGGTCAACCAACACTAGATGGTGCCATAAGTAAGTGCAGATAGATTTCTTTTGGACAAGTTTTATGGCAATGCAATATCTTATAGTTTTATAATTTTTTGGTTTGACTTTGGATTAATTGAATATTCAAGAATCATGAATAATTATATAAAGGATACACGGCATGCCTCTGAGCCTAGTATAGCCACCCAACCGCGTGCCTTATCCTACCCCTAATAAAAAACGCCATAGGTTTAACATTAACTCAATGTATTTGACATAGCGTTGGATAAAGTGTCATTTATGCACCGAGGTGAATAATAAACAGACCAATCAGGGACAAGATAATGAAAGTAGATCCGGCAGCATTGATAACTACTAACATGGATAATTACAAATATTCTCTGTATATCGGTGAGATGCGGTAGGATAAATACGAAACCGAACCTGTTAAAGGACCAATTAGCGAGTTGATGCATTTAAACTCAATACAAGTAAGACATGTTGAAAATTATCAACAGAAAATAGTATTAATATAGAGGCTTTGCAATGATATGGGTCAAGGGGTCCACCATAGTCCCTAAAGCTGGAGACACCAAGCGAGAAGTAGTTGGGTGTAGGGGTAGGGGTAATTAATAGAAACCAAACGAGATTTAGCCTTGTCAATGTTTATGCCACGATGGGCAGGTTGTGTATTACTACACGAGGCGTTAGCCGAGTTTAGTGAGTAGCAGACCTGACCTACTAATTACCCCTACCCCTACACCCAACTACTGGCCTCAATCCCTATATCTTATCCCTCCCTGCCTACCATCACCATCACCGCCTCATGGGGTTAATTGAATATTCAAGAACCGTGCATAATTATACAGAGGATACTATCATAAAACCGGATGATTAAAACGAATCAGGTCTTGATATTATCTCCTTGATTTTGGAATAATAAACAATAACAATTCTGTATGCCACTAGTGTCATATTAAACTCTGTATGCCAGTCAGCGTGGCATACAGAAACTCAATGTTAAGCCTATGGGATTTTATATTAGGGGTAGGATAAACTGCATGTCCTGACCAACTTTGTACAACCGAAAATATGGCAATGCCATATCAACCTTTGTATCCTTGTTTAGTATTTTGACATGGATCTTCTTTTTTTTAAAGTCATTTAAGTTGGAGGAGGGGGGGGGGGGAGGGGGACTCTTTTAGTCACATGTCCATTTATAAGAACTCCTTGGCCTGGTCTCTCCCTAGACTTGCTCAAGTCTTTGATTATGGACCTCAAACTCCTTTGTGAACTTCCCCAAACACCTGACAGGCCCAGTAATCAAAGACTTGTAGGATATATGCACAAAACTCCAGTAAGTTTCTCCTATGTTATCCCACACCTCCCTTTTCCCCATCCCCTATATCTCCAATTCCTGCCAACTCCTGGGAGGTTTCCTTGTTATCATAGTAATTAATTATTAGTAGACCTTATATTGAGTTTTAAAAGCGTCCACCTGCTAATTTGGGCTTTAAAGGCCAATATTCTATTTCAAAATGCAAACTCAGCTCTTGTTTCGGTCCAAAATGCTTCTAAACCCTGCTGGAGGGACATATGGGAAAAACCTGGTACTTTTTGGAATTTAATGAAAGTTATGAGAGAGTTAAAGCTAACAAAAATATTTTTCCAACGCTTGTTATCATCGCCAGAGATCGAGAGTGAACGAGAACATTTTGAAACACTTTGGAGGGACACCTTATCAAATCTAACGGGACCATGTGGGGACAACACTCCAGATTATCTAGATTGCTTGTTTAGGGTATGTGTGTGAGGCAGGTAGACTGGTAGCCTGCGTAGGCTCCTGTAGGCGTCAGTTGGGTGTTTGTGAGGTTAAAACAATGTCTCTAAGCCAGGGTATCACCGGTATAAAGGTATTTTATACTATATAGCCTAACCATCGGCAGACTGAAAACCCCGCTTAAGGGGTCAATTTGCTCGGAACCAAAGAACCAGAACCCCTGGAAAGCCCACTCACGGCCGTTCAGTGTTGTGCCTATGGGACGAACTCGTGGCTAGCCTTTTTTCAAGATACAGGGGAGGTGAACTTCCGGTTACCCATTTCGACACATTGGATACCCTGCCGGGTACCAGAGTACATTATTAATAGATCTAGTCGGGCATGTTAGAAGCGTGAACCGGATGTTCTGCTCCCCTGTAGGATTCAGCGCATGTGCGCTACTAGTTCACAGGGCTCTACAGTGAGTGGGCTTTCCAGGGGTTCTAGTTCTATGTCGGAACGGAGGGTGCCCCTAAGCAGGGTTTTACTGTACTTCAAAATGCACACTTAGCTCTAGTTGGTTAGTAATATACCAAAATGAATATCAGAATAATGTTCTCAAATATTGAATTAGGGTATGTATTAGTTATATCATGTTTACGAGACTGTCTGATTGCACTAACTACTGCAAGTGACATGGGGGATCCACCATTCATGCGTATTTGAAGTCTGTCGCCAAAAGAGGCCGAAGCACGGTGACGTCGCGAGATGACGTCACGAGGGTCAAGGCCGGCGGATAACAAAAATTCCCTTCGCGGGTGAATTAATCTGCAATTGACCAATGATAATTTAGCGCCTTTGGAGCAATAATCAGGTGAAGTATGAAATAATGGCTCACCATTTTGTGTTGGCGATTCCGGAAATCACTGCATTTCTCGCTTGGTGTCTCCGGCTTTAGGGACTATGGTGGACCCCTTGACCCATATCATTGCAAAGCCTCTATATTAATACTATTTTCTGTTGATAATTTTCAACATGTCTTACTTGTATTGAGTTTTAAATGCATTAACTCGCTAATTGGTCCTTTAACAGGCCAATAATTCTACTATAAAATGTACACTTAACTCTTGTATTTGAGTACAACCAGGGTGTTCAAGGGGAAAAAGAATTTTAGAGGAAGGGAGTGTGTTGGATATATAGATTTTGATCTTCAGGACGTGGCTAAGGTGTCACTTGTTCGAGCTACCGCATCAAACTGACGGAGCAGTCATCTGCTCGCGTTATTTATAGTCAGACCACTCGCTACCATGGCGACGTTAACAACCGAACACGGTGTGACGTGACGCCTGTTGTTGACTGAATGACATCACGGTTTCAAGGGGGGTTTCCCGGATTGGTGTGATGTAGGAGGTGGGGAATCCGATTGTTCTGGCTTCCCATAGCGGTTTCACTAGGTGCTCTTCAGGCTCGAAAATATGACAAGCAGGTCTGGCAAGTTGCTCAGAGTCTGTCAATGTCACAAGGCGGTACTGTCTCATGTTTGGACAGAAAGGATAAAGATGGGGGAGGGTTTCTAGGTGTAAACAGTTGTCCCAAACTTTATGAATTGTTGACCAATGAAGGTAATTTGTCCAGAACATTCTTCAACAAGTTGTTAGAGAATGTGGGGTGGTAGAAATAACTCAAGTGAGTTGGAGAGAGTGGTCTGGTCTTTTGGAAGAAGGTTTCCAAGAACTGCTATAAATGAAAACAATTCGCCCACCGACTTGAAATAGTTTATAAAAAAAGATATATAGATTTTGAGAGGAGATAAGACGAAATGCTCATGCAAACAGATATAAAGGGGTGGTGCATAGGGCCAGACCTTTAATTTGGCATTATTTCTTGTAGAGAATTACTACACGGATATATCAAACATCTGGCAGTATTGCCTTCTGGTTTGACAATGGGGGAGCATCTTGACCAGAGCCCTATATAAATATATCTGTTCCACCAGGTTTCCGATCGTGGTATCTGGTATAGATCTGCAAAGATCCCGCTATTAAATCCGCGGTCTTAGGTGTGGTGGTGGAAAACCTGTCCGTGAGCTCGGCAAACCTCGGACTGCACCAAAAGGAATAACAGATGTGGTACAATCGAGAGGGCCGTCCATAAAGTACGTACACACTAGGGTGGGGGCAATAACTTTCAAATTGCTCCTTCTTTGTTCAGTTGCATACAATATTGAGAGGCTGGGGGAGTGGGGCAAAAACTGACACGCGGAAGCAATGACCTGTACTCGGTGCAACAAATCAGTGAATCTATCCCTTTATTTACTTTGGAAACTTCTAGGAATATCACGGTCATTATATATATATATATACAGTAAAACCCCTCTTCCGGGACACCTCCGTTTAAGGGGACAATTTGCTGGGAACGGAAATTTTCCCCTCTATTAAGAGTTTATTTTAACCCTGCTTAAGGGGTCACCCCGCTTTAGGGGACAGTTTTTCGGTACAGAAATGCTTAAAAACCCCGCTTAAGGGGACAGTTTGGAGGGCCCGGGCGGCCGGAGTGTTTTTTTCAAGGTAATAACCACATCTCTAGCGGGTCTGGGCGGGCGACTGTGAGTGGATATTAGTATGAGCGACTTTTGCACCCGTTGAAGGTAGGGGGTTAGAGGCCCGCTTACAGGTTAGCGGTGGGCACACAGGGCGGGCTGGGGGGCTTTGAAGGTGTGGTATTCAGTAAGCCGTCGCAGCTCTGGGCGGCTCACGGTCATAGGGCTGCTGACTTTGGGGGATGGGGAAGGGGACATTGAACGGGGGTGTAAAAAGGAGCAAATTTCACAAGGAAGGCATATCCATCTTCAACCTCTTTTATCTTTTAATTTTTTTGGACATTTATATTAATTTATATTATATAATTTATATTTATTTGTTTATTTATTTATCAATAAACCTTTTAACCTAATAACCATCATTTCCTTCATTTATGTAGGTATTCTCTATTGTATAACCACTGGCATCCTGAAAACCCCGCTTAAGGGGACACCCGCTTAAGGGGCCATTTGGCCCGGAACGGAGGGTATCCCTTTAAGCGGGGTTCTACTGTATATATATAATAATATCATAAAGCGCAATCCCAGTCTATAGTTGCTGGAAACAAGAAACGAGCAACGCATTCCGATGTGGGAGATAGGCAACAGACACAATAGTATCTTTATTTTGTTTCATAAAATTCAATTTTCAAAGTGTAAATCACCAAACGCACCCAATGTCATAATGATATTTCACTTATTTCATTTTTTAGGTGAGCTCAATGTACATGTACTAAATACTTAATCACATATCTATAACTGTAGCATTTACATCTAAAACATAAATATTCTACGTGTAATCATATGCTATCGTTTCCCCTTCCGCTTGCCTTTCTTTCCCTTTGTTGACTCCGGTTGTTGATTGTCTGTGTCTATGCGCTTGGCATGCCCAGTTTTAGTTAGATGGTTAAATAATTTCGATTTTGAAGGGAAGCTAGCACCACATGTATTGCACGAAGAGCTGATACCTTGTGTCTGAAAAAAGAGAACAAAAAATTATCAAATGGATCAAATCTGCAAGATACTCAAATATTCTTAATCATTCTTCAAAACATTCAGTTAAATTTACATTCAGACTATGCATTTGTTAAATATATTTTTTCTCGAGCTGTACACTTTGCCACGTATTTCGTAAGCTCCTGAATACTGAATGATCATATCAATTTTTCTATACTAATGGAAGACTTAGTGCGTAGCTAACTATATATACCTCTTGATTTGCTTGAGACTTCTTCTTTCCTGTAGCTGGTTCACTACTGCGGAAGAAAAGACAAGATACGTTTAATTGAAGTCTTAGTGCCAGAACAGAGCCTTGCAGATATGTCTGAAGGACCAGGCCATGGTGCATTCTGTCGGCGAACTCCACAAGCGAGCGAGAGTAAAACCCCTTCAACAGAGACATAATGATTTACTCGTTACCTATATGCGTAAGGAATATCTTATACAGAACCCTGGTGTAGACCTAACCATGTTGCATAATCCAGATACCCCAGTGCCAAGCTTACGCTCTAATGCAAAGTTACAGTTTAAACTGGCTAGACCTCGATGTGAGCTGTATAAGAAATCGCCCAAATATAGGGGCGAGAAGGCATGGAATGCACTCCCAATATCAATACAAAAACAACCAAGTAAGCTTAGTTTTAAACATGCACTATCCAAGCGGAGTGATAAGGACAATGAAGTTAACTGAATGAAAATGTATATAGGAACTCATACACACTCATCTCATCCCATCTGCACATTATGACAATACTGTGAGATTGCTTCACTCCATAGATGGAAGTTAACCTAGCATAATTTATACATATGTATACAAACCTATGTATTATTAAATCTGCGTCTCTGTACACATTAATTTCTTTGCGTAAACTATAACAGTGCCACATTGTTGTATGCACTTGCCTGTTATTGTTCGGATATGAAACCATGCTGTAATGGAAGACCACCAGCTATGGCGAATTACTTTGCAATAAAAGAAAAAAAAAGAAGAAAAAAGTCGATTCATCCTCCTTTTGACCACACTAGGGAAATATGGGCTTTTCTTGTCCGTTTTCCATGTTCTGTCTTCATCATATCAAATGATTGAGCTGTCTTGAATTTTCTAATTATTTCAAATGATGAGATAACTAGATCCGGTATGCAAGATACAGTGAGAAAATAGGACTGGCAATAATATAAAGAGAGAAAAAATGGCTTGGGAAGTTTCAGGCTGGTAATAAAATATGTCGAGAGCTGTGGGTGTGTGTAATACATAGTCACTCGCGCGAAAATTAAAAAAGTTGGTATTCCAGCTAGATCACATAAAATCTGGAATATCATCTACTCGGATCTTAACACTGATCATTCTTCGCACTCACCATTCCATTTCCACTATTCTTTTCCTGACAAATATAAAGGTGACATGCAGTAGCAACAAGAACTTAATGAAGGGAAAACAAACCTTTCACTCTTGATATCGCTTGCGTCATTTTCTGTGACCGTGCCTAAGGAAGCTTTGGCTTCAGTATCTGTCTTATCTTCGCCTTCATCTCCAGATCCTCCTGTGGCCGGGGTCGTGGTCTCTTCTCCTTCCGTAGTTTTTGTATTATTTTCCACAGCTTGATCTGTATCCTGGTCTTCAGAACTCGTAACAGTCTACAGAAAGTAAAGTACTTTTTAACGCTTTATGCGGTAGACATGGCATTAGAAGGAATTCACAATAGTTGCGCAGACATGAAGTACTGGAAATGAAACTCATGATAAATCCCAAAGCTGACCAGTGATTTTGTAAGAAATTAACACTACATTATGATACATTAGATACATTTTCTTAAAGTGGGCGCATACCAAATATATATACATGTTTGTATATATGTAGTCTTCATATATATATATAGACATATATAAAATGACTTAATCATAATGTTCCCCTTTTTCAAATCGTATAGTTTGTAAATTGGAATCTCAGTTCTAAAGATTACCATACACGATACTAGGTTTATCAGTGGACCTGTAACATAAACAGCTAAACTATAAAACGGAAGCAAAATGGAGAGCAGTTGCACAAACTGTAATACGTCAACATACCTTGCTCGATGAGGCTGTCTGCACACTGTCCGACACATCAGCGTTCCTGGTAACATACAATTTTCATTTGTTAGATACCAGAAATTCATTTTCCTAAAATCAATGGATCATTAATGCATTATACCAGCATGAAATTAATCTCTGTTGGATGAAGAGAAGACAAAGGTTCATAGTGTTCAATTCTAAAGATCGTGGACACAAAACAAGTGAAAAATTGCTGTGGAAAATATTGCTGATTATTTCTGGCATTTTTTATATCACAAGTTTCTTTGATAACCAAAATAGGCACCTAATCACCGGAAAATTTAGTAAAGTACCATTTAAATAGTGTATTCGCAATCATGTATATCGAGTTTATCAATGGTCCACATTAACGGTACTAAAGAAACTTCAGCTGGTATTAATGATATGAGCTTGATCATGTGTAATTGACATATCTAGCCTTTAAAGGACAAATACACAGCGCTGGGTTACAATGAGGCTATAATTGTGCTAATATATATCCTCCACCGAATACTTGATGTAAATGTAACGATATTGGTGTAAAGATAATGATAATGGCGGTGTATCTTTCATGATAACTTACATTGCATTGTCCTTAATCCCTAACGAGTCAAGCTGTTCTAGAAGCTCGGGGTCTTCAGCTTCCTCTTCCTCCTGGTTAAAAAAACAGACAGTGTGTGCTTCTCTATCCAATCAGGTTCTTACATATCCGTCACTCATACACCACCAAGTATGCATTGCCGCGGTTACTACTCATCCTACAAGGCTATATGCTAACTAGAATTTGATATGGTCATTATGAAATCATCGCCAAATGATGAAACTTATTATATACCCGTGCACGAAACTAACGCTTATACTGTATGTAAGTAATGTCCAGATATCATATGTACATGCACGAAATTCAGTGTACGGGCATCGGGTGCGCGAAACAGGAAGCAGTTAGCTTGTTCCCGATCATATATTTCACACACAAACCAGTGGAAAAATATCTAATGCAACGTTTAAATATCGACCGTAAATATACACAATTAGAACCCGTAAATGTAGTACATAAATACATTAATAGATATAAAACACCAAGATACAAGTTTAAAAATATAAATGAAATAGGCTTGCCATTGCGCCAGACACTGTCGGAACAGGTTAGCTCGCAAAATGAAAACAAACCGTTGACGTCACAACGTCATAGTAGAACAGTCGGCAACAAGTTATATACGACACACTCGCCCAGCATATGCTTTGCACTTAGCCTTAATAAGATAAGACAAAGAATATGTATGGAGATCGACAAGTTGATGATGTCATAAACTCCAGCCATGCGATCATCACAAGAGCGACGTTGTCGCGAAAACCAAGGTACGAGTACACGATGCTGTGCCCGCCGATTTCGACAATGGCGTTTCGGTAAATATCTAACTAATTCTAACAATTTGAGGGTATATAATAAAAAGAATACAGTCTAGGCTTCGATTGACGTTGTTTTGTTCTTGGTCCTTGGCCCGATTTTACGTCCTGAGCTCGTAGAGCTCAGGACGTAAAATCGGGCCAAGGACCACGAACAAAACAACGTCCACGAAGCCTAAGCCAGTATTCTCTAAATTGTTATCATTACCAAAATTTCAAATTTAATTTTTACGAAGAAGGAATAGCTGGAAGGTGGCTCCCTAATCTTATATAAGGCAATATCAATATGTGCTATAACCTTACCTGAATCAGTTTCTGTTGTCTCTTTTTCTTCTTTTGTTTCTTTGATAATCTATAAGGAGATTCAGAACTATTAGAACAAATATCAAATACTTTATCAGTCTGACATTGATAATGAACAACTTGGGTTCGAAACTTGGGTTCAACAAAATACGCCTACAAAATCTACTTGATTGTTACCGGGTTATAATTTCTACACCTCTTGTAACATCTATAAGGAGAATCAGAACTATTAGAACAAATATCAAATAAATTAAAGGTAAAAAGGCCGAATACACAAACGTATGTTTATTCACCACTTTACAAAGGTAAAACATTGTGGGACCAGTTAACAAAAGAGATCCAGCACTTGGAAAATAGTGATGCGTTCAAAAGCAATGTAAAAAAAAATGGTTAACAGGTATTGGTTAACATTGAAGGTATACAATGGTACATTAAAATTGAGTGGGTTAACTTAAATTTAGTAAAACTGATCAATAGATCATTTGATGATGTTTGTGGAATGTTACATTTCTGATTGAGATCGAGTTTACCAATGTTGTACTTCTGATTTCTTTGTATATGATTTTCCATTGGTTTTTGGGGTGTGTTATTATGTTTGTCCTGTTCTTGTCCTGCGGCTAACAACGGAAGAACGCTGCTAACGCGGCGAATTGTTTGTCGGTATGTTTGTTTCATATATAAAAAAAACAACAAAAAAAACAACAAAAAAACCCATTCAGTCCGACCAACTGGAACATGCTTCTGAATATATGAAATTCGTTAAATGCCCTACATTACACTAGATATAGTTTTCAAGTAACTGACTTGTATCATATCAGTTGACAATTATAAACACCATATCAAATATATTGTATTCAAACCATGCACTAGGAACTCGTGACACTTTTCCATGTGAATACAAAACTGTTATCGACATGACAATTATAGTGACATGTGATTAAATCCGGGAAATTCCCCTGGCGAATGTTTGATTGATTATGGTGATACATTTTTGCGATTGTTCACAATGTATTTGTCGTAATCTAACTAGAAATAATAATTCTCAGCTTCGTATATCGCACACACATTGATTTCAAAGAAGACTACATTGAAATGTGCAAAATTCAGATATTTAATTCTTGAACAACTATGAAAATACTTACTTCTGTTTTGGTTTCTCTTCCTCTTCCTCAGACAAGTCATCATCATTCACTTTAGCTTTTGACCCAAGGCCTAATTCTTCCAGGATATCCTCCTCTTCGGCCAGTTCTGCCTTTAGCCGGGCAACGTTTTCTCTGTGCTTCTTAGATCCCTCGTGGTTGATATACCTACATCATAGAAGTGTAACACATTGGACATTTGATGTCAAGGTGACACTATTGTTGTTAGTTGCTACGATCTTAGTACATAATACTTGAAGGCTCCTCCAGTATTTCTACAAAAATAGGAATATTTATTTCATAACTTGTGTACGATTGCTGATATAAAGTTACTTATGTTAGCACACGTGGAAAAAGTAGCCAGTGTCTGCAAGATGTCTGTCCTGTAGAGTCCTTACATAAATACTAATAGGTATAAAAGACAAAACTATTGGATGGAATATTATTTGTGATCCTCATGCAATATATTTCTATCATGCACAGTCTTATGCGTGGTAAATGTGCTTAGTAAGACATGTATGTTTAATGATACGGGAGTAGTAAAGTGCGTCAGAGAAGAATTCTGGTGCTTGCACTGTCAGTTCTTCAACCTTGAAAAAAACGTTATTCAAGAATATATTGGTCTTCTAAGTAAGTTCCATGTAAGTGTGCATTTGTAGAGTCTATGTTTACCGAAATGATGTATGCTTACTCACTGTTTCTCAGTTCTGAATGGCTTGTTACACGCCACACAGAAAAGCTCATCGTAGATCGGCTCCTCTTCCACTTCTTCTTCAACGCCGTCTACGGCCTCCTCCGCAGATGCTATATGAGAAGAATACATTGAATAACAATCATGATTGTCAATGATGAAAACAGGAAGTGCATAAGTGGCTTGCGATAATTGAAGCTGTAGGAGAATCACAAAAGAGACTTTTGCGAGACATATTATGGAAATGGTTTAAATTAGGGTGACATACCTAAACAAATAGAGCAATGATGACATTAATAGACAAAGGCAACAAATACATTTATTTATGGTAACATACAATCTCATTATTACGAGTATTAGATATTGAAATTCTTACTACCCATGTCTTATTACCATTAACAAAGTCTGACAGTTGTTTAAGAGGGGATATCATGGTTATGGCTATTATAAAGAAACACATTTAGATATTTTGTATGTTTTTTTGTTTTGTTTAATGTATTGTCTTCATGATTCGTTGTATATTGACTATCAACAGAACACATATCGTAGTACTTTGAGCAGTGTGAGTAACTGACCCCATTCATCCTCATCCTCTCCAAACTGCTCAGCAAGCTGAGCCTCGAGTTGTGCTAAGTCTGCGTCATTACTGGCAGCCCACGCCGTCTCTTGGTAGCTCTCCATATCTCTATATGCACAAAACAGTTCAAGTTACTTTTTATATACATACATTAGAGCATATATTCCGCATTGCGTTATAGCATGAGCTAGAAATGTCGATCAGTACTACTTTAATATACCATTAAAACACCACAAGGCGAACTTTTATAAACGAAAATTCCAGCTGTCATAGAACTGCAAACAGAAGGTACTTCTGGAAGTAATACGTACTTAAGTCGTTGTTTTTGTGCCTTTGCTTTCCTTTCTGCCGTTTGTAAAGCTACCTGTGCTGCTCGCTGCTCCAGCTTTTTCTGAAAACAAATTATAAATGCTTATTAGGTTTTATACTAAAATTCTATATCTGTATTTATACAATGATTTTTTTACTGTGATTCGAATACTTAATGGTATATGTTTGACACAACGTTTTGGCTTTTCCATATATTCCGTATATAAAAAAGGAGAAATAATTGTTATATTGAATTATTGCATTTTATACAAATTCTTAATACTAGTACATTATATTGCAACATAAATGTATAGACTAACCTTGTGTGCCTGGACACGTTTGTCCCTCTTCCTGACAAATGCTACGAGAGTCTAGAAAATTGCAAATAGAGAAAAGACATCTTTTATGAGTAAAGCTTCATTGTTTGTCTTGGATTTGACATTCAAAACTGTGAATTGATAGCGATCACAGTGATCTGTGAATTGAGACATACGTGTTTTTACTTAAAATATTAAATCCCTTGTGATAGGGCCATTCTATACTCTAACAGGTCCTATGAATACAAGTGGCAAAAACATACAATGTGAGCTGTACTAGTTTTTCATTGCTCATGATCATTTATAACGGCATAATGGATAGTTTTCAGATCAACATACTCTGACTTCGTCGTTGCGTTCTTTCCGTGCTTTCTCTCGGAGCTTCTTATTTTCGGCTTCCATTGCTCTTCGCATCTGTCTATTAACTGCTTCTCTGGTGTCATATTTCTCTGCCCAGACGTACGACTTTGCCGTGCAATAACTCTCCCAGTGCGAGTAAAACGCATGCACCACCTGTAAGTTATAAACATGAGCTGTACACAAATGAAAGAGAAATTACAACGCACTCTGGGATATATATACTATGATCTTTGCTAAGGAAACCTAATCCATGGAAACGGGCTTTGGGCTTAGGTAAAATCCTCATTTTGCATTACATCTGCGACTGTTTCTTTTATCTAAATGGTTGCATTTTAGAATTTCCTCAGTTAGGTACTGTATAAGGGGAGTAATCAATCTTTGCAAAAGTGTTTAATCACAATTTGCGAATTATTTCCACCAACACATCCTTTGTAAAATGGGAATAAACTAAAAAGTGGACACACACATTCGTTTATATTTATGTAAGTTATAATATCTTTGGATTTCAAACGTTCGTACTTACGTCTTCATATGCGCTCTGAGAATCACCAAATCCTGGCATCTCCTCGTCGCTGTCATCGTCATCCTTGAACTCAAGGTCTTCAACGGAAATCGTTTCGAACACTTCCCTATATACAGCATAGAATCCCTGCAACACATTCAATGGATTTAACCATAGTCATTGATTAATGTCACTATATTTGTGTAGGCTATATCAAGATGCGATTCTATCCAAGTTAGAATTTTCTTAAGAAATTTATATAATGATATAACCAAGAAGTTTGCTTGAGAACAGGCACTTACATTTTCGTCGTCTCCATATCCGGAGTAGCAAGATGTATTGAAGTACTCATATACATTCAGACTCTTGTCATCGTAGTTGTCTCCGTGACCGAGTCCTACAAACATAAAATAGAATGTACAACATTGTTCATAACTAATAACTTTTAACTATCAAATGTTAACATTGTTAGCATCACAATTGGTCACATTTTATTTATAATCAACATAAGTTAAATTGAAGTATTGCAAATCTAATACAGTCTAATAAATATCTTTGGCTTCATGGTTAATTTTTGAGTGGGAGTTACGTTACGAGTTTATTCTCCATCGGTGGGTTCAAAATATTTATCATCTAGAATAGACTTGATGTAAGGAATTTAAATCCCATTTGACATTACCAATTTTGCTCCAATTCATATCGATTTATTTTATCAGAATCAATCAAGCATTATTACTGCTATGCGATAATCTCGTCCAGCATCTAAACGGTGATCTGCGGCTGCGTAGCTTGTAGTCTCACTCTCCATAGAAAATATTGCAAAGTTCAAAGGCTTTTGATTTAATTACGATATTAAGAAACGGTCTCTTATCCCCTTTATCTCACCCCAATATTTTTTCTCCATAGACTTAACATTGGGATATCGTATCTAACACCCATTAGATATTTAGGAAAAATATCCAATGGGGAATTATATCACACATTATAGCCCATTAATCCATGTTAAGGGTGAGATAAATTCAGAAACCCATTCGAGTTTAGTGTCAGAGCTCGATCCCATCTCGTTTGAATCACTACGTAATTCACGCGGCTTCGCCTTGTGAATTACTACATGATTCAAACTCGATGGGATACGAGCTCAGACCCTAAACTCTCATAGGTTTCCTTTATAGTATCTCCCTTTCAGTTCAAACGAACAAATTTCACGGGTTTCATAAAATCAGGTTCTGTAGATGCGTGCATCGATCGGATTGAGGCTGATCTTACGAAATGGTCAAGTAGAATAGGATGGGTGATAATCAGTCATGTTGACGTAGGTCTTTTTTAATTAAAAAGACGTCTTTATTTCGATTTTACAATCGCTCTTCTAATACATTACGCAATATTAGCACGTTGTCTATACACACCTCCCTTGAGGATCGCTTCCCTGTGTTTGTCGTACCAGGCGCGCTCTTGTGGGTCACTGAGCACTTCATAAGCCGTCTGTAACTGGTGGAAGACTCGCGTGCACTCCTCGATGTTGTCAGGGTTCTTGTCTGATGTATAAAGTGCAAGCATACAAAAGTGGGTCAGAATACATATATCGTTTTATAACCATTGGTGATAGCAGTGCTGCATAACAGGCCTACATATACAAACGAACGTTCACACACATAAACTCTAACTAATTCATTATTTCTTAGAACTCAGGGAGTCATAACATATGATATGTAATGTGTCATGTAATATTTGTGCAGCTTATGCATCTGTAGACTTGCTTTAGTTACCGAATTCAATATTATATTCTAAATTTTAACGCCGTGACAGTTGAATCTAACGGCATTAAATGATTTGAACCTAGCACTAAGGAATTGCACAGATTGACAAATATGTCAGAGATTACATGTGTACTTTACGGAGGGTTGGGCTTCTTCATGATCTGCTATCACCCCAGCACTGGAGGAACAGAGAATGAGTGACTGCTTCCACCATATGCTACTGCTTTGGATCATCTATATCCACAAGTCAAGGAGACAATGGACAATAACAGAAAGTAAAAGACTGTAAGTACTGCTATACCAAAGAGGACTTGTATTATCATATGAACACTACAGAAGTGAATGTGATTTTGTATGTTGATCAGAATTGTTATGTTACTGTATACTTTGTTATAATATATGTTATTAATACATATCTGTGTATGGTTATCTGTCTTCCTCATTTAGTATAGGAGATATTCTGAATTCTCTTTTATTTTCACTGGGTTAGCTGGTCTATAAGATTGGGCCTTAGCTATTGTATGTGACACCTCTTTGTCACCTTGTGTAGCAATATTCAAGAGAGATAAATTGGTATGTAGATTATTCAATTGGTTTTACAGCGTTTTAAATTCAAGGTTGTCCATGCAAAAAAACTCAGTTATAAGAAACATTGGTTACAACAAAATAATTTTTCCAGTCTCTAGCACTTTGTCATAATAAAGTTTTACTGTATGGGTCATGTCATCCTAAATGGTACAATCTGAGAATTTAGGGGGTTAAAAAAATTGATCTAATCTCCAACAATATGTGTTTAGAAGATAGCCTGAGAGATGTCTACTGTATAAAGATATGGACACTTCTGTAGCTTTTGTGGAAATTTTACTGAGGGAACCTCATCAATGTCCGACATATTCAGAATATTCCATATAAGTCTTTCTCCTGTATAATATGTACCCGGTATCAATAAAGTCTTGTAATGTATGAAGGGTAGACATATAGGTGAATTATTGTGTGCAATGGCTAAGTCATGCAATACTTTTGAAGAATAATATGAACCTTCAAATTTATGAAAACAAGAGCATTTTAAAATAGAAATATTGGCCTTTGAAGGCCAAATTAGCAGGTGGACGCATTTAAAACTCAACACAAGGTCCACCAATGATTTATTACTATGAGGTCAAGGAAGGCCCCTGAGAGTTGGCAGGAAGTGGAGGTGTCAATTACCATAGGAGAAAATTACAGGAGTTTTGTGCATATCTTACAAGTCTTTGATTACTGGGCCTGTCAGGTGTTTGGGGAAGCTTATAAATTAGTTTGAGGTCCATAATTAAAGACTTGAGCAAGTCTAGGGAGAGACCAGACCCTGCCAAAGAGTTCTTAAAAATGGACCTGTAACTAAAAGAGTCCCCCCCCCCCCAAATTAAATGACTTTAAAAAAAATCTATATCAAAATACTAAATGACGAGGATACAAAGGTTGATAATCTATTAACACCTCATATCATATCAGCCTTACAGCAGTCTCACAAATCTTACAACAGTCTTAGAAGTCTTGTATCAGTCTTACTGCAGTCTTACAACAGTCTTGCAACAGTCTTGTATCAGTCTTACAACAGATTTGCAAAAGTATTGTATCAGCCTTACAACAGTCTTACAACAGTCTCATATTAGCCTTGTGTCAATCTTACAACAGTCTTACAAGTCTTGCAACAGTCTAACTGCAGTCTTGCAAAGCCTTGTGTCAGTCTTATAACAGTCTTAGAAGAGTTTTGCAACAGTCTTGTATCAGCCTTACAACAGTCTTGCAAGTCTTACAACAGTCTAACAAGTCTTGCACCAGTCTGACTGCAGTCTTGCAAAGTCTTGTGTCAGTATTACAACAGTCTGACAACAGTCTTGCAACAGTCTTATATCAGTCTTACAACAGTCTTGTAAGTCTTACAACAGCCTTATATAAGCTTTGCAAGTCTTGCAACAGTCTTCCAACAATTCAAAGATGGCTGATACCCCCCATGCTATGAAATTAAGCAAAAATACATGAATATCATGCAAAATACAAGTTCAACCTAAATAACACTTCCTAGAGGGTAAGCAACTGTCAGTGCCACTTATGGAGATGGTAAATGTTACACCAATGCTCCCTGTTAATCACTATTGAGTAAACTTCTGTTTCAGTATGCCAATTCCAACCCCCCCCCCCCACTTTCAACAACTACTTGAATATATCAGTAAATATAGAATCTACCAAGAAAATTCCACTTCCTAGCACCTACTGATTTTTATTGTCTTTCAAATGAGGCATAATTTATCATGATTGAACCAGTTTATGGGGTAGAAATATGTCCATAAAGGAGTTCTTAAAAATGGACCTGTCACCCCCCCCCCCCCCAACTGAATTCACTATTTTTCTTAAATCCATACCAAAATACTAAATATCAAAACTGTAAGGCATTGTACCACCATAAAACCTTCTGTCCAAAGCAGAAATCATAGTCCTATCTGTACATAGTTAGCTATAAAAGGCAAAGGCCAGGTCACTTAGTGACTCTACAATCAGTTGTATTACAGTAGGCTATAGCCATAACCTAAAGACCAACCGTCCACCTGCTAATAATTCACATTTCCCAATTAGATATACCAGGAAGAAAGCAAAATACTGCAAATACCTTCGTTATTGTTAAATCAGAGTATCTGCAATGCAATGGTTCTTAATATCATCTCAGATATATCTAGTTGTATGTCAGAAAATGATTTTTCACGCTATTTTTGAGAACAGCTACATTTTCCTGACTTCAAATGCCTCTGGAGTAAAGAAAAAACTGAGTTTTCAGTTATAAAAGCTGTACAAGAATGGAATTATGATCTTTTGTCTTTCATTTAAGACTGTTGTCATAATTACTAGTCAATTAGAAAAATAATTAGGGCACATGGTATAAAGGGGGGGGGGGGGGTGGTCATTTCTTCAATTGTACCATTTAGTATATGACCCATATATATTTCTTTATTCCAACTGTCGAAAGCAGATACGCTTGACCTTAAATTGTATAGACTAAAATCACTTCATTGGTTCTTGAACCCTAATGATGTGGTTATGTGCATTCCCTGGGATCACTTACCTAATTTTTAAGACTTAGTTCTATGCACTCTAGCTAGTGATCTATGGAAAGATCTTGCAAAACTGATTGATTTTGCTTTTTGAATGAAGTCTTTATGCCAATTCAAAGCAAAGTTATGGCCATTCAAAGACCTGGAATACAGGTGTTGCCGGCCCACTGTCTAGTTACACGGCTGCTCGGACAAACACCGCGAGTCCAGCTGTATTTATATAGAGACATATAGCAATCACACCTATAGTGTGAACGGTGGGTGTGATTACAGGAGTGTTGTTTTTGGACAGATTAAATTGCTGGAACAAACTAGAGTATTGTATCAACGAGTCTGAGCTGTCTAAACTTTATAGTTGATAATTGTTTTGGTTTAAACTTGGAGAAAGATAAGCATGTTATAGCTAGACCTGCCAATGTATTATTGTGCATACAGTTTGGATATACCTGTGTTATCTAAGCTATATCTAAAGTATTATTGAGTTGATATGCATGTATGACACATCAAATCAGAGCTGTAATACCATAGAATACAGTGCAATCACTTTTATCTCTATGGGAATGATGTACATGGGTATTATAAATGTATTACTTTCATACATTCAGTAATCCAATGCTACAGTATATGTTGCCAGGGGTCTGTTTGGCTGCATGCATTGCGTAACTATGCAGATAACATGCGACACCGGCCTATGGAAAAAGGCCTATTCAGCCTATCGTTCTGTAACAATTAACCATAGTTAAGAGCTTAATTGTGATGCAAATTTTGTGATCCACCAAGCTGGTATCAAGAGACATTTAATTATTTAAAATGCCTATTTCTCATGAACTATTGAAGCTAGAAATATGATTTAAAAAGCGGATTGGAGGTCATGACAAGGTGGATGTGACCATGCATGAGATGACATTTTCCAAGGTCAAGGTCATTTTAAAGTCAATTTTGGTTTATGGTATATGTGAGGATGTTGGGGCTGCTTATAAAACATAGTGGGCCCTGTCTAAATGGAAATGTTAAGGCATATTCTATACCATTTTTTACCATAGAACATGTGCAAACTAGTTATTTTTATGTGCAACTTGATCTTCATATCGTAAAATGCCTCTAAAGTTGGGCTTTAAATTCACTTGACTAAACCTTTATTTTTTTCTCAACCAATCATTGATATAAACTCATATGCATGTGATAGATCTCATCAAGCCCATTAATATGACATCCTAATTGTCTTGATATTCCAATAAATGGCTTCAGAATCGACTTTTGAAGATAGGTGAGGTAAAAAGTGTCCCTCAAAAAGGTTAATCACACTATGAGCGGCAGAGGGCATGTAGTTTTACAATTAAAGAAAGGATTGTCCAGGCTTCTTTAAAGTATATATAAAAAAGGACAATTTGTAGGAATTGTATAATGATTGCAATAGATTAACTTGCACTGGCTTTATTCTCGGGAACGGAACATTTAGTTTGTTTCACGACCGCTAGGGGCAAAGGGTATTGCCAGTTTCGACCACCCTAGCTTTCTGGTATTATCGCTCGACCGGCGTAACACACATCGATGTTTGAACTCACAATACATGATTAATATGCTTAATTAAAGATAGTTTGATGTTCTTCTGACAAGTCATATGAATAAACTTTATGGCAGAGAAGTGTGAATGTTTGAATTTGAAGATTTATGCACTTTTGAATGAGTTTTCGTTTTGACAGGTGCAGCAGCCTGTCATCTGCAATTTCGGCAGTTTGCTGGAGAAAACACCAAATAAAACAATCTTTGTATAACAATTTGATAAAAAGAAATCCATCTGTCCTCTTCCCCTGCTTTCCAGCTACATCATTACTACATGCCATTTTTTGTTTGATTTCCCTATGTTGGATATTTACTGACATATTACCAAAGACAAACAGTGAATTTAACATTGGTGAAAAGTTGTTTAACCCTGCGTGCGTACAAGAGTGCACTGCACCGCTTTCGGGAAAATAAACTGCAAAGCGAGAAAACCGAGCGATGCATTGTCCGTTTTTGAGGCCGGACGTACCCGTTACTACGTTGCCAGACGTCGGCGCCGCTCCCGAGAATAATATTAATATTTTTCAGTATCCAGGACCATGTTCCTGGGCGATAATAGAGGTATTACAAACCTGGATGACACTTTAGGGCCTTCTTTCGGTATGACTTTTTGATGTCATCATCAGAAGCATCTCTTGGAACGTCTAACATTTCATAGTGACACTTCATTGGGCCCTTGCTGCCCATTTTGATAGTATTGGGTGATTTTCCTCCCTAATCTCTTTCCTTCTGTTTCCCAACGTCTCTATTGCGCAATGTCACTATGTCTAACAAGGCGGCGCCACTAGTAGTACATGCAGCAACCAAGCGGTGCAGTGCTGGTTCTTGGCGTGGCTGGTCCCTGTCTTAATTTCTACCTCTGGAACCAGCACGGTTGCTCGAGCGATGCAGTGAATGAGAAGACACTCGTCAAGCAGATCTTTTGTTCCGCTCAGGTTTTGTACTGCACCGACCTGCAGCTCAGGATATGTGCATGGAGAGTAAACCATACACTGCGCCGCTCCGGATTCCGAGAGTGAACCGAGCATCATTGCTGCCGCCTGGTGATCATAACAGTAGTTACAACAGAAATACGACCATGCCGAAAAGAGCAGGAAAGAGACACAGCGCTAAGCGGAAAGCCCTTTCTACTGAGAAAGAAAACATTGTTATTCAACCACTGCCAAGTGTCAGAACATCTGATGAACCACCAGCTAAGAAGGTGAGTCGTGCCTTCCCGGACAGCAAGCTTTTCACCGCAACTAACTAAACTGCAATACACGTGTGACTGAGCGATAATAGATGAAATTGGTTATTACATGTGCTCGGTATCGTTGTTTTAAAAAAAGAGTGTTTTCCTCAAACCAAATTGTATTCCACGAACGTTGGTTAAACTGTAGATAGCTTCTAAGTATGTATTTTAGAGCGGAAGAATCAATATCGCTTCCATAAGTTCACATTATAAGAGGTGAAATAGGATTCAAATCGCCCCATTAATATTCTCCGATCCGGCCAGGAAGTAGGTGGCGCTACGAACCCCCTGGACGGCCATTTTGGAGAATCCCCTCCGCAATGCTAAGCCTATGGCACCGTTCTGACGTCCATTTATCATACTATTTGATGTGTGAGGATGTTCTAAGTCCTTCTGAAGAATTCTCTTGGTTAAAATTAGATCTCTCTGCAAATTCAGATCAAATGAGTAGGTGGTAGCCCTAGTTTCGACTATAAACGCGATGTCAACAAATCGTCGAAACAACCGTTTTTCTTCGAGCAGGCACGTTTAAATTATGTCTAAATAATGTAAATAATCCCATTTAAACTAGTTCATGTACAAAATTCACAGGAATAGGTCGATTAATATAGTTTTTGGCCATTTTAGACTCTTACAGCGCTTTGTATTCACCAGCAAAGATGGCGAATCGATCCGTTGTCAGGTGAATTTGCATAATTTGGGGGGTATTTTGAACCGGAAGTGTCCAGCCGGATCGGAGAATTCCTATGCTTATAAAATGGGGACCATTATCTTACCCCTTGTATTCTTGTCCCCTAGGATTAACACTGGGAACTTGTTCTCTATGCCCCTGCAAGTATTGGAGTCCGTTCTGCATGGTCTATATCCTGTGGGTTTTCCATTCTTTAAGTCTGTAGGCCTACAGGGGTGATAAATACAGAAAGCAACTCGTTTTGGTCGACGAAGTCACTCACCAACTCGTTTGAATGCTAGGTATTACTATATACCCATGCCATATTTACTGTAAATACGTACCGTTTTGACATATACGAGCGACTTCGTCGAGTCCGAAAAATATAGAAAAATGAAGTAACTGACTGCCGATAGCAGGGTTCCCGTTGTTCGCATTCTCAGCCGAATGCTCTGCTGATTGCTCAACAAAGATAGGTGCTCTATAAGGGCCAAATACTTAGGCTGTTGGTGGGTGGGGGGAATCAGCGGAGTTTCAAAAGGGGTACCAGCGAAATCTTGCGATCTCATTGGTTTCTCACGAGAAAAGTAGATCAGAAAACTACAATACTAAACTTTAATTTCAGCATTGCTCAAAATGAATCATAAGAGAAAACGTATGTCTAAATATAGAAATACAAAAAAGAGTAGCAGTTTAGTACTGCACGAGAATCTCACTCTCGTAGGCATTCAATCTCCAGGCCTAGGTCGGGTTCACTATGTCTCTATGTACGGGAGCAACTTCAAGCGGATATTACGGAAATCTACACGTTTTATATGTGGTAGGTAATAACGTAAAAATACTGTACGGACCACTAGTCCGTACACTAAAAATAGTAATTACAGACCACCTTACCAAACACGTTTATTAACATATCGGTTGTTAAAAATTAAATTAATGATTTTAAAAAAAAATTTGGGTATATAGACAAATATATAACGTCCAACCATGCTTGTACAAGTCACAGAACTCGATGATAATTTACGGTTCGTACGGAACGAGGCATTTATGCCGAGTTCCGTACAATTACCATCTCGTTCTGTGATTTGTACAGCATGGTCAGGACGTTTTATATAAATATTCCTTCGGCTGTCGCCGAGTTCATATCACTTCACATCAAACTCGTGCAGAATGACAACTTTTGATCAAAACTTTTTGGTTTCTTTGTTATTCTCCAATCCGGCCAGGAAGTAGTTCGTAGCGCGACCTACTTCCTGCCCGGATCTAATATCTAGATGATGTATATAAATATAGAGCGTGCAAAGCACGCTCTAATAAATAAATATTAACCAAAAATCTAATGTTGGATTTATTGTATTTTAAGCAAGCATATAAATATCACTAAGACAAATGATAGCCATTTCAGTTGCATCAGGTACACAAACACTTATTAGAATGTCACAGGGTGTTAATAACACTGGCCGCACCACCACAGTGAGGTGTGAAAGCGGCCGCGAGCTAGGGTGGTACTTTGACTTCTCACTTGGGTAGTACTTTGACTGAGGGAGGTACTTTGGAATGTACGATGATTCGCACTGGAAGACCATTCGCACTGCTACTCGGATGAATCACACTGTACAATTCACACTAAGTGTTAGCATCCCTTGATAACGATGTATAATAATACAAAACTTTGTAAGTCCTTTACCATCAGTCTAATTTTACTCACAGTTATTTGAAATAACCTAAATTATTGTCAGTTCTCGCGATTAGAAGAGAGCGTCGCATATTTACACTTGAGTGTCAACTTGTCAGTGTCATCGCATGTTTACCATGGCCGTTTTTGCGGTTGCAGGTGTCTGCATAAAGGGAAATATTCATAACTTAACATGCCATCAGTGTTCTGCACGAAAAATTTCGCGAAAACAATACAAATGATGCGATTCCTACAAATGTCATGGAAGGTTTGTAATGATTTTACATGTATGCTTATTTCAATTACTTGTGTCAATGCTATGTCCCAACGGATGCCACTGTTTGCCAAGTGACAGTCGTAAACGGACGACATATTTATGTGAATACTGGACGTAGAAACTCCCAAAAAGGACTGGGAATTAAATGAAATACATGTTGGAAACAGTCGCACAGTTTATATTGTGATTCACGAAAGGGAACATATGATAATTTGGGAAGTGCGGAACATCATGGTATGTTATTGTTTTGATTTCCAGTGCGAATCTGCTTGTTTACAGTGCGAAACGTCGGGTGCGAATGGGCTGCCAGTGCGAATCGTCTGATACCCGTACTTTGACTGGTCCCCCTACGAAGCCCACTTGGTGGCCATTTCGGAGAATTCCCTAGGCAATGCTAAGCCTATGGAACCGTTCGGATGTCCATTTATCATACTATTTAATGTGTGAGGATGTTTTAAGTACTTCTGAAGAATTCTCTTTGTCAAAATTAGACTTCTGAATACATGGCTATGGGTGTTCACTAGTCGAGCTACCGCATCTAAGTGTCGGAGCAGTCGTCTGCTCGCGATATTTATAGTCAGACCACTCGCTACCAAGGCGACGTTGAAAACAGAACGGGGCGTATAGTAACGCCAGTTGTTTACATTGTGACATCACGGTGACGGGAGGGGTTTCCCTGTACTGGTGTGATGGAAATAGGGGGAATCCCTTAGTCAGGGGGGCCCATTGCGGTTTCACAAGGTGCTCTTCAGGCTCGATTGAGTGACACACAACTGCAAACTGTTGTTTGTAGTAAGTGGAGGTCACTGGGGCGGTACTGCCAAGTGGTTCGGCAGGGAGATGGGATGCAGAGGGCGTTTCTAATGGGTGAAACAGGTCTGTACATTCCACTAACGATGTGACAACACCAAATTGTGTTGTCAACACTTGAAAAAGGGTTTTTGACAAGTGTGGGTGGTAGCAAACTTAAGGAAAGTGTAAGAGAGTGGTCCTGCTTCAGGAAGGTTCCAGAAGCGAGCTATAAAACTTGGAATTATTAATAAAAAAAATTTGACATGGCTAGATTCGGGTTGGTGGGTGTGTAAGCAACCAATTGTCCGGTTAATGCTTCAATGGGTCCATTACGTTCAGACCCAGTGGTGCATTGGTGTGTAGACGTTGGATCCAGTTGAATTCCAACAGGTCTCTGAGGTATTTGGCCTTTGCGGTATTGGGTGCCGCATAGACAAAGTCAACAACGCGAATGGTTACGTCATCGAGACCCATGTGATGAGAAGTGTTGAAGTGTCGGGCCACTTCACTCTCTTTCACATTGTTTTTGGTGATGTTTCCGAAGTGAGCCGCAAAGCGTATCTTCAATTCGGTTTTTGTTTGCCCAACGTATTGAATGCCGCAGCGTTTACATGTAATGCAGTAGATAAGGTTTGAGCTGGAACAGCTGACATTATATCTACTCATGTATATCCGTCCGGTGGCTGAACACAGGATCCTGCCATCGGTGTTGAGCTTGGGGCAATATCTGCAACTCTTAGGTCGCAAGCAAGAGTTTTGATTGGGAATCACTATAGGCGGTGTCTCCGTTTTCAGTTTTGCCCTTACCAATAGGTCCCTCAGATTTTTGGGTCTTCTGGGACTATTGGTTCGTCGGCATGGATCATGCGTGTGGCGCATGAGCGGCCTAGTAGGCTCCAATTTTTTGTCACGACAGTGGCCAGGCCTTTGAATCCTGGGGTGTAGGTGGTGACAAGGATATTCTTGGGAGCCGAATCTGCTGTCAAAGGTTTGGGTTTTAACAGATTTTCATGGGGGGTATTTAGGGCTCGCTTGAAAGCCTCCCGTAATAAAGGTTCGGGATAACCCCTTCTCACGAAGTGTTGGCCCTTCGTGATGCAGTGTCTGATGAAATCAGACTCTTTAGTGCAAATTCTTCTGAGTTTGAGGAATTGCCCTAGTGGAATACCTTGTATGCAGTGGCGCGGGTGCGACGAACTGAAGAGGAGGTAGTTGCTGTTGTTGGTAGGTTTGACATACAGGTCTGTACTGAGGTGACCATCAGTGAGTTTTATGGTTGTATCAAAAAAATGGACTTGTTCAGTGGAGGTCTCCTCAGTGAATTTAATACTGGGGTGTATTTGATTCATATGTTTGAGGAAGTTATCCAGTTTGGGTTGACCGTGGGGCCAGATAAAGAAGATGTCATCTATGAATCGTAGCCAAATCAGGGGCTGATCTGGGTAAGTATAGACGTGACATTCTTCTAAGTCTGCCATGAATAAGTTGGCATAGGTTGGGGCTACTCGGGTCCCCATGGCTGTCCCGCCTACCTGGAGGTAGTGGTGGCCATTGAAGTCGAAATTGTTTTTGGTGAGTACCATCCACAGAAGTCGACAGAGGCTAGTGTTACTTAGGTCGCCTGGGTTGACTACCCTGTGTTGGGAGAGGAGTCGGTATATGGCATAGCAACCCTCTTGGTTCGGTATATTTGTGTATAGCGAGGTGACATCTAAAGTGCCCAGTATAGAGCCCGTTCGGAGGGTATCTATACCTGCTAGTATATTTAAAAGATCCCCTGTGTCTTTAAGATACAATTTTGTGCCCTTCAAGAACGGCCTTAGGTAAATGTCTACCAGTGCCGAGATTTTTTCGGTGGGGCTACCATTGGCTGAGACTATAGGTCGTCCCGGTGGTGGTAACTTACCTTTGTGTATCTTCGGGAGCAGATACAGTTCAGCTGTTTTCGGGTCGTCCGTCAGTAATTTGAGTAGTAGAGATTTACTGATCTCGCCCTTCTCGTGGAATTTCTGTAGGCTTAAGGTTATTTCTGCATTGTGTTTACCTGTCAGGTCTTCGGTGACCTCCTTGTAAAAATTAAGAAAGTTGTCGTTCACCTTCTTTTACATAATCAGTTCTGTTTAGAATTACTAGTTTACCCCCTTTATCAGCTGGTTTGATAACAATAGCTCTGTTATCTTTAAGTGATTTGAGACTAGTTTTTTCATTTTTGCTTATATTGTGGTTACGAGGGGCCTTGACAAAGGTTTTGTTAAGATCGTTTTCGTTAGACAAGATGTAAGCTCTCAGTGGTAGAGGTACTAGTGCTGGTTGCCATTTGCTAGTGCCTCTAATGACTTTGGACCGTTGGATGGCAGCCCCCGTGGAACTGTCACATAGGTTGGTCGTGGTGTTTACTGAGTCATCATCGGACTTTTCAGAATCGCTGTCGGGTACCAAAAAAGGTTGGCGGGACAGGAATTTAGAATTTTCTGGGTCAAAGTATGCCCGAATCTTTAATTTACGATGGAAATCATCAAGGTCACGACAGAGGTCTGCTGGGTGTGGCTCGCCTGGTGTCGGACAGAAGTTTAGACCTTTCTCCAATAGGGACAGTTCTACGGGAGTGAGAGTATAATCTGAAAGGTTGATGACGGACGAGGGGTGGTCCGGATCTATATCTGTGATCTTATTGCGAAAATCAAACAAAGGCTTGGCTGTTGGAACATTGTTGTTATTGATATTTGCCATTTCATCAGTGACAGAGGGAGCGTATTTAGTAACATGGTTATCAAAATTGGTGACAACATTGTTAAACGAACCCCCAAAGGTGGGGGGGGGGACTCTCAACGGAACGACACAAGGAGGCAGCCCAGTCACAAGGAGGGTCTGGGGGGACTGTAAAGGTGGTGTCTACAACGGCAGTGGGGGGTATTTTTGGAAGTGTGGTCAGGTGGGCCCTACTATTGTGGAGTGGGGTCTTTACTGCAAAGTTCTGTTAACGCCATCAGGATAGCGTCTTTCAACATTGTTCTGTTGAGGTTTTGCTGGCCTGGGCGGTTTTGGGACGGACGGGAATTTACCTGGGGGCGGCGGCGTGTTGTGTTCACCGTTTGCCATCCACCCGGTTGACCCTGAGATGTCGGTCTCTCCGGATTCCGGGTAGTGGTAAAAATCTGATTAGATCTGCCCTGTTGGGGGGAGGCAGATTGGTATCGTGGACCTGGGTGAGGGCCGCGGGAGCGGGACCTGCTTCGGGCCTGGTTGCCCCTGTTGGGATTGGGGTTGTTTGGTGGGTTGGTTCTCGGCTGGGTGGTGCTGGTCCCCGGTATGGCTGGGAACTGGGCAGGGTCCAGCCAAAAATCAAGAACCTCGTCGATGGATGCATTGGGTCCAGGTGCCCCGTTAGGTGCGAGGACTGGACCACGGTTGGCAGCTTGTTGCTGTCTACGGCGTATCGGAACGGTTCGCTGGGGTAGCGGGGGCAAGAGGTTTGCTGACTGCTGGCCAGTTAGGTCGGGTTGGACATTGGGGGCACTGTTGTTTGTGGCGGTGTTGGGGTTACGGTTGGGAGGTCCGGTTTGTCTGGGAGTTTGGAGGGCCAAAGAGTAAGGGCAGGACAAAGTGGCCGTGGGGGGGCGTTTGTTGGTTGTGTTATTGGGGTTTGGGTTGGGTCGGGGTTGGGGTTGGGGTTGTGGTTGGGCCACCTCCGACATAGGGGCAACATTTTCATCTACACATGTGAAGTATCTGCGAGAGAAGACAAGTTGATCATTTGTGTATTGGGTCGAGGCGAGCACCGCTTTTTTATTTTCATTCAATAAGTGGAAAAATATACAATCCCCTATACAATATTTTGGCGTTCTCCCTTGTATAATCCAAGTAATAATAAGTAAATATAAATAGGCTAATTCTGGTATGCAAATATTAAATGTCTGTAATCAAGCCAACTATTCAGCCCTTGAGAAATGTGAACCTCCATCTGGAGGAGTCAAAAGGACAATCAGGTCCTGACTCCTGGCACAAGCTCGCTCTCCAGTCGTAGCCTGTGATACGCTGCTGTATTCGGTATGCTTGCGTGAATCAAAGACCGGCTGCGAACGCGAACCAACACACAGGGATGCCAGTTCTCATGTAATTTCAGGGGGCCATGATGGCCAACCGGTGCACCACACTCAGTGCACTCCGTTCCCTGTGGGCCCAAGGGAGTGTCCCTGAAGCTCACTGTCAGTCTGTAGTAAAGGATGACAGTGACTCCATGAACCCCCTGAAACTGTCTTATCATGTTTGAAATAAGACCTGTGTAGGGGGGGGGGGGGTGTAGGCCTCTTGCAGTGGACTCAGGACTTGCTGAAATCTTTGGTTAAGAACATAACTACATGTACATAGTTTAGAACCTGAAATAACTATGATGTGTACATATGATTAGAATCGATTAGTTTACTTGTCTGTCATCTGCCTTATGTATATAAATTGGTGGTAAATGGTTGTTGTACATGGATTGTATTGTATTTCTTGTTTGGAAGAAAGGGCCATGTATTCAAATACATGAAATAAAAACCTTAAGAGATTTTTTGAAAGGGTTGCTGGCATCGCTGTTAAAACATCAGTTGGGCTTATCCATCTACTACAGAAACAAACTATATATATTATGGTAACAGAGGTGTATGCTAACCTGCTACTGCAGATGTCACCTTGCTTATGGCGCAAAAAAAAATTCCTCCTTGTTAAAGAATTTCCCTAATCCTGCTCTACTACTAGTATTTGTGACGGAACCCTACTGATGGGCCGCACTGTGAGTGGGGATAAATTATTTTTCTCAGATAGTAGGGATATAGTATTTCAAGCCGTGTGTTCATCTATAAGTGCGCTTTCTTCCTTCAGCGCGTTCATTGCACTGGATGAAAAAGATTTTAAGTGGAATTTCAAATACATTATTTACAGCAAACCACAGAGCCAATAAAGGCAGTGTTAGTTGATCAATTTGAATTTGTGTTTCAGCCAAAATGGACAAACAAAGAACGAGTTTTGGTCTTCTCATCTCGTGGAATATCGTTCAGGGACAGGCACCTCATGGAGGACTTTCGTAAAATGATGCCCCATTCCAAGGGAGGTAAGAATATTCATTTACAGTCTTCAATGTGACAGTAACATATTGGTCCCCTTATACGCTCAGGTTCCCCTGGGATGTTAAACCATAAAAAAGACAGTAAAATATTTCCTGTTAGGTGCGATATTCGATGCATATGACTCATTATATATCAAGTCAGTATAATTGCATTAATGAGTTCATAGCAACCTCCGACGAATCTGATCTAATGTCAATAAAACCTGTCTATCAGTTGGAGTTATATAAGTTTTACATAGACAGCATTAGTGTGACGTCATTATATGCACCCAGATACGGTTTTTTTCTATGCTATGGTGTCAAACATTGGTCTTTAATATCCTAAATGCATCGATCAGTAATCACAAACTGCTCAAAGTCTACTGGTCGGTCTGATAACAGAGGTACAGCATTCATTGTGTACCAGCAAGTCACTCGTTTTCGGTCTGAAATGCAACCTAAATTTTAGAAGATTTACAAATCATTGAATTTCTTCAAAGATACTCCCATACACCTAAACACTTTGTCTATCAAGTAAAGTTGTTTTTGTGTTTTGACAACACCAGGTCTTGTGCATATACTAAGTTTCAGTTTCGATCCACATGGTACTTGTCAAAACTGCGGTCCAAAATGGTGGACGAGTAAGGGGTGCAGACATGGCCAAAACGTAACCAGTCAAAGTAAAAAAACTGACAAGCCTATATTCCTTCCGAAATGGAGTTGGGAGTTGGTAGAGGTTGTTACTAAACCAGAACCTTCAATCCAGACTTTGTCTGCTGGACAAGAGGATCAATTCAGGGGACTAATTGATCTCATCCAGTTCTCCTGGATGAGAGGGACAAGATGCTGCCTCGCTCCACTCTATGGCAGCATCGGCAGCTAAGTCCTACAAGACGGTGTGATGTAGTGACTCTGAATCCCCGGATAAAAAGCTTGAGCGTGGACAACTCTCAAAAGAAGAGGACGAAGCACAAAAAGACGCTGCAGACAAATATCCCCAATGACTGCGATGTCAACAGTGCTGAGGAGAAAACTAGCTCTGGTGTTTCAGAAATGGTGGTCAGGGCATTGTCACATGTCATCCGGCTGTCATTGGAGAAGGACACAGTGAAGGAAAAACAGGAACGTTTTCCTCAACTTGCTAATGCGCCCATTCTGCAGGTGCCAAAGTTGAATACATTGTTCAATAGGGTGTCTTTCAGAAACTCATCAGTAAGACAAGTTCCTTTCTGAGACAGAGCAGAATATTGTTGCTGCCATTATGGGAGTTGCCCAACAGGCTCAGGCACTGTTTGAACTGAAGCAGTGGCCAAAGGACAATCTGGATCCGGAGATCAGAGAGAAAGCAGCATCTCTGGCTAATGCTTACATGGTTATAGTGGACTCTTGCTTGATTTTGTCCTGGGTCATGTTCGATAGTACCCAGACAAGGAGTTTTTACTAAAACAGAACCCTCCCTACCGCGATTATGTTATGCTATGAGTTTGGGGTTGTTTGGTACCAAAATGTCACGTGGCTTCACGTAATTTCATATCCTGACGTCAGAGCTGATGTGGTCTATACATGGACATATTAACTTACTCATCCATAGAAAGATAGGGATCAAGATCAAATATGTGGGTTTATTTATGCCGTTTCATTGCAATTTCAGAAACAAAGATGGACAGGAAAGATAAATTGTATATCGTGAATGAGGTAGGTATTTCACTAACATTCATTAGATTAATAGTTGACTAAATCATATAACCTTAATGGCATATACAATTATTTAGTGCGTCAGCTGGTGATGTGTATACTCCGACTTAACTCTACATCCAAAAGTGACATATTCTGTCTCATAATATCTTTCGTCATTAAATGTGTGCTGACTGCCGAAACCGTAGAAAAAATACTTGGAAAATAGAAACTGTTCAAAGAAAGATGTAATGTGCCTCCTGAAAGAGAATTATCACTTTGGTAATTTATAAGCGTATGTGAAAAGAATTTATAAGAATTTACATTTTTGTGAGATATCTGTACCCACCTTGGATGCTTAACCCCAAGCACCCAAATCATTGAATTATCGTGTAAAATATTTATGCTTATTTTACTCGTTCGCATTAGTTTCAATTTAAATGATGTAAATCTTTATTTTTTTGAAACCGAACTTTCACTATAACTTGACATGATTTTCATTTGTTATAGATAGCAGAAATGAAGAATTGTAGCAAATGTATTTATTTCGAGGCTAAAAAGAAGCAAGACCTCTATATGTGGTACGTATGAGCTCGAATGCCAGATTTTCTTATCATTTCATTGATTGTTATGTTTACTTACAGTAAGAGGAGAAATGTACCGGTCATATGAACATAGACAGTCCTGTTCGTAGAATTGGAATTTTAAATCTCAAATGAGTGTATTATTGTGATCCGAGGAACACAGAGACCGAATATGGTATTTTTTATTTTCAAGATATAGTAAACTTCCTGAATGCAGATATATTATGAAATCTCAAGTTAACGCAATACTACAATTTTCCAGGGTATCAAATGTTCCACAAGGACCATCTGCAAAGTTTTTGGTGGAAAATGGTGAGTTTCCCTTCTTAACCTAAGCTCCTGTGCATACTGGAAGTTAAACTACCCCAACAAACAAACAAAATCTCTATAGACACTTTGGAGAAGTCGAATCGGATCTCAGCTTCTACGTTTCTACATCAAAATATGTTTCTATACACAATAATCGATTGTTTTTGTCGAAGCTATCGTAAACCATATTTGGTTTACAGAGCTGATTGACCACAAAACCATCGTTTGTTATATAATTCACCTTCCCAAATAAATTAAAGCCAGATTAGTGAATATATGACTGTACTAGATGCTGCCTTTAATATGACACGTCCTTGCATGCTTAGACACACTGTCGCTTTGTAATCTCCTCGCAAACGATTGTCCAAAATCGTATGAAAGCTCAAAATACTGGAGGGTTAGGGAATTCTCCCCTGCCCCCCACTTCGACCACTGTTCCTAGCCCCCTTATAGGCCACAGTCTGCTCCAATACCCCCTGCAGATTTTCCGGGTCTCTTTTTAGATTTTTTTCAATTCCATGCCTATTAATTGTATGTATCTCATGATTAAAACACGGGCAAGACGACCTGCTCATGACAGGGTGGCGTGGTTGGTAGAACATTCGCCTAAGTCTAATTGAACAAATTGGACGTTAAACTACCTAAACAAATAGGAGGGTCCCGAGACCAAGCCATTATGTGTCTCTGTTGGGCTTCCATCCTCATCTCAAATACTCGAATTTAACGTACTGTGATAATAACTGTTACTACGTTGTAAAACCTCACAAAACCTAAATACATCCATAGGAAACAAACTAAAGCGATTATACTCTTCTTTCACAGTTCACACAATGCTGGAGTTAAAAATGACTGGTAATTGCCTGAAAGGCACGAGGCCCTTCCTGTCATTTGACAAGGTAAGAAGCATCTTACAGTTGACGGAGCCATACAAAACTAATATTTCACCAACAGGGATGCAAGTTTTCCTACAAATGACGGATTTCCAACATTCATATACACCGGGAACACTAGGATATTTATCGATGCATAGCCATTCTGTTCCAAAACAATGTTAAAAATGATTCTTTTTAATAAGTGTCTTAACTCTCCGATTTTTTCCTTAGACCCGACTTTCAAGGCTGCACCAATACACAACAAAATTTTGAAAAATTGTTATGATTTGTTTTCAGTCATTTGACAAGGAGCCTCATCTGATGCTGTTGAAGGAACTCTTCATCCAGGTAATTTGATCTGACACTATTTATCTAACATTGACACAAATATACGTTATCTTTCCTTGTGTAAAAACAAAATGATATTAACAAAGCTTCATCCATGGCAAAAAATATACGGTGATTTGAACCTTCCTGTAGACCATCAGGCATATGTCTTGCATCAGTATCTCTGAGACAGCACATAATCTGTAATGGCATGCCGACTAGACTATAAAATATTGAAGATGTCCCAACAGAGACTTACTTACGAATTCAGTACAACTAATGATTTTACTGTTTCATATATTGAAAAAAACAACATAACTGGCAATGTGGTATTGTGCGTTTCTTTAAGGTTTACGGTACCCCAAACCAGCACCCGAAGAGTCAGCCTTTCTATGATCACGTGTTCACCTTCACAGCGGCCGACAACCGCATCTGGTTCCGCAACTACCAGATCCTAGATGAAAATGGCGAACTGGCCGAAATTGGTAAAACATTATGTAGTATCTTCTATTCATACATGAGGTTTATATTGATCTTTGATTTTGTCAATGTCCTCCAGGAGGACCGGTTCACTCTGTAGTGCTTCTTACTGTCTCCTAATGAAGGAAAGAATTGATGATATTATCCCAACCCAGATATATATAATTTCTCCATAGATATAACATAGGACACTCATACCCAACGCTGTAGCATAAAAATACGCAACCGACTTTGGGTACGATGACTTTTGTTATATATATTAATAAATTGCAATTACGTTTACTACCAGATATTGGTGAAGTTGTCACCATGAGGCAAACGACCTACGTTTAATATGTAATTAGGGTATTGTGGATTGCCAATTCACTTACCCATCCTGTTGCTGGCACACATGCCAACCTAGCCTGAAAGCCTGGTTTATTTCCTCCTGATATATTAGGCCAAGTGACTACCATCACTTTCCTAGTGGATGGGGATATATATAAAGATTCTCATAACAACTCTGTAGTTGCAATATAGCTGTAGGTGATATTGTAAATAATTCTCAACATACCTTAAGCTACTTTCACTGACTTCATAATACGTCCACCCGCTCATTCGCCCCGTTAAATGCCATTAATTCTACTTTAAAATGCACACTTTTCTCTTGTTACAGGGCCCCGTATGGTGTTAAATCCTATCCGGATATTTGAAGGCAGTTTTGGAGGCCCTACTCTTTACCAGAACCCATACTACTTCTCCCCTAACGAGGTAGGTTTCAAACAGAATTCCAATACTGTTATATCAGTATGTAGAAGGCTTAACTGATCGGTTTTCCTTGCCAGTCAAAAAGACAAAACATTGATGGGATAGATTAAATTCTTTGCTGTGTCACCTAATTAAACGAAGGACACGAGTAGATGCGTTGCAATTTCTACACAAGAGGGAAATGTGAACAACCCGCCGAAATCATTGGACAGCTTGGAGCCTCTATTCATCATTCTCCAAAGGAAATAGTGCAAAAATTTGATCTAAATTAGATCTTGGAAAATGCTTTTCATATCTCGTCTCGCCCTTTTGTTATCATTAAAAAAATGTTCGGTTTCACGCTGACACTGATGATTGCCAGCATTCAAAATTTGTGTTTGTGTTATATTGAATTTGCCATATCATATATGATGTGATACATAAAGATCACACTATCGAACTCCATCAATTTAAATCTGACCTCGGAAACCTTTTTATTGTATACCTATGCCAGTATGTTAGTAAGGTTGATATTGGTGAGGTTGGTATTTGTGTAACATTATTACTCAAATACCACCCTCTGCTCCGGTATTGGTATTAATTAAATACCACCATAGTAAGTTAGTATATAAAAACGTACCAACAGACAATGTACTTTGAATACGTGTTGTGATTGGCTGAAAGAATTTCACCGACCATTTAGCATTGAGAGTGGTCACAGCTCCACTTCCGGTAAAATGTTCAGATAAATACAAATGTACCAGCACACTTTGAAGCCAGTTCGGATGTTGTGACCTTTTACCAAGTATTTTACCCATTATTTTTATATGAAGGTAAACAATAAAAGTAAAATGTAGTAACCTTATTGGTACGTATTCGTGTACCTTTTTCTCTTTTGAAAAAATATTTTTATTGAAAGATACGTGGTCGAGAATACACACCATTAAGCTAAAAACATTTTGACTAAAATATAATCTACATTGGTCGTCTCCTGACATCTCTTTATTAATACTGTAGACATGTGATAATTTAGTCTAACTACTTGTCTGAGATCCACTCCCTTTCCTTACAGCTTCGGCGTGCAGTGAAGCGGCAGGCAGGGATGAAGTACAAGAACCGTGTGGAGGCAGCCAAATCACTGGAACTCAGAAATGAAGAGTCCAAGGTCACCTATAAAATAGACCCCACAGACGAAGTCTTCCAGACTCATTAACATAGATTTAAAAACGTCACACGAAATGTTAAGAATCAGAGTAGTTAGAGGTCTGAGGATTGTCGGCAGTGTATTACCACAACAAATAAGATATTCGTAGCTTTTGTCGATGATAATTACGTTTTCTGTGTATATAAACAGTGTCACTAAAATAAACCCAGAGTTCGTTTTATGTTTTGCCAAATAGTTATATCGGAATAGTCCCACGAAAAAATCTTACAAAACCGAGACAAGTCTCAAAAACTCTTGAAGACAAATGCGGGTCGGTATCGAAACGCCCCCTGGTTTAACACTGGTGCTGCCATCTGGTGCCATGAAAATATAGCAGTTTCTCATAGACACCAATAGATAAGCACTTACCTCCTTCAGATGGCCTTCCCATAGAAATTAGCATGGTCACAATATTTTTTTAGCATTTCTCATTTGTACATGTTCCCAACTATCATAATCCAGAATTATTTGAAGATAGCAATAGAACATCAGTGTCATTTAGCAACAAAGTAAAAGTATTGCATTTTCTCATAGACACCAATATTTAAGCACTTACATTTTCAGATGGCCCTCCCATAGAAGTTAGCCTGGTGACCTGCCATTTTTTTGCATTTTCTATTTGCTGATATATAGAACTTATATTATCCTGAGTTATTTGCAAATCTCAATAGAATTTAGAAATCACCCAACTACCAGCATTTGTCTACACCCGCAGATTCACCTTTCATAGAAAATCCCAAGCCTCAAGGCTCAATTATTGTTTGATCTCTGAGTCCCTTAAGAATAAGATTTCAAAATGCATGTTAGACTTAGCCTTCATGTCAGATCATAATCCAATTAGCATCACAGTGAATACTAAGAAGGAGATAAGAGGACCTGGATTTTGGAAATATAATAACTTCCTCCTTACAAATAAAGCATATAGGGAAGTAGTTAACTCCACAATTGATCGCACCTTAAGGGAGGAGAAGGAATTGGACCCAACAACCAAGTGGGAATTTCTTAAATTTCAGCTGAAGAGGTTCTCAATCAGATTTGTTAAGAATCAAAAAAAGGAAGATTCAAGCATTAAAAGTATTTTGGGAGTCTAGGCTCAGCTTTCTAGAAAAGAAAATGGACCATCAATGTATAAAAGGGCAACTACACACTGTAATGAAAGAACTAGAGGAGATACATAGGAAAGAAGCATTTGGAGCAATTCTCCGATCCCGGGCATGGATTAGTTTTGGGGAAAAACCAACCAGTTACTTCCTTAACCTCGAAAAAAAATGTATGCAGATAAGCTTATATCACAGGTCACAAACAAAGATGGCAAACCGGTGGACAATCCGGTAGGGGTCAGGAGAGAAATTCTTGACTACTACACCAAACTGTACTGCCTGAGAGAACATCAGGAGTCGTCCCCAACCTTTGATGACATGCTGCAGGAAAAGGTTGTTCCTGACCTTCCCAAACTAGACCCAGGGGAAAGGGAAAGGACAGACAGAGATCTCACTAAGCAAGAACTGACAAACGCTTTAAAAGAACTAAATACCAACAAAACACCAGCCTCTGATGGTCTGACCACAGAATTCTATAGAATGTTCTGGGAATAATTATGAGAACCGCTTCATGAGGCATCTGGCCAAAGGGAAGTTGGGTATAGAACAGCGGAGAGGTGTGATTATCATTATCCCCAAGACCCAAGAATGTAAGCAAAACCTAGATAACTGGAGACCCATAACACTATTAAATTGTGATTATAAGATACTAACCAAAGCACTAGCAATAAGATTAAAGGGGGTTATTAACAAACTAATTCACCAGGATCAAACAGCTTACATTAAAGGCAGATTCTTGGGGACCAACATCTGCAAGATAGAGGACGCCTTGCTGGGGGAGGGCCCTGAGTGGGAGGAGGGGGTCTGGTCTCTCTTGATTTTCACAAGGCTTTCGACTCTTTCACCTGGCCAGCAATTTACAAAAGTCTAGATATGTTTGGATTTGGGGAGGGTTTCACAAAATGGATAAGGCTTATATATAGTGGTCAAGAATCATGTGAAAAATAATAGTATAACCACCAAGTGGTTTAACACAGAGAGAGGAGCTTGTCAGGGATGTTTAGTCTCACCGTACTTATTCATCCTCACCACAGAAATTTTAGCACATGTAATTAGAAACACAGAAGGTATTACTGGTATCGGCACACAATGGGCTAGCATTAAGATGGCCATGTTCGTGGATGATTTTACAGTTTTTGTGCATGATCAAAATTCTCTGGACAACCTCCTTCATGTCATGGAGGGTTTTAGCAAATTTTCAGGGCTGTGTTTGGATGAGGTGAAATCTAAAATTATGTGCTTCAGCCCACATAATGTGAACAAGATCAAATGTAAGTTCAAGGAGGTGGAGAGACTGAAAGTCCTTGGACTGTTCTTTGCCAGAAAACTTGGTCTAAGAGACCACATGGAGTGGAACTTTATGCATAGACTTGATAAGTGCAAAATGTGAGTAGTTGGGCTCATCGAACCCTCTCATTGAAGGGGAAAATCTGTCTGGTAAATTCCCTGTTGATACCCATCCTACTATACCCATGTACGAATATGTATGTACCACCAGAAATTATGAAAACTTTTAAAAGCATTGTCACATCTTTTTTCTGGCAAGGAAGTACTCCAAAGATAGCTTATAGTACGCTAACCGTAAACATTACTGATGGAGGTCTAAAACTTCTCGACCTAGAGCTTATGGTAAAAACTTCTCAAATCCAATGGGTACGACGATTAGTCCAAAGTGAGAATAGAAACTGGACCTTCCTCTTTAGTGGCAACATTGACAATGGAGGCTCAATTTTCCGTTTTTTCTTGGTCAAAAACAATAAGAAACTATCACAATACATAGTAAATTTTATGAGGCAATTCTCTCTACCTGGGCGGCAATGTACAACACTAACCCCAGGGATGACATAGAATCTTTGAATGAATATCTATGGGATAACATCAATGCTCGTTAACACAGGACTCCAGGAGTGCAAGCGTAAACACATGCAGTCATCAGGTATATACTAAGTCAAACACCTTTTCAATGCTGAAGGTCTCATGTCTCACCTGGAAATTAATGATAAATACAAAGTTAATCCAACTTTCCTCGATACCTTCTCACTAAGATCAGCTGCCCCCTGGCTCAGATTATTGGAGCCATATCACCTTGACCTTGATGATGAAAACAGAAAATTATTGTTTAAGATGCCTGGGGAGAATCTGATCAATATCCTGCAGAAGGGGAGTAAAAAGGTTTATGATATTTTAATGGAAAGGAGGGCAATGCTTCCCAAGTCTAGGGACAGGTGGAAGGAGCAGTTCACAGACTTAGAGTTCTATTCCAAAGATTGGGTGAGAATTTACCAGTTGTCATTCTAAGTGTCTCGAGAACCCAAAATATAGTCTTTTCAATACAGGATTATCAATCGTACTATCACCTGCAACACTTACTTGGCGAGGAGAAAAAATGTAGGGTCAGCAGAATATAATTTTTGCGTCAGACAGGACACACTGTCTCACTTTTTTGTGGATTGTCATGATATTAGAAAATTTTGGAAGCACCTGAGAAACTGGGTATATAGTGTACTAAAGAAAGATCTGATGTACTTATCCACCAAAGAAATCCTGCTTGGGAAAATAAATACCCCCTTAGGCAATGATGTCAAACTGACCAATTTTATATCACTACATGCCAAATTCTTTGTACACAGGCAAAGATTGTTCCATTCAAACCTTCTAGATGTAACCCTCTTCATCAAAGAGCTCAAACAAAAAATTGTCACAGAGAAGATTGCATGTCACAAATTGAATCAACCGCATAGACTTAAATTCCTGAGAGACTTGTATAGAGAAATTTAAAAATTGGAGCAGGTTCTCCACCCTCACATCTTCTGCATATCTCTTGTATGGTAATGTCCTGTCTTCCGTAACTCGTCCTTTACCACTTTTATGTCTCATCTATCTGTAATGTCCTGTCCTCCGTAACTCTTCTTTTACCCATGTTATGTCTCGTCTACCTGTTCTGTCCAATCTCCTTTCTGCACCCAGAAAATGACTGCGGGTATGAACTTAACACCTCGGAAAGAAAAAGAAATCCCCATTTTCTCAATATATGAACTCTGTCCACATCTCTGATATATCAAAAAAATAATATACTATGAAAACCAGGGTGGCAACCTTCAAATTAGAAAGGACTAAATGATTAACTTGTTATTTAGATAAGAGATAAGGCTAGCTAGGGGTTACTCATACCTGAAACCAAAAAATGACCCCAAAAAATATACGGGAGCAAGAAAACCACAACTGTGAAACCTTGTATTGTGCAATTATGTAGTGTCAAATGTAACAAACTTTAAAGGAAAATGAAGACGGAAAACTATGTACACCTTATAAGGAAATAAAAACTGCTACCCCCCCCCCCCCCAAAAAAAAAATGGAGGCTCAATTTTCTGGAATAAGTACTGCATCGCTCGAGCAAACTTAGAGAATAATCTTGCTGCGATTACAGGCTTCTGGGTAGGAACTACTTATAGATGGATGTCAAGGTCGAGTACAATGTATAGCTGTTAACAAACATTACGGAAAAGGCTTGAAGTCACTTCGGACATCTTTGTGTTGTACGTGCATCTATGATTGACCATATCGTGTATGTGCAGGGATGCAACCTTTCCGACAAATAACGCAATTCCAACATTTCATATACATCGGCAAAACCGCTAGTTGTTATAATACACATACATGTATGTATCGATTCATAGCCATTCTGTTCAAAAATAATGTTATAAGTGATTCTGTTTTTGATAAGCGGTATAATCTTTTTGTCAGTCGCGACTTTCATCCCTTTATATGGTAAGCAAACATGGTATTGCCCTTCATAACCATGTCTTTAGTGACAGTCATATGCCAATGTTTACCAATGGTAAAACTTTCCAACGCATGACAGGTATGTACCCATAATTGCCAGTTCACACTGTGCATTTTGAGGTACATAGGTACACAGTTTCAGACTGCGTGTACCTATGTACCTCAAAACGCACTGTGAACTGCATGCTTCCCGCTAGTCTGAGACTGGGCGTACCGGGTATACCCAGTCTCAGACTGGAGGTACCTCTCAGGGTAGCAGGTAGAAACGGTTCGGAGTAATATCGGCCCGACATTCGCGATTCACAATCTAAATATAAACTTGCTGATCGTTTTCCTCATGTCTTTAGCAGCTTATTATTCTTCACCTGGCGCTTCTAGGTTATTTATTCGAATATTCACAGAGTTATGACTTGCATAGTCGTTGTCGGGGATGGGAGACCGACCACGGCCCGCCCGCACTCCGACGATCGGTCGGGCCGATATTACCTCGGGCCGATATCACTTGTATTCCCTCTCAGTACGCCCAGTCGCAAGCGTTTTTGAATACCAAACATGTTTGATATTTGGTACCGCTTGCCTGAGACTGGGCGAACAGTTGTACCTCCGATCGCAATCCCAGTCGCAAGGAGGGTGATTCACACAAAGATTTGAGCGTACCTTACGATTTTGCTCCCCAAAATTGGAACATCCAGTTCCAAGCGCTAGAGGTACCCGCTTGCAAGCCCCCCCTCCTCCACCTAGTCACTCAGTATGAATTGGCCTAAACTGTGGAGAATTTGCATTGGAAAGTCCAGGCACAGCTACTCCTTCAACTTGGTGGGATTGCAAAGTTATTGTTGGAATATTTGCATTTTTAGCCATACACGTCTGAAAATCATATGGCCTATAGCAAAGGAGTCCTATAGACACCTTATCCATGTAGTATAGATTAGAGTCTATGTTATATAAGAATATTAGAGTTACGGATTTCGAGATTAGGCAAAAGGCAGGAAAACAAGCACTACGGGTTGTTTGATGAGCTCTGTTTTATTTAAACTAAGACAGGAAGCATGTCTACGACTTTTTAGAGGATATTGTAAAGATCGCGGGCATGTAGACGTTAGGGCCCACCACCCAAAAGTCGGGGCGTTGGCCAATCAAGGGCCCACCTATCATAACATCGACATATATCATTGAAATATGCATGTATACATTACTTATATTTCATGAAATTTGCGCCGTTTTCAGCACTTTTCATACAGCATTTCTGCAAAATTAGTTGGGTCCTAACGTCCAATTATGCAATTTCTCCCTCCTGGCGCCACAGGCATGACGGCGGCATCGCGGTGCTGCAGAGGCGCAACTGAGGCTTTCTCACCACTGGTCTCGTCTGGCACCCAATGTCCTGACTTTTTCCTAGTGGGCCCTAACGTCCTGCAATCCGATCACGTATCAAATGACAACAACATTGAATTGCCCAAGCGTTCAACAGATTATATTGTAACAATAAAACATGTACACTCAATAGCATCAGCAGTCAATTCCTAAAATGTAACTACAATACAGAAGAGTAGAGAGTGTGTACAGTTTTTCTATATATTTTTTTTAATTTATCATAGATATTACACAGTTCTGCTTTATAGCAGGTCTTTCACTGTTGCGTGGTAAACGCGCCTAAAGAGCTGTCACGCCAGAATGTCCATTCGGACAATTTGGCCTGAAAATTAAAACCCATATCATTTTACTGAATATTGAATATGTTGATCTGTGTTGTAGAACACGTATCTAACTTGAAATGTGGGGGTCACAGTGCTCGTATTTTTTTTTATTAGAGACCAACATTTTGAAAATTTTATAAAAGAATGTAAAGTAATTCCAAAAAGTTGGTTTTCGCAATGTAAAACCCACTCTGTTTTCCTCAAAATTTCACAGAATATAGTAAATGTATAGTAATACACATTTAAGTTTTAAAATTCATAGGTCAACATCCTTGTTTTTGAAAGAATTGAAGAGAACCATATTTTGCAAATATAAATGGGCATATCTCACCTATTAAGATTGGTTAAACTGTACAAAACATTAAATTTATTCACTTAGAATTAGAAAGAACCACAAAGGCGCCACTGTGAATGTAGGATATGCCTCTAATGCAAGGGGCAATGGGTCACTTTTGATGATTTATCATGCCGGGCCACTGTCTCAGTATTTGAATACTAACCAATATGCCTTTCAGAAGGGGATTGGTATCGAAGATGCCATCCTTGATTTCGTTCAGGACATTTACACAGGGAAGGATGAAGGCTAGGTTACTGCCTGCTGCTTCTTTAACGCGAGAAAAGCGTTTGATTATCTTCCTCGAAACATCTTGCACACAAAGCTATAATAGGTATATGGCTTTTTTATGTTTTGTATGACTGGCCTGGTAATTATCTCAGGTCAGATTCAATGGTGATGCTTCAAACTAGGCAAGTGTTCAAATTGGTGTCTCTCAAGGTTCTGTCCTGGGTCATGCCCTATTTAATTTGCTAATTATATGGCTGACACTCTAGTAACTGCCTGGAGTTCGATTCCATATGTTGATAATCTGGTGATCTACAACATTGGTATTAGAACTAGTTTGAACAATTTGAAGCTAGGTATAGAAGGAAGTCAATCATACAACATACGTACCTCTGTAGAGTGGCCACACAATACCTGTGACATAGTATCACTTGCTGAACCACGTAGACAGCAGTTACTGGTACTGATGTAAAAAATAATCGAGAATTGAAAGCCTGTTGGACAACAGACAGCGTGGAACACTTTCTGATTCCAAGGTACGTTTTAAAGGGAAACCCCATAGAAGTGCCTCCAGGCTAAATCCCCGCTCTCCAACGGGCTAAAACTGTGGAACACATCAATTGCCAGCCAGCAGTAACAAAATTGTGAGTAAAAAGGCGTTCAAGTGTGAAGTTTGTCGGCTGTCTAACAGGGCAGACACTTTATGTATGTTATGAGCTGGTTGTATAATTATTACTTACCACATATAAAACGTGTAAATTCAGTCGGATCTGCTTGTTTCTCCCCCATGTAGGGACAAAGTGTACCAGACTTATGCGCCTATTCCACCAAGAATGGGATACCCCCGGCCGGGCACCTTGTGTTCGTCTGTTGGTGTCCGGGGGCGACCGGCGGCATTTCCCGGCTGGGACCATCTGTTTGGTGGAATAGCACACCTGGTTCGCCCGGGTTCACCCGGCTGTCCCCGCCGGGCGCCGGGTCATCTCCGGGTCATGCTCTGCGTCCCCATAACCCACCGGTCGGCCAGGGCTGGCTGGCCTGTTGCTCGTCGCCCATCGCCTGCCGGCGCCGATAGAGCAAAATTGCTATTCCACCAATGAGGCTGGCCACCAGGCCTCAAATTATAGTGAGCCGATCCAAACTAATTTGCATATTTGAACCTGCCAGGCTTGGTATATAGCCTGGAGGAGGAATATTAGGCTTGGAAACTAAAGAGCCACAAGATTGAGAATCTTGTGGAGTGAAAAACTCGAACCGGCTCTTCTTTTTTGTTATTACACAGCTCCCCCTCTTATGCTCATACTCGTACCATGCACCCCATATGCACTTCCGCTGTAGCTCCATCTTCCTCTTTTCCATCTTGTCTCTCACACTGTACTCACGTACTCAATTTTACACAGACATAGTTTTCTCTCATCATTTATTTTGAACAATGCCCAAATCACAATTTATTACTCTAGTTTTCAGATCTCCTTTCCTTGAGAGAAAGCAATGCGATCACAAATTTTCGCTATAGTGTCAATCAATAGACCCTTGACTCATATCCCACAATTCTTACACTAAGTTAGTTTCCGGTTGCCAGAGCGGATATTCCGAAAATGCAATCAATTGCCCTGTCACCACTGTCTTCCGGCTTCTAATCATAGAAACCGCTTGTGACAACTAATATGTTCATCTGATACCCCATCCTCACCTTGCATTGTAGATACCACTCTCCTACAGGCCGTGCTCCTCCATCAGGCCGGCAGTGTGGTAACAAATGAATGCCGCATAGCCATTGCTTATAGTGTGCGAACTAATAGTTCATTGCTGCTCATAGCTGATTCATCGCCTGGTGGGCATGCCGGGCCTACTTACTCCACTGCGCCAGTATCTATAGACCCCCTTCACAGTCGCGCCATCTTGTAATGGCCGTCGAGTAGGTCACACGAAGACGAGGCGTGCGACCAGACTGCTGAGCATTTGATATGGGGAAAAAACTATTTATTTCTAACTCGGAAAATGCAAATTGTTCTATCGTTGTGAATAATAGGCCGATCTTTATAAATAAAGCATTGTTAGAAAGCTAGGAGTCTGGTCTTTTGTTTGGTATACATATCATAAACCTATACCTTGGCTAAAATTTCCTGTAATAGCTTGAACATCGGAATTTATTAGGTAAAAAATACTAAAACATGTTACCTTCCTGTCTTCATAGTGATTTAAAGAAAAATCTATCGCGATGACCTATAGAAATAAACATCCTACCTTCTTAGACATTTCAAGACGATTAAAATGATACCAATATTACCAGGTTGTGATAGATATATCCTGAGATAATCGACTATTAATGATATAGATATCAGAAAATCACATTTTTAGCACTCTTGGATATTTTGTCATCTGTCTTAATAGTCCAATATCTCAGGAAATATCTATCACAACCTGTTAATATTGATATCATTTTAATGATCTTGAAATGCCTATGAAAGTACAATGTTTATTTCTATAGGTCATCGCAATAGATTTTTCAATAAATCACTGTGAAAACAGGAAGGTAAAACTTTTTTTTTAAAATCTAAATAATTTGGATGTTCAATCTATGACTGGAAATCTTATCCATAACACAGGTATAATATTGGTATATTATACCAATAAATAGCCCCTAGTTTTAGCTTTTCAACAATGTTTTATCTATAAAGATCAGCCTGTTATTCATGACACAACAAATTACATTTTTAGTTAACTCTGTGCTTATGGTTCTGAAGCCATTGTCAGTTTTTTTTATCTAACCAGTTTTGCCCAGATCATGTTGGACATTACTATAGCAGCTATAATGTGGCCGAGTACAGTGTTTTCACACCTTGTTCCAGGTGTCAAGTCTCTCCAGTAAGGTGTTATGCCATAGGAGGTGTAATAGAAAAGCAAACTGTGAAAAATAAAGGCTGTGTCTGTGAATTTGAACCTATCCACATAGATACCCACTGCACTGTGAAGCTACATCAGGTAGCACGCCTCGTTTTCGAATAGGCACAGCGACGCTGGTTTTCGGCGAGTGGGGCCCTATTACATAAGACCAGCGCAACCCGTTATCACTGCGACGACAGCGCCACGCTTATATGCAAGAGGTGAATCCTCTGACTTAACACGGCGGCGCGCGCCTGTCGCCTCACAATGCCCTATGGTGGCCTTTTGGTGCATTTTTCATGCCATCCACCGGCTCAGTGGAACACCTTATGTACATCCACTTATTCCACTGAAGAACCCTTCTTACTAGAAGTGATGAAACACTTAAAAAGTCATATGCAGCATGTAATTAGTTTGGGACAAATCATATGCATATAGCGAGAGTGAGCAATGTTTGACCAAGCGACGCCAAACTTAAGTTATGCACTACTAGACGGCACTGAACAGGAAAACTACAAATTCTGCTGATCAGGCATGGAGACAGCCTCAGATGTCCCGCCTTCCAGAGTTACACCTCTCTCTATTCTAGTCTCTCTGCCTAGACCAAAGACACAGCGAACTTGGCTTCATAACTTCGTTTTCTGCCTTTTTTCAGCCATAGTAGTATATGTAAATTCATATTTTATGCAGGTTCAGAATTCTAATTCGCACATATATCTTCATAACTAAATCTAGCCTAACGTACATTCACGGAATGCATTTTATATGCACGGATTGTTTATAATCACCATACCATGGAGAATATTGTAATCATATTTAGGTATGTTTTACTTGTAATCTTTTGTTAACACACAATTAATGACCGTACTATGAATCTATTACATCTAAGATGTTTGCTGCTTCATGGAGACTCAGGATCTATAAAAATCAATTTAAGCATATTCATGAAATATCAATCGAGTAAGGCTGTTTTATATATTTTTTTATTTAGTGACTGGCAGGTCCACTTTACATAGTTGTATACAAATCAATGTGACCTTTGAGAGTTTGGAGTCAAACAATTAAAAGGTCTATTTAATAGTTCCAGAATCACAAGATCGGGACAGAAAGGTTTTGTTCTTCACTATATATGCTTACACATCGTTCTACATACAAATGCAAACAATAAATACACCTAAATAGTCAATATAGGACATCTTGTACCAGACAAATGACGTGATCTATAGGCTAGTCGATATCAGACAATGCTTATGGTAGTCTCTAACACTGCCAGAGTCCAGTCTCGCAAGAATTAATAAATAAACTCATATTGAAGAGTTAAAATACTGACAACAAGGGAACGACAGTGTCTGTTACAGTACAATCTATCATCACCTTTGCCTGATGGATGTGAAACTCAAAATAACATGGATACAAAAATAGATCACTTATGGACTAAGGGAAATGAGCAAAAAAAACCCAAAACGTTGAATAATATTTCTGTCGTATAATTACGATCGAAAATAATGACGTGCAAGAAGGGAATGTACTAATCTGTGACTTAACCTCAGGACGAGGTAGATCTCTGAAGCACACCCAGGGGGCATCATGATTGTGCTGAACCTGCCACCTATCGGCTTTCAAACAAACTCAAGAACGCAAGAGTATCAACTACAGAAAATTGTATCAATGATGGACCGAACCAGTACCATCGCTATCTACATCTGTATGGTGTTAATATAGGGTTGCCATGGCAACACCCAATGAAGCTGCCTGCCATGGCAACCATTGGTTTCATGCGATCAGTCTAGGGACATTCCTAACCTATACTGGCAGTATGTAAGTAATGGACAAGCCTTTTAGTTTTAGAATCAGATTCTTCTAGGATAAAATCTCTTCTACTTCTTAGAGAGAAACCCCTTTAGTTAGATACTTCTTAGGGTTACTGATTGGCCACTTGGTATGAGGGTGAATGTCTTTGTCGGAGTAATCTTCCAATCAAATAAGCCAAGGCAGGCAATTATGTATCACTAGCAATTGGACAGTATTTTTGTGAAAAGTACGACAACTTTTCTTTGGAAAAAGATCACTGCCCTTGGCTACTCGAATCAGTCTATGAGTGGCTACAGCGGAACATTAAGATGTACACTTGAATATACTTATATAGATTCATATCATATATAATACTTAGCGAGCAAACTTGTCGGTGCTCACTCCTAGGCTTCTACTTATTAGTACATGGTCTTCATAAAACTAGAAGTAAGCCAAGAGACAGAGAAATGTACAGACAAAAGACACGGATACATGAACATAGTTGATTTAACACGTATACATAATAGTTTGCCAGCGTCCGGATGCAAACTACGAATACCAATTAAACATATACATCATTCATTTCTTCAACGGCGTATTGCATCATACCAGAATGTGGGTGACCACAGTTTCTATCAGTAGTAATTGACTTTTCCAAGAGAATAATTTCAATGATTCCGGGATGACCCCAAAACGTGGCTGGAGCCAGAAAACAAAGCTATACTACTGGAATGAACACAATAACGCTTTACAAATGATGTTGACCTTCATGAAACTGACATTATCAGTCACCTATACTAAAGGGGCATGCATTCATAGAATAATTTGGTGCAGGAAAGCACCTTAATCAAATGGTACGCACATGGTCGCCTTCCGGTGATGTACGTATTATTGCACTCGTTACAGCATGGACCACAGTCCTTTCTTCATTATATACATATATTACTTTCTAGACAAATACATTCTATGGAGTGTTGTCGTATCGTCACCACGCTCTTCTCAATCCACCCCATTTCTCCCTTATTGATGTCCAGGCTCCATGCCTATATGGGTGCGTCACAAAGCAAGGTGTGCATGTAATGCCCTGTCTGCCATACATACCAGCGTGCCACAATGCCTTCACCAACACCAAGCTTTGCACAAATATGGGGTTTTATTTGTTGTACTTCAAAAACACATGCGGAGTATTCAACTGTTAAAGGTGCATTAAGCAATCAAGTTCATACGTACTAAGCATCAACCACGACATTAATGCAAGAGCAGCGTTCTTGATTTCATTATAAAAATAATCTCGTCTTCAGCTACAAAGTTAAAGTTTTATTACCCGGTTAGTTTCAAATCGTGAACGGTCCTCTTAAAGCGAATTGTGCGAATGAGGTAGTCAACCCAACAACTGTTATGTCTTAATGTCGGGAATCCATTCCCAACTTTTATATACATGTGACTTTATCGACTGCTGTTTATTGGCGCTGGAACCTGGACATCTGTCATTATCAGTCTTGATCCCTCAGTCTCTATACCGGATGGCCACTGTTATCAACGCAAAATAAAACCAAGTTTCGGTCTCCTTTACACAAAAGAATCAGACCAATTTTAGACAGTTAATTATATAAATCGTCTTAATTGGCCCATGGCTCATTGTATCATAACGCCTTTAGTCGGCTTAAATGATAGCAAAGAATGACTAGTTGCTCCATTCGTTTTGTTTCTATATAAAGGCACGGTACTGAGAAATCAAGATGTCTACCAGTACTTGGCTTTCTACAGGAAGTACGCTACCGCATCTGAGAGAAAACCTTGTCTTTTCTTCTTGAAAATTCAGGGTCTCTCTATATATGAACCAAAGAACACACACACTGAAACAATCTGATGGTTATTGATGAGTATACGCGTTAACTATGATACAAACGGGATTCCCTCTGCGGGGTTTTGTTGAGCCCAGTGCAGGGAGAATGGTTTCTTGTTATACCGCACTGTGTAAAGGTCACCACTGGAACACGCATGTGAGTATAATTTACATTGCATCAAGCGAGACTCGGTAGCATCCAACTTCTCAACACAGGGAATTACACAGAGTCTGTGTTCATCTGCTGCAGCTCTCCAATCAACCGCCATGTTACAGGTCCACCAAGTAGGCGGCATGTTGAGATCCTCATTCTGATTGGCTCTTGTTGTTCTCCGCACGCACTTTTTGCAGCATGGGTCTAGGAACACTGTTGGATGTTTTGGCCCTCGACGGCTTCGCCAATAAGATCTAGATGATAGTCTGTGGCCAGAGTGATATTGGAGATACAACCAACAAAGCCACTCTTGAATTTCTTCTTGGTGGATAATACAATGTCGTCCATACCGCCTGAAAATACCATTAAAACAGCATGAATGTATGTATCTTGCAATCATTACAATGTTACAGTCTAGTATTTGGATAGTTTTGTACAACTTATTGTACAAAAAGGTAATGGATTTAATAAATATGATAATAAAGGACATGCCACAATAGCAGTAGCCTACGCATAACCAACTTGTGATGAAAAGTTTTGTAGTAGTGGGGCAGATAACAGAAAAATCGTGCAAATGATGATACAAGCAACACATTTTGTACAGTGATTCTCTTTGGCATACTTGGTAAACTGGTAAAAATGAATCCAGCATCCCTGAAAACATGCAAATTGACACCAAGATCACTCAAATCAACCAAGTGGTTGCTTTTCTGTGAGGATCTTCATTCTCACCAGGTGATTTTGGCGGCCATCTTGAAAAACGGCTGCCATCTTGGATTTTCAAGTGGCTCGTCGGATAGAATTACTTAGTATACCAAGAAGAATCAATTTGCAAAATTTGTTCCTTGTATCATCATTTGCACGAAGTCCGCCTATAGAGATAGTTCAGTACTCACCGACATAAATTTTGCTTTGAGTGTTGAGTTGCATGAGCCTGCCCGGCGACGCGCCCTCGATGATCTCCGTGCCGTCGATCTCAAGGTATCCCACTTTCTCGTATCTACAATAAAAAAACACCAAACAGTATGACTTAGCAATTGATATGCTGCTGTAGAGGGGTAAAGTAAACCAGCTACATCGAAATTGACTTTATTTTTGCCACATTGATGGAGCGGGAGATTCATGTAGATGTTGATTGTAGTTCCATTCAGATAGGGTCTATAGCTACTATGTCATTCAGAGGACGTTGGGTGATAGATGGACTGCCTTGTATTCTCCATTGCTGCCAAATCTAAAACAGGAGCGATAAACATCACCCCTTTAATCACCATCCTTCACTCTCGCACTAACTTCATTACTATGAGCTTAATCCGATCTTCAATGTGTGTTTACCCAATTGTGACCGTTATGAGATTGTGAGCTGGCCGAGGGATGGGGCTGCGAAATGGGCTGTCAACAAAGAAGACTTTGGAAAGCATCTTAAATCACCTCAAAGCCTCTTTAATTTCGTTTGGTGACGTTAGGGATGAGAAACCGTATTCTTTATGGTTGTGTAAATAATCTTTGAGATGTATCTATTGAGCTAGTAGGCTTCAGACTTGCATCTACACCACGAATATGGATCATCAAAGTGGAGGGGTGAACCAAGTGTTCCCTCATATTATTTTGCGTAACACTTTAGACGAATATTGCTAGTTTAATCATATATTTGTGGTAATGAATTAGCAATTATCCCAGTTATTGAGAGGGATCATACCAAATTCCCCTTTTGCATTGCTGGTGAAAGCAATGGATGCAATTATAAAGGGTATATGCTCGGATACTAAGAATTGAAAACAAGGATCTAAACTAGTTGTCTTCCTAGAGGGCTGTTTTCTCATGTATGTTTCATTATGATATCACTGACTTACACATAAGGGAAAAATTGTGGATAGGAAAATGCTCATCATATATATTCACGACATAACATTATTGTTAAACCAATGATAGGCGGACACTGAGGACAAGTCTTCCAGCGTCACATGCGTTAGGATACATGACACTCGGAGACAAAATATGTCTGCTCTAGATTTCAGACTAAACGACAATTTCCATTGGCCGACAAGCACGGTGTAGATCTTCTGTGTTCTCCTAATAGACTATTTCCATTTTGTATTAGCAGTGCCAAGGTCCGTCGGTGGTTCCTGACTGTATGCCGGTGATTGCCAATGGAAATAAGGTATTAGGAAAACACAAAAATTCTACACCGTGTTTGTCGGCCAATGGAAAAGGGCCTATACAGGGAAATCCACAGGGGGGATAATTTATGTCTACCGGGATTGAGACACGACACGCATGCACATATATTTATGGCGGGTGCATACCTTAAGGACTTGTCTTGTCTCGTCTATATTAGAGCTGGGATTAGTCAACCGGGTTTTACAAATGTTATTAATGAGACTAAGATTTCATATGATATAATACACATCAGTTAGAGGTGAGGCGAGATAGATTCCCTAGTTGAGACAACTGGGGACGAGACCAGGTATAATATATAGATACGCTGACTATACGGACCTTTCCCGTCTAGTGTCTAGTATTTGTCTATCATTTGCTTTAACAAATTCAGAGGCTAGTCTGCAGGGGGTGTTATTCAGTTGTAATCACCGCACTTTTTGGGTTTGCGAGCGAGAGGTAACATTCTATAGTTATAATATGTGACAAATACCCGTAGTGGGCAAGCCCATGGTGGGCGACATTGCGAGACTTTTTGCGATAATGAGGGTTTGACCATTCTTGCTCGTAAATTCACTTGTATAATGCTAGCGAGAGAGCCATCCAAAGAACGAGTATGTCTCTAGGACGAGGGATTGACATTATTGTAAATAGTTATTGCCCACGCGCTCGCTCGCTCGCCCATATGTCTCGCACATACTATTACAACTGAGAAAACATCCTCTGGTGTCTGCAGTTATCATTAATGAGACGAGAAAGGCCAGCGCAAGCCCTCAACTGTCTCATCTCGTGTGATATAATCTGCTCTAGTTTTCAAAGATGAGACAGAAAAAGTATGATACATAAGCACTCGGACTGTGTGGTCCTGTCTCGTCTCACCTCCAGTCTCGATTTTTATCAACGATTGGTACTAACCTTTGTGCTCGGATCTTGTGCCACTTGCCATCATCAATCCTACTCTCGTTGTAGGTGATGACAGCCTCTCCGCTGCCCAGGTTGTAGCTGAACTGCACGTGTCCATCTTTTACGCCAAGCGCCATGAAATCGCTTGATGACGTCATTTTCTCCTCTCCTGTCCAGAATATCATGCCGTCCGGTCCCAGGGCACGGATCCGCATCTGAATATCAATCTTCTTGCCGCGTACCCTGCAGGTTTGTGTGCGTGTTGGCGAGCAGAAATACATGTAGTCCGTTTTATAATGGTCGATTGGGGGTGTGGGAATTGACAGAGTGAACATTTCCGTGTGTTTATGGTAACTCGTCATATTCAAAATATATATGTGTGGCAATAGATGTACAGGGTATCACACACAATACATACGTTGTGATACAGTTTCAGCATTGTCCACATAGAGATGTACATACAAAGATACATACGAATGTACAGACCTATTGTCAGCATAAAAATACATCATATGCTACTTATATGTCCCACATAATGATACCTCAAACTGGTATCTGATATAAGCCTAAATGAAATGGTACAGACATGGTCTGTAAGATCAACATAATGGTAATATTCGACGTACTAGATGGATATCATTGGGTTTGATAATGATGTAGCGATATGATATAAACATGATAATAATGAGAGATAGAGATATATAAGCTAAAAACTAAAAACTGCCAGCCATGGTTTCAGCAAGCGACCTACCTCTGGGAAATGAAGGGGTCAACGAACTGCAAGTAACTCTCTCCCGAGAACATGGGAATCCTGATGGGCTCTTTCAACTCTGTATAATGGGACAGGCACACATAGTTAGCGACAAGGCATGTGATTGTGCGCACACCGAGAGCATGCATGCTGAAACGTAAAGACAGCGAGGCCAGGATGTGTATCAAGCATTCTCATGTTCCACAGTGCTTTCTCCTTCACCACCCCAACTCCCTCCTCAAAGAAAGACGTCATAAATAAACACGTGAGTATTCACACATGTGCACATATCAGAAGAATATTTGGTGGTTCCAAATATATAATGCGTTTGGCTGTTTTGCCATAAGAGCATGGGGGTTTTAAATGTAGGGGGAGATAATTATACACAAATACAAATTAATAAAATGTTTATGAAATTTCATATTACTGTACGATTTATGTAGGTGATTGTCGTCTTTGGATAATAGAAATCACGGCGTAGCAATGCTTCGCTCCATGAAAATAAGAAAATAAGCAATTCATCTAAAGTAAACTTCAGTACAATATGGCTGATAATCATAATACAGACGACATTCGGAGTTGTGGAATCCGAGTGAAGCCCTTGTGTCGATCGGATGATACACATCCAGGCGGTAAAGTAAACACGATATAGGCCCAGAACTACGGTCTGTCGTGGTTGGCAAATGAGGATACAGAGTGGGTCTCGCCCAGGAGGGACCAGAGGAAGCCCCATCAAGCACACACCCACACCTATAGGATGGACTACCGAAAACAGAGTAGCATGCTATAGGTATACCCACAATTGGGGCGGTAGAACATTCCTCAACTTACTGCTGAATGGTTAGATAGCAATTAGTACACAATTATAACGGTCATACTTATTGTTTTTGGTCAATGACATGCAATAGTGATATTAGTCTTCAATGAGTTACTGTGCCATATTTAATGGCAGGATTTGTTTTGCTTTAGTAAAAGATACAGATACACATTGTAGATAAAGGTTACAATAAAGTAGGTCTTATTACACAAGCATCCATTGATGGATGTATACGGGTAGAATCTTATTGTCTATAGTGTCGTACAAAAATAACCACTCAGTGCAATAAAATCCCTAATAGATAACTAAAAGAGCGGGCTTTGACTGGCACCGCCTGATGTGTGCTTGGGGAACCTTCTTTTGGTTTATGCCTGTCGGCTTCACTCTGTGCCCACCCTTACCAACCCTACGGGGGCGGGGGGATGGCGGGGTGTGTGGTCATCCTAAAGTAGGGATGATGTCTGTGTGTGTTGTCTGCGTGCGCGTTTGATTGATGTCTGGGCTCAGAGAGGGTTAATTGGTAGAGTGTTGCATATCTTATCGGAGGTGGAAAAGGATAGTATAGAGGGACACACGTCAATATAAGGGTAGGGGATCAAATATATATTTTTTCCCAGAATATTTTGGGCTGCAGTCGATGAACTGAGCACATACCTCTGCGGGCTTTCCCTGTTTGATTTATCCACCACACGATGGCATGCAAGGCAAGTGAGGAGTGAAACAAACCAAGTGACAAGCATTAGTGTGGTGCGGGGCACGACAACAAGGTGGCGACACCATAACACATTGCGGACCCCCGCACGGAGCGACACCAGCACCACCTGGCGGCAGTGGTGGCACTGGTGGTGGTGGTCAATGGCGGGGGCAGCAGCGGCGGCAGGAGCAGCGGTTGTGGTGAAAATCACACGCTCAAACTCACGTATAGTCACCACGCAAAGGGAGCAAGGTGGATAGGGACAATCTACGGTCGTCTAATTTTACCCAAAGAAGGCCTGTTTTCAACTACACTAGAGATATTCTCACAAGACAACTTTATACTTCACCTCTTAGTCATTCTTTGAAAGAAATATATAACAGAACGCATGATTGCATCTTAAACTAATATGATTAGTTACTATGGTTAAGGTTAAGGCAAACTATATTGCGTTAGTGGAGAAGAGGCTGATAAGAATTTAGAAGCAGGTAGACGTGTATTTGTCCCTGTCCCGTACAGTAATTACAATTGATCACACATGTCGACAGGGTCAACATAAGCATGAATACTCATACAAGGTCACGAGTTCACGGTTCACACAATGTTATCACACCATTCCCTTAGACATAGTGTTAGTAATATAGATAGGTCATGTTACCATGCCTTATCTATGTGAAGGGGTGGGTTCAGGCACAGCCTTACAAGCAAGGTCAGTTAATGGGCTTAGCAATGCTTAAGTACAACAACATCATGCATGCACATCAGTCTAGCATGCAGAGACGGGGAGAGTTAGTATGTTATATCGGATACGCTTGACATCCCTTTGTGCTCCAAGTTCAGCTCATTAAAAAGTAGGTTCTACGCAGGAAAGAAAATGTTAATCCTCTGGCCAAAGGAAGTGACTCAAAATTTTAACAAAGTTTTTCACTCTTTGCTGTATGCGCCATATATTGAAATGTGGCTCTTTCAATCAAACAGTCGCAGGAGAGGAATACTGATAAAGCACGTTATGAAAACAGGAATATGAATGGAATTTCGCAATGATAGACCAAAGAAATAGCAAGGTCGACCGCAATCAGAAACTTACTACAAATTTCAATGCAGGTTGATGTAAAATGGGTTCATCTGTTTCCCTATGGAATGCTAATACTTGTTTGGTGATTAAGGATTTCTAACAATACTCTCTGGTAGGCACATGATTTCCGGTTATATTTCCCCCTCCCGTTAGAATCGCGGAGGTTCTTTTCCTCGGCGCCAGGTGGTAGCACACACTTGCGTGTAACATCCGGGCAATGGGTAGCAGACATGCGCTCTGCTCATTCCCAGAACAGAAAAACCGATATGAACGTTAAAAACCAAGCATAAGAACCTTCCGGTTTATATATAAATATGTTGATAATAATCAATGTAACCGAAGGACACACTCGTGTGAGGGTGGGGTATGGTGCATTGTGAGGACGAGGTTGAAGCGTGGTCTAGCCATCTTTTTATCACCTGGAGACTCAGTGACGTTTTGACCTCTCCTAGATCGCGCAAAATGAAATCGAGAGCGGTCCAAAACCTCTGCAGTGGCGGTGAACATGAACAGAAATGAGTTTTAATGGGCCTTATTTAGCATTTGTATCTATAAACTGAAGGAGGCATGGAACAGACAGTGGATGAGAATGACATCAAGAAGACAAAGTGACACAAAATTTGTCGTTTGCTGAGTAGAGTGGTCATCGCCGTTAAAATTTGCTGAAAATTGTCTCACATGAATACGCAGTAAAATTACAGTCGAAAATATAGAGAAAATGCCTTACAAATACGACTTCAAACGCATCTTGAAAGAAACAAAACATGACTGAAATCAAAGACTCCCATGAGGCGGAGGACTCATGGATTTCCTCTTTCCCGAGCAAATGTATAAGGAAAATTAAGACAAGAGAACGGAGCACAAAAGTGACATCATTCTGAAACAGTATGCATGCTATCGGAATGAGGTTGGAGCAGTTAGTGAGTTACTCTAAAAGTCAGGCTACAACACGTACAGACTTGCTCAGATGAAGGTCAAGAACAAACTGTCTGTATATGCCAGCTCACCCCCAACATCCCACAATGGAATCGATCCCTAAAGCAATGAGGGAGACACCACTACTGGGAAAAGGGTGAGAAGGTATTGGAGGTGTGTTTGTGAGCAAATCTGTGAGCAGTGTTTTTTGTAATCCCCAGTAGGAGGTGCTAGAAGAGTCACACTACCGTAAACCACACAATTTTCGCGATGCCACGATTTGAAGTTGGTAGCAAACGGCATGATCTTTGATTTTTGCGTTTTGCCCCGAAGAAAGGTAGGTGACCATCACCCATGATCAGCCATGGTCACAATGAATGTTGATTAGTGCGATACAATCATGATTGGGTCATACTAGCACGCGGAAATCAATGTCAAGCCACTCGCTAAAATTGAGAGTTTTACGGTCTTTACTGTTTCTGTGGTTTGATGGTGGGGGAGAGGATCTCCTATAGAGAAGGGTTATAACCGGGGGGAAGGTTTACCATGCAGGTTTCACGGTGTTCATATCGTGTCGGCTACCATAGCTCCGACGACTACATGACCCAGACTGGGACCACGGCCTTACTGGAGGAGGCAGTGGTCCATGACAGTGTGGCATGGCTTCCCGGGGCGGATGAGTTGGCGACTGGGCTGCAGCATGCGGCCAGTGGTGGTTCTGGGGCCCTCAGAAACACCCGGCGCGATACACACTGGTACAGAGACATCAACGCCGGGAAGCCATCCACACCAATCCGGTCAGTATAGGAAATGTTGATTATAAGTTTGCGAACGTTGATGATGCAGGTAGAGAAATATGACAGAGTTTACAGTCATGACACGTTGTGATGTACATACTCATTAAATCATAAGGCCAGAAGAGGCCAGACATATCTAGTAATAAAGGAAGAGGTAATTCGTAAAGAACAGCAGTATAGTAGGAGTAACATCAGATTGATCTTATCATCTATCAAAAAAAATATAATGACAGAGAGCAGGCTTTGATCTTATCATAACATGCATCTTGATGCCTTAATCTACTAGAGGCTATGTGGTCTTCATAACATCTGCCACGCCATTCAATCCTACAACTAACAGTGGAATTATTACTTGTTACATCACCGTGACAATTTCACCTTTCATAACACACATCTTCAAGAATAATAGTAAATATATCTTATATTGAACAATACATTCAGTGACCGGAGGTGAAGTGTTAACAAATATGATACAATACATGGTGATCAACCTTATAAATATCATGATGAGTAATACTTTGAAAAAATCTTTCCGACTATTTTTGGCACTTTCTTGAAATGCTTTGCTATTATACCTCTTCTAGTGTAAGACAATATAGCGATTCATTATTCAAACTAATCAACTATCTCATCGATCAAACTAGTCGCATCGTCAAGAGAAATGAGCTGATTTCTCATCTGACATTAACAAGTCACACACGTCAGAATTTCAATAACACCAACTTGATCCTTTTCCAAAGAAAGTGTTCCATTCACTTCAATTCCGACAAAGATATTCTGTCAGCATTTACCTTAGTGTATATACTTTACACATCCTTATGAATCACTGCCATCTTTCCCTGCCTTCCATATCTTACAATGTTAGGAGAAATATTTAAATGACTACAATCAAAATATGATCACATATTTGGGTAAGTCTATTCTAGGCATGAGATTAAATCCGATTTGCAGTAAGTATCACAATGTCGATCACATTCTCTGCTAGATTATATATATATAATTTCTACTTGAATAGCAAGGTGGAAATATACATTTCATTTCTGTAGTGGTTGATTCAAAAGTCAGCGTTTAAACAGAAGATACAGTAATGCAGAACCTATAGATTCACTTCTGTACGCAAGGAAAAGATTTGTACTTACTGTCTTCACAATTAGTATTCTCGAAGCCCAATGGGCAGCTGCACTTGTAAAAGTCCCGGATGGGCACGCAACGGCCGCCATTTAAACATGGCTGACCAGTACACGGGTGGTTACAGTTGTCTATGTTTACGCCATCAATCGCTTCCTCCAGCAGTTTCAAAGGTCGTTCATTTATAACGACCTGAAATAATAAAGTGCCATATATAGAAGGACAAAGGAACACATACTGCAATGGACAGCGCCATTTAACATACAATTAATCACATACATGTAGTAAGTAGTATGTCATGAATGTATACACACACAGGTTCATATATATATATATATATATATATATATATATATATATATATATATATATATATATATATATATATATATATATATATCCTGTAAAGGGGTTCCCATATAGATTCTCACCACACTTGATATAGATGAACATAAATTATCATTCTGGCAATGACACCGGTTAGCGTATATGATTAACAACATTGGATAAATACGTAAAGGTTCTGATTCAGTACTATATCACCTCCACAAGCACTACTCTGTGACTAACGAGGCCTATGCTCAGGCGTCCAGTGGACAGTGGTGCCGGGCAATAAGTATCGAAGCATGGACCCAGGTGGTCCTTACAGCGCGGGTGGCACGGTGGTGGGGTGCCTGCCGTACCCACCGTCCTTGCTGTACCCCCTGGAGGGGCATTCACCCTGGATGGGCGTTCTGGGGCACAGATAGGCCCAGTTGATTTGGCAGCAGGCGTCTAGTCTGGGTATTTTTCCCCCTCCTGGATCTCTGGTTGATAAAGTGCGCCTCCCTCCTGCTGGGAGAGCGGGGCATCGCGTTGGCGATCCAAATGGGAAAGATGTTTTGACTTGGGGCGCCCAAACGTCTATAAAACATTTTTCTTGGAAATATTGCAAGCGATAAGGTTGCGTTAGGAAGTCCGGTGGGCTGCATGTCTTAGTTTGGGGGTGACTTATGGGAGGGTCGCATCTGTATGTCTCTGAAGGAGGTTATAAAGTCGTGGCACTATAGATATTGTATGGCTGTCTTGGTGGCAATATGCTATAAACGAAACTTTAACATCTTCTATAATAGGCAATGTGGTCAACTGGAAAGTTATGATGATATTGTGTCATTCAGGACGAATGGATATAGCATATCCATATGCCTTCGCATGTACACCGTAATTCTTTTCATTCCGTTCAGAGGGTATTCCCTTCGGGCATTCCTTTTTCTGAGTTCGTTCTTAAGGTACAGGGAAGTATTCTCTTAGTAAAACCATATCAATATTACGAACTCAAAGTTCTTTTAAAGTATATCTCTGCTTTGAGGCATCCTTTAATTTGATTTATCTCACATTTCCTCCCACAAGATTTGGAACATCCTCCTCTACTGATGCCGAAGCAAAATTACATATTATTGCATAGCCTATTTCATCTAAATTTCATCTAGATATACGATCATCAAACAATAAGCTCACTTGTCATATACCACAAAGGCAGTTTGTCGTAAAGTATAGCATGTGCCATGAACCAAAGTCTTAGCCAATGAACGCTTTGCAAAAATAACCAACGCCGAGCTATGCCGTTATAAATATAACCGTCCCTGGGACTTCCGGTTCAGGCAACGCATCACGAGTCACAAGTGGGGCCGGCTGGTGACTCTTATCGGAACCAATCTCATCAAGGGGTAATCTGTGATCTAACAAGATCTCTAGGTGGGCGTTTGGATCCTGCACAGACAACCTAACCATGTTACACACGTCGTATATCACTGGTCTGTATCCGCCATATTGTTGGGCTCCCCCAGGAACGCTCATTTTTCAGGGCTGATTACAGAGTTCAACTGACGAGGACGGGGCCAGAGGTTGTGAGTAAAGAGTGGAAGGGTAGAGTGCAGCGCGAGTAGAAAGATTAACTAGCAGTTATGACAACCACGTGCAGAGTGTATCTTTCTACATGTATTAAAGTAATCCTATGCAGACTAAGGCTCTTGTCATACTATCTTTAAAATCCAGTTGGTTTAAGTAAACCACGATGCAATCGGGAAACTGGGGACCTGGAACTCATCTTACGTCCTTGTCATTTTCATTAGATTTTTTAGAAAAGAGGACGAAGAAGAGAAAGTACCAAGCTGGGGTTTCTCCGTAGATCTTAATCCCCGACTTATTATAATGTAAGTTATTGTGAATATAATTATAGAAACCTGACTCTGGTATGAATCCCGGTGACGTTCATTCAACAAAATGGCTTTAACATCAAAGCTTCAACATCATGTCCTGCTTGGTTTAGTGTACGATTAAACAAACCTTCATCTAAAATCTAGTACATCTATATGATGGGACGAGGGATTAGAACTAGATGCATCTTGATAGGGTTATTTGAATAAGGAAAAGACATTACAGATGACGCAATGACACTAGCTTGATTCAAAGCAAAATTATTGACCTCACTATGCAAGTGGTCAAACACGAGGTGAAATCGCATCAGTCACACTAAAATATCAAGGTAGACGAGAGATCTGATACTCCAGGAAGGTAGATCAATCACACCACACTATCAAGGTCGTAGCGGGCCTCATCGCTACATAATGCCAACACATCACAGCGAGATCAACCACCTCAAAATATCCAGGTGGCCGAGGGACCGGTGGTGGCATACGGCGACGGCGATGGTGTCAGGTGATCAGAGCACTGACAGCACCGACAATACCAAACTCCCAGTGGAAATTTCACACAAAGTACAATATGCGCATATGTATGACGGGCGCCCGGCCACTGTCGACCCTGTCAATGCACAGCATTCCACAGACATTACCCTGCCCCAGTACTAAACGAAATTGCACGGACGTTTGGCTGCTACATAGGAAGCCCCCGGGGAGCACCCGTCTGTTTCATCATTTCCATAAGGGGGACCTCCTAACTGAAGCACAAAGGCCCCCTGGGTCGGGTAGCTTCTATGGACTATCTACCTAATGAGTATCCGATCAGCCGTGCTACCTGTGTGTGTGAGGGCGGGAGGGTGTCCCTCAGGTGTTCCCACCTGGAGGTGTATCATCCCAAGCCAACTGTCCAATTGCACAGTGGCAAGTGGAGCTGTCATATATGTTGTAACCTAATGCAATGATTATCGATCAAGGGGGAGGGGGGTTCAGGTAGCTGCGTGAAGTGTTACTATGGTGTGATGGTTTGTGTGCGGATGTATAGCTGAGATAATATATACCTGAATAGGTTATCGCAGATGAGAATTTGTTAATTCACCATGCACTCAGACTAGATTATTCATAGAATCTTGCTATTGAAACCATGAGAGAGATAATGCTGAATGTACCTGTCAGAATGTAATCTATCAGGATTATATCTATCAGGATTATATTTCGGGAGCCATTTCGGTATTATGCAATTTCAATTTACTGAATACAGTATCGACATATTATATCAATCATGATTTCAAAAGAAATTCCCTCAGTATCAACTTGCAAGCCGGCTAGAACGCCAATTTAAGGAAACATCTGGAAGCGTATTTAGGTTCTATTTAGTTCTAGTGATAGAATTTAGATATCACACAGGTCCAACCTCTCGAGAGGACCCTGGATATACAGCAACAATAAACATTCAGCTGGTACTCTTTAGATCTGTCGACCTGTTTACTACATATTATGCATATTACTTTCACAAAAAATACATGGAATCTAGAATATCATTGATACAGGGCTACAATAAACCTAGGTACCAATGTTGGGAATAAAAAATATAATTTAAAGATATATTGGTTTCCTCCAGAGTCACACCCTTTAGACGTACCTGAATAGCCAGAAGGGCATCAGCTAGTATGGGGAATAGACACTGTAGTGATGTAAAGTGAGGATGGGGGAAGGTTTAATACTGGCTGCATATTGTGACATGCTGCGCCCTTAGACTTGGGGTTGTACAAAGAGAGGCAGACAAGGACTTACCTTTTGAATACAGCCGACGAACGACTCTTTGATCATAGCGTTCTTGGCGACCTCATCGAAGTTCCGGTGCCCTCCGACGAAGAGGTCAAGAGTCAAGGTGAGCTGGGTGTAGGCCCCCTTGGACATGCCCTCTATGGCCGCCTGATTGTCAATCTGCAGGTACCCGTCCCGCCCTGTCCGCGAGACTCGCACCACGTGCCACTCGTGCAGGGTCACCGGCTGCCGGCTCCTTCAATAGCAAAGTCACACAGAAGTCAAGATCAAAGGTCAAACAAGTTTGACTGTACATGAGAAAGGACCCCAGGTAGGGATGTGGGAACAAAACCATCTTTCTACCATCTGGATTGAATGGTGTTGTTTTCTTCCATCCACGCTCGAGTTATGACATACAATTAGACATGGGGCACATTAATGTTTAAATAGATGGTAACATATGGAGGGGGGGGGGGGGGCTTTCCCAAGGTCTTCTGATTAATATTTTCTCGTCTTGGTTGAACATACATACCCTGTTCAATCATGTGGGTTGTGATGATTTATAAGTTATGAGCATAAAGTTTGATGATTTGATTCAAGGAAGAGGCAAAACACGAAGAAAGTGTAGTTTGGAAATGTAGGACAATCCATGAGTATATTCAGTAATAAATTAAATCAATCCATACAGCTAACCAATATGTGATACTTATAATGGATCAAATATAATTATCTTATTTTTGAACCACAGTGGTACGATACCCCCCCCCCCCCCTCATTAGGATGAACAATATGATCTTGCCTGATTATAGCTGGTCCTGTGCCGAGGTCAAACCGGTATTCTATATATCCGTCGGCTAGCGATACGGAGATGAAGTCTCCGCTGCCGTCCGTCGTGTACCCATTATAAAGCAGCAGACCCGTATGGTGCTCCGCCTATCACGAGAACGATACAAATAATGATGAGTAAGTTACATCACAACAGTCATATAATACACATAACATAAACAATTGTAACAATATTTATATGACAATAACCATACACAAATATAAAAAATATATTGTGGTTATATAACAGATATGTAATTCTCTTGGCTATAATTTGAGTTGTTTCATTTAGTTATTTCTGATATCACTGACACATTTCTAAATTTTGAAAGCTGATATTGCTCCGCAAGATGCATTCTGAGGAACATCGTTTGATAAATATCTTTGGGTAAAGCCTCTGTACCTTTTCTTTTGTTCATGTGAACCTAGTATCTGTTATCGAGAATATCTTGTCCCTGATTCCGCAAAATGTGTATGGACACTCTATGGCCAACTTACAATGATTATGGCTTATATGTCTATATAAATACTGAACACAAAAGACACAGGCTTTAAGATGAGACAAGAAAGCTACATAATTTTTTGTGGTCGGAAGTTTACTAGATGCACTCCGTGAACTTCATAGGGAATTTGAAACCAGAGTCTATGGTAGTGCTCAAAAGAGAATAGAGGTATTAGTGGGCAGACTCAGCGTTACGAGAATATGAACCATCTTACCTTAAATACTACTTCTACTTCGGTGAAGGAGAGCACAGTTCGTCGTAGTCCGATGTATTGGAGATAGGAGTTTCCACTGAACGACGTTACCTGAATGTCAATCCCTGAAAAGGAGATACTAGTGTAAAGAGATGCAAGAAAAAGTGCTAGTTTGTAAGTTGGTAGTATCCTTTACCAGCGTTCTAAAAATACCGAATTACCTGAGACCCAAATTTAAAACAAATATATGAGAAAAGACTACATGTTTTAGAGCATGAATAGGAGAACGTTCTAAATCTATGAAGGTTGATCTAATATCTTTTTATTGACGCCAGAGAGAATTTAGTAATAGTTGCATGGAGTATCAGATATTTATCCTACCCCGCATATAAATCTCCATAGACTTAACATGGTGTGACTGTATGGTGTGACTGTATTCATTGTCTTCTGCTACAGATATCACTCAGCTCCGCTTCGTGATATCATTCCGCAAAGACAACTCATGCCATATAAACAATCATATGAAATTTCGTGATGTTTCATGATAGTATATGGGTTTCTGTGGATTCAATAAAGATTCGCATACTAATTAGAATCCTCAGACTTTATTAACCATCGGTTCCTAATGGATCTATAAGGTCCAGCGTCCACCTACTACGATATGGCTCCGATATGGTCTACGATGCACCTCCCGATAAATAATCAAAATCGCGCCGGAAAGTTACCTAATATCGGGGAAGTTGACCACGTTTCTGCGATTAGACACCGATAAAACCCCATACAATGCGTGGTGGATAGGCTTGTCTAGACATATGTCTACGATTTTGTACCTTCCCGATATGGCACCGATTTTGACATTTTGTATCGGTGTCATATCGGGAGGTCTATGATTCTATCGTAGTAGGTGGACGCCGGGCCTTACCCTGCCAGTTTCATGGTTATATATCCGAATATCTCAATTTTCTTCTCTCTCAAATTATATCAAATTATATCAAAGGATTAGGGAATGTCGGCAATGTAGATTCACTTAAGCTACTAAGGTCTCTGCTTTTGAATGAACCTATTTTAGAGTCATTATAGATCCATGCAATATAGATCAACTTATTTTGTGTTCCATTAGAATAATGTGACAATACATTTATTATATATTTGTGCGTTTTTCACTCCAATAACAGTGATGTTGCTTATAACTACATATATATTCCGTGACATATTCTATAGAGGAAACCTATGCAAATTTATGGTCAGAGCTTGTATCCCATCGAATTTGAAAAGCGCAGTAATTCACAAGGCGAAGCCGCGTGAGTTATGTAGTGATCCAAACGAGATGGGATCGAGCTCTGTCTGTAAATTTGTCTGTCTGTAAAGTTTCTGAATTTATCTCATCCCTCACATTGACTAATTGGCTAACATTTGTGACGTAATCCCCGATTGAGTATCTCTTTTCTAAATACTCAACGGGCATTGAGTACGAGTTCCCATGTTAAGTCCGTTGGGAAAAATACCAGGGGTGAGATAATGAAACGAACATATGCATTCGATTTCTCTATGTACATAACGGGGAGAAGAAGAGAACACTTACTATTTTCGCATCTGTCGCCGGCTGTGCCGAGCGGACAGAGACAGACATGACTGTCTGCAGAGTCGGCCACACATGTACCTCCGTTTTGACACTTCACGTTGGAACAGACGTGGCTGCTGCATTCACCTGTCAATCAAGTACAATTAATACCACACCCCCACCAAACATACCCAATCACAACCCATCATAGGTAGGATCCAGTTCTGAACTGCAATGCCCAGGGACTTCTTGATAACTGTCCCATCATCATCCATCGTTCGACCTCTAACGGAGCATTCTCTTCTCTGGCTTTGCCAATTGCCATATGTAATGCCAATCACCGATGGTTATCGCATACTGGTATATAGGCATTATTCCAGATTCAAAATATTTACCATTAGCGGTCAACTGATACATGATGGTAACACAACTACCAAGAAGAAGTGAGCAGCAAATTATACAGTGAGAAAAATCCACAACAACAAGTATACCATCAGTGACAGAGGTAACGCTAATAACGAAGATAATCAAGGCCAATAATTTACTGATACTAGCTGCTGATACCCCACTTCTTGATCTCGAATAAGACGAAAGTACCTGGAAGGATAATCGAGGATTCTTCAGTATTTCAAACGATATATCCCACAATGCTAAATGACAAGATGAAATACGTCAAATGGGAAACATGTAACATTACCATGACATCGTTTTAGATATCTTTTTTCATATGTCAGGATATGTAACGAATGTAATCTTAATGCAACGTCAATGCAAAACAAGTGTACAGCTATTGTTCATACATAGACAATGTGTCATTCGTAAAGATTTAAAAGAATCATTCCCCAATCGTTGTCCAGACACCGACATTCAGTTAGTAAGTAATCTATAAACATAAAAATAAACTACGCACAATAAATACATCTCAGCCGACATGTTGGTTTCTTATTAGATTAACATGTACATGAGCAGTTGACGTGAAGTGAATTGTAGGCAGTTCTTGGCGAGTGAATGACTCCAGTGCTTCCTACAATGTTTCACTCAAGCATTCCTAGACACCGACTCCTGATTATATACTACTATTACTTAGATCAATAGAGCAGGAAAAAACGCCATCAGAGTTAAAGCCGTAATTATAATATGGAGAGGACTAAGCCTAACAAGTAGTGAGGTTAGTGTTTGTAGTCTAACGTTTCTCCAACCATGCACCACATATACATCCACCGCGAGAGAGGGGTCCTTCAGTGTTAGTGCCGAGTATATATATAATTTGAATTCATTACGTTAATGATTAGTAGTCGATTAGTAACAACAAACAATTAAAAAGGGTTTTAAGGGCCATCTTATGACCTGCCATGCTAATTCGTTCTGTACATCATTAACATAATTTAACAGACATGGGTAAGAGTGTGTTTTTATGAAACACAGGGGCGGGGGATATCAGTCATGCATGGGCTGAGGAAGGACTAGGAAGTCATAAGGCATGAGGCAAACTCCTTACATTCCTGACGTCACCAGCTTTTACGTACCTTCTGTGATGACAAAAGCACAAAACAATATGGCGATCGTTAGCTGGTGCAAAGGGGGAACAGCGATTGGTGAAAACAGACGGGGCTAAGGGCGCAGCATATTCTAGCCAATAGGACAGGTTTCTAGTGGGAGCCTTTATCTACAAATCTGAGATTTCTAGTACATGTACTTATATTCCTTTACCCCAGGATGGCCAGGTAATATCGGTATATTTTCTTTCCCTTTAATTTTAGGTTAATTCCATATATTATGTAAGGTCTTCAAGATAAAAGTAGTTGAGTCACTCTCTTATTGCTAGAATATGCTGGTTCCAATCTGTGCAAAAATAGTGCGCAAGATGAGTTGTTTCAGCTTAAATGTATATCTGATGCAATTCATAAGTCTGTGTGTAGCAGCCGTTTTTGTTGAATAGAAAGAACTTTTATAGATTGATTTCAGGTAAGGTAAGATAGCCAGATATTTACATATAAGTTCATATAAGAATAATCCCTCAAATAAATCATTTCTTTTCCACGAAGAGTTCCTCTATTGCCAATTCATAACTTCTGGATGTAAAATAATGAGGATAACTAGCTGAAATAATGCCAATCATTAAGATGCATGAAGGTAATTTCAATCATGTACTGTTTTGGTATGGATTTCCCTGTCATAGATTTATTACCTAGCATATAATAATCAGAATATAAAATTCTTGTAAGATGCAGTAGCGTTTTAACTTAAAGTTGGGATAAGTACCAGCTGTTCAGCAAATTCTAAATCAAAGATGAATATTGCAAATCTTGCATCATTCAATCTTCAGGATGAATAAATTGGTATCTTAAGGAAGTTAACAGGATGCCCATGACAGTAGGGTAAATTGCAAAAATTCACAAGCAAGCTAAGCAAATGATCTCAGTAACTTAACCAGTGCTAGAGTGTAAATGTTAGGTCACTTGAATTATTTGCTGAGAGTTATTTGTGAATAGGTGACTAATCTCTCCCTTTCAAAGGTAGAAAGGCAACAGGGTCTCCACTTACGTAAATTATCAATGGCAACTGTTGCGAAAATTGATTGTAAAATTGCCTTTTCGAAATTCCAAAAAAGAGTCAATTAATTTCTCCGATTTGTGATAATTCAGATAAAATATGACAAGTTACAAATAATTTAGTTGGTTCATAACATCAAACATCTCCCTAATCTAACCATTGGTGATAAGCGCTCTGATATATGTGCTAGAGCGGCTCTTATCCCACCTTTAATGCTGATGCACCTTTGACATGTGTTGGACATAGGCTCAATAGAACTCCTGCCCGTTTCCGATTGAGTACTGTCTATATGTATAGGGGCGGTGCGGAACATTCCCATGTGACAAGGATGGGTCGGACATGCTCGCACATGCGCACACACACCAATATGGAAGGTAGACACTGGGTGCACACGCTCAGACATGTAGAGCTCCTCCCTCTACCAGTGGCGCCACCAGCGGGGACCACCGGAACAAGGCAGTTGGTCCTCAATCATAGTCAGTCCCCACTGAGCAAACCCGGGTGAGATTGAAGGGGAATGTTGGGTTGGTGAGGTTTGAAAAGTAAACAACATAATAACAACACGAAGCACGAGTTGCCTTTTTAACTGACCTACGTCAACCCCATGGATAGCGTCACCAACGAACGCTCCTTTGCGCATGTCGTACTTGCGATTGTTGATTTCCAGTTTGCGCACGCATCCTACAAACCCCCAGCGCATTCCCGTGCGCTCGCCGATCAAGGTTGTGTTGGTGTATCCACCCAAGTAAAGATCCTCTCGGAATGTAATGCGAGAGTAGAGGCCCTGTGATGAGAAAAAAACATATACTTTCCAAATGCAATCACATTCAATACAGTTATCTGTTTACCATATCAGTTGGTTTACTATAAATATCGAGAAAACTAGATACTTATACACGTCATGGAGACAGAACTCTGAGCCAATTTGTCATGCGAATATCTTTTTCAATGATTGACATAGACTTAGTTCTGTATTTCAGAGAAAAATCATTTCACAATAGCACCAAAGAAAAATAATGTGGGAAAGGTCAAGATGTGCACCTCATTTTTAATATGATTTTTTTCCCAATATCAATTCAACAATGACATTCGCCTTTATTATTAAAGGCCTTGTGGGAAAACTGATACATGTATATGCTTTAACAGAAATTCCACACGACAAGTGTAGCATTTGTCACAAGCCCAGTAAAGACTCAGTATGCATATACACTTGCAAGTTTTCTCTACCACCGCTGTGAGTTATATGTTTCAGTGGTATGTGATTGTAAAGCTGATAAACGTTTTCTCTTGTTTAGGTGTCTGTATATTTTTTTCAAACAACAAATGACTTTATAATTATACGCCAGGTTTAATAAATAAGAGTTGTATACACTGACCTTAGATCTGCCCTTGGCCTGGGGTCCATCATTAAGCTGGATCCAGCCATTCCAGTCGTTCCTGTGTACAGTGATTGTGTTCCACTGTCCCAGCTCAACAACGTTCTCTGATGTTATTTGGGCCGGACCTGTCCCGCAGTCGAATCTGGATCAAATTAGACATTGGTATTATCCATGGCTCTAAGTAAACAATTAGTATTTTTTGATACAGAAAATCCACTGGATTATCAATGATTGTATATCGATTTCAATGTAAAGATAAATTTCATGTTATTGCACAAACTTATATTAAACAATAAACGCCTTTCCTATTGAAATCAACCGGATACCTCACAGATGAGACCTGTATGGTTAAAAGACCTAGGAGGACATTGTAGGTCCGCTTTTGGCTTTTGTCGGTCTGTTCCCATATAAATGTACATCTGTAGGTCTATCTCAATTCTTATTTGTCAGTTTCTCTTCTACGCCCTTGCCCCTTTCTCCCATCTCATTGTGTATACTTCTCTTCATCGTTCTCTCCCTCTCTTTCTCCATCTCTCTATCCTTTGCTTACCTCTTTCCTATCCACACTGTCTACTACTCACACAATTTACCCTTGCTCCTTTGTCTTTCTGTCTGTACATTTATTTTATTCCTCCCACCGCCCCGCCTTCTTGCCTGTCAACCAACAAGTCTGCTTGCTTCCCTCCTCTCTCACAGTGTGGCTGTTCCTCTCCACAACATCGGTCTTTCTCTGTGCATACAATGTACACTCTTCCACCTTTAAGCTTTTATCATTCGGGGGCTAATGAATAGACGACTAGAACAATTACTCCAGTAATATGTCCAGTAACGGTGGCGCGTCTTAAACGAGTTCTGCCCAATGAGAAGTGAAGGCCGTGCGTGCCGCTCTCCAAGCCTCACAAATCTCCGAGCCGAGGTCGCCCCGCCCATGATGAATCCAATACCATCGACTGTACAGTCGAGTTCGTTTTCCCTGCTATATTTTTTATCTTGGAAAGTTGGTCAGAGACACCACTAGCGTGACCATGAAGACAACAGAGTTTTAGCCTCACTCTGAGTTTATTTGTGAGTGGGTGGTGACGTCGACTGCCGCTGGGAAACAGCAGGCTACAGTGATCGATCAATTGGACGCTGGTACACGACGAAATTAAGCCCCATAGTGTGTGCCGCCCTCTCCGCGAAATATGCTGCAGGAAGGACTTTCCTCAGCACGGTCGGAACGTATTTGACAAGCTTTGAATGCAAACACAACCAAAATCTTTGTCAGAAATAAAATGTGAATAATCAACACAGACCTTATAGATAGCCACATGATTAACACCAAGCACTTTTAAGAAAGGACTGTTAAACATCTTGTAAATGCCAGTGATATAGCATATCCTATTTTGTACTACCAAAGTATGAGAAAGCAGGGATAGTATTCGATAAATGCCGGTGAGAGTTAGGGAAGTCAGGGGTTGTGTGAGCGGTGGGGTTAACTGCATGAGGGGAAGCGAGGATAATTGTAATGAGAGAACAGTAAAAATATGCAGTGTGAGATTGTCCAGGCTGGGCTACTTAAAGCAGCTCGACTGGTGTCTGTTATCTCAGCCTTGACACAATCCGGATACCAGGGTTCGTTTAGTTAAAACCAGGAGGCTACCACCTTCTGCTGTCATGATACCAACTTATCTCTCTGTTGTTCAGGCCACTATGGAGACTGAAGAGAGTAGATCTATGAAAGCCAACAAACAAAGATCTCTTGCTGTGTTTCTGAGAGCACTGGTCTCTATGGCTTCCACTAGAGGGCACCACTGACTAAGACATGTACCGTTGAGACCTGTCTGCTTTGTATTCCTCCTTATTGCTATTGGTATCAGTAATAATGGCAGGTCGACCTCGATTGCTTACAAATAATGAAAAATCAAGATCTTAAAACTTAGAAGTGCATTCTTAGTACGAATTCTTAGAAGTATCATTTTGGTATCTCTGTCGTCTTTACATAAACTACAACTGGACACTCGATGCAACTCCAACTAATACATTGTTACCAGTTCTTTAAGACTATTATGTGCCCGAATCCCTGATAAAGTGAACTGTAGTGCAGCCTAAAAATCTTTTTAGACTTCAATACACCAGGTCTAACATAGAATCTAGACACATTGATCTAAATATTTGGAAATAAATGTACACTATAGGAAGAAGTCCGACTGGAAAGATCTGATCACTGTCTGGCCCCCTTCCCGGCATCCCCTCCTGGATAATACACCAGCGTGAGGCATGCTGGGTATTTCTCGGCACATCCAACCAGCAGTCAGATCGATGAGGAACTTTCCAGACCCAGCGCCGGAGTAAAGCCTAAGTCGGCGACACTAAGACACCTCATTGATATACAGTAGGCCCACTTTAATCACCTCTCGGGGTCAAGAAGTAGAACCGGCGTCCAGGCCACGACTGGCAGAGGAGGGTCTCGGGTGGCCGCCACAATAGTTAACCGAACTATACATATAGATAGCCCTACGGGAATAGACGGGGCCCTGGACCATGAATTATATCTCTCTTTTTGACTCGGGTAATGATCTATAGGATATCGGATCTGCTAAGTGTATTGTAACGAGGCGCCCACCAGCGCCCTCAATACAGCTACCCTGATCACAGCACTCACAGCCAAGGTCAGAGCCTGAGGGGGTTCAAGCCCTCTACCGGGACATGTTGGAGAGTGATGGCTGGTTGCGAGGTCAAGGTCGGCATTCGATCAACAAACATTCTAAACTTAATACTCATCCAGACGCATTTGTGCATCCCCAAAAGAGTGAACTGACTGAAATCTAGCTGTGTGTGTTATAGTTTGAAACGTTTGTGAAAATGCGAAGAAGTGGCAAGACAATACACGGGGCATTAGCATGGCACAAAGGCAAAGCTTTTGTCTCGGGTATCGCCTCTTTGTATATGTATCTAATACATACGTACACATTGCCTGTGGGTATATGACTAACAGTAACATTAGTCACAACTGTCAAAATACTGGCCGGACTAAAAAGGTTCTCTCCCTCCTTTCTGATCCTTTCATAGCCAGATTCATACATTCTGTATGAGTAGATGAGAACCATTTGTGCAGTACCACAGTAAATATACATCCTGATGATCATTATCTGTTAGTATACTAATCTCCTAAACAAAAATTATAGATGGAAACATTTAACGAGCAAGGTCACGCAGTATAACACTATAGTGGAGTGGTCCCTCAGTGAACAGCGTCTCTGACGAACCCACCTCGTCAGCGATTGGATAAGTCACCAGAAGTGGTGGGTAGCGTCATCCAGGCATGCGCGGTGCTGCCGACTAAGGGGCTGGTGGCGATATCAAGGAGGCAATCGAGGGCTCGGTGTCCAGTTTGCCCGTGTTTGCAATATAACGTTGTTAGCCACTAGGCGCCGCCACTGGTCGATCGGGGGCACAAATTGAGTTTTGAAGACAGATAACCAACCGACTGGGAATGGACTTTACGTGTCCGGAACATATCCTATATATCTGTTATGTCTCATAAGACTACCGCCCGGTCTACTGCACACAGCGTTCAGAAAACTCTCCGGGCACATGATGGCCATATTGAGGCAGACCAATGTCGTCTGCAAACGTCAATGTCATCCACTGCCTTTCTCAATATTGTTTTATTCATATGATGAAGGAAGAAAAATAATACAATAATTAGGTAATGGAATCGTAAACCCTGATGAAATGGATTGATTTTAGCGTAAATATTCCAAAGACGTAACTTCCTATACACGTATATGAAACATGATATATGGCAATATCAGTGCACCGAAAATGAGTATAGTCAACTATATATATTTACATACTTGGCTACACTTATGTATATATACATACTTGGCTACACTAATGTGTACTATTATTTCCATCACTTTACAATGATTACGGTCCACGATGTCTATGGAATATAGGAGATTATTGTGTAATGAATCCTCCATAAACCTCTCGGACCTTTACCTTTGATACAGTCATCGTCCCTTCGGAATGTGGGAATAAACAATTTTCTGTAGGAAACCCCTCCTCTGGCGCAGTAGAGCCAGAAGGGATAGCAGGAGTCGGAGAGGGCTACGCCAAAGGTTTAGCCAGCGGGCAGCAATTACAGCAGTCACAATGGAGATCACTGCCCAACCCCACCGGGAACTGCAGTACAGGGGGCGGCACACGTTGGGGAGGGGAGTGGGGGTGGGCGGGGGCGAGAGCCTGTGGTACTGGTGACCGACCGCGACGTGGAAGAGCTCGTTTCTTAGCTGGTGACGTCCCCTCGGGTACCTCAGAATGTATGAATTGAATGACCTTTGTCTGTACCGATCGGGTCCGGCACTGGTTCCACTGTCTCTGCCCTTTTGCCTACGCCTTCGCACTGGCTGATTTATGTGCGTGACGTAGGCAGGAGGGAGTGGGGTGGGGTATGAGACTGGATCCCCCCCCCCCCCACCACTATCCAACCTCCTATTCGTACTCCCACATTCACTTTGCGATTCGTCTTACCCATACCTCGCTACACCTAGGTGGAGCCATCGGGCAGATCAGCCATCACAATGGTCGTCGACCACCAGGTCACGTGATCGGAAAGCAACCGCCCCCACTCCTTTTTCACACAGGGCCTTCCCACTAGAGGTCGTTCGGTGAAATGTAAGCGCCCAAGCGGAAGGACTAAATGAAGCGCAGTCGCACTAGCAAGGGATGGGTGTAGAGGGCGCGGTGGTTGTCGCCAGGTACATGTGGCGCCCTCATCAGGCATGAACACGGCAAATAGGTGGCGCTGACCATTACCGTTCCCAGAATTCCATCATCTGATCCGTCTGAGAGACGCCACCTGCCAGGATTTAGATGTAGCCTACTCGTGGTGTTGAGATCCTCTTGCCCGGCGATCTACCCATCCCTAGTGGTCAAGAAGAGGTCCTTGGCCAGAGGCGTCAGTTCACTGCTACACACGACCTCGTTTGCTTGATATTGATTATTTACAGGGCCCGAACCCTGGTATCTGTAGAAACACGCTGATCGGCTTAATATCGCTCACTTTGCACGCGGGAACCAGCAACTCGAGACACTTTGTGAGTGTCAGAGTGATGGGATTAGAATTTTCAAGAGAGACAGAAAGAGGAGGGAGACGTGGAGGTAGGAAGGCATGTTGGTCGAGATACTGAGGGAGGTAAAGATGGTGGCAAAGAGCAAGTAGGGCTGAAAGTGACGAGGGAAGAGATGGAGAAAAGATAATGAAATAACAAGAGGAATAAGAGAAAATATCTAAATGAGGGGTGAGGAGGGGGGAGAGTCTGACAGAAAAAGAGAGGAAGAAAGATAAGAAGATGAGAAAAAGAGACTGGGTGGTTATTTCCGGCACATCAGCCAATCAGAGGAAATAGTCCCCATCTATCGTCATTGGCCTATCAAGAACACATCAGTCGCCACTAGATGGCGCTCAGTCGGCGGCGGGAAATAACTCTGCTCATGTTCGTGTTGGTCGCGGCTAGAAAGACCAACTAATACATTCCTCCCCCGAGAGGAGGAATATCCTCAGTCCTATAGATGAAACAAACACTAAAGAGAAAAGCAAGTGCCTTATCTGTGGCAGAGGATGTCCTATAGTAGTCAATATATTATTCTTTGAACATTTATCATCGTTGTCATTGCAGTGGCGGTACTGGGTTGCTCAGATATTAAGGAAACGATGAAGTGGGACTGGACTGGATACGAGGCATCGATAAGTATAGATTCTTGTAGGACAAGTCAGACCGGATTCATTATCACGGAACTGAACTTGACCAAATACACACCATATAAATGGGTGTGATAACAGTAAGTAGATCTTTTTCGAAATACCCTGTATGTAATCTGCTACAACAGAATCGAAATCCATAAAAGTGACGTGGGTCCGAATCGGTGGTACGCTGATCTAGGGCCATGACCTCTAGGAGATCTCTAGACGGCCTGGTCATTCTCTGACCCCCTGCCCTTCCCCCTAAATGGCCGCTATCGGATCGGGAATCGCTTATAAATGGTGGAGACTGTGGCCATTGGAGATCGGGCCTTGTTATATATTATATACCAGCCAGCCCCTCGTCGGCCCTTCTAACCTGATTACAGCGCCTCAGCCCTCTAGGCTGCATCGGCAAAGTGGGATCTATGTTGGACAGGTACGGCTACCGCCTCCTCGCCGGAGGAGTTGGGGCTGGGACGTTTTCCCCAGGATCGCTCACCCACCACCACCCCTCGTCCCAAGTTAAGCAACACCCCAACGCGCCGCCCGCCCCGCTGTGCCGTTAATGGGATTGCTACGAAGGGTTAGGGACCCGCCCCAGCTCCCCCTCGCGGAATTTTGAGCGAGTCTGCACAGCTCGCCAAGAGGATAAATCCGGGTACTTTTTCATCGCCGCGGAGGACATTAAGGTGGGAGGGGGTTGGGTGGGTAGGGTTTGTGAGAGGGGAGGTGGTGGCCAAGGAGTCGTTCCTGGGTGGAGTGCGCAGGCAAGTCGGTGTAGAGGATAGAGGGGGTGGAGAGTCTGGTGTATAACGGTGGAGTGGACGGGGGATTCAGCGAGCAGCAAGACTTGATGACGATGGTGCACACTTATCGGCGCCGACCACCACTTCACCGACCAGGAAGAAGATGAGGGGGGGGGGGGGGGCTGCACCCCCTGCTCTGGGGATCGGTGCAGGGTAGACTGCCTAGAGAAAACCCCGACGGCGCAAACCGCGAAGCCACCTCAAAATTCCGTGCAGAATCTCCACTGATGGGGTTTCCATGCTCCTGCATGACTAAAGCGAAAGCTGCCTTCTATAGATAAGTGCATAATTAACAAGAACTTTAATTCAGACAAATGGAAGTATATCCATTAAGAATTGATGTTAATGAACGACAATATCGACGTCACACGTTTAAGGATTTAATGGAGGTGAACGTTTCTGGTGTTTACGTCCATGTCCATCAATCAACAGATGAAATTGTATAACAATTAATATCCTACTACACTAAGAGATTAATTAATCAAATCCGGCCCTCAATTAAGTACTGGGTTTAATCATTCATAAGCGTACATAGAGGAGAGGAATAACGCGGTGTAAAATAACCAACGTAGCTTCCATTTACAATATTAGCTCAAATTGCTTTTAGGACACTCCGGTTTACCATATAGAAATATGACTGCTACTTAGGCAGAATAAAACCAGCCAATCAACCTAAAGATGGAACATGGGGCTATACAGCAGTGAGGTATATAGGCAGAGCCTAGTAGGGCATATGGCGACTAGATGTAGAGGTGAGTGTGACGGCCAGCGGGACCTAGACACGCTCAGAGCGTCTTTATTGAGGACCAAGCCTCCCAAGTCCGGGCACGAATATCGTCTAAGCCGACGATCCGGGTAGATCGGCCGGCGATAGTCACGCCCCTCCTGGCGGTTAACGATGTCAGCCCGCCTCCCGGGCCTTAATTATCACCTAGCAAGACGGAGAGGATGACGAAGACATGACGACATGTTCGTGGGGTGATTTTCGTTTTTTAATCCCCTACCCACCTTGTAACACAAAATGAATGCACATCAAATTCTAATGGAGGATAATGAAGGGGGATTTGGTTGTTATTTATAGCGCCATGAATCTGTAATGCTCACCAGGCTGCTATACATGTACGCGGGTTTGACGTTAAATTCACGAGGGTCATATATCATGTATTGTGAACGTTGGACGTCAGAGGGGCCCAGTAAGCAAAGGGTTTGGTTCAGTGTCTTTAGTTATTTATTCGTTACTAAAAACGTCAATATCAAATCATTGCATCGGAGTGAACATACTGAACACCTAGCATGTTTGCTATGTTTTCATTATCAGTGAGTATGAATTCATCTTTGTATGCGCACGATCACAAGACATAGAACATAAACTTTCGTTTTTGTCATTTGACAAGGACGAGTCATATATCAGTTAGGAGATAAGTTAATCTTTAGTATACAGATGATGCGTCCTTAATTAATTTTTGTTTCAGGTCTTAAAGGTATAGAGGCATATCAATCTGTATCATAAATATATTGAGGTACATATCATTTCATTTAAAAGGAAAGAGATATGACTCACTTAACAATCCGTGTCAGGCACGGCTGAGAACGTAAAAGGACAACAGCACGAATAATCTAGAATTAAAGTTATCTATTTTCTAACACTATTGCCACCATCAATAATCAAAGATTTGACTCAAAATACTATCATATGGGGCCTGACCAGTACGGACCTGTCGAAACGTTGAGCATTTGGCTCAAGGTCTACAACGGCCCCACCTTGCCTGGGTCTCGACGAATGTAGAGAATGATAGGGGACCGATGCCTCGGTAGTGGCTTCCATGAACTCGTCGGGTGGCTTCAAGTATGGCTTCCAATCCATACGGCTGGCCACAGCTCAGATAAAGAAGCTTTGGGCCTTCCCATCAGACTGGTTATCTAACCTAGCCATACTTTAAATGCTTGTTTGGCGGCTGCCTGCCGATCCTGTGAGACATACCCCTTCTCCAAGGCATAATACAGGCAGCCTGCGAGACCTTTGATTGGCGCTGAAGCCGGGCCTAAGACTGTCTTTAGATGCAATATGGGCAACATCTACTGCCCACCCAAGAGTGCAATCGTACTGTCTGCATTGTTGCCTTTATTACATTACGTCTCTGCATTACACACAAAGTAGGGAGAGATAACAAATGCTTTGTTGGTTGGCATATTGGACACAGACAGGTACTTTTTTATTAGGGAATTCAACCGGAGATATGGCTATATATATACAGTGCTTGTTGGTGCACTTCTTATCTGGATTGTGTCCCCGCAGGGACTAAGAGACTAATCCCACAGCGAAATAGAGCTTCGGAAACACTGTATGAGAGTCAATACTACGCCATCAGACTCCGTATAAGAGCATTGGGGACGGGCAGGCGAGTAGAACAGAGTTAAGGAAGTGATGGGTCATATTACAAGGATGCTTCACAAATAGGGGGCAGGTCCGATAGTTGCACGTATATGCAACCTTGTACTAATCTGAGCTACTCATTTATGCATGCAGAGGGTAGCGGAAGGAATTGGCTTATGTCTCCTCGCTGTGAGGGGGTCCCCCGTTAGGTACCGCCACCAGATTGACCCTGTCTTGGGCAAGCTGATTGATTTCCGGTTAGCTGTCACAGTTTTGACAATTTATTCGCCAAGCCCACCTTGAGATCGAAGTAATGAGCAGCCAACATCTGTCCCGAGCGCCACTGTTATTCATTATGAGTAGCTCTTTATCGATCGCTTACAAGATGAATTGCATGTTTATGGTCCCGTACTGCATGCCGCCACTAGATCATTTTCCTTGGCTAGTTCTGATTTAATTTCCCTTAATACTCAATAACGAGGCCCGTCTTAATTCCCCTCTACAAGCTCATAATTGACATGCAAATGGTATTTCATTTCCAAACAGAAAAAAAACCTCTTCAGACACCCTTGAGAAATAATCCAAATGATATAGCCTGAAAGGAGGGTCTGTAATTAGAAACCTCATTAGGAGAATGATTAATCTGGTGCCCAGGCGTCTATATTGTTTGATGTGAGTGCTGGCCGCTAAAACTACTTACACGGGGCAATATAGGAGGCGGCTCTTTATCGTTGGACGCTCTCACGATGAGCAAATGTTATGGGAACGATCTGGAGTGAGTCGCTCGCGGGGCATTGTGGAAGCGGTCAGGTCTGGTTGCCCGCCGGATGACCGCACAATAATAGCGGGTCCATTTGTGCCTGAGTACGCCACATTACTGGAGGCACTGAGCCAGGGCGGTGGCCATTGAGAGTGAAGGACAACAACACGTGGAGGGTGCTTTGTCTCCGCGGTCAGTGTGTGGGTAGTGATTGGTGCACGAGGTATGGCGGTAAGTATCAGCACTCACTGTTCACTATAGGCACTGGCCGGGATGCCAGGCGTCGTCCTACCCAAGGGCAACCAGTGCAGGGGACTGTTTCCTAAAAGTCAGCCAGGAGAATGTTCCCCATCGATCCTAGAAAAAATTCGACTCTGAGGTTAAAAGAATAGGGCCTGGTTCCCCTCGCCTCCAACTATAATCTGCCCAATAGCAGTATTTCGCATGGTTTCCAGATTATGCCTCGACGTTTTACGCTGTCCAGAACGGAGGCAAATATAATCCAATCACATCTTTATTGAAAGGAATTTAAGAATCTATATAACATGAACCTATGTCACAAAAAAAGAGTAGACAGTATTCAAAATTGAGTTAAGCAACTGAGTTCGGTTCAGAACAATAATGTTCATGTCACACCATTGGATTGAAATATCTAGCGATGTGAACCATATGCTATTCATTCCCATTCTGGAATTTTGGAACTGCTGAGATTGATTAATTCCACAAGAATTCCAAAAATTCTATTTTAGGAACCGACCCGAGTTTCTGTCTCAAGGGCCAGTTTGGTGCTCGTACGGGATAAGGGAATTGGGAGGACGATTACACTGTCTTGCAGGGTGCAGTAACTGACCCGGCTCCGAAATGATAACAATCATGACGCTGATAAGGCATAATTACACCCTGTCTACTAGTACAGCAGCAACTAGACAAGATCATGGCTATGTGATTAGTCTAAACGAGACACTTTCATGTGAATAATGGCAGCTAGATGATATGTTGACTGGATCATACGCAGACGGCGCCAAGGGGTAAGGGTGAATCGGTTATCTTTAATGACAATAATACTAATGAGGAAATTGATCTTGTCAACGTTGTATAAACCCATTGAGAAACATGGCAATTAAACTGTATACAACACGAGGGGCAGTGGCTTCATAGAGAAACCAGGCTATCCAGTTCTAAAGTAACAACGACATTCGATGAGTCATTGTCATGATATAAGTTTTTATCTTTTTATCATTAGAGCAAAGCCTACAGAGGCTGATCAGATTAGTACCGTAATTGTAAAAACTTTTAATCTTGAGGTTTTTATCTCAAGAAATGACTTTTACATATGAATTTTGGTTTCAAGTATTACCGCAAAATATTATGATATACATTTTAGAATTCTATATTTTTGAACATTTCCTTATGATACTCTATAAAGTGGCTACCTGCCAGGAGAAAAGACAGAATGACCACAACTTTGATGTAGCAGGGAATGGCTATTAGAATCTATATGTAAAGCTAAAGCTATGATACTGAGTAATTACTGACACAATGAGAGCGGTTCAGTTTTCAGTATTGTCATTGTGTTCTCTATTCATCTGTAACACTCATCTAATTTAAATTTGCCATGACCCTCCATTTCATATATCCAAATCTAGAGTACTGTGATTTGACAGTGGCTGTTACTATTTCATAACACATCATGTAAAAAATCCAGAAATAAAATAGAAGTTGGGGCGAGAACCTAAGGCCCCGCACCCACTAGCTACGACACGCTCCGACAAGCGTTCCGACACACTCCGACACAGTATTTCTCTGTCGTAGCGCAATCGTAGCATTCTTGTCGGAGCGTGTCGTAGCATGTCGGAGCGTGTCGGAGCGTGTCGTAACGGTTTTTGGCGAAAAAAAAAGGAAACCACGGCGCCGACACAGGCTACGACATGGGCTACAACAGGATACAGTTTTCCTCAATTCTTTCAAAAATGATGAGAGTAACCTATGATTTTTAAAACCTTAATATGGAGTATTATACATATACTATAGTCTGGTAAAATTTGAAGAAGGTGGCATGGGTTTTACTAAATGAAATTGAACTTTTTAGAATTCTTATATATTCTATTATCAAATATTTTAAAACTCTGGAGTTACGGAAAGGGTACATCGTGATTAATATGTAACCGAAATTTTGTCGAAATTTTCAAAGTATTAACGGAGATATAGAGGAAAATATAAAAGCCCATTGAATTACCATTGCTCCCATAGGCGGCAGTGTTAATATGTCGGAACGGTGTCGTACGGAAGCCTGCCTCCACTACTGATGAACGCTACGATAGCGTTCCGACACGCCCCGACACTTTCCGACACGGGCGCCGTGTCGTAGGCCTTGCGACACGCTTCCGACATTTCCAACATGTTGGAAATGTCGCTAGCGTGTCGCAAGGCCTACGACACGGCGCCCATGTCGGAGCGTGTCGGAAGCCATGTCGGGGCGTGTCGGGGCGTGTCGGAACGTTTGTTGGAAGCCGGCCTCCACTCCTGCGATAATTCACATGCTTCCGACACAACGTTCGATTTTATGTCGGAAGCGTGTCGGAAGGGCTATCGGGGCGTGTCGGAAGCGAAATCGTAGTAAGTGGGTGCGGGGCCTAAGGCTGAAATTGTACATTCATGTTGGGATCTGAGATTCAAATTTTCATCTTTTTCTTTTTACAGCATAGAAATTTCAATTTCGGATATCAACATGAACGATATATTTTAGAAATAATAGGAGAACTTACCTGAACTCGGCGTGGCCGTCAATGAGGCTGATGGAGAAGAAGTCTGACCTGGCGTTGTGGTGCTCAGCACTGAACATAAGGAGACCGTTAGATGTTTCAGGACGCAACTCCACTGTGATGGTGAACTCCTTGTAGGCACCCCGCAGCACTGGGAAGGCAATGTATCCCGTGCCCATAAACTTAGGGTAGCGCACCACAATGTCTGCAAGAAGCAAGTCAGTAAACTTAGGATAGCATAATATAATGTCTGCTAGATATAAGTAAGTAGATTTAGGAAAACACACCCAATGTCAACAAGAAATAAGTATTTGAATTTCGTGTACCACAATCTGAAGTGGTGAACTGCTCGTAGACATCCCACAGCACTGGGAAGCAATACAGCCTGTGCCCATAGAGGAGGATAGCGCACCACAATGCTTGATATAAATAATCTACTAGACTAAGGGTAGTAAATTATAATGTCTGCTAGAAATAAGTTAAAGAGCCTAGTCTATCACAATGTCTGCAACAAACGAGTTCATAAATATAGGGTGCACATTAATGTCTTCCAGAAATAAGCTTATAAATTCAGGATAACCTGCAACAATGTCAATAATAAATAAGCTCAAATACTTCGGTTACCACGTCATAATGTCTGTGATGAATACGCGAATGGATTTTAGGTAGTGTGCAGAAATGTCTTCAACATAAGGGTATTATATACACAATAAAGACTGGTTTTGTATACGAGTAGCCGTAATCTCTGAGTAGTTGACGCGTTGTAATATCTGAGCGATTGGCGAGGATATTACGTCGTCAACTACGAGGAGATACTCATATACAAAACCAATCATAATTGTATAAATTTATTACCCACCTACAAAATTAATAACAGATCTATTGCAATTAAAAAGTTTCTGTAAGACATTTAGTTCCAGACACCACAGCACTGTTAAGCATGGCAGTAATTTGGTGTGGACTTACACCAATAATATAGTTCGCCATTAACCTGTACTTTTAGCATGTAAAGTGTGTTATTACAATGTTTTCTGATGGTCAATGAGATTATCATGATTGATTCTAAGTAATTAACATTGCATGACCATTTAAGAAACCTATTTCGAAGTACATAATGATTTGACCTCATTTGGACGGACTATTTTTCTGGAATCTCCTGCAGGAGATTCTGACATGTCAGAATCTCCAGGTAGCTGTTTCCAGGTGCCCTATACATTTCGTATGGAGACTTCGTAATCGGTTGGTAATAAAAATCATTGTGTGCGAAACAAGTTTATAATACTAAGATAGCGCATCACAAGGTCTACATTAAATGAAAATGTACAATAATTCTATCATGTGGATCCTGTTTTAGCCCAAGTGTAATTGTTATAATCGAGATAGAAATGGGATTATACAGTGTTTACCCCATTATAAGGAAAAATTAAATTATCAGCATTTAAGCGAAAAGAAACGGAAACTCCCCTGGGAAGTCCAGGATAATTGCCTTATTTATGAAACGGTCTACACGCAAAAGGCCTTGTGTTTTTGAATAGAACGTATTGTAATTATTCTCTGATCTGACGCGTTTGCTCAGAAGATTACCTCTTAGGGCTTTGTTTTAACCTCTTTCCTTAATTAGAAAAAAATCCTTACAGATGAATCAAACAGCATGTCTCTCTATGGCCCAGAATTAACCATAAATTTCCGAAGTTAAGTTTCCAACTTTTGAACATTTCATTAAGACGCTTTCTAACATGGCTTCCGAACAGAAAATCACAGACGGTGCACGCTTTTTCCGTGGTATTCGTGGTAATTGAAATAGAGTAATGGGACGTGAGTAAAGTAGCGAGATGTTTGAATATATCGGTTGCTCTGTTTGCATGCTTCAGTTGGGCGGCTAAGGGGGATCACTTGTACACATAAGAAGGCGGCAGAGAGAGACATAGTGGTTGTGGACCTGCTTTGGTCGGCGACGACCCTATTTGTACTAGCTGGTGAAGATCAATCACACAAACTACGTAGACTGAGATAGCCTGATTCCTCATGGTTTGTACCAACAAAAAACAATACCTCTCCCTCACCCTTTCAGACGGCCCCTGTCATAAATCAACAACCCAGTGACATCCCCCTACTCTCTGTCCCCTCTCCCCGCCATTCCCCTACCCCCACACACAGCCGTGAGGGGGATTCTTTTGGGTCGGCGGTGCCTATTCGCCTGGTGACGCGGTGGTTGTTTGTCTGGGGCGAGCAGCTCCATCACGTCCAAGCGGTGCGCGAGCAGCTCGTAGAAAACCCAGCGGAGTGGTTTCAGGGGAGGCTGTTTTAGGTGCAGCGCGTTATTGTCAAACATTTGTCCCTTTCGGGTTATTTCGACGAACCACTTTCAGTCTGATTTAAAATTGGGATTGGTTTTGTGGGCGACAGTCCGCGCCAACTACATTAATAACCCCGCTCTCTGGGGTGTTGGGAAGTTGGTCTGAGTTTCTCCCGAGCGGTTTTTACTGGTGCTGCTTGCCTGCAAGCTGGCAGCGATACTGAGCATTAATTTCTGTGAGAACGCACTTGCTAATTTCTTTGGAGATACAATTGCTCAGGACATTAAAGGGATACGCGTGTCAAGGAAGGATTTGTGCGTAAGTGTATTTGCTAGGGACCATATTGTTTTGGGGATATATTTGCGAGGGATTAATATACGTGCGAGTATGTTTGCTGTGGACTGATTTATCTAGGGATATGTTTCCAGGGAACTAATTTTTTTCTGAGAGAATCTATTTTATATAAAGGTACACCTATCGAGAACTAATTTCTAAGATATAGAGACCACTTTGGTGACTGAGGGAATTAAGTCTACTGCTTACTGTCGAATACTTTCTGTGGAGTATACATTATCAGGGCCTACTCTGAAAATACACTTACTGAGGTAAATATTAGTGGGTGATGCACTAGTTGTGCATATATTTCTGCGAAGAATATACTTGCTGGGGAGTTCTTTCTGTGGTGGATGACTACTTTCTGTGAGGATCCTATTCGTGCGAAGTAAGCTCTGTGGAAATCACCTGCTGGGGATGGTCTGTGACGATCTACCTCCTGCAGAGTAAGCTCTGTGGGATAATACTTGGTGAGAATTCTTGGGACCGCATTCTGTGAGGATTCACTTCTTGTAGAGTATGCTTTGTAGGATAGCGCTTGCTGAGTACTAGTTGGCCTCTGGTTTGACATCTTAACTCCTCCTGCCCCTGGCCGTTGACAATATAGTTGACGGTCAAGACGCCTGGTAACGGCACACTATAAACTAACAAATTGGCCGTTGTGACAACGTCACTTCATAGTTTGGTCATTATTTCATCCTCATACCACAGGCCCAGACGACAGGCGGTCGGAAATAGATGGGGCTATTGCATGCCCAACACCCCCAGGGGCTGATAAGGGAGGCGCTGGGTGGTCGGTGGGCGGGCGACTAGGAGAGTGCGGAGGGTGGCAGACAGAGGGCCGCAGTTGAGCAGTAGCTTCAACAAAGTTAACTGACATATCTCCGGGAACTCTGACTAACGCAGTGTTCATGCTTGTCTTTGTAGATCAGCTCAGCCGGCGGATACCAAGCAACGTCCACTCTTTCACTCTCCACCCTCTCGTTCCCCCCACCACCACTTGGGGATCCAGACCGGCTAGCGTGAGGGAGCAGTCCCCATTTGAGCCGTCCCCGCCATCGCCGACCAGCCATAAAGGATCTCAAGACACCATGGCCGGAGACATCTCAAATTAAACTGTCACTCCCAGTCGCACCTCCGCCGGACACCAGGCTCGCGTGGTCCCCCTGCCCCACCTCATCTCCTTTTTCCTCCTGAATTGCATCAGATCAATGAGAGTGGAAGCCGCGCGGCTCCAGCTACCAGCGGCTGAGCGAAGCCATTCGTCATAACAAATAAAGTATCCGACGCGATGCCATCAGAGACGCCGGTTAGGCTCCACCGAGCGTGCCCAGGTCCCCCGTCGATTGTCTCGCGACTTTGCCAGTGGTGGCGAGCCAGGAAAAACACAAGCTCCGCCGAAGCCATGGCGGTTTCCGGACCAAGGGAGTCGTGGGGGGAAGAGTGGCTTCATCCCTGGATGAGTGGCGGCGGGTGGAGGGGTCGGTGGAGGGCTGGTGGGGGCAGCGTGGTGTGTAGGGGTCGTGATTATTGACCCCCCCGACACATGTAAGTGGAAAATTGGCGCGTGTCACGACTGCTTGTTAGCGTGCGGGGACGGGGGAGACCGGTGGCACAAACCAGCTAGGCCGGGTGTGTGGCTTCCCAGACACCGGCGACGTTAAACGGGCGCCCCGAGCAGAGTCCGCGGGCGTCGGGGCGGACAGCTTCGCTATCGGTCGGCCTTAACGAGGGCCATTGGGTCGGTGGTCGTAATGAATGACGGCCATGGTAATAAGGAACCAATCACCGTAATCAGGGCCAGCCGTGAAGTGTCTCACGGGTGGGCCGTAACTAGCAGTAACTAGTGGGGCAGCACCCACTCTGGCCGTTGTAGATAAAAGCGGCAGTCAGACCTGGTGATTAAAATGACTAGCACAGACTATAACATGATGGAATGACAATTTCGCATTAAATATGAAAGGGACGCATGTACGCCTTACGCAAGGGCGAAATCGGTTTCTCACCAATAAATTGCCACTGTACAAGAACTTTCATATCTTCTTCTGGTTAGAATATTAGTATATTTGTCAAATTATCTTCTGTAATGTCGATTGTACTGAAATCGTTTAATTCTCTGAATTCTTGCCACGTCAATTTACTACTGGTCATAAAGGTGGTTTTATAGCTAGGCGTGTGCGTCTGTCTTAGTAGGAAATACGGTCGTAAAATGCACCTTATCATAAGCAGAACGTAGCCATAGCGTCTAGTCGTAATCAATGCATGCCGACGTAACTACTTCCTTTACACCATGCCGATGTAGAGACCACTAAGCTCGGATTATGGTGCCCATGGGGCTACCGCGCCAAGTAGAGAATGGAGGTGGAGAAGGGATGTATGGTATAAAGGGGAAAGATATGGTTGGAGAGTGTATAGTGTACGGTGCTACTCAATTGATAGGAAAAGAGAGATATGGTCATATGCAGGAGATATTGTTGCTGTAATGTACAGATATGTGGCAAATGCTTCTCGCTCCATAAAGCACAAAAATATACCAGGTTTCATTATGATTCCCCCAATTTGTGATAAACCAACCGTTGATCATGGCACACCTTACAATACACGGAGTGCCCACGACAGAAAAGTGCATATATTGCCACCTCGGGAGAGCAGTAGATAAAGGCTATAATGAACGACTTAATCTGGCAATGCAGTAGCCTGGCTTCAGGGGTAGGGGGAGAGTTTGCATCCTATGCTTACTTAAGAGGCAATCAAGAGTAATGTATGGCTATATGATACCCCTACCCCTTCTGCAGGTGTAATTAAATGGCATTGCTGGATTACGGGCAGATCATTGGATAACGTGACTCTACGGCTGATGACAGATACACCCCCAGGTTTAATGCATGGAATCAGACATCCTCTGTGCTGCAGCGAAACTACCTAGTTTACTTCATGAGCCTGCGGGTACGGTATTGTTATGGGGGCGTATATGTTCTGAAAGGGTCTGTTTTGTCTGCAGATCGCTCATTTCAGATGGGTTCATACTGACGCTATGAAGTTATCTTGGGGTGTGGGGTGGCTTTACTGATGCAATTTACTCGTAGCAATATGGAAGCTTATTCCATCATGTGCCTTAGTGAAGTCATGCATTTGTGGCATTATTGAAGTTATCTACTTGTAGTGTAGGAAGCTATCTATGTGTAGCATTACTTCTTCATCGAAACCATATAAGACTAAATTATTCGAGGCTCCCTTGCATATCACAAGTGATGCGATGTACAAGTGACTAAGCTGTATGATCTCTTTTAGACCACATATATACAAATACATAGGAATTTACTGAAGATATCCCAATTTTGCTGTATTGAAGCCTTTTACCTATTATATATAACTTTATTCAGGGTTTCTTGGTTCAGGTTAAAATAAATCTTAGGAAATTCGATGCACAAGGATGCAATGCATTTCATATTAAACAAGACGATCGTTATGCGAATGTGAGTACGCCGTAAAACTTTGAAACATGCCATTGAGTCTTTGTCCCCCCCAAAAAGGCAGAATAAATGGCCCTCGTAATTGATGAATCAATTAGGGGAGGAGTTGCAATAATGATCTGTTGTCTTTGAAGTATGGCTAAAAGTACACAACTTTCAGGGCTGAATTAAATATATCTGTTAACTACCTAATTCAGTCTGTTTATTGCTTTATTGGCGGCTTGTTGCCCCCAAGCACTCTACAAAGTGATGCTATTAGAAAGAATCTCAAACAGGTACACCTATAGATACTGGGTAAGTCATAGAATTTCATGGCGACTGGGCATACAATTCAAAATAGGTAATTACTTTTCCAGGCCCAAGCTGTGTGAACGCAGTGTATCAACTCAAATTGAAACCGAGGTTTACTGAAATAGTTATATCTACTAAACCAAGAACAGTAACCAGGAATGAAAATAGGCACGGTTAAGGTCGGCAGACTTCAAAGGCATAATCCAGACTGGCCACACCCGAGTACGTCATGCTGATTTTTTTAATTGATCAATATTCATTTATACCTTTGTGGAAAATCAGATAGTGACAGGATTTGTAGATATTACGGGGTCTGCACATATATCATATCCTATAATGACAACGCTCTACCTCTAGTGTCATTCCATAAACCACTTTCACGGGATTATTACATCAACACTAAACCATACAGAAATGTCACAAGGAGGCAATTATCCTTACACCCGTCACGGGAGTTCTATAGGATGGTCATAGGGTGAAATGTGCATACTGTGTGAGGGAAGCGATAGGCGGCGGTTGGGGGCGCAACCTCCACTGGCAAGTCTCATATAGCCCAACAAATCAGACCCGTAGAACGTCCAAGAAGGATCCAAAGGGAAGGATCCAAGGCGGGCACTGTGGCCGTCCGCGACAGGGGGGGGGCCTCCTAATGAAATGTTATCTGTGGGCTCCCAACAAATACACTACGTCTGGATGCCATTAGATGGTGGCCTCATTCAATTATATTCTTAAGTTGCACTTACTTCGTGTCACCTGAAAGGGAATTCTATTGACGGGGCCCACAGGAGGAGGCTGCAATAGGGACCGGCCTCAGAGTGCCGCAGCGAGGTCCTAACACGCTTACAACGCCCGTTATGCCCGGGATAAGATACTAGAGCCGCGGAATTGGGTTTTGGTGCCGTACTTTGGTATCAAAGGCGCAAATATGAACCGTGGTCGCGCAGCATTGGACAACAAGACACGGACCGGCGTTCTTTAAGGTCTGACAGCGCTGAATATACGAGAAAAAGAGTTTTAATCAGATTTTGCATTTCCCCAGCAGCCAGCGGATGCAAGTTTCTTTTTTTCCCAGTTTAAAAACACACTAAGCTACGACGGTTGCAGCCCATTTTCTTATAAGGTAGCACGATGCGTGGTGGAAAAGATAAAGAATTATAGGCGCGGGAGAAAGAAACAAGGCTGATAGTGTTTTACTAAAACACGGTTGGATAGTTGTTTACCACAAAGGAGCCCTGCTGAGATAAGTCTTTATAGTCTGAATATTATAAACACCACTAGTGCTTCATCGTCGGTATTGAGCAGTATCTTACATCTGACATATTTGGTAGTGCTCCTGGACATGTCAATGGCTTTTAAAATGTCAGTTCCCAGGGGCATTCAATGTACTGTAGCTTGGTAACCAAACACTATGTTTGTGTGTCTGGTTTAGTGTGTCACAGTGTAACATAATTTGACGTTCGTGAAAAGGGGGCTGGTTTTCATTCGATAATAAATTCAAGACGGCTATAGGGTGTGCATATTGCTAACAGATATTAAGAAGAGTACCGTCGCTCCCTCTCTGTTTCATATATATGATTCATAGAGGAAATTCGCTAATCACCTATGGTAACCCATCCATACATTTCAATAAAACAACATTATTCGACGGTCAGATCCCTATGCGACTACGAATATGTTGTTCCTCACCTGATGAATGGACCTGGAGGAGGAGTGTTAACCGATCCGAGGATAGAGAGGACTGGTACAAGATACACTTCAGTCAGGAAAAAGGGCTAATTGGAACAGTCAGGAAGTCGGCGTGGATAATGCACGATGATGTATGAGGGCTATTCGACTGGACAGTGGAATGCCCTTTACCTGCACGTGTATCGTCAAAGACAAAACAGGCGAGCTGAGTTAAGTTAAAATTTTCTTCCAGAGCCAGCCAGGCCCGAGCTCCTCATGCCCCAACTCTGCATCAGAGCGCACTGCCAGGCCTCTGCCCCGCATCATCAATCATCACCGCAGGTCGCTGTGCAGCTTTTGATCCATCGGCTTGGATACCTACTGGGCTGATGGATTAACTCTCAATCAGACCGAAACCAGTGGGTCTGGCTTTGCTTTCCCTGCTGTTTTATTACCTCAAATCATAATTCCCTCTTTCAATTATTACATTTACCCCCACATGCCAGCTTTGGGGCTTCCGAAAGTGTTTGCAGTTACGCTTATTGTCAGTCTGGGTAAGTGTGATTAGATACTAAGGTCGATTAAATGAAATTCACTTGTCTCCCCTCCTCATTCTTCCACAAATGGCCTGCGGCTGGGCTGTCTAGAAGGGTCTCGTAAGAATGAATTGCATAGTCTACGGCTCGACTTTAATGCTACGTGCTGGCCTACCCGCCTTTCCCTCGGGGCACAGGGAATTGGCAGGGCAGGGTGCCCGGTTCCCGCGCTGCGACCATCTCCTTACGGCCCTGACGAACGTAAAATATTGCCCTTTTGGAGAATGCGAATTCTATATTGTTGTCTCCATCTTATACCAGGAAAAAGCCACGGTCACGTGCCAGTGTCTTTTCTATATTCAGATGGCGTGCGACGCAATCCAGTCTAGACCGGTTCCCCACTCTAACTCTCCTTGTAGGTTTCTGCAGGCATTGCTCGGTTAAAGGGTCGCAGTAAAGGAACTCTTTTTATCGCACAGTTTTAATACGCCGTGCTGCTCAACTATTCGTCACCACTACCCAATACTCGGTGTGTGGAGGAGGGCGTCTGATGCAAAGTACACACTGACAAAATGACTTCATTTCCCAGTCTGATGGAATCCACTTGGCATACAATTCACTGGCCCTCTCTGGGGAAATGGACAGTGGCGAAGGGAGGCACATGAAAGCTGGCGGGTCCTTCTCTGCACCCACTGGCCCGCCCGGCGGAGTCACGGCGGGGTCCGGTCCGGCTGATATACATATACACTACCCCCGCACGCCTGACTGATAAGGCCCGCGTCACGGCGGCACACAGTGTCTCGTCGGGCCGGCAGCCATGTTTATCGTGTTGGCCAAGACGATGTCTACACAATAAAGTACAGTTTGGTAACCGGGACTGGTAGTCTGCGTGCTCACGTGTGGTTATATGAGCAAACATACCGTACAGGCACTGACGCATCAGCGCCCCGAAATTCCGCTGGGGAATGTTATAAGCATGTCCTAGCACTAAGCACAGCCCAATTTGTTTTGTACATCGCTCTTTTCTCCAACCCATGAATATTAACTGCATACTTACAAGTAATATCAAAGTCTTTACATGTGGTTTTCAAAGGGTTGTTGTCACGGGTAGAGCTACTGAGAGGATATAGTTAGAAACAGGGAGGGAATATCTCATACTTTTATGAAATGTCTCGAGTAAAATCTTGCCAATGTATGTATATATATATATATATATATATGTATATATATATATATATATATATATATATATATATATATATATATATATATATATATATATATATATATACATATATTTGGCTACAGTTTTCAGAATTTGCTATCCTAGACAAAGCTTACTTTCCTTACTTGATATAGCAGCCACAATGGGAAAATTGAAATATTGCAGATATCTTCCTGGTCATGGTAACTATAAATATTACATCCGGGAGTTTTTGCAGAAAAAACAATGTAGGAGCAAAATGTAGTTAGGATCTCAGGAATAACGCTATCCTGGTACATAATAAGAATGTAAATGTTCAATTGGGACAGTTCGGGCAATTACTGACTGTATAGACTGCGACGTTCCACTTCACTTCAGTGTGTCTATCGCTGGCGCCGCACCGTTGCTTTCAGTTAACTACATAATCTGGAATTGTGAAAACACGACAGAATATATGAAAACAGGTCATACCTTGTTCGCAGAACTCTCCAGTATTTCCCAGCATGCATTGGCAGCGGACTCCGCCCCGCATCTCGTCAGGGACGCAGCGTCCGCCGGCATAACACCTCAGCTCCGAGCAGCTTGTGAACTTGATAGGCGGTGCCTTGGTGTCTTCGTAGATGTAGTTACTATTCTCCTCATTGTTCTCCTGCTTGCCCTCGTTGGCCGGGTTGCCCACGGTGGCTGAGTCCGCCAGTTGACTGGGCAATGTGCTCTTTGTTTTATTCTTACGGTTTTTGCGGCCTTTCTTGCCGTTTTTCCGCCGCCCTCCTCGTCCTTTGTGTTTCCCGCCTCGAGAACGGTCAGAGTCGCCATCACCTCGTTTAGCCATGACGTCAGAGTCGGAGTCAGTGTTGCTGTTATCGTCATCATTATCCAGCGTCGTGTCCGCGCCGTGTACCCTGGGATCGTCCCCCAGCATGACGTCATCCCAAGCGTCGATGTCTTTCTGAGATTTATACTTGGGGAGTTTGGTGGAGCGCGCTTTAAGGATGGCGTCCCAGGACAGCTCGTTGTCACGGTAGAGTGATTCCACTGGCTCAAGCGTGGCCATCTCGGGCACGTCGAGGGTGTTATCCTTGGTGACGTCATCGGTCTTGGTATATTCGTTGTTTGTGACGGGCGACGTCGAGCTTGCGTCGCCCTCCTCCGCGTTTCCCGACAGGACGTTCTGCGCATCTGGAAAGAGACCAACACATGGCCTTAGTCACATGATCAGTATATTTCAACTCATGTTAAATTCCCTGATCAACATAGGGTTCATCCATTTGAAATCATTTGAACCTGAAAATAGACACCCAGCCAGTACTATTTATTATCTCACCCCAGATATTTTTTCTCCATAGACTTAACATTGGAAACTCATATTTAACACCCATTAGATATTTAGGAAAAATATCCAATGGGGGATAATGTCACAAATATTAGCCCATTAGTCAATATTAAGGGTGCGATAAATTCAGAAACTCATTCAAGTTTAGGGTCAGAGCTCGATACCATCTCATTTGAATCACATAGCAATTCACGTGGCTTCGCCTTGTGAATTACTACGTGATTCAAACTCGATGGGATACGAGCTCAGACCCTAAACTTTCATGGGTTTCCTCTATAGAATATACCGCATATTCAGAATTTTGGTTTTGCATACATTTATATCAACGGTCAGCTCTACCGTTCGATAGCTTGCCAGAACAGCAGGTAAATAAGGTAATGATCTTGTTACTATTAGTGTTTTATTCATCAGACAAATCAATAACGGTAGCAAGAAACCAACCTGTCAATTGAAAGAATCTCCGTGAATGATGCAAAGATAAATCAATGTTGATGCACCAGGGTATAACTTTTATTTGATTATGTACTGCCAAGTTGATACAAAGGAATACTGATTATTATGTGGAGTTTTGAGAATAAAATAATCATAATCGTAATTGGTCGCGAATACGCCGGATGGTCGCATACAGACTATCATCTCTTTTTATTGAACAGAAATTAACAGTAGCTTAGAAAAAGAGCCTCTTGTAAGTTAATCAACGTCAGAAGGTCAGACAGTCCCTGGAAGTGATCGTGAAGGGGAGTGATAATAGCAAGAGTACGAAAAATCAATACTGCAGTGCCCACAGCGTGTAACGCACAGGAAGTGGAATTCCCTAATGTATGAGGGAATATTCAGAGGTCACGTGACGACAAGCGAGAAGTGTGTGCATCTGCCAAGTATGATTAAAATGACCCGGAGACAAGCCCCTTAATTTCACTGAAGTATGACATCAGGGGCATTTCCGTTTGGGATATTCTGATATGCCTTAAGATGAAACATAGAAAGGCCAAGCTGCTCATTACCCACGCAATTTCCTCACTGGGGCCATTTTACTTATCTAATTTCAGCATGCGTCATGGAATCATATCAACCAAACTCTGTAACCATAGACGATGTTTGTCTTGAAAACCACCATTTCGACGAAATAAAAATTTACCTAATTAGGACAAACTACACCTTTCCACCTACTTTTGTATTCAATTCATTGTTTGATAAAATCATACAGATGCCATTTCTCCAGATACCATCCTACCCTTAACTCTTATCATGACCCTGGAAATCATCCTTGGCGGAACGGGGTTGGCATACACGGGCGGGTATGGGTGGTCGTATGGCTTGTATACGCAGGCACGGGGAGAAACCATGCGGAAAATTGATAAAAACAGCGGGGGACATTGGACAGGCATGGCTCGCCATTACAAGCGGCTTGCCAGCGCCGGGATCAATAACAGGGGTGGCCACTAGGTGGCAGTGGGGGCTTTTCTTCCGGAAATTCAGCCTGATGAAATATCGGACAAGCGGGATGCGCTAGATTGTCCGGTAAATTTTCACAAAGTCGGTCTATCCGGAAATAACTTTCATCGTCCGCCATACTTCCGCCTGACATTAACAGCTAACAAAGCTCCACTACTCCGCCAGCCCCTACAACCCAGCCCAAACAGCGAACATAGAGAAATGAGAGTTCAGAAAGAATCCCATTTGAAAAAAACGATGACACGATGACGAGAGTGTGTATTTTCAAGTAAATATCCAATGAAATTGAGACTGGAACTTGGGGGAGGGGATGTCTTGAAGTCGCCAGAATAAAACAGTGCAGGCTTGTCTGGATAATGCATAGATCCCATGGGAACTTAAGATGGCAGTTGGGAATTGATGAGGAGGACAGCGCGTAGGTGTATGGGTGTGTGTAGGGTGAGGAAGGTGGGGTCATGACGCATGCACTGTCAAGTCGCTGACAGGAGAGAAGGCGTGTGGCGTCAGGCGTGTAGACATCTCGGGTCCTCCCCTGGACTCACGTATCCGGAAAAGACACGGGTCACCTCCATTTACAGCCACCAGGGGACGCTCCTAGGGCCTCGGTCACATGACCACCGTCACATGACCTGTCACATGACCTCTCAGCTCAAGGGGACGGCTGCGATCCGCAGACGCATAACATCTAGATCGAGTATGAAGGTAGGTCACAGGTCGGCTGACGGATTTTCTTATATCAGAGGCGTTTCTTGCCGAACATACTTTGTATCTTGTTTTTGTGGCCTAAAACCACACAGACTAGTCTAGCCGTAGGATATCATCCTGGAGGTTAGCGCACTACTGTGTGGGCACCGGGCATAATGCAATGTGACTCACCCATCAAGGTAATGGCTGAGAAGTACATATTATTTTACCCGTGACAAGGTTTAAACAAATGAATAACACAGAAATGATGTATGAACTAAATTGTGTGATATATAATTTTGTATCACATGGCCTATGTGACATAAAGAACCCCCACCAACTTCCAAAATTGCACTAGAGACGTAAGTGAACTCATTAAAGACAAACTAATTGAAAAAACACTTGTGTGAGCCTGATATATTAAACGGACATGTGGTCTGGTATATTTACTATTTCTGGTGGTACTTGCTTTACCGTAGGGACTAAAGACATTCCCCCCGACTCTGGGACATAGCAGTTTAGGGCGTAGAGAGGGAAGCTGAAGTACGAGTTAGGGTTGGGGAACTATAGAAAGATATAGGTACCCACAGCAAGATCGATATCTATACATACATGTATGAAGTTGTACTCTATATGTATAAATGTATATATCTATATTTCATTATATATATATATATATATATATATATATATATATATATATATATATATATATATATATATGTGTGTGTGTGTGCGTGTGTGTGTGTGTGTGTGTGTGTGTGTGTGTGGGTATGTTTTTATATGATATATCCTTTGCTGAATATCCATGCGCAGTTTATGCAGTTAAAACTATGCACTTCTCATATTTTAGCATCTATGCAGAACTTTTGGTACTGCGCTCCGTGGAGACTACATTATTCCAGCAATAAACTGACCGGCATGTTGCTATCGACCCACAGCGGTTACATGGAATACAACCCCAAGGGACCTATAGACGACCCGCCTCAGGATCTGAACAACCCTCACCGACCTATCTTCTTCCTTACAAAACATCCTCTACGTATCAGTAGTATTTCCCATATCTCAAAGCTCTAACAGGAGCAATTTTATTAATATCACTCTGATGTGGCATGTGAGGGAGGAAGGGATATTACTCGCGACCCCATACACGGACACACTATGGAAATGGAGTGGGAGATATTTCCCTTCTCAGTTTTTATCCATATTTTTTAAAGCCTTTGAATCTCGTTATTCTAGGAATGTTTAGTGGGTAATTGGAAATCTTGCAGAGATGAAGTGTTAAAGCATTGTCAAGATGACGGATAGATGGTTGTACAAAAGCTAGAGACTTCTGTATGATGTGAAGAGGAGTTATCAGGGGCGGTTTCTTTGAGTCACATTATTAAAAAGGGTCATAAAGAACAGATTATCCTATTCGATATGCTGATAAGTAATGATGCCATCAGTAATTAACTATTTGAAATTATTTTCTCGGAGGAGCATCGAATTTTACGACCAAACTAACTTACACTACACATTACACACCCATGCCATGAAATGCGTATATATATATATATATATATATATATATATATATATATATATATATATATATATATATGTATATATATATGTATATATATATGTATATATATATATATATATATACCATAATCTCTGAGGTCTGAGATTTTAATTGTGCAAATCTTTGTAGGAGTATGCTAGTATCCACCCAGACCAGCCTGTCGACCGTAACACCACCTGCCCGTAACCACTCTGGGGAGAAGTCTGTAGAACAATAAGCGGGTATCATGGTACTTCAGTCAACAGCATCCTATCTGGAAAGAGGCATGCAGCCAGGAAAGGCATCACAGTCCAACATTCTCCTGCAGCCTCCTCCGTGTAAAAGCCGACGCCCGCCGGCTCTTTAACTTCATCCAGTTTTAATGCTTTCGCCTTCCCATCCTCCCTTCATAATTAATGCTTCTAATGAGCCTCGTGAGCGTTTCCTACGGCATAACTCTAAACGCATGGCATAACTTAGTTAGGGAAGTTCTCAGGGAAGGTTGCTGCAATATGTAGACAAGAAAAACACAACTGTTGCGAACAAAGCCGAGAGCTGAGGCGTAGATGTGGTGTACTTAATGGAATTCCGGGAATAAATTGTGCTTAGGCCCACGGTTGTAGTTCCCGTATTTTGATTAAATGGTGTATGACAGAAATCAACTGATAATGAATAATCACATTTTTGTGTATGTACAAATAGTGATTATTAACAGAAGCAGTGAAAATCACATCGGGGAAAATGACAGGTCGTGCTACTAAGATACCAAAATGAAATACGTTATGAAACTTCTGCGGATAGTATGTCAAAGGGGCCTGCATATAATGATACTACAAAAGCAGTGGATCAGAGGGTGACTTGGCTAATACATCTCAACGTTAGTCCATATGGTTAATGAGCAGCTATGGATAGGGGATATGTATAGAAAAATTCTGAAGCTGCATCTTCTGACTGTGATGGTTGTCAGAAGGAGAGGTGTTTCGGGTAGGTCACCCTAGAACTGGGATTTGATATACCTACAAAGGTACTGCCTACAACATCTAAGATATACACAAGCACAGGTGATAACCTTCGATGATGTACTAAGGCACCTCTCTCCACCTATGCAACACAGAACTACGGTCAGCATTCTTTCTAAACATAAATCTGATTTCACTCGAGGTTGATCTCATCAACCCTCTCGCGGTTTATGGCCGCCTGTCCACAAAACCATCGATTATTGTCTATTAATAATCCTATCTAATCCCAGGGCTTAATACCAATATGACAAAGCAACTCTAATATTTTGATTAAAAACATCTCATTGCATATGTAAATATGAATAAGAAAAAGAATATTTATATGCCATAACGGTCCATATTCTCTTTCCAAGATAAAATCAGAAACTAAAAGACAAACTTAAAATACCCTTTATTAGACCACAGATCTGCATTTACGGCACGCAGTGGATAGCAGCAACATGATAAAAAGCACGGGACTAGAGACTTCAACAAAAAAGAACAGTAGTGGAATAAAAGAAAGCTTGAGAGAGGAAATAAATGGCAATAAAACACACTAGAGGGAAATATCTGAACAACCGATGGTATATCTACTGCCGAGTACCCAGACTGCAGTTTGATTTCCAGTGAAATACGTTGATTGGAGAGCGGCTTGCCGAGACACAGCTCCGGTGGGAGTGCAATTAGATGGCTGCCAGGGGGCGGAAGCTTCACATAATTGCCGCTAAGTGGCGCCAGGTCTGTTTACTTCTCCCGGCTGCATAAATCAGAATCAAAAAGCAGCGCGGGAATTACCTAGACTTTTATTGGCGAGGTCGGCCACAGTCAAGGAGCCTTGGCCAATCTTTTTAGCAGGCAGTGGTGGTGACCAGTGGCCTATCGCGACAGTGTAAGTAAATTGGTGCACAGGCCCGAAGCTGACGTAAATCTGCAAAACGAGCTCCCGGCAGACAGTGATTGCTAGCGGCCCGGCTACCTCCATAACTACCTGAAATCAGCGCTGACCTAGTTAAGTAATGACGTATAGCTAAGACTCCCCTCACTGGAACAGAATTATATGCAAGAACCGTCAATAACAAGCGCACAATGGTCCAAAGCTGAATGACAGGACTTAACGGCATATCAACATATAGGTATTTGGTATATTACAGCCAGCGACCTCTCCCGCCCATATCAGGAATTCTATCCAGCACTCTGCCATTTTAGTAAATGGTATTCGCTAGAGGCAATTCCCTGCCTAGCCACTCGCTCACTACAGGGTATTTTTACAGTTAAGTCTCAGCAGAAGCGCCCATCGCCCATCGCACAACTACTTTCTGGGTAAAGCCATGGAGAGATAGCCGCTGTTTGTCATATGCTATACGGTCGTTTCACCAACTGAGACAGACATTAGGAGTGTGCCACCTACATTACGTTAGCCCACTATTGATTCGGCGAAGAACATAATTCTTATCATTCCTTTCCTTAAAGGGGGGGGGGGGGGGGGGGGGGCATCCGTTCCGAGCAAGCTGTGCGCTAACGTGGGGTATCCCCTTTAAGTCTGTTGGTGGTTATATAGAATATTATATCAATATAAATGAAGAAAACACCGATTATTATATAAAAGGTTAACTGAATAACTAGTTCTTACCAAATACATGGAAAGTAAATCAAATAATCACCAAATAAATAAGATACAAGTCAACGGTAAGGACAAATGCACAGTGTCACACACAGGTCAATGAACAATTGCACAGTACCAGGTAGGCATCAAGGTAGGCAAAGGTAGGTCCAGAGCTGTTAGGGACGCGGTGATTTCAAAGCCTCCAGCACGCCGAGGGCCGGCCATCGTTAACCTGTTCGCGGGCCTCTTACCCAACATCTTTATCCTGGCCGACTTACACTGGCGCTAATACAGACTCAATATGGGCCGCCCAGAGCCGCGAGGGACGAGGTTATTTCCACACCTTCAAAGTCCCAGCCCAATGACTGCCGTGCAACAACGCCTTACCCATTGTCTTCGTGTCTGTGTGATTAATACCTTGTACACAGTGTCGTATTATTGCGACAGCTGTCTGTATAGAAAATCTGGAGTTTTGTCTCCACATTGTCTCGTCAGGTCTGAAAAGGTGTCACTCAAAAGTGTCCCTTTAACCGCGTTTATGAAGCATTCCGTACCGAAATACCGGTTAACTGGGGTTATCAGAAACGCTTATCATCTATTGTATTCTTTGTCTCATTTATAGAAAGAAATTAGCAGAATTATTATACTCTGCAAGATTGTTGGTAATATCATATTAGAACACGATACATTGATTTTTGCAAATTAAAATGTATAATTCAATGGGGACCATTGTTGTATAATTTACACATATATTGTAATGTGTTCCGCCAGATTTCTGCTACAGGGTCATATTTACCTCGGTATATGTGCATTATATCGAGATTGTATAAATGTAATAATACCGTGATACTCTGTTACGTCAAAATGTGTATACATCACGTCTTGTCAACGATTTGATATGCCGGTGGTATGACCCTCAAAACCCATAATCCTCACCCTTGTTTACAAATAAGCCTTCTTCCGAGTCCTTTTGTTGTATACTACTTGGGTAAACTATCGCCCGCTACATTGCCACATTTCCAGAAACTACTTCAACTCAGACTGTATTGTATAGTATGCATGATGGTCAGTGTTGGGAAGATTTGTGTCTGGTGGAGTAAGCTGATCTATATTTCTGACCTAAGGCTATGGAAGGGTAGGGTGGGCGGTGTATGTGCTATATAGATTCCAGAATGAACACTAATGTTCGCAATCTCCGAGCTACTTAAGACATAATCTGAATTAATCGGGATCATATTAGACAAATCACTTCATTCCTGTTTCATTATTGTAGAAATATTCCTCTGAGGGACCAGCTTATATTACATGGAATATATTGGCTTAGGATAATTGCATTCATAATTAGTAGAAATAGCGAATCGAAGCTCTGGAAGACAATAAACAGCTTACACGTGCAATATCTACCATTCTTTTATCTCCTTTCCCTCATCCTCCATTTCAATATGGAGACATATAGTCAACAGGTTACAGTTGGTGGTCTTCCTAGGTTCAAACATACCTAAACCATAATATCAATATATAATCCTTCAATATATATATATATATCCTGTCCTAGATGCAGATGCATTTCCCTATGCAAAGCAACGGCTGCGGCAATTCTAGGGAAGCAGGAATAAGGGAATAGGGCGGGATGCACCAACCCACTCAAAATGATGATACACTCAGAAACCACCCCCACTGTGGTCGCTTCTTACCCGTAGTTTTCTCTGGGCTCCCTCCAGGCGCCGCCATGGAGACCCTAAGTACATTTCCCCGGCCGTCGCACCCTTCGGATCCATTAAGCGCAAACTAACCGTCGAGAAATTTGATTTGGGGACGCGGCGGGCGGCGGTGCTGCGCAGGGCGGGCAGGACACAGCGGACATCTTGTCCATGGTTACCGTATTAAGCGTCCACCTGATGGATAGGTGTGATCACTTAGAGCGCATGCGCCAGGTGTGTGCCATGCTAACCAGGTTGGGCTGTCCCCTCCGCTAACCGGCTCCTCCTTCTCCTGCTCCTCCCTTACCACCACCACCCCTCCACCACTCCTCAAGGGTGGCACAGGGCACTGCTCCAACCTAACGCTCGTCCTCTTAGATCTAAAACCATTAAGTACTACGGACAGGAACCCTGGAGAGCTGACTGTGTTTTGCTAAGCCTCATTGGACACACCCTAGTTCAGGCTGAGGCCCTGTGGCCGCAAGCCAGGACTCAAAGAACCGAACGGGAACACATGGTGCGAGGTTAAGAACGGATTCTTGGCACAGGCTTATGAGGACGTGTTTTCTAATTTGATCTATAAAGAAATTAAGTTTCTGGTAGGAACTGATGCAGCGCCAAATCTGAAAGTTAAGGTATTCGCTTTTCACTTATAGGTGCTAGGTGCAACAAGCAGCAAGATCGAAATGAGGTGACCTGGAAAACAATTTTGTGAAAAGAAAAGGTTGGGTTGTATTTCGGTTCCGGATACTTGCATTTCAGCGCCATTGATCGGGGAACATTGGATTTCTCTGTATCAGATATAGAAGCTAGCTACTTCTGAAACAAACATTATTGTGTTTTCTAGAATCATTGCGTTTGCCAGGGGAAACTAGGAACTCCGGGCCAATGGAAAACCACTGGAAAATATCCAGGGTATTATTAGAAGATAATTTGAATGCTTTTGTCATTCATTGAGTGCGCATTATTGGCAATAATAAAGGATGTTTCACGTATTGTATCGTTCAATTTGAAGTAGAATCAAACCTAACTCATGTAACATAGACCTAGGTTAGGAAAAGTAAGCCATCGGGATCCATTATATATTGAAGTGTAACTCAAGGCATTTCTTATCATAAAAGGAGAGTTGGAATATTAATATGGTCTGTAGGGACGACCACGGCACTATAGACTGTGCGTTGTTTATTGCCGGTGGGTGATCAAATAACTAATTGGCACTGTGCAAAACAGAATAGATGAATTAGTTTGTTGGCTATCGATGCAAAGAAGGCTTAATTGTTCGAGACGGTAATAATGGTGAGATAGGGCTGGAGGATGCATCCCTGTCCCTGCGGACTCATTGCATATCATCCTCATCGTTTCTTAAGAACAGACCTCAATTAACTCCAGGGAGATGGAGAATTAGGCCAGGCAATAACCCAGGAGCTGCCGCAGGAGCTGTTCAGTCCAGTCTGATTGTGCTCACCTGCAGGGACACTAATGGAAAATGAAGCTCTTTCTTATCACCGGAACTTGTAAGCGGGGGACGCCATTGACATCACCAATTATTTATACAAGAGGTTTGAAAATACTATGTTCAAACCACTAAAGGTTTTACTTCATTCACCCAGACATCCTTGTGAGCTCTTTTGCTGCCAAGTTTACGAGATTTATTAGCGCAGCGCCCGCCGAGAGGGCCTCACTATGGGGCCGATCTATAGTCGGCGTGAGAGCTGGGCTATGGATAATCAATCGAGATGATCGCAACGAGCGGCTGTGGTAATTATCATCCAGTGCTAAGCCATCTTCCTTTAGATCAGCACCGAGGAGAAGTTTAAAGGCAATCTACCCTTCATATCCTAAATCCTTATTGTCTATAGCTACCGTAACATTATCTTATATGTACTGTGTATGAACACAGAGCGTATGTATATATGCAATCATCATATTGCTCTGTATTGGCAGCAACTGTACAACTTGACATTGGCACGCGACAGATCACTACAGATTATGAACAGAGAATGGGTCTTAAAAAATTGACTTGTTATCACTTCCCTTACAGAAAGTTTCTGATAACAAAAAGCACCTCCGATGTGCAGATAGCGCCAACTCTATGATTCCCTGCCGTGATATCATCTTTCAGTTATCTAAAGGAAGATTCTTACACTATGGTTCTACACTCGTGATCGATTAAAACAATCGAATGAGCTCTGAAATTTAAATTAAAACGTGTCAACTTTAACCTTCTTATATATCTGAGCACGGTAAATATAATTTTACTACTGAAACAATTGTTTAACGTTTCTGATGCAAAAACTGGCTGTACGAGTCGTCACGTTAGAGGTAAAATCATACACCCTGATTTTATCCCAATGAATAGAGTAAGCGAAGGCACACCGCCTTACCAAACTGGATGTTATAAACAAGTCTAATTTATGATATCATAATGCATTGAAGAAAGTAAAGTTTGGGATCAAATTCTATTTTCCGTCACTTCCATTATAAAGGTTTAAAGTTCAACTGTCGGGGAACCTCATCAGGCCTCAATGCTGGGCAAATCAAAATATAAGTCTGTCCAAAATGTTTACCTTCTGAATGAATACTAATCGAAATATAGATATTAAATGAGTCTAGATAAATGATTACTAAACACAAATGCTATAACATCAACCTTCGCCCGAAGGCCTATGAAGAAAGACTTGGAGACCCAACATAAAATTATAGTACAATCAGGTACATCTCAACGACAGTCCACTTCAGTTTTAGAGAAAACACTTTTATTCTTAATGCGTGGTACAACGTTTCGGTGGCTTTCTCAAGTATCGAACCTGTAAAAACGGCGATTAAATGTTTACCCCAGCAAAATTATTATCAATTGAATTGGAAAATATCCAAAGTCATACCATTAAAAGTATATCTTATGATATTCAAAGTTTACATTTTACATTGATGTAGGAAACCCGGGGTTCGTTGAATAATCTAGGCTTGTACATGTAGACTCTTTTCTGTACCTCATACAAGGTTATCGAATATTTAAATTCGTTCGTTAAGAGAGACTTAAGACAACCGTCTATATGGTCTTCCATAAGTGTTGAATAAAGTTGAACCACATCGTCCCTGGTTGCTTTGGCGTCCACAAAGGGGTCTTCATATACGAACCTAGATTATTCGACGAGGTTCCCAAAGAGAACCTGGCAAATTGATTTTGATAATAGCTGTTTTCTTTAGAGATTTCAGAGAATTCCCTTTGTAGCCTGTCAATTACTGAAGTCTCGTCGAGATAGGCTTAAATCTAGTTCGTACTCAACACACACAAAAATCACCCTTTGCGGGTCACAAACCTATGGCATACGATCAAATTACAAGCCATAAGTCGGATTATGGAGGACAATAGGACAATATTCATGATGCGTGTACATAAGAGACCCAACATTGACAACCGACTGACTGCGCGTGATCAGGGCTGCTCAGGGCTCAACTGAGCGTGCATGTGTAACGCTTAAGTCGCTATTGCCTGAGTCGCCAAGGCTGATTATTACAAAGCCGTATTCCTAAATTGGCACTGGGCATAAATATGGTCACAGAAAACGCTGATTTTAGGCCCCTTGTATCCATGAGCATCGGACCAGCGTCTGCCCGGGGGAAATCTATGTAGAACACAACAAACGATAGGTGGCAGCCGTGGCGTTTAGGGTCACTTCCGGTTTGAAAGTTAGGGCAGCAACTGCTGGTGGCTGGCAAGCTACTCAAAAGCGGGTATGTTCATTCTACTCGAATCTAAGGCACAATTTCTGCCGAAATAGTTCCTGTGATAGTTTCTCTGGGCAGTGAGCGTTCTCTCTGATGTACATATTCATCCGCGTTGAGTGTTTATTTGTGTGGCACTAGTAGATAGGAATGGGTGGGAAATGAGTGACCCTATAAAAAGGGGGATTTGAGGAGGGGCGTCGGGGCTTATCTGACTGTTACAGACAGAAGCGTGGGATTATTTTCTTCTTTTAATTCTCATACTCGCGGGTAAATGAGCCCGGCACTGGCAGGGCGGCAGACAGTGAGGAAAGCGAGGCCAACTCCGTTGCCCCCAACGGATATTGGTTTCTTGGAAGAGTTAGTTCGTATCAGACAAATAATGGCAGTGACAGTGTGCATCCACGACACTACTGACAAAAATAGCCTCCGCCTACATGTCTAGACCTACTGAATTCGCTCTTGTAGTATTTGTATGCAATGTGTGAATTATGTGAACAGAGAGTCGATTACAAACATAATCATAGAGTATTCGCAAGGGTATTTAGCAGGGACAAGATTAGGTTTGCACGAACGACGAGCGTTCGTAGACAAAACAATATGCCTATAGTAATTGCATTACACATACCATAATGACGACGATGTCGAATCAACAATACATTTGAGAACTGATTGCTGACATGAAAATTGAATATAAAAACATTTTTACACTGTCCGCCATTACCCTCTTGAATCTCGTATGTATCACCATTGAGTAACATACATGCACCCGGTAGTCAGACACTAACTTAGGATCCAGTGCAGTATCCCCTTGGCGTTAATCAAATACAATACTACTATCATTCAAATAATCGAAAAATTACTAGTTCTCATAACGTTTAGTGATAGATAAAGGCCTATGGTTACTAGATCTACAGAAACAAATATCTTTGTAATTCCTTGATCTCAAACCTGAGGAAAACAGTGTAATTCTAAACAGTGTATATTAGAAAGGAGTGTGGGGATGGGACAATTTTGCAGCAAGTTGTCAACGAGCCTCCAGCACAGAGGTGCCATGTTATATCTAATATAGAGTCTATGGGTGGGATATTGGTGGATACAACCATGGATTTTCGGTCCTTTGTTTGCACTGCTATCATCCAACATTAATATTTCTTTATTCATAATTGTATTATCACTTAACAGAATGTCCCCCCTTTGTATTCCTTTATTGCATCGATATTAATTTGTCTGCAGTAAATGGCCCCTGTACCTATTTTATTGAAAGACATGCTCCACAATATAGATCTATTGCATAGGCTGAACTGGGCACTGAAATCACTGTATTGTACTTTACGTAGTACATCACATCAAACTATAACATAAAATCAACTTGCGTGGCTATATATGTTAGAAGTGTAGACATTTCTTTGGAAACCCCTTTCACTGCACTCATTGATCTCCAAATACGATTATTACAGTAGAGACCAAGACGTTGCACCGCTGGTACTCGACGGCCCAAGCTCGTTAGGACCATTTCCGCGTAGAGCTTTCTCAATCAGCGAAGAATTTTAGTTTCCGACAGCAGACGACAATCTGCAGGTCGGCCCCGCCGCGTTCCCGCCATTAGGGCGAGCGTCCGTCAATGACGTCCGCGCAGACAATGAGGACGCCGGTCGGCCGGAAGCGGACCCCGCCGACTCTTACAAATCGGTGCCGTTGACCTCGGCGACCCTTCCGGTCCGCTTGGCGCCGAGCGCCGAGCATTGGCCGGGGACGCAGCCATTTTGCTAATGCAGCCAAAAGTCGACTCAAAAGCAGATCATGGAAAGTGGTCGGTACTTCATCAGATGGGGCGCCATCTTACAGGACGCTGAGCAAACATGGACGCTGGGTGCCACGCAATGGCGGCCAGCGCAGGCAGGGGGTCCCCGGCTGGTTTCTGTCGAGTGAGAGCCCGTCTGGCAGTTAACGTTGGGTACCGGCCAAGGCCGACCGACCGGAAGTACGTGCACATGGGCCTAACACACTGTCGGCCCCCTGGTGGCCATAGGCCGACGCGATCGACCCCACTAGTAGCGGGGGCAGGGACGTGCATATATACACAAAGGGGAGGTATTGCAGAGGGCAATACTCTTCCTGGTGTCCTTGTCGGGCAATGAAGGTGGGGTAGAGACAAACTCTGGTGCCGAGTCGTGGTACAGTGGGCTGTTTTAATCTAGGACTGATCTGTGGGCGAGCTGATGTTGTTCGCGACGTGGCCGCCTAGCGCACTGTTTGTCGTATCGATGCGCAAACGGCGGTCATTGATCGGCTTTCACTGCTGGTTCTAGCTCCTCCCCCTTCCTCGGCCTGTTTATGACGCCGGATCACAGCGCCCCCATGGGCGTGCGCAGTGGACACCTCACGCTGCTGATAGCCGGCTGGTTCCTCTATTAGTGCTAATGTTACTCCCGGTAACCAGTGGCTTAATGAGGCCTGCAGGAAGCCATAATGGACAAGTGAGGGCACCACCCATTCCGTTCTGCCCGTAGATCGGTTCACTCATTTACTGTTTTCCTCAGGCTATGCTCCTCCAAAGTACAGTTATCTACAGAAAGACTTCTATAACAACGTTCAATTCTAAATTACTATCCCCAAAGGTTTTATCATTACAACCAATCGAAAGCTGTGAAAGCATAATAGAATTCACCTCTCTAGGGAGACTATTTTAAATAGACCCTGCTTTATAAACTACAGCAGCTATTGCATTTAATGCTTTTCATGGAGTAAGAACAGTGTCTAGCCCCGCAGTTAATAACAATGGTATTTGTGAGATCCAAATAGTAAAACAGAGGGAAGCCTACAATAACACCTTACATCTCCTTTCCCCAGGCTCTGGAGTAATATCAGACTGAGCGCCTCCTGGAGGGCTGCGCAACCATAACGAGGCTGAGACTTAACAGATCCCCTAGCGGCCGTTAAGTCGGAAATGCGCTTGTCCCTTGTGGCAGACTGTGGCAACACACAAAACGTAACATCTGACGCCGGGACCTAGCAAAGGGGGGTGGCGTCCTGGGTGCCCCTGACACTGCTCCAGGCGCGTTCCTCCAGTAGCCGACTGCCAGATCAATGTCCATGGAGGCACATAGAGCATGCACAGTGTGCCAGCCATGCTTGCTCTGTGTTCAGCTAGAGAAGGCCATACCTTCCTTCTCCTCTACAAAATCCCAGAAAGAAAGATGCACTGCTGGTTGGTCCGCGTTCAGGACGTGTACTATACTTTGCCGAAACACAAAGATAGTCCTCATGTACATGTACTTTTAATCTCACCAGTTTACTAACCCAGCACGACCGAGTCGCGAGTAAAGCCCTTGAATAATACAAGAATAGAGGGAAATGAATGATGCTGCTGGGTGGAGAATGTGCACGTCGTAGGTTACACTGCTTTCCATACTCTATGTATGCTATGTATAAATAATCCAATCCCACACATCTCCAGGGAGTATATTCACGAGGCCGACCTTGGCCGTGACCTTGTACGTGTACTGGACCCGGAGCTGGGTGATACATAGCAGGCAGCCTCGTTAACCATTTATAGATGGTATATCGTGCCCCGAGACACAGTCGCCCATTAAAGACATAGCGCTTCAGGCTATAGTACCAGATACGCATGAGTATATATAGCCTTCGAGGTACATTCATTGGAAGTTACAAGGAGATATAATTTTCTATCGCGAAAAACTATTGTCTTTCTAAACACAGACTTGCTGTGTTATCATGTGTAGATTTATTTGTCTTGGAAACTTGTTTATTGATAACAGAATCTCACTTAATAGTTGAGGTTTTTGTAACTTACGATGTTATCTAAGATCATAAGATGAGTTCCTGATTAAAGTATCATGTATCCGAAACCATATTTAGGAGTCTCTATAGAGAAGATTCATGTGACAATAAAGCTCGATTTTAGTTCTCTGAATGTTCAGCTTTTGTAGGAGTAGGAGTAGCTACCATTTTAATAATAGAAATACAAGGGGAGTCTTGGTTGCACAATTATGTATGTTTTAATCATATATATATGGTCAATTCTCCCAGATCGTGATCGATGCCCATGTACGGTGACCGAAAATTCAAACTAGTTATATCTTCATGAAAATGTGGGAATATATGGTAGGAGACGATACCTTATATTTGTGAAAGTTGGGAACACTAATCTTTATGGGAAATTATTTTTTCAGCTGAATGAATTTAACCTTATAACCTATATGTCACCGTACGTGGTCAAGTGGGTTCAATGAGGTTTTAGGGTAAATATTGGTTGTTACTTTTTAGCAGAATCAGATTTTCATTATCAGAAAATGAATCTTTAATCATATTGAGAAAATTAAAGTTGATTAATATTATTCAGAACATAATGCCCACGTACGGTGACATAAATAAAAACACATGTATGTTTCTTGGCATTAACATGCCTGAAGTCCTTGCAAATTGCAGATGTCAATGGTTCCATAATACTCTATTTATGTATAAAATATCATTCACTAATAATGTAAATCTTTTTCCTTACATAAGCAACACCTAATAATTTCTTCCCATGTACGGTGACCAAATAGATTTCACCACCCATGTTCATTTGGCTGTGGTATATTTGATGGGAGAATTAATTTATACACTACAGATGTTATGAAATCTGTTAACATACCTCTTTTACTTGGAGGGTTAAAAAGTACCCAAAAAAGTATGTTTCTATAATTTTTGTACCTTTTAATATGGCTTGCCCACGTACGGTGACATACCCTTCACCACTGATCTTTTACACCTAGACTACATACAAATTTCCCTTATTAAACATTTATTATGTATTATAAGTTCATCAACACATTTGTAGGTATGAAATATTCAGACCAGATAAACATTTATAGTTACAAATGTATAAGAGGTCTTCAAAATATAGATATCAGGCTCATTCTCATAGAACCAGTGCATTTGACTTTTAGGGGGCAAAAAAAAAATATTTTGCAGGAAGTCAAAAATTATTTTCTGGTCCTAATGTCTATTGGGTGGGGCTTTATTCCCTGAAATATTATTAGTTAAATATTATAAATGAGCACATGGTGGGCCGTAGTGTATATGTATATGAAAAAATGCTCCTGCAGCGTGACCGGGTACCCCAAAATAACGAAGTGATAGGAAACTAATAAATTTTCATTAACATACAATTTAAATTGGTCATAACATAAGAAGTAAGTAGTATTATTAAAATAATATTTTTTTAAATCAGCCAATTTGAATTTTTCCTCCCTAAAGTACCCTAAACTGATTTTTTCAAATTTTCTAATTGCGTTTTTAAGTAAATCCTAATATAACGTTTGGCATGGGTATGTGTAAAAAAATATTTCAGGTAAATAAATCCCCGTATGCTATACCAGCATAGGTATACTATATCCTTTATATTTAAAAAGTGTTCTAAAAAATTTATTTTCCCTCTAAATCATCAATAACAATATATATATAGAAACGGTCACTCTGCGGGATACGGTCACGTAGCAGGAGATTTTTTATACCATTATGTGCAATAAATGTCTAAATAGGTTTAAAAAAAATTCTAAGACATTAGGAAATATTACTAAATGTAATTAAAGTTCTGTACTTCCTATGTAATTCACTTTCTTCTTAATTATCTTAATATAACAATATATATATAGAAACGGTCACTGTGCAGGATACGGTCACGTAGCAGGAGATTTTTTATACCTTTATGTAATGTTAAAATTTTGCGTTTCTAGTATATTTTAAGTATTTCGTTTTGATAATTTCTTTTGTTTTTGTTTACTGATAAAAGTATTAAGGATTGTAAATTATTGTGCCAGTTTCATTAGTTAAATATTATAATTGACTATACTATGGCAAAATAACTGTCTCTGTAGGCCAAAGGGCTAAATACAGCAAAAAAATGGGATGAAGTACAAATATTAAATGAAATGAAATGGAAAAGCTGTTTTTGCATTTAATAGTTTATTTTCTTGATAAGGAGATACTTCAAATGATGTTCTAGCCATATACAATAATAATTACAGTTCATGTTTTGCTCATAATAAATAAAAAACGTTCTAATTACCCGGTCACGCTGCAGGATACAGAGTTTCACCAACCTATTCAAGGCTATAAAATTTTCAAATTTTTTCGATTATTAACCAATTTTAGCTGATAAAAAAATTTAAACGAGAAACTCTTGGGGAAAAATAGAAAAAAAATCCTCCGGTAGGGTGAACAATTAGTTATTTGTAAAAAACGTGTTTTCAAGTGAATGGTTTTGTCAATTTTAGGTGTTTTTATACCTATTTTGACCCCCTGCAGACCAAAATATTGATATTTGACCAGTAAAACCCATACTCCCCCTCGAGCACTCGGGGAGATCGATCATTTAAAACTGAAAAAATAAACATTGAATACAGTGGGAAAAAATTAGAATGCAGGAAACGACTAAAATTGGACTTGCACTGGTTCTGTGAGAATGAACCATACAGGTTTTGTCTATGAATTTTGAGCTAAAAATGCCTATTTTAGGGATTTATGAATTTTCTTTCAAGATATAGGTACATGAAAGTAGGGTTCCCCTGACAGATTTCTCAATTCTGCATACTCTAAAAGCGTTTCTGATATCATAAAACTAATTTTAGATAGTAAAACGACCCTTTGGATTATTGGTCACCGTACGTGGGCATCGATCACAATCTGGGAGAATTGACCATATATATATATACTCATAACAAATTTTGTGTGTAAGGTCTGAGGGACGCTTCGGAGCAATTGATGAACAAATGAGGATTGGATTAATGTAATCCGCACACTTGATGTCTTAATCCTTAAGGCAGGATGTCAATGGTAGCCGATGAAGCGTTAGGCAATGTCAGTGGCGCAAGACTGCCGTGAAGTAGTCTTAGATGAATTTATAGAAGATATCATTAAATACAATGTACAAGATTCACAAGAAAATTTGTCTTGGGTATGGAAAGAAATGTTTTGAAGCCCTTATATTGCTTTACAAAAATACATTTATGACCATGATGTGTTGTCTGTGTTGTCACTCCCTCGAGGCAGCCCGCCTGACCTTTATCTCCCAGCTGATTATTTAGCAGTCGCTCATGGATCAACATTTTGTATCTATGCATGTGAGTGAAACGTCACACATTATGTGTTTTCTCTGAAGCATCTCAGAGATATATGGATGCGTGATGGACTGGAGTGCACATTTCTATCTTAATCTACCACACTTAGTTGACTATACATACAGAATAGGTAAAGACTCATCTATTTCATCCTACTCACATAGCGCAGTAAAGGGATGTAGATGGAGCTAGTTGTCCAATACGTGTATGATTTATGAAGATACATTTATTCATCTATGTGGGCAAAACTTCGATATATTATATGAAACTATATAGGATCAATAGCTGGTAAATCCTTTTTCATAGACCATTTCACGGAGGAAAAAACATAAAGCCCGGCTCAGTCACTGACGCTATCATCGATCTGGTCCACGTAGCTGTGGTCTCTCAATCTGAACTGGGACAAAGTGACGCGTGGCCAATCTTCTTTGTGATGGGCACCAGCCCTGTCGGACAATGTGGCCCCCTCATCCCCACCACACTCTCCTCCCAAAACCTATTTAGTTGGCGGCAGGAACTAAGCCTCCCCCTCCCCTCACTCTAAAATACAACACGTCTCCAAAGACACCCCCTCTACATTTCCATAACTTCCCTAACATAGCTAGTTCTTCTTTTTCCCCCTATCAAGTTGTTTTTATATCTTTCTGTGCTTATCTTAAGTTAATCGAGTTTGAATCATAACACTTCGCTGGTGAGCTGCGGCCGACTGCGTCGTTAATAACGCCCGCCGAGCAGAACTAGCGAATCGAGTTAGCCACGCTGTCGGAGTGGTGCTGACGTCATTTCCGTCACGGCGCCGGAAGGAGGGAGCTGGGGGTGTGACGTGTCGTGTGTGACTTGGTAAGGGCGTCGTGGTAGTGTGCAGGCACGCTACCAGTAGCGGGAGGGGTCAAGGTTGGGAATAGAGTACGGTTAGGGGCCTGGGGAGGTGGCACCCGTGCGGCGCCGACGTCCGGGTGCATGACGACACTGCCACCAGCTTCAGTTTGTGAAGTTTGAGACGCCCGTCGTGTGTTTGCTCTACATGCTGTCAAGAGAGACGCTCACCGATGGGTTAGACAGGTCCCCTGCCAGCCTCCCGCCCCTCCACCTCCGTTGGTAACCAAGCCCGACGGGGTGTCTGCCTTTTTTTATTCCTGGCGTCTCCGCCAGAGTACACAAAAAGTGTTGACGTCACGAGGCATGGTTGAGAGACGCAGTGGATATCCGGAAACTGGTGGAGTGGACGCTGACTCATGCGTTGTTTGATTGCTTGTCGCGTTTTGATTGTGCGCCCCGGCTTGCTGCCACTACACTCCACCCGCCAAGTGCTACCAAACCAGCAACTCCTACACACAGTCACGGCTTATATATGAGCTGGTCCCAGAGCTGCTCGACCAGGGGGCAACACTAGTCCGAGCTGCTCGTGACTAAGTTCGTTCTAACCAATCAAGAATTGGGTCAATAGTGGTCAATAAATGATTAATTATCCATTATTGATCTATCCTGGGCCCATATTCTCCCAATCCCCTTGTTTACCGACAGGGTCTGCTGAAGGCTATCTCAATATATTCTATTTGATTACATACGTTTCCTCTACACCGACCGCGCATTAGTGGGAAGGGATGACTGAGACTGGGGATTCGGATTATATCAGTGACAGACATTTGAGTGACTATTTTTTCTTCTTCATTAATTGACTGTTCTAATCGCGGGGAAGTTAACGTTGGCATATAAGCGGGCCTACTGCCATCCGCCCACCGACCGCCGCCCGCTGCCGCCCAATCCGAGCCGCTCGCCCACCGCCGCCAGTACACCCATTTAATCAGGGCAATGGTAGTAAAATAGACCGCACTGGTTTCGGCCGCGGTGGTGGAGGCGATACCGTGCACACGTGAGCAGCTCGGCGGGCGGAGGTTGCCCACGCTCCGTCAAGGCGAGCGAGCAGCTCGGAGCGGGAGCGGCTAATGATAAGCTATGTCCTATAATCACATCGACGCCCAGACCGCACCTCCTGCCGGCGATCAATTGAACCAGTCGCCTTGTCAGACACCCCGGGAATGTTATGGACTTTACAACAAGTGGGGATTGTAACCCCCCTCCCACCTCTCCCCCCTCCCTCAACCTCCACCACAAGCAGGGTGTACACACTACAGGAAATTGATTCGGGTCCACGCGCGCCAACTCCCCCTTTGATAATTCCATTAGGCGCCGATATTGCTTCTAATTGTGATAATGCTGGAATCGATGGCGGGTGCTTGTCTGTTGGGCCCCACTGATGGCCCTAAGTGAGCATTTCTGACGGCGGCGCCGCCCAGGCGTAAAAGCCGGCGGGGAGCTTCACCAAAAATGGAGAGTGTTTACTGCGGCATGGGCTAAGCCTGGCCATAAAGGGATTTGTTGGAGGAATGTAGAACCCGTAGTTTTACTGCAATCATACATCAGCACGTCGACTTCCGTCACTTGTCCATACGGCACTTAATATGTCTGCTTTAGTAGAAATTCCTTTTTGGTATTAGTATCAATTCGTTTGGTGTAGTGTTAACGTATTGTATTCCTATCGTTAACCTATTATGAATATAGTAAATTAATTGCAGTAGAACTATTTCTATGTTTCATATTCTTCATGTTTCTCATGTGTTCAGAAATGAATATAAGAGAATGTTGAACTAATTGATATGGTTTGAGGTTACATGCTCTTAAAATATTGAATGATCACATATATGGTCACGTGATCCCTCTTGGACAATACACATTTCAAATCCATGCCGTCCTAACTAAACATAAAGATGTTTTCGAACCTTGATACATATCACCAGATATACATCAAACATATCCTCGACAGACCTTGGTATATATCACTTTAAAAACACAAAAAGGGTGAATGATGAGTCCATTAACAAGCTATGGCATAGAGTAATATTGTACAGAATCAAACTAGGATTAATTTACATAGTAAACGTTGGTGAAAAATACTCCTTTGACTATTACGCCTTTTAGAAGCGCAGGCTCACTAGGTGGTAGTAATGGATGGGCAGGCGCCAATGATGATCCATCCTCTCTCAGCAGACGCGATGGAAGTGCGGGGGACAGTGGCCTAGACGCTAATCCATTATCATATGTGTAGCAGACGTTAACAGAGAGCTATCCATCACTGCCTCAGACTCACGAGCAACTCCGACTGGTTGCGGGGGACTCCGAATCAGAGCAGGTTCAAGTGGCATTTCCGAGTACGTTCGAGTAGCTGCGAATAGTTCTAATCAGATCCTGGCGGTATCGAATAGTCTCGAACACCTCCGAGCAGCTCCGAGCTGTTTCGAGCAGCTCCGAGCGGTTCCGAGTAGTACCAAGCGAGTGGAACTGGACTCAGCCAACAATGACCCTACACGTGAGCGATCTGCTTTATCGTCCCTTAAAAGCGGCAAAGTGGCATATAGAGCCTACTCTGTCTAAAGAAGCAGCCTGACTAAAGCCTAAAGTACTCACGTAGCGGGCGGGCAACGGGGACGGGAGAAGGACCGACCTGGTGGAAGTACCCAGATGGACACCCTTATCTCCTGATAAGACTTTGGCATTTCCAATCTCGGGAGTCACCGGAAAGCTCTGGTGGGGTGACCTTTTCCAGTCCCTTTTCGGAGGAAACGTAGAGAGGTTGGGCTTCTTTTTGGCTGCAGGGCCTACACGATGGTCTCTTATAAAATATACCTGACTGGTGGGAACTAAACATCTGGACCTGGAGTGCTACTATAAACGTTGTTTATCGTTAAGCCATTGTCGAAACATTACATTCTAAGTCACCGATAAACCACTCGTTAGTGCGACTATTTCTGGTGGCATAGAGGCCAACCTTTCCATCAACCTTTCAAATTCTCCAGAGGTAACGACCGTTACTGGGACTTGAAGTCGCTAAATTGGTTGCCATTGACGGACCTACACATTCCAGATTTGTCCAAACTGTGGCCTTTTTATTCCTCAGTAGCAGCCAGGACCATATCTAGGCTAGATTAATGTGTATGAGATGAAGATAACGGTAAGCAAATTTTGAAGATATTAAGGATTGGGCTTCAAATCGCGGACCGCTATCCCCTTATCGATATGCTATCGACTTCACAACACATCCATTCTTTCGCTGTATATGTATGTGGCGCCAGTCTAATCCTAGTAACAAGATATACAAAAAACAAGGTCACTAATCATATTCCATATATACTCTGTGTATCTATTTTATGTCTATTGCGCATAAACCACATCTGGCACTAATGGCTGTGCTCTAGACACGGCACCATGCACTGATCAATTATTCATCGAAAAATTCACTTCAATCTAGCTCAGGGGCATGATGGGTCCGACTAGGGAAAGACACACAATTACTGCTTTTCATATTCCTATGGGGCTGGGTCATAAAGGAACAGGCCCAGCCTGCAGTGGCTCCTATAACATTCTATTAATTCCACACCCGAGATGAAAACCAGGCGTGGAGGGGACGCCCTCCAGGATGGTGTAATCTCACCTTGCTAGTTGGTTTTCTATGAAGCCCCTTTTTCTCACCCGCATATCCCATACACACCCCTCCTTCCTCCAATTCCTCCTGTGCCTTCAAATAACTCAAAGCCTTGCAGCGAGGGAAGGCAAACCTACCTGCGGCTATCTCGCCCAGGATTCATTAGATAAGAATAATTAGTACAAACCTTGTTATAAAACGGGCGATAAAAGGGGTAAAAACCGGTGTTGGCGGCTCTTACTCCTGACGAGAACAGAAAGGTACCGGTTTTGCATCACCAGAAAGCAAAGCGTAATCGAGTTGACGCCGACGGGGAACCAGTGAAGTCGCGGATGGTTATGCGTTTTTCTTAACCGGGTCTTTCAAAGGCGCAGCGGTTTAGGAGGGAATGGGATCGTCAGAGCTTCTCCTGTGTTTCTTTTATCTTCCCTGGCGTTTGTTGATCGGCAACTTAATCCTTAATCCTTACTGAGAGGCTGTGCAGACATCGTCTGAAAGTGAGTTGTGATACCGCAGGGCTGGGAGGATAGCCCCCCCCCCCCCCCTCCAACCAAAACGCTCCGGCCACCGAAGAGGAGCAAGCTTGAGTAGGGAGTAGTATTCGCGTTGAAGACCTGTGCAAGGTCTCTGTCTCAGATTTCGACACAACTAGAAAGTTATGCAAAGGGCATGCTAAATGTAGAACACTAACAATGATTCAGTTATTGGCCATTTCACACAGCATGCATGTGCGTTACCTTGTTCAAGAGTAACTTAGGAATTTAGATCCAAACTTAATTCGCTTTAATGGTGCTGCAGGCAGAAGAAGATGCATTTACAGAAATTCCGGAGAGATGTCTAAAGCCCAACTCCTACTGTTAGGAGGAAAATAGGGATAAATAACAATTGATTTGGGCAATCTGTCCCAAATGTTTCAATCGCTATGTGTATCTAAACTTAAACTTCCAAATATACATGTATTATATATATATATATATATATATATATATATATATATATATATATATATATATATGACAGATCGACTCGATTAAACATTATTTGATGCTACGTTGGAAGCAGTGGCCCTCACTTCTATGCAAAAATAAAAAACCGGACAGAGATGTCGGTGCAAAGACTGAAAGGCGACAGAAATGTCACATTTTCGTGTTAAAATTCCGTTACCAACATATATATTCTGACAGGCCCCGGTGACTGAGGAGCCGTAGAGTGCGCCACATGGCAAGCTGCGCCAGAGATTCAGTGGCGATTACAGATAGTTCGACATGGAGGACGGGTCTGTGGCAGGAGAGATAAGAGACGGGTGCATCCGTTGTATCCGGCCGATAACACAGTGAGCTGAACACATGAGGGTCTGAACCCACGAGAGGGTTAGGAGCCCTCCGTGTGCTGCTACTGCTCTGTGAGTACTGTTAAAGGATGAGGTATGCCGTCAGTACTGTTAAAGGATGAGGTATGCCGTCAGTACTGTTACAAGGCCAGACACTCAGATGAGGGTAGTGTTAGAGAGTGAGGTACTTTTTTTGGTTCTGTCAGAGAGTGTGGTACTCTGTGGCTACTGTTAGAAAGTGGGCACTATGTGGGTAATATTACAGGGCGAGATTCTCTGTGGGTTTTGTTAGAGAGTGTGGGACTCTGCAGGTACTGTTAGAGTATGAGATAGTATATGTGAGTACTGCTAGAGTATGGGGTACTCTGTGGGTACTGTTAGAGTATAGGGTACTGTAGGTATTGTAAAGTGGAATTCAAACGGTGGGACTCATGTACCTCACATGGTTCGAAATCTCATGAGATTCTGTTTATTTTTAGGGGTAAGTGTCGCCAACAATTGCAGGGGACAAAACCATGTCTCAGGGAAATGGAACCCTACAATTATGTCCAAGTACAGAATCTCAACAGGATTTTTCTCAGGTAATCACACTGTGAAGAATATGAATTCCATCGTGTGAATTCCACTTTACAGGCCGAGGTGTTCTGTGGGTATTGTTAGAGTGTGAGACACTCCGTGGGTACCAGAGTGTAAGGTACTATGTGGGTACTTTTAAAGGGTGAGGCGCTCTTTGGGTGCTGTTGTTATAAACAAGAACACAACATACGTCTGATGGTATCCAACTACAAGGCTATATAGTATACAGAGAGTCGCATGGTAAGCTGCTCTAGACGTAACACAGCGACCTCTGCATTGTCAAAAAGCTACTCGCTTCCTGCTATTACAAGCCCAATTGGTCTTTCTTTATTCAGTCAAAGCGAGCCACTGGCCACTTGTTTCCAGTCCCGTGCTTATTTTCCAAAGACGCCAATACTTCGTCGTTTTATGTGCCCAATTCTAGAACCGCCTCAGTCTGTGGCCACCTTTTATGGCTCTACTTTTTTGTAGTGCCTGCATAAAAGGGTAATTGCGTCCCAGTCACTGATCTCAGAAGCGGTACACACACGGCAGACTCATTTTTCGCATGGGCAGCGAGTACCCCTGAGCAGGACTGACTTACTTCGATAGAAGCAACGGCTATTATAAACTACATTCTGTGTAATGCATAAGCAAGACCGGCAACAGTATATATGTATATAGACACAAATATGTATAAAATATATAGAATATATATAGAATGGACAATCTAGGCACCATACAGCCGGCTGTAATGTGTATGTATGTATAAATCTGTTCCTTATCTCTAGACATTGGGCCAGGGGGTGGGGGTGAGAATATCGACCATGTCTAGTTGTCTTCAGGACTAAAGGCTGTCTGTGCACCATAACAACTGTAGACTAAATTGACGACCAACATATCCCGAACTACATATCCAGAATCTCTATAGTGCTGTTGTTCCTGATATCATTGAGATGTTATTGCTGAGGAACTATTAATTTACATTTTATTGATTATACATAGAAATCTTTAGGGGCAGGTGCAGCCGTAATATCAAGGAAGCTCACGACAATTGATCTCTGGTCAGAATGCGCAATGCATAGGGTTTGAGGAGTAATATCACGATGCGAAACTAAGTGAGATTACATAACGGAAACAGTGAGTAGAATATTACAACTAGAGATTGAGTGGGTTATGAATCTATACCACCCCTGCAACCACAATCTACCACAATCTTCCCTCTTGTCTTCTTGTGGCATGCGTGTTGTCAGTATTTCAGTTGGTTAATTGCGGAGGAAACCGTTTTGCTTGTTTATAGTAAATAGCTCTCAATCAATTCATTTTATTCTGTTTATTATTAATCTTTTTAACCTAGTAATCCTAACCGATTACACAACCTTAGATTTAGCTAATTATTGAATTATCGATTTCTTTCATCATTGCGCCCCCAAAGATAAACTCACGTATCTAAGCCGTCGGTGATAAGATAATCAGATCATGACCTACTTTTAGACTCACCAATTGTCTAATATATCCAGACTTCATGAAGCAGAAATATGCCATGCATATGAACTCACGGACTGTCAAATACCTGTCCCAAATTGGCCAACTGCCGTTAGGCAGGAGATGCGTTTTTCCGAGTCTATGAGAGAGCAACAATTCATAGGTTAAATTCCTGGTTTATTTTCTCTTTGTTATACGCCTTCAAATATATGAAATTTTTCTTAAGAATTTTTTGGTACGCCTCCATACGTTAAAGTTCAGCCTCACTTTCATATTATTTACAGTGAGTGTTTAAGGGTGATACATGCAACACTGGTCAGTACATCTTATTTTCTTTATCATTGTGAAATAGTATTTATTTGTGATACACTGGGCAGAGGTCAGTAACCGTAAGGCATATGTGCACAGGTGCATAATAAATTCGTATATTGTAACCCCATAGTATGAAAATGTTGAGAAATTATAATGGAGCTTATAACAACTAAAGATAAAAGAATGTTATATGTAATTCTCTACATCAGGGATTACATTACACTTCAAGTGCTGACCAGAGACCTATCGCTAAAAGACTTCTTAATGTGCACCATCGTATCAGACGAATAACAAATTAGTAGGGAAATCAACTTGGTTGAGCTAGAAATATAATAAGTGACACAGGATATTATAATATATAAAAATGTGTCTATACCTTTTCCATATAGTTAATATTCAGTGGTGATATTAATGAGTTTCCTAATCATCTCTATTATGATGGATGATAGTGTGCGTCCCTCGGGGTGGATAGGAGCTTACTTTGGACAATCACATAACTACCAAACTGGATACTGATCTCCTCATTTGTTGGTACTAAATAGCATAAATTCTGAAGGAGTTGAGACTTATCCTAGGAACAAAGTTCAACAGTCCTCAGAGGGAACCACACTGTAGGCCTATATTAGGGTTATATATGTACTTAGTTGTTTTTTTGTGGTTTTTTAAATCATTTATTCACTCAAGAAAAATGAGTACAGCTTACAAACTGCCTGCTGGCAGGTTTTCATTGTAGAGCATCTCTTATACAGTACAGTAACTATTTTCTCACCCTCTCACGAGAGGTATACTACAGCATTCGTCTTCTCAGTAGTTGAGAAAAGGTGACAGTCAGGAGTCAGCATAGCTTAAATCCATCCTTAGGTAATTAGTACGATTTTGCTTTTGATGGGATGAGATGAGATGTGGTGAGTGATCAGCTTAATCGTTATACCATGATTTACACTTTTCTCTTTATACAGATATTCTGATTCACAGTTTTGAACCTTGATTGGTAGATTATTTCACAATTGTGACCATTTGTACATTGGATTCTTTCGATAGTGATTTGTTCTAGGTTGTTTTAAACGAATTAGCCGTTTTGTTGGTTCCGAGTACTATGAACATCTCTGTTATGATTGTTGGTTATACCTGCCGCGTGCCCTTTCATATACCTCATATGTAGGTACAATTTCCTGGCACTCAGTGTTTCCATTCTGCATCTTTGATGGAGTTCTGTGGTTGGTACTTTCCCTACTATGGTTCTTGTGCAAATTCGCAGACCACGGTTTTGTAACTTTTGAAGTTTAGCTAGAATAGATTTGTTTGCATTTAGTATAAAGTATCCACAATGATCAAATAGAGGTGCTATTAATGTTTTGTAAATTCTTGTGCTGATTTCTTTTGTGATAAGCTTCCTTATTCTTGAGAATTGAAAGAGTCAGTGGTTCACTCTTTTTTACAATTCATTTACACATTAATCCCACTTCAGATTGCTGTCCAGATTTACTCCGAGATAGTTGAAGCTGGTGCACATAGGAATTTCGGTATCATTTATCGTTAACTTGTTTTCTACAAGTACATTCCCAATTTCTGAAAGTTTTTTTATTTGAACCGAATAAGCATAGTTTTGTTTTGTTAAAACCATGAACCACAGATTACGTTGAGCTGAGATCGCGACGTAGCCCACCATCACCATACCCATCATGACCAACCCATGGGCCCCGTTTTTTTAATTCTCGACTAGTATAAAACAGAGCCTAATTAACCCATTAGCTGCGGGTGATGCCTTAAGGCATCACCACACAGGATCGGGTGATGCCTTAAGGCATCACCAGTCCAGATCGGGTGATGCCTTGAGGCATCATTTTCCAATATTTACAAAATTATTGTTTTAGGTGATAAATTAGAAAATAATTCATCAATATACATGAAATTTCCACAGAGTTTAGGTATAGCATCATATCTAAAATGTTTATGGAAATGGAAAATGATATCGAGTATCACATGTTATATCACCTGATCACATCATCCAATTACCATAATGGGCCTGTGGATACCCGTTCCCTAGCACTGTATAGATACTAATACCCGACCCCTATATACATGACTGTGTAGGAGCCCGCCGTGAATGGGTTAATGGACTTTGAGAGCGCATTAAGATCTGGACCCAATTAAGGGCTTAGTACAGTGCCTGACAGCGTAATAACAGCCAGTTGCGCTGGAGAGTAACGCTTTAAACAAAAGACCGCTGTATCCCTGAATGGATCGGCCAACCTGGAGTTAGGAGAGCAGAGGGCATTAAAGTGTCACATGACCGTGCCTGGAGGGATTAGAGCGTCTGCGCTGGAGGAGACAGGAGGTGGCGCCTCCTGGCGCCTGGAGTTAGGGGCGGCGTGCGCAGAAACGGCCCGCCGGGAGGTGTCGCTCGCGGTGGCGACTCATAAAGAAAGTCACGCCAGATACTGTGGTGCGGCGTCTTAAAGACCTCTTGGAGCGATACAGGCCTCATCTATACTATGGCTAAATGCAGGCCATTTCATGTGGCTATGAGGAGCAATGTCTCAAAGAAAGGTCTTCCCGTAAGGAAAACCACCAATGTACAACTACCGCATACATCAATGGGAGGATTGGGATTAAAAAGAGAACGAAGTAGTCGAATGTCTTTCACTCTCAACACATGTAGGGGAATAACAAAGCCCGCTGTCCTCCCGGAAGGTCATCCAATGCATGTGAATAGAAAAACAACTACACATCCAGTACATGCTATCGACAAAACGGAAACAACTTCCTCACATTCTACCTCAACTCAAAGTAGTCTTTTGTGTTTTTGCCAATAGAAACCGACCTGCTTCTAGTACCATTGGTGAGAATTACAATGAAGGCGACTTTATTTGTTGCGTTCTAATGTGAAGGTCATATGGTTCGGATCCCCTACATTCCCAGATCTATATCTCCACTTTAATCACACCTATCTAAAGCGTTATCACTGTCATTCCCATTAGGACGCCAACATGAGGTACGGCAGACGTTCATATGAACATTACTGATTGCTAGATTAATTACCTTTAGGAGATTACTCTAGATCAATCAAAACGAACATGATTATACAACAATTTTCCCATTGAGATAAAAAATAAAGTGTGCATTTATAATAATTTCTACACAACCAACAGACAAATTTGAATCTCCCTTCGATTGGATGATTATATGATTCTTACTGATTTCTACTCGATACGAAATATATCATATTCAACATGTTATGCATGTAATTAATCTAATTTGATTGTGATACAGCACATAACATATCAAGTTAAACAGAAACCATAAATGAAATTACATTCAGAAGCAATAGCAAGGCAAGACATGCTCTCGCACCAAGTCTTGCCTTGCTATTGCTTCTGAAGTTTTAAAACACTCTCACACGCTAACACAAAACACGGATTGATTTTACTTAAAAAAAAGTCCGCGTACGTAGATCTGAGTTCGTGATATAGTTATCCTCGGCAGTAGCGACAATTTAGCGGCCGTCAAACTGCCTAATCTCACTGATTGCCTAAATCCCCGCGCCGCGCAGGGGACCCAATTAGCGGCGACCGTAGACATGCGCAATAGAGAGTCGGGGGGGGGGGGGGCTCAGTGCATGCATATTAATGGAGGCCAGCACAGAGCTACAGCTCTAGTCCCCAAGGGGGACCTTTCTCTAGACAAATGGGTGCTCAGGATGTGATAACAAACAGATGTGTTCTGACAGATTAGATTAGGCCCCATGACAACAGCAAATATGCACGGAAGAATTCAACGACCAAGACAACCAACTAAAATATCTTTTTTCCCTATTCATTGACTTTGTTATTCAATTATTTTCCTGAAATCTAAGTAAGTATAATGGGAAGAAGAAAGATCAATATAATTAATCTCCAAACACAGTACAAACATTAGTCTTTACTAAAATAATTCAACTACTAGCTATCTTAAAGACACATTGTAAGCCATGGTACATATTACCATGTGACATTCGACAAATCCTCTGATTTACCTCTACTCATAATAGATCCAACCCCTTCCTTGCCTTCCCGAATTACTCGGTCGTAACTGTTACCAAACAGGCACTGATCATGGTAATGAACGCCTCCAATCAAAGCATCGATCTGCATGATTTATATATTAGAGGGCGGGTTAACTGAACACCGGTAGCTCTCTCTCTCTCTATCTCTCTCTCTGAGGGTGGCGGCGGACCATGTGGCTTCCTGGCCCCGGTAACCCTGAAGGGGGGAGCGGTGAGCAGAACACCTGGGCCACCGACGAGGTGGGAAAACTACAAAGGAATGCAGGTGTGCATCTTACACCTGAGACAGTCTTCGGAGAGATTTGAAGGGACAAGGATGACAGGTGCAGTTGAACAGTACCTCAAGCCATCCTCTCAATCGTATACACTACACTGATAACGTATTTCGGGAGAGATAGTGTGACGCGGAAACCTTTTACAAATTTGATTGTAAATTGAATGGCCTTGAAAATTTATAAATGTGCTCTCAACAGCGATGTTGTATTGGAGCTGTTGGCCCGCTGTCGCTGGAAATTATCAGTCTACAGTTTATGAACATTGCAGTCCTATCCAAAGATAGGAAAAAGCTAGTTCAGGATAGTACTGTACATTAGACTAATGAGTCTAATAGTGGTTTAAATTAAAAGAGACAGCTGTTCAATTAATGCACACTTTGATGAATATAGAGTTATATGAAATTGCTTACCCGATGCGTTGGAATGTACGACCTTAAATAGATCTGACACTTACCTGCAAAAAAGAGAAAGAAGATAAGACATCAGTACATTATGGCAACTTAGACATACAATCCGTACTCATATAGTATTCAAACACATTAGAGACAATACTCAATGCTGCTTCATGTAGACGGAAATGAACCATTAATAAATGAAAACTAAATATCGCTTAATGACAAAATACAGTCATGTCAAAGCAAATTATACACTTTTATTGACTTTTGACTTTTCTTAATACAAGGGCCGACTCCCCAAGAAGGTCTCAAGAAAAAGAACAATATTACCAAGATCGTATTTCCACTGCCTAGAATAGAGGTGAATGATTTGTAGTCCAATTGTTATCTATGATGATTAAATACCCTGCCACGACTGTCACTATACAAAACAAACATTTACTGGGAGTCTAGTCTGAGCTTCAGTTTGAGAACATTCTCAATAGACCGACCACAATTGTGGTGCATCTGGAGTATTGACGCATTCTTAGAAAACCCACTTAGAACCTCTGCTAGGCAGACTGAAATAGACACCCCCACCCCCCCCCCCCCCCCCCACTCCTTACTGATAGGAGCACTGCGCTTGAGGCTGGGCGGTACGTACTCGGTGCATGTTCGCATGCTAGTCGGTCGATGCGCGCCGCCTCAGTAATTATTCCGCCGAACCTCGTTCTGAGTATCATGTTCAACATAGGAGGCGGCGCATGCGCACTTGACGACAACTGGAGGAGCTGGGGAAATATCACGGTATGACAACATCGTCCCTTAATGGGCACTGCTTTTAGACACATCCCGGGCTTAACTATCTGTCACACAATCCCCCACACACAAATACCTGCACCGATTTCAATGCTGCTTTGATAAATTGAAGAAAGATTGTTCAAGTTTTAGACGATGGGGAGAGGGAATGGTCCTGATACATATAAACCAACTAATGAGATCGGTTCCTCATTAAGAAATTCAGGAAGTTCCTTGCTGTCTTTGTCTGCGAGAAAACGCGCTCATATACGTCACCTAGAGGCTAGAATGCTGACCCAGGCTTTCAGCTTACTGTAAAGAAACTAACCCTTCACTATCCATGCACCGACTATAAAGGCCTGGTAAAATGGACAGGTGTCCAGTATCCCAGTCTGGCCATAGCCCTTCCCACTACTAACTTGGTTCCTAAAAATAGAACTTATATTTTATAGTCCTTTTGGGGACAAAGTATTCCTGCCATTAAATAGTAAACACTTAGTTATGGATACTGTTATCTGCTACTAGGAAAGGAAGCTATTGGATGATGATAATGACTTAATGTGATATTGACATTTTCAAATCTGATTGGACAGACTTAAATACATTATATTCAGACACACTGACATCTGATGGGATAGATTCCCTGTAGACATGATGCATGGTCTAGTGACCATAGACCAGACCCCAGGTCTTTGTTGTCAATGACTTACTTGAAGCAGAAATTGTATAAAATGTAGGGACATCTACTGAGTTCACTCTATTGAAATATAACAAGAAATGATAACTTCTTTAGGATTAGAAAACTTCGAAAGCATATTATCACCTATCATATAGTCAAACTATCAAATTATCATGGTTGCATTGGTGAGAAGAAATTTGACATTTTGGTATTGAGAAAGGTGTTCATTAAGTGAGCTAGTCATATTAGCAAGTTAATCATATCACGCAACCCGACATAATCTAAACAGGAAATACAGAGCCATAATGTTTGTAAATATTTGCATTATGTGGTTTTTATGTGAGTCTATTGTACTTCAGAAATACCGCGCTCATCCATTGTAAATTGAAATATCATTAGCTCCTAGTCTTAAAAGGCCGCTGTTGGTCATTTAAAAGTCCCAATTTTTTCTTTTCTTATTGAACTGAATCCCGATTACACACCTGGCGAGTTTAATCCCTCTGTCGGTGATAAAGTAAGCTGCATGCTGTCGTCAATACTGTACCAGTAATATTTCAAACCAAAGGTGTATTCTATTACAACTGCCCATCTGTGATGAGAGTATGATCAACTTTGTAGAGGGTTTTTTTTTGCCGATAAGAGTCACTCCAGAGTGACGAAAAATGCTTGCGATTTTGTATCCAGCATTCTGGAAATATGGTGCTGTCTGTTTTATCACCAATTTAGTACGTTGGGGAGTCAACAAGACAGCCAAGACAGAGCATATCGTTAGGCGTTATCCAATCCCTCATCTCATCCCTCATCACTGACATGCTTTCATGGCATGCATGCGTGTCATTGTAGTTTCAATACTCTCACTCCTCTATAAAGTATTGTACATGAATTTTTTTTATTGTCTCATTTGTATTCGACGGTACATTGTCGCTCTTCCACACAAACGGGATCAGTGCCTTGAATGATATCCTATTCAAATCAAACTATCGTCATAACAATGAAGAAAACAGTACACACAATCTTTAATCACCCTTACAGCAAGCTCGCTCCGCAACACAGTTTTATGATATAATTAAGATGGACTGAGCTGGAATTTCACCTACACTGCAATATTTAGCGCACTAATTTGTTCGGTTATTTTAGTAAGTTTGAATATATGAGATAAGAATTTCTGATAATAGCTCGGGATGAAAGGATTAGACCTGTATTACAATTACACTCTGAATTTAAACTTCTAAGAAATTGTTTTGCGTTTAACTAAAAAAAAGAAGGACTTCTCACCAACTTAGAAGTCTTGTGTTTAACTCAAACATAAAAGTTGAACATATTGATCAGGAAAAAAAAACACCCCAAGATCTTGTCAGTTCTTGTTCCTGTTTGCCTTACCCGATCATTCTGACCGTGATCACGTAATTCTGTGTTAGGTGGCTACATCACCGCATTTCATTCATGTTTTATATCCATGCCATAAAAAGGATTCTTCAATTCGACGTTGGTCACATTTTGGCACACACTTCGTGTAGTGGATCATGAAAATGAATTTACCCATTGGACCACTGGATCCTTATAAAAGGTTTAAAGCGTTCATAATCCTAATCCTCATGCTATTTATCACCACCCTGGCCCACCTAAAATAGACTCGTGTATGATGTTCTATAAAAAGCGGGGGTATTTACAGCCCTTAATCGATAAGGTACTGACACGCTGCTTAACACACTCCTTATTCTTCATCAATGGAATCCATTTTAATTAGGTTAATGACACCACGTTCTTTCATGAGAATCCTGCCAGAAGAAGATGGAGCAGGACCTTATTTAGAATATTATTCAGTAGAGGATGTAATTATCACATTTTATCTGTTAATACTGAGAAATTTGTAACGATATTGATTACTTCGGGCTTCATTCGTATTTTGCTCATAGTAAAAAGATAACTCATTCACGCGTGAAAAGAAACAAGTATCCTGAGGAATTCTGAAAATGCAATGAACCTTTAAGTTAAAAAAAATTATCCATTGTGATGAACGTTCTATCGTTTACTTAGTATCCAAAATGAATGGCACCCTTTGGTCAGCGATCTTTGTAGACCTGCCACCTGGGTTGTGCATAGTGTTCATGTGGCCTTATTGTAGTTGACAATCTATAGTCAATATCTTTGCACTCCTACGGGTCGTGCCAGTTCCAGTAGAAGCCACCCTGGATTAAACAAGTAACAAGAACAAGAGGTGTTCTTGATGTGTGTGGAGGAGGGAGTGGTTGTGGGGGAGAGTGAGCACGTCTACACGGAGGGTGGGTCGTTAGGGGGCAAGAGAGGGCGGATGTTGAGTCGGTGCCAAAACGAGGCTCACCTTGGCCACCTAGCGGCAGGAGAATGACTAAAACTATTCAGACACATGGGGCCATAGCGAGAACTTGCCAATAGTAAGAGAGTACAGAAGGCCTTCATTACGAAGTCGTCTTCTCCGCCCATTGCTTGGCTTTCTCTGTCTATTTTTTCTAGTCAGATCATGTCATTAAATACTAAGCTGGAAGTCATGATTATTCCACGGTATGGGATCATTATGCTAATCTTTAGGATATTTTATCCAAGTGTTTTACAATTGCAGCAAATTTAATTTGCCCGGATTTCACACCAAATTTTCAAGTCGCTGTACATTGGACCAAAGTAGGTAGCTTGGACTTGACTGTCATGTTTAATTTCGATCGTTAAGTCTTTATATAAAGAAACGGAACATCAAAGAGTACTCCGTCCTTTTAAGTAAAACAGAGAGACCATTGATTTCTCCGTGTCGGTAAATATAACAGCGTTGAAGTGACGCGGTTTAAAAAGTGTATTCTACCCTAGGCCACCACATGTGGAGAAATTTTCTTTGTAAACGGAAGAGTGACAGCGGACGTTCCGGAGGCAAACACATGTGAGCAGATCATCAGGTACGGCGATAGTTGCTCAGAGCAGATCTTCCTCTCTTCAAAGAGGCAAAAACCCGTCATGTGCTATTGAATGGGCGAGGGAGAACCATAACAAACACATCCACAGGGATGGAGTTTTGGAAAAAGAGACAACAGAAATATGGAGAGAGAAGGGAGAGTGAATATCAGGCATATATATATATATATATATATATATATATATATATATATATATATATATATATATATATATATATATATATATATATATATAGGAAAACCCCGCTTCTGGGACACCCCGCTTAAGGGGCACCTCACTTAAGGGGGCAATTTGCTTGGAACGGAAATTGTACTCTCTATTGAGAGTTTATTTTAACCCCGCTTAAGGGGTCACCCCATTTAAGGGGACACCCCGCTTAAAGGGACAGTTATTTCGTTACATAATGCATCTAAACCTCGCTTAAGGGGCCACCTTGGGGGACACCTTATCAAATCTGATGGGACATTGTAGGGACAACACTCTAGATTATATTGAATACTTGTATATGGTGTGTGCATGAGGCTGGTAGACTGATGTCTAGACGATCAGACACCAGGCAACAGCCTACGTAGGCTCCTGTAGGCATTTGGGCAGGCATCTGTGGGCTGTCTGTGTGGTTTTTACAGTGTCTCTATGCCATAGCATCAATTGTATGAATATATTATATAATACATCGCCTAACCATCGGCAGACTGAAAACCCCGCTTAATATGTGTGTGTGTGTGTGTATCGTGGTAACTCTCAGGCAGACAGACAGACAGACAGTGAGGGATAGGAAAGGCAATAAGGCAAATCACACATCATATATTTATATTGGTTATAATACTGAAATCTGAATATGGCAAAGAAGGAAAATACAAACAAGCACACGAGCATATTGTCACATAACACAGGAAACAATCATACAGACCGCGACAGCATACTGTGTGTATCTAAATCTATCAGAATACCATGTTCTTAGTAATAAACCAAACACGCACTAAAAGCTGCCAGCTAAAACGTCGTCTGCACGATTGATAAAATTACATGATTATCAGTCATGCCATACCTCATCCTACGCCACGGACTGCAGATCGTCCTGAGCTTTTAGTCTGTGAGAGTCACAACATTTTCTACTTCATCACCAAGGCATAGACTGAACTGTGTGGGTTTAGATACTGGGAAGCGCAGTGGATGGGCTTGGAAAGAGGGCGTGGCGAAAGGCGCGGCAGCTGCTGTGGGTGTGACCTTGGCTTCACTTCGATAGGCGCTCCTGACATCATGACTGGATGTCGTCTGCTAAAGCCCAAGCTTTTATTTTGGCGGGAAAAGGCGGTGAAGCGTGCCTCACAACTCTCTAAGGGCAGCGCGTGGAGACCCACCGCATCCCTAGTGAGTGAAAAGCTCACAAAACTCCAATGTCCTCCATGTCAATAAAAACTAGGAAATTGTGCAAGGGATGAGGGGAAGGCTCAAAGAGGAGGCATTGGGATACTCATGCCATCTCTTTCGAAGGGCATATCAGGGATGACACTTGGTACGGGGCGTGGCTGGCCAGTCTCACCCTTTGGGAATTGACAGTCATACAAATAGGCATATTCTTAATTGGTATACAGTAAAGGGATGAGAATTTACGATACAATTTAAATTCACATACATTGTGGGTATGATGGTTTCTTTGTCCCTCTCTCATAGATCTATCAAAGGTCTTACAATTTTTTTTCCAAATAAAGAAATGAGAATTTCTTATTTGATTTAAAGGCACACATAATGTTATCGCATTGGTTGTGGGCTGCGAATTTCTCACGGTGCCTTTAATGAAACAAAGTATGCCGTTGTGAAATAGACTTGGATTGGATATCCTCTTTGTCACTGTTAAATCTGTTTCTACGATGAACCTTATTAACAGAAATGTGTATCAAATAGCTCAGATTTCCCCTGTTAGCCATATTTGTCTAAACTACGACTAGATAAATTTTCATTGAAATTTTCACAGTCTATCTGATAACATACTCCATCGAGTATATCACCTGTCCCTGGACATACTTTAGATTAAAATTACCTTTGTAATCTACTCCTGACTAGATTGAAGAAATGTGATTTTGGGCGGGATTTGTATTCGTTTATATCAAGACAATGTCCAGCACGCAGGTATTACTGATCGCGCAACATCTCCTCACATGATTACACAAATACTCCCTTCCTCATTTGCAACCAATTAAGAAGTACGTCCCTCAGATGAAGGAGATGCTTGCGAAAAAAACAACCATGTCAGACCACCCTTGAGGCGCGAAATATGAGGCACAGTCTCTGTTGTCCTGTCAAGATTGCTCGCATGTTGCTAGAGGGGATTGGGGGAGGGAAGAAGGGAGAGGACGGAGGAGGAAACGGAGACCTCCTCCATGACAAGTATCAGCCTCCCCCTGTCCTCCCTATCTCCTCCCTCTCTACAGTCGCCGAGCGTTTCTCCAGGGTGGCGGCGGATACCAGTCTCTGTATCACATGCCTCCCAGGTGGCGTCAGCCAAAACATGGCCGCCACGCAGGCGCAGAATTCAATTATAATTTTGACGAGATGAGACAGCGAGAGTTCACAGCCCTGAGGCGTATGTAGACTGAGCGGGTAAGAGGCGGGAGAGGCCAAAGAGAGAGAAAGAGAGAGAGAGAGAGAGAGAGAGAGAGAGAGAGAGAGAGAGAGAGAGAGAGAGAGGGGGGGGGGGGGGGCTGTCATCGGTGACACAGCGATGCCTGACGTATGTTTCTCTTTTATTGCGTTTTTTCTTCTTCACGAAATTCAATTTCGAAATGAGAGATTGTACATCGTCTAAGTCGTATGGAAATGAGGAATGTTTTTGATTCAGATAGGCGACGACTAGAAGATAGGTGAAACTAGCATATGTGCAATAATAAATCTTCCTGTTTCATAACTGTCATATATGCCAGGTTTGATGTTGTAGATACCGGATTCGGTTTTAGCAACCAAAGGCGGACATCTTTACTGGTGCTGTTCAATTACAAATCTTCAATAGCACGACGTGCAAATAAAAACCAGAATTAAAAAAAGAGAAAAGGAGGAGAGTAAAAAGACGGAGAGGCGCCTGAGCTGGCAGTTTGCTGGCATGAGACAGGTGGTTCCGAAACAGTGCGGGCCACTGACAAAAACACAATCGATTCGAATACATCTTGGAATGTTAGTTCTGGCTCAGGTTGAGCCAAGGCTGTTGGATGCGTGCCAAGAACTGGAGGCCATTGAAGTGGGAAAGACTTAAATGCTACACATCTTCCTCACATCCGAACACAGGCTTTATCCCCACCAATTTCTCGGTCATTTTCTTTAAAAAAAACAACAACCTAGAACGTACCGGTTCATATGTATCTTTTCTCACCTGCTACAAAAAACAAGATACCCATTGAAAATGCACTGTTTCTCTTATCTATCTGGCGGTGAACAAGAAGCATTAAGCTATGAATAACAGGTGCAAATACCACAGAGACTGCGGATAGTTTGCAGTATAACAAATAAGAAAAATTGGAAAAGAACTTAAAGCACTTTTCAGCATTGTTACTGTGTGACACAATGTAAACTGTTCGCTGGAAGGCCGTAAGATCTGCACTGCAGAGGCCTGATTATGTACAACTTATTAGTACAATAAAAAACTCTACAGCATGTTGTCGTGTAAAATATTGATATCCACAACGGCTTGATTTTAGACCCACTTATTAGCGTCATTATGATACCTGTTTCCCATATGTATGCATTGCAGCGACACACCTGACGATAAATAGGCCAGTTTTTAACGAAAACTAAGATTTGTTGTTTTCGGTTGTTCTTTCCTGGTCTGACAAGGAAATTAAATCTGTAACTTCTTCTTCAGTCAGATTTCTTTGTTATATAGCTTGAATTTGTCATAAATCTTTGTTTCCTGAATAGAAATATGCAGGGCGGACTTGCTGGAGACACCAGGAGGAAGTGGCGGGCAGGAGACTTAATTCACCCCCTCCCCCTCGCGGGTGCCTGTCCCCGTCTACAGTGAGCACTTGCTTCAGCGCTCTCTCAGCATCAACATGAACTTAAGCACCACCCTTCCTTCTTACTTGCTTTCGCCTTTTGACTTTCTTCAACAATGAGGACACAATAGACTAGCACTGTAGCGACTTTATATATCTACTTACGATTATTACCTATTCCTATATACCTATGGCCGTACACTCTATGCTTACGTTCTTGGGGGTGGAGTAACTTATGAATACTGCCCAAGGTTGCCGTATACTACCCAAGGTTGACATTTAGACCAATCAGATATCTTATAAGATTCACATGAAAAGTGCAGTGGGGAGAAAACATAGAGTGTCAAATTACTCGCTAACGTTGGATCTAGCTTTGCGTTTGATGGTGGGAGAGCAAATAATGCTAATTATCGTTATTAAACCACATTTGAAGGTATATAGGAATAGAGAAACCAAGTTTCCGGAGAGAGAAAGTCAAAGTTACTAGGTAAGGCTTGGAAAAAGTACTACCCCCGGCCAAGGCCTTGGGCCGTGATTTTTCCGAGCCTTACCTCGTAACTTTGACATTCTCTCACAGGAACATAGTTTCCCTCTATTTCGTAATCTTATATAACATTAATGTTGATAGGTTTTCATGTTTTAGACGTACCCTTTAAAATAGTCTAATTATCTACCTTCGATGTAAAGTCCGGCGCAGCAAACATACTTCTATTGTTAATAAATACTACTTTACTTCCACTCAACGACTCCTTATTTAACACTTCGTATTGCTTTCTAACCGATAGGTGCAATGTTGAAACACTAGATTGTGGATGATTATTGAAGTAGAACATAAGGGCCAGATGTAAAACTTGAGCTAATGAAACGGAACCCAAGATCGCTGGATATTTCAAACCACCACATCTCATTAATCTCATCCCATCAACACATTCGCTCAAAAAGAGTGTTAACTTTGTATTAATTGTACCTACGGACGTGGTTTGTCGAAGATATGTTCTAACCTGCAACGCAAAGGCACATACATCCTGCTAATCGGTAGAATGCCTATGGATATCTTTAACATTGAAATGAAAACAAAGTCACGAAAAATTAAAGATGCCCACATCTTTATTGCGTTGACCGCCTATTGAGAACGGCGAACGCTGCAGGTGTGGCTGAAAGGCTGTTTGGGACTATGAACTGGTGAGTCTTGGGTACACCATACCATAGTCAGACTCAGTACTATACCAGTGCTTTCACGATGATGATGAGGCGAATGTTTCCCATTCCCACTGAGAAATCATCCTCGCACAATCCTCCGCCTAAAGCCACCAAGGGGTCTTCGGTCCTCCTCAAGATGGCGTCTCGGTGGGCATTGTGTTTCTATATAGATGTAGGGTAGGTATCATTTTCTACTTGTCTTTTTTATACGCACATTCTAATGCCGCCAACCCCCTCCCTCACCGCAACAACTCAGAACATGCAGGGACTATCTCATCCCGTGGTATCAGTGGGAGGATCAAACGACGGTCTCGGGCCGTGTCCGCAAGGAGAGGGGATGGTGTCGGGCCTTGGGGTAACGGGAGAGGGGGTCGGTCGACCGGCCCCCATGCATCACCTACCCGGGGGCTGTCCGGGGATAACCCGGGCCACCAGCCACCAACGCCTCCAGGGCTAAGGCCAGGGCTCAAGGGGCGAAACCAATCGATGGCTACATGATAGACCCCGGGCGCGGCAAGATCCTATCTGGATTTCTACGTATATAAGGACCTTACATCACGGCCAGCGGGCTCATTTATCACAGCGCCGCCGGGGCCCTTATCTGGCCCGCCACCGCAGTGTCACCGTCCGCGGACCCGTCCTAGGGTGTGCGCGGTCACCCCATGCCCTCTCCCCTCCGACGGTCGCGTACCCCGCGGAGATAATAAACACAATGCTGTGGTATAAGCGACAGCCACTCTCGTCTCCTCTGTCGTGTGATTTACATAAATATAGCTATATAAGTGGCTGTGGGCGGTGAGTCGTTTATAGACAGTCCTCTTACCGCTGTGGTCTGCGGTGTATAGAAAAACGAGCAGTCCCAGAGTGTATTCCTACGAAGCCAGCATCAAGCCGGGAGACAAATAAAATTGTCCACTTGTCTTACAAGGACTTGTAGGTGTATATTTTAATAGATAATAAGGCAATAATTCCTGAGTCTGATGACAGTTATTGATATGTGGATCCTCAATGCCAGCGAGATGTGTTCAATTTGAATATAAATGGTCAATTATTGAAGTCGTCTTTCAAACTATAATAGGTCTTGACATAGGCACTGGCTTTTGGTTCTATGTGTTGGATGCGCTGCTTATCTTTACTGAAATCAATGTTGCAAAGATAATCATAATGCAGTTTAGGAGCAACTTTCTGATGAAAGCCATGGAAAAGAGAATGTAAAGCCTATAAGACATCGACATTTGTTTCCGATTCAGCCCGACCATCGGGTCGGTAAGAGTCGGGAATAAAATGGCGATGTCTTATACCTATAAGACATCGGCATGTAGACTCTTCCCGACGACACCTCCTGCCTTTATAACCTCGTTAAACAACCCGATTCAGTGCAAAGAGAGCAACCGGGAGCTTGGCCCGGCTGAGTCACGGGCTGGGTGATAGGTCTATATAGGCAATGATACAAAGTATAATAACTTCTGTTCTATTTAAGATACCAGAAAACAGATCTTTAACTGCCTCTGTTTCAAATACAAATCGATATAAGAAACTTCTAAATCGGACTGGAAGATAGGTAGCATCGCTATTCAAACGTCCAACTCAGAATCGGTAAGAGTCAGTGAACGTGCGTACATCGAAATCTTAAGGTCGGGGAGAGTCGGTCATATTTGACATGTTAGTAATGCCCGACGCTTTAGGAAAAGCAATAAAATCGGGTCGGCGAAGTGTGTACATCGACCCGATTGACGCAGATTGTCACAGACCCGACGGATCCGTCGGGCAAATGTTGAATCGGACACAGCCGTCGGATCGATGTCTTAAAGGCTTAACACGGATAGATGCACTCAACTGAACCAACTGAAGCATTTAATCTGAGCCCAGATATAATTTTCACAAACAAGAATGGGGAAGAGATGTCCATAGACTTGCTCAGAAAATCGTATTAGAACCGCAATAGGTCTTAATACTGACAGTACCTTTTGTATCGTACATGGCATATGTACTTGATACATGCTAACAATATCCTCTGCTCTTGTCGATACTATTGATTATTTATATATATAGGATGTATGGTTTCTCGTGCATCCAAAACATTGCATTTAAATTTTGTAACCACTATTCCATTTGATATTAAACCCGCGTATTTAATGGTGCATATTTCTCCGCAGTGACACCCTGGCGCCATGACAGTTGAACATATCCAGACCCGAATTGCTTTTAGAGATATTGACGGCAGACAAGAGAATTACTTTATGAATATGCCAGTATCATTGATGACGCCATCCTCCTGACGCGGAAAGCACACTGAAAATAGTACTGGCTATCAGACAGGACACCCTTTGAAAAAAGTACACCCTCTAATGCGATATCATTTTCGTATCACACGCCACGCTCTGAATATTCTGTAAAAGAGGCTCAAAAAGGGGGTAGCTCTTTACTTCACATAGCCATTGGCATTACCATTCAATCACAGGGAAGGGGACCAGTAAGAAACGAGGCGGGATCCCATTGAGGTGTGAGATCCAACGTGTGGGGTGAGCACCGCGTTTCGCCCGCGTTTTAAAAACGGAAATAGAAGGGGGATCCCTGCCAGTTTCCCGGCTATTGAGCAGAGGGCCCAAGCCCGACGTTGATAAGGGTTATCTCCTGATAAGTCGACGATGGGCGCGTCCCGTGATGAGAGGGCGACAATTCCGTCACCAGCGCCTACTTCCGGTACGTAGTGGCCGCCTGCCGGGCGCGTTACCCATTACAACGCATTAGCTTCCCTTCAGCGCCAACAGGGAGCCTGGTGGTTGAGTTTATGGCCGCATCTTGGCCTATCCTAGAAATCTCCGCCTGGGGTTGCCTTGGTGACCTAACGATGACGGGGGCTGGGGGGGGGGGGGGGTGATTGGATTGGGAGGAAGCAAGGATAAGGGGGTTGAAGGGCATTGGAAGGGACGCCTGGAAGTATAACAACACAACATACCGACATTTTGTGGACTTCTTATACTCAGCCCATCGATGACTGTTTGTAGTGTCCACCGCTAAGGATCAGTCATGCAGGGCGAGGTCGCACAGAGAACCTTATGACGTCGTTATCATCACCATGACGACTGGTAAGGCGAAGGCGTCATGCTGTATGTATGACGGGTACGCACGCACATGGCCCGAGGGCATGTTGGTGAGTTTTCCCCACTCTCTATCAGCCGTAGATACCGACAACGGCCATAGACTGTGGGGCTAGGGCTGAACGCATAGTGCAGTCATCGTTCACCGAACCCAGCACCAGGCGGCCGAGTAGATGTGAGTTAGTAGACCTGTTCTATAAGCAGCCCGCTCAGTCCGCAGTCATAACACATTGGGTGACTGGTAGAACAAGCCGTTTTACCATATATCACTCAATACTTTGTGTAATTATTTTTGACGGGTATGTTATATAGCGTTCGCTATTTCAAGCTATTTTGATTCAATCTATAAAATCTAAAACTCCGTCCGAGATATTTGAAACTATCATTCAAGAGAATTGGAATCAGCCTTAATTAATTGTTATGGACATGGAAAAAAACTACATCAAGCGACAGACATCTTGAAAAGAGGATATCAGTTAATGGAGATATATTGAAGATATCTTAAACAATTTTGAAAAGATGTCTTTATTTATTTCAAACTTTCAATTGTTCTTGCAATACAATATTGACAAAACTGAGGAATAGAATGGTAGAACGGCTGGCCGTAGAAAAGAGGCCTTCGTGTTGAGTGCACGTTAAGAGCACTGCACCAGTGCACATTAAAAGCGCCGTCAGACTACACTCACCAACATCTTTCAAGATAATGACAAAAAGGATCATATATATGCGCGGCTGGTGTATGTTGGCGCCAAGGTGGCGGCTAGATCAAACACTGCTCGATGGCTCATTAGCCACAATTAACACTCCCGTTGGCCACTAGTTCACCCTCCTCCCACCCCCTTGGGGCCCCACACGCTTTCATCACCAAGCTAAAAACACCCACTCGATGTTCTCCCCTTGATAGCTGCACTACAAAACTCGAAGTCTATTCCAGTTAAGTATGACTTGAATAGTACAAAAAAGACGTGGGTGTTGTACTTCAAGCGAATCTGAAAAAATAATGGTGAAGGTGCCGACTAGACATTTCTTTGTATCTAAGAAATCAGAGACACCTGGTGAATTCACGTGAAAGCAAGCAAAAAGATTTTGAGATGGTGATAGAGGGAGATGCGGAAAAAAGATGGTGCTAGGTTTGCGTATAGGGAGAGTTTCTTAAATCATGAAATAGACATTCTGGAAGAATAACAACTTCAAAACATCCGAAAAGTAACAATTTCCTTCTCAAAGATGGGGAGAAAGCAACCTCCACTCATATTGTAATCTGCAGGAATTGAGTGATTTGCAATACATGATTATGATTACATCGTGGATCTGATTATTAATTTCGGGGAGAATTTAGTCGGGTGTAGGAAAGGGGACAGTCATCAAAACAGCTTTTAGGAGCAGGGCCCCCTGGTGTTTCTGGCACAGTAGACACGCCGGCGTTCTCATACTGAATGCTTTGGGAGCTGCATACCCATCCTCTTGTACATACATGACACACTCGTGCGTGAAGGATGCGCGTTCGAAGAATGGCTGAAACAAACTGAAGAAAGGGGGCGCGACGTCCGTTGACGCTGCGTAGTGATAGATACCGAGTCATCGATCTCAGCGCCACACAGCGGCGTACCTCCGCCTTCATATATCACAGAGACACCTCATGAGAAAAGTTGCGGATCAAAGAGAGTTTGGATGTTGTCAAAACACGTCTTAGATGATAGAATCCATCTTCGAAGCAAAGCCTAAGTGCGTTTTAGATATATTTCCCCTATCATCAGTCATGGTGCGTCTTTTCTTCAATGTGGTCGTTTTTATTATAGAATATTTTAGGCAGTCAAGAATTTCTCATTGACACACGTGCGTAGCCATCATTCCCTAGAAATAAGTACTTATATCTGCATGGTTGCCTGTTTATCAACGCATCTCAACCTCTGGTTCGTGACAACTAGAACAAAACTTGAGATTTAAATGATACGACATAATTGAATTTGATTAAATCGTAGTAACATCTAGTATTAATAGGTACTGACGTAATGACACCCACTTCCATAGAGCCTATTCAAGCAGCATAATCTTATAAGACAGGAGTCACAACCACTGACCCTTTCTGATAAAGGCAGTGCAGAGATTGTAAATTATCATCAAATCTGAGATACATAAACAACGTGGTGGATTAAAGTTAACCGGGTGGAGGTGGCTGGTGACCCCTAGGTCACATCCCCGACCTCCATATCCCCACTCCCACCATCTCACCATCCTCACCGCCCTCACCACCGCCCATCAGCGGCGACCGGGGCGCCGTATCATCACTGACTATGCGCATGCGCAAACTGAACACGGTGGGCGTTCGACTTCCGGTCGGTCAACGCAGCGACAGACGCTAACAAACGCACAATAGGTCATCAGGGACGCACGGCGTCTGACTGCGGCGTCTCCCGTTGTGTGGCGCCACCGATGGGCGGCCGACATGCGACTTGTTTACGGTGTTGGTGCGGGCGCCGGTCGACAGAGGGAGCGATATGAGTGACAGGCTTGCTGATATAATGAGACGCAGGCAGGGTGTAGCGACCATTAGTATGCCCGCCATAGATAACCCGTGACACGAGACCGGTGGCTCCGTCTATCGCTGATTCAGGCCAGACTGGGGTCATGTCAAGGTCGGTCAACCCCGGGCTGGTTCAACTCCACAATTCTGCTGAACCCGTCATAGCTCCCGCCAATACATATACACCATTAAAAGCATAGAATACACTGGCTTGCACAGTGCTCGGTCTATGGGCACAGCCTAGTGTACTTTACATGTCTTCTTTATCAAATGTATCTGTAGAGGTATAAAAACACCCATATCAGGCAACACGGTAGGTGAGATGCACCCTATAACGTGTCATTAGCACCTATAGAGGCACTTTCCCATGCTGATATTGCCTTTCTGTGACATATGGCCATGCAATATTCACCGGCCTGTCCACGTGTAGATCCGGTTACAGTTTACCATAAGTAAATAAAGGCGGGCAGATAGCCACACACAGCCATGCTTGAGTCGGTCTCAGGTGGCTCTTGTAGGTCGCAATGTGGACCAATAACACTATCGCGCTGGAACGTATCGTCATTCAACCGAAAATAGACCTCTAAGAAAATATCCAGGAATAAACCAACCAGATATTGATTTTCCATATAATTGTAATTGGAAAACATCGGAGTGACGATGATCTGTAAAACTCGTTAAATTATGGGGAGTGATAAAAAAGCAACACTGATACATCATCCCTTTGTTTAACACCAGCAATGAATCTCCTATAAAACATTCATTAAGAGATCTCCTACAAATTCCTGGTGTATCTATTCTGCAGAACAACCTGATTGGAAAGTACAATAAATGCACTACGGATAAGAAAAGAACATTTTGATGCAGGTAGATTCGAGGTTCAGTATTGACAATCAATAAAAATGGTAAAACATCTTTTAAAACCTATAAAAGACAACTTCTACAAATAACCCACAAATTTACCACATACGAAATCCAAAATGATACACATCTGGTCAGAAGCAAAAGGTATACCTATAGATATTCATACCGTAAAACATCCACAAATTGCCTTAGAAGCCCAATGCAAATAGAAAGTCAGAATGCAATATCTAAAATCCATAAGATCTTTGGAAAATATAAACAATCTATATATGTAAAACAATATTAAAGGAAATCTCATGGGAAAAACATATAGCATAAAGGGTAGGTGGGTATCTAAATATACACGAATATCTAAGTCAGAATAATTGCAGTAAACTAAATACGGGGAACCCATGTATCCATTACCAATAAAGTCAACCTCGTGCATATATGCCTAATGTAAAGTGTCCTTCTTGGTAGTGGCTGGGAGACCAAGGGGAAATCCGATCACTGGGTGAGACCACTGCGTGGGTGGTTAGTTCTCCGGGCCAACAGGAATAGAAAACAGCCGTTGAGGTCTTCTGTAATGTACCTCACAGTTTGCGGACCGCGGGCCGTAAAGACGAACAGGGCGGTTAATGCGTGTTTCCAGCACGCATATTAAGAACCACTGTAGAAATTTGAGAATGGCTCAGGGCATTCTAAACATCCCTGAATATTCAATTTTGTTGGTATCATTGTCTGAATGCCATATATGATTTATTAGCGACACATGATCACGTTGGTTACGGTCAAACTTCCCCTCCTAGGGTCAACAACAAACAACAAGATCAACAAAACAAATGATAGAATGTTTCTCACAACCATAATATTCAACGAAAATGCCTGGTCATTTCTAACATTTCCATATACTACTTACAATTTTGCAAGTTCATTACTGATCTCTTGTCCACAACAATAACGTTACCCATCATTTCATTATTACTCAAAGGCATTTAATTATGAGGCTAATGCTTTAGAGTGATTAGTGTACGGCATATGTCAAATGGAGGAGACATAGTTGTATCATTAGGGATAAACTGATGGATGATGGTGCTGTTGATGACCATCTTTTTCTATACCGTTACTCCTAAGCATAAGTATGGATGGAAACGCCTGAGATTAATCATACTAGACAGGCTTGTGTGGCCAGCCTGTCATAGTGATATATTGTATAGTGAAGAGAAACTGAGAAAAACAATAAGACAACCTACTAATGATTGTGCGAGTTAGCATCTGATTAGTGCATTAGACATGTACCTATTTTCACACAACTACACACAATATGCAATATTGTTCTAGGTCTTGCTCGGCCTATCAAGTTGGACATGCTATTGCTCTAGGTGCCTTTAACAGTATCGGAAAACGGTGACCAGATGAAATTCCATTTAACCATCCGTGATTTGCTTGAAATCCTTGAAATAATTATTGTCGTTGCATGTTGCGAGGACTATGAAGAGACGTCACGAGTTTGAGTCTGAGTTTATTTATGCCACGCATTTTGTTGAGTCGAAGACGAGTGTCATTACGAAACCAACAAAATGAGTGCTATGAATACGCTCAAACTCAAACGAGTGGTGTCTAGATTTTATCCTACCCCATTTCCATATTTTTTCAGTATCAGAAAGTAGTGGCATAAACAACACTTTAAGTCACACCCGTGACATAAACAAATCCCATGTTAAGCCTATGGCGTTTTTTTTTATTAGGGGTGGGATAAAGTACAGGCTTTGTTTCATATCTTAGCTGAGGACTTTATCTGGTCCACATTAAATCTATGAGATATGATGACCTGGTGCGACAACAGGAATTTGAATACTTGTGTACAAACTTCTTCCCACTACCACCGGACAAGTGGAGGGAGAGCTCAGTCAGCGCGCTGGTCATGGACTTGGGGATCCTGGGTTTGAGTCACGGCTTTGCCGTTGGTTTCTTGCTTGTTCTTCATCCCCAACTCATAGATTCGGTCTCACCGCGATCTGAATTGCTGACTGTTATTGTGGTGTAGAGCACCAACGAACTAAACAAAGTTGTTTACGATAAATAATGCTTATATGGTGTAGTGTGATTTCAACCAAATAAAGCTAGGTGTATTAAAACCTCCTCGTATTTCTTTTCCGTCATATCACTAACATGCCAATGCATATTTCGAATTCGTGTTTACTAACCTACACTTCCTTCATTGCACACCTCAAAATGTATAATATCAACTCATCTCATCATATATAGATGTTATCACACACAATATAAATATTCGTCTACAACTAAGTCTCTGATACATGATACGGAACAGCATTGGATCAGTACGTCTAATCCACACACGATAAGCATTGCTTAAGATGCTAACCTAGGTGTCTGGCGTGCACACATAAGCATGCCCCCCCCCCCCCCCACACACACACAGAGGAGTAATGTCATCAATGCCGACATCCCAACCCCCTGTGGTAATCTGCCCTCCTTCTGGAGGAAGAGCAAGGATCAAAGCGAATCGGGCCCGGGACATGGAAGCCAGGCTAAATCGTCACAAAGACGAACGACTAGGATTAACTCTAAAATTAGATGAAGACCAAGAGTTTTCAATCAGGTCCTCCACGAGAATGGGACAATAAGCGCCGCCCGGAGGCACAAGGGAAGTGGAGGGGGTAGGGATGCGGAGGGGGTTGGCTGATTACCTCCAGTGAGGGACTGGAGAATAGATGCTGAGCTAGGGGACTGGAGGCTGAAAAGATTGCCTAGAACAGGGCTCAGCAGGGGTAGGAAGTAGAAGACTTTTCTATGGGGTTGGGTGGGGATGTATAGATCTGGGGGTGGGAGATATATGGCTGTGTAGGGTCTGTGTGAAGGTGTGTAGCTGTGTCACGTGTCTGTGCGTATGTGCTTGGGGTGTGTGTGACTGTATTGGTGAGACTATGAAGTGTTTGACAGTGTGTAGAGGTTGTACTTGAATAATTTGTTGCAACAATGGTTTTTGCCGTACTCAGTGGGGATTCTGGATGATACACTTACACAAAAAGGCGGAAACAGTACAGCGGTACTAGACGTCGATCAGGCCACCAAGAACAGGTAACAATATCGTGTCACCAAATGTCAACGTCTAAATGCATATATGGGCCCTTAGACTATTCGTTAAACACCCTTAAATGGTGGTGAAACCACTGGATCGATGACAGGGGGAAGTGACGCTGATTCTTTGCTTACATACTGACGTTGGATATGACGCAAGAATCATTGTTAGCAAATATTGCAACTCGATTGATGTATGAGCCAGGCAAAGCCGTATCCCGTTACATGGTTTCCCTCTCATCATACATTAGTTTCCCCGTAGATTTCTCATGTATTGGATGGCAGAATAAACATAGCGTTGTGACATAGAAAGCAGGGAATATCGACACACCTATTATCACACGGTACCGGTTGACACTCCAGTTACTGCATGGGGTCGTTCAGAGGTCGTCACTATTTGTCCAGGAAGCAATGCTTACTTGTACCAGACCTTGATTATGAACTGAAAGATTCGGTTATTTCCATTATCATTGAAGGTTTGGTTTCTTTATTTGTTAAAGTCTCAGGGTTCCCTGAGGGCATATATAGAGACTATAACTCGAGGCTATGCTTTTCTCACTGGTTTTACGCTACAAGGGTGGTGATTGAAAACATTTAGGCAGAAATCACACCCCTAATCATTCGCTAAGGTGAAAGTTCTTTTACTACCCACTCCACACAGACATGGTATGAGAAGGACTGATATTTGATATCGCAATGTTGGGGATGAAGGGGAAAGGTCGAATACACATTCATGTACATTAAGGCCCGGCGTCCACCTAGTACGATATTGCTCCTATATGATCTACAATGTACCTCCCGATAACAAATCAAAATCGCGTCGGAAGGTCACCTTCTATCGGGGCAGTTGACCACGTTTCAGCGATTAGGCACTGAAAAGCCCTTATGATGAATGGTGGATTGGCATGTTTAGACATATGTCTAGACATATGTCTACGATTTTGCACCTTCCCAATATGTCTCCGATATTTTCTTTTTGTATCGGTGCCATATCGGTGGGTATAAATTTCTATCGTAGTAGGTGGACACCAGGCCTTACAGTAAATGGAGACATAGGGTTGTCTTTACGTAAAACTATTCTTGTCATGTTTATCGTAATCTGTATCACAATTTCCTAATGCATAATATTTTTAGTGGGAGCTTTAATCTCTCTTTACTGGGTTTTAGTCAATTTTGGACCGAGTGTTATTTCCTTCCTCTTTAGTGATATAATATTTCTACATATTAGTATAGAGAAATGAGAAATACACCCAGGTGGTCGGTCTCTGATCGTGGTTTATTATTCACGCTTGCCTATATGTGTGCCCTAGCACCGGGTTCCTCTGAAAGTCAAGGTTCGGCAAAGTTTTCAGCTTGAAGACTACGCGTGCGCAGCTGGGCAATAACGTGGCGGGGCCGCCTCCCGGCACGCCGCCAGCCTGCCCGAGGTGCGAGACCGTCGATACTTCAGGGTACTCCCGGGAGACCAGCCACCCGTCCCCGGGGAGGCACGTTAGCACCCGCCGTCCCCACGGCCCCCATCGCCGGCCGGCCGCAGCGCCACCGCCGGCTGAATAATGCATTGCGGCTGTAGGCAGGCAGGTCGCCGCCAACCGCCGACGTAAATAACGGGCGTCGTCATGTATCAATCCCCTGCAAGCATGTGCGGGAGGAGGGAGGTACGTCACATCGGCGACGTTGTGGATGACGTGGTGGCGACATTTTGTGAAGAGGGGTATGGAAGGAGTGAAGCCACAAGGTGTGACTCGCACGACGGTCAGACAGGACCGAGCAGGTGTGACTGGAACCGCCGCAATACTATGACTTCCTTCTTTAAAATTCTAAAGATGTATGTGGGCTTATCTAGATTCTTTTACATCGTGCGCTACACAATTGGGACTTGAGGCTAAGTAAAACCTCAATAACAAAACATAAGGGGAATACCTAATGTATTTGCTCCGCAATAACATCCATCGTTCAGTAGGCTCCAAGCCAAAAAGCTATTTCTACATCATTGAATGCCTGAATCTTCTCCATTTAGTTGCTATTAGTTGTTAATGATGATAAAGGCCATATGCCTGGTAATATGCATGGCTCCAAGGGAAACAAGCAGGGAAGAGGTAGACGTATGGTCTATTACAGTTAGTTAAGTGTTAAGTGTCCTTCCAATCATACCATCAACCAACATCGAGTTACATATATAGGCCTGGGTCCACAGTAACAGACCACTGTTGAAACGCCATATAACCCGGTACATACATATAGTTGGTTAGCGTACATTCACTCTCGTTCAATGCATACAATTAGGGCGGGGTCTTGTCCTCGGAGCACCAAATTAATGAATAATCTATACTGTACATCACCTGATGTTGTCAGAGCAAAGGGTAGACCTCTGTGCCTGTATGCACGAACAACTACCAAGTCGACGTAACAGTCGATGGCCCACTCCCCAAACGTAACCACGAGCCACCATGCATATTTTCATAATAGGTGGGTCCTATCAAAGCCCTACCACTTGGGGCTATTGTACAACGGGCTCTAGATGTCGCGTGGAGAAGGACGGGAGTTCCGAGACAACATTTAGCCGTGTAAATACTCCAGGTCCCAGAAGCTCTCATTCTATACACCCCTAATATTCCCGTGACACCGACACCACCGGCTGGTTATCGGCACTCCATCCTGGTTACCTAACCAGCACACCACCAACCAGCGGGGCAAATGGAGGCTTTCTGTTTTGTAACCAGCAGTGTGGATATTACTCAATACAGTCCGAGCTCCAGCGCAGTGATCACACAGCTGGATTAGGCAACATGGAGGCAGGAATTCTTACATAACAGCCGTGAGTGATGCTTCAGATTATATCAGATGTCAACAGGCACTGGACAGTAAGCAATCTAGCAATTATACGTCCTGTTACTCATCACTTGATTGTTAACAATAGAGTAATGCATACGGTTCAAGTTCGGGAAGGCAACCACCAAAAATTACCTGGTTAGTTGTAACATTTTCATATACTACTCACGATTCGTTTTCTGAACATGAAACACTTTATGTCAACGCAAATGTGATTATTCACTACTTATCTACTCGATCCTAGATTAGAATTGGAATAAGCGATATCACTTGAGTAAGTACAGTGTATAAAGATATATTTCAGAAATGCCGCTCACATAAGATAAAAGGTTATCGCTGAATTGATGTAAATGAGCTGTTCGGGCTATAAAACCAGCCAATTCAGGCTGTGCTACCGTCAGTATCAATACACGATCTTTTCGTCTAAGCTTGCCCCTCTTACTAAAGTATGACTGAGAAATAGGAAAACGGCAGATAATAGACTTCTGATATGTAACCATGTCTTTAATATTTGAATTTGTTCTAAAAATTATTTTCCGAGGTGCACATATTATGATCCTGGCGTATAGACCCATCACTGATGAGAAAGGAGGAATGGAAACTGTACCAGTAAGCAGCATCTGATGCCTGATGGTGATACTAATAACGAACAAACGTTGTGTAACTGAGTGAAGGATCGCAGCCCAGCATTGCTTTCACTGTGCATGATCCTCTGTCAACACTGGAGAAGCGTCGGGCCCACAGATACTTCGAGCTGCTCCATGATCAACTCAAGAGCAACTCGCCTTGCTGTGGCAGTGTGCATGAGGCGGTGAGTAAGAGCAAACAGAGGGCCCAGCCTATGCCTCCCTCTGCCATCAACTAAGACAACACGTGGCAGCGTTTTCAGCCAGCGGTTCAATTTGTTTTATTTGGTTCCCGCGGAGGACAAGCGGCGCTCGGCTTTAGATAACACGCACCCTCGCGTGCCTTGGCGCTTCACTCAGGGAAAAAAATTCCTCTTCCCCTGGAATAACAAATTAAAGTATCCTGTGCCTTGTCTCCAGTCCGTCTTGTTTTCAAGAAGGGTCTGAAGGCACTATTGGGTTGTTTTGTGATGTTATCCCCGAAGGGAATGCCGGATGTCGTCTCCTCGTTCCTATTTAATCTCTTAATTCAGAATGGAATGTTTGATGGTTTACCTCTATATTAGATCCGAGGACCAGCTTAGTATAATCTTACACGTAGCTACACGAACATGTAGTCAAAGGTAGTCAACCTTTTCATAAAATGAATACAAGATGATATCAATAATCTACATAAAAACTCTTATACCAAGGTTGTATACACACATATAAACGTTTATATAGGCACAAGTCTATACGTATGCTGTAACCGATGTTACAGAAGATGCAATATGACAAAAAGTGAACAACTGCAAAAAAAGGAACCACGCTGATATAGCAGATCAAAGTTTCATAAGCCGCTCCAAGAAAGTTAAACCAGCACTTGTAAAGCCTAGGCGAATCTGAAACTGCAATGTTGTGTTGTGTATCCGCACAAATGAACCACGTACCCCTGTTCAGTTCAATCTCATAGTGAGTAAAATGCAGAATTATGACACAATGTGCACTCTGCCATTTCTCCCCCTGACGAGTAACTTGCGGTATCTTTTTGGGTGTTTCGTTTCAGTGTTGTTTAAATGATTCATCATTGGCATTTGCAGTTGAGATTCCGTTTAATATGGGACTATTGCTTTAAGAAACATTTCACGAGTTGCCTATATCTTAGCATCACGATGCCATTAAGCAGAGCAACCACCTTTGGCATTTTATTTCGGAGCAGATTACAGTAGCTCCTACTCAGTATAATCAACCTGTGGGCCCTGTGGCTTCTTACCTTTCTCGCTGATCAATTCTACTCGACATGATGTGGGGAGGGGGTATGCGGAAGCCGTGGTAAAGGCATGAGCAGATAGCAGGTATAGTGGAGGAGCGGGGTGGGCAATATACGTCTAAATAGTCTCCACGGGAAAGGTCATTCTGCAGGGACTGACAGCAGATGTCAGGACATGTCTGTCACTGCGAAGTCTCCCGAAATACCAAACATATGGTGACCACAATATAACGTTGCTAGACATTATAGGCACTCGTGTCCTCTAAACATATGGTACATAAGCATATATGAAGAAGGAACAGGATATGCGATGTCCTGTTTGCAAACCAAATAAATCAGGCTTGGCACGTCTTCAGACCCTACAATATCAGGGCCTGAAGATTGCACTGAGGGTGCATCCTCGTACTAATACAGCAATAATTCATAGAAGTGTACAGATGCCGTTACTAGAAGATAGAAGAAAGCATCATGTTCTTATGTTTATGAACAGTTTATTGAAAAATGACGATTTGTTAGAAAAATCGGAGAGAACCACGAGGCTACACCAGGCACCTGTATTTCAAACCATACTACCCAGAGTTGAATGTTACAAGAGGAACCTGAGATACTTTGATGCTTTATTATGGAACGGTTTTCCTGTTCAAATGAGAAGTTTTGAATCGCTGAGTTCTTTCAAGATCGCCCACAACCTTGGAGTCACTAAAAAATTGTATTCCGTAATTCATACCTGGAGATGGTGGCACCCATGCCTAGCAAGAAACTCTGCTGAAGAATTGCTCTATGCCTTATTAAGGAGATTAACGCATGTAATTTAATTTAATTCAATTTTGTTTTTCTGTATGTTAAGCTGTGTCAGATAAAGACCTGGTTCCCAAAATCTGTCTGAAGAATAATTAAGTCTCGGATAATATTCTCCATTCATGGTCAAAGCTTGTTCTAAACAATGATACACGTTGTGGGGTAATCAACTTTGATACATAACGATGCCATTCAATATTATACACATCAGTTATGGACAGTGTAAATGTAATTATGAGAGTTGTTGAGACTACAAGTCACCTTAAGATTATCTGGAGGTGTCATTAAGTAACAAGCCGTAATGCTGAGGTGCCTTTCGGGAAACGGTCCTCAGCTTTTATAGCTTGCTTGACATATTCCTGAAACAATCTGTTGACCAATCATTTAATACAAACCAAAGTGAGGTCCTGCCCAGAGATACTACAATAGACCGTGGCTTTGGTGTATCAAATGGATCATTAAACAGATATCAAAGGTTAGTCATGCCAACGAATAAAATTTTGTATGACTGCGTACCATACCTATTCACATTATATTACCTTGCACAATTCCTTCTGATATTTATAATAATACATAATTACCATCATATAGAATAAGCAACCAAATTACCCTATGTATGCCTGATCTTATGAATTCTGTCCCAATAATATCTGGTATAATTCAGTCATAGAAGTAACGTTGGAAAGAAATACCAAAACCTATCGCGGGGTATCGCATTTATGGGCAAAATCGTTGGATATTCCTTATGACGTATCTAGTGTACATAAAAGAATAGGAGAGTTGCAGGAAACATGTACCTCTACTCTAATGTCCCCATTTTAACTAATCTGTGTCGTTTTTGCAATTCAAAATATTTAATTGATTCTATAAAGTTTAATAGCATGGGATCAGACTATTACAGAACATTTGGGTTATAGTTTAATCCTGTACAATGTAACAAAATACTCGGTGTGTTTGTATTATCCGCACCCACAGTTAAGTAAAATTAAATATTTCTTTACACTATCACCGACTAACCCTGAGAATGGCCTATACTGTCCTGGTCTTGGCCAGACTTAAACCGCCGTCCTGGTATGAATCTTCAAAGAAACTTGCCGCTGTCGGCGCAGGGGCAATTTGGCGGGCGCAGTGGCTGTGCTGACCCCGGCCTAACATCGCATAATCTGTGTCTGTCCGCCCTTTGATGTGTGTAATACTCCAGGGGCGGCCTTTCTGATCTGGGGTCTGCCTAATCAACATGGAGAGGCGGTCCTCTGGGGCAGAGGTCGGCAGCGACGCCGTGTCAGAAAGCACTGATTACGGGCAGGGCGCCGGAGCAGCTCCGCTTCATGCTCTACCTCCACGAGCAACTCGCCGACCAGTTCGCGGAACAACTGGCCGAGGTACATAATGGTGAGGCTAGGACGACGAGCATTGCTCCTCGAGGGGCTCCCTGTATATACACAGAGCCACACACTGCTGTTTAGATTCTGAAATACTAACACTAGGAGCAAATAGTATGTTCATCATTGATGAATGAGTGTGCAGTTATAAATTAATAACAATTAAAATGCTTTGGTTACATTCAGTCTATGGAAAGCACCAATGGGTCAAGGAGGTATTTTGGTCTTGAGTGATTGGTCTGGTCAGCTGGGCACAGCTCTATGACCCTAAGACACTGGCCCCCTGCTCCTTTATCAATCCCACAGTGAATAGGACGCAGAGAGTGAATGGATAGCTTTTATGCAGTACGTGTATGTATAGCGCGAGCAAGCACGCTCTAAAAAGTAAATATATTATCCTTTGCTGAAGAATATTCCTACTGGATATCACAATGCAAGACGCAACAATGTAGCTTCATTAAGGGGAGGATCCTTAATCCTCTCACATTTTATTTGTCACTTATACACTTATAATGATAATTTAGACAAGGAAATTTAAGACATGGGACGAATGAATGAATAATCAATACAGACTAATGTACCATGAGGAGAACTCAAATCTGTATCTAGTCAACCAGAAATGCTACGTATTTGACTGCACACATTTCATTTTTATACTAAAAAGTTAACCTCGAATGCACGGATTTTTCTGGTTGTTTACTGCGGTGTAAGGTGAGCATTTCTTAAAAATTAAAAAAAATATAGACCCGCCCCTCATATAGTGAGAGAACAGACCTGTCTGTGAAGGCACCCGCAGCGGTCGTGACCGGTCAGGTTGGCAGCAGGACCAGTCAGGGGTGTATATAAGCCAGGTGGGAGGGGGGCTACCGACCACTCCTGGGTAGGTATCGGTGGGCCATGGATCATGGACAGGTAACTCTGAGAGAACATGGATCTCCTGTGAGTGCAGCTGCTTCATTTATTGCAAAGAGCTAGTGGTGGGACATAACCAGAGAGATAAAGAGAAAGATACACAGACATACAGATACAGTATACACACATACAATCACACAGGTCAACATTGTGTGTGACAGGCACACTTGTGCTCACAGAGCCATAGCTGCAATAATACACACAGACAGGCATACTTCAGGTAAAAACTCACATACACAGAGCTGTACAGTATAATATTCCACACTCAATCTATAACTTATAAGGTATTACTTATCATACTCACTCTCACAATATGCCATGTTGTGCAGTTGTGTATCCCAGTCTCACCCTACTAAATACAGCCATTGCATGTGTTCACACTGAGATTCAGAGAGCCAGTGAAGCATACACAGTGCTCACAGGGGTTTTATAGGTGGTCTAGGGGTCAGTCTATGGAAAGCCCAGATATGCACCCGTCCCATTCCCCGCGTACCTGATGGCCGTGTGGGCAGGACTTACCCTTTAGGCTTAAGACAGCTTAATTGGTTTGTATAAGCTTTAACAGTCATTCATCTTCGGTTACTATTACGTCGCCCTCTCTCGTGAAAATAAACGATTTTGTAAATGATGAAAAAGGTGCCTGAAAATTATACCTCATGACCGATTTCAATTTCGATTTCACCGAATCATTACCACGTTTTGGGTTACCGTGGTTACATTTTCTTGTATACATTTTATATATATGTAGGAGATTATATATATATATATGTGTGTGTAAATATATTAAATACATATATATGATTTGATGTAGTTCTGTTAACATTAAGACTTTTCGTGGTATATATAGTGTTGTGAATAGGACTAACGTTTGACGTAAACTACGGTAGATGGTCCGGTACTCACACGCCACCATCTGTCCATTCCATTCAAGGGCCGCTCTAAAGCTGGTCACTGCGATAAAGGACCTTACTACCTTTCCCACATCCGCCCACGCGAATTAGTTTAGAGCACTGGAAGCTCTCTCAACGCCAGGATGTGGGCACGCCTCGCCAAAGCCAAGAGCAACTCCGCCAAATGAATAAAGAAGTACGCGTAGTCTGAACAAATAAAAAAGGACCACACGAGGGCAGGACTGTGGCGCCTAATGCCGCGTGAAGAAAGGGCAAAGTAGGTCGCTTACGTTTTGGATGATATTGACTGTGGTTCCTATGTCTAGCATTTAAAGGTTAGAGTTGGTGTTTTTCAAAGACCACCCCCTATGTTCAATAGAGCACTTCATTAAGCGCATATAAAATTGCTGTCACTATCAGCTCGGACTAGTAATCAATGTTTTAACTGAGCTACTTCGGATACAGCTGATAAAAAAATCTAAACCAAGAATACGTTCAATACTTTCAAGGTGGCATGTTTTTTCAAGGCTCTGTACAAGGTACACAGTGTGCTTGCCTCAAACAGTTCATCTGACCTCTGATTGAACGTGTGATGGATCAAGCAAAAGAGGTCTTTTACTATCGGCAGTTATCTGAGGATAGTAGAATCGTCTACACCCTAAGGGAAATATAGCGGACCTTGATTTATCTCACCCCAGGTACCCTTTCCCCACAGTCGTACTATCAGAAACTCGTACTCAACACCCATGGAGTATTTAGAAAAAAATACACAATGGGGGATTATGTCGCAAATGTCAGCCGATTAGTCGATGTGAGGGGTGAGATAAATTCAAAATCCTATTCAAGTTTACGGTCAGCGCTCTATCCTATCTTGTTTGAATCACCAAGTAATTAACGCGGCTTCGCCTTGCGAATCACTATGCTATATGAACTATAACCGTAGACTTTCATAGGTTTCCTCTATAGTATTTACCAGAATATTTCACACTACCCTGCCCTTTCTCGGCTGGCTGAATTGAGCTCCACTCACCTTGCCGTTACTAGATATCATTCAATTACGTTAGACTTTAATGAAAAACAGGTTGTCTGATTAACTAACACTAATAATACCATGTGTATGATGTAAAAATGCAAAGAATCCTATCATATATATAAATCATAGTAGGCATTGTTTTCTATTGTTTTCTTTGAATTTAGATAACTACAGATACTGGACTAGTTTGAAGTAACGATAAAGGGATACCCTATATTTAGTAAAGTATCTGGTGCACCGTTCAGCTTCGAACTATAAAAAGAAGGCAATTGCTCAGCAGCTGCAGGTGTTATAAAGGTTAACTATAAAGCACTATATTCTCGATGTATTGTTTTACATCCCAACATGTAGCGTTACGGCGGTGTATTAGGCACCGGCAGTACAAATGGCAACAGTCCCTAGGGAGGGAATTCACCGAATTACCAAAGAACACCTATTTTCGGAAAACACGCCTCGTTTTGACCACAGGTCGCTACGTCATCATTGCTTAAGCCACGGTACAGTAGGTCATAGTTGTTCCTTCTCTAACCATCCCTTTTCTGTTGGATGCTAATTAGAAACGCCCCACCCCCACGTCAAACAGGCCGGCAGCCACGCTACCAGCGTCTGCGGAGAAATGGGGCCTTGTCACGTGACCCGCCTCATAAATCTAGCTTAGGAGAAACGCTGGCGCCAGCTCGCAGCCTCCTTTTGGTATGTGTGGCCCTCAGAAGGTCAAACCATCTAGCGGACTGGGGCTGCTGTCTTGTTGGCCGATGAGCGCGGGGTTTGACAAGCACCCCTTTGAGCTCTGCCGGAATGACGGCGCCGCAACGCAGAACCACAAGACGTGGCCATGGTGAGATTGAGTCCTGGGGAGATGTATTGGATGACATCAAATTTCTTGTTACTTATGGCGGACGGTCATGAGAAGTGTAGCCATGGCGGGGTCTATTCGGTATTAAGCCTACATCAAGATTGTTTGTGATGTCTGATACATGCCAAAAAGTATGGTTATAACTTCCATTGCAAAAAGGGTATTGAATTCTATCGGATGTAACCTCAAAGAAGGCAATGGGTCTGTAAATGAAAGGAACACAGGAATTATACCCCAATGAATGTTTAATAGTTCATGCATAAATGTTTAAGAATTTGCATGACTTTCTATGACATTTATGAAAGTGAATCTAGAACTTTAGTTCGGAAAGAAAGCAAGGAATAAATAAGACAGTGCGACACTCTACGAATGCCTATTGGCATTTTGTTCATGTCTTTCACCGAAAGCTGTCCGCGCTAGAGACGGCACTGTCCCAGGTCTTCCCGGCCCTTCTAGGCTCTTCTCGGCTCTTCTCGGCTCTCTTCGGCTTTCCTCGGGGGCCGTCACTGACAAGCTTAGGGCGCCCTCTCTCGGGTCACTTGCTCACCAACAGGGATCAACCGTCGCGGCTGCCGGAACCAGCTCTGCGTGAAAGTCCCGCCCCCGGCCCCGCCCCCTGCCCCGCCCCCCGACTCGATCCCTTCACCCCGCCCAGCCAGCCTTGTCAATCACCCGAGGACTTGGCGGTTTAATACCTCGCCGATCTTTTTTTCCTTTTAATTATTACTTTCCGTCGGTAGGTGACTGGGCAGTGTCGCTGTCTGCGCTCGGTGCACTGGTCGCGGGAAGGTAGTAATTAAGCTGTCAATCTGCCGTCAGCTTGTCGCTCAATGCCCATCCATCATCTTCCACCGTTCGGATCCTTTACCCTTGGAATCCTCCCCACAGTGGTACTCTTTTGTAGGGCGGGCCTTAAGCCTCGTATCCCCGGGCAGCGCAACTCGCGACCTGTCTAGTGAGAGGGAGGGTCTTTTATAACATCTCTCTCCGGGTTCGCTGGAGCCCTGTTCCTAAAATAAGTTCTGAGAACAATCTCCATTCAACCCTACGCTGGACCCTCCTATGACGTAGATTGTCAGTAGCACGATACTCTCCTACAGAGCGCCTTGATCCAATATCAGATCAAAGTTTTTCTCAATGTAATTTTCCCTATTTAATCGAAACCTATTTTTGCATCAATTTACATTTTCTAAAATTGCTTGATTTATCAGGGGAACAACTTCGAATATCAGTCTATGACTATTCTCAAACCAGAAAGAGTACATTTAAATCAGATATTTTTGTGGTATCCATTACATTACGAATAGAATGTAATGGGAACCACGAAAATTTCTCAAAACTGTTATTAATTCTAATCATACGATCGACTGGTGGTAAGTTATCGATATCAGTTCATAACTTACAATAAAGCATTTCCACGATACCGAGAGAGCACCAAAAGAACCTACTACAGAAAACTTCAAACCATGCCTTTCTCTCAAAGTTCAATCACTTTGTTTCTAGTGCTGCAATTACGCCTTCGATATCTTTATTTCTGCCAATTAGGCATTGGAACGCGCTAAGGCAACGTCAAATGTTTTTTCGGGGCTTGAAACGGGGCATTTGATTGGACACTCCAAATTCTCTGTGCCAATTCTCGGCGCTCTCACGTGATCTATAACGGCGCCACAACGAGGCCACCTGAGCCGGTTGAAGCTTTAATACTCCCACTAAAGTAATTAGCCCACATTTTAACGACTGCAGGGCGACGCATAGCGCATATTACTTTTGTCAATGTGTGCTGATCAAACGCATATTAGAACGTTATGATTGTTTACAACTCAGACCCTAGTATGCAATACGGTATCGTTTTCAGAGTAGCAATTTATACCATTCTAGGTGATAAGGCTATGCATTATTCAAGATTTATTCGCTAACATAGGATGTTCAATAAAAAGGTAAGACTTCGTAAGAATGTTTTATTCATGCTTCATGTGAGAAGATAACGACGCTGTGGCCTGATTCAATATCCTTGAAGGACTAATGAAATCTTACTTCCAATTACTCTGACCAAAAACCAGTGCCTACCTGGGGCATTCTCACGTAATAGGGTTTGTTTTCTCCAGTAGAGGAATATCAAATTAGTTCAGATAGCCTGCTTCCTTTTACAGTCGCTATACCCAGCCTTTAAAGGGTTTTCTTTCTGATGGATAAAAGGACTCTGAGAAAGCGGAGAGTCTCTGAGGTGAACTTTAGGACTTAACTGTAGACGGTCGTATACCAACAGCCTGAAGCCATAGCTCGGGGGAAGGGGGTTGTGGCTTCCTTTAGTGTTTACATCAGAGCAGTCACCAGAGCGAGAAGCCATCCACGTCAGGGGTGCGATACGTACACGAAGGTTGTATCAGAATCAGCAACGTTTCTCCTGCATGCAGGTACATACACAGACGGTACACGTTAAACCTTAATCGGCCATAGGACAACTATACATTATCCTTCCTCATATAATGACCGTATCTAATGCAAATATATGGACATATAAAAACGTTATTATTCTCATGTGTATGTCTCCTCGGAATGACTCGCAACATGAAATACAAGGAACCAACATTATACCTTCAATTGATTGTCGCTTACCCACGAAACCCAGAGGAAAGCATGTAAGTAGCTAAATACTTTATGGAAAATATGCAAATGTATCGCCAGTTGTTTAGCAATCCAACGTGATGTCAGAATTAGATATCAAAATTATAGAACCTGTAATAAAGCTGACAATTCCTATTTGTGTTCCCAATCTCAGATTGGTAATGGTGTTGTCATCATTCATTATATCCCCGCTAATTAATCATACACATGACTCTTAGTATTGGTCCGTCACTGATGACAAAGACAAAGCGGGGAGGCTTAGACAATAGAGGCTCTATCAATAGATGACGATCACACTGTGAACCAACAAAGGTTTGGCCACCAGCACTATTGCCTCCATGGCTAAGGTTATTGTAGGTATTAACCATCCCCATTCCACCCACATCCCCGCACTGTCATCCTGCTCCGAGTCTCATTAAGCTATCAGAGGTCACTGAGCCCTATTGACACGTAAAGGTACCCCACACCTTATTAGCCTACCTGCGCCTCTGGTATTCTCTGGTGAGCAGCTCAGTTCATTGTAGAGCAGCTCAGTAGTACCGCCTCCGTATGTCTAGTGCTCTATCTGACTGTTACCCTGTCTGATCCTTCATAGTCATAAACAGGTATATATAGCGGGCTTTGATATATCTACAGACAGCCAGACTCCATCCCGCGACAAATTTACTACTGGGCTATGCTATTGTTGTCAATCATCACTGAGAAGAATTTCGCAGTGAAATCATCCGGGAGGCCCGGAAATCACGTAGTTACTCCTACGTTCCTGAATACAAAAAACCTTATTCTTTGTCGTCCTCACGATATCACCAAAAGAAATTCTGTTACAATGGGGAACACACTGTGACCTTTAAACGTACACAGACTCAATTTCCACTGTAAGATATGTTTTGTTGTCCCCAAGTCTCACGAGAATTACCAAACCGCTGATTCGAAGGATTTAGATAAAGGTGACTTTAAGAAAAGCCTTCAAGGACCATGTAAAAGCTTGAATGCCGTTGGTATATAATTGCCAACAGAAAGAGGGGGGGGGGGGGGTACCCGGTTACATGTATGCATACGTAGCCTTGTACTGCACCGAGCAGCTCCATTGACTTCGAGCAGCTCCCATCCAAACCGCACGTCCGCGGCGTATCTGACGAGTCCAGCTTTCTTTAATCAGCCCAGAGTTAATTTGACATAAAAGGAGTTGCTCGCAGCCACCCACAGAGCATCTCGGCACGCGCTGGTTTCCCGACCGTATATGGCGTGTTCCAGCACGGGTGGAGTTCCCTGCTTCCAAGATGGACCTCAAACGTTTGGCTCACACTTCCGTATCCTTCATCTAGGGGATGAGCGTGTTTTGTGGGGTCTTTTTCTGTAGACGTTTATTTTGGTCCTTTGTTCTAAGTACGTAAAATTCGCACAGGGAATATTCAGAGAAGTCCTACTGATTAACTCACTATGTACAGTCTCCTTTTCACCCTCGAATGTATGATAGTTTGCTATACTTTTGAATTGAAACTAGATTAAGCACACCTGACGTTATATCCTGCTGCATAATGTGGATTTATTTACCCCTATTCACTTGCCTGTGCCACTACCTTTAACACCTGAGCCCAGGTGATGCGTCTTGGGTGACACAGTGAAAACCGCTAATGAGAACGGAGGACACGGGGGCCGCGCAACTGAGCTCATATCACTGCCCCGCTCAACCATTATCAGAGTGCATCAGGGTGCTGAGTCACTCCAGAGCTGCTCACACGCTGTAAAAAGATCGACTGGGTGAACGTCGGTGTCCCTTGTAAATGAAAGGCCTGAGGAGGGCTAATGAGAAGGGCTAACACATCCCTTCCTGGAAACACCTTGAAATGAGACACCGGAGGTGGCAATGGAATAGGTCTTGGTCTATGAGGTCTTTCTAGGAAGTAAACCTTGAAAGGACTGTCAGATTGGCTACGGGAAATTAAGGAGTATGTTTTGAATGTCAATCTTTATGGATCAAATGCAAGGCTATGAGAATCACTTCGTGTTTAATGTACGAATAATCAAAAGCATGATATAATGATATGCATAAAATATTCACGGAGGATTGGGCGACACAGCAACTCAAGCTCTGGCTGCTCAGAATCTGCTCAGGAATTGATGACAGCAATGCATATGAAACTAGAGTTCAGGTATACTTCAGGTAAACACGGATCATCCTGTTGTTAGTGGGACTAACCATGTCTTTTATTTGAAAAGCACTTACCAATACAGGAGAATCCATTGGAGTGAAGTTTGAAGCCTTTGTCACAGGCGCACTCGTAGCCACCTGTAGGCAGATCGATGCATCGCTGATGGCAGGGACTCAACTCAGTACAATGGCCTGCAATAAAAAAAACAAAGAGCACAAGTTAGAAACGCCTCTACTGTCTACTCTTGCTAAAGAATGGTAGTGTGGTGACAATAAAACCATTTGGATCTACTCGACGTTGAATCTGCCCTTTTTATCCTACCCCTAATAAAAAACGTCATAGGCTTAACATGGGATTTGTTTGCCACTGGGTGTGACTTAAAGTGTTGTTTATGCCACTACTTTCTAATACTGAAAAAATGTGGAAACGGGGTAGGATGAAATCTAGACGCCACTCGTTTGAGTTTGAGTTTACTTATGTCACTAATTTTGTGTCACTCGTCTTCGACTCATGAAATTATGGAGCCAACAAAATGTGTGACATAAATAAACTCAGACTCAAACTCGTGACGTCTCTTTAAATTATCGGTAGATATTTGTTGAGCTCCCTTGTCAGGAGTACTCTATATGTCAACATGCAAATGTGCATGACATATTGATGTAGAATCTAACCATTTTCTACTCCAATGTTGCTTGAGTGTATACATATTTATTCAGTAGTGTATAGGGGATCTCGTGGTAGACATCAATACAATACTGTATGCGAACCTTTTCTGAATAGATTCATACCTTGTAAATATAAAAATAATTACTTAGTTATGTCTTCTGCTATTGATAGAGCATACAGGAGAGATGTTATGACCATATGACGCTTAGACAGAAGTAGATGGAAACCGTCTCACGTATTCACTATTGCATTGGGAACAGTTCCCATACCCCAATCGGTAGAGACTGAACCAATGTTGTGATTTGTGGGACAAATAGGTATTCTAGTTAATTGTAGTATATCATCGACACACAATAAGACCTGCTTCAGTAGGAATTGTAGGTACGCGGCTATAATACAGTGGGAAATCACCTTATAAAATTCAAAACAACAGAATCAATTCAAATCACTTATATCATGAACTAGTATCGACCATCAGATATTGACTGCCTCTTAAAATTCTAATGACTCCTTCAACTTAATTGCATTACATGCAATTACTTTTTTTCCTGTATCCTTGTGCTATCGTGTACCTCTTGCTTGTCAAACTTTTAGATACAAATGGCTCCTTTTTCGTCATTATGACTAAATCCTTGTAACCACGTGTCCCCCATTATACTTCTTGTACTGTGTTGAATATACCAAGGACAGAGATACTGTTAGGCAATGTTATAGTATGTTAAGGTGACAAGATAGCGTCATATCACTCTGAATTTACTACATTAACATCAGATTGTTATTTGCCAGGATTATCATTCCCTTTAGACAATTCGTGATGTGGACTGGCAATTCATGTTCAGAACACACACCCTTAATAATATAACGAAGGTTTGCACTTTCTGAAAGGGATATTGATTGCTCACGCCTTTGCAATTGATAATTAGAATGGTGCCTTACTATGGCTTTGGTTAATAATAAAAACTTAATGTTGCAGGCATCTAATTGACCTGCAGGTTAATACATAAAAATGGTAGTTACGGCTATAATCGGAAGGGATAGCTCTAAAAATAGATATGCTTAGAAGGAACTCTTTTAGTTATAAGAGGCTGACTCGGGGCAGAATTCCACGCGTGATTGTTAAGAGAACCCCAATAATTTTAGAAAAATCCTTTTATTTCTTCCTTCAGCGAAAAACACGGCTTTAAAAGAGCCTTTAATTTAAAAGTTCAAGTGAAAGTGAACGCCGACTGGTGATGTTTTCTTTTTATTTCTTACCAGTCTTCGGCTGCGCCGAGACTAAAGCCAAAATAATCAACATGATGGGCCATCATGATAGTGCCGTGACAGATGATAACACTGAAGCTCTGAGTCACTCATTCCACTCATTACACCCGACGCTGTGCATGCCAATGAGTAGCTCAGCCAGCAGCCTGCAGCCCGCCAGGTCGGACATAGTTTTACATTATGACGTCGTCTAAATCTGCCTGTGTAATAAGTGAGGGTATCAGTTGAAATTACAGGCGGTTCTCATGTCGGTGTTTTTAACTCGTTAACTCATTCACGACGGTGATGCTTTCAGAAAGATTAATCCCAATAACACTGTTAAGCATTGTCCGTGGGAAACTGGGCAATGCCACAAAGCATTAACAACAATTATGTATATATATTTAGGAAATAATTTACTAAATTCTGATAGACTTTGGCTAGAATTTCTAATGCTAACACTGTTAGTTCTATATCTGGCATCTGTCATCCTGATAAAAGGTAGGATGCTACTTTTGTGGTGTTATGCTTGCCTTTATGACACATCGGATACTAACCATTTTCAACAGGAACACACTATAATCTGGTGCATTGACTGAGCTAAAGGCGGTCAATACATTTCCATTTTATACATTTACTAGAAAAGTCAATCGAATAATAAATGATGAAACAACCTGGTGTTTAAGCCATCTAACGACTGAATTCTGAGGTAACTTTATTCTATGTGTGTTGGCAATATCTTATATGAAACATTGAAAATGGCAAACCGAACTGCCTCCAAGATAAAATATTTGTTGCCTTATTTGCTTCGTCCACATTTTGAGTGATAATCGGTGCTCCCCCGGGCAAACTATTAGTTTTTATTCATGCATGTTGTGTGTACCTGCAGATTAGCCACAAAAGGAGCCTGAAGGCATACTGCTTGACTGCAGTTACGTCAATGGCGTGTTCTTTCATGTCGTGTGGCAAACAATATGGTGTCCGTCACATGGTTAGTGTGGTAGGACGTGCCATGATGGCATACCTCCAGAACCTATACCCCCCAGTACCACTTCACTTCACACCTCGCCTAATCCTCACCTGAATAAATGATGAGCGTAATAGCTAGGTGTGCTTCAAGCGGCCCTTTAGGAGGCAGTTATGCGGCTAACTGGGCATGGGCAGACCGCTGACACATCGTCATGGCGGCAATAACTCATCTCTACATCCCTCGGTCGTCTTTTCACCTATTGTACACGCTATTGTAAAGGGATGATGGATGCACTTGAAGTGGATCTTCCTATGTCTCTCTCCATATATATATACACATTATATATACATACATATAATTAATATATATATATATATATATATATATATATATATATATATATATGTGTGTGTGTGTGTGTGTGTGTGTGTGTGTGTGTGTGTGTGTGTGTGTGTAATATCCAAATTACGTTTTTCTAACAATTCATTGCCAAACTGACGTAAGTGGTAGGTATGGGAACTTCATTGTTAATGCATATAAACATTTCCTGTCGGATTCAGTGGCGCCCTCAGCTGAAGCTGAACTATAAATCTTAACTTTGAAAATCTATGACATAACAAAATTATAATGTATATATATATATACATATATTTGCACGTCTACATGTCTTATATATACCTGATTGCGTATATTTTGTAGTCAATAATTTAAACCAATGCTGTTCTTCAGGTTCAATCAAAGGAGATCACAGATCTTCATTTCTATCCATGAATTCATTTATCGCCTATGCATATCGATCCGCTGAGCAACATAATAAGATAATCAGAATCTTTAAGTCTTTGGTGGACTCATTCTACCAAATGATTTAACGCGTTGATTCCATTAGGATTTCCCTTTGAAGGCTTCAAACCATTTTGCCATTTTCCTGACGCGATGATAGTGTTCTTTGCGAGAGAAATATGGGCTGACCAGAGCTGGTGAAAAATTATCATCGCGTTATGTTTGAATAGTTAAATACTTACTGGATTGAATCCTTGTTCATGTATAGGTTGGCGCTCACTCTTCAATGGTTTACTCATATGAATATATTTCACAAGGATTGTTATCCCCAAAATTCAAGAAATAGATCCTTCAAATATGTGAAATCTGAGAACTATAAATGTAAAGAGGAAATTATCTCGAATCTGATGTAAAATATAAAACTTTGCGGTACGTTCCTATAATCTACATTTCCTATACCACAAAATACTTTCCAATACATGATATATATTCATGAAATAGTTAGATACAAACTTGAGTTTTTATCATGTTTTTTAAAAGTTGCTCTATAAGTTTGTACTTATATCATAGCATGAGAAATTAGAGGAAGCCCATACTATTGCTGTATTTTGCCAACAGTCAGGTCCGAACTGGCAGGGTGGTATGTATTAGGTACATAAGTGGACAAAGGTGTGGGAGGCCTATGACACGGCCGTTCGCACCAGAGACCAGTGCTTTCTGGCAAATAACAGCTATCCTTCGGGCGACACCTGGAGTAATTCCCGAAGCAGTCATTGCGTAATCCAGGGCGTCAAAACGAGTGTTAGCACCCAAACGAACCCACAACACGCCAGCACCAGCCTAATTCCATCCCCACTAATTTGGCATGAAGCCAAACGTCCGTAGGTGGCTTCAAAGAGCAGAAGCTGGCCGACGGTAGAGGCGCCTCAAGTGACGTTGGGGTTGGCTTCTGTTCGCAACAAACGCCCCTGAACAAACATCAAGGAACATGAGGCAGTAGTAAACATACATATGCAAAGTAGTAGTTCATCAATAGAAAGGTAGAATATATTAAACGTTCGGTTACAATATTAAAACATATTTTCTATAATCGTCCGTGCCGCTGATACTGCTTTCAATTTAAGAATTTATTCAGACATTTCTTTCAGACCGTACCACATTCGTCATGTGATATAAACGACACAGCATCTCAATATCATACAGTGTCTTTTCTATACCATAGTGTTTGGTCCATATTTCAGCCTCTCGGCCTACTGACCACACCCCTGACCTGGGCTGGCCTGGGCACATGTGCGTCTGTAGCAAGGCACTCTGGTGCAGCCAATTTATCCTCCCCATATGACTTCTGGCTCTATTGGCCTTGTTGTTCAGCTGAGCCAAAAACAAAAGGTGTTGATATCATTCCCAGAGGTCATTAATCACGACAGCTTTATGTGATGCTTCTAAAAGGGCAATGACAACCATGTATATCAACAAACCCCTTAGACTAAAATATTTTCCAGATTCATTCATAGAAATCCTACTTGCACTCAATTGTATAGTTCATGATGGACCTTTTTATCGACATAAACGAGAAAAATTAAACATTAAGGCAAATGAAAGGCCTTTTCATTTCCCTACTTTTCAAAATATTTTTCCTCTAGACACCTGTTCACTATATGAGATACATTAGATAAATCACCCTAACATAGCACCCAGGTTACTATGTGAGTCGAGGCGATGCTATCCGTCATTTAGGTAGAACACAACAGGCTGTTTTATGAGTCTATTATATATAGTGTCTGCTACAAAAGGGCCCTGGACATATGGTACAGTAATTGACTGATGAGTCTGGGCTGTACCACAGTCATCTCTAAAGTTTCAATCATACCTTCATGGCGGCCTGCAGTGGGGAGGTTTTAATCGGGATGCATGAGACCAGTCAGGTGAACCTGATGAAGCTCAAATGACGGTGAGCAGCTCGGCGTTTCCTCCGGGAGACGGCTCTAAAAGCTTTGACGGGGACGAGAGAGGGGAGCACGGCACCTCGGGTCCGCGAGCTTCCCGCGCTCCCAAGGCCGCAGCCGTCCGTCTCCACTGCTCGCACACCTGAGGGATTCCACTCGTCACAACAACTCTACATTCATCATCGCGGGGCAATTGTCGGTTTACCGGTCGGATTTCCAGGAAGGTGCCCGAGCAGCTCGCTAAATCTATAAGCGCGCATGCCGGGTCTGTGTGGTATACTCACACCACCTGAGAACGGCGACAGGGGGCTTCCCGGCAGGCCCTGTCCGTGTTTTCGCGCCACTGCATCGTCTGAATTAATCATTTAGAACGCTGTGTCTGCGTGGAGCCGGACGCAGAACACATCAAAGGAACCCGCCCGTCCTAGCGACATACTACCAGTCCACAGACGCTGCCAGCAGACGACATTTTAATAAACTAAGAGGAAATGATGAGAGATGGCGTACTATATGAACCTTGTCTTAAAAACAACACCGCTACCCATGCTCTCGGGTGCAGCAAGGGGTATTCTATCTCCCTAGATATTGTCCCGTCCATCCCACATATACTCTCACCAATGGAATATTCATAGGGCGACCAATATAATTCAAAACTGCCAGCGTCCCAATATGCGTGCGTCCAATTCTCTGGCCCATATGCCTATGCGCATGCGCATTTCCGTTTGCCCAGGCTGCTTATGCTCGGCCGAGTTGACAGCTATTCAATGCGGTCTGTTGACATTCCGTAGTGACGTTAAATCCAAGGGGATATTGTCATTCGTTGAGGCCAACAGCCTGCCCGTGCTTATTGTAAGGTTTGATAAGGAATGCATGGAAACGATCAGGTTCCCTCTCTACGAGTTTGTGCAAGAAAACATGGACGGGAAATAAGATCAAAGACAAACAACAATACGCGATATCATATATAGAGCGGCTGTAAAGTCATGCGACAAGGTATAAAGACGAGCTATAAATAAGACAACTCACGAAAAGATATGTTGACTGAGCAGCTCCTTGCAATCGTCATGAAACAAGTTCAGTTTTTAGATGAAGTAACAAGGCAAAACACATAATTTGCCACATGTAGTGACATCAACTTTTACGATATCTGCCCACTCAATGCTACCTGTTCTACTCTTTTGATATGATGAGAGACAGCAATCAATAAATATCTCATTCCTATAGACCAACTGACATTGCAAACCTTGTAGTTTTGGTGTCTTTAACATAAATTCTAGATTCCTAAGGTATGCATGTACATTTGTATATAGGCTCCCATGATTATGTAAGTCTAGCCAAATAGCAGATTTATATCCTTATAGGATCGTGTGATTTTCACCACCCATTTCGAGGCATATTCCTCTGGTGTCTTTTTGGGTGTATTACAAAATAGATTGCTACAGTCATGGCAAGCGTAAGTACGTCAGATCAGTTCTAGGCAATGGGTGTAACAAAAGTAATCACCAAAGACCGGTAGGGAATATGATGTCTTGCAGAGAACGACCACGATATAATCTAAATGGTAACCAGGCTTGATGTCCAGGCCCATTAGATTTGCTTTTCACTGCGCCCTGATCGAGGTCCACGCAATTGACCAATGGCGTCTAAGCGTCCTATTTGGTGCGGAGCTGTGGTAAATATGTACTTCCGACAGACGTCATGTTTCTCTCTGTAGTTGATTATTTCCAACCTGCGGAATCAGTGACTTTGCTGAGCGGGTTTTGGTATATGCAGCTGATTGGGTTTGTTAGGCTAATGACATGTTCTAAATGTATGTGCATTGATGGGCACAATTCTCCAACAGACATATATCTAACATTAGCTTAATAGTTCCAAGAATAGATCAACCTTATTTTTGTGTGGAATATTGTAGTTTGATATGTAAATATTTGAGGTTGGCCGAATCTTCGAGTCACCAAAATATCGAAAGGGGAATATCGTAACAAGTATCTTTTAATGATGTCTATCGTAGAGGACGTCTCCTGAGCTATATACCATGTCCCTTTTTAGAGGCAGTTCTGTTCAATGTGACCAGGCAGGAGACGATGGCTGGCCAAACACAGGCCACCTCGCCCGCCCAGTTACCATCGATTTCCAACATCAATCATGATTGGCTAGTGCACATGTATAGCCGGACTTGCGCAGTAGCGCTGCTCAAAGTCACGTGACTATTCCTGGAGACCATCTAGGCACGTGCATGCTGTGGCGTGGCTGGTGTCTTGTGGTGTATATACTTGACCAGACATCAGTAAGACAGGACAGTTCTTTCCTCTTACAGTTCACTGCAGCTCAGCTCCAAATCGATCTCTCCCAAACTCTACTCCCGTGTTGTGTTTTTATTTCAGGAAAAGAAAAGAAGCACCTAAAAACAGGAGGTCTATTGATTCGACCAATGTCAAGGAGTTGAGACATCTCCCAGAATTCCACATCAGTAAAAAGATATTTCTACGCTTTTGACTGGATGCAAAATAAAAAGAAGCCTTCAAACATGACTATAGGTGACAATACAGTAGCGTGCTGTATATATTCAAAAGAAAAAGGTCCCAGTAGATGACATTCCTATGTCATCTCCGGGGAGGCTGTCCATACATCAAGACCTGTATTCTACGACACCAGAGGGAGCCAGTCGTGCGCTGGAGTCCCGGCAGAAGAAACAAGTTCCGGCGGGCCAAGTTTGTTCCCTGGTCGTTTTTTTTGCCGCGGTGTGTAGGCTTTAAAGCTATCCTCTGCGGGATCTTTCCGACCCATTTGTGTCTTGATGGGCCAGAAGTAATGAGGTTTTCTCCCACACGGGGGCCTCGGCCAGCCTCAGATCGAAGGCAGCAAACTGGTTTATTGATCGTCTTGGTTTGTTATCAGTTATCAGTTGTCCTGCAGGATGCTTCTTGATTCCTTGGCGCTCCCCAGTCTCTGGCAGATAGTGCGTGGTCGGTACTGCCTCTTCTATCGGTCGTATGGTCCTCAGTCAAACCTCCGCCCTTGTTTCATAGTGTCTGCCAGCCCTATGGACTAGGTCTGCCGTTGATGTATTCTGATGAGCTCGCAGATCGTTAACATTGGGGCACAGACGTATCTGTCTTCACGACACAAAACCTGAGGCACAGAAATTGAAAACCTTATCGGGAAAAGTCAGCCAGGATGAGAGTGTTTCCTGGAGACAAACAATGTGTTATCATTGACGCCTACAGATCCATAATGTATGACAAAACCACCCACCCCTTAATCTGTTTGTTTTATATTCAGACGTATACATATACAGCACTATGAGGAGGGAAATAATTATTACACATATGAACCATAGCGTAGTAATAGAGATATTGCATGGCACCAGTTGTGAACTATTTTCCAATATTATAATTCACTATTGGTGGAATCAAAAGAAACTTGTCATAAGAAATGACTATCCTTATAAATATTTCAATTAAGTATTTATCTACTTTCATGAATATGCGGGATCTACAGATTTGAATTTCCAATGAATTTTATGTGAAACACTTTGTTAGATTAGAGACAGACAATATAAGACATATCAGGTTGGTGGTATATCTGATGGGTTTAGTGAACTACCCATCACGGTGTCAAGAAGGTTGTATAGGCTATACCTATCTTAAAACATAGGGGTTCTTTGTGCGTGCGTACATTGATTGACACAGGCCTCTGGTCAACTATGGTTGTGCACTCGGACTCGACCTGGCAGTAAGGAGAATCTACCTGCGGCACAAAGAGGCCCCTTCGTGTCTGTGTCTATTATCCGGGACTCTATCTTGTGACCCCGGGGCGAGGGGCACAGATAAAATGGCCATCGTTGGTCCGCCTAACCCAATGGAAAAACAACCGGCGGCCATGTTTGGCGTGATTGCCCCGAGCCTCGGTCTCGCCCGCCGGCACACGCCCTCTAGTGACGTGGGCACTAATCAAATCGGCCCCCTCCACATCCATACCCACAATGCCACATATTTCATATCTTCTGGTGGTAGTGACTCGCACTGTGATCTTAAAGCGTTCTACATGACTCGAAAGTTGATGGATATGACATATGATTCATCTATTGCTTGGATAGCGCAATGCCATGCCATCTAACCACATAGATTGCCTAGTACCATACTATAGCATTCTTTTAGCATTCCGAATTATATCATAATACTGATTCTTGTAATACCATACTACGATGGATATTATATCACACGCGATTTTATATGTTTTATCATTACATACCACCTACTTGATAATTTGGTCTCACACAGAGTAACTCAGTTGTTGTCTCAAAGACGGTGCCGTTAGAGCAAGTACAAGTAATGGACAACCCCAAAATATAGGAACTCATTGAGCTGAACGTATGGACTTGCATGATTACATATACCAGTGGCAGATCAGAAGTCAACACAAGTGCAAAGTCGATGTCCATAGTTCATAGTTGCACGTTCTATTGCCATGCGTTCAGCTCAGTGAGTCCCTATAATTCAGGGTTGTCCATTTCTTGAACTGTTCTTATACCATTCTATTCACACCAAATATCTCAGGAACTATTGGGCTCTACTGGTGCTTTACCTATACATGCATTGCCCAGTACTGTGTCACACGAAAATAGAACAAAGTGCAACTATTTCGTATTCTACTCAACTTGGATATTTTACTCTATATCAAATCTTATCCGAAGTAATTGTTTTTCGTAAGTCATTATTATCATAAAGTAAGACAATTGCTGGAGCACAGTTCCATTTAATTTAGTAAAACATTGAAACTATTAGGTTAATAGCCGGTAAACGGACCGGAGTCAAGGAGCTGCTTGACTACTATCCCATTATACAGGCGAACACCAGATCTAAGGCCTGGATAAAGGATACTGATTTTGGCCCTCTGGAATCAGACCTATAAATTGACATAACATAATGCGGGCTGATTATTCCGGGCACGCGGCTAAAATTATTACGTATATAACTCTTTGAGTCTTCCTTTAATTGGTCTAGAATGGAAGAACAGATAATGTACTATCTGAATTCGAATAAAACTAAATAATAAAAAATAAAAAAACGTCTTGCCACGGCGTTTTTTAATTACCATCGCTGCTTTTACAATAGGTAGGGTTTCAGAAACCTATTTACTAAAGAGAATTAGGTGTGAAAGCCTGTTTGAAATCTGAGTTACCAGAGCTGTTTCTTTTTCCCCTCCTACGAAACGCAGTTTCGTTTCTCCCAACATCGCAAAGTCTAAAACAAAATGTATAGCAATGGATTCATTCATGGAATATAAGAATTGATTTATTCTTGTGGCTGTAGATGTAGAGCACCTTGGTTAGGTTCCACTGTATATTACCGAGTAGGGCGTATCCAATAGCAGCATGGGCTCCGAGCTGCTCGCCAGCCTCGACTCATTTGGGATCCACGCCACGAGCGACTCATTTCATTTGCATTTATTGAGAGATTGTAACAATCATTCTCATGGGATCCAGTAAGAAATCAATGTAGGGGTTTCTGTAATGTTTGAATGTGTCGGATTTATGGTAATGGCTGTTCCATTGATAGATTTTTGTCCATAAATTAGGTTACAGCGGGCGATACCGGTAAACAAGGCGTGTGTTATTCATCTATACAACTTGGAATATTGATCCTGCTTTGTCACCTGAGTAGGTATATAAATAGAGAAGAACAGATGCACAAGGAATGCATATAACACACAAATCCTCAAGGAAAGAACGTCAACGTGATGGTTTTTTTCCTGGTTCCCATTTTCGTAGATTCTATTCCCATGGCTCAGCGGATGTCTGCAATTAATACAGTAGCAATTGCCAGGTCAGGACCATACGACAAGATCCTATCTGAGAAATGAGGCAATCGAAATATTTCGCAAACGTTAGTGATCCGGAAGCGATCCATATTTAAGCATTGCAATTTGCATACAAGTGTTTGCCCCGTCCCACAAACACCTTTACTGATGTGTCAGAGAGTTTTGTCAGGGAGATTTGTTAGGAAGTTCGAAAATTTGGTAACTAGCTTCGGAAATTTGATACCGAGTTTACATGGATGATTCAATGCTCTTATGCGCTTTAAGAATAGAAGAGCACAAATAATTAGTGAACTCGGACCACATCTCATAATCGATCCTGTATTCAGAACATGCAAAAGAGATTATCTTAGGTGATCAAAAGTAAATGACAACTTCGGTGAATGACTGATTAATTGAGTTTATGAGTACAGATTAATAAATTTTTATAACAATGTATGAAAATCGACATTCAGAAACGTTCTGATCCATTTACTTGTAGACATACGAAATTCTATATGTAATAATTCATTTACACCAAAATAAAGGTAATATCGAAGAATATGAAAACACGGATGATTCATTAATTACCCCAGTTTATATGACAGGTGAAATTAAACGATACCACCACTATGATACATACAGGTATACTCAATGCCAATATCTGAGTATACCGCTATCCCTTTTAAAGATCATATAATCCCCGTTCATAATGTGAGGGCCGATTTATGAATCAGAATAGAAGACATCTTTCACCAACCTTAGGGGCAAATCGGGATCAAAAACATCTAGGAGATGAAAGCGTCTGGACTCAGTTCTAGACCACGACGCTCTTTTTTCTGTTAATGTCTGATTCATGCCTTGTGCACCTTTGCAATAAACATCAGTTTGGGTGGTTATTTATAGAGTGTCGAACTTTTCATCTCCGGCATAGAACTCAAGCATTTTGATACATGGATTACCTTTATCCATTACCATTTTAATCTTTATTTATTCATATTTTAGTATCCAGACCATCGTAGGACTAGCTGATAAACAATGCCAAATTGAATTAAATGCTGGGACCTGAGTATAGTATATTCTGGTCGAGTGATTTGGTTGCCACCTTGAGATCAAGGTGGCAACCCAGAGTGCAGTGTTGAATGGATGAGCACTATCTTGCGTATATGTTGTAAGCAGGCATGTTTCAGATATATTTTTGATTCGAAATATCTGTTTCAGTTCACTCCGCCAATGTAAATTAAGATAAAATTTCAATAATTTCTAACATTTCTCGATATTCACGTTCAGCAATAGCCTCTACACAACCTTGGCAAAGTAGCATTGGCAGTAGCTGTATTTACTGGTAGTTGTAATAAGAGTATTAATGGTTACAGTTGTAGAGTAGCATTAACAGCACCTATAGCAGTAGTTATGCTATTCATGGAAATGTATATATTACATCCGCAATTGCATTATTATCGTGAACTGTTCTTGTAGTACTACTACCATAGCAGTGGCCATTGATAGTAACTAGAGAATTTTTGCAAACACTGAACAGGTGCAGAGACAGTTCTAGTGCTTACTGGTGAATAATTTAAACTCGCAGAGAGCAAAGGGAGTCAGTGAAAGTGAACAGAGTTGTAGAAGGTCTCATAAAAACAAATTAGCAATATTTCAAGGGGATGTGCAGGGCATATACTACATCCGTTACTCTAGCCATATAATTTAGTAGTACACAATTGTGCGGATCAAGAAACCTACAATAGATTATGTAGGTGGTTTATTATGCATAACCTCAATTTCCATAATGGTCTACAACGACGCTTAAACAGTCATGGGAATTAGTCACTACAGCCTTATGCATTCATAGTCAGTGGTGCATGAAATGTCATGATTTATGGATGAAGCATCACAAGAGGTGATTCCCTATACAATATTAAGGCTCTACTGATTATATATATAGTGTCTTTAAACAGTAGATATAGAAGGCTGTACAAGAAATACTATCCTACCTTTAACTGTAAGACTATGTATCTAGAGATATGCTTTATGTACATGTATTGCTTTCAATGACTATACGCAATAGCAGCACAGTGTAAGTATCAGTTAGTGGATTCCTAGAATATAGAGACTATAGACCCACTGGAGATGTGATTAAGATTGGCATTTGTCTTTCGACTTTTACACAAAACATTCCCTAAAAACATAACTCTGGGCAGTCCAAGTCCGATTCTGTGCAACTCCATCTCGTTCATTTCTCATGGCAACAACTCAAAAAGAAGTCACCAAGAAATGGGAAAAGATCAGCAAACCGATAATTATCCATTGCCCGTTAAAAAGCACAGCACGAGTGTTTTTTGATGGTTGTAAATGTGAATAGAAATCCGCATGCCCGCCATTCCAATAAAGAAAGCAGGACGCTCAAAGGCAGCGACTGAGAGAGGACCAGTCTACATTGTGTATGAATGTGTGATGTGAAATAAATGGGAAATAGAGTTGAACTCTTGTTCCATCCTCTACGCCTAACAGTGCAATGCCTCGATGTGGTTGTTACGAGACCGCACTAATCTATCTGGACGGCGGGTAAAGAGGGAAATAAAGGTGGCTTCACCCTGTATACGCCGTGCCGGCACTAACGGGGGCCGCTGGCGGGCGACGCGGGCAGGCACGCGGGGATCACAAGTCGAGGCACGTCGCGGGCCTCCCCAAGGACGCCCCGACAATAATTCGCCTTAATTAACAAAAATGAGGACAGGGGCGGTTTTGTCGACTCCATGGGAACGACTCCTGAACTGTCATGGGACTTAAAAGTTCTGAGAACAAACAGTCTGTGAAAAGTTTGGTGACCGGCGACTCCGGTGACGGTTGAGCTGACTGCTCAACACACTCATAATCTCCGTGTGCTTTTCTCCATTGTTTTCCCTTCTTTCAGATTGTCATGATCTCATATCACAACACAGGTCGTGAATCATGTTTCTGTTTGTTTCTTTCTTTCTTTCTGGTACGTTTTTTTCTGTTAGGGGTTTCGTCTATCATCCGTTTAAGTGGAATTCACACGGTGGGATATGTGTACATCAGAGGGTTCAAAATCTCATGAGATTCTGTTCCTTTGAAGGGGTAAATGTTGCAAACAATCACAGAAGAAAAACATGTCACAGGGAAATGGAACCCTACAATTTAGACAAAGAGGTTGTGTCCGAGTACAGAATATCAGCAGGATTGTTCTCGGAAAAAACACCCTGTGAGGTACATGAATCCCATCGTGTGAATCCCGCTTTTAAGCAGAACGCTTATGCTTATACAATATTGGTGCCTGATTTCCCATATAAGCTTCAAGCATTACATTGGAATGACAGGATGACACAAAGGCGGGGACGGATATCTGAATTAGACAAACTATTATAAAGCTTTGTAATATTCTCTATGGAGGACTCGTATAGTGAGACTCAAAGTGCCACCTCGAGTTTTAGAATAAAGTCGAAATCCCCGTTAATAGAATCATTGACTATCCCGAAGTAAAAGCAAATAGTATCGATGTTATACCATCAAGCAGGACATTCTTTGGGCATATTATACTTATTGGATGTCCATGCCCACAGTGTATTATCAATTAACCATCCAGAGAATGGTGCAAATAAGACATCCATTGTGCGCATGTTTAGGTGTGAACACTTTGTCCTGACATGAGCAACTCAGATGAAGGCAAATTAAAGCGCGTTGAATGACCGACGGTCGAAAAGAAGATGTTTTAAGTAAAATCATTTATTATACTCTTACTGGACAAATAGTTCAGCTATAGTTATTATGAGGAGGCTAACGTAATTCGCTCCGCTTATGGTCAGCGCGCATAGTGGTCTTTTAATGAACGTTGAGGACAGTAATTCTTCAAGTGAGATAGCCATTGTTTTATTTAGAATGAAGAGGGTTTGCACGTCATTGAGACTTACATTAGAAGTGCGCATGGGAGGATCTAATATATGACATGTATATTACTATATACCGGTGCACGAATGTCTCACTTTTACGCAATAAAAGTACATAAATGGCATTTTAATCGAATTTCGGCATATAGTAATAAAAAGACATAGTGAGTGTGGCCGAATTCCATCTGTTCCTCGATATTTTGGTCAGAAATACTCACCTCAGTCTACGACTTCGGTGAGTATTTCCGACCAAAATATCTCTGAACAGATTCCATTCGGCCACACTAACCATGCCTTTCTATATTATACTAACAGATAAGTTATCCTACTGCAAGCAAACTGTATATAATATTCTGTGTCTTTCTAAGATATTTATCCATATAATAAAGGAAATGTTCTTCTAAAGAAATTCCTTATATATCGGAAAGTTGGATGGTAATTTCGATTCGGTAACATTAAGTCGTAGCTCTGGCAATTTGATATTCACCTTTATTGTATTATACTGTAATGGTTCAGAGGTTACATTTATATCGACTACCGCCCAGACACCTTCAGGAGTTAATAAATGCCTCGAGTCTAGAATACGATGATGACAGTAATGTCTGTTCCGTACCGCTCTGAGATCAAACGTCTAAAAACATTCGCCAGCAGGAACTCAATTATTATGTCTAGAAGCAAGAGTAATTAATGCAGCAATACAAAACTGCATCAAAGACCGAAAGAAACAGGGGAAGTACGGCTTCCTGGAATCGCAGTACAGAACAAGCATGGAATATAGCTCAATCCTATTGCAGCGTGCATACATATTTACTTTTCCCCCTTGAATTATGCATAATAACCATAATTGGATAGGCATTCTGCATAACCTTAGATGCTAACAGAAAAATGTTCAGCGAAAGTAACACATTATTAAGCCAACCTATAGATAATCCAGTGAATAAGATACAATTTGGGAGATGGCTGATGGCTTCCTATCATGATATCTATTATTCGTGTCTTAATTTTAATGAATGTTTCAAATGTGTGCGAGGGTTGATTTTGTAGCGGCGGCGGTGAAAAAAGAACCGGGGATTGGGAGTGCTTTTTACTTCTTGCTGGGGGGGTTTGGCCAGGCACTCCCCCGGTCTGACTATATTAGTGCCTCCACCCCTGCCCCGTGCCGGTGTCACAATGGATTATCCGCAGACGGCTCTAGGCAATCTGTCTAAGACCCCCACACCCCCCTTCACCACTTTGTGTAGCCAGCTGCAGTGTTCTGGACCGTGGTGTTTATTTAATGACGAGAAACAAGCATTGGGGTCTGGGACCAAGAAGGCGGGGCGGTGATGGTTTAAACATGAATTCTGCAAGTTACAGTTTGAGGATATTTTCTACGATTATACACTGTAGTATACAGAACAATGCATTTAACTGGTGACATTACCGTATGCGAATGGACATACTGTAAAATACCAGGTAAAAGCTTCTAGAGAAGGTTGTGAAGTTGAATTAATATTATGTAAATCGTTGATAAATCGAAACCTTCATAACAATTTGCTGGCTATCTTCCAAACTTACTACAAACATAGATTCCTTAAGCGATTATTACAATGATTATTGAAGTAAGAGCATGCTGTTAGCTTTACCCCAGGAAAAATGTGCATCTCTAACTGTACATAAAAGCACAAGATCTGCGATTTGCGTTGGAGCAGAAGTGGGAGACTCCAGCAGGTTACGTGTGAACTGCTCGCATACTGCTCATTCCGCTTGGCTTCCCCCTGCCACTTCCCCTCTCCAGAACAGTCCAAAGCCCTCTCTTTGTCCGCTAAATGGGAACATCTTTGAGAATGTGACCCGGAAAGGCGAGTCCATAGGCGAGGAGGGAGCTGCTCGGAACTGCTCCCACCTCCAAGAGACCTAAGGGTGCAGGTGGACGGGTGAGCAGCTCAGTGGCCAGCGGGCAGGGAATCTTAAAGCGGCACCCAACTATGAAATAGGATATAAGCCAACTGTATAGAGCAGCGCGAAGCGCGGGGTCCGTCACAATGGAGATAGATTACACACCCCATTACTGGTGAGCTGCTCCCCATTTTTTGGTTCACCTGACAACTGTTCACGTCTGAGCAGCTCATCTTGCTGGATCTAGAACTGGTTCTCTGACACAGGTCGTCGATCATTGGACTCACGATGGACCTTGTGGGCTTTCAATTTGTACGGCCTGATATCATGGTCTTTCGGTGAGCTTGAATGCAGCCTCAAAATATGAGAACGACTTTTATAGGACACCTTTCCTGCGAGTAATGTATTCGCAGGACATTCTCTGTTATATAAAGAAAATTTGAATGAGATAATATATATGTATTCTTTTGTTAGAAGTCTAGCACTTTTTTCTAGTCGTTGAAAACTATACTCTAGATATAGATCGATTGTGAAGCACGCGCACACTCCCATCTAGCGGCAAACATTGACGAGCACTTCGATTGCAACCTACCAGCTCCGGATATATTACCATTAACAGGGGTCTGCGTTCCCTGGACGCATGCTACGCACGCACATCCACTGTGAACCTATTCTAATGGCGGCTACTTTTCCCCTAGCGGCCAGGTGCCGAACCAATGGGTGATAATACAGAGAAACGGATGATTATTGGCAGTGGCGCAGAGCTCGGGCCCTTGTAGGGTAACAAGGACCCCAGGCTCTGTCTTTGTATGACCAGTATAGGTCATGGGTCTGAGCTGTTTCAATAGCTCGGCAATAATACACATAACCCCCGTGTAGACCCTATTAGTGGTCTTCAATCCACCCACAAAAGCACTGGAAAACACACTTTGTAATATGGTAGTGGCATATTTCTTTTGGTGTTTTAGGCTTTAAAAATCTTTATTGATATACTAATTCTGTTGGATAAACCGATTTAATATCAGATCACGGAATGGTTATATGTTCAGTGGCGTCAGAATAGGGGGGGGGGGTAGGGGGGCGGCCGCTCCCCATCCCCACTTTTTTGCCACCCTCAGCAAAGTCAGCACCTTCATATCTAACTCAATCAAGAGTAAAAATTGTCTTGATATTTCAACATAGAAAAATATCTAAATCTAACTTTTAAGCATGCAATGATGGCTAAGCCCTGATTTCTCACTGGGAAAAAATGTCAAAATCTGACTTTTTAGCATGCAATGATGGCTAAGCCCTGACCTTTCACCATGGAAAAATGTGAAAGTCTTACATTTTTGAATGTAATGAAGGCTAAGACCTGACCTTTCACAGACTTTTCATAGATTTACGGTAAATCCAGTAGAACAGGCCAATGTCAAAGTCTGACTTCATTCCAAGAAAAGATTTAAAGTTTGCCCCCCCCCCCCCATCTTTCAAAATGTTCTGACACCCCTGAATTATTTTACCTCCCTTGTTGGTGTTGGTGTCTCCCATCAGCTGTCATCTAACGGTTAGTTCACTCTGGACACCAATGCAAACGCTGAGGGTGCGGACACAGAGTTGGGTGTTACATCTCCGGTTATTTGTGCACATTTTAGTATTGACAAGATCTCCGCAAAGGTTGTATTATCGTATAGCTGTTATTGGTGATCAAATAGATTGAGAAACCCATTCCTTGGAAACGATCAGCAAATGGACCAAACGATGTCAACGATTGAACATGATATACACTATCCCTTGATAGTTGGAGTTCCAGACAGGCACGCCCACCCGGATCAGCTAATCACTCAATGTGCACAACTCCCAACTTGGGTAATCAGTCAAGTCTAACTGAGTATACTGAGCAGCTCAATTCCATGTATTTATAACACCAAATAGAAGTCTGAGGATACTCGGCATTATATATATGCTTTTTACTGTATCAAGACAGGGTGGCCATTCAAGGCACGCTTCGCCGGCTTGGATCTTTGTTGGGTGACATTCTTCATTTTGCAGGCGGCGCCCACGGAAGGCGGCTCTCCCACAGAAGGTGAGTCGGGCGCCGGACACGGGCGCCGCATGCCCCGCCTACAGATCGGAGACACACGGCCAGGTCGACGCCTTCATTATGAGTGGCGCGATCTCTATTGACCGTAGTCCCTGGGGTAATACACACTACCTGTCCGAGTGAACGGTGTGGTGTGAAAGGGAGGGAGAAAGAGAGAGAGAGAGAGAGAGAGAGAGAGAGAGAGAGAGAGATGGAGAGAGAGAGAGAGAGAGAGAGAGAGAGAGAGAGATGGAGAGAGAGAGAGAGAGATGGAGAGAAAGACAGAGAGTGGGACGGACGGACGGAAGAAAAGAAAGATGCCTTATGAGGGAACAACAGAGGCTGGAAAGAGCGAGGCGGAGTGGGGCAGATGGCAAAGGCAGACGGGAGAGACATACCGACACAGAGTGAGTGAGATCAAGGGGGATAAGAAGTCACAAAGCGAGGAAGAGGAAGAGGCAATAGTGACAGAAAGAGATAATAATGTCTCACTCTGTTTTCTCCCTCCATCACTACCCAACACAAACATACTACAATATATCAAGATACGCGTAGTACGAGCACACCCAATATATAGCACACGAAACATTTGACCCACATTGAAAAAGGTTCATCTTTGGAAGGAAAGGGTATTTCTAAATAAATTGAATGGCATCAAATGAGTTCCTAATGAAAGATATTCACATTATCTTTGTGAATTGGTATCATAATTGCTACCATGGGTGTAGGGGTAAATGTCTGAAGCCTACAAGGGTCGGGGCCAATTCATCCCTTCTTCGTCTTATCTTTACCGCACATATCTTAACATACAGCAACTGGATGAAATAACAGAGAGTATTGTGGCATCATTATCTGAGGATGAATACCAGTCTTCGTCCCCTGTGTGTTTAGACCAACAGCAGCCTACATTAGGCGTCAAACGTACGCGTGCAGCCTAATCACATTTATCTGTGTGGGCGCGACCCGGCGCTTCTAATTCACGGGCCAGGCCTGTATAGATATGGAGCGTCGTTTTTATCGGCGGGGCGTGCGGGTGTGTGGGAGGTAGGGCGGGGTGGCGTGGACGAGGCGGGCTGGCAGTGGCCGGACTTCCGTGGGGACAACTTCCGATACGGCGCCCTGTCCCCCGGTGACCCGTAAATCCGGATCCTGATGGAAATCCGCGTGGCCTCATACATCACACCCTGGAGGAAGCAGGAGGAGGCGCCTCCAGGCAGCGCCCGCAGAGCACCCTGCCCTCCTCCATACTCACCCCCTGCCACACACCCCTTCATCACCCAACGCTACCACCAACACCAACACCCCACCGAGGGGTAAACGTGAATGTACGACTGCACGGAGAACCTTAAGTCTGACATTAGTATCGGCGGTAGATATGTATTAACGGGGCCGGAGGGGGGTTCGATGACTGCGGCCATAGACTGACTACCCCTGAGGAGGGTGGGGAGGAGGGGCAAGGGGCAACGCCACCAGCGACCTCCTCCCTCTGCCGGCGGCGTGATCAGGTGCCCGGATCTGTAATGGATCTCTTCCGAATCTCGCGATATAATTCTCAGATAAATACAGAACTGAGTGGGTAACCTAATAACGGGAGAGACGGGGGTGTTTCCTAAGATATAAGGTGACCTGGTGATACCGCAGAGATACATCGGTATCATCAGCAATCTCTATATGTGAGCATTGGAGGTAGGTTTTCAAATTAAATTCTTCATATTTCTGTTGATACTTCATTAATTTGATGTATAAGAACAGGATGAAAGTAATGCATTGCAAGGGAAAGATGGTTGACATATCATACATATTTCACTTCATTTATTTCCCTTTGAAGTCATTAACTATCATTGATTATTATCCTCTTACACAACCTGTTCGTAGGTGACTTATCCAACCACTTTCTACATGTTTTTTTTACACCCACATAAAAGGTAATTGTCTTCCCTCAGGTGACCTCTCTCTTTCACACACACACACACACACACACACACACACACACACACACACACACACACACACACACACACACACACACACACACACACACACACACACACACACACACACACACACACACACACACACACACACACAATTCCCTTTGGTGGCTTATCATTTATTTTACGTTTTTCATGTAAATATAAAATGAACACAGAAGATGGCATTGTATGGTAGAGGTGCTGGTATTTTAGGTCCCGGAGTCAAAATTTCCATTTTGCGTCAGGAACGATAAAGGCCCGTCGGTGGTTCCTGACTGTAGATCGGTGACGGCCAATGGAAGGAGCTTTTAGGAGAACTCCAAAAACCTACACCGTTTCGTCAGCCAATAGAAACGGGCCTTATCATTCATGAGCCATGGATCAGCGTATTGGGAAATAGTGCAAGTACATGTAATCCCTCTGTGTGAAACTCAAGCCATTTATGACACGCTCGACTATAAACGATCCCGTGATTTGAAATAAGATAAGCTTTGTTAAAGAGACCAGTGGATAAAGCACACACAGTTAGAAGGGTGGTGAGGGTTGGGCGCAACTAGCTTATATGGCTGCATCATAATATTTGGTTCCAACGTGTCAATATGAACGTGATCTGACTTTGACTGTTGATACGACGTTAAAAATCATACACGCCACATCAACAAAGATAACATAGGAATATGTCGTGATTGCGTGTAGCTGAGCTGTGCATGTAGCCTATTTTCTTAACATATCGAGTTCCCGTTTGTGTGGATGAGTTTTGGGCTTGGTGGTTTGACTTTTGGAGGAGGATTGAGTGCATGGATATGAAATACCATCATTTCTGATTAAAATCATTCCAACACTCACATCTGAATGAGAGAATCAGTACCAGTATTCAATAATAAGAGATTTGGTGGGTTGGCTTAAAGAGTTTATTACATATGAATTGTCACGGTCATACCAAAGAGCGCCTCAGAGAAATAAGTGCAAGTATCATGAAATACGTGATACGTAGGCAAATGCACACAGACCAGCATTTCTGTGCCTATATAGGTTACCGCCAATGCACACCTGTTAGTAGATGTATGCCTCACAGAATACAGGATGCTAATTTTATCGATTCTCCCATCCGGGTACACTAAAAGACCGGACCAGTTGGCCGTACTATGATCCCGCCACTAACAGATCGATGCAAATCACCTTAGTAATCTCATTGCATTAATAATTATTACAACGGTGTTAATTCTATTCCATAGGTGCAAACAATAATCAATTAGTGTTATCCAACTCCACATGCATTCTGCCTGTACCACAGACCAGGCGAGCAGGTTGCAGAGACCGATTGAAGTTAGGAAATCTCTCACAAGATGGCAGCAAAGGCCCCATGGGTTATGTGCTGACCGTCAACAGTATATATACATACATGTAGGAATTAGCATGAAAGTTTTATCCTAATGCAGCATTTTACCTATAGAAGCATTTCATAACCCCCCGTGTTGATTTCACTTTGATGTTTCAAGTCGAAAACTTCGTGGATGCATACGATTTGATAAAGGAAATTAAGTAAGACAAAACCACAGACCTAGTCAATCCACAGTGTATATATTTTTTAAAGTACAGATTTTGTTATTGTATGAGCTAAGGTTATATGGAGTCGTTTAGAGAGACTACAGAATGAGAAAATCTCGGTGTGATGTGAAGTCTACACCGCCATTGATATTGTAACAACATAATAGCTAAAAATATAAAAAAAGGTTTACCCACAGTCCCTCATCTACACATTGTCAGATAACACACTCCTTACATCAACAGTATAGCTTGTTTTTTTCTGTTTACCGTCCTGCCCGTCCACCCCGTAAAACGGCTTGTCCTTTACTGCATGCATTAGTAATTTGATATGTTATATCGATGTTACGCCGGATCCCTACACTACCATAGTTATAAAAAGGAATGGAATAGAAGGAATCAACATTTGAATTTTTTTCAAAATCTCAGAGAGCTGTTTGCAGAATAACAATACTTAGCTCAGTAGCACACGTAGATGGTCCTATGTGTTCCTACATAGATAAAGCATGTACTTCGCGCCATTGTGAATAAGCGCTGTAGCCCCAATATATGTGGAAACAACACTGCGGTGACTATTACACCTGCTGCCTTTCGCTATTTTCATTTGTAACATATCATGCACTATATTTGACTACAGATGTATTTGTATGATTATACCACACAGGGTCATTGAGTGCAGGTCGAGAAGTAGACGTATATCATATCAGTAATCTTTTTCTAAAAGCCCACTCAATGCTGAATAATATGAAGGGCCGAACTGGTAAAAACAACAAATGTAAACATAAAGGGCGACCCTAAAACAATGAGCTAGGAATGTGCACACCTCAGCCGGAGATCATCACGTCTATTCATTAGGGGAAATGTCCATTTACGGTAATTGGTAGGAGTCACATTCATTTCCCTTCTTTGCACCATATAGAATGCGAGATCTATAGCCTGTCTGCCTACTGTTGCCATTCACCATTGATACCTTCTGTGCCTTTGTGATGAGGATACATTACCGAAACGACCCGCCCAACCTACGATTAGATGTCCATCTGAAGGCTAAATGCTGACGTTTTGGGCCTGTTTTGCACCTAAGGGAGAGTGACAGACTGGTCGTCATAGGCGGGGGTGTCAGGAGGAGGGCAGGAAAACAGGGTTGTTACCCCTCAGCGCAGTCGTCATGGTTCGATGCATACACGATGTATGGTCCGTTTGTTCGTACGTTTTGTGACGGGGGCTGCAGTTAATGTCACCCGACTCCTCGAAAAGCCAGCACCCCCTTGACGGCCTACTCTCAACCTCACCGGCAAGGTAAATAGACCACTATAAATACAGTACTGATAAAAAGAAAGCTAAATTTCTCCCCCGATTAGAAGTGGATCAGGAGGTGGACCCAGTCCACTTTACAGGTTTACCTTTGGCCTGAATAGTACACATCTCTCGCTCTGTTGGCCGTTTGTAATATAAGGACAATCAAAGGGTGACCGGCTACCCTGCGATCTCGTGTGTGAATGCGATAAAGAAATCAAAATAAGGTCACTTGAAAAAGTCCAACATGTCTGGTGTGTAAAGTTCCACTGACCGGATTAAATTATGTAAGCCCCCTCTTACCGTATTTATATAGCTGGCTAGTCAGGCATTAATATATGCGTGTTTCTGTGTATTCGTACACGCTCGAAGTGTCTCCTCATTGGAAATCAACCATCCGGATTGGAGGGAGGCAGTGATATACTTCTATAACTACATGTATATTCAAAGCGTAATGGTGACGTGGGCGTCACTGATGAATCGGAACTGCGTTCACGGCAATGTAGTTTTCTTGTACCGCATTCACTACAATTCCAACAATTATATTATAAAATACTTGTATTATGCAAAACACTCAGTACACTCAGTAGGCTGTAAGTACCATCTGGCATTTACCATTGTTGTTTAGGAACAATAGTGCAGTTGTGGTTTTATCGTTAACTTATTATGGAATCATTCTGATATTTACTGCATTAGTTTGTTTCTCTTCACTTTGAGTTCAACACTGTCGGATCTCGAGGTTAGAGAAAGATTAGGGTTGTGACGCCATCGTTTAAGTCACATTACCTTACAGATAGTTCCTGGACACCTCGCTAGAATAAAATGTGCTTACTCGTACTAAATTTCGTTTGCTGAATTCATTAAATTAGGCGATGTGTCCATGTGTCACGTGCCCTGACAGCACATACCTGACACGAACAACAGAGTTAGACCAGCACACTACATATTAGTAACACTATAAGGTTGGGCTTTGTGTAGTACTACTAGATATTGGATATAGAGTTTAGGGTTATTGTCTTTAAGGCGCTTATAGAAAACCCTTACTGGAGAAGCTGGAGTCCTTGATCAATAGGCTCAACTTACCCTAGCACAGTAAAGAGAGCTCAGGAGCGATGTGACTTTACAAAGTCAGTTAAACATCGTACAGCTTAGAATAGAGATACAGGCACATGAACTTAGGGGGGAAAAAATTTTAAAATAATTATCTTGCATTTTCATGTCCATCATGATGTTAACTACCATTGTACAATGCATGGATATTTTGTAGCACGTGAATGGCCTTTTGAGAAAACATACGTGATATACCTTCTCAGCCATGTAGGGAACTTGTGAGGGATAATACTCATATATATTACCCATGACTAGACAGGTAAATACCAAAAGGTCAGAAAACGACTCTCAAGTGACGTAAATTATCTTTAAAGTGGATTACGGTTACTCTGACGTACATAAATTAGATTAATGTCCCAGGCCTTCGCTCTGTTGCTTTCTGTTTACAGGTACGACTTCGTAGTGATAGGACCTTGCTTTCGGATTTATAATGGTCGTATTCATACTATAAACTTTCTATAGCTGTACTATGTATATAAAGAGTGGGCTGTTGTGTGTTATCATCAAATCGGGAAGAATTACTCGATGGTATTATGAAGGAGAGTATCTCCTCAAATGCACCTGGTATTCACTTTCGGTGCTGAAGCAAAATGAATAATCTCACCTGTTAGACGAAAAGCTTTTTTGATTGGTTGGTATTGTAGTTGACATAGAAGTAAAACGATGACGGGATTAATTCTGGGATGAAAACTCCATTTCCTTATCCTCAAACTCTGTACAACAGCAGGTAGCACAGTTTTATTGCTCACGAAGTCCGCTCGGCTAGTCTTCATTCAGTCATATTATTTAGAGGACAAACAGTAGGAGGAGGGACTTCAGCGAGGCTTTTCCGATAGCAATTACCATTTTCAGCCTCTGGATTGACCACGCCTGTGTGCCCTGCGCTGAGCGGGGTGAGGTTGGGAGAGGGGTTGGGAGATGGCGCCGGATCTGGCGGGTCAGCATGTTTTCCGACAAGATCCATTGATCATGGGGATCACAGCGGACGAGCAAAGGAAATTAACCGACCATTTTAATACGATTCCAAAGAAGCCAGGCTACTGCTAAAACAAAGCCTGTTCGGCGAGAAATGGCCCCGACCTCAGACCATTGGAGTGGGAGAACCTTGGGTGGCTGGAAACTGGCCGTGCTCGTGTGGTAGTCGTGGCATGTGCCGAAAAGGATATATAAACAATGAGGTTAACTCGAGCATATACTACTAATACGAAGCCAAAAAGCAATGATATCAGAAGGAAGAACAAGTAGTTGTTGTCTTTCAGATTGAACATATGTACATATCTTAATGCAAATTTAAGGAGATCCACAAACACAAAAGGTAGGTATGAAAACCGTATTAATCACTCGTAAAGTGTTTATTCAAGATTCGGTCCGTACTTCCCAAACTACTAAAATGTTGTGTTCCGTTTTAAATAGAAGCTGTTTTCACTTATTACTCACACGAATTAGCCTTCAGTATCATGCTTAATGGTAGCTCTGAATGTTTGTCATCTGAAGTTCTCTATCCGATGGGCAAAAATGGCGTCCATGATGGAAGAGCTAAGATGTATCATATATCCCACGATGCCGGATGATTTGTAATAAGATTTATGGACTAGACATTTCCCCTTTGCTGTCTAATAGCTACTCTAATGCCTGTATACAGTGACATAAAATCTAATAAATTACCGGTACGTAATAACTAATACATTTCATGTTATATGATTTCAGATTGCAGATGAATTCTTTATTAAAGCTCCAATGTCTACAAAGGGCTTCACAATGATCGCCTGTTATAGAAAATGATAAATGGGTATCGACTAGCAATGGAAGCATTGCTTGCGTCTGTCTGGCGGTATGCAATACAATAGAGAGTCCTACTTGGTGTGTATTCACTTGCTAATTGGAGAGCATATTGAAAAGGATTGGGGTCAACATTAATTCATCATCAAAATTTAAACAAACTGTAATTCGCCAGACATAGCGTTTTTAGGATATGGACTAGCTTCAATACCAGATTTTTCTAAAAGTACGCATTGGTGTAAAAGGATTTTAATAATATTTATGTAGAACGTCCTGACCATGCTGTACAAGGCACAGAACGAAATGCTAATTTCCCGTTTGTACGGACCGAGGCGTTTACGCCGAGTTCCGTACAAACGGTAAATTAGCATCGAGTTCTGTGACTTGTACAAGCATGGTTGGACGTTCTATATTTACTATGTACCCGAAATTAAAAGAAAAAATCAATTTAATATTTCTTAACAACCAAATTTTTTTTATAAATGTGTATGGCTAGGTGGTCCGTATTTTAGTGTACGGACCAGTGGTCCGTACAGTATATTTACGTCATATGCCAAAACGGTGTGTATTTACAGTATATACAGCATGGGTATATAGTAATGTATATGATGCACTTCATTTATATGACGCAAGCGCGGGACAAGAATTGTCTATTTCCCAGGATATTATTAGGATACATTTTCAGATTATGACTCAGCATGATATAAAACTTGGCATGTTATCAACTATGGCCTTCAGACTTTAACGTCATCTTGTACCAACCTCTACTGAGAATGTGTTATAGCAGTTAGAGTAAAATATAAACATATTTCGAAATCAGATCAATAATTCTCCATATTGTCTGGGAGCATACAGCGGATTTGGTATAACAACCAACCGACGTTGGCGTATATGAAAAAGAAAGCTGTATTCTTGAACTTCCTCCCGGACCAGACCTTTCGTCTGTTGTACGAAATATCACCTTTACAACCTGATCGGTCAGTGGCGCCCCCTGGCTCCCGGCGGTCCGGCACACCACGTTGCCCATATAAGAATGCTAAATAATGCAGGGGGCTATGCCCGTTTGAGCCCCCGTTCACCCACAGGCCGCCAGTGATGGGATGAAGGACAATTCCATTACAGATAACTCAGAATTGATCAAGCTGGACTCTTTGGACGCACATAATTAGAGGCTGCATCCCCAGGGAACCATGGTTAATAAGCTTGCCGTGAAGGCCTTACTGACCGCGGCTTGGGGTGCAGATGGGGTGTTCTGACTAAGGGCGGAGCATAGCACCTTGTACACCTTCTGCAAGTGTCCATAATGAATGAAGGATGGCATAGAACAGATTACCTGTGCGCTTACCGAAAATATGCTCATGATCCGATTTGGCACTATCTGCTATATTTAATTCAGGAGATTCAATCTGAATCATTCGCTGGCTGTAACATGACTAGAGTTTTATTATTTGTGAAATATCACAAGAAAGGCGTCAGACGCATAAAAGTAATTTGATGTGATATTTTAACTTTGAATACAGAAAAGTATAACACAGACGTGAAAATCATTGATAGTCAACCCAAGCTGATATGGCACATTCGGCTGATAAATTGACATACTGTGATCTGAACACTCCCATAACGCGTCCGTCATGTCCTTCTGTCAGTATTCCTTTTATTTTTCAAAATTTCTGCCATCTTTGATAAATAAACTGAAAAAAGGGTAAAAATGAAAAAAAAACTTTGGTATATTGGTAACATGCTATCTTTTCGCATCGAGGACTGATGTCAATGTTATAGAGAAATGTATTTAAAAAAGGGAAGGGGTTTATATGAATAAACTCTCCTGTAAGATTAATAAAAAAAAGTTGTGAAAAGTGAGTAGCCATTGGTAAAACCCATGTAATTACCTGTCTTGAGATTTATGATCTTATTTTTAATAACTAACCTAATGGAAGATTTGGGCTCATAAGAGCCTCTCGTACTTATTTCCGGTAGAAAATAATGGCTTAATTAGGAACTGATTTGCCCCTTCAATCTGCATTATACCATATCTACTTATGGAAGATAGAAGGGATCCCTCACTAGGCTGTTTTCACAGCCCCGTCTTCGTGTCGATGGTCATACTATCTAGCGTCAGATTCTGCTGCAACCCTAAATACTATATGAATATATATTTATGATTCAAAAATCAAACAATCGCTGTATTATCCTATCCTAGGTGTGGTTCCTTTTTAAGAGAAAAACTATTTTTCTGATCATGATAATTCTTCGGGACAATAACAGCAGTAAAATGCAAAAATGACAGTTGTCAGAGCTGTATCTTATTTGCTTCACTCTTATATTTTACTCGATATGAAACACCTACAGGTGAACGACAGTGTCAGGTATGAGTCGCATACCCTGTGTGAGCCTACACCATTTTTGTCTGAACCAGGCAGACTTTGTTTCTCCATCGCACGATCCAGCCACTTTGTGTAGAATAGGAAAAAGATTGGTAGAACGAAACAAGTGAAGTTGCACTAACAAAGACAGATAGTCGTATTAAATCACCCGGGCCACACTTTTTGTGGAGTGTACTGGAGAGATAATGGCAGGTATCTCTACTTGCTTTGGATCGTCCTTCCTTCTTGATTGTGCTACCTGCTCTTAGATATATCCTCCTAACTGAAGGGAGAGGCTCCTGGAAACCATGTGAGGTATTTAGCTGCACTAAGTGCATGGCTCAGCGACGTTTAAAAGCCGGAGTCAGGCATGAAGGCCGTACCACCACATATAACTCCAACTCCAAGTCCTAATACTGTCTCTTGAAGACAGATGGCGGCCCGTTGGTAGAGAGTAGGGAAAGTGCACCTTGAAAGGTGAACTAGGAGATGGAGCGGCCAGGCAGTCAATCAGCAGGGGCTTTTTAGAGCTCTGATATAGGCGAAAGAGAGTGGGCAATGCATTACAGTCAGTGGAGGGTCAGACGAGTATCGCTATGGGCACCATAGCAGCTGCTGCGCCACTCCACTCCCACACAAGAAAAACACCTTCACACCTTCTCTCGGCATGGCCTCATGACCAGTCTTCTCTCAGCATGTCCTTCCTCTCTCCCTTTCCCCAGCTCTACCTCCCTCGTTCACTCCCTCTCTCTTGCTATCTATTAATCTCTTTTATCCATCACTCCTATCCTCTAATGCAACACACCTATCCATCCCACCCACCATTCTCCGGCGAACTGGAGAAAATGGGACCTGTCAGCTTCCCACAATGGCCCAAGATGACACTGCGGCCAGCTCAGGTGCAGTGGGCGTGGTCATGTGGACAGTACCTGGTCACGTGACATGGGTAGCCGTGTGGCGTAAAGAAGGATAATTACCATTCGTGGATGATGACCTGGGATGTCTGCTCGAAACTGGGTCAGATAAAGTAAATATTAGACACGCAGCAAAATCGGGAAGTTGTAGCAGCAGGTGGTTCACCATACAAATGAGACCAGGGCCAATTATATTCATGGTGGAGGTTGTTCGTCTTGTTTGCATGTACCTATCTACTATTTCATAACTTTTACTATAGTTCCGATGGGAAGCTATTGATTTTCATCCTCGTGTGCCTATTCCTACACTTTAACAAGGCCATATAACAAGGTGATCGAATAGCCACAAAAGGACGGCAATAGGCACAACCTCGGACCAGAAAGAAGAACTCAAAAGCTGCACTGAAAGAACATTTACATATCAAAGGACCAGACCTTTAAGTCCATCAACAATATTTCTAAATGTATTATTCTAAAGACTGAAACCCATAATACCCTCAAAACTCTCAGCCTCAGCCCAGCGGAAGATGAGAAATTGAATTGTGGAGGGGGGGGGGGGTTGATTCTATGTTCTCGCACTCATATATGTTCGATTACTTTCCTGCCAATTTATGGACTCGAGATACCTGTGGTACAACTCAGTCACCGACTGTTATCATGCTGTAAAATACAAGAAATAACGGAAACGTAAGGCAAAATATTTCTGGAAAAGTGCAATTTTCTCAGCCGCCACTAAATATTCGCCTATATATGCATACATACATTTACAGTAGAACCCCGCCTAACGGACACCCCGCCTAACGGACACCCCGCGTAAGCGGCCACCCCGCGTTAACGGATACCTTTGCTCGGAACGGTTCCCTATATTAGATGTTTATTTCAACCCCGCGTAAGCGCACACCCCGTGTAAGCGAACACCCCGCGTAAGCGGTTACTTTGGCCCGGAACGGAGGGTGACCGCTTACGCGGGGTTCTACTGTATGCATGTTTGTATATACATGAAGGTACATGTGTGTCTCCACGTTGTTGTTGTTATGGGGGAATTGTCAACAAAATGCCAACATCCGAATTGTGTGTATACATATATGGTTGTACTTGTAGCACCCTATTGGTACCATTACCTTTACCTGTTGGTGGATATACAATGTGGTTTGAGATACTCCAGAAACCCGACCCCACCCTCTCTTAAAGATCTTTGACTTCACGTTCTAGAGTGTGTACCTCTTTGCTTGACGCCCAGGGAGTGATATCATCACCTATTGCCTGTCCTAACGCGTGTCATGTGTTGGTGTTTGTGGAGCGATGCCACAGGAAAGTATCAATCATCTCGAGAGATGGAAGCAGAGAGAAAATCCATATCGGCGAACTTATATTATACATACGAGGAAAGTTGTTGTATGATGGTATGGGTTTAAATTTATCCCCAACACTTGTGCTTTGAATCCTACCTCGACTACCAACCAGACCGCATTAGAAGTTTTTTTACATTAGTGTTAACAGGAGGTTGGCAGTAATGCGTCAACAGAGAGACCAGAAACTAAGGACGCCGCCTCACGTGGTCCATCCGGTCACGTGTACGCTCGGTCACGTGGCCACACGCCCTCAAACCCTGGGCCACTATCCTCGCCTACTCGCCATCTGGACGTCAATGAACTCGGATCCACCCACACACCCTACAAAAACTCTTTTTCCTTCCTGTACTAAATTCAATTATCCTAATCCTTAGGCTTATTTCAATATCTCGTGACTGTTCATTCATATTGTAACTACCCTTAAATTTATCTCGTTGTTTTTATATAAGCAAACAAACCCAATAAATTTAATTCTATGTATCTCGTGTATCTATGTGTTAGTCATTATAGTTCCCATTTAAAAGCTTCGTCTGGACTTACGTCTGACCTTAACAGTAATAGAATTACTTCATACTGATTTGCGGCTAAATGAAGCGTTTTCTGCTATAGCTGGTAATGAATTATTCATGCAATTAATACCATCATGTATATTCTAATATCTCTACCGATGTCGACAAACAGTCCATCCCAACAGCCTCAATGTAGGACAGATCGTAATCTGAGGAAGAATTTGTATCATTTACAAATAAACCTATTGAATAACATAATTTTCAGTAATGCACGAAACACTCATATAGAAGCATCCACATTACCTTTACGTTTTACCAGAGTGTGTTAGTCAACATACAGTTTATGTCGAAATACAGAGCCGTCCACATCACTAATTATTGTGCAATCAGGCTAATTAAGCCTTAGGCCATCGCCCGCTCTTCACAGATGTCACACTGCCGCGAGAATAAACCGCCGTTAAAAGGTCCAAGAATCATTTAACATTGCAACGCGCAATCAAGACAATGGCCAAAAACTAATTGAGTGATTATATTGAAACAAGCTCGCTCCTTCATCGAGATGAACACATACAACCCACTCGCTCATTCACACTTCATTCCTGTTTTTGTCTTTCTAAAAAGTATCAACCTTTGGATAGTTTATTTTGAGAGAATTCGATATCGATAGAGATTGTACATGACGTTTCAACTTTCAAATAGAGGAACTGTAACATAGAATTTTGAATAAACAGAGAACGGTCAATTAACAAGAAATAGCGGATGATTTAAAGGTTGGGAACTGCATCGCTTGGTAGTCTATGTGGTGTATTTATTGGGAGCATGACAAACTAAGGCAATACGTAGAATTTATTCATTGCGTTAGGATCGATGTCATTCAGCGGCAATAGAAATGTGAACTGAAAACATTAGATGTTGCTCTACGAAATGCCCAGACTGTCTGTCCTCAGTGATATATCCATCAGTGTTATAGGTGACGCTATCACACCGTGATTCTGACAGCCATGAGCGGCATTTAGTTACCGTATATCAGCGTGTAACGGCGCAGCCCTCAGTACCTATTAGGCAGATAAGTATCACACAGCCACCCCGAATTACCTGCTCCCCGTCGCACTCATCGACGGGCCCGGGGATGTGCGCGAGCTCTGCTGGGGGTGGGAGAGGGAGGCAGGTATGGATGTGGGTTGGGGGTAAGGTGGAGGGGTGGAGGGGTAGGTGGGGGTCAGCTGTGTGCCCGCCTAATCAACTACAGCCATTTGCACTAGGCCTGGCAATGACGGATACTGTTCCCTGCTAATATTGACCTCTGCCTCAAGGGTTTTCTAGACGGTCCCCGCTACTACTGTTACAGTTTTTATTCGTGGCATGGGACTGTGCCATATGGGTTCGGTGGTCAGGCGTTAAAGAAAAATCGCAATCCTTCCATGACAGAAATCTATGTGAAAAAATCATAAATGAATCACCCCATGAAATGTTAAAGGTATGATATATTTCTGTTATTGTAAATTTGGGTTAGTACAGCCTTGTTAGCTAATCACGCCACAGTATACGGTTGTCTCGAGAGGTTAGTTTATCCAGTTGTCCGCAGAAGCCTGGGTTACGGGCTTGACAACTCAACACTGTAATGTACATGTACTAACACTCCTCTTTGCTTGAGGACTCACTTTAGCATGCACCAAAAACACACCATCAAATCGAACGTACTACCAGAGGTAGGTTTTGCATGAACCTTTACATCATTCGTCGCCTGAATAACACAGTACCTCGGGAAAATATAATTGAGTAGACAGTTCTAGAGCGAATCCAATCTTAAAGCATCGCAACCCCAGCCCTTCATGCGACAATGACATCACGAAGCTCATGTTTTACACAAGAACATGATTCAATGCAACCGAACAGCATTGATAAAAAAGCGGACTTTTCCTGAGGGTATTTACGGAAAGCCTTTTTTGCGGGTCTCCAATTGGATCTCCGGATCGTCGACCTATCCAGCTTCCCAGCCCGGAGCTACATACACTGAGAGATTCCTGCTTCAGAGAGATGTGGCTGCAACTCTCTCATTGACAGGAGCGGCTGGAGGGGAGGGGATATTCAAAAGTTCATGTAACAGGGTCTGCCAGCTACATTATTCGGGTCCCTCGGGCCGGATAGGGTCCTTCAGGCCCTGGAGTACCCCCCTCCGCTCCTGGAGGTTCTACATGCAGTGGAGGCCTGAAGGACAGACAAACAAAGTCTCCATGGCAAACGCCCCTAGTGGTGACAGCGGTCAAACACTCCATCAGGGCCGAGCTGAGGCAAAGAGTAGCTCAGAGCGGGACCACAGCTGGGTGAGTGCTCACGCCCGACCGCCAGCCAGCAAAACACAGCCCGCATTTATTTATTCATTGCAAACTGATTTACACTTGGTCAGCTAGAAATAATAACAGCCGAACCAACAACAGCGGAATAAAATGATCAGAAAGTAATGTTTGGAAATTCGTTAATCTTGGTGTTCTTTCTCAAAGATCTGATAATTATTTGTGTTCATATTTTCCCTCTTTGCACAAAGTGAGACTGAGGGTTTGGCTAATTTGTGAGGTGTAAGAACCACCAGTATCAGTATATGGGAAACCACACCACTCCCTGCACTGAAGCCATCAGTTCCGGCCATAGAAGCCACTATTGGCTATTAGTGAAGCTAGTGACTGTCATAAGGAGCTAATCACACCTATATATCCCCATAGAAGTGAATGCAAGAGGCACTCAGAGTCGGCAACTTGTGGTTGTCAAGAAGCAAACGATGTGACTAAATAGGATTACGTGCAGGCGGCTGCACAATTTGAAGCACTGACTCAGAGATACAGTGACTTCTAATCAAGCCAAAGAGGTGTCACTCTATACAAAGTGTCTCCTCTCATATTGTTCTCTCTCCATTACACCACGCTTCACAACTGAAATGTGCTGATGCGTGAAAAACGTTTGCTCGATGTGGATTCCAAACAGTCAGCCGTCAAACATTCCGACACACATTTGATCTGGCCTTTTAGAATACCATTCCTAAAATGAATTTCAGTATTTTCGTGCTGTAAACACCGACCACGCCAGGACGTGTTGGGGTCTTTGCATATCAACACTCCTCAAAGCTATAAAACAATGAGTGGGATGAATAAGTGAATTCATGATCCACATGAATGGATGTTTTACAGTATCTGATTTTAACAAAATGTGAACACCTAGTCCAATGGGGGTTTATAAAAGGTGCTATAGTCGTGGTAAGCCGGGACCCAAACAGCAATAGAGCATCCCATTATTACACCGTCCGATCTCCACCCTCTCCTGACCACCCTCATGAGGCCAGCACGCCCTAGGTTTTGTTACTGGATGCCAGGGAGGTCAACCAACAGCACATGCTTAACGCTCTTCCTTCGTCAACCCATGGCAACGTTGCTGTGGCAGTGCTCACTGCCAGCCGCTGTGACTGGGGCTCCAGACTCCTCCTGACCCTTGCTGCACCCCTACCATCCCACCACCCCCTAGGGAGGGTGGTAATTTCCTGTTCAACAGAGAAGTGTGGTGAGAGGACTGTCAGCGCCACCTGTGCTGACCTCACCTATGCCCAGAGGAGGCGTATTCAGGTCATGTCAAACCGAGGCATTTACGCCGGAGCTATGGGGAGGTAAAGGTAGCTGTGCAGGTCTTTGAAACCTTACCCGCTGTTGGTAAAGTGAAAGGCTGCGGGAACACAGGGAATTCAACCAACCCGTCTGTGGACTCTACATTCGTGTTGGGCTATAAAAATACCGATCTGTTCCTGAATAGGAACCTTTTTTAATCCGCGGAATGCCATGACGTCTGATTGTCAATAGAAAGCATGCCGTGTAAACACGTATACAAGGAGGAGGCTCCCAGGGCCTACCACTTACCACCACCCGCTTCTGTGCAGTTCACCATCCATTTAGAAGTTTATCCATATAAAGATTTAAATTGCTTGGCTTAAATTTACTGAACTTAAGCTGCGCGGAAGTGCTTTGTTTTCGTACTTCTATCGAAAGTTTATGCCATTTAACAAGAATGCAACCAATGGGGAGAGTTTTACTTGCTTTACATAGATTTATTGAAATATTATTTTATTTGGAAACGATGTCTTTTTTGCGGATATAAAATATTGGTTCCTGCCATTTTTCATTGATTGCTTTGTGTCTCTCCCTTTTTCATATAGATACTTTTATGTAGCCTCCCTAAATAAGTCCTTACTGTATATCTATTGTTCGACGACTTCACTATCATGCACTGGTCACCATTCCACCGGCCCTTTAAACCTAATTCAGTACAACTTAAATGAACGGAAAATAAGTTGTTGTATACTTAGCTCATACAGGCAATGGTATAAGTGCCAGATCTCGCCAATGAAGTACTGTTTGGTACTAACATCTGGTACGGGTGCTCCACTTACCTGAAAGGACAGTAATATAAATAAGGCATTAGCCATCTACATCTAGTACAATACATATACCATACACATCTGTGCCATACCAATATGTAGGGCATTTGGCAACTGAAGTAGAGGGGTCAGTAATCAATCTAAAATGCTAAAACTTTAATTCCCATTTGCCTTTATTTAACTGGTTGAAATAAAATGAACTTGACCTTTAAATTTCATCTATATTAAGCCAATGTCCTACCATCCCGCCCGCCATGCGATACATTCGTTATTTCAATCATCATATTGATCATATTTTCACATTTGGCCTAATTTAGAAAGGCTATCAAGGCTGGTAAATATCAAGAGGCACTTGGGACCCACGACGGCAGAATTGGCCTAAATGATAAAACTGCGCTTGACATTTAATTCCCGAGGATCGTGATTTATCGCCTGGGAGCCCGACCTGGGTTCATGTGGTACAAGCAGGGCCTAGCCACAGCCTCCTCGCCGCCTAACTGCTTTGGCATTGCCTAACCACTGACCAGGCGCGTATTGATACAAAGCAAGATGAATCTTTACGGGACTCTGACCATATTGAACACTGTCCTAGTTAATAATGTCAACCATAAGAAACTAGGAGAGTGTAAACGTGAAATGTCAATCCTTACAGCGCATTCGTTTGATGTGGGACCTAAAATCTTGAAATTTAGTCTTTGTCTTTAGAAAGATGCACATTGAAAGGGTCAGTGAGGATACGATCGATTCGAGAAAATGTCGGAGAGGGATGGTGTTACCGGTGGTTTTGCCGTAATCTTATTTTCTCTTTTTTGCCCACTCTCGTTGAGTTTACACAGACCGGAGGAGAAATTGACTGAGGATTATTACTGTTTACTGCCTGTCGAAAAACTTTCAATAGGTTCTGGAATCCATCATGAACGACAGCCATGCACACTCCTCCATGTCGTAACTCAAAAGAAACGGCACAATGTTTCAAACTGAAACTGATAAGCAACTAACGTGAATGCTTGTTTCTTTTCCTTCAACGACATTAGTCCTTAAGAGATATATTCTGCTGCTGGAAAAGATAAAATGCTTTGATTTGCTGAAGGAGCTAGATATAAATATGTATTTAAAATTACAACCAAAGGGAATCATGTATTCGTACTAACAAATTATCTATCAAGCCAAAGTAACATTACTCTGACGGTATTCTTGAAAGGTATTGTGTTATAGTAATAGTCCAGAAATGCAATGAAAACGTACGAACTTGATTGATGATATCTGATTACATTTATTGGCGCTTAAATGAGTTGAATTTTCAATGATGGATCTACCGGATATCATCTGTAACAGTCTCAGACATATACGTTATAAGGCAGCGTTTATAATGCTAATGGAGGCCAAAAGAGGCACTGGTGGACACTTCATCATGTGGTTTAATATCGTTGCAATCTCGCTGGCTTCCTATATTGCCAATGCCATTTAGCTGCAGAGATGGACCCGTACAGAGAGGCACCCTCACCCCAACCCCCAACATTTTGACCTCCTGGGTTAGCTCTTTTATAGACCAATACAGGGTGGGATGTGGTAAATGTAATGAACGCGGTTAGGATGGATGAGACGTGCCCCATACAGCCCACTACCCTACACGTCTACGCATACTAGGGAGCCATATATATATATGTATACATACACGTGACAAAGTTTAAATGTATAGAGACACCTATATTAGAGAGACACCTCTCTAGTGAATGAATACTTAAATGGCATTGCTTTAGTTTAATTTGCACAATCAGATGCATGACCGTTATGGAATACTGTCTACTTGTCTGGTATTTTTGCCTTCGTGGTAGGTCTGCTTCTCCTTCTGTCTCACTATCAATCTAACACCGATTTATTTTTATCTGATTTGTCTATCCCTACTTCTCTTTCCCTATTTACCAACCTCTCTATCTTACAATTCTCCTTCGCAATTTCCTCTCTAATATGTTCTCTCCAACTTTATCATCGTTCTTTGGCTCTCTTCGGAGAATTATCTACTTCTTCATTGCTTAAGAAGATCTTATATAGTAATGTCCCAACCCTTTAAGGTCTAAGATTCACTGGGTATTGGGAAGAGACATACTCGCAAGCTACGCCAGTACTCTTCCCAAAGACACAGCAGCAACTGCTCCTCAGCACGCAACAACTGGGTTAATGGTGTGACACAAAACGCCTACCACTATGTGTTTTTCCTGTGAGGGGTGCTTTACTGAGTGAGGTTGGAGGTAAATGGGTACATTGTTGAGACAGGTTGACTAGTTACACGGAACACTGCCCTATACTAATATCGCAATCCAAACAGTCACATATACCCGGTAGCATATTTTGCGAAATGTGGCATTTCTAGGAACCTGCTTTTCGTACTGAAATGTACGCAGAAATGAAAATTTATATACGCATGTTGTCTGGGTGTGGTGCTTATATTTACATCAGGGCAGATATACATGTACATGCGTGTATAATGTCCAGATATTTATTGGATGAGAAAGATATACGTGTCATGGTGGAGTTAAGATTGAATATATTAAAATCGCAGAGAATGGTATATATTATTGTTTGGAAACGTGTGTTCGTGCATGATTGCTAAGAATAGAAGAGTTGTTCTGTTTAAAAAGAGGGTTCTACATGTTCATCTTTTACTATGAGCATATAGTGAAGCCAGTATGACGATCCATACTGCCTACATAGAAATGAAATAAGGGCCTGACACCCAGCTAAGCTTCCCCACAGACTGAGTATATTTGTGCGTGTCTCTCATACCAGTCCCAGCTCACTTACAGATTCGCCAACACACAGAACAATGGTGAGCGCCGGGGAAGAGCCTTTCCTTATAGGACTGTTCGGGTGGTCGACGCTAAGCGCACAGGCAGCCCTAATTGGGACGCCTGAGCTGCTCAGAAAGTCAGCAGTGTGGAGTGTGGAGTGTGGACGGGAAGGCGTCAGATTGCGTTGAGTGTTGGGTGAGGGGTGTGCTATTCGGGTGAGGAATTGGTAGGAGGATGGCAGAGTTGAAATGGGTGAGACAATCTAGTGGGAGGAGAAGAGAAGGGAAGAGTTGTAGTGCACGAAGGAGGAGTCGGGACAGGGAGGTGTAGGCTGATGGTTGCTGAGTTCGGAAGGAGGAGGAAGCTGGGTAAATATATAACGAATTTGGGAATGAGGTGAGGGGAGGAGGAGGGATATTATAGCACAGGGGTGTAATGAAGCCGGAGGGACGGATATATTAGTGGCGAGTTATGTTCAGAGGCAGTTTGAGAAGTAGGGGTAGAGATGTGGCAAGTGGGTTCATGGGTATGGAGGAGGGGGAGGGAGAATGTGAGGAGGAGAGAGGGCAATCAATGCGTTACAAAGCACCATCGATCTTCGTGTTTACCTGCGGTATGTCGGGTGGGATCAGCGTGCACTCAGATCGCGCACGGACGTGAGCTGCTCAGAGCGGCTCGGAGTTGGTCGGGAGATACTTGTGTTTGCTCGGCGAGCCTCTGCACCCCGCGGTCAACAGTCTGCGGTATGAGCATATTGCACCGTGCACAATTCTCCGCTTTATAACACGCTGCAGTCCATGAATGTGCATTCCCTTTGTGGGTCCACTAGCACACCCATCGGAATCCCCCCCCTACCTCCTTTTAAAGTCCCACTAATTCTTTCCTACCCCCTGCCAACCCCTCCAACTCCCTCCTCATGAGTACATGAACCAAGTCCGATTGGATTGCCTCAATATAGTGCAGCAGCCAGGCCGATCGCAGACTCCATTTATGTTTTTTCCACAGATAATTGCTGCTCATCTTGGGGAGATGATAGTCCTAGTGTCTGGTTAAACTGTTCTAGTCAGTCAATCATATCATTAATGCCGGTTCGTTCTCTACGTTGGGGCTTATGTCAAATGTCTTTAATAGTTGCATGAATGCTGCTCATACTACCATGCTTCTGGTTATGAAAGAAAGGTAGCCATAGAAATAAACCTGTTATTACGGTGCTTAGAGGGTTTCCTAATGATTATCCTTAATGAGGCGCAAATACGGAGTTTACAGAATTGTCTGAATTAAATTGGAGTAACAAAAAGAGTAATATGGTAGATAATAATAATAATAATAATAATAATAATAATAATAATAATAATAATAATAATAAGAGTCCTAGACTAGATTCCAACCCCGAGCCCGAAAAATTAAAAATCGTATATATCATCACTGTGCAACTACAGCACAGCAAACTGCGTGAAGTGTTGGCATGAGAAGCCCTTGAACTCTCAATTAAAATTACTTCATTAAAGGTTGACGTACTGGAGTGCATACTATAGGACCTTTCCTACTCGTATGGGGTGTTATCTCTGTTTATTACAAAAGTAAAGCTGGGTGTGTTTTAACAATCTATGAATTTCCAAAGGTCATTCGTTTTAGAGCAGATCTCAAGGTACCCGTTCTTCGCCCGATACCAGCGACTTATTCATTGTAGCAACTCACCCTGCAGGGGGGAACTGCGCCTCAAGAAGCGAGAGGCGAGAATATTTATCGAGAACCGACCAATATCTCCCGAACAGATATCCCGGAAACGTCTTGAGATCTCCCTGCAACTGCTTAGTATCTCTTGACAAATGCTTGAAATCTCCTCAAAAATTGTTCGAGGTCTAAAAGCTATTCAAGTCTCTTGATCTGTCTCAGCTCAAAGGGAATCCATATGGCCCACTGGGGACACTGGCTGCTTCAAATACTTACATGGGAACCTTGTAAAATGTCTAGGCTCGTTGTTAACACGCCCTGTCAGTGTCCAATGAGTAGTAGTACGTATGTTGGGCAATATGGAGTTTTTCGGCGAAGAGACTCAGGTTGTGTGCCAGCAATAAGATCGACGTACCCAACGTAGATCGGAGCTGCTCGGGTACCAAGGAAGATGGCTGGTTGAGCTATTTTTACAATATACTCAATATCTAATGATAGCTGAAGCTGCTTGCACTTACTGCTGCTACCTGTCCTCCTTAGACCTCCGTTCTTGAGCTTCTCCTGAATAATGGGGCGAGAAAGCTCGTTCTCACTTTTCTCCAACAGGGATGTGTGTGTGCTGAAATTCACTAAACAGCCTACTGTATCTGCTTTCCAATACTAAACTATTAAGAATGGAGTTCTTGTGCGAGTGACTGTATTGTGAGACTATGAGGATCACCTTATCACCCCATCCTATCAACTGTAGATATTTCTTTTTTTCTTTTCTATAGACTGGTCTTATTTGATTCTCGATCTTCACATCCACAGTTGCCAGAGAGCATCGGAGTTTCCTGCCCTACCTTTGATCACTAATCCAATTACCTCTGAATCCTCGCACCTTGCTGCCAGGAAAATTCAGCAGAATAAAAGAGTGTTTTATCGGAGAATCTATCATATTAACTACTCCCTCTTTCGTGGGGAAATAAATGGTTTTAGAGAGAACTGAGTCAGACTTCTCGTGACAAATCTCCTCTTAAGGAATCAGGTAAATCATGTTTAGCGTGTTTACCAAGGCCGGCAGCTAACAGTTTCCAACATAATTTGTATTTTATTATAAAAACAGACACTGTGATTTTAATCAGGATCTGACCCTGTCGAACTCCCAGGATTACCTTACATTATCGCGTTTAGGGATTTTAATGAATATTTAATTTCTAAGACGTCGCGAGTCCCTTGACTTTAATGGGTTTCTTCCAGCACGAACCACGGAGAGGCATCGGTGCAGTAGGGGCTGTAGAATTTTAATGTGACATGATGACTGATAAGAAATGTCATCTAAATCCATGAAGCTGAAATTATTATGCATCTTACTCCGGAGACATGGAAAGAACGCAGAATATTCTAATCACTTAGAGATGCCCTCGTTTGTTTCTCACTGGCTTTGACTCGTAGGGAGACTGGGGTCCTTTCTTCTAGTGATATATCTGCCGGATACATTAAACGTTATTAGACAGAGTGCGATCGGTAGTCAGTCCTGAAGGGAGCTCTTTATATAGTTTGCGGAATTTATATAAAACATCACCGTTGGTGAGCGACATAGAAAAGGCCATGCTCGGCTCATAATTACACATTAACGCCAGGCCGTGTATGGCTCCCCGGGGTCCACCAGGTAGGACCATTTATAGTTCCGTCATCACGCTGAAAGGCGTCTGATTGATGCTGTCCGAACTCGAACAAATTATTAGCCGCCGCTTTCTATGCGGAACTACCCAGGCTGAACGCATCGCAGAGCCCCCACCGGGAAAATCAGCGCGTCAGTTCGGCGTCCGCTGCGCCGCGCTGGTCACCTCGCCCGCCGAGAACGCCTGGCCTCGAGCATGCGCAGACTGATGTTTTATAACTCAGCCCAAATACCATATTTTGTTGGAGAGTTGAGTTCATATTGATCCCACGAAGTGGTGTTGGAGTGAGACGGGTGTTTTATGACCTGCCATGCGCTGTGCTGCTTGTATCTTTGATCAGGTAGCTGTGGTTGTGGCTGTGATGGTGGTTCTGGTAGTTCTGGCAATGGTAGTTCTGATGGTGGTAGTTGTGGTGGTGTTGGTTAAAAATGTCAATGGCAGCGCTAGTGGTGGTGTTAATGGAGGTGATAGTATTACTGGTAGTAGTAATGGTGACAGAAGTAGCAACACAACAGGACTAATAGGCCTAACGGTGGTGGTACGGGCAGTAGATGGAGTATTGGTGGGTTGATGGTATTTTACCATGAGTTATATCACGGCTAGGTAGTAGTTCTTAGTAGTACGTAAAGTGGTGGATGTAATATTATCGGTGATTGAGACGGTGATTTTTATAGTATTGATACTGTCGATGAATTTGTTCAGGATATTTTCTAAGGCGGAGATGATTTCTGAACTTAAGATCAGAATGGTAAACGGTCGAGAGACGTCATTCAGATTAGCTCAGATTAGCTTTCACACTAAAAAATAAAGACTGAACGTTCAAGCTTTTAAGATCCCAAGATATAGTAGGGTACGAGGTTATTTTTGTGCACAATTTCTGCAAATCGTCATAGTTTGACTATCTGCTCCTAGTCCTAACGAATATTATGAGTTTTGTATCGTTTTACTTGGCTTTTTATCTTTCTGATATCAAACAATAGACCGTCGACAGTAGGAACGACATTCAGGCTTGTTGAACGTAGCTCTAATGAACGAGAATGGCTGGCTACCATCAGCACAGTGAGTCTGGTCAGGGGAAGCTTAGTGAGGGATATAGCAGTGGCGCTGGTATAGAACAACCATGAATAAAACAATGAATTCACTCACCACGCCCATCAAAAGATATCCACAATGATCGAGTCACTAAACGAGCTGCTCGCCGATCAGGCCAGTCAAAGGGCGTGGTCATCAGATAGAGAACACGGCCACGTTTGATTATACGTAAATAGGTGTACCCCTCGCCCTAGTGTTAGCCCCGTTAGCTCCCGGCCTAGACGAGTCAGGCTCGGATAGGGTAAGCCGGTCTATCATCATAGTGGAGCCAGGATAAGACCAGGTCTGTTGACTAAATATGGCCTGAGCTGAAGGCTCTACACCAGATTGACCATAAACCATCTTCACGATATCAAAGCTGGCGCGGGAAATACTATCAATGGAGTGACATGGTCCAAGCATCCTATTGCCATGATCTGCTACTCCTGTGGACACCTCTACTACAGCAGCCACGACCAATACTACTATCACAAACACTCACAGCATTATCAGGGCAGGCAGGCTAAATATATCATCAGGAGACTGGCATCATATTTCTTTTTACTACAACCACTGAATTTCAGGTATAGACCCCTAGCCTATATAGTAATCAAGCACCCCGCTACTTCAAACTACAACCTATTTGAGCATTAGCAGCATGTACTACTCCATCTTTCACCAAGTACCGCCATCATAATTACTACTATCGTGCCTACCACAACCTTCCCAACTTCAACCCTGCCACAATAATCACCTCTGACACCATTCCATCATTACGACCAAGCTACAAATTCAAGCGTCCCACTCTACCTGATACCACAACTATAAGCGCCAGCACCATCATTTTCACCACCCCTAATACACTACTCCCACACTACCAACCTAAACCATCATCACATCTACCACCACAGCCGCCCCATCCCCCATCCCACAGAAATCTACTTTCAGGAGGAGACTCTGTTGTCCTAGAAATACGATTACTTGGCGGCCCCATCCTCTCGACGTGGGATTTTCTTTGGTGGAGTCAGGTGCATGCACAAATCCAGCTGCGGATTCCATGGTCCCCTCACCCCTCCTACCCCCCTCCCCGTCTCCTCCTTCTATCCCTGCCTGGCCTCATGTTGATGGATGGGCGGGTCATTAAGCACAGCCGGGGGAACGGTAACTGGGGATCACTGAAAGGAGTAACACTAAAATACCACCCCGTCCCCCCTGACCCATGCCACCCCCAGCCCAGGCCAAATGAGGTAGTCCCCACTTCATAAGTATTCCCCTGAATACTTGATTCACAACTCATCATCTGCATGATATAAAATAGTATAAGACATGTAAAACGAGATTTCCTGCCAGCATTTCCTACTCTAGTGAATTATACACCTACATATAATATATGTATATTAGTGATATATAAGAGTTATCGTTACCTTCCACGCCATTGCAACTATTCACCCCACGTCGTTTTGCCTAATTAATAGGCCTTATCTTATTTATCTGTCCAACATCAGTCGCCTGCCTCAGACAGTAACTCTTGTGTTCAAAGTAGAAGAAATGAAGCGAGGATTTCTTATCACGATAATAACTCGTTGGAGTTACCAATCAAAGACGGCTATACCTGAATAGCACCCATGAATAGGCTAGACTTTATATATATATATATATATATATATATATATATATATATATATATATATATATATATTTATGAAAGCATGGACGTCTGCCTATGTAGAAACAGAAGAAGGGAGAGACAAACAGACAGAGAAAGGCAGAGGAGAGGCAAACATACAAGTAGTAACTCAGAGAGAGGATGAGATTGAGAGATACAATGAGAAATGGAATCAGATATATATATATATATATATATATATATATATATACAGAGAGAAATGCATTTACAGAGACAGCGAAAGACATATAGCCAGAAAAACAGATCATAGAGACAGGCCGCGACAGATATACAGAGGAAGACATCGAGAGACAGATTCGGAGAGTGACAGCATGGACATAAATAAGCTCAAACTCAAACGAGTGTCGTCTAGATTTCCATATTTTTTCAATGTTAGAAATAAGTGGCATAAACAACACTTTATGTCACACCCATGACATAAACAAATCCCATGTTAAGCCTATGGCGTTTTTTATTAGGGGTAGGATAAAAGTAATATATAAGACATATAAATAGATAAATAGAGAGACAGACATGGAGACAAAGAGAGACAAAGAAATCAAAACAAAGACAGACATGGAAGGGGAGGGGAGATATATACAAAGACCGAGATAGTCAATGGCAACGATAGTCAAAGATGTACAACGACTAGGAGCTGAAGCACAGGTTATCCAATTACTCTCGCCTTATAGTTTTTCTCGGCACCTTCCCATGTATTCCCAACACAGAGAACAGAATCAGACTTGCTAAATGTCTCCACATATAGCGCCTGGCCAAGGTCAGACACTGCCATGAACGACGTCACAGTATCTGTCGCATGGCATCTAGGAGTATGACACCCATCATTTTTATTATACAAGATGCTTCAATTCGGTGCTACTCTACCGTCATATAAATATATCGATATAACTTGATAAAATGGCATGTTTATGTTTTAGACGGATTGTCTTGCCATCAGCTTTTATCTAAGTTAACATCACTTTAGACGTTTTAATGGTTATGTTTGCGGTGATGTGACAAGCTCTCTCATACATCAAACCGAATGAAATTGTTACTTTTGTTGTTATCCATAGCTGAGGACTTATCCTGAGGACTTGTGACTGGCTTTGTAAACAACACGTCACAAATAAGTTAGGCGGATAAACACAGACAGCGGCGACATAAACATGGAGGTCATCTGAGGCCGAGACGCCAGCGTCCAGTAATCGCGCGCGCCTGCGCCGTCGACACTAATCGCGGCAGTGGCGTCTCATCACCATTCCGTTCGGGTTATTAGCACCTGATTGTCTGCCAATGGCGCTGGCCCACGGTTACCCGGACAACAGATAAAAAAACGCCGACGAAATAACCCCTAGATTAAATGCCTGCTGGGTGTTGCGCTGCGCATGGGGGAGGGGCAGGTCGAGGTAGGGATAGTAGGGAGTGGCTGTCTTCTTATCGGTGGACGGAAGGGAAAGTAAAGATATCGGCGCACTTTCTATTCATATGTTAATCCCAAGGTGAATGTAAGTGTGCTGTGGTGTGTGGCTATAGGGGAAAATGGTAATGAAACCCTGGAGGAAGCTCTGGCGAAGGATCCATGTTCTGTTTGCAGTATGGAGGAGAATACGTAAGGATCGGGACTGGTGGCTTCCTCCAGGCGATCTATACATATATAACAGTGAGTGGCTTCTATCCCCGGAGGCCATATTTGAATCTAATAGAGAAGGCGCCTGGAATCTCCTTCATACCTTCTTCTTTTAGCCGCCTGGATGGGCCACTGAAAAAGCCCGGGTGAGAATCTGTGTGTGTGTGTGTGTGGGGGGGGGGGGGGGGGGGGGGGGTAGGAGGATGGTGGGGCATACATTGTGAATTGCCCGTCTGGTATCAATCGTGTATGGAAATGATATTGTTCCGGGAATGGCCTCAGCCAAAAATACTCGCGTTAACACCATGCGCTACCACCGCCATAACCACCACCATTACCACCACCACGGAAAAGAAATTGAAGGAAACAGAGACGAATAGAGGCGACTTCAAAAGGCTGCGCTTGATCAATACGTCCCAGGCTATGCGTTTTGTAATTCACTACTAATTGTTTCAGGATGGCTTTTAGGTATAACGCCCAGTCGATATAGAATTGATCTTTTTTTTAACAAAGCTCGCGCTTGTGATATCGGTGATAGCATAACCCATCCGCATTGCTGGTTGTAGCCAATAGCAGCACCCGGAGCTACTCAGTGTTAGCAGTGAGGTGCTCGCTGCACCTGCAGAACTACAGCGGGACTGGGCAAAATGCAATTGCCTTTCCCGGACCTAGGGAGGTTCGCGGAGCGCGTTATTTGGCGTAGCGTCTTTTCAGCGCGGCCCCAATCAACCCCGCCCCTGGCCCCGGGATTACCCGGCGCCCGCCATCCATCACCCGACAATCAGCCCGGGAACCCCCCGCGGCTGGCCCCGAGACGCCACCCTACCTGACGCACACCTGTGGTCGTGTGCTGGCCGCATTCTCTTCTCTCCCTACTTACCCCAGCTTTTCCTGACCGTGTGTTATTCTGACCGTTGCCAGAATTACATGTAGTTATTCAATCAAGTAGATTAACCGTGGAATTCCAAGTGAATGCAGTGCTTTCCTGATGCATGATGGTCTTGTATCATGTTTGGTCAAAGCATTTGCAATATGCTTGTCGTGGATAGTACCCAAATGCCATTGTTTATTGCAATAAATGTACATTTTGTATTACCGTTCAGCGCCACCAAACATGACAATGCTTAATTACACTTACATTTGGCCAACCAAGGCCTGTGCCTATATGTTTCTATACTTTTACATTTGGTGTAAACGGTCAAGTGCCTAAACGTTTCTATGTGGTTCCATACGCATTTATACTAGGCAGTCCCCCGAAGACTCATTAGATCTAAATATGATATAATATCGATCGATCGAGGTATGTGGAAGACACCTCAGTGGCTCTGGCTTCTGCAAACTGGTTTCAGAGGCTCATACAATCCAAAACACTTTCAGTACCCTCTGTCTATGGCTGTCATAGTTTAAATATACCGGTTGTCTACATAACCGTACCTTCTACTTTTGAATTATTTTTGTTTGTACTATGGATACGTAGAAGTCCAGGAGGTTTTGATAAGTTTAATAATCGTATAACATCTGATAACCATAAATTTTGACTTATCAGAACAGTAGAACAGGGAACTTCCTAAGATGGCGTCCTTGCGCCAGTCCGAGTCGGCGGAGATATTAATAGTTAAAATCCAACACAAACCCATATTCAAAGAACTGAAGGTTAGAACCACCAAATCAAATCTAGATATGTATGGATTTAAACCTCTAAATAATCAGACTATGCACCAACCTAGGTTTTTTCCTTTCTATGGTTGGAAACACTCAGTGTGGAGAACCTATTAGCTGGACGTTTGGGTTGACCTGAGAATGTCTCTACTGAGGCTCAGCAACCTGCAGTCCATGTCCATTTATGTATATTTAAGTTGAAATAACAATATTTCTGGAATATTTGGGTAAGAATGGAGATAGATAGATTGGTAGAGAGAGAGAGAGAGAGAGAGAGAGAGAGAGAGAGAGAGAGAGAGAGAGAGAGAGAGAGAGAGAGAGAGAGAGAGAAAGAGAGAGAGAGAGAGAAAGAGGCTTTTCAATATTCATCGTTATCAAATTTGTTCATTTCATTTTTTAAAGATAATATGTGCTGAATGTCACCTATATCATCGTCTTGCTCTAGGAATGTAGATTACCTATCGCGTCTCTAGGGATATCCACAATACGCATAATGACGCGCCTATATTATTGGAAGTGGGGGGACCTTACTGTTACCTGAGTCGAGTCTAGACCGATGAGAACTATGAATGTGTGGGCCGTGCGGCCGGGAATGGAGGCGGCCCGGTCTGATTTGCATTCCGTTCAGGGGCCCCAGGGGACAAAAAGAGGAACGTCCGCAGGTAACGAAGGCGCGGGGTGACCTCCGCATGGCTGGCCACCAATTGCCTTAATAGAATTCACCGGTGCAGGTGAGGGCCGCCTCCCTGCCCCGAGGTGTGATCGCCCAAGTCCCAGGTCACCCCACGACCCCAGCACACCCCCTTTACCCCGAGACCCTGTGAAGAGGCGCGTTATAATACGCGGGCGAGGGTACCAAATTACCGTGCATAGAAAACACATACAGCTAGCACATGGTGACGTAGAACAGACGTTACTATCTTACAACCTGAATACGTGTATGGTGACGTAATTCAATTTAGGTATATTTGGAATATTTCCTTTTATAGCCATACCATAATTTTACTTGTTGAGGAAGAAATATTCCATAGTGGAAATGTTAAAGGGGATATTGTGTGCATGATAATAATTTTAGCAGTTCCACTGTGTTTACCGTCTGGAAAGTCTCCCTAAAATCCGTTTATAATCTGTGAATTCAAGGACTTGGTCTCCTTCAGGGACTGAAAAATACCTTAAATCCTCAAATACCTGGCCCGTTCTTTATAATGTAACGTTCCACACTAGATGTGGTCTCCAATATCTGATTAAAGAAATTCTAGTATTGAAGCCCCTTTCTTTGAGACATTTTTGTCTCGATCGGCTTAAATGAGTCTCCGGGGCGGCTCGTGTTACAAACAGAGTGGAGGATGAGGTCGGCATTCTAATTAATCCGTCTCAGGTGGGCAGCTATTCGATACCATTCATCAGATTGGAAGAGCACTCAAGGGCTACCTCTCAAGGGCCAACTTCGTAGCCGCAGTTTACATCGAACGATAAGCATATCTCTATGAAATAAACCAGCCTTTATAGAAGCTGGTGGCTTTGAGAAAAAACATCTTTTAACAGGTAGATTGTGTAAGTCAGGTTTCTAATAAAATTGACACCGTCTCTCCTATGTATCCTGGTTCCCCGTCTACCTATTTATATACATTCAATTTCTATAGACTAATCCAGCTTTGTAAAGCATTAAAAGAATCCTACATTAACAGGTAAGATATACCGTGAATATTGAGAATATCAGTGGCATTGTTTCCTCTGAAGGTATTTGTAGCCGGGCAGAGTGGTGGTGAGTTGATAAAACAGGCCAGACCGGTGTTAACGCGATACGACCGTCTGGGGCTGGCTTTCCTCCACATCTAAGGATTCTAAAAGCAAAGCCCTGCCAGGCGAGGAACAATGGCCGCCAGCAACGACCCCGCCAAGACCTGGATCCTCTGACGGTGGTGATCTATCATCAGGCGGCCAGCGTGGAGAGCGCGCGGCGAGACGTCCTACCAGCGCACTGAGAATACATCACAGGCGGCCTGCAGAGACTCTGCTCGGAGGGCGCATTCTGGTGTTCATGGTGGAGCGTCAACGGACATATCTGTCATGGTGCGGGCGGGGAGCCAGGCCGGGAGGCGGGCACTGGGGCGGGGAAGGGACAGGAGATAAATGCTCACGCTGATCCCTATTGTCATCTTCGGTGACCGAGGATACAACCATCAGAACTCGTCATGTGGCTTCTTCCACAAATGTCTTCTGGGAGTCTCCCAAGGGTCTGCCCCTGAGCGGGAGACCTGTATTGCCACTGACCTGCAGGACACCATGTTTAGGGTACTTGTTTTGACTTGATTACATTCCAAGAGTGTATATATATTTTATACATATATATATATATATATATATATATATATATATATATATATATATATATGTATATGTATATGTATAAGTATATATAGATTAAAAACGTGTGATGAGAGGATAACAGCGGAATGACCGTTCAAACAGGTGGGCTTCACCAGTTACCCCATCAGTAACCCGTATATTTGTATCTATATTGGAAGTCACTTCCAACGCCGTGTAGCCATGTCAATATTTATGGTCGTAAGGTGACGGCTATTTCATTGCTTTGTTTTAATCAAGCAATACTATTATGCTCTAGAGCTCTGGATCCAATCTAACTGCTGAGCTGCTCATCAAGGCCCACAACTATCTTCCCTTGTGAAGACAGGCTATAACAAACTGAGAAATGTTCATGTTGTGACTTAGGTGGCTGGTAGAGGAAATAGTAACAGAGGTAACTGCATTCTCTCTACGATACAAGCTAAACAAAAACACAATGTCAGTCTAGCTTCCATTATTATTCAAACATGAGTTTTTATATGTATTTATATTCGGACGGGTATGCGTGCATGTAAACATATACATATGTGTTCATATATACACGAAGATCAAATCTCACGACCATGCTATTCACGTCGTCCTTTCATTCTTTATTAGGAGCCATCCTCTTGTGTATCCACACGTGATTATCTCCGCTAAGGGGAGCAACTCACACAGCATAGCGAGCAATTCGTGTGACTGTGAGCAGGGCATACACGCTCAGGGCCATAAAGGGGAAGCCTAGTAACTGAGGGACAATCAATGCGCCTTGCTGGTTTCTCCTCCTGTGTAAGGTAGATATTGGACTCGATGCGCATGCGTGTACCGCCAGGAATGGTTACGGCTGCGCCGTGCGCGCATTGCATGCCGGGTCAGGACTCGCAGCGGCATTAACCGGCGCGATGACAGACAAATTCGGCCCCCGTGTCTACACGGAGGACCTGTGCTGCCGCCTAGTGGGCAGCATGCAAGCGGCCGACCTTGTACAACCAGCGGTCAGTCGCACTGATCAATGCAGTGGTTTCCTTCGGATGGGAAGGAAGGTGGGGAGGGGGTGAGCATTGGGGTGGGCGAATGGGGAAATGCCATGGAAGATAGGGTTCATGGTCAACTGGACCCCTTGGCAAGAAATTATTTGTTTCATTTATGAGGTAAGTACAAGAATAAGAATTATATTACCATAATAATGATAATATAATATATGTGTGCATTGAAAAAATGACATGGATACATCCAGGGCAGTATACAGGTTTCAGCTATTACTGAGGATAAGCTGGCCATAGTATGAGTCTAAGGGAGGTGTGTTGTGGTGAACTGCGCTGCCCTTTAAGGGCGGAATCACCCACCTCCAGGTTATCTCCACGTTACCATACCCGACATCCATATCCGCAACTTCCGGTGACGGGCTGTTTCCGCCGCGATAATCGAGACCCGTATACGCCTGACGCATCACGTAATATGTGAGGTGTGTTTATAAACACAGGCATACGTCACGTAGTATCGTTTTACAATAACCACAGATTATTTGTGAACTGGAAAATAATAAAGTTATCTTTTAATAAAGTTCTATTCTTATATTCCGTTCAGAAGTCACATATAAATCTTGCAAAATTTATTTTTCAAAGGTCCTTGGAATATAGACATTGTATAGGCCTCTATAGAGGAAACCTACGAAGGTTTAGGGTCAGAGCGGTTATCCCATCGAGTTTGACTTGCGTAGTAATTCACAAGGCAAAACTGCGTGACTTACGTAGCGTTTCAAACGAGACGGGATCGGGCTCTGACCATAAACTTAAATAGCTTTCTGAATTTATCTCACCCTTCACCTTGACTAATGGACTAACCTTCGTGACACAATTCCCCATTGAGTATTTTTCTCAATACTCAACGGGCATTGGATTCAGTGATGTCAAGTCTATGGGGGAAAATACCAGGGGTGAGATAAAGGTGCCTATAATAAGGAAATTAGGTTTTTTGTAAAGAAATGTGATGTTAAAGGAAATTCATGGACAGCACGGATGGAGAAATAACACCCGATGAAAATATTCGTATGGGATTTTTTCACCTTCATGTCACACAATATCTTTGCTCTTTGCGCGACACGCTGCATATGACTGATATCAGGTGGTCGCATTACATATATACGAGCTGCTCTCCCGTGGGCAGATGGGCAGATGGGAGCAGCTCTATAGTCACGTCACAAAGAGCACGACATGATTTTGATAGCAGATTTCAGAGCAGATTGTTCGTCGGTCTCTAGGCAGGTGTACGCGTACAATTCTCTAAAGAGCGCACATGAGGTAGCGCTCCGATTGCATTTCAGAGGCCTTAATTGGTTTTCAACTATCTATATTCTATGTACCGGCGATTGTTTTTTAAAACACAGTATTTGATTAGAGATGTCCTCCACTGGATTTAGACACTTCAAATATGATTTTAAGATCTCAATCAATGAATTATGTATGGCACAGTTTATAGTTTTTTAAGCTGCGTGAAGCAACTACTGAGCTGTTATAGGAAAGACAATACAAACATTTATGAACTGATCCTTTAAATGTATCATTTAGCAAATGCTAATTTGTATTGTTATTATATGTATGAAATTATCACATTTTATATCTCTCATGCGCAGTTCTATGTTTGAGGCCATCAACATACTCGTTGGGCTTTCGAAAATGAATTTTCCTTTTCCCCCTTTTCTTCAGCCTAAAAAAACTTTGGGTTAAAAATTATTTCCTCCCGAGATCAGATTGGTGATTCACAGTTTGAGTAGTCTCTAGAGTGGTTCTATAACCATGCTGGGATTCGCTCGGTCCGGTGAGGACTTGTGACTCAGGAAGTTCAAGCAGAGAAGGTGAGCAGTTGGAGAGCATCTGTGAGTTGGCGTGAGCTGCTCTCACTAGATGACGTTTGGTGTTGACACATGCTGGATATTCCCCCTCCGGCGATCATTCATACTCTAACGTCTGCTACAGACAGGGTGCACTACATCCCTGGCGGGCGGTGATTTCATTAGGCCAGACGTGGTGTAAGCCCAACAAGCAGCAGAAACCCGGACAAAAATGAGAGGCTGGGATGGTGAAGCTTGGTAGGAGAGATGGAGATGGGGAGGACCCGTCTGCCTTTGAGTAGTGGCGGGTGGAAAGAGAGAAGAATGGGGAGAGGTAGGGCTCAGGCGACATGACTGTAAGCCACCTTCTATTGTCCAATATGGTCTGTGACCAGCAAGATAAGGCGGAATGACGTCAGGGGTGGCAGCCTGCTCACTGAATTAACCACCGCCCATTGCTTTGCCCGCCCAGCTGATACACAGCAATTGATTTGTTCTTTGACTCGACCACTCCATCACGCATGTGCGCAGCGATGGTAAACATGCAGTTATAAGTACAGTTTCGTTCATCCCACATCACTGGGAAGCCTTTTAAGGACAGAGATGGGGGCTTTGTATGTGTGCGTGTGTGTCAGGATCAGAGCATCCGCCACTGTTTGCAAGACAGACTTCGTCAATGAATTAAGTGCTTAGATTCCAGTAATAATTCTGACACGCACAGTTCCCATGCTATTTAACCGAATAAACCAGTCGATAGACATCGGCGTGGTAATTTCGCCAAATATCGTGATTTCCATGTTGAACAGTGGGAATATTTGCGTATTGTTTATTGGCGTGAAGGGGCTAGCTGCTGGTTGAAAACGTAGAGTATCGATCTGTATTAAAGTAGCGACCCAACATCGTCATCGACTAAAACCCTCTACCCCCATCCCTATCCCAAAGCACCACGGGGGGTCGGGCAGAAAGCCGAGGTTCGCGTAAAAACCGCGTGCTGCAAACTGGGGTGGACGAGGCATCAACCTCTGGCATTCAGTGTCCTGGAAAGTCAACCCGCTGCCAGATGCCAAATCTAGACAAACTAAGTACTTCCACAGTGGCTGCAGGAGGAGAGCTCAATACCGTGCCGTTAAAGGCGGGGAGTGGGTATTGACAGCGTATACGAACCGGGCAAGATTAGATCGGCAAAGTTCTGAAACGAAGTGACTCGCTGGCGGCTGGTGGCGGATGCAGAGCCACGCAGGGACGATAGGACGAATCGGGTTGGAGGGTTTCTCTTTTTTAAAAGAGTAGATTCTTGGCGCGCACTAGAGACCCCGGGCATGTCAGCAGTAACCCGGGTCAGGGGCAGCGCCATCCGGCAACCGAGGTCTCCCGAGAGTCAGGGGCCGGTCTGCCCGCAACACTGACAGATTGTACAGTATCATGAAGGATGGAGCCCTCTGAGAAAAAAGGTTGTGGCAGGACTGGTCAGACTGGATGGACTTTGGCGGGGTGGGGAAGGTATTGTAGGCTGAAGGAGAGATGACAGACTGAATGGGAGGTGACAGGCTGGATCGTAGATGGCAGGAAGGACAAAAAACATAGTAGGCTGGACATTTTTGCGCAGAAGGCCAGATGCGACGGAGAAGGCTTGGTAGCAATTGGAAGGCTGAATGAGACATTGCAAGCTAAACAGAACGTGGCTGATTGAGGTGAATATTGCAGACTAGAGGGGACATTAAACCAAATATGTCGAACCAAGGCTAGATACGATATGACAACCTCACAAGATAGAATAGGCTAGGAAAAACAAGATACACATAATGCTGAAGGTCCGAAGGACTTGGCAATGCATGTTGTGGTATGTTAATCAGAAATGGTATAGCTTTTTTGCAGGAAACCATGTAGGCACCACGAAGGGAAAAGCTGCGATAGTACTTGGTCGTCTGGATAGGGCTCGGTTGGCTCAGTAGGAAATAAGAAGTTTAATAGGCTGTAGGAAGGCTAGCACCTATAGGCAGTAAATAAAGCGCATTATTCCGTATAGCTCAGCTGATAGAATCAGAAACAGCAGCATGGATAAGGCCCAATGAGTTAAGATAACTGACCACGGGCATTGTAGAACCAATAGGATAGGTTTAGTATCACATACACAAGGAGCGTAGCGAGGTACCCCAGACGTAAACCTCGATAGGCTAGGAAGTAACATCACTCCTAATAGGATAGTTTAAAAAGATTGAAGAATAGTCAAGAAGAATAGCGGTTGTGATGAGAGAAGGAAAAGCAGGATAGCCTGTCTGATGGTTGAGAAGTATTACTAGCATTGACCAAATATAGCAAGTTGGGAAATAGATGGTCGGCCCAGTTAGTGCTAGGTTGGAGGAATGATTCACAGCTTGAATTCGAAGCCACTGTGGAACCAGTCGGGGGCTTCCCGAGCTACTCATAGCAGTACCTCCGCGAAGCGCTGACCTAGTCACCTCTTGAACCCCACTGATGACCTGCTTTGGCGGCCTAACAGGAACCGCGACTTTGTATTGCCATCAAGGGTACACTGTGGGGGTGGTGCTGATGGTAACTGCCTATAATCCAGGCAGGGGGATGGGATGGCTCCTGAGTATCCCCCCATGCAACCCCTACACTGTCGGCGCCGGGCCAACTGCACTGGGCTATTCAATCAGCAGGATGGAAATCCCTTCCCGAATCCTGCCAAAAAACACAATAGTGGGTCCAGAGCTAGCGGAGGGGGTGGAAGCGGACGATCGCGGCGTGTGTAGGGGGGGGGGGGGGAGGGGGGGAGAGATCGAACCCTGACAGTAGGCCTTGGTGGGCGTGTAGCCAATCGTGTGGCCAGTAGAGAAGCGCAGAAATAAAACACAAATTGCTTCCACCGCGGTTATGATAGAACACGACGAACACAGTTATCTACATCAAACATATGTTCTGAAGCGGACAACACACAACGATCCTGCCATTCTAATGCTGTACTTGTGTGTCTTGAATTGGCAGGGTTGAGAGTGTCCAGTCATGGCCAAATACTCCCACTACCAGTGCCCTCGAAACGCCCAAACGCCCCAGCTGCCTCCGTCTAACCTGTCTCCGGTCACGTGGCTGGACCCACCTGTCATCCCTCTAGGGCCTCTGTGTCCCCGGAGAAGCCTCCTGCTTGACCTGGAGGCTTCCTCGGACAGCCACCCGTCCTTCCTACCCCGACACACTCACATTAAGGCTTGTGAAAACTCCCCTCCCTCCTTCCCTCCCTCCCTCCCTCCGACCTCCATCCCCATCCGCCACAGAGGAGGCTGATCCTGGAGATGGCTCTTGTGGAGCGCAGGAATGGATTCGTATTGAGTGGGGGGTGTGATCGGTCTGGGAGGCCTAAGGTCAAATGGGAGTGTCTGCTTGGATCTGATGGGTATGGGAGTGTTGGGGAGGAATGTGAAGTATCAGAATGAGCAGAAGCCATCTGACTCGTAATGCACCTGAAGGGATGGGCTATTATTATGAAGGCGAAGCTGAATTCGCCGGTAAATGAGTTTTTATGGGATTTCTAAACTCCCATAAAGTTAATGATGCATATTCCTCATTTGGATTGCTCATCAAAGGAAATTAAAATTGAGATGATAGATAGGAAGGAATACAAGTTCATCTCAATCTAGAAATATAGCATATTATCTTCAGAAATAAAGGAAATGTTAAAACATATACGCATATTCGGAACTTTTTGTCATTGCTTTGATTTGACTTGATTCAAAAAGGAAATATACCCCCAAAGCATAACAAACAAATACAACGCATAGAACAAGTCAGTGTTCTCTATAAAGCATGACCAACTACCTAAATATCAATTGAAAAATCCTTTGAAAATACTGGTATCATCTAACCCAGATCAAGTGCTTTTGGTGCCTTCGCTTCATCCAGAAAGCACCATGCTGTGTTACACTTCCCCCCTTCATTGACAGTGAAACTGCCAGCTGCGGGTACACAGCCACTCGTTTTAAAAAAATCAATATTTTTGTCTTGTTACTAAATTCCTGCAGATCTGTACATCAATGGCGTCCTCATCGCTGCAAGCAGTTTCTGTAACAAGAGCCAAGGAGACTTCTCTAGGTTATCGCGGGATGAAACACAATAACGTGGTAGGTTTGATGTGTTGCACACACTGTTAGCTTTATCGCCTACCGACACTATGCTGTCGCTTCCAGTCTCTTTCTGATAATTCTCTCACCATCATGTATCATTTGACCGTTAATGATGCATACTCCTCATTTGAGATGATTTCAAATTCTAGATGGCCAGTGTACACCCATAAATTAATGACAATGGTTAGAAAGGTACATCGTTAGCCAATAGTTGATCGAGCACTACTTATCGCCCCTATGCGAAGCGCTTTCTGATTTGAGGCTGACGATGGCTGAACCCACTACAATTCAGGTAACATACCAACACCGGTTTTAAAGCAATGGTAAAAGGCCGAGAATCTCGGCGGTTAGGGTGAACGAGACATGATGGGCGGGGAGGGGGCGGAATAGGTCTTGTGGGATCGGTGTGTGGCCTGGGGGTGTTGGGGGAGGGGATGCATGCATTGGAATGGCTGCTACATAAATAACCTCAGCGTTTCACCACATCAGGCATTGTTACCCCTCAACGCCTGGGTAAATACAGCAACCCAGGCAAAACAACACAACCTCCACGGCTTGTATTTACCCCGGCACATCGTATAAGACCTTCAATTAATCGGGAATAAAGTCCCCGGTCCACGGCGGTCTCCGGTGTTTAGTAGATCTTTACTATATTAAGCCAATAAATCTAAAATATTCATGAACTTAACGATAATAGAGGTTTTACGATATCTCAGCACTCTGTGTGTCCGAGGTGTGCTCCAAACTACACACTCTGTAATATTGGCATCGATAGCCAATCTTTGTGTGAATATCAAATTCCTGAAATATTTTGATTGAGGGATGTAATCCATTGCTGACATATGCTAGTCGCCATCCAAGTTATCTCCTGCACTCGAAATTATGAGAAGAAAAGATGCCGTAGAGTACTGGTTGACACACAAGAGTTCGATTCATGGCATCTGGGTTCTTGTCTTGTCAGTTCCAACACACTACAATATCTCCATACCTCCTGTCATAAAAAATCTCACCTAGTAGTTGCCATGCGGGAAAATTTGTAATGTTTTAATTAATCTTGCACTGCTTCGATTCATACCATCTGTAGTTCGATTCATGCCATCTGGGTTCTTGTCTTGTCAGTTCCAACACACTACAATATCTCCATACCTCCTGTCATAAAAAAATCTCACCTAGTAGTTGCCATGCGAGAAAAGTTTGTAATGAATTAATCTTGCACCGCTTTTATTCCGCCCGGAAATATACACACAGTACGTGGAGGCGACAGGTGACTAGTCAACAGTGTTATTACAGTTTTAGTCGCCATTTATACACCCTGTTGTAATGGGGACCCTATACTTCATAGTTTACAAAAGGCGCCCATTTGATGGGTTCATTGTTAACGTACAGAATACGCCACCCTTCTAGCCTGCATCCCCTTTATTCATATTGCAGAATTGATAATCGATCAAAGTCCCAACGGCGTGAAACAAGCGCGGTTGCGTGTTACGCAGCTTGGACTATTCAAACACCATGCACGCTGTGGTCTTCCGTTGTTATTAACAGAATGACGTAACAATAGTGTCATGTGACGTGTATACATCGTTACATCGAGCACGGCACATTCAATACGCGTTGTCCATGGGATATGGGAACGTGCCCGTGTCCGTGTGAGAGGTGGTAATGATTTATAGTAAATGCATTATGAATGAGAACCACCTGGGGGTGGACGGCTATGATATGATTACCATAAGCATGACCTACTTTCCCCTAGCACCAATCGGCAGAAGCGCAGCCGCCTTTGTCACGTGACAAGTTGAGCGTTCGTTCGAGGATGCACACGCATCTCCGCTTTTTAAATCAACACCTCATGTGCTGACTCGCAGCATGCTATGCGCATGTCTGCCGTGCGTCATCCTTGGTGCAGAAAGCGCGACAAGTTGTCTAGATAACTCTCTATTAATAACAGCACTGAAAACCGTCCATCGGCTCAGTGCCCACCAGACCAACCATATTTATTGATTGATATCACAAAGGCGTTTGATGAATTACTTTTGTCAAATACTATCTATTGTGTAGCATTTGAAACCCCCATATCGATGATCACGCCCTCCCATATGCCCTGCTAACAGTGGTAGTTAATCACTGCTCCTGCAAGAGTCTCCTGGAGCCTCTTACTGCTGCGTTTAAGACCCCGCGGGGAAATTGACGGATAGGACTGGCGTGTCCGGGTGGATTGACTCAGTCAGTGACCGACTGACCAGAAGGCATCCGGTAAAAGGACAGCCGCCTATTGACTACATTTTAGCCGGTTAGAGCTTAAATTGCCGGCCTTGTTATTGTGTTACACCAATCACCACTCTTGCCTCTTCCCGTCGCAAAGCTGGCAGCAATACACGTGGGAAAAAGCCAGTATCGATCTTATCGGTAAATCACTTACCAATAGGGACTCGTTTGGTTGTTGGACTCATTGTAACCACTCACTAAGTTCCCAGACTGTTTATTGGCTACCAGTTTATTATGTCACAGGGACGCCCACTCTGATTTATCGCCCGGGGCTGCAGTCATTCCGTGCCGGTACTTACGGTTTTTCACGGGTATTCACCTGAGAGCCATCTGACCAGGTGAGACACGGTTAATGATCTTCGTTCAGTGAAACAAAGCCACAAAGTAACGGCCAAACCCTTGTAGTACTTATATAGAACGTCCTGACCATGCTGTACAATTCACAGAACGAGATGCTAATTTACAGTTTGTACGGACCGAGGCGTTTACGCCGAGTTCCGTACATACCGTAAATTATCATCGAGTTCTGTGACTTGTACAAGCATTGTTGGACGTTATATATTTACTTTATACCCGAAATTTTAAAAAAAATCAATTCAATTTTTCCTAACAACCAAAATTTTAATAAATGTGTAGAACAAGGTGGTCCGTATTTTAGTGTACGGACCGCTGGTCCATACAGTATTTTTACGTCATATGCCGAAACGGTGCGTATTTACAGTATATACGGCATGGGTATATAGTAATAAACTATTCTCTCTCCATATGGAGTCTATTGTAAGGTGTATGCGCTGTCTCGTGTTGTCAATAGGTCACTATTCAATTTGAGGTTTCACACTCGACCATATTTAACATGTAGATGTATTAATATAAATGTGTGTATATTACACAGGTGTAACTTGAAATGTAACGTCTTCATGTAAAATAGTCTCAGTATTTGGACAATAAACAAACACCAAGGGGTTCTCCAACATGATCAAGATGTAACATATATGATCAAGCTTTAGACGATACCTGCATTGAGTGTGGTTGGTGGTTTTGATTTTGTTTATTTTATCATGAATACAAGTTGTACCTTATGATTTCAATGAAATATATATGTTTTACGACTGAAAGATAATATATATATATATATATATATATATATATATATATATATATATATATATATATATATATATATATGCATGTACTATTGATTCCACCATTCTCTAGGAGCGTTTCATATCATTCTACAGTTGTTGCAGTTATAAAACTTCCCCATAGTCACCAAACCAGTCGTGTTAACCATAGATAATATAATAGGGATAATTGTCCCAATACCAAGTTATAAGAACGTGATACCATAACCCTCTGTTCAGTCACAGTATGACACATGCAATATTATAGCTTAGTGTTTTTCACAGTGTGTGAGAGTAAGGTGTGTAAAAAAAGCAAAGTTTACCTACAACCCCATGTCGATATCTTTTTGACCAATCATAAATTGATCCTGTTTTCACAACGAATCCTGTGGAGGGGGCCTCCCAGAGAGCGCGGATCATCGGGCCAGACTCCTCCCTACCCCTCCCTACCACTCCCTACCCCTCCCTACCCTGCCGGCCAGCCCCTGGAGGTGGTGATCCGAACGGCTTATCTCACAACTACAAGCTTACAGGCGCAGATCGCAGGGTTATTACATTGATCGGTAGGAATCCAGGTGGGCTGGGGATCCAGATCAAAGCCATGCCGTCCGAAGTGGGTTGATCCAGGCCTGGGGGCTTGGTGAAATTGGGGAGGGGGGGAGTGTCTCGCTGTGTGTGTAGATGGGAGGTGGAGGGGGTGAATAGAGACGTCCTGGGGGAGGGGGGGGGGGCATGGCAAAGTTGGTAGTGCGTAGGGTTCATAGTTCCAGTCATAACAGAACTTGTAGATCTAGTATCATCATGATATGTCTGTATGTGAGAAATGATTATATAAATTCATTTGTCATGCCATTTTCTATTATGTGAAGGAGGAGGTCACCAGGCATGTTCATGTACAGATTTCTGATCAAAGAACAGAGGACTTATGTGCCTGTCTCAAATTCCTCATTGGTAGATTTCTGAGAAAGAAGGTATTCCCTACTATTTCTAAATTTATATATTCTCAGTGACCAGAATGACGATGTGTTGCACCCAAACCTATAGATATTTATTCGAATCAAGTATTACACCTTACATTTAGAGCTGAGAACAAGCGATTGCATTAATGATACCCTAGCGAGACACAATGGAGAGTAATCTCAATACTGATTCTATAAGGATCCACTCTGGTTATAGGCATTTCGCTTAACCACACAACCGTGTGCTCGTATATGATCATGAAACATCACGAAATTTCATATGATTGTTTATATGGCATTCGTTGTCCTTGCGGAATGATATCACGAAGCGGAGTTATGTCTGTAGCAGAAGACAACGAATGGCATGTCAACAATTATATGAACTTGGGTGATGTTTAGATTTTATCCTACCCTGTCACATGTTTGTAACTTCATATGTCACCTGTGGCATATAAATATTTTATGGCATAACCGTGGCATACAGGCCCACCATGTTAAGTCTATGAAGATTTATATGAGGGGTAGGATAAATAAATGTACCTTAACACTATGGTGTTTTTCTTTAAGGATGAGGAAGACTAATAACGCTGACCCTGTGGTGGTGGTGTCACGATGTTCGTCAGCGCTGTATGAGTCTGCGCTCATCACCCAATACACTCGTATATGTACTCTCATTGTGTAATGGGTGTATTTCTTATTTAATCAAAATAACTATTTAGGTGTAATGAATTGATGTCAGTTTTAAAACACAATCCACGAACGCGGATCTTAAAATGGCCTACACAGATCTTTCAAACTGATTCCGGAACGCCTTCCTGGCTTACCTCTGCCATGTTAAATACTTTCATTTTTTCTCAGTCCTATCAGCTCTGCGCATCACTCCAGTGGCAAACCCTAACTCAAATCTCGATTTCCCGCCGATAGCGCGTCAACCATTTCCTAATCCCTCAGCATTTTCTCCTATTTCACCATGAGGGGAAACCTCCCCAATTCAATAAATCTCCGACGACCCCAAGTCGCACTAAAATCCGCATAAGTAGTCAGAGCGATTTTTATCACCGCCTCGGCTTGTTATAAATGGCCCAATAAATTCCGAGAAAAGCCCAACTTTCTTCCTTCTCCATCTTACTGTGCCACTTTGGCCATTGGCTGGCATCCATTTCTTACTGATCGTTCTCATAGCATGCATAACCATCACATAAAAGATATTTTCATGGCAATATTGCGTTTACCGTGCTACTGGAAAAATAATCAAAAGAACTGACTCTTTGGGAAATTACATTAATCTGTTAATATCCATTAGGATGTGACTAAAAGGGTTGAGTTGAATGGAATAGTAATTATAACCTAATACGTAGGCCTACATTTGAAATGTTTTAAGAACAAGAAAACTTCTCTTTCCTTTGATTCTAACAAAAGAAGGACCCGGTTTGAGGTACTAATATGAGATGATAACAGGAAGACTTATGGTGGCGGCTGACGTGATCACGGGTGACTCTCCATTGTGGAGGTAAAGGTGTGTGAGGATCAGAGAAAGCGTACACTGTGTGCTTCCTGAGCAACCCCTCCCCCCACACACCTAAGCCTTCCCAGCAAAGCACGAGCGGCACCAGCACAGTGTCAGACAGAAAGCAGCCTTTGCGTCTGGAGCTGGTGACCTGCATGTAACTCGGTTAGCTTTTGGTGTCTAATCGATCTCCCGGCAGCATTCAGCAGGTAATTCCTTTAGGTGTTGAAAGGTATTTGTGTTCTGGTTTTGCTGACATTGTTTGAGCTTACAGGCATGAATTGTTTGTGTCACAGAGGATTTTCTATATGTATGCCCAGTGCTTTATGATGCTAAGGCTTATTTTGCTGACTTGCTGGGCGCATATATTGTCAGACAGTGGATTCTGTTTGCAATGCACCACCTCTGACTTCATTACATCTGGAAACAAGGGACGCATATACAAGTTCAAATGCTGTTGGCTTCTATAGCACAATATTTAACAGGAAACTACTTACAGCGTATATATATTATCATGTCCTTTCTGTGTATGTTGGCTAGTCGTCTATTGTTAGTTTGATATGCAATGTGCAATAGAAATACACTGCTCTGTTTTTAATCTTGGATGATACTTCTTATCTAAATGACGACTGCCCTACATGTATCTCCCCCAGCAGTGTTGGGTTAGCCTTTTGCGAATGCCTGGCTACACTTTATACTACCGTTAAATATGCACACTAGGAATGTAATTAATAACAATCAATGCATTTGTTTTTAACACTGGCTGTTTTTCTTTGGCTTTCAGCATGGCATCTGAGCATTGATTTATCCACCATCTGATTTCTCATTACGGACAATTACATGGATTGTCTCTCTTGGTTTATTCCACAGGACTCAACAAAAACATGTTCTCCAGCCAGCCACTCCGGTGAGAAATCGAGAAGTGAACACGGTCCCATTCCTAAAATCAGATTGGAGAATATTCCCCAATCAGTATCAGGCCTAATCCTCTCTCTATAACGATTAAAGCCTTCTTTCAGTAATATCCTATATGTTTGGCTGGTATATATATTCTGATAGATAACGATATCATTTGATGACATTAACCTGTATTCTGGGAAATGGACTTTTGGAATATCCGAGATTGCTTCCTTTCTCAAGGATTGTTATGGAAACTGTCGCTGTAACCTTCCAGTAAGAGCGTCCTGTAGCCCTTGTTTCCCATCTTTCCCCTGCTTATTTCTCTCTCCCTTCCCTTTCCACTTCTTCCCCCCCCTCGCACCCGAGGGCGCCGGAATAACACGCGCTTAATTACCCTCACACATTGAAGCTTTTATGAAGACAACACGACAATCATTGTGTTTTTACCACATATTAACGGATGTTTCTTGTGAGTGGACGCGGGAGGTGTGCAGGTGTGTGTAGGGGGCAGGGGGTGGACGGAAGGGGATGGGGGTGGGTCTTATCATGCAGTGTTCTCATGAAGGTGGTTTGTCTACCTTGTACTCATTAAATATTAACGCCCCCCCCCCCCCCCCCCAGGTATTGATTACCCGAGAGCCAGTGGTGCATTCAAGTACTAGCAGACCATGGGAAGGAGAGATGTTGGGTCTGTGTATGGTAGATGAAGGGTAGTCTAAGGTGAGACTGTCTATATGTAGGTACGAATAATTCATAAGTGTGCGGGCGTGAGCGTCCGTGGAGTAATAAGCGGTCCCTATGAATGCTCCGTTCTAGTAGTACTCCACAAACCGGCAAGCACGCAGATGTAAATATTTGAAATAATGATCGACGCCAGAGCAGTGGTGCCCCCAGGGTGGAGAGGGGGAGCTACAAGTGAATTCCCCTCAGCACCTCCTCCTTCTTGCTCCTCTCCTTGCTACCTCTAAGACACTGGCCAGTAATAAAACACGTGAACGAGATCTTAATAATTAATAAACTCGTAGTGAGGGGCCCCCTGCCGCCGACGGCTGAACGAGCGACCGGGTGACATCCATTTCGCAGTGACAGTCGAGTCGTGCGGGGCCCTGAGTGAGCGCTTACTTCTGACATTCGCCCCAGAGACGGTATTAAGAGCAGCTCAGAGCAGCTCCAAGCAGTTAGCTGAATAGCATTCACCAAGAACTTGCCGCGCGCTGGGAGAAGTAGGCACCGCAACACCTGCCTTTAGCAGGAAAAGGAGTCAGAAGGTTTGCCTTCATGATAATTTATTTCAATCCCATCCCTAAACGCTAATTTAGAAACGCATTTCATCAAATTATCATCAGACATGTTTTTTCTCGTTCTTTGCTATGACCATATTTCTGCTAAAACCTTTGCTAAAGTTATCTATTTGGAACAAGTTGTATAATGTTGATACCATAAATATGTTGAGAAATGGTGCACTCCACAAAATATTACAAGAAGAGCATATAGTTCAGAGAAAGTTAATTACACACAGGACATTCATATAAACATTCCCAGACTTTCAGTGTAATTTACGGTATCACATTCGGGCCTAAACAAATACATGTATCTTCAAAAGTACACATAACGCGACGTATCATTTCAAGTCAATATATTTAGATATATCGACTTCTTTTAATATATACACCTCTTTTGTAAATTTCAGGTATAGGTATTCATAAAATACCACTAAAATCAAAAATCACTAAAACTGTATTGCTCAATTCATTTACTATACTAAAGGTCGATTGTAAAGGTTTATTGGGGAATTCCTAATCTTTCATCTTCAATCTTCCGCAATAATTCTGATGTTCTAACCGAAATGTAAACTCACTCAGAATGAAAAGGTGATAATAAACAGGGAACAACTATCAGACCTACAACCTTATCAAAAATCCCTATGTCGAGCATTTTTGATGAACTTGTGAATGTCAGTGAACCATTATCTAGTGTACAAACCCTTGTCCTTGTGTATCTGCACTGGCGCTTCTAACCGACGCTTATACAAGACATCTGACGGCCTATACCTTGCTGGTGTACTGGTAACGGAGGCCACTTATCGCTGACACACCCAAAGGGGGTTAGCCCAGTGGGCGGACGGTCATAGAAAAGGTGTTGTCTGGTTCAGTGCACAAAGCACCCACCAATAACCTCCTCTTTGTCCGCCTCTCTGACTCATACTCCGTGGACGGCGGGCCATAAAACACTGCCCTCTCACAAAAAATGAGTTTAATGTCACAGAAATGGCCCGAATGGAAAAGGTCTATCGCAGCGAATTTGCATCTCTCATTATGTCTGGTGTCAGCGTAAAGTGTTGTGAATAAACAGGTGGGCTTATTTACGGTGATGAGCAATTAGGAGTGGGGAAAATGTCAGTTACATGTTATGGGTCCTACAACATGATAGTTGCACTCGGTGACATCAGTCCCTGAAATTTGTTGCACTCACTGTGTATTTTATACTAGTACAGTGTACAAGTACTTCAAAGATAATAGAGAAACATGTGTTTTGGGCATGTATAATGCACACAGATCCTACAAAAATAGATTCAATGCCATTCAACGGGGAATGGGATTGAAAATGTTTTATCGGTGGATCCGATTGCCGCGTTTTAAAATCAACCATGGTGGCCTTTTCTGGAAGCCGCTCAGCCAACGTTGTCGACCTAACACCGATTTAACTCTTGCTACTCAAGCATAGCTCCCTCCAATGAGTACCAACATATGGAGCTGCCTTGTATATACAGACCCCCATCTCCAGCCCCCGCCCCCAGTTCCTAGAACCAGTATGGAAATTTCCCAGGTTCTTAAAGCGTTCGCTTGAAAGTAAAATATGCGAATTACGACAGACAAACCTGTGATTGAATTCTGATAAAGATGTGATTGGGTGGTATTAACCTCTATTTTGGGCATAGGAAAGTATTTTTAACAATAGCTGAGGTCACTAAGATTGCATCCAAAGATGTTCTGGAGACTGACTTTGAGAATCAACACCTGACCCTTCGCAGGGTTTCCATTCAGAACAAGTGTGTTTACGAGGAAATCTACCACATCATAATTAGCGAATATCGGCAGATTGATAAAAATGCGACGGTTGATGCTCATACTACTGCAAACTGTAGTGGTGATTTGATTAAAATCGAATGTTGATAATAGGTTATTTAATACACACTACGTTCACATCTTCCCTTTGCCACAACGATAAAGCCTCCAACTATTGAGTTTATAATGCCCGATGATAAATCCACATTTTTCTCCGTTGACAAGGGATTAATGGGTTCGGCAAAGTTTGGAGAGTCGGCTGAATACATTTCTAATTGAATAACATCTAACGAGCGACGGGTGTGTAAACAACCTCGTCTCTGAGTCCAGTCGCATGCTGAAATTGCTCTCTCAGATTTGGTTTCTTTATTAAAGACTGGAAACGTCAAGCAATGCCTTCTCAACTGCCTCAAAGAGTTGACGTGCAATCTACTCGTCATTTTTCCCTGGCGACCTTTATTGGAGAGAACAAGGTATTTGAAGTGTGCAACCCAGGAGGTAGTTCATGAAGCGAGAGTTGATTGGTGTAGGTTCAGGTGGCAGGAAGTGCACAAAAAACTTTCTTCATGTGCGTGTACCAATGTATCTTGTCAGAGTGTGATCAAAGCCTCTGAGGAGCTATAGGTGGAGTCGGAAAATAATAATAAACACGTCTCTTGTTTTCTGCTGTACATCCAATAAACCTGGGACCCGTTGTTAAGTTGTTGGCAGTAACGACTGATTCCTGATAGAGGATTCACTCAATTTGTCATTAGAAGAAAGATATTAAACAGAACTCCTAGATTTTAGTTTTCTAGTACTCACATGGCGCCCACAGGAAGCACACTTGCTTTATTTATAAGCAGCAAACGTTGTGTACATTGACGCCAGATACAACAGGCTGTTTTAGTACTAGATCTTACCCACAGAGGGCTGTACTGTACCCATATAGGTATGGCTACTGTAGTGAGTTTGAAGATCTCCACCACCACTCAATGTTTCTAGTCAAAACTTTTTAAAGGCTTATATATGGGAATACCCAGACCGCTACAGAAGAGTGGTGTTTTCAAAGTAAAATCTATTAGAAAAACGGTAAAAAAAACCAACCATAATGCACTGTTTATTATATGTAATTAATCGATTTATAGTCAATCAGGTTTTATAAAGGTTTTTATAAAATAAATTGGTAATATAAGATTGCATTTTTCATATAATACAGACATAAAGATAAAAGATGGAAAATGAAATATGCTACCAGAGATCGGAACTTTTGGATAGTGGTGTAAATACAACAGAATCAGGCGTATATATGAGGTATATATGACCGCACCATGGACATGTATATATACGCCAATAGATAAGGCATATACACACGGGGAATAGGACGACCTTGTATGGGCAAAAGCATACCTATATACGCCGGGTGTATACATATATAGAGTAGTTAGTTTCGCGCGGTGTTCCTTTGTGGGAAGATTTTCACTATTCGAACACAGAACTGCAGTCGCTGCACTACTCTGGCTGTTTCTGCTATTGGCTACTGCATAGTTCGATCCTAGACTATCACTTCCAGCCAGAAACAAATGAAAGCTACAGTGTCAGTCACGGTAACTCAGAGAAAAACGCACGTAGAGACATAAAAAAACAACTGAAGTTGACTATATAACATATTTTAGGACGTTTTACGGTATGGTATATGTTTTACTGGGAGGTAAATTGTCATTTAGGGAGCTATCGGCGAAAGCTATCCGCGGAAAAGTACACATTGAATGTTCATTTCAATCATTGAGTATTCCTTCCTTAGGCTTTTCTGATGCAAGTAAATATACTATGAAATCCTAAATGTGTATAAACTTATATGCATATATTTGAAGATACATTTTTTGTGTGTGTAATACACACACATTAATATGTATATAGCACAGTGTCACATTGAGACAGCCCGCCCTCCCACCTTAAACCATTACCAAATCCTCATATCTATGTGAAAAAACCAACGAATCTAATGGCCGAGTTTCTCAAATGGCCATGAAGTCGGCATATAGGTACACCATATATTGTTAGAAGGGAAATGACAGGAGAATTGTTGAACAGAAGTTATCCATTATATTCGCGGCTTTCGCCCACTCATGGGCGCGGTCTATTCATAGGACTGGCCCGCTGGCATTTTATTATTCCAGACCTTTTAGTCTGAAGGAGCGCCATGACCTGTCTGTTTATAACTAAACCAGGAACTATCTATGTAATGGGCTGTTAACGAATAATTAGTAAACCATTTACAGGTGGAGACTGCATGTATGCAGCAATATCATACATTGGCAAAGTTTCGCAAGAAATGCTGATTAACGGTGTCATTATAGTGCATTAATTGAACCTCAAAAGTGCACGCTATTCCCCTCAATTTGTAGTTTCTCATCAATGGTTTTCCCTCTTAGGACTAAATGTGCAACAATAACCGTCAGATAATACATGATGGTAAAATCACCTATCGACAGAGATCGCCAACTAAATGTAGAATTCGTAGAACGGTAAATTATATGTAAGTTGGTATGATATCTTTCGTGATCCAAGAAATATGTCACACCAAGTTAAATTCAAGATAAAACCTAGGGATGATTCGGTCCCACATTCCGGACTTGACACGAACTCAGATTTTATGGAACAATTTCAGACTTTACGGAACAAATACTTTCCTTATTGCAACTAAATTTTCATCAAATCAGGCTGAGTAGAATCTGATAACCCTTAGTTTCCTAAGTTGGAGAGTAGATTCCCAAACTTCTAACTCGAGAAATGGTCATAATCATTTGGTACCGAAATACGGTATATATTGACTTTGCGAAAGCCGCCTGAGGCTCCCTACAACCGGCCTTGAGGTTCGATATTGGGCATGGAATTATGTCAATTGATTACCGTTCGCTTCGGCCTTTATAGATCCTGCTTGGAGATCCAATAAAAGATGGATCGAGGCCGGGAAGAGGAGGAGGGCGGGGATGAGGGGAAGGGGCGCTCTGAGGTCACAAGGCGTGTCTCCCTCTCTGTATGAGTCTTTGTGTGGCGTAGACTCGCCTGGACAGTTATGACATTCGGCGCGGGGAGGGGTAAGTGTATGGAGAGTGTCCGTTTGGGATGGGTAGTAGTACGTGGTATAGTACGATCAGGGCGATCTTAGCTTCAAAGCCAATGGGAACATTTAATCTCCATTCTCACGCCCAGTTCGATTTTAAAGATATCTTTACGGATCTGGCGGCCCAAGTCTCTCCTCTCCGACTTCTCCTTACCCTCCTATGCCATTCCTCCCTTATCCGACCATCTACCTCCCTCTACTTCCTTATTATATGTTCTCTCCTCCTGATCCCTCCCCTGCTTTCTTTTCCTGCATGCCTTCGCTTTCTATTCTACTCTTCTATCTACTTTTTTCTGCATCCATTCGGACTCCTCCCCGATATCCTCAATACTTATTGCTTCCCTTTCTGTCTCACTGACTATGCCTCTCCTCATCCCATACCCCGCACCCTAACCTTTCCATCACTGATATATGCTGTGTTTATTCTCTTCCTATCATTCTTCGTCCCTCATCTCACTTTCCTTCCATCCTTCCTCCAGTCGCTGCATCCTTCCGCTCACCCCCTCCCCTTCCGCCTCCAGCGGCTTCGGTCTGATCATACTGAATTTCTGGAGATGCTTCTCTGGCAGCCCTGTGAGGCATTTGAGGCGGCATCTGGCTGACATCAAAGGCGCAGTACCGCCACCCTGGCGCCTACCCCGCCCACTGAGCACACACAGGTTTTCTAGTAGGCCCCCTTCTCCCCTCTCCTTCACCACTGACGACCACAGCAGCAGCAGCCGCAGCAGCAGTCGCCGATGGCACAATAGCGTCAGGCAAGACGAGGCCAAGGCGAGACGAGGAGGCGCCAAGAGCCCCGCAGACCGGGGAAATACCTGGGTTGGCGCCCGTCGGGGACGTCGACAGGCCACGGGCGGGGCTGCCGGGAGTAGAACCGGGCCCTGGGGGGATCTACACGAGGCGGAGGGTCTATAGAGCACGGATCAATGGATTAGCACGAGGTGGAGAGAGGTCATGCCTGATCCCGAGTGCCATCGGGCCCCAGCAGCAGCAGCAGCAGCTCAGTTACTGCAGCTGGCACATTGACTGATGTGAGCATAGCCACGCTCAGCCAGTGAAAGCCTTTGATATTCCTCGGCTGGTACGACACGACCCCTATCACGGGGTGTCTGTGTGAGGGTGTGTGTGTGTGTTGGGGCGGGGTGTCAGGAGGAGGATTTGGGAAGAGACGCTAATCCAGATGTCCAGACGTTAATATACATGTACAACAGAAGTATGGTGTGAGTGAAGTAAAGTGCTGCCTTACCTTGGAAGAAAGCCTCCACTTTGGGATATTGCTCGGCGTGAGTCTCACTGGTCGCGTGGAGTAGTAGCGCACCCAAAACACAATAGACCATCATCATTACATGCCGCATGATGCCGCTGTAGCAACCCGCCATGTTACCCAGAGAGATACGCCTTGTAGTCACTGCAGCCTCCACATAAACATTGGCCGGCTTTATCCTCGGTGTGTAGCCGCCGTGCGGGGACGTGTGCGGGGCCGGAGACCGGGGGCCCGGTGACGGCAGTATCAGAAGGATGGGCTGGAGTAAAATGGGGCGCAGATCACTGGTGTCCTCCTGGCAGTTGTGTGTACATCCTGAGGTGGCCGTGCAAGCCTCGTAGCTGTCACCCGACTGTGTGCCAGCGTCCGCCGCCTATCGTCCCTGACGTTTACGATCCGTGACCGCGGCGCAGACTCCTGTCAGAGTAGGCCGGACCGTGCTCATTCTCTACCGCCAGGGGTGGTTTGGTTGTGCAGGTAGCGCCAGCGTCTCTGCGGCGTCTCGACCGTGCACGCGGCACGCGCACCAACCCATCACCCCTCCTCTTCCACGTGACAATGGTAGCGACCACTCCAGTGGATCGATACGCGTTTGAATAAAGCCCGCCACAGTCCTGCAGGCCTTTGGGTAAATAATGGATAAAGTGAGCGATATTGTGCGAGGTTCCGGCTATGCTGGAATATAACTGAATTCTGGCCAATTTAGACCGGAGACTGCAATTCACGAGCGGAAGGCGTCGCTATTGGTTCGGTCAACCAAGTGTCATGTGGTATGCGTTGGATGCGCGACTCAATGGCAGGTGACAAGATGATCAGGTGACTCATTGGTCTGGTCATCCTCAACCGCCTTATCTATACTAAAGACGATTGCCATGTATTAGGCTAATACCATCCACGTGTATTTTGATGATGTAGTGCTCCCTCTAGGAGTCTTTTTATCCTCCAATGTTTGCAAAGCCATACTGGTCCTTGGCGATTTCAATTACGGCGGCTGTATTTTACTCCTACGGGCATTATTCTGTGCGTTAATCATGCTATGTGGCTATAAAGGTACCGTTTATTTCTGTTCTTCTTTCAATATATTCGATAGAAATAGTTCCTGAAACGAGATATTCATGTAAAAAAAGATATGTTAAAAAGCTTTTATATGTATCTATCAGTGTGTATGCTTGTATGTACATTTATAGGTTTGTATGGTTCTAAGTATACATCTATGGAATATCACCAATCAAGCGGGTCCTTTGTAATATTTCTTTGTGTGATTGAATATAAAAGATGTCCGCATGTATCTCCAAACGTGTAGTAGTCATAACATGGGGAGCCATCATGCATGGATAATGTATTTGATGCACTCCATTGTCTTGTCTTTTTCGTCCTACATGTTAGATGTATCTGTGTTGCTCTTGAATCTGGGGATTTTGTCATATTATCTGACTTCAACTATCTGTTGGCCACTATTATTAATCAATGCATTACCTTACTCCCCTTTATGTGTTGTTTGCAGATGCAAATGCAAGAAGTCTTTACAATAAACTTGAGGGTATCAAAGACGTCTTCAGTAAATGTAGCTACGTTACCATCACAGAAACATGGCTAAATGAGAAACATAAAGTTTAAGTGAAATGAGAACATGAAGTTAATTCGAAACGATAAAAATATCCAAGCGATTTAATTGGAGGTGGAGTGACCCTATATCTAAAACAAGACAACTCGCCGTTTATTGAAAAAAAACACACACAATACTGCTGTCTACAGACTTAGCAATCTGCAAGTACGGTAAGATCACTATAGACCACATTTACACCAATAGCAGACATGTAAACGAGACTGGAAATGTGAACTTCTATATCTCAGATCATATTACAATCTATACAATTAGAAAACATAACTAACCTAAAATTAGTAAAATTAAACCTACACATTAAATCTTGAAAAACTAGACAAAGAATACCTTCAAAAATATTTAGAAAATGCTCCTCAACAATATACCGCAGACTCATACGAGCTCTTCGAAATGATTACCTTGATAGAGTCGCTCATAACATGTGATGTGGTATATATTCCCCAAGATATAATCAAACGGATTAAGAAAAGGATGAAGGTAATCAATTTTATGTCCAAGCAACCTGAGGTTGAACCTGAGAAGTTAACTGAAGCACGAAGACTTAGGAAACTTATTCATATGAAGTTAAGGCCTGTTAAAGTGACCATGATAAGGTGATCTCTTGAAAAGTATGTGGGAAGCCAAAGAAATTGGAGAATTCTCAATGAAATTTGGTCTCCCGAAGAGGCTTATACGAATAATAGCTCAACACATGAAGCTATGTTTGGACAAAAAGAACTATAGGAAATCAATGATTACTTTGCTACCATCAGTTCAGTCCTGGCTGGTAATTTTAAAGACTTGGAGCCACTTTATAATGAACCAACAATTAACGATCAGTTCGATTTGTATAGATGTTTGCATTAAACTTGAAACGGATATTGAATTGGGTAAATCATGGGGAATCAAATATATCAAAACAACCTGCCTGAAGAGCATATTCCTTGTTCACCCAAATACCCTACGTGGGGATATTAACTAGATTATAAACACTGTCACTTTCCCCGAATCGCTTTTTAACTGGTATACTAAGACCAATACCTTAACAAAGTTGCTTAAAATGTTTGAAAAAAAAGGAGATCTATTTCCGTTCTTCCTCTATTATATAAATTAGTAGAAAAAGTACTAAATAAGCACTTAATGCATTATATCATCCAATAACCTTATTGACAAGTCTCAGTTTGCTTCATGCTTGCCAGATCCACTTCTCAGGCTATCGTCAAGGTGCTTAATGTCCTTTCATACAACAGAGTTATCAGGAACACGAGCCTCTGCACCTTTATATACGTGTTAATAGAAACCCTTGAGAAAATATTATTAGGCGATAAATATGCACTACATTTATTTGAATCTTACCTAGAAGATAGATTGTAAAATATCAAATGCAAAATGGCATATATTCCGAACATACACATAAATTATGGCGTTCCATAGGGCTCAATGAGCACTAGGACCACCACTCTTTGTAAACTATAATAATGACATTTTTTAAATACTACAGCAATGGGAAATAGTGGTGTATGTTGATGATCTCACCATAATAGTGAATGGGGAATATCCAGACACGGTGCGGAACTTAATGTCAGACAGAGTTGGATATCGTTAGTAATTTCTTCGCTGAAAAGAAATTAACAGTGAATTTAGGGAAATCCAACCTAATGAAGATAGGAACTGGAAATACGGATTTAACCTGCAATATCGCTGAACAACCATTTAAAGTTATTAAGTGCGACAGCTACTTGGGAGCAGTCATCGATCAAAAGTTAATCCTCAATGACCATATTGAAAAATCTCTTAGCGAGGTTCGACAGCGTTGGTATAAACTAAGAAAAAGCAGATACTGTATCAACACTATCACCGCTGTGAAAGTCATTAAGCAAATGATCGTCCCCAAGTACGTTAGCTTTGTCTACAGAAATAGTTTGCAAACTACTGTTAACAACTGTTTAAAAACAGTGTTATCAATAAAGAAGGCTAGAGATATAATGTACGCGTAAATGATCGGCTTGAACAGATGTGTATACATTCGACCAATATTTCACAGAAGATCAATACAGCTATTGATAATGATACACTGGTAGAAAGATATGCCTGAAAATATCATCAGTAATAACTTGAAGATAGCAGCTATAAGGCTTAAAAGACGAAAAAACAGAACGAAATGTTAACACAGCCCTCTTTACCCGGATGTGAACTATAGAGCTTCAGAGCCATATGAGCTGAGATTATCATCACTAGGAGTCATATGGCCCTAACAATAAGCAATAATGGATGTCGAGTATGATTACAATATTAACCTGAGAAAATATTTGTCATATTTAATACTTTATTGGAAATATTACTCATGGGTGTTTGATACTGGGATCTCTATATGACTCATTCATGTGAATCTACTTCCAACATATAGCGAGGTTAACGGGCATACATGAGTTTGTGTATCTAGTTGATACTCCAGATTTGAGAGTATCATTTTTAGAATTGCATTTTCCTGTCTAGTTTACCTCTAATATCCTGTTTTCCTTTTGTATATATATACCTGACGACGTAAGGAAGAACGTATGCGATCAAGTTGATTGTGATGTCTTATTTTCTTAAATATTTCAGAATAAAAATAGATAAAGATAAAAACATGTTTTCTCCATCAAACGTCGAATCACGCAGTTACTAGCATTGAAATGGTACATATAGTGTATGAATCTGTCAGTTCATGTAAATCCACAGTGGCGTAACAATATGTTAAGTCAGAGGTAAGTCACACATTCGAATTTAGATCCCATTATGGATTTGTTATTTGTTTTCAGGCACATACTGCTGTGTAACGCATGTGTTTTCCTGGGTGTTCAGGTTTGGGTTGCGACAGTGACAATGAAGTCTCTGCTCTTATTCTACGCTTATAACCTTTTTGGTCTTCTTATCTTTGTCTTCTTCGTATGTATTCACTCGTATGTCCTATTGGGGCCGGCGTCTACTGAGCTTCCGATACGCTCCGATATAGCCTACGATGCACCTCCCGATAAAGAATGAAAATCGTGTCGGAGGGTGGCCTCTTATCGGGATAATTGACCACGTCTCTGTGATTAGGCTCTGATGAAAAATGGGCGTCAACGATTTTGTCCCAATGAAAAACCCGTATCGTAGAGTCTCTACAACATTTCAACTAGTTGAAATGGCATGAAATTTTGGAATCATATAGAAGATACATGTGCCTGTATGTGCTCAAAATCTTTTGATTTAAGTGTCTCAAATCAATACTCAATTCTATCGTAGTAGATTGACGCCAGGCCTTACATGCAGACTCTTAAGCATCACCATTTAATATCTATTTACTTCCAGTTTCCCAGTCTTTATTTTCCTGCATGCTTCGACACAGTTGATCCCTTGTGCAATCAATTAGTAGATTTTGCACCCCTCCCAGCACTACTATATTGCTGTTATTGCGTCCCTGCGTTCTCGATGCAAAATCTACGGGAAGGGAATGAAATAACATGAATTGGTTATCCTCCTTGTAGACGCCTTGAGATTCTGTTGTCGGCCTCTCGGCCAATCAGATTGCGTTATTTTTCCAAAGCATGCAGTCTGTCAACCAAAGCGTGCAGGTAAGGCTCAAAGGATGCGGTCTGTCAGCCAAAGCGTGTAGTCTGTCAATATCCAAAGGCATCAGTACAAAGAGTCACGACGTACAGTGCAATCTGTGTACAGTAACTATACCCCTAGGAGCAGTATGTATTTACACTTGGTTTGTGCATAGGTATATAATAATATGCATGATTTCTAGAAAACCAAACGTTCTTTGTGACATTCCTTTCAATGTATTTACCATGGTCTTCATATTTCAATGTATATTTCAATTTCACTCCTAGATGATATATGTGCACCTGTTTATAAAGCTTACTTGTATTCGCTTTAAACTCTAAAACTCCCTTTTACTTTTAATGTATTGTGTCGAGTGCGCTATTATATTTCACCGGCACGAACCTTCATATTTATATCTTGTACATCTTCTAGTTATGCCCTCCCTGAGACCAGTTCCATCTGCCAGCATACATATATTTATATGCGTCAGTCCCTTTATGACACATATTATTGTTGTAACATCAGTGCTCAGCTCCAGAATTGAGCCATGGAATACCTTCATATCATTATCAAACACCCTTGGTATTATGCTGCCAAACTTTGTGGAGGACTTAAAGCCATTTTCCTAATCATCGACCAGTCTCTCGACATGGCACCTTGTATATTGTTTCAACCTTCCTCGACAGCTTTAACCGATGGAATAATTACGAGTGGGTTTTTAAAAGAAGGGTAATACCGGGTAGTAATGGCAGTATAAAACGTCAGGGACCGGTATTACAGGCCGATGGTTTTATTGTTTCATCACGTGATATAACACGTGATCTATTCACACATATGTTATACACTACATTCTGTGGAAGTTAGATCTTTATTGACTCATCATTTCCTAAAGTATTTCATAAAAACATATCTTAGGACGAAAGACCTTTCCTGTTTAACAAATAGTGCTCCCATAGGGAGGAAAATCCTGCATAATTAGTCTCCTAGGACTGAATTCGGTCCCAGGCTAGGAAAAAATAGGCTATAAGACAGCTGTGGGATCCCTACGGAGGCAGGTAGTGCCACATAGTGGGGGTTGTGGTAACTAATTTCGTAATTTTTAATCTAACTGAATATTTAAGATATTTCCCCTGTTTTTGTGAATTTGAATGTTCTAAGACACTTATACAGGTGTCCCCCGTCTAGGACCCTTTTGGGTATGTGAAGGACGGTTTGTAAGATGTGGGTCAAACTTGTTAAACACTTTTGGACAATCTGGCTAAGATCCTTAGCTAAAACAGTCCCTCGGTAAGATTTTCTTTATAGTTAAACGCAAACTGTCCTAGGACCTCTCTTACAGGCATCAATTTCCTAGAACCACATTTTTTAACTCTCCCTGGTCGCATTGCTGGTGCTTAACGCCGAGATCTCTCCTACTGACCGTTCTTTGAACTAGCATCTTTTTATCAATTACCACAAGGGGGTGCCACCATTCTCCATAACCTTTTTAAGAACCTAATAATTTCCTCAAAGTAAAGATATGACTAAACAAGATGAACAAGATGGAGAGTAAAGCACATACTTTGGAGGGACAATCAAACAGGTGCGATATTTTAGTCATGAGTGACTGCGTGTATGATAAATCTTTGTTTTATCGTATTTGGCTTCTGGATTTAGGGAATAGCAATTTCTCTCACATTGGCGTCAGAATAGGGGGGGGGGGGGGCAGGGGCACCTTCAAATTTATCTCAATCAAGTGTAAGAACTGTCTTGATTTAACAACATCGAAAAATCTCAAAATTTAACTTTTTAGTATGCAACTATGGCTAAGCCTTGACCTTTCACTGTGGAAATGTGTCAAAGTCTGAATTATTAGTGTGTATCAATGGCTAGGCCTTGACTTTCCAACCCAAAAATATTTCCAACACACAAAAAATCTTAGCATGCAATGATGGCTAAGCCCTGACTTTTCACTGTGGAAAAATGTATAAGTCTGACTTTTTACTTTTTAGCATGAAATGATGGCTAAGCCCTGACTTTTTGCCAGGGGAAAATATCAATGTCTGACTTCTTAGCGTGCAATGATGGCTAAGCCCTGACTTTTCACTGTGGAAAAATGGAAAATTCTGACTTTCAAGCATGCAATGAAGGCTAAGACCTGACTTTTCACAGAGTTTTCGAAGATTTACGGTAAATGTCAAAGTCAGCAATTTTTCAGTTCGCCCCCTCCCCCCACTTTCAAAATGTTCTGACACCCCTGTTTCAGCTAAAGCTTTTCTTGTTTTGTGTGTATGGAACTATCGAACACAAATCCATATCCTACACAAGATACAAACCATACAGTACAGTTGCCAACCTGATACATATTAAAAAGCTGAACTTAACATACGGAATTAAAGGCAAATTCATCACATGTATAGCACATTTGATTTTGTTATATGATGTGTTTAAAGAAACCAACTGTAGAATCCGCCCTTTTATATTGAGGCAAAGAGGCTTTTAGTGTATAAGGAATGGCAAAGGAAAGGGACTGCAATATGTCATCAGGAGTTGCATATTGGAAAGTAGTGGTGCTGTTCGCGAGTATAACATTGAAAAGGCTTACTACATAGCTGGTGCACAAATTATTTAGTGTCAAATATATATGAAGGAAGTGAAAAAGGATAAGTGCGGTATCATCTGCATTTAAATCATTTTACACTTTAAGATGATTAATCATGCGTTGAAATTCACGTGGTCCTCAACCGAGGGACGTAAATGTCCAAAGAAGCCTAGACTGTATTCTTTTATTATGCATCCTCAAAATGGTTGAGATAGTTAAATATTTACCAAAACGCCACTGTCAACTTTGTTGGGCAAAGCATCGTTACTTGTACCGTGGTTTTCACGAGGACGTTGCTTTTTAAATGAAAGCGAGGCTGGTATATGTGATGTCTTCAAATTATTAATCTTCAAGCACATTCTTACTGCCTTCGTTCCATATAGTTGATTTTTTCTGTTTCTATTTTTCGCATATTTATATTTGGTCAATTTATATACACTTCACCTTCAACTATACGTTTTTTTAAATTTTCGAATGACTTTTTGTTTACGGTGTATCGATATTTACGGCTTTGTTGATCCTTGATTGCCACCTTCAATTTGTTTCGCTGGTTCCTATATGTGATATGTGGTCGGGAACAAGCCCGTATGCCCGTTACGCGCACCCGGTGCCCGTACCGTGAATTGTGGCACGTAGATATGGTATCTGATACTTTTCCAGTTAGCAAAGACGCGACTTTTATGGACGGGTATATAATAAATGTGCCCTGCGTGTGTTTAGGTATCTCGCAATCATGAACAAGTATGGTATTCCCTTTGGAAATTCATTTAGGAAGCAAACCCATACTTTCTGGCTTCTCGACAGATAATTCTGACAGATTGATACCCATCTCCATTCATCAATTTTAAACTGTAGAAATTACATTCAGGGTCCTGATGTGCAGATATTTCTCTATGGAGAACCCACGAATCTTATAGTAATTGCGACAAAATGGAAATACTTTGAAGGAGACTGGTAAATTGTAAGTGCCAAATTTACAAATTACACTGAGCACCGATTTCATTATCGAAAAACAGTGGCAGAGACTGCAGCCATATCACGGTGCGGTTCGGTTGCTGGGCGACATTTTATCCACTCGTCCATTTGATGTCTGCTCAAGAAAAAATTATCCCACACATTTATAACCACAGCAGGACCGAGGAATAATTGCTGATGAATTGATAGAGAATACTGCATAGGAATTCCGTTATGATAAGTTATTGTTCCCCTTTTCATAGATAAAATGATGAATTGGGCAATATTTGTTATCCAGGAAAATTACGAGTGCTGTGTTTTATATCGTATTAAGATTATCTATACCATAATCAACAAGCAGCTTTTTGATTGTCAAACACTGAGCGAAGGTCATAGAGGTCTATGATTCACACTGCGCGAAAAAAGGAGATATTTCCAATAAACGCCATCGCGTAAACGCACGTATATAATGTATATTGATCTGTTGGACAGTATATCTTCAGAACTGGACGCTAGAGGAACCACCCGGGGACCAACTGTACGGATCTCCATCTGAGGGCACGACGTGCGACCATGCCACGCTTCATCGACTTGGGAAGCCGATGTGCTAAGGATCGGCCTCTCTCTCCTCAGACACCAATGGGTGCAGACGTCTCAGCTGAATTGGTCTGGTTGGTCTGTTTGGTCTTTGTTACATTTGGACTTCAGTTGTTTTGACTTATGTTACAGTTGACTTCAATATGAGACGTTGTGACTCGTGCCAATGAGAATACAACGGTAGATCACATAAGGACAGTTTTCCTTTTTTTTAAAGTTGGAATTAGAAAGTAAAAATACTGAGAGGGAAGAGACTGGAGATAGGCCACGTGGAGGGATAGGAGAGAGGAGGTCCTCTTCTCCCTCTCCTTTCTTGCAAGCAGTGGTACAGGAGAACTCAGACTTAAAGAAGGAAGTTCGAGAACTAAGGTGCGAATTAGACTTTGTTTTGAAAAAATGATGTGCCACTTCTTTGGAAGATGACAAGTGTAAGGATGACCGCCCTTACGAGTCCCGACCTGGTCAATTGGATGGGAAGTATAGACAGTGTGATACCACCCAAGGCACTCGACTTCCCAAAGCCGGTTTTTGGCTGGTTTATCCAACTGGTCGAGGAAGTTTCTGCGCTCCAGACGTACAGGGGGACAGCTCACGTACGGAGGTTACGCATTCATGCGCAACCAAAGTAAAGCTTAAGTGTAGATATTTTTCTCGTTCACCCTTCCTTCCCCCCAGTGTGGAGAACCCCACTTTTGACCAAATGTTGTCAGCAAGCATGGGTCTTCTCAGGAGTATAAACGATCAGCGTTTGAATGGCTCTGGATACTCAGACCATATAGCTTACATGGTGGACAGGAGGGCGACTCACACGGGCAGATCCCTTGTCGAGTACGATGAAAGTGTCAGGCAAAAGTGCTTTGCATACGGCGACAATTTTCCGAGTGAAAAGTATTTGAATTTTGAAACAACCATATCATTTGTGGCATTGAACAAGAAACTAAAAGAATTTGAGGGCAAGGAAAGGAAGGGTAGGAATTTCCGGACAGGTTCAAATTCGGGTTCAGGTCCAGACAACAAACCCTTTGGTGTGTGCTGGAAATATAATAGTTGCGATGGATGCACCTTCCATCCGTGCCAGTACAGGCATGAATGCTCAGGCTGTAGGGGGAACCATTCAGCATTATTATGTAAACGCACCGCAAATGTCAAGCCGGTTTCTGAAAAAAACGAAGTGAGTTAGGGTAGACCGGAATAGATTCGACAACCGAACCGGTCCAATGAATCTTGATGTGTACGTGCCGAGTCAGGTTACCTGTAAATCTCTTAACATTTCTGTGGGCAAAACTCCAATTTTGTTGGGACCGCAAAATGATTCCAGCGCAGTGGTTGTCTCAGATGATTATCTGAGTTCCTTCTGTCCTTTCAATATTTCTGATACTAACAATGTTAGAGAAGAATTAGATAAGAAAGGCAGTCCTTATACAGAAAGTACAGAACCAGTTATCCAGCCTAGCGTGGCGGGAAATCCACTTGTCATGGACAAAGACTCGGTTTGGAGAATGAGCGAGGTGACTGAAGCTAGTTCCCCGCAGGTTGGGTTAGGTAGTGCACTACGTGCTCGTCCGAGATTATGTTACGCTTCTTAAGTGTTTAAAATATAAGCAATAAGGGTGTGAGTAACAAGATGAATATAAAGCAACATGGCGTTAGCAGGAAGTTGTTCTTAGAACGATTACCTGAATAAGGAAGTGAATGGTCATGTGACTTGCTGATGTAAGCAGCTGAGGAGTATACCTCTGCTGCAGCTGCAGAGAAGCAGCACTTGGGTATGAGTCTTAAGATCTAGAAGAGCTGAGCAAACTTGCTACTTGCTGGTGTAAAGTTTGGGATTAGGTGCCGGAGGCTTCACCCTGTGCGGAGTGTAGCCGCCTAGTATGAACATTCACCGTGTGAAGCCATCACCTTTGTGAGTTGCTTACAGACCGACGTGTGAGTAACTGTCTCCCAATAGGGAGTACACAGAGTGGATATTAAGGACTTATAAGAACTGAACACAGAACCAATACCATCACAAATTGAAGCAAGAAGGGAGTGTAATAGGAATTATGAGTGAACAATTGGAAAGACCAAACTTGTGAGCGAATATTGCTGGAATTTGTTATTGGACAATCATGGACACATTACTTTGAAGACTACATTACGTTTGTACTAATGTGCATATTATGCCTGGTTTACTGTCATTGATTAATGTCTAGGAGTGAAGTTTAGTTAAGATAAGAAGAGTGAGAAAACTACAAGTTGAATATCAATGATTACTGTGCATACATGATGTTTGTAACCCACAGATTACTCTCAGGAGATTAAACACATATAACTTTATTTACATTGTTCATCTTTCCTCCTCTCGGGTCACAGGGTATGGATCCAAACCATGTCTAAAGAGACTGGACAACATGAAGCTCTTGTGTGGGAATCATGTCCTACCTCATTGTCATGTATACCGATACTTGGGCGTTTTCCTTGACACCTCACTTAGTTTAAATGAAAATTTGAGGCACGTGAAGAAAACCACCAATGCCTGATTATACAAATTGGCTAAGCTCAGATGTTGTATGACAAAAGACATTGCTCGCTTGGTCTACCTGGCTACTGTTCGGCCCCTTATGGAATATGCATGTTTCCTACATGACGGGGGTTATCAGGCTGATGTGGCGAAATTCCAGCGGCTTCAAAACCGGGGTCTGAGGCTGATAGCTGGGGTTGGAGTTGCTGATATGGGAGTGGAGCAGTTACTTCAAGTATGTAAGACTGAAAAACTGTATCTACGAAGACAGAGACAAATGATGAGCTTCTTTTACAAGCTGTCTAGGTTACCAACGTACACTGTAAATGAACCACGTGGAACCTGCAGTGATAATAAAGTACGTTTCCACGAACGAAAGTTTAAAACAAATGGTTATAAGCGCAGTCCTGCCTATCGTGGACAGCAAACCTGGAACAATCTGACTGCTGAAACCCAGAAGGCGCCAAGCAAAGTATCGTTCAAATGCATGGTCCGCCACAAACTGAATCAGGCCATGATAACGTAGTATGTGTATCCGTTAACGTGACTGATAAGGTCCAACTCTATGACTGTATATTTAGTGTCTGTAATCGTTGTTCTACTATGTATTTCTGTTGTTGTTACCAGCATTCCATTTTCATCAAATTTACCTGCTACCCATGTTGTACCGGACAAGCTGAATGTAATTATTCATGGAAGAATTGTCCTTAGACAGATTGAATAAACGTACTTTCAAACCAAAAAAAAAAGAAGAAGGAATGTGAGGTCACTGTGTCCCTGTGACCACGTTACGCAAGTAGTTCTACCTCGCTTATCATGCAACCAAGTATAACAGCTATGAATATAAGAAGATGATCTAGCAACCTGAAAGGCTAATTAAGGGACTTAATTAACACCCCCACTACGTTGCAGTTGTGATGCTTGTTCTTTCACAGAATCCATTGCGAGAGTGGAAGAGATCCAACATGGCAGTTGTCGGAGTGTGGAGGATCCACTTCGGATTGTGGTCAATTTGATGATAATCTGTTATTTTTTCCAGAATCGGCAGAGAAAGTTAGCCAAGCTAGCAAAGTTTCACAAGTTATGGGCGCAGGGGAGGAGCGTGATGATCGAATTCCCCATTATCGCCCATGTGGTGTTCATTGTCTAGGCAGTCTTACGGTAGGGGGCTGCACTAATCAGTTAAACCCCTGTCATGTATATGATGAATGTTATGGTGGTTCTAGTTCTGGTAGTAATGCAGACTATATATTTTCTGGTATCAGAGATGCTTTTTGAGATAGTGGACTAGGATTATTCGAAAACATGTATTTGTAAAAATTATGAAAGTATTTATAGTCCGGAGTTTCAGTCGCAGATGGACACTACTATACGGGAGGAATTGTTGGCAAAAAAGATTTCTCCCACGGATAGACCAGCAGACTGCATTCATTCGATGGGTGCTATACCTAAAAAATACCCCGGAAAATTAAGACCAATAACCGATCGTAAGCGCCTGTTATTTTAGAGCATAAATATAGCTATGGACACTTCTTGAGAAAAATTCTCTTATTTATCTCTTGATCAGGTTTTGGCCTATCGGTCTATAACGGTCAATCTGGAACACAGAAAATATCAAGGTTTTGCTTAGGATTTAGGGGGTGACGGTACAAATTCATACCGTTTTATCATTCAAATCGTTTGGTCTTCACATATATATATATATATATATATATATATATATATATATATATATATATATATATATATATATATATATATATATACGAAGGAGACGGGTTCCAGCCATGGACGCCAGATGGACCACAGAGGGTCCAAGTTTCGGGGACACCCAAATGCATTCTACCCCACTACCAAAGAGTGGTTTTCGACCGGTTTATCCGACCGGGTGGGGGAGTTTCTATGTACTAGATACACATGCAGAGGTTACCCATTCATGCATTACAAAACTCAAACATAAGTCAGGCTAAATGTAATTCTTTTAATATCCCTGTGGACAAAACTCCAGTTTTGCGAGGAACAATGGTTGTCTCGAATAATCATTTGCCGCATAGTGTATGTGAGGAGAAATCCTGTGCTTCACATGTATACTCTGGTCGTATACATGTCACCTTCTCTTTTCTGACGTTTTGGCGTATACATGTCTAAGCATACATGTATAGTAAATATGAATATAATGTTTATACACACCAAACAGTGGCTCGGCGCCACCCAGCCACCCGGCCGCAGACAGATAGTATCTAAACTTGAAATTTGTTCATCACTATATATCCTTTAATCGTAAATTCCTTTCATTTCAATGTTTTGAGTTATTGCCAGACGAGCATTATTGGGAACGGAAGTTTTCTGTTAACTGCTAGTATGTAAGGATTAATGACAGGCAACTTGATGGAGCATAATTTGATTATATAAATACCAGGCCAGAGCTAGTTAGCTGAATAAGTGAATAGAAAGCCACATTGACCATGATCGATAAGTCCAAAAGCATCTTAAATCTACAAATATTCTATTGCTATGAGTGTAAAATAAAACGAGGCAAGACATACACAATATCAACTGGATTCGGATACTAGTGGCCATATTCTCTGAGGAGTTGGGGCATAGCGTTGAATCAATTCTCAGGATGAAACTACCACAAGTATTCAAAATCATTTAAAAGTGTATTTATCTTCAAGCATTGCGAACTCAAGTTATCAAAGAAAGACAAAATGACCGCCGATCTTCTCACCCACACTACTTTTTATTATCCACCTAATACAAAGTGTCCATAGAAAACACATAGGGAGTTTGTATGGACATACCCGGCGCATACGGATATGTTGTAGGCTCCGGGTGGCGCATACGGAAAAATAGTGCGTACGGAAAAATAGTGCATCACTAAAATGAACTAATATCGAAATCCCACTTGCCAAGGAAAGGTGGATAATAAATACAATATGGTTTAGATAAAAGCGGTTGCATGCTCCTCGGAGTTGACTCTGCGCAATATCCTCGCATATGCACGGATATTACTACGCGTCAACTCCACGGAGCATACGGCCGCTTGTATCTGAAACCAGTCAATATTGTGTATGTTTGCAAGCGACTTTTTCCCGTCTTCTCCGCTCTGTGTAGGGAGGAGGTTATGGCCACCCCGTAATCTTTGCCAGTGAATTACACACTCCCTATAGCTTTTCTATGGCGGATTCGTATAAAGTGCCATAACACATTGTCAGCTTTATCTACAACATACTCGATAGAAATCAGATATTTTGTCCACTGTAGATATCTATATCCGTCATATGCCGCTGCCCCCTTTAGTCAAAATCCGTTATAGGCAGAATGGATTATACTTTCAGGAAGATCTCCCATCTCCTTCGTGTTCTGTGTACATATTCTAGGTCCTGATAGTAGGCTGATCCATACAACAAGCAGTAAAGGGTAAATACTGGTAGACTGTGGGATCATCCGGAAACATCGCTAAACGGAAGGGCAGATGACTAATCTCAGAAGACGCCTACTCGGAACCTGGATCATCTTTCTCCTTCCCTGACTGGATTAGTGGACGGGATGACAGACAACAGGACCATTTAACCCAATCAGCAGAAGGGGAAACGCCCTTAAAAGATCTCTAGTAAGGATGCTTTCTTCCTGGTTTTACTATTTTACAGTAACTAATCTAATCCTACCCACCATCTCCTACATTAGACAGCATGGATATTTGCTCATCAGTTCAGGTCGCCTGTATTTAATGTGGTCTGCACTAACATAATCATCATGCTTATAATGACGAAAGATAATAAAATGTTCAGAGAACAGTCTCTGTAGTTACTGACTTCACATTCAATGATTAATATAGATTAAATCGTATTAAACCACGTCAGCAACAGTGAGCCCTTCAACAACAGATTTCCGCCAACAGACTAAAGCATATATGATTTTCACTTTAGATGAGACGCCAAAGAATAGAAGTAAATAAAATGCTGGTACAAAGGTTTTATTGAATCAGAAACTCCGCAACAGCGTAAGTGCTCCAATATATATATATATATATATATATATATATATATATATATATATATATATATATATATATATATATATATATATATGATTATATAACCTCGTTTATATAAATATAAATTTAAGCCAATGAGCGTCACTTAATCAATTCACTCCGGGGCCTCAGTTTCCTCGGTGGTTACGTCATCCTTGTTTTTCCAGGTAGCTACCCGGTAATTGATGTGGTAGCTAGGGGTTCTTTGGTTACCGAGTTCCCTCAAACGCTCATTCCGCTATCGCTTCCTTACCTGAAAACACGTATTTTTAATCTTACTATTGTTAAATTCTCAGTTGTGTACATCCAGATGTGTATGACTGGGGTTTGTCCCATTGTATTTACTTGAATAAACCCGTTTATTATTCAATTTCCGCCAAACCCGCCTCTGTAGCCATCCCATACCTTCACTTCTGCAAAAAAAGAATATAGGGGGAAATCAAGTCTTTGTACGTTGATGATAACGAATAACAAGAGTTTTGGAGATTGTATGATGAGTTGAGGGCATACGCCAGAAGTAATCAACGATTGACTTTCTAATCATACGAAGTTGAAAATAGATGCACTTTCTTGGCAATAATTTCCAATTGTTGTTGGTTGGTAACATATCGTCTTAGATTTATTGAGCATGATTTAAGAAGGCTCGGGGCGTCTGAGAAAACAATCGTTCATAATATTTGACAGTGGTGGTTGCATCGTTGCACCTTTACACACAAATTGATGATTTCTGAAATAGGAAAACCTCTCAGTGAGGTTTTACGAATCTATAGATAGCCGGCTCTATTGCACTGCTAGATGAGACAAGGAGATATTTCGAATAAGTCTGTTGAAACAGCAACAATGGCTTCATGCTCTATACAGACAGGGGAAGTGCTCTGTTATTGATAGAGGACTTGAAAAGGTGAGCCAGGTAGGGTGCCGACATCAATAATGCACTTTTACACTCAGATGCACTAATTCCGAAGCCCCACAGGAGTTGAGTAACCAATGATGGAGGGAACTCCTTGATGCTTTACAGCAGAGGCCATGCTTCATGGTAAACAGTTCATGCTATCATACAAATGTGTGTGCACAATACTTAACAATTTAGTTGTGATAAACTCACTGAATCTATAAGCTATAAAGACCGTGCTGATTATAGGGTGTAGGAAAATACTTTGGATCTTTCGAAAGCAATTTCTCGGTTTATTTGGTTACATCAATGATGGTTTTCTTTAATACTACAATATGTACAGGAATAAATGTGGACAAATAGCAATGGACTGTCCACTCTCATCATTTTCGGTTAAGTTTGTATATGTAAGGCGAAAGCACGAAGTCACAAGACTTGATTGGATCTCAGGGGAATCTTTTCGAGCTTTTGTTGCTTAATGTTTGCTAAATCAAAATGTTCTTCAACTAAAAGAATGGTCGCCGCAGGAAAAAATATGTATTGCGTTCTACAACATGTACCACCAAGAAATGTAGCCTATGGACGAACCTCTAACTATTTGCAAGATATAAACTGCCACTGTACCAGAGATATGTGCGGGACGCCTTCTGCAAATGGGGGCTAAATAACTTACAAAAGTTCCATTGGCAACTCATTCTTTCTCTAGAAAAGGCTTCATGTTAAATGAATATCTTGTGCGTTGCACCCATTTGTTCCCCTTTATCCAGTCCCTTTATTTACAGTTAAAGGGAAAAAGGGATCACTTTTTTATATCTGCAATGGTTTTTTTTCCTTTTGGGGATTTTTTTGTTTATTTTTGTTTAGGTTTTTCTCCTTCTATGGTTTTTGTTACCATCCAGTCATCATTTTATGTTGAACCAGGCATCGTCAGTAAAAGCTTAAGAACTAACAGGTTTGATTCGGTTGGAGTCCCTACCAGGTAGGTTTCTCCCCATCTCTAATACTACCCCCAACATATTACACGATCCCACAAATTTGGCTAACACGAAGAAACTAAGAAATCCACAGACAAACAAAAACTAATATACAAAGACCCAGATGCCGTCGTCTTTGCTACATAGGGCGTCATTGTGGCACCAGAATTTTTCAAAGTCCCTAAATGTAAACTTTGGTAATGTACTTGGAACCGAAACCGTAAGCTGACATGAACTTATTGTAAATGATTAGGGAATCTATAACTTTTCCTTCCTTCTTGCCTGCTTCTTTGTCCCACTGCCCCACTGCTACAACCAAATGAAACTTTATAACCGCACATATTTCATGGGCCCATCAACACACAAATCAATGGTGTTTCATTGCTCCAACCATGAATAAGCATTCAGGTGCAATATATTTTCAAGGGAGTACCCCACTGATACATACACAATATTGATCAGTTTCAGATAGAAGTGGTCATATGATCCGAGCAGTGGGCGCATATTAATATGCAAGCAGCTCCGAGGAGAATACTACTACTTATATCTGATGCCAGTCTATGTTGTATTTATCATTCACTTTTTCCTAACAAGTGGCGTGCCGATGTTGGTTTAGCAACGCGCGCACGGCCGTCACTCAGTGCGACAAACAACAAATCTCTCATTCATTACCCCTTACCCTGAACACAAGAGTATGAGTCGAGAATTGGGAATAATAAAATTTATTTTAATTTTATATACCTTTACCGACATGAATATTAATACGGTAAATATTAATATGATATAAGTTAAAGATAGTAATTGACAGTTATATAATGACGTCAATTAAGTTGAAGATACATATTGGTAATTGACAGATATAATGATATGTCAATTTGTATAAGTATATATGGTTATATAAGAATGAGTATATATGGTTATACAATATGAGTATAAAAACGCCCTACGGAGTAGGTAATAGAAAAAGGTGAGGGTGGGTGGGAAATAAAAAGTACATGTGTACGTAGTGAAGTACAAGAACAGACTGAGGAGGAGGTCAGAGTGGCGGTTGGTCACGTGACCGCGGGGTTCACGTGACCGACACCAGAGGGGAGTGCGCAGGGTGCGCTGGGGGAGAGGTGTCAGGGGGAGCAATGACCACCCCTGACCAACGGCCATGGGTTACCCATTACCCCTTACCCTGAACACAAGAGTATGAGTCGAGAATTGGGAATAATAAATTTGATTTTAATTTTATATACCTTCACCGACATGAATATTAATACGGTAAATATTAATATGATATAAGGTAAAAGATAGTAATTGACAGTTATATAATGACGTCAATTAAGTTGAAGATACATATTGGTAATTGACAGATATAATGATATGTCAATTGGTATAAGTATATATGGTTATATAAGAATGAGTATATATGGTTATACAATATGAGTAGAAAAAGGCCAAAACCAGAAAAGGAGGCGAGGTGGGAGGGAAAAATGTTTGTGATGAGTAATATATCACTGGTTGAGGGACTGGATGAGGGACCTGTTGACCTCTCGTGCGTTTGAGTCTCTGATATACCTCCTATGTGCGTTGGAGCGCCACCCCCCGTATCACTGTATGGACAGTTTGGATACCCCGGCCTGGAAGGCCTGGGTGGCGGCGGCCTTTCTCAGGCTGTGGAGTGTATAGGTCTTAGGGGGGTGGCCTGCTGAAGTATTGAGTCGCTCCCACTCCTTAGATAGCGACCGCGTCGTTATCAGCGACCTGTCGGTGTTCAGCAGGAACGGGTCCATTGGTGAAATCGTAGGCACAGCGGCGATCATGTCCCTCACGGCTGTGACCGGGCACGACCTTGGGTCCGGGGAGGCTTGCAGATTCATGTGTTTCTCTTCCCCAACACACTGGAGGTTTTTGGTGGCCTTGATGCAGACCGTCACGTGACTTGCCGTGACCACCACGTCCCCACGTGAGAGGTGGCATACCGGATGGAATCCCCTGGCCGTAGGTGGGGCGACTTCGCTCTGCCGCAGGGCGGCGTAATATAGCAGGAGAAACGCGGCCCGTAGGGTCAGGTCGAGGGGCGTGTCCGATAACTGAATCCCATCGGGATCGGAGGCTTCACATTCGGGGTGTAGGCCTTGTTACTCTTCATGGCGTCGAGGGCCCTCCTGACCCTCACATCCTCGGTCGCTGCGACATTCCCGCCGAAGAGCCGTAGGTGCGACCGCACGTGAGACAGTTAGTTGGCCACGGTCGCTGGTGAGGGGGCGTGGTCCGCGAGGTACTCGAGGAAGGCCGTGATGAAACTCACGGTCGGTGCCTGAGGGTCGGTCCCCGTCCGCGGCAGAAGGCCAGGTAAGTCGACACAGCGCTCTTCTGGTTCGCGACCGTGCCTGGGGCACGTGCCTCGGCCTGCCGCGCAGATGCCTTCCCTTGTAGCGCCGGATCTGCAGGAGGAATGATTACACAGGGTTACGGCCCACAGATTATGGAATTTCATATGGCATGCGGCATTATTATAATCCCTCGAGGACAGGTGGGCCCTACTGAGCGCATCCGCGACCGTGTTGAGGACTCGGGGACGTGCGTGTAGACCAGGTCGACTTGCAGCTTGGCCTGGACCATCCAGGCCTGTCGGGCGCATTCGGCGAGGACGCGGTTGCGTGCCCGCCCCGACATGAGTGCCTGGACGGTCCCCATGTTGTCGCAGAAGACTTCGATCCTGGTCCCACGATCACGGTCCCCGAGGAACGTGTGGAGGGCATATATGGTGTTTAGCGCCTCTAGTTTGGAGATACAGTCCACGGGATCATTGATGGGGCAGACCTGACACGAGTAGGCCTCACGGCCGTCGGTGACCCCCACGCCCGTGAGGCAGGCGTCGACCGTGATGCATTTTGTCGGCGGCCCTCGAGGGATGAGAGCATGGCCATTCCACCCGGCGGCAAACCTGAGGAACCACTGGAGGTCCTGTCGCATGTCCGAACTTACGTTGATGTAAAACCCGTTCATCCACCGTATGGCCTCCAGTAGCTTGCTGACGAAGGGCCTCGCCGGGCGGATACACTTGGCGATGTGCAGAATTTTTCCGAGGACGGACTGTAGCTGTCGCTTCGTGAGCGACCGCTTCTTAGCGACCGCTCCCACGTGTTCCCGCACGCCCTCGAGCTTGTCTTGGGGGATAGACAGGCACATCTCAGCCGCGTCGATGTCGATGCCTAGCCAGCGCACGGTCTGGCTTGGTGCCTGGGCTTTCTCCCACGCCTCAGGGAGGCCGAGCTCGGAGAACAGGGCTCGGGCTATCGCAAAGTCCGAGGCCGCTTTCTCCCGGGATGGTGAAAGTATGATGAGGTCGTCCAGATACATGGCGGCCTCGACCCCCTTTCCGGCGAGTATCCCCACGATGGTCTGGGCCACGCACTGCATGTGGTACGAGGACGCCCGGGCACCAAACGGCATGGCCGTATCACAATAGTACCCGTCGTCCCACATGAAGCACAGCAGGGGCCAGTCCAGGGGGTCGCACCTAAAGTTCTTGTAGGCTCACCATATGTCAATGGTCGCCATGTAACTGGAGTTGCCCGAGGCCACGAGGCGGGCGACGAAACCGTCGACCGTAGGGAGGCTGTGCTCCCTCTCCTCCCCGTAGACGGCATTCTTCATAACAAAAGCGTTGACACTACGGTCCCGGGGGAAGGTCATATCCGTTATGACGCGGCGGGCCTCGGACCCGCGCTTCTCCCGGGACATCAACGGCGAAACGTGGCACCACGGTTCGTATGGGGCCTCCGGGAACGGGCCCATCAGATTAGAGAAGCCCAACTCTTTGTGGATGAAATCCCCGACTTGCTTCGGGAATCCAGTCGCGCTGGGATGGTTGGGCACGTCCCGGGTATCACTGGCGGGCCCGAGGTAGCCCAGGGGGAAGCCGTACCTGATGAATCCCAGGAGCTCGCTCTTGCCGTCCATGGCCGTGAGGTAGGCTTCCCACGCCTTTGAGCACAACGCGTTGGGCAGGCCCAAGGCCCGGACCGCTTCATATATGTGGCCGTGCGCCGGGGGGCTGGCATCGGTGAAGCGGGGCCACTCGGCCCGCCTGTGGCCCATGAAGGCCTCCGGGTCCATACAGAGTCCGGGGGCTGTTATTCCGGTTCGGCAAACTTCCTTTAGTTTGTCGAAATCCGGAGTGTTACTTGTTCGCTGTAGACATGGCGCGGTAACACTAACACTCTCACTCGGGGTGGGGTGCACGTGTTGTGACTGCTTGCACCGTAACCGTTTTTTGGCCCAGGTCCGTGTTGTGGAAGCGCATCCTCCCTCGGGTCGACCGCCCGGAGCGTGTGTCTGGCCTGGGGTGTGTGTCTGGCCTGGGGTGCTCGCCGGGGTGCTGGTGTGGGCGCAGCCTGTCCGTTGTCGTAGCCCATCGTATAACCAAGTTTCCGGTTACACACGTGCAACGAGTGTCCGCACTGTCTCCCCACGGAGTCGCAGTACGAACACATGTGAAGCCACCTCACGGGTCCGTCGTCGTGGCCGTTCCTGTGGCGGCACCCCTTTTCCGAATTGTATTGCCTGCATGGCAACTCACGTCCTCGGGTTTTTTCCGCGTCTGGTCCGCTAACCTGCGTCCCGGTCGTCATCGCGAGTTGGACTCGCTCCTCCTGGATGCGGGCGTAATCGCACCAAGACAACCTCCCGGTCTCAACTTGGTCAAATACATAGTTCGACCACCTCCTCACTCTGGCCCACGGCCGGCTCTGGGCGTCGATAGAAACTTGATGTAGATGCTTATACATGGCCTCACGGTCCATGGGGTCGACCGCACGGTCATCCCCCAGCAATCCAATGAAGGCGCTCAGGTACTCAAGTGGTCCTAGGGTCCCCCTCAATTCTAACTTCTGCGACAACGTGTACACCCCTTCCCTATCCACGAACATGTAAGGCTTGCTAATGAGGCGGGTAACGTGAATATCTGAGTGAAGCTTACCAGCCGGCATGGCGCGGGCGGCTTGCTCCTCGGCCCAGTCCCGGGTCCGTACCTCAGCGACAGACCGAACCGTAGGGATGGAGGCCCATTCCGGTGACCGTTGTCTCTGCATTTATATGAGCGCGTCCAGCTTCTTGCTCATGTCGGACAAGCCCGTCTCTACGGCCACGAGGCGGGCCGATGGGAGGCTACCAGCCTGAGACGCGGACTCCACGTGGTCGCTCTCCCTCACGGTTGACTCGGAGGCCTGGTCCGTGGTCGTGGAGGCGCTCGCTTGCGCACGTGTAGTTGGTGACGCCATCCTAGCTGTTCCCTTTTTCACTAACTTCACCTGTATTAAGACCCTGTCTCTGCACGGTCAGATACTTGGGGAGTATCTGGTATGGCGTGGAGAGGTGGCCAAAAAGTGGGGAGAAATAAAAAGAAGGTGTGTACGTAGTGAAGTACAAGAACAGACTGAGGAGGAGGTCAGAGTGGCGGTTGGTCACGTGACCGCGGGGGTTCACGTGACCGACACCAGAGGGGAGTGCGCAGGGTGCGCTGGGGGAGAGGTGTCAGGGGGAGCAATGACCAACGGCCATGGGTTACCTATTGTCCTTGTGATTAGTTCATCCATTTGCTGAGTTCTTCTGCCACTTTAAGTGCCAAAACACTATTTCAGCCAATCAGAGGATATATTGGGCTTCACGTTAGTGCTAGCACAAAATTTCTATGACCAGAATATCTTGATCAAGCACCAATTTGAATAAAAGAAAATCTTATCACACAAAAATGAATAAATCAAACAATTTCGTGCCTATGCCATTACAAAGAGCATACAGAGAGGATAAAATTGATATATGATATGCCATAGTTTGACAGATGGAAAAGGTCAGCATCCTGAGATAACTACACTGACAAACTGAATTTATCAATTCTCTGATCCATTTGAAGACTTCAGGTTCAAGATAAATTATGCAAATTACCTGTCAAAATTCTTATTTACAAGTCAAAGATATGTTTTGCCTTGTATGACATGATCTAGAATAGAGAGGAGTTTTATTTGAGAGTATTTTTTGCAGAATCTATGCATCATTATTACATTTTTCCCTATTAATATGCAAATTGACTATGTCATCATCAATATACATGAAAATAAATGTCTCCATTGGATTCAACATGTGAATATACCCCTATATGCTAAATATCATTTCCCTATCATCAATATCTAGAGAGTTATTGTTCATCTGTGCTAATCATTATGTGGTGCCATGCCTTCTACTGTTTTCTATATAAACTTGAGTTCCTCAAATTCAATCCTAATTTGACTAGATTTCCCTCCATAATTCTTGAACTACTTGACCGATTCTAAAAATATCTTTGTAATCCTCTCTTTCCAGGCTACCCTTTGCATATATTAGTCTAATTAGAATTATGAAATTCAATTTTTCATTCGCGTAGCTAGTTAGTTCATTTAGGGCACGGACTATTTTTCAGTAAGCAGTTATATTTCTGTATGCACTCTTTATCGGAACCCGGAGCATACAACACATCTAGAGCTGTGCTTCGAGTGTTCGAGTACGGTGATACGCACTCCCTATATGTTTTCTATGGGCATTTGTAGCACATGTAGTAGCATAAGAGGTTTAGGATGAGAATGTGTATGGAGGTGAGGAGGAGGATATATATCTGAAGTAGAGACTGACATCAAAGGAAAGGATATAATTGATCCCAGATTCTTTTCTTCAACAGGGTATAAGATGAGAGGTGTAAAGATAAGTGTCATCTACTTGGCATCGATAGATTTACGTCTACAGACGTCTGTGTTCATAGCTTACTTTATTATCACACCTTTTGATACCTATTTGGATCGTATCAACGTGGGGCGGTTGAGATGAAATGAGTTGGTGTAGTGGGGACGGGTCTCATGCACCCGCCTCGAAGCTTCATACTTCTATTGTCATTAGATTGTAGTGCTTATAAATTATTGCAATGTACGTACAATTCCTCGAATGAATATCATATAGAATCTTAATCGTCCTACATTCACCAAAGTAATATTTTCGATGTATAGAAGAACAAGGATGAAGTATGATGAGAAGATGATATTGGAGTGGAGACGAGCGGGTAACTGGTCATTGGAGTAACATACATGGCTTATATTTCACTTATCATCAATTCAAAATAATGCTTGCAGGTTACATCATTTTATAGCAGTTTAAGATGTATATTTTGTTCTGACGGTAATATTGCATGACTGGAAAACATTACGGCCTCTTGGAAAGAATTCCTGTTCCTGTCTGAATTCCTTTCTGAATTCCTCTCAATGAAAGCCCTGAATTTCGCTTTGTAATGAATCATATCTTGACCATCAGTAATTGTGAAGTCATATCACGAAAAGAACCAAGTGTAAACTGTCTGACGTATATAATGAATTACTGGCGGCCACATTCAGAAACTGCTTGATACTGGCCGGGATTTACTAATGCATATATATTGTTAATGCATGCATCAATATCGACCCAAAACTTGGATATTCTTGTGCGCCCTTGGGCCCTATCCTCTCCAGAACGCCAACTGAGGAGAACACAAACCCCACCTAGTGCATTACGTACACACTATACACATATACCGTCCATTGCGAGAGACCAGCCACATATTCTGCAGATTGGCAACCAACCCCTGTCTACGCTGAGCTCCAATATTGGGGTTGGTCGGGTTAAATCCCACGCGGCATCACTCTGTGTGCGACTTAGATACAAAACTAGATAAAAAAGTAAGTTCAAAAATGCGGTACGCAGGTACCTACTAAGTGGAGTAGTAACATTATAGACTGGTATGGACCAGGTAGGCAGAGTTGAAACTACCATTTTGAAATATAAAAATGCGCTTATGAAAATATGTCGGTTGTGTATTGAATGTATCAATCCTTATCATGTAAATGTTCATCTTCATCATTACAAATTGTTTTAATTAGTCTATTGTATACTATGTTATTTACTATGAATACTAAAAGGGTTGCTTGAGTAGAAGCTTATGGACACCCGGCTGTCTGGCAGGGTTTAATCCTTCATGCAAAACAAACTCGAGAATAAAAACCACCTGTGTGTGGAAATGTCATAAGGAACGAAGGTACGAAAAAAAGGGGAAGTGGTAAACCGCAGCGTATTTATATGTAGCGAACTGAACCTAATAAAAAACACAAAAACACAAAAAAAAACAAAAAAAAAGTTTTGTTCCATGTAGGCTCTAAAAGCAGAAATACTTAATAGGAAGAATTCATAGCTCAACAAATTGTTAATGGAACCTAGCTTTATGATCATTGTATTTAAAGATATACACGAAAGGAAATAAGAAAATTGAAAATTGACATCGGGATTATGAAACTAGGAGCTAATGTTATTTCCATTGATAATGGAAGAGCGTGGTATACCTAAATTACTTCATGAAATAAAAGTAAGAGAATATCATAAGAAATTATGTATTGGAGCCATCTGTATTTGATCGAAAATTAAGTATCAAGAATGTTTCAATAAACCTAGATAATTTATTTGATAGTCGTTCTCAAGTGTCATGAACAGGATTACTTCATTACCCCTATCCCTGATGAACGAAGAGGAAAGCCGTAGTGGGCTAAATAAAATTTTATTAATTTTATGAAGTCTTATTAATATGAATAAGTGTACTACAATGTACGTATGAATATTAATAATAATATTGAAGATTGATAATTGACAAAGATATATTGTATGTCAATTATAATGATAATAACATATGAAGTATAGTTATTATGTGTTATTACATAAGAGTAATAAGATAATAATAAAAATATAGCCCTACGAGTGAAGTGAGTAGGAGAGATAAGGTGAGGGTGGGTGGGTAGAAAAATGTACGTCAGTATGGTAGGAGAGCTGAGCGAATTGAGAGGCTGAGGTGAGTGCCCCGCTCACGCAGGTCGGCTCGCGGTGCATGGTGATAGCGACAGGTGGCGCGAGGAGTGCGCTGGTGGTGAAACGTGTCACCAGGGGGGGCAATGACCACCCCTGACCAAAGGCCATGAGTAACCCATTACCCCTATCCCTGATGAACGAAGAGGAAAGCCGTAGTGGGCCAAATAAAATTTTATTAATTTCATGAAGTCTTATTAATATGAATAAGTGTACTACAATGTACGTATGAATATTAATAATAATATTGAAGATTGATAATTGACAAAGATATATTGTATGTCAATTATAATGATAATAACATATGAAGTATAGTTATTATGTGTTATTACATAAGAGTAATAAGATAATAATAAAGATATAGCCAAGGAGCCATTAGAATAGGGAGAGGTGGGAGGGAATGAAGAGACTATTTTTTAGATAGAGACTGAATTAGAGACTTATTGACATTCACAGATGTTGAGTCTTTGATATACAATCGATGCGAGTCTGACCTCCACCCGCCATAACGTTGAATGTCAAGTTCTGGCATACCCGCTTGGTATGCCTGGGTGGCGGCAGCCTTCCGGAGGCTATGCAGCGTGAATGACCTCGGGGGCTGGCCTGCTGCCGCGAGCAATGTCTCCCATTCCTTCGCGAGGACCCGTGATGTGAGTGTAGATCCGTCCGGTAACAATAGGAACGGATCTCGCAGTGTGCCCGTAGGGATCGCCCGTAGCATCTGGCGCACGGCGTGCACTGGGCAGTACCTCGAGTCTGCTGCCGGCTGAGGGCGCATCACTTTCTGCTCTCCTACCTTCTGGAGGTTTTGCCCCGCTTTTATGATTACTGTCACGTGAGTGGCTGACACGGTCACGTCCCCACGTGAGAGGTGCCGATCCGGGTCGTATGCACGTGACGAGGGCGGGGCGACCTCGCTCTGCCTCAGGGCCGCGTAATATATAATCAGCAGTGCCACCCGTATGGTGATGTGAAGAGGCGTGTCCCCGAGGCCCGATAGAATTCGCTGGAATACCTCCATCGGCACGGGGGGCTTTACGTTGGGAACGTACCGTTTGTTCTTCTTCATGGCCTCGAGGGTGCGTTTGACCCTGTGATGCTCTGTCGGGGCCACGTCCCCACCTGTCAGCCGTAGATGTGACCGTATATGTGACAGGTGGTTGGCCATGGTCGCCGGCGAGGGGGCGTGCTCGAGGTAGGCCGTCACGAAAGACACGGTCGGTGCCTGGGGGTCCGCCCCCATCCTACTACAGAATGCGATGTAGGTGCCGAAGGCTGACCGCTGGTTGGCGACCGTGCCGGGGGCACAAGCCTCGGATTGGCGGACAGATGCCCTCGCTTGGAGTGAGAGCAGCACCAGATCTGCAGAAGAGGCGGAGGATGGGGACATAAGAGGCATGTGAACATGGTATCACGGGATACAAGCGGTGCAGGGATACAAATGAAGCAGCTTTATCATAGTCGTTATTTGTGAGATGTGCCCTGCTGAGAGCGTCGGCGACCGTATTTTGCACCCCGGGCACGTAACTGTAGACGAGATCCACCTCCATTCGTGCCTGTATCATCCAGGCCTGCCGCGCGCACTCCGCGAGGACGCGGTTCCGGGCACGTCCCGAGGTCAAGGCCTGCACTGTTCCCAGGTTATCACAGAACACCTCGATCCTCGTGCCCCGGTCTCGGTCCGTAACGAAGGTGTGGAGGGTGTAGATGGTATTTACGGCCTCCAGTTCCGATATACACTCCACGGGGTCATTAACGGGGCACACCTGACCGAAGTAGTAGTATTGGCCGTCGGTCCCACCCACCCCCGAGAGGCACGCGTCGACGGTGATGCATCTCGTAGGGGGACCTCGAGGTATCAGGGCGTGGCCATTCCAGCCCTCCGCAAACCGGAGGAACCAATCCAGGTCTTGTCGCATGTCGCCGTTGATATTGAGGTAATATCCACGCATCCCTCGCAGCGCCTCGAGAAGTTTGCTAACAAATGCCCGGGCCGGGCGAATGCACTTCGCCACGTGCAGAACCTTCCCGAGGACCGACTGCAGCTGTCTCTTGGTTAGGGATCTTTTCGTTGCTACGGCCGCCACGTGTGCCCGAACATCGAGGAGTTTAGCCTCGGGTATCGACAGTGTCATTGTGCGGGCGTCGATTTCAATGCCCAGCCAGGTGACCGTCTGACTGGGTGCCTGCGCCTTATCACGTGCCTCGGGGAGGCCTAGTTCCGCGAAGAGGGCGCGAGCCGTTCTGAAGTCTCGTTCGGCCGTAGGGGTGTCGGCCGAGAGTATGATGAGGTCGTCCAGGTACATCGCGGCGGTAATACCTTTGCTCTCGAGAATATCCCCGATCGTGTCCGCCACGCACTGCATATGGTACGATGAGGCGCGGGCACCAAACGGCATTGCCGTATCACAGTAGTGCCCGCCCTCCCACATGAAACATAACAGAGGCCAATCCAGCGGATCACAGCGGAAGTTCTTATAAGCGTGAGACACGTTGATCGAGGACATAAAAGAGGTACTACCTGCCGCCACGAGCTTCCGGACGAAGCCGTCAACCGTAGGGAGCCCGTGTTCTCGCTCGAGCCCATAGACCGAGTTTTTGATGACATACAAGTTAACACTATGCTCCTTCGGGAATGTCATATCCGTAATCACTCGGCGGGCATCGGTGCCTTGCTTCTCCCGTGTCATGAGTGGGGACACGTGGGACCAAGGTGTGAATGGAGGGTCCTCAAACGGTCAAACATGTTCGAGAACCTCCAAAACGTGGGAAGATGCAAAAATAGAAACCATGAAACAGGTTGTAGCCCTAAAATTCGAACAAAATGACACAATCCGGGAACAACTAACAGCGTTAGAAGGCCCAATATATGAAGCAACGTCCAACAAATTTTGGGGCTGTGGGATGACTATTTCGGAATCCCGAAGAATCACAGCACAGTCCATCACGGGTAACAACTACATGGGCAGAATACTCACAGAGGTACGTGACGAGTACAACGGCGATGAGGCGAAGTAAATAAAATGCAAAGCACAACAACAACGACAAACTGGCGGAAATGGAGACCGGCCCCACGACAAACTATCATAGCTGACAGCCGGGGACGGAAACTGGGGAATATACTTACCATGGAGAGGACGAAACCACACCGGGCGAGTGTATACTTTACACCGGGGATCACAATGCGGCGAGCCGTAGTCATAGCGCACCGGCACCTCCTTGAGCACCCAGCCGACAACATCTATCTGCTTGCGGGAGTGAACAACATCACTAACAAGGTAGGAACCAAAGTCACGTTCGACTGGACGGACCCAAACAAACTAATCAGCCATTTAACAGCCTACACCGAGGTTGGAGTGAGTTGGCTGGACATGATTCACCCGAAATCTAAGGTTATAGTCTGCCCACTTGTGGGACTTAACCTATCAAGACAAGTCAAGGGGGCAATGCCGAACCAACAAGAAATTTTAAACACGGCTGTTGGCGAATTCAACAAAGTAGTGGCACGCTTAAACGAAGCACGGGGCCTGTCGACACCATGGCTAGCACGTATGAACCACAAGAACAAGCCAACCGGACTTGTTCACCAATACAACAACTTATATGATGGACTTCACCCGACTGATGAGTTATGTGAATTCTGGAGTCAAGAACTACTAAGATGCTTTAACGAGAACTCTGTCGCCATATCACATGACTGAAACATGTATAGTGAAGTGGAATGTAAGGGAAGGGTGGGGGAAGGGTTTATATAATGGCAGGGACTGGAGTCAAGAGGCAACCTTGTGAAAGCATCGTGTTGTCAACAATTTGCTCTTACCTGGCCAATACATTACATTGGGTCGTCGACCACCTGTAATGATTGGAGCTGACTGACTCCACTCTAAGCCACAACCTAAACACATTTAAAACTGATACGCCCCCTGTCCCCCCCCCCTATTTCCCCTAAATGAGGACTAACTGGGTAAAAATTTCCTGTCCACCTACTTACCTGTGACACATATCAACTAATTGCAATAAGTCAAATCGAAGGAAACAAGCCCAGAGTGGCAAAGTTAGGACGAAATAAGGACACTAAACCGAAGGTGAGCCAGAACTATAGTTAAGAGTTACACCTAATTAACCTGTTACTGTTCGTTTCCTCTTTGTGGGACTGGCACCCTGGTGTTTTGCCAAACAAACAAGTTATATAACTACTATGAACCCAGGCGGTCATGGACTGTCAGGCGATAACAACCGGCCTCAGACATCTTGGTTATCTTCCGCAACTAATAATGTTGATCGAAGGGGGAGGCAGTGAAAGCCATAAACTCCCTAACTTAGTGACTACATGTATCAAAGCCGAATGTGTAATAATCGGAAATGATTGTGAAACTAGAGTAATATCTAACAATAATGGCATTTGATGTGGTGAGGGACGCGAGAGGTCTGAAGATGGGTCACCTAAATATACGGAGCCTTCTAGGGGGGTATGATGTTTTTGCGGCACAAATAGACGATATTTTTGATGTAATGTCTCCGAAAGCTGGCTCAAAGAATCAATACCATCAGACTTAGTCAATCTTAGGGACTATAACTTGTACCGACTAGACAGAGCATGGTGTGATGAAGGGAAAACCGAACCAAAAATAGGAGGTGGTATATGTACGTATGCTAGAAAAGGTATTGACTTAAGACAAATTGAAATGGGCTTATTTGATGTCTCAACCAAGGATGCTGAGGTACAATGGTTCGAAATCCACAGACCAAATCAAATGAAAATTATTTATGCAACGATCTATCGACCACCGTATGGATCGGTGTCAGACTTTATTGAGTATCTACAAAGCACTCTAGACAAAATAAAAAAAACCAGGAAAATTATCATTCTTAACGGAGACTTTAACATAAACATTAGGGATGCAAATGACAATGACACAAAAGCACTAAAAAACTGGTTAAGGGCATACGGTCTATCACAGATTGTCAAAGAGCCAACAAGAGTAACAGATATAACATCAACCTGTATTGATTTGATAGCTACTAACTCAGAGCAAATTAAAGATAATGGTGTGATCAAGGTTAACCTTAGCGATCATTCACTAACCTACCTAGTTATGGGAAAGCACAAAGTAGTTACTGAAAAAGAAACCTTTAGTGGGAGATCGCATAGGAACTTTGACTACACTAAATACCAAGACATGATTAAAAAATCAGACTGGAAGGACTTTGACACAGAGAATAATGTTGACACTGCTTGGGATATGATGTTCTCAATTTTCATGGATAATCTCGACAAACTAAGCCCGATCAAAACTTACACCATCAAAAAAACTAAAGAACCTTGGCTGAGATATGAAGTACTCGAACTTATAAGAGACAAAGACCTTGCCCTCAAAAAAGCCCACAAGACAAACAAAGCTACAGACTGGGAGATAGCACGTAAATTGAGAAACCAAGCCAAAAAAAACACAACTTATGCAAAATCAACCTATATCAAAGATAATTTAGAATCATATAAGGACAACAGCAAGAAATTTTGGGGTGAGATAAAGAAGATTCTGCCAGGAAGGGATAAGCAACAGAAGATAACTTTAGTCCATGACAACACAAATTCAACAATCGAAGAAAATGAAACATGTAACTATATAAACTCATTTTTTGCCAATATCGGCCCCGAGTTAGCTGCTAGATTTAAAGGAGACTGGGTGGCACCACCCATAGACTGACTGTGAAATCAACGAGATAGAGTTTGAGGAAGACGAGGTGCGAAAACTAATAGATGAAATCAATATTTGGAAGTCGACTGGTATCCCAGGTATCACCGCTCGTTTCCTTAAATCGGCTCTACAAGCCACAACAGACAAACTATGCTATCTCTTCAAGTTGTCACTCAGAACAGGTAATTTTCCCGCTGCCTGGAAAGACGGTTTAATTGTACCGATCCCCAAAGAAGGTAACCCACACTCAGTTACTAATCTAAGACCAATCACTTTATTGCCCATTCCTGGGAAACTACTCGAAAAGGTCGTACATTCAAAGTTAATCAATCTAGAGGGAAATAATATACTGATACCAGAACAGGGTGGTTTTAGGCCAGGTTATTCGACAACTGAATCCGTTTCCAAATTAACTAAAGACATATATGAAGCAATAAATAATAGAATGTTAACAATAGCGGTTTTCATAGATAAAAAAAAAGCATTTGATACGGTTAATCACAAAACTACCTCATCATGGTTAGATGTAAGATGCTGAGTCCCACAGGGGTCCATTTTAGGACCCCTGTTTTTTCTTGTATACATAAACGATGTTGTAAGATGTATTGACAAATGTGCTTGTAAGTTATACGCAGACAATTTGGTTGTATACAAGTCTAATAGGGATATTAACGCAGCAGCAGAAAATCTTAACAAATGTCTAAATAGTATTAATAAATGGTGTACGGAAAGTCAACTTACTGTAAATGAACGAAAAACAAAGTATATCATTTTTGGGTTGATCCAAATGATCAAAAAGTGTGCAAATGTGAAGATAATGCTGAATGATGTACAACTTGAAAGAGTGACCACATACAAGTATTTAGGGATCTATCTGGATCAGCATATGACCATGTCGAAACAGTTTGACAATGTAGTCAAACTGGTGTCGCACAAAATGTTCATCTTGTCAAAAATTCGTAAATATCTGGATGTCAATAGTGCAACGCTGCTGTACAAAACAATGATACTCCCATACATTGACCCAGTGATACGATATACGACTGCCTTCCGAATCATAAGTTAGAAAAACTGCAAAATATGCAAAACCGCTGTTTGCGTCTATGTCTCAATAAAAATACACATGTACCAGTGATACGCTTACATCAACTTGCAAAGATAGCCAACCTCAAAGCCCGTAGAAGAGCAAGAGTAAGAAACTTCATGTATAAACAGCAAAAATTCGAAGATCTATGTGAAACCCCAAATGAAGGTAACTTAACCCGTCTTTATGATGCACCTGTGTTCAAGGTAGTTAGACCGATAAACGAAATGTACAAAAGATGTCTGTTTTATCGCGGGGCACTCGAATGGAATGAGATGTCTAGTGATGTAAGAAATATAGAAAATTATGATGACTTTAAAAGATTCCAGAAATGGTGGTCACTAGGGTACAACTGGCCTCACTTATAGACAAGTTGTGATATCCATTTAATCTGCTGTTGAAATATTGGGTGACCTTGCAGACCGAGGAGCGCCACACCCACTGATAGATACGATACTGTACCATGCAAAAATGACATGCAACTAAATTATCGCCATTACATAGTGACGTGGAATTGGAAAAATTTCCGAACAGTGACGAAGCGCCTGCGAACCAACTACGAAGAGCTAATGGCAATTGGATGACACAGGAGCGAACTAGGATGATGAACAATCACTAAATAATGCGAAACTTTATATTATTTCTGATATTTCTTTATTCACGGATTTGTACATAACATGTATTTTTGTAGAGAAATGATGACTATGTCAAGCAAAACCAGGTAAACAGCCATGTGAGTGATGTAAGGCTGGAACCGAAATCAAACCAGCTAACAACCGATCGTTTTCCAGGATAAATAAAGAATTAAAAAAAACAAAAAAAACGACCTTTCCTTGTCAATAAACCTTTGTACCTGCTCGGGGTAGCTGTTGGCGCTGGGGTGATTTGGGATGCCTCGGGTGTCACTGGCTGGCCCGAGGTAGCCGAGGGGAAAGCCGTAGCGAATAAATCATAATAGCTTGTCTTTTCCTTCCATCGCCGATAGGTATCGTTCCCATGCGTCAAGCCACAGATCTGACGGGAGCTCTATCCGAGTGGCCAGGGCGTTGGGCAGCCCCGTATTCCTCACGGCCCGGTATATCGCTCAATGGTTGTCGGGCCCCACGGCTGTGAGGTCCGGCCACTCCCTCCGTCGGTGGTCGGCAAAGGCCGCCGGGTCGGTCCGGAGCCCGGGCTGCACTTTTCCGGTCTCGCACATGCGTCTAATCGCGTCGAAATCCAGAGTGTTTAAACCGGCGTGGACCTGTGCGTCCGCTGGCGCGGTAACACTAACACTCTCCACGCCGGGTAAATCCTGAGTACCAGTGGCCACGCTGCAAGCGATAGGAGCGGCCCGTACCTGTGGGGGCGTGGCTCAATCTGGTCAAACACGAAATTTGACCACCGTTGAACTGCGGCCCACGGCCGTGCCTGGGCATCGACGGAAACCTGCTGTAGGTGGCGAAACATGTGCTCGCGGTCCTCGGGCCGCACGGCCCGTTCGTCTCCCAGCAGGGACAGAAAACAACTTATATATTCCAGTGGCTCGAGGGATGACCGTAGCTCGAGCTTCTGGTGGAGTGTATACACCCTGTCACGATCAATGTACATATACGGTTTAGCAGTTAATCTACGGGTGCTGAAGTCTGAGATCAATGACTGCTTACCGGTCGTACGGTCGTGCCTTATGGTTTCCTCTTCAAATTCGCGTTGGAGGTAGTCCTCAGGCGCGTAGTTGTCCCGTAGTTGACGCGGGGTGGGTAGAGCGCGTTCGGCCTGGTCCCGGGCCCAATCCCTCGTCCGGGAAGCTGCCGACGCCCGTGAGCCGGTGGCCTTGGATCCCGGACGGGAGATCTGCATGATGGTGTCCATCATCCCATCCATTTTGTCAGACATCTTGCTGAAGCCGGACTCGAGGGCCGTAAGTCTTGATGACCGTACGCTGGTCGCTTGCTGGGATACGGAATCCACGTGGTCGTCCGGCTGCTGCTGCTGGCGCACGGTTACCTCTGAGTCCGTTGAATCCTCGGCCTGTGAAGACGTCTCCTCCGGGCGCGAGGCGGCTGCACTTCGCGTAATTGGTCCACTCATCCTTGTAGAATACAATCGTCCAGATACCAGAAATTATGGAATCCCTATGTACACGGTCACTGGTATTCGGGGAATACGGAGACCGGAGGTACGTAGAGGGAAAAGCCAAGAGACTGGAGACTAGAAAAATGTACGTCAGTACGGTAGGAGAGCTGAGCGAATTGTGAGGCTGAGGTGAGTGCCCTGCTCATGCAGGTCGGCTCGGGGTGCATGGTGATAGCGACAGGTGGCGCAAGGAGTGCGCTGGTGGTGAAACGTGTCACCAGGGGGGGCAATGACCACCCCTGACCAAAGGCCATGAGTAACCAATGAAACTAATTTCTGGTATTAAAATCAGTGTATACATCCTAATGCATTAAAAATGTCTCTGTATGGGTCTGAGTATTCAATAACCTGGTCAGTGGATGAAGGTAAGGAGTGTGTGTATTAGAGTAGGGGAGAGGTGCTAATAGAGGGAAACTATGTTCCGGTGAAAGGAAGTCAAAGTTACGAGGTAAGGCTTGGAAAAATTACTGCCCAAGGCCCTGGCCGCGGGCAGTAATTTTTCCAAGCCTTACCGAGTAATTTTGACTTCCTTTCACTGGTACTTGGTTTCCCTATTCCTATATACCTTCAAATGTGGTTTAATAAGAGACAATCTGATTGGTCTAAATGTCAACCTTGGGTAGTATACGGCAACCTTGGGTAGTATACCAACCTTGGGTAGTATCAGATAGTTACTCCACCCCCCAGAGCGTGGTGTAAGCATAGAGTGTACAGCCATAGGTATATAGGAATATGGAGTGACTTGGTTGAGATGGAGTCATATGCCTACCCTTCCACCAACCTCATACCTCCTTACTGGGTCTGTGTTTCTTTGAAAAGCATAGTGAATGGTCTGTCCCTTCAGTTGTGGAATTACAATGCTATACAGTCAGGTGTGTCCCATCAGATTTGAAATGTACATGCATTGTAAGGTGGTAGGAGAACAGTGAGCGAGAAAAAAAACTCTTGAGTGTAGCTAGTTGGTCAGTAAAGTAGATGGTTTGGTTGTGGGAGGGGAGGAGGTGAGGGCTATTCTGGCATGACTGCAGTGTGTTATACCTAAATCTTCATCTGTCCCTGTCTATTGGTAAATATGTCTATTTCTCTTTGTTTATGTCTGTTTTCTGTCTCCATCTGTCTCCTGCTCTGTCTGTCTCCCTGGCACTGTCCCTGTCTATATACTGTATTTATAACTCTCTCTGTTTTTATCTTTGTCTCTGTCCCTGTCTGTCCATATGTCTGTCCATACTATATCTTTGTCTATGTCCCTGTTGTTTGGCATGTATGTTTGACTATTTCGCTTTGTATATGTCTTTCTGCATCTCTGTCTCATTGTCTCTGTCCCTATCTGTATATGTCTCTCTATCTGTTTACCTGTCCCTGTGTGAGTCTCCCTTCTGTCTCTGTTATCATCTGCATCATTATCTGTCTCTCTGTATCTCCCTCCTGGTCTTCATGAAAATCAATGATCAAGGGTTTCAGCAAGTCTATGGTCAAGTCTCAGGTGCAAGGCTTGATGACAGGGTTGAAGGGAGTAAAACTGGTTTTTCAGGTCTGTACAAAGTGGGCCTGAATACAGTGTATTTAGATGTGTCCCATCAGATCTGACTCTCTGAATACAGTGTATTTAGATGTGTCCCATCAGATTTGAAATGTAAATACCACATTTAGACAATAATATCATCTAATAGTTTCATTTTCTAGTAGCAGATTACAGTAGCCATAACTAAGTGTTTATCATTTCATGAAAGGATTGACATAGTGGATCCTTTTGTCTTCAAAAAGACTAGAAATGAAAATGTCTATTTTTAGGAACCAAGCCAGTAATGGGACAGGAGTATGGTCAGACTGGGATACTGGACACCTGTCTATTTCACCAGGCATTTATATAATTGGTGCATGGAGAGTGAAGTGTTAGATTCATTGCAGTAAGCTGAAAGCCTGTGTGAGCATTCTAACCTCTAGATGATGTATATGAGCGCGATTTCTCGCGCTCAATAATACACTCTCCAAGCAGTATAAAAGTTCTGGCAGGAGAGTAACAATCAATTCTCGCTACTGGGTGAAGGCAGCCGCGGGTTTAACCTGACTCTGGCGGCCAGTGTACACATTCTACGGTTCTGAGACTTCTTGTGTCCGCCTATGATCATCCGCTATCAGCCGTGTGTCTTCCTAAGAAAAATAGATAGAAAAGGGGATAATTCCTGGGCAATTCTAAAACTGCCACATGTCACATTCGAAGCAACAGTTTAAGATGAAATAAAAACTTTAAAGTTGTGTTTGTTATACGTGAACCTTCCCACGGTACCTTTCATTGCAATATGGTACTCCTCCTGGCCTGTGTGTATACCTTCACTTACCAAACAAAGCCCCGTCAACGTCTTATTCACGGACATCTCGACGTGTATTTGCATTGGAGGAATTTTAGATCAGGGTGAATGGAGTGGGAACGATCAACTATTTTGACAAAAATGTTTACTGAACATGAGCATTAACTACTGCAAATATCAGGAATACGACCAATTTGTATTCCATCTTTCAAAAGAATTGTTCTTATCGAAAGCAAGAAATCTAAATTTGTAATTTAACTTAAAACATTTTTTTCTATTGGATAATAAAACATTTTAAAGATACATGTAGTTGAAATCGAGCTTGACACTTTGGCATGGACTGGTCTTTTTCTGAATACAGAAATAATACGAAGTAGTATCGGTATGTCTTAATCGCCATGAAATGATTGCTTCTATTAACATGAATTTTGTCCATATATAAAAAAACATCACGAATGTTTGCTGTGCCATTATTCTCCGGAAATTAAAGCCATTTCAAAAGTCTGCTCCCATAAGCCACAATTTCATTCAAACCGGTAAAGTTCTCATTGGGTACCTATATCCTCCGTCTTTAGGTGCGAATGCATAATCTATATCATATATATATGCAACATAGATTTGATAAAGAGAACATTCCATAAAAATCGCCTTCCATTCAGACTTTTTACTTCTGCAGAACGTCAATTCATAATATTTTGTTGTGTCTGGAAAAGGGAATTGGATTTTCAATATTATAAACCCTAATTGCATAGATTTCTGTGGATTATATTTCATTATTACTGCATCATAATGTCTTTGAGTCTGTGCACATACATCAAACATATATGGGGATACATGTACATGTATGTATCGTTAATATATATTTACACAATTTGGAAAATGTTTAATATCATAAATTATAAGCAATGATAAGTGAGACATTTTACGAAAAAATTCCTAGTTTGGAGAGTGACGACATGACTTATGCGGACACAGATAGGTATAGCGAAATCACGACACAAGGCCATGAATAAGAGTCACACCTCCGACAGTTACCTTATTTCTGGATGTCTCTCATCCCTGTGCACCAGGGCACTACCTAAGCACCTCACGCCACCTAAATACAGTAAAACCCCTCTTCCGGGACACCCCTCTTAAGGGGACACCCCGCTTTAGGGGACAATTTGCTCGGAACAGAAATTTTCCCCTCTATTAAGAGTTTATTTTAACCCCGCTTAAGGGGACACCCCGCTTTAGGGAACAGTTTTTCGGTACAGAAATGCTTAAAAACCCCGCTTTAGGGGACAGTTTCAAGGGACATCATATCAAAAACACTGAAAATCCAAGTTTATGGTGCCCGTTTGTACGGGACAGACTGTGAGTGGACTGTGAGTGGATATTAGTATGGGCGATTTTCACGCCTGCTGAAGGTGCCAGGTAAGAGGTCCGCTTACAGGTTAGCGGTGGGCGACACAGGGAAGGCTGGGGGCTTTGAAGGTACGGTATTCAGTGAGCCGTTGCGGCTCTGGGCGGCTCACGGTGAGTCTCTTATAGGGCTGCTGAATTCTCTCAGAAGTTACAGGGGGGGGGGGGGCATTGACCGGGGGTGTAAAAAGGAGCAAATTTCAGAAGGAATGCATATCCATCTTCAACCTCTTTTATCTATTTATTTTTAATTTTTTGTACATTTATATTAATTTTTATTCTTTTATATTGTATAATTTATATTTATTTGCTTATTTATTAATAAACCTTTTAACGTAATAACCATCATTTCCTTCATTTATGTAGGTATTCTCTATTGTATAACCACTGGCATCCTGAAAACCCCGCTTAAGGGGACATCCCGCTTAAGGGGACACTTGGCCCGGAATGGAGGGTGTCCCCTTAAGAGGGGTTTTACTGTACGCACTTTACGTCAGCACACCCCTTGTGGGCCACGGGTAAGCATCGGTGGGATCCGCAAACATACTCAGTCCAGGCACTACTGATGAAATTCACACAGCTCAATGGAGCATCTATGAATGCGGACCCTTTTACACTTCATCAAGACTAGGCAACCATATATAGTTATCTCCTAGATCATCACCCTTGCAGTGTCTTTGTATTCTGACAAGAACAAAGAGCAAACGGCGTGTTTTAGTCAGCAATGAAGTATGGCATTTTCGGAGGAGAAAGGCAAAGGAATGGTCTCGACCTTGGGAAGTGAATTCAGTGCTATTAGTGACTACACCGGAGAGACTAACAGCAAACAGGTCAGTTACATAACTACATATCTATGTTCGTCGTGATCACTCGTTTCATAATATGTCATTAAAAAGTGTTTTATATTTAGTTTTTTTGTGCCTGTGTGTTGTATCACTCTTGAGAGAGGTTGCACTTGAAAGTGTTTCTTTGGTTTCTCTTAAATTTTATCCGAATATGTAATATTTCTAAACCTAAAGAATAACTCATTCATAATTTTTCCTAATGGCTCATTTGAAAATTAAATAATTCAGCAATTAATCATGAAACTTGATTCTCATTGCCTATATATTTTGGAAGAAGTTCTTCATATTAGCCACAAAGAAAAACCTTTCATCAATATTTTAGAATACTTCTTATGATGATGTGGTTTTCTTAGGAAAACCATTATTACATATAATAATGTTTCTAGATTGAATAAACTAAATATCATTGAAGGATCCATGTGCTTGATTTGAAATTCAAAATAAGAAAATCTAAATACTTTATCATAGTTCATGATTTTCTCACTATTGTAGCTTAGTATTTTCTACCAATTGAATCTGGAGTTTATCAGTTTCTCTTACATTTTGCGTTTCATCAGGATATTGGTTATCCGTTTGAACCAGCTGTGAATAGCATCTCACGGACACAAGAGGAGCCTGTCTCGATCAATTCTAAAAGCGTTCCTCGCCACCAGAAGTCGGTGAAAAAAGCATGGCTAAAGTTCTCGGAACGCACGTCACTGCAGGGAGTTCCTTTTCTAGGAAGAGTCAGAAAATGGTACCGGAAGTTGTTCTGGGCCATCATCTTTGTCATCGCTATGGGTATCTGTTGTTATCAGGTCAGAAATCCTTCCTCTCACAATCATGTATTTGCTACACGAATAATAACTATCTGATATCCTCACCTGAAAACTGAGGTATGCCTACCTTGGTCTAATCAAAATCTTGCTTTGATTTTTTTTCGAAACGAGTGTAACTCTTTTATTGGTCATGATGTATAGTACACTGTTCCTTTTCACAATTCTAAGATTGTGTTTTCTCAATCCTGCAGAAGTTGATATTTTTAAATATTAGCTTTGCTATGGATTCCCATTTCTCAAATCGTATTTTAGTTTATCGCAAAAGACGAATGCCGTGACAGAAGCTTGAGCAATCTATAAGCTATTTGTGAAAATAATCTTTTCTTTCTTTTTGGTGGTGGGGCGGGGCTTAGTGTATCTGCATCTCATTCTCTGTCTAAGTCTCTCATTTTGTTATTGATTTCAATGACAAAAAATTGTGTTAATGAAGCATGCACAATCTATGCAGACAAATAGGATAAGGGGTGATTGTGGGTGATTTCCAGATTATGTGGTAACCCTGTATGCCTAAGTGGCCTAGCTCTTCATCAAGATAAATTGACAGCAAGATTTAATTGAAATGCATTGTTTGTCGTTTTTAAGGGTACTTATTTATACTGGTGTAAACAGTTAGGTGTGAAGTGCCACTTTCCCATATTCTCCAGTGGTTAGGTTTTTGTACAATAAAGAAAATTATTCATTTAAAATGGATCATTAAACTGAATAAACGGTATATAGTCACATCTGTCAGATCACCAGATGCAGATTCAATACCATTCAGGCATGTCTATCTCATAACATATGACGGTTTCAATGCAATATTTTTAACCCTTTCCCTGGAGCTTCGTGCGACATTATATGTGATCCTCTTTTTTATAACTTCAGCCAAAATTCTTAGATATGATATCATGCCCTATGATACTATATATACTGTATGTCGTTATAGTATGTTATATTGAATAAAATATATATAAAACAAGGATTATGATAAAGTTTAGAAATTGATGCCTCAAGACATCATCCGACCACAACTTGATGATGACTTGAGGCATTATCCTGTCTATCCCATCATATATGACACTTTGAATTTCATAAAAGTATTATCTGTCCCGTTAGATATGACAGTCATGTCAGTTTGTTTCATCGGATGGGACATTATACAATTAGGCCTGTCCGCTAGTACCAGGATAGTTCACTGCTACATAGCCACTATTATTAGTTCCTACTTTCCATTTCTAGTAGCAGAATATAATATCCATATTCAAACTGTTTGTGATGGAACACACATAAGAAAGTGAGTTCATTTTCTTCACTTAGACTAAACTCTATTTTGCTTAACATGCACTGTATTTTCCTGTTGAAGATGACGCTGATCGCAACAACTTACTTTGAGTTTGGGACAACTGTGAAGGTGACCTTGGAATTCGGACATCAGAACTTCCCTGCAGTTACTATTTGTAATCTAAATATGCTTCGGCACAGTCAGCTTAACTACACCACGGAGCAGCTCAGGAAGTTTGTGGTACGTTGGCCAAGAGGAGCAGTCTGAACCCACTTAAATGGCTGACCCCTTTGCAGTAAAATTGATATTGTTTGAATATCATAATGAACCAAATGACTTGCATTTGATTGTTGCTGTTTGACCTAATCTAATTCCGTTATGCTTGGTTAACACTGAGCCATGGTGGCCATAGCGGCCACGTTGTCACGGTCTGTCATATTTGTTCACCCCGTCCCCCTGCGTCGTGTCATGTCCCTCACGTTTGCATCCATGGTGCTCCACGGAGCCCCGAAACCTAGCCGCCGTGGCCCAGTGTAGACCTAGCATTAGCTTTTGTCTTGGTTACCATGCAACAGCGTGAACATTAAATGTTAAATTTGTAATCAATATCTACTCACCCTCCATATTCTCTCTGATAGATTTGATCCATGTTTTACTCGTTGCTAGGGTGTAGATGAAATACGAATCATAGATATTGCCGTTTTGAATGAGTTCAATCAAAGGGTGAACCATATAAACACGACCCTTATTTACACTGACAACAGCAACCTCACAGGTCGATGGTATAGAGCTACTTCATATCGATCTGTAGGTAGGTAGGAAACTACTCGATGAATATTAGTAAATATTGTCATAGCATTGTGGTTATCTACTCCTTCAGAGGGTTCATTGACTGGACCGACCAATCATAAATAAATAGTAATCTATCTACGTCGACCATCCCTGAGGATGTGAGGGCATTATCTTAAGGTTAATGCTTTGTCAATGAACCATATCCGAATTATCTTATCTGAACAGTTCTCCAAAGAGTTAGTTTCAAGGCGTCTTCAAATATAGGCGTGAATAAGTGAGCATATATGCGGGGTATTCCTGATAAACGATACACTTTCCATCCTCAAGCTTCAGTCAACAAAATTAATGTTCTGAGGATGTCACTGAACGTACTTTGCTGGCTCTTACTGGGGGTTCCATTTCTCAAAATACATTACGCTTTCATGGCCTGTTATTTCACTAGGTATAAAAAGGATCATATCGACTCTTTATCCAGGTAAACACGTTCTTTTTCAACAAAAGAAATATTAGGATATCCTTAAATTGCTCTTAAAAGCCACAAACACGACCGTGGGGAATTCCATGTAGAAAGGATTTGTAAAATAATCACTGTTACACAAACTGCCTATGTCAGTTTGTCATCTGGAACTATATAGCCAACAGAATACAAATAATTACTTACTATATCTAAAAAACTACAATTCTGGTAGAATCCGCTTGGAGTGTCCCTCGCACATAGAGACAAAGTGAACCAGACCTAGGCCTGGAGACTGAAGAGCCACGAGAGTGAGATTCTCGTGTAGTGGAAAAACTCGAACCTGTTGTTCTTTTTTTTATAGGACTATACTCAGACAAACTTCTTCTCCTCTGATTCATTTCGAGCCATGTCGAAATCAAAGTTTAGTATTGTAGTTTTCTTATCTACTTTTCTCGTGAGAAACCAATGAGATCTCAACTTTTGCTGGTGTGGGTGTAAAAAGAGAGATTACATCTGAGCACCGCCACTCGATCAGAAGCGGCAAGTCAGCACCAATATTTGTTATCAACTAGCGACTTCGTCGAGTCCGAGTACGAAAAATGAAATAATGGACTGCTGATAGCGGGGTTCGAACACCCGACTACTGCATCCCAAGGCGGGGGCTCTGCTGACTGCTCCACAAAGACATGCGGATTAACAGGCCAAATACTTAGACTGTTGGTGGGTGGGGGGAATCAGCGGAGTTTTGAAAGGGCTACCAGCGAAAGTTGAGATCTCATTGGGTTCTCACGAGAAAAGAAGATCAGAAAACTACAGTACTAAACTTTGATTTCGGCATGGCCTGAAATGAATCATAAGAGAAAACGTATGTCTGTGTATAGAAATACAAAAAAGAGAAGGAGCTTACAGTTTTTCACTGCACGAGAATCTCACTCTCGTGGCTCTTCAATCTCCATGCCTAGGTCTGGTTCACTTTGTCTCTGTGTACGGCAGCAACTCCATGCGGATATCACAAAATTCTACCGTTTTAGATATAGTAGGTAAACAGCTTGTCGTGATCGCTGTGACACACATCTATTCAGTTAGTTGTATTTCGTCCTCATGTCACACTGAAAGTAGGCAAGGAGTTATAAATAGACTGAAATACATAGGAATAGTGATGGAGACAGATCGCACACTTTTAAACATTAGGATTTTAATAACTGCAGTGAAACCATCGCGAACTATAGATCCCTTTCACCTGACGTCATACATAAATTATCGGCGGCGCGCGCTTATACCGCGGCCAAGTAAGATTATCAACAACCACGTATGGGTGCTTGTAGTGTATGTATGCTTACCGTTTAAAGGGCTGAAATTAAAGTAGTATCCGGTCAGATAGTCATCTTACGGTGAGGGTAAGGTAACAGTAAAATTACCACTCACATTATAAAGCCTGTCAGGGAAAATAAACCCCCACACATCATTGTAAACGTGCCGACTTTCTGTGAGTTACACTGTTAGTAGTATAACACATTCAAAATTGACATTCTACAATTCTATACTAATTCATAGAATAGATAGTGGGGATGATCAATCTGAACACCGTTTCTCAATATCTTAAATATAAACAAACATTATTGCAGACAGCGCTAGCAAGGCTGCGGGTGCTGGGCTGAAGCACAAGGAGGTGGGGGCCACCTGCACAGACACAGTAGCAGTCCATCCCTGTACTGTGTCTACCCCCGTAGCTGGACCTGCCTTTGTACAGATAGAGACCTTAAGTAAATCAGAATGAAATACTTTACGATAAGTTACCTGCACCGCACCTTCACCAATTGTTCCCGATTCTGAGTAGGGCGTTTGAATAGTGATGATATCTATCCTCCGTAATACGAGTATAATACACTGATTTGTTGGGGCGGCAGAGGCGATTATAGGTCTGAAAATAGTTTTCCAATATCTTGAATAGATCAGAAGTTATTAAACTTTGCATTATTGTCTATAAAGGCCCACCAGGCGGCCCACCACCTGGATATCTAATTCCCGATTCTTATTAGTAATTAATGTCTACGGTCCGATCGAAGATGATAATCGGGAAAAATAATTTCCATGTCTCATACCTTCATAAAGCCCGTTTCAATTGACCGACGAAAACAGCTGAAACTTTTCGAGCTCTTCTAAAAGTCCGTCGGTGGTGCCACCGACCGTGTATGGATATCAAATAATCAATGAGGGTAGTAATTTTCACTCAGTGACCCGACGATATCAATGGGCTTTGGATCCTGAAAATCTTGCCAATAGAAACGGGCTTCTACTGCGACACACCGAAGCGACACTCCTATTGACTGTATAACCTCATTTCTACCGGTCGACGAAAACGGCAGATATTTTTGAGGTACCCTAAAAGTCTCTCGGTTGTGTCACCGGCTGTACGTCGGTATCAATTTATCGGTGAAACCTCGTTTCCATTGGCCGACGAAAACGGCATAGATGTTTTCTAGTTGCCCAGAAAGTCTGTCGGTGGTGCCACTGATTGTATATATATCTGTATCAATTTATCGGTGAGGGTGTATCATATGCAATGTTTCCATTGTATTTTCTGGGTACAAACAGATTTCATTGGCATTGTTACATAATCTATGCACAATCTGTGAGCATTCTCTGCAGGTCTCGTTTCTATTCACCAATCTGGCGTCAGTATACCCAGAAAATATCTATCGGTGGTGCCCAACTGCAGATCTGTTCCAAATAGTGGGCCAATGGAAACGGGCTTTATGGGTGTAGTATATATTGTTTCTACTGTTAGTTCAAGGTACACACAGATTTTCTGAAGAAAAAAACCGTCGGTGGTGGCCATGTTACATTATCTAGAGCAAATTAATGTGCGAGTTTTGTCTGAATGTCTTGTTTCCGTTGACCGATCTGGCGTCGGTATATCAAAAAAGAATCTATGGGTGTTCCCGACTGTAGATCGACCAGAGTAAGGTCAAAGTGAGCTGCCGGGAGCCAAGCCGGGGTGAGCCACTGGCTCATTTTTAATTTTTTTTTTTTTTAAACAAGTTTATTTACAGACAATCAATATATTCACTCGTCTCCAAGAGATCTTCCTTGTACGTGTCACATGGGGAACTGGACATGATACAATATTAACAGGTACAAGACATTTGACATATCATTCTCACACACATCCATACTGGTCCAATATATTTGCTTGTTTATATATAAACTAATGTTTCTTTATCATTCTTCATCTGTTATTGTATGTATAACTTTCATTTTGAAATTGTCTCCTTTGTCGATTTTTTTATTTCCCCTTTCAATTCATCCAATAGACGGTTTCACACATATATCGGCGAGTGCCTATATTTTTCAAGCAGTGGTTTAGCAATTTTGATTCCTACTTTTCAATTCCCCCTATTTCTATTTAATTGTCTTCAAAAATATTGTTTTTATCCCTAGTCCACCATTTTATCATGTTTGATAAATGCCTTGCTCTCCTTGTTTTTAATGTTCTTACTTTACTCTTCTTGTATAAAGCTGTATTTTCAACATCTCGTACATTCCTAATGCCTAGAGCTACTCTTAGTGCTCTATTCATTAAGACTTGCAATATGTCACGATTTTTCTGGCTTGTACTATAAAATCTGGGTATTCTAAAATTGTCATAATCATTTGTTTGACTATCTTTATTGCTGCATCTTGGGTCAATAGATGAAGTTTTAGTTTATTATCAATTGTTACTCCGAGATATTTATAACTGGTCACAGCTTTTATAATTTCTTCTCCCATAACTATATCCCTTTTATTGTTTAAGTCCCCTTGATTTCCTACCCACATAACTTTAGTCTTTTTATAATTGATCCCTATCTTGTTACTATCTGTCCAGTTTCTAATTTCTCGTAAATCTAATTCCATTTTCCTGATAATCTCTTCTTGATTTTTTCCACTGATCATTATATCACAGTCATCTGCATATAATTTTCCCATAATTTATAACATGGCATAATTCGTTTTTAAAAACAATAAAAAACAGTGGTAACAGCACCGACCCTTGGGGTACTCCGCAGATACTCTTTCTTTTGATGTCATATTAAACATTTTTGTTTTTACTAGCCTATTCTTAAGATAATCATCCAACAAGAGAATTAATTTTGTGTCTATATTTAGTCCCAGTAGTTTAGTTAACAAAAAATAATGGTTTACGCTATCGAAGGCTTTTCGAAAGTCCAAAAACGTTATTAAAGTCATATTTTTCTTATTTAATTGCTTGTGTAATCAAGGTTTCCTTCTTTTGGCAACGAGGTAATACAACCTTTTTTTTTAGGATATCCGGAAAAGTAGAATTTTTATAGATAGTGATTTATTAGGTGTACTAAAATCTCTGGTCTAACTTTTTTCAAAAAGCCTGATTGTATGTAATCAGAACCCGTTGATTTTCCATTATCCATATTTTTTAACAATCTAATTATTTCTTCAGTTGTAGTTAGATGTTCATGCTCTCCATCACACCGATGTTAATGAAGTGTTCATTTAAGTCGTTACATACCTTTTGTTTGTCATCATTTTCTGTTTTTGGATAACTTTTATTTTTGTTCTTATCTCCTTTCCAAATTCCATTTTACGCCCTCCAATTTTTTTTGGATTCTTTTGATTATCTTGTAGACTCTTAATCAAAAGAATCAAAAAAGATTTTGGAAAATGATTCAAAGTTCGATCTAATTAGGATATTTTAAAACATTTTTCTGATTTATCATCGCCTCTGTATCCCCTAGAAATCGATATGTGGCATTTGTAAATCAGACTAAGGGATGGGTATCATTGTTCTTCAACCGGTCTCGTCAGAATAGGGAACAGTAGGTGAAGGTGCGTAAAGTGGCCATCATAAGGTCGGGCAGAGTCTCTCATTACCTCCACGATACCCATTGGAAAGAGGTGTGATCGTGTTCGTGAAGTGCGTACAGCGACATGAATATCACCGATTCTTTCCGTAAGGAAAAAAGGTGATCAGGAAGAATCGGCACGTCAGTGTCTTATAGGCTTTATAGGCTCAGTTCCGTGAATAACGTCAACTTTAACCGCGTCGTATTGTATCATGCACTACTATGGGAATTGTTTCTATATTTATCATATACCCGAAAATACAAAATCTTATCTTTCAGTCATTGAGTCATAGAGACGATTTCAACGTGACTCACATCGACCCAATGTTTGACTATGGGCAAATAAATGGGAGTGAGGAGACAGGCTATGGTCCACGATCCGATTTCGACAAGTTTCAACAGGAGCTCGCCTACCTCGTTGGAGGTTTGGATGTGTAGGTGTTTTGATTTCGTTTTTCGCCTTCTGTGTGGTATTTTATCAAAATATTCATGGAACTTATTTACGATGATTGATAGACATGATAGATACCTTTTAGTAGTGAGACGCTAATTTGATAATGCTCTATACCTAAACATTTTGTTTCATGTCAGCATTGATAATACATTTGTCTTAGGATGACAGGCAATCCTTTATTACCCACCTCCTAATACGGAGTCTCCATACTAAACTTATGGAGCCTACAGATCGCTACTGAGTAGAATACGGAAAGCCGTATTCTCATAGGAGAATACGGCTTTTTCGGCCACCTGACGGTATTATATGAATTATTTCATATAAAAAATAACTACGCGGAGAATGCGACCACACAGATCAAAATCCATACCTTACCAAATACTCATTTATCAATGTTCCGGTTGGTGGTTATGCCTGATGATTTGTAATAAAGCTTATTATTATTATATACCAGTGCAATGTCTCATGTACACGTCCTAATAGTAATGATTTCATTCGTCCACACTGTGGCGTAATATGTTTAATACTACCCTCTGTACCACGTGACCACTCATTGTTCTATTTAGTGAGTTGTACAATGACATTCTTAATGATTTCTAGGTATATAATAATAAAAAGACATAGTGAGTGTGTCTGAATTCCATCTGTTTCTTGATATTTTAGTCAGAAATACTCACATCCTTCTTCGAATTCGGTGAGTATTTCTTACCAAAATATCTCTGAACAGATTCCATTCAGACACACTAACCATGTCTTTCTATATTACCTAGCTTGCTAACTGAAATACTGTTTTATACTATATGTATAAATCTTGTGTATCTTGTAACACTAAAAAAGTATTACACAACTTTTTCTTACCGTATTCATAATCTTACTATATCATAATCTCAATTTGTATTACGCCAATACATATTACAGTATGTTGAATTACATTCAGGTCAAATTGTTATACCGAAGTGTAAAATTTATCTAACGTATAATAATAAATACGTATACTCCAAGACAGTCCCTAACAAAGTCAATATACCTACCTCAACTGTAGCACACTCACCACTAACCTTAACCAGTGAGTATGTCTCTGATCATCATTGAATAAAGGGTAATGCACTGCAGAAGAAGTGATTGCACAATATAAATATGTCTTTTCACTCAAAAGGTAATTCTTAATCACATTGGTATGTATCCTATGCAGTTGTACATGTACCTTGAATGTTTCAATTAGGAATTACTTCTACTCGATAGATTAACACATGTGATACCTTATGGATTTCTGTCTTGACTTCAGTAAAGTTCGCAAGGATGTTGGGCACCAGTTGACCAACATGCTGCTTCACTGTACCTACGGAGGTCGCGATTGTTCTCACCAGTAAGCATCAAGTACATTGGGGCGGTATATATATATATATCTTTTTTTTTTTGGGGGGGGGGGGGAGGGAAATGTGATCTCAGCTATTTCATGGTAGAATATATACGAAGGGATATTTACCGATGTAAATGGAGGTCCATGGCATCCCATCACAATGGTATCTGTAAAGGCCCGGCCCCACTGGAGCAACGGATTCATCGCAAGTCAATAAAAAGTCATAAACGGCGGGCGAGGGTCATAAAAACGGCATGTTCATGATTTGCGACGGATTCGTCGCACAGGCCTCCTATTGTATTCAAATATATCTATAATTATATCTATATTTATGGTCCCTAGATATTGGGATATTTATAGGATATAAACCTCATAGCTTTGCACCAACATATCGAGTCCATACATAATATCAAGATGGGGTTTCTAGTATATTTCAGCATTGTAATATTATCCCTTTTTTGTACAGGGATTGCATTTGGGTAGTAAGAAAAAATCAGCGGATATAGTTATCATGTGTGAGAGAGGCTCAAATAATATTGTTTTTGTTTTGAATAAGGGAAAAGAATTTTTCAAAAGTAAATAAAAGATCATTGTACAATGTAGACAGATTTCTTTTTTCATATGAGCCACCACAAACACTGCGATGAATCCATCGCATCAGTGGGGCATACCCTGGATTTTCCTTACGATTGAGTGCGATGAATCCATCGCAATAGGGGCCATTAACCCCGTCGAGGGGGCGTTTATGAGGCTATATCGCATCGCATCAGTGGGGCGGGGCCTTTAGAGTGCAGTTTATTTCTTTTATTAGATTAGATTGTGTTCGACAACAATCGTCACTCTTCCACATAAGGAGTGACCTGTATTTTGGTAACTGAGCATGTATTATAAATACAATGACGTTATTACAAATATAATCGATAACCAATGAAATTTCTAATTTTCTTGACGGAATGATTTGCTTGATTTGTTTAGGTACGCCGTCTGTGAAGTTAGTGAAAAGGTGTTCCACATCGATATATATATATGATTTTTTCATTTTCTCTTTTTGGACAAGGTAGTATTATGTCATGTTTTTCTGCTGGTCGAGCGATTCGGTGAGATTTTGAGTCTAAAACATTTATACTATGTGGATTTCTTATGATTCCTAGTTGGAGCATTTTATTACTAGCATATAAAATCAATCTTCAAATGCCTTTTTCCCTAAGGCTACCCTGATACTTTTATATATTCATCGATCTACGTCGGTCTGTGTTCTACATGTACTACATTCTAGTAAGAGAGAGTAGTGGACTGCTATGGGAAAATTGCAGATCCTAGCCATTTTGTTTGCAATAACAGTATCGAACAGTTTCCTGACTTTTCTAAATGTAATTATCTTATTGTTCATTTTCCTTGTAGTAATTTTGGGTGTATTTGGTAGCTTAATGAACTATCTATTATGGCTCCTAGGTATATGTAATTCATTTCGGCGAATACCGATATTTCCATATTCCCTATGTATATTATACCCTGGTGGTAGTGTTAGAAAAATTGGTTATATCACTGGATCCTGAAATCACAGTGCCTAAGGGATCCCACAACATGGCAACATAGCAAAATAAACTGCATATAGAAAGGGTCTGTAGCCTTTAGATACTATATGTCTGTAGTTCTGGCTGTCAGATCTGTCAAACAATATGAGCCACAGGGGTAGCAAAATTGGTTATATACCAGGAACCTGATATCACAAAACACTAAAAAGAAATAGGTCAAAATGTGCCATAGGGTGCCACAATGTTGCCATAGTCTTTAAATTATTCAAGAAAGAAATATGTGGAAAATTGTAGAGGCGTAAAGGGGGCATTAATAGTACACACATGAAAAAGGCCGCTATAGGTCACTGAGACGACATATTTTGATTCTGTTTGCTGTTCTGAGTCCAGAAAGGCCCAGAATATTGAGTCCAATTCCAAAGTTTGATCTGATTAGTCATTGTAATACTTTAAAGAACACAGTACCAAGTAATGATTTTCAGCACTCAGATTTATAGATATTCAGGCATTATGATGGTTGGTCTCTTGAACAGATGTTGTCGTGGTAATCCAACCACTTGCAAGAGTGACAACAAGTGGAAATGTTAACTAGAAGGATAGATCTACATTATAAAACAATAAAACAAATGTTTCCAGAAGGGGCAGTGGGAATGGAAATTTGGGGTCTTGGCCCAAGAATTAAAAGGCGCTATTGCAATTTTGTCATTTTTAGGCTCTCCAAGTCCTTTTTCAAAATATATTCGTTATTTACTTCAGCAATAGTTATCTCAAAACTATACTTTCCCTAGAAATATAATGCAACATAGATGATCGAGATAAGCCATCATTTAATTTGTTTCCAACGGTGCAAAAAACACATTTGCATATTTAGCATTTTTTAACAGTTGAAGGAGCTCACTGTCTTCATTTCCATAACAATTGTTAGTTGTTTTTACCCTTTGCGGTTTTATCATCTTGTTAATTTCTTTCCAGTATTTCTTTGGATCGAATATATATGCCTATCTAACTGCTCCAAATAAATTTTCTTTTGTCATCTAGCAGTTGTTTAGCGATGTCACGTTAGAGTGCTCTTATCTCCTTCATCATATTAGAAACAATATCATTATCATGTCCTGGGGTTTCTACAGATGGTTAACATTGTCATATAATTTCGTTGTCTTGATATAGTTATTTTCTTTAGGGTATCTAACATCTAATGAGTTTCGATAAACCTGACTCTTTGATCCCTCAAAGGGGTTACTTTATCCAAGTAATTAGTTAAGGCTTCTATCCAAAAGCCCCAATCCGAGTATTCTTGTTTCGTATTTCTTTCGTCCCTATTTTAAAAGCGAAAACAACCAGTTGATCACCCAGGAACACCTTTTTTATTCATAAATTTTGCATTAGTTATGATTATAATGTGAATATGTATTAATGGGTGTGTCCGTAAAACTGACTTTGAGAAACATGTAGCATCTAGGCAAATTTCAGGACTTGTTTGAACCAACGATTTTTGTTATTAGCTAAAGAGTGATTTCCCTTAATCATAATATTATATTAGGACAAGATGAATAAGTTTAAATCCGTTCTATGACCAGCAAAACTATGTCGCCACGACGTCATCGATGGGGCCCATAGATAACTTCCTGTGAGATAAATGCTTTAGCTTTATCTCCTAAAGTGAAAAGTAAGTAATTTCTTCCTGTCCCATGCAGCATACTATTGATTTAATTAAATATATTATGGTCGGTCTTTGTCCTTCAGGAACTTTAGCCATTTCTTCTCACGAGAGTACGGTAACTGCTACACGTTCAACAGTATCTTGAAGCGGGAAAAAAGTCTGCTGGCTGATAGGTGGGGCGATCGATTCGGTAAATACCTTTTTCTATAGGAAGATACAGGGATTGGTTTTCAGTAAGCGACGCAACAGTTTACATATCTCTCCTAAACGGCATGGACATACTGAGTTCGAATAGCCAATAGCCACCAAATAATGAGACGATCAATAATTTGTGTAGATACCACCCTGAGTTCCGGAAAAATAGCAGATTTCGTAATAGCTTTAGTAATATCCAAAATTTGTAAAAGTATACCTATCACTTTATAAATATGGTTCATTAAATCGTATACATATACTTTATTTTAACACAAGACACACAGCATACTGAGTTCGAATCTCTCTCTCGGTAGGACCCTACCTAACGGACCACCATCCAAAAGTGATCCATGTACCTGGGTGGTTCGCCTGTGGGATGTCTGATATGGGGTTCTACTACAATACGGGGTCCGATAATCATTTTATCAACTGTACCAAACAATATATTCGTTCCCTTGTTACTCATACAAATGACGGGTCACCCCATATATGACCGTATATCATTGATAGTTTGATCTCCTTCTGATATGACCCTGAATACTACAATGGTGTAATTTTTATCCCACTCACCAGGCTTACACATGCTACTGTATCTGGAGGATTACGAGTACCTGCCTAGCGTGACAGTAGACCGAGGCATTGTCATCAGGGTCCATCCGTTTGGCACCATGCCTACAATGGGTGATGACTCCTTCGCCATTCCGCCTGGTTACATCAACAGGGTCTCACTATCCAGAGTGAGTTAGTGCACAAAGATTGCTAGACATCTCAGGATTTCAAGCTCTTGTTTTGTTTCAGGAGTTATTTTCGGGAAATGCAACAAGTTGGTGCATATGGGTGAAAAATGTACACACAGATGGTCGAATGACTGTTAGTCACAGACGGGCATAGGGTGTCCATCACCAAGATTGCAAATGGATAGTCCCAGTCATATCGCATATTCGAGTAATGACCGATTTTCGCTAAGGGAGCGTTCATTATTTATGGCATGGGGGTGTGGGTTTTGCTCGGCGAATCCTCCAAAATAAATTTCCCACCCCCCCCCCCCCCCTCGGAAATACCTCCAAATGAAATCCCCCCCCCCCCCCCGGAATACCCTAAAATGAACCTCCCCCCCCTCGGAAATACCTCAAAATAAAATCCCCCCCCCCCAGTCAAATACCCTGATATACACCCCCCCCCCTACCCTAGGCAATAGCCTTAAATCGATTCTTTCTCATATATTCATGTATTTGTACACATATAATGTAATGTTAAGTAAATAAAGCCAGGTGAATTCTGGCATGCAAATTTTAAACATCTATAATCAAATCTTCTAATATGCAGCTATCCGGCCCTTGAGAAATGTGGACTTTTAATGATGGTTTAAAATCAATAACTGCAAACTGGCCTCTCATAGTTATAGGATTAGATATCCACCATCTAGGAAGTGAACCCTTAGCCTGTCCAGACATGGTGGCACGGGAGCTTATATACCTGCTTCTCTGAGACCTATCTTAAGGGGGTATTCTATTGAGACAGTGGAAGCACTAAAAGGACAACTTGTATGTGCTAAGCTACATTGCACAGCGATCACCTGATATTGACCATTGAAATGAGTATAGATACTGATACAGTGGAGCTGCACTGCATTGGGTCATGGAGCAATCTCCTAACAGCGGTATTGCCTTTGATAGTCTTAGCATATTCATGCACAACCTACAAACTCTAAAATCATTGCAATTTTCTTGTGCAGAAAATAGTCCTGGCTTGTTTTTTATATATTTGAAGTTTTTAAAAGATTGCGAATACTAGACCATTTTGCATGGCAGATTACAAGACGTCTTAGTATGATGAGCTCCCACTCCACAGACATGGCACTGCCAGATGTCCTAGTACCTCACTTAATATCTTCTCTTCTAAAATCACCATGCTTATATATATATATATATATATATATATATATATATATATATATATATATATATATATATATATGTAAATATAAATATCCCCACCCCCACCCAAGCAAATACCGCGAAATGAAACGCCCCCCCCCCCCAGGCAAATACCGCGAAATGAAATGCCCCCCCCCCCCCAGGCAAATACCTCTAAATAAAATGCCCCCCCCCCCCCAGCAAATACCTCCAAATAAATTGCCTCCCTCCCAGGCAAATACCCTCATATAATTCCCCCCCCCCCCCTCCAATAGCTCATCCCCCCCCCTGCCATAAAAAATGAACACTCCCTAAGTCGAGTCTTCCGAGTGAGTATATCGACCTTGTGAAGGCCTGTGTGACAAAATATTTGAGCATGATTGGATTGGTGATAATTAGTGATGACATTGACTTTTAGGCTCAACGGTAAGGATACCAGAACCAACATTGTCTATCTTAGCAAATTGGTCCTTTCTATGCGGAATCTCTTTGTATTTTCTTCTGACCAGCATTGCTTTAAGGTGACTGTTTTCATTTCTTGCAGGTCCTGGTGAGACGACTTGGTGGAAGATACGGCGAATGCGGTGATAAGGTCAACTTTCAGGAAGAGTTTAAGTTCTACTACACAAGGGAGGTACGTATGATGTTGGGTTTTTTTGGGGTTTTTTTAAATACTTTATTTTACTTGGGTAGTACATCGGTACAAAGACCGTTTTGATCGCACCTCCCAACATGAGAGTTGACTTGTATCATCTTCGTTTTCCTGCTTAACATAGCATTTACGGTGATAATAACTTTATGTAAAAGTACAATTAAAAGGGTAACAGACTTTGCCAACACCGCAAAGAGTTTGGGTCTAGGTTATTTTGAAACCGAGAGGTAATACTTGTTTGAAAATAATAATACATAAACAGCGAGACTTGCCACTAAGTTCAAATAAATAAGAATCAAAACAAAATTTGTCAGAACGAGAAAAAGGAAAGGAGATAATGCAGCTGGTGCGTTTTAAGGGCTCTATGTGGAGGCCAAACCATGTTCTGTCACACAAGATTTTGGGCTAAAGCCCAGTTCTTTTGATAAGTCTTGAATCCATTTAATGACTCTATGTTACGGACCGCCACGGGAAGTGCATTCCATGATATCGACCCTCTATAGATGGTGCTGTTCTTGTACGATTCAAGTCTAGGACAGATGATACTGAAGATCGGGGCATCATGTAGTCTGGTTTGTGCTTCCGGATTGTGCAACAATAGCCTGTCGTCAGTCTTTTTTTTAAACATGTAGTTGTTCAAGAGTGCCTGTCTGCCTGACTATTTCTCTGAATAGTGCAAGCTGAATGAATGAAGACGGATCTAGATGTTATAATAACAGATCAATATACTTCCTATCATTAATAGACAACAAAAGACTAAATTGCATTCACTTATTTAGTAATTGATTAATGGAGTTTCTGAAATTGTGTATGATATAGCGTCTATACTATGTTTTAATGTACTCATTTGCTTATACCACAATGTCGGCGGCCAGGCGTGTCTTGACACATGTGACGACCGAATGGTGGCCGCTAAGTGTAAGTGTTACCGCCCGGATTACGTGGAGAACTACCCCAGGTCCGCGATAGTCAATGGGTCTCTTCTCCCATGTCGAAACAAAGGTTCGTTGGTTCGTTGTCTATCTTTCCTATTCTAGTAAAGGTAATGATTAAAATCATATTCGTAAGCTTTAACTGGAAAGTAGGCTAAGTCTACCCTGAGGATTTTTTCGTCATTCTTCTAAGCGGTCAACCTAAAGTGAGTGTTCCACCGGACAGGCATTGAACAGGCCGGCAGGCCAGACCACCTGCCCACTCCCAGGTGGGTGGTATTCCACCAACTAGGTGTTCTTTTGATGCTAGGCAAGCCTCTCAACCGAGCATCTCGCTGGTGGCTGCTCTCTGGCTGTCATTTCTTTACTGTGCTCTTCCACCAACCCACCTATTCTAGCCAGCCGAAGGCCACACAGTGCTCATACACCAAGAGCCGGCACCTGCCAGGTGCAGTAGCCTTGAGCAGACAGTGGCGCCGTCTGAGTTCCCCATACATTCGATAGGGTGACCGTCGAATGTGCCTCCTCACACTGCATTGCTCTTACAATTGACAATTGCCAAAACCAGGAGATCAAGCAAAGTAGTGTGCTGCCATGTTGGATTTCTACAAGAACAATGCAGTGTTGGTGGTGAGAACTGTCAACACAGGTGCCGGGAAAGCTCATGGATGCGTTCTGTCAAATATTGCTTAACGGAATAATGAAGGTAAATAAAGATAGCCGTTGATGTCATGAATGTGTATAGCACACTCTGGAGTTAAAATTCTGACCACACCACTGAAACTGTTAGAATTTTTGGTCTATGCTCGTGGATTAGCTGTTCATGGGTATCGCCCATGGTCTCAGCCGCATCCATTGCGGTATTGGCGGTGAGCTGTCAGTTTTTCCTGGGTTTTCAGTGGGTGGATGAAACCTTACATGATTCATGTTTTTCAGACTTCAAGACACTTGTTCTACAATGTTGTCTAATTGAATTCAGGTGATTGCAAGTGTATATGGCATGCTACTAGTGATGTCTACTCAAGTGCTGATGTGTGTCATTGTTTGCCACCGTGTATGTGAGTATAGCATTCACCCGTGTTAGAAATGTTACGCCGGAAATATTCCACTTTAGTTTTTCGCCCTTTTAATTTTTGGTTCCAAACTAAAGGTCAGTCTCAGTATGAACATCTAGCTACAGTGTTGTTCAGTGCCCTTCAATACTCCCCAGAGTGAGCATTCTTACGACAGGGGTTATATTCTCCAGTTATAAAGTATTTAAAGATTACGTGAATGTCAAGTATGCTATATATTAGAGGTCTCGTTCCTGTTTGATTTTCTTTTAGAGAGAAACTCTACGAGGTACGGCATTCCAGTAGTCTATGGCCTAACATCCATGTCTGGGTAAGTTGACCTTATTGTACCTTCCCGTAAGTATATCCCTGTGTAAAACTATGAAATTGTGAACAAAAGCAATAAATCTCTCGATGCAGGTATTCTAGCAAAATTGGTTCAAAGTAATATACCCCTCCCCATGTCTATGGAACTGAGGAGAACGAGTATTCTAATAGATAATCAAAATATCACAGTCGTCAATAATCTAAAATAGGAAATATTGTCTTGTCAAAATCCCCCACCCCTTAGGTTGTGCAAAGGTGGATGGTGTCAGTGCCTGCAATAGGCTGAATTGCCCTGGCCGTGAGGAATTCTGGACGAGAGACTGAGGTCCATGAGTAGAATTGATTTGCCAACGAATCAAAAATTATACGCACACCATTGTATATTTATGCCCTGATCAGGAGAATGTGATGGATTACACATGTGCCACAGTGAAGGAAGAGCATTGCCAGAACCTCAGAAAAACACCGCCCAGTGAGAGACTAAGAGTATTGAGGTAAAACCTACTTACATATATCTACATGTCTGTCTTTCAGTCTACCAACATATTCAATTAGATCAAAGTTATGTAATTTTATCCTGCATAGTTTCCGTAAATGTGTAGTTGTTACATACATATTTGACTATGCGTTGCATTTTCCAAAGTAAATTCTGATGCATTAAAATTCTCAGACTTCAAGCTAATTCATTCATTGGTTTTACATACGATATCTTTTGTTTAAAACGTGAAAGTATCAATAGTGATTATAGCACCTTGTCAAAAGTGAATGAGCATCACCATTTATTTCGACGAGAACGCATAAAATGTACATCATTCATGTATCAAAATATTTCGACTACAAGGGACATCCCGATATAGACTAAAAACTCTGAAAGACTGCTTCAAACTAAACAAGCAAAAAAGTTGTTGAAATCAAACTATCCCTTTGGTTTATGATGTTCCTCCATATCTTCCCAGATTCTTTTGATGGCCAAGCTACCGTACCCTATCCCTACCAATCATGTTGCATTTTTCTAAAACGCACTACTTCAAAATGAAATATGGTACAAATGGTTTTGATTTATTGCAGGGACAATTTTTTGGCTGTTGATGTTTTCTTCGCAAGTCTACGAGGAAAGACACTTTCCGAGGAAGGAACATATGAGGTATATCAGTATAGATTGAGGTTTATTTTCCCTAGCACCAATTATAGAATTACTATACTAACATGATTAATATAAAAATAAAATGAAATCTAAATTCAAAAGAAAGCGTCAAGATATGCATTGACATTGCCAGCGGAAGCAATGTCTATGAAACCCAGGTCCTATTTTATTAGGAAAGATTTGAACTTAAGATAATCATTTACCTCATAAGCTTTTCACATTTCATTTATCCCGGTGTTTACACTAGAATTCTGCACCACCTGACAACTTTCAGCTGTCAATAGCTGGAAATCGGTACACATAAAAAGTGCAAACACTTGAGGAAATTCTTGGGTTGATGACTATAGTATTGCGGCCGATCTTATGTTATCGAGCACCACCTGACTACTATAGCCTAGGCTAAACGATCTATAGTTATCACGTTTTAGTCGTCTAGTGCAGATGTAATAGTAGTTTAGACTTTAGAACATCGTAGTGATGATGCTAGATGGCAACCAACCCCTGTCTACTCTGTGCTGTGACATAGGGTTTGGTCGGGTTAAATCCCACATGGTATCACACTGTGTGCACCTCATACCAGGTAGTTTTGTTCTATTTAGGCTCTAAAGGTGATCTGAAATACTTGAGGAGCAGAATTCATAGCTTAACAAATTGATAATGAAGTCTGGCTTATGGTGGTTTATTCCAACAACAAGAAATACGCACAAAAGGAAATAACAAAATGGTAAATTGGCTTCGACGTTATGACTTAACACACTCTCCATGCAGTACAAAAGGTCTGAAAGGAAAATAACAAATAGTTCACGCGACTAGATCTGACGTAGTGCAGCTCTGGTGGCCAGTGTATGATAATGCCAGCTGCAGTAGTGCAAAGTTCAGCTAGATGGCGACGCATAACCTCCCATTGATGTCTGGGGTGGTGTCTGCGGAGTTTACATTCACATGATGTGATGTTATGACTTGGATCTTCATCGGAATAATACAGAAATTGTTTCTTAGTGTTTTACTTTACTACATTCATTCATGTTTCTCAATTCTGGGAAGATAACGTTATCCTTAATACAACCACAGTCTGCGGACATGAAAGAGTAGTTCCCATCTCAATCACCAGGGAAAACCACCCGTCAAGATAGACTCTAGTACAGCCCGTTGTCGCCAGGGCCAGGGCGCACAGGCTCTCATACTGGGACTGTTTTGCGCTGCCATTTTAAGGTAGAGATTCCTACCTCCGCTGGTACCAAGCTGCCCTGATTGATTTGCCAGTAACCAGTATGTTACTCTTCAAGCAGAGGTCCTAGAGTAGCTTTTACTGGGCATGTACCAAATAAATCAGCTTGGAGAGTTAGAATGATTCCCAGAATAGTGCCAGAATCGTGGTATTCTTAGGCTTGGGTTTGCATTAAAATTAGAACAGACAACAAGAAATTCTTTTCTCCAATCAGTGCCTAAGGTACTGGCAAATCAGAGCTGTGCTCTGTTAGACCCTTACAGACTTTAAGCAGACTAAGCGCCTGTCTGTATTCCCCCTTGTCAAACTGATACTATAAATAGAACAACCAACCACAAAATTCCTCTCACTGAAGGTAGCAGGCCAGTCAGAGTCATACTCTGTTAGACCTTCACGTACCGTAACCCGAAGGTGGCATGGTGCGTGAACGGACTACCGTCAAGAGAGAGACCTACTATGAGGGACAGGTCGGCTGACCAATGTAGCAGCCAATATGAATTGAAACATTTACTTGAATTTACGCGAATACAAGGCACGAATTTGGAGGCCGCTTTAACTCTCTTTTTGGCGATGCGTCCTTCCTGAAGTTACATTTGAGAGAATGATAGATGTCTAGATAGCCGGCATTACACGGCAATGTAGGTCATTACACGTGGAATCCCGGCCATTACCTCCATGAAAGAGTTATACGTGCTTGAATATAATAGTTGGGGGCTATCCATAAAGTATACTGTACACAAATTTCTTAAATTGCTGCCGCCCCCCTCCCCCCATCTATTTTGTAGACAATAGGATAATGAAGGGCGATACGCAAATTTCCAAAGAATTTGACCTCACTCCTCACAGACTATGTACATGTTCTTCATGTATGTCCGCTTTTATCTAGATCTATCGCTGCTATTGGTTTTGAATGGCTGGGAAACATTGTGATCCAATATTTGCTGTATTGTATCCGCAGTCGTCTCAGTTCCTGTCGGACTTTGGCGGTACGGTGGGGCTGTACGTCGGGGCCTCTTTCCTCACGCTGATCGAGCTGCTCGACTTGGTCGGCGAGCTACTGGCTATCTTCGTGGCCAAGGCTTGTCGTAGCCGGAGACCAAAAACGCCAGTAAATGAATCATAATTGAAAAGCGGAGGAATTATCGCTGTCTACTCCTTTTTCTAGGTAGAATAAAGGGGCTTATTGGCTGTATTATGAACGCATATACATGTATTTTTAAAATATTTTGTGTGAAGTAAACTAACAGATATTTGAGTATCAGATTATAGCCATTTTATTCATGAAATTGGAGTCATGCCATAGATATGATATCAATGAGTATTTTGTGTACGAGTGGCCGTAATATACAAATAGTTGACGCGTAGTAGTATCCGAGCGAGAGCGTCAACTACGAGGAAATTACAGTCACTCGTACACATAGCCAATCGTTAGTGTATGTATTACCCACCTACACAATTAATAACAAGAAAGGGGCATGTATTGTCATACAGGATGACTACACATTTGTTAAGGCCACAACAGTGTCAAACATGTTGGTCATTTGGTATAGACTTATGCCAGTACATAGGGGTGGGATTTTTAAAACCTGCTAATTACCAAAAATAGGGTTATTTAAGGTTGATGTTGTATAAACGTATCTCATCAATGTAAAAGTGATATTTTTGGTGCGTCTTTTGATGGTCTTTCATTCCAACATAGGGTTTTGTATAGCTCTGAGGAATATTTCCTTCCGAAAATCAACAAAAACAGTGATTTTCTAGTGATTTTCACTTTTTTCAAAATCTAGGGGATACAATTTTGAGCCAATTATATTTATCAACATGTTTAAAGCATATGTCATGAGAAGTGTTGACAATATAGTTTTGAAAATTGGTAAAAGTTTGAAAAAATATTAAAATGGTCAAAGCTATCCAGGACCTTTAAATTTTCAAACAGAGAGACCTTAGAGCATGCTGTCTGACATCCCAATTTTGAGAGTATAATATTAATGAAATATACAATGAGAAATTAATTTTCGTTTAATGTGAGATGTTGACCAAAATCCCTACTATGATACCTGAAAGTTTCAACACAATGGGATTGTCCATTCTGATATTAAAACATTCTGATTCCATGATGATATTTTTCCAAAAATCGGGGTGTTGGACAATATGCCCGTTAAAAGATGTCTAGAAGAAATAATAATCATAATAGAATAACAAATACCCCTCTATATGTTAAGTATTCCTACCACTTATAGATACCAAGTTTACTTTTTTCCTGAATAAAAAAATGTACTCCTTGTGATACAAAAACTGAAAACGTGTTGTCCGACATCCCGGGGTGTCGGACAACACGCTCTGATATAAATCCTGATTTTGGGGTTGTTTCTTATCAGTAATTGAGTGATTTGCTTTGAAAAACGTAGCTTTCTATCATTTTATTAAGAATATAAAGGGTTATAGTGACTGATATTATTGTAGTCATTGTCCTGAGAAGTTTTAAAAACGTGTTGTCCGACACCCCGCGTGTTGTCCGACACCCCTGCCTGGACCAAACCCAAATATGGCTCAGAGCTTTTGTTTCAAATCTAATATATGATAGAGGTGTTTTGGGTCAAATATGACATATGTCACCATATAATATTAGTTTTTCTCAAATTATGAGCTTTTATAATGTTTCTTGAAACTTCAAATATTTTAGGGGGGTGGACAACATGCAGTATTATTCACAATTTCAAAAGGCTCTCAAATCTGAACCATTTGTCTGATTTTGTTGATATAATGTTTTTCTGGAAGGTACGTTGTAGGAGACAAATATAAAATATAAAAAGAAGTAGTATTCTAAAATTATTTTTTGAGTGTCTGATCCCAGGAAGAAAGCGTAATTTAGCAGGTTTAAAAAATCCGACCCATAGTTCGACATCATCCCGTGTTTTTAGCATGCGAAATATACTTCAGTGATTTCTGATTAATTAGATTATTATGAGTGATTGATAATGAATGGACATTCAAAAAACGTATTTCGAAGTACATGATAATTTGACCTGATTATAGATGGGACTTTTTTCACGGATCTCCCCCTGGAGATTCTGACATGTTTGTACCGTTAATTGGTTTTGTATATTACTTAGTCATTTGATATTAAAATGATGTCATGTAGAATTGTCCCTGTTGATTTGGAGTGGAAGCTAGCTCATATAGTTATTAGATCCGTAAGATTTTGGTAATGCTTATGTATTCGGGATATGTTTACGGAATTGTGTATTTGGAATAAAGTGCCATTAACATACTAAGGTAGAGTATTCATTTATCTTTACACTTTTGCAGCGTGGGATCAGAAGTGCATGGTGCCCTCACACACTTACTGATCAAAGGTACAACAACAATAAAGAATAGGGTTAATAATGATTTGATAATTCTTAAGGTCTCATGGTGTTGTGAATTACATTAAACAAACATACAGGGTGAGTCAATGTCAGTCACTTGTAACAAACCTTTCCTCAACAATGTTGTTGTAATACAGTAAAACCCCATTTAAGGGAATACCCTCCGTTCTGAGGCAAGTGGTCGCTTAAGGGGAACACTAAAGCGGGGTGCCCCCTTAAGCGGGGTTTTCAGTTTGTCGGTGGTAATGCAGTAAAGTATAGATGAAGGAAACACCACCTATTAGATAAAAAGTTTACTAAATTACCAATTCTAAGCAAATAAGAGACTTATGATATCAGAGGTAAAAATCAATGTTTTATCACCAAAATTATCAGCAGCACGCACATGCTTGTTTTGTGTTAATTAACGAACTACAGGAGCAACTAAATGAAAGAAATATAATTTTTATTATAATCTTGGACTTCCGAAAAGCCTTTGATAGTGTTAATCATCAATTGCTCATAGAAAAATTATATGATGTTAATTTAGATATAAAAATTGTTAAATTACTAGAACACTATTGAACACAAAGAATATTTAGAACTAAAATGTTTAATATTATCTCTGAAGAAAGTAATATCGTATGTGGAGTACCACAGGGGTCTGTGTTAGGACCGCTTTTATTTAAAAAATTCATAAATAGTATCTGTAATGTCATAAATCATAAAAGATTTATTCTTTGTGCAGATGATGCAGCCTTAATGATTAGTGGGGAAAATCAACAGAAGATAAAAGAAAAGATGGAACTGGATCTGAACGAAATGGATAACTGTACTAAGACAAATAGAATTAGGATTTATTATAAAAAGACAAAAATAATGTGGGTAGGAAATTGGAACGGTTTGAATAGGAAAATGGGAATAAATATGGAAGAAGTGAGGTTAGATACAGTAGAATATTATAAATACTTGGGAGACATAGTGGATAACAGGTTAAACTTCAATGCATAAATAGACCATGCTAGTGAAGTAGTAAATGGAAAGATTCTTATATTATCAAAAGTAAGATACTTATTAACACACGAAGCAGCGATAAAGATTTCTGAACAGATGATAATGCCGCTACTTGAGTATAATGATTATATTTATCATAACACTAATCAAAAGAACAGAGATAGATTACAAATACTGATCTCTTCGAGTTGCTCTGGGTATAAAAAAAGCAAGAGATGTAGAGATCAAAGTACTACGTGAAAAATGCAAAGTTCGGCAATTGAATATACGAAGAGCGAGGCAGTTGTTAAATTTGATAAAATGGTGGACACTGGATAAAAAGAACATATTCGAGAATAACACAAATAGCACTAGAGGGAGATCAAACTCAAGAAAGCGAAACCTTAATTGGAGAATTATAGACATTCACCTTTCTATGTTTCTATGAAACAGACTAGATGGAGAAACAAAATAAAGTGGAAAAATCCAAAATGAAGATAAAAGAAATACTACATATAATGATAGGGGATGATTTATGAAAGGTCAGAAGACCATACATGATGAGTCCTAAGAAGAATGCAGCATATGTTTTATATAAGTGTGTTAGTGAATGTTATATGTGTTGTCCTGTATGTAATGGGATCGTGTATAAGACTCATTTTATATTTGAACTAATGAAAGCAAACTTTATTGCCTCCCGTTGTTCCCCTATCACGTTCATCCAGCAGTGTATCAAACCAGAGTTCACATATCTGTCTTGATTTACTTAATTTGATGGTACTACGTGTCTGTGTTAAGAAGTGTGTATTTTTAGGTGTGTGCGTGTTAAGGTGTGTGTGTTTAGGTGTATGTGTGTGTAAATGTATGTGTGTGCCCAGTAAACACAAGACGTAAATCTATGTGGCTCACAGGTAAATTCCCTACGTAAAAACGTAAGGTTTACTTACGTCTGTAGAATGTATGGTAATTTTACGTAAATTCACATAATTGACATTGCATTTATTCACGTAAATTTATGTTTACGTGCATGAATTTCTGTTTATGTGCATGAATTTACTAGATGGCATGGCAGTAGTTTCTGTCAATTTTGTGTACTTCTTGGGGAGGGTATGGCCTGTAAAGTTGGTTTAGTTATCCTAATTTTGGTAATTTTGGCAGTTGGGTAGGACCACACCATTCTGCAGGTGGGTGGTGTTGATATTAATGTAAGTCTAGAAAAAGTACACAGAATACCCGAGTATAGCTAAGGCTAATCATACTCACTTCCCTACTTCATAGAGAAATCCCGAAATGAATATTTCCTTTCTATGTAAATAAACCTACCAGAGATATATAATCATATAGTTATGTAGATTTTCGTTTCTAAAATACATAAAATAATTTAATAATTTACATAAAATTACGTATTTTTCTGTTGGTATATTTACATAAATTCAATTAGTTTAGAAACGTTAATTTACGTTTATACGTGAATTTACGTAAAAAATACGTAAAAAAGCAACGTAATTCCTACAAAAACTTAATTTACGTAGGTAGCACGTATTTGTGTTTACTGTGTGTATGCTCGGGTGGTTGGGGGGGGGGGGGCACTTCGTTTTGGGGTACATGTATTTCCAAAGGTTGGGGGATGCTTCATTGTAGGGACTTTGGAGGCGGACAATTACTTTTATGATATTCACCCGGCGGGAATTAATTTTCAAGGATTCGCCAAGGAAAACCCTCACCCACCCCCTGCCCTAAATAATGAACACTCCCATAAATTAGTGTGGCCGTGTGTTCTCTACTCAACGCCATGCCTTCGATCTGTCTTTGCATTATATGGTTACCCCTAACATGCATTAAATAGTCTATCATATGTTGGACATAAGTTTATTGTACTTCTCGAGGCCTGTGATGAAAAAGTAATCAATTGACATTATCATAACAATACGCAATACACTGGTTATTGCTCAATGCTGCTCAGACGATACATGCATTTGCTATATATGCTTTATACAAGTAGGCCTATGACATATGCGGTCGACAGATGTGATTATGTAAAATCTGCCACATGGGCTATTGGTATAAGACTAAAAGAATATGCGTGCAGCATCACAAGTTTTAATTACATTGAAAACTGGCTTGTATAATATGGTGAGGTATGTAGAATAGGTATTGAAAAACTAAGTGTGTACTACTTTAATACTGCCAACATATTGATTATTGTGTGGAAAGCATTTCAATTGTGTCTTTAAAGGCATATCCTACAATTCACGCAGGCGCCCCCTGGTGATATTTAGATTTTGTAAATCATCAGTCAAAACTAGATTCTTGTGATATATTCTAATTCATAACGAGCAAATCTAATGGGTTTTTCCTCGTTTATCCAATTATGATAGGTATTATAGGCGAATTTACATCTGCTTACATAGGAAATATACTGATAATATGGTTTTCTTCAATTCTCTCAAAAACAAAGACGGTGACCTACGATTTTTAAAACGTAAATGTGGACCACTATACTTCTACTATTTTCTGTGAAAGTTTAAGGAAACTGACATGGATTTTACTATGTGAAAATCAACTTCTTAGAATTTCTATATATTCTATTACAATATTGTCATAATATTGAGCTCTTAATCAAAAACTAGCGTAATGACCCCACTTTTCAATGTAGAAATATGTACTACAATACTTGGAGATTATCCTGTTCAAATTTCAGGAAAATGACATGGGTTTTGACTTTATGCCAAATTGTCCGATATCCCTTTAAATACTACCATAAAGCCTTCACGTCAAAATGCAACCGCTTGGTGCGACTGGTTCATTCAATAGGCGGTAGACGGCAGCACTATGCCAACGTTAGCAAACCACACCTCAGCGTGGTCGGTGTTTTTCCCTTGACATATCCTCTTTTCTTCGTTTTCTTCGGTAGTAGTGCAAACAAAATACTAGGAGCCAAAAGTATGTTCATCACAGATGAATGAGCGTGCAATCATAAATGAATAACAATTAAAAGGTTTGAGTCAGATTTAGCCTATGGATAGTTTTTCTGTAACTCACCTGCACCCAGTCAACTTGTCATTTCTCTAACTGCCTAAGTCTATGAACAAAACATATCAAGTAACAGTGGGTCAATGAGGTATTTCAGTCTTGAGTGATTGGTCATGGTCAGCTGGGCACACCGCGAAGACCCTGAGACACTGGCTCCCTGCTCTCTTCTCACTATCACAGTGAATAGCATGCAGATAGTAAAGGGATAGTTTTCTGGAAGCACACTGAAAGTTCAATGTGACCACTCTTACCCTGACTCTAACTTCTAGATGATGTATTTAGCGCGTGCAAGCACGCTCTAATAACAGGCATTCACAGGGGAGCCGTCCTTATAGATTCCCCATGGATTCATTTAAAACAGTTAACATGGAAGACAGCCCTGTGCAGGAACGTGGGTAAAAGGGGGTATGGTGGTTGTAACCTGCCCCACAAGTTGGACATAGAGAACAAGTTGGACAAAAAGACTAGCCCCCCCCCCCCCCCCCCCTTAACCCTTTCCCTGCAGCACCCAGTTTCCCTGCTCACCATTACACGGCAGGCATTACCTACCCAAACGACCCTGCTACGGCAGGCACCTTTTTGGGGAAATAGCAATGTTATGTGATGTGTCATGTGATTTAAGTAATTTACCTTGGTAACTGAACTTATTCTATTATACCAAATCAAAGGTCAATATGGCTCTTATACATTGTCAAAATTTCCTTTAAATCAAACAATTATCTTTTTATCTATTGAATTTTGTATATAATTGTCACTGATGCCTCGAAGATGCCTGGAGGCATCTTCCTGCCGTAGCGAAGGGAATGCCTGGAGGCATCTTCCTGCTGTTAAAGGGTTAACCCACACATACTTTTGTGAATCTCGGTTTCTGTTCTTGTACCACAAAGTAACAATGAAGAATCATTGTATTCATAGAGTGATGTCTGCCCCCTGTGTGTCTATTTATCCAACCCCTAATAAAAAACCGCCATAGACTTAACATAGGGAAATTTTATGTGGCAGGCCGTGACATAAAGTGTTTTTATGCCACTAGAGTAATAACAATATTAACCAATCAGAGAGCAGGATGTCAGCTACTATGAAAAAAAGTTCTGTTGGTCATTGACTCAATATTTATCTTTAAGTAATACAAAAGCATAGACGAGGTAGGATAAATACGAAACCGACCTAAGTCTTTTCTGCCTATCATACAGATGTGTCTAGTCGGCTCCACGCTGACTGGGCAGATAGGCCAACGATCTTTGATACCTTCTTGCTCTTACGACAAATGTTAGCCTACCGTGAAGAGGTTACACCCACATAAACTAATTCATATATATGTTATATTGTTAACCCTCCACGACCAGATTGATCTGGGTTAAATTTCGTACTGTGAGAACACAAAGCCCTATTGTTCAACAAATCGCTGGCCAATTTCCAATAATTGTGGCAGCGGTTGGTAAGATTGAGCTTGGTTGGTGAGCAAGAGGGAGGGGATAAGGATGAATGGCGCTATAGCTACTGCCCCATTTCTAACACAACATCATCAAATACCCCATCCGTCTTTGATCCGTCTACAATTGATACATATGCGTATATTGTATCAGATAGTGTTCGATTCTGAGATTTTCATTGTAGCGAGCGAGCATATATTTTACATGTATCTCTATTTAGTAATGGCATGGGATATATAGATCTCAAACCCAAATACCATGGTTGAAATAAAGCAAAACCAATTATATGACAAGAATAGTAAGTTATTTTAACTCGATGATATAAATGCGACGGACATGCGAACATTAAAATCGCATGTCCGTCATTTATCGGAATACTTGCATCCCTGTAATTTACCATAACCGGCGAGGATTATTACCTCCAGCATTGGGGCGCACTGTCTGAGCCAACCTGAAGGCAGATAGCAGCGCAGGGAGGAGTTCCTGTTGTGAACGCTAAACAGCACGTACACACACATGTATTATTAACCCTCTTAGGGCGGATAATGCCATAAGGCATTATTTGCTGGATATTTATAAAAATTGTTTTGAAAAGGAAAATCTTAACAATTTAGTTGAAATTTGAACAGAATGTAGGTGTAACATCATATTTTTGTATTCTACAGAATGGAAATCAAAATATTAAGGATAACAAATTACATCACATGATAAATCTTCGAGTTCAGAGGACAATGCCCGTCTCCTAGAACTGTACGTCACTAGTAGCCGTCCCCAAGTGTGTAGGTCTGCCACAGGTGGCCGTCCTTAAAGCGTTAAGGAACATCGGTAATATCTAGGTTAGAGTTTCGTAACAAACAACAGTGGCGTATTTGTCGACCAAGTGTCGTTCTGAATTTATCCTGACGCATATATGAAGTACTGAGACTGAGTACCTGGTGAGTCAGATCATGTATGTTTTGCATGGAGTACCGAGACTGGGTACCGGGTGGGTCAGACTCTGTGTGTTTAACGTGGAGTGCAAAGACTGGGTACTGGGTTGGTCAAATGCTGTATGTCTAAAGCCTATAAGACATCGACCCGATGGCTGTGCCCGATTCAACCTTTGCCCGACGGATCAGTCGGGTCTGTGACAATCTGCATCAATCGGTTAGGTGTACGCACTTCGCCGACCCGATTTTATTGCTTTTCCCGACATGTCAGGCATTACTACCATGTCAGATATGACCGATTCTTCCCGACCTTAAGATTTCGATGTACGCCCTTTCACCGACTGTTACCGATTCTGAGTTGGTCGTTTGAATAGCGATGCTACCTATCCCCCAGCCCGATTTAGAAGTTTCTTATATCGATTTGCAGGTGAAACAGAGGCAATTAAATATCTGAAACCCTTTTTCTGATATCGTAAATGGTACAGAAGTTATCAATTGTCTGTTTGTTTGGGAAGTTTAACGTCCAATGGTATGACATGGTATGAGAAGGATTCGCCTTTGATATAGCAGTAAATCTACCACTGCTGGGGGTGAAGGAGAAAAGTGGCTGCAGTGGGACAAAGTCAGACAACCTTGGACCAAACAAGACCAGTGCTCTTCACCACTGAACTAAAGGCACAGTCCCACTGATGCGATGCGATTGTCGCAAGTCAATAAAAAGTCGTAAACGGCCGGGTAAGGGTAATAAAAACGGCACCGCCCGTTGCATCGCACACAATCGCTCCTGTGGGGCCGGGAATGCGCACATGTGCGATGCGATGGATTCATCACATCGCACATCTTGAAATGTTCATGATGTGCGACGGATGTGTCGCACAGGCAGGGAGTATATCCTATTGTGTTTGTATATAGTCCTCCTATCCTCAGGTAAACCGAGGTACATTTACCTCTGGTACATGAGAAATAATGTAGTCAATCACAATCACACATGTCAGCCTCCATTCAGGTGTTAGGTCTCAGGAGGTGTGAAAGCTGTGAAAATGCCAGGCTGTGCCTTAGCCTAGGTGTAATTCTGATACTTTGTAAAGTGTGTAGGATGAAAGGTAAAATAATTGACTTTATTGAATATCAAAATGAAGCTGTATATCTATACTAGGCCTATACATAGGCGGTACCAGAAGCGATGCGACAAATCCATCGCATCAGCGGGGCATACCCCGAATTTCCCCTGAGATTGGGTGCGAAGAATTCATCGCAATATGGGTCTTAAATCCCGACGAGGGGGGCCTGTATGGGGCTATAAAAGGTGTGCGACAATCGTATCGCACCAGTGTGGCCGGGCCTTAAGTCCTCACCCTCGTAGCTTTTGGTATGCTTGCATGCAAATCTGGTGTGCACCACGAGGAGGCAAGACGACCAAGAATGTGATTGGTAATTGCTGTCCACCCCAGCAGACCAGTTATTAAACTTTGCCTATATAGCATTAATGCCTATATAGCATTAATGCCTATATAGCATTAATGCATATATAGCATTAATGCATATATAGCATTAATGCATATATAGCATTAATGCATATATAGCATTAATGCCTATATATATATATCAGGCTCCCGGTCGCTCTCTTTGATCTCAATCGGCCGGGCCTTAAGTCCTCACCCTCGTAGCTTTTGGTATGCTTGCATGCAAATCTGGTGTGCACCACGAGGAGGCAAGACGACCAAGAATGTGATTGGTAATTGCTGTCCACCCCAGCAGACCAGTTATTAAACTTTGCCTATATAGCATTAATGCCTATATAGCATTAATGCCTATATAGCATTAATGCATATATAGCATTAATGCATATATAGCATTAATGCATATATAGCATTAATGCATATATAGCATTAATGCCTATATATATATATCAGGCTCCCGGTCGCTCTCTTTGATCTCAATCGGGTGTTTTACAGAAGGTAGAAGATGTCGTCGGGAGTCTACATGTCGATGTCTTATGGACATTTTATTCCCGACTCTCACTGACCAGATGGTCGGGATGAATCGGGAACAAACGGTTTTATGAGAAGTACTGAGAACAGGTACCGAACCAGGATATATAGTAATATACAGATATCTCTATTTCTACTCAATAACATTTCGTGCCTCCATTTACCAGTGATCGGACCTCAAAATACAATGCAGTGGGAAAGGGAGAAATAGCGATCAATCGAAAATACGGAAGGGAACAGAGCAACGATCGGAATAACTTTTGTGAGTGTGTGGGGCCCTGAGAAGGGCCTTCTGGTGAACGGACAGGCGGGCGTGCACTCGACACAGCTCCGGCACGAAGGCTGGTTTCACTCCTCCATGTCTTCCTCTATGCGCACATCATGTGCTGCCTGCTGGGTGTGTACCATGCGCAGACACACGCGCAGGTACTGAATGTTGTCCAGACACTTGTCGGCCAGCTGGATGAAGGCGTTGAGCAGTCCTTCCAGGGTGAGGATCCTCAGGTGGAGATTGTACCAGAAGGGGCGACGTTTGAGACGGTAGGCGCGCTCGAAGCGGACCCGCAGTTGACACACGGTCTCGCTGAGCACCTCGATGTGCCTCGAGAGTTTGTCGAGCTGCCCCTGTCTGTGTGTCATCATACGGTGCACCTGGAAGGCGAGCTGGACGTCCGTCTGGAAGCTGACAGCGGGGGAGGTGGTGATGTGAGCAGTAGTAGCCATGTCGTGAGTGTCATGTGCTGAGTGACACCACAGCACAGTGCTGGGGTTTATAAGGGGGTTGTACTGAGTGGCTCACGGTGCGGAGCGGCTCAGCGGTATCAATGTTGAGTCGCTCGTGTCGCGCGGCACCGTCAGGCGTGAGAACAGGTTCTAAGAGGATTCACTGACCAGGTGTGAACCTACCCCTTCCCTCCCCGCGGTGCGGTCTGTGAAGAGGACTTCAGACCCACACCGACCAGAAGGTGCGAATTAAAGGTGTGAACTTTAACTTCGCACCGGTTTCGCCGGAGAACTGGGGTCCGCCGCTCATATGTAATATATGACTGGATGTCACGTTCTGTACTGCATGACAAATAGGGATTGATCTAACAACGTGCCAATTTTGTGCAATTAATCGCACGTGCGTGAGATATTTAATCTATTAATTTCTTTAGAACACACTATTACGCAAATCCATGTAACTTAGACCCAAACGTGTATATATTAGTAGAAGGAATATCATATATAATAGCATATGTGTCTGACCGTAATATCTATATTCATCATTTTGTTTGTAATGCCAATAAATGTGATACTGATCAAATTGCTAGACCTTGTATATCATGTAAACACGTTTATCTACTCATCTACAGTACGATGTGCAAGAGGGTGAGAAGTATGCTGTGTAAGAGGGTGAAAACTTAAGGGATATTACCTTTTGTACCCAGCATATGACAGAAAAAGAGGAATTTCAACGATCAATAGACACCTGTGAATTCCAAGATTACGATCGTGTACCTATCTATCACTCACCATCTCTTTACTTTATGGTCATTTAAGGCCTGTAAGTTTTGCATCTCTATGTACAAACACGTTCTTTATCACTTTGTAAGAATGCTTTTCTTTATTGTATCTTAAAAGCTCAGTAATACTGAAAGATACTGCAACCAAATAAACAAAAATAATGTATGTTTATCCCAGTAATACTAAAACATATACATGTACCAGTAGATGCAATAATTTAACTGAATTATTTACACAAATTATTGTGAATCGTTGGTGTGTGTTGCATGCAGGACATGACTAATTCACTGCATTATGTATGCCTATATCAATCATTTGGTAGAGTCATATATAACTTCCTTGATCGTAAAGATCCGCCTTTTTTGGATCATAATGAGTACTGACTTTTCTCCACATGGAAGATATGCAATGTACACAATGTGGATAATAAACATGATTAGACATAAATGTCGGTCCATATTCAGATTTCCCAATGAAGAGGAAGGTAAGCCCACTGACAATAAAAGCATAAAGGCACTCGTGGGTGACACCGTGGGTTAATTCTGCAGCTTATAGTATATTACACTTTCTTGTGCGCATTGTTCGGCATAGTTAAATAGAATGGAAATGATCAATGAAGATACCCATGAACCGCCTGGGGGCTTGAATTAGAAGCATGTCACAGAAGGGTTGGGCGCAACTTATATAACTATGATGAGTTGTGTTACTACCGCCCACCTCACAACATAAAAACTGCAATTCCTAAGGCTCCTAACCCAAATATTAAGTTAACGTTGTGACATCGAGTACCTGCCAATATTTGCTATGCATCAGCCTTTTAGTTTTGCCGACACAAATTGACTAAAATACTTTATACATCAGTAAGTATATTTGGATCTCACAACAGATAGATTATGCTCTCAATGCCAATGCTTAACTCCATCATTTCGATACTCGAGATGTGTAAACTTAAGGGTCCATATGATAATTCCAAGTCCGAACTGATCAAAAGTCTAGTAACTTTTATAACATTCGATTTTCTGTATTCGTTTTCGAGCTTAGTTCAACTGGGTTGATTATTCGTGCAATTTGTAATTAGTGATTATATCCCAAATGCTGGTTATGGATGGGTAGACTTCGTGGTGATCTACAATTTAATGGGATCGATTCTTGGGATTGATCTATACCATATGGCCACCTTGCGTTAATTTCTTCTCTAGATCCTCTGAAGTTTTACTGGTAATGTGAAACTTGGGCTCTTTTAATGGAATCAGTGGTGCATGATCAAGTGCGCGGTAACAACGTACCAGACTGTCCGTCTAATTAGTCAATTAAACAGGTTTGCTAATCAATTGACCGGGCAGTGCTACATGTCGAGAGGGACCCAACAACCAGCGCCATACTGGTATCAAGTGAACCTGTTAATTAGGTCTACACCTCGTGGGAATACCATGAGTGTGGAATAGGCGGGCACATTTACTCTGCTAGAGCCCCAGGGTCCCTCCTGCGCACGCGCGTGCTGTGGGTGGTTCGGAAAATCAAAGGTCACGTGGTACGGCTGACCAGAATCACGAAGGCTGACATTCCTTAACTGCATCCGGGACCTTGAGTTCACGAGGGATGCGTAGTTTGCACCCTGCACAGAGCCCAGCTGTCACGCTTCTATTGTCCAATAGTCGATTTTGGGGGTTAAACCGGCTTTTCATCAAGTGCGCATGATGGATGTACGTGTGCGCGTGTGGGATAGGACGTGGAAGGGTCTGTGTCACACGTGGTTCGGTGGTTTGAAAAAAAATCTCCAGTTCGATATTTTTTTTAGCTTGCCTGAGTGATTTTTTTTATACAATGATCCCAGGAAACGAAACCTTCATGGTAACACAGTCATAGGATAGCCACTTTATTATGTACGCAGACAATCTAACTTAAATTTGAATGTGAAGTATGTAGCCTAGAGGTTAGGTTTTTTTGTTTTTAGTGTTCCTTTTAGGGTGGGATTTTTCGCGAACATAACACATCTCTATATCCGTAAGACCCATCCTACTAAGCATAGAGGAGAAATTGATGTGAATTTAATAAGTTAATTATGAAGACCCGATAGTGTCGGGGGAGTCTGGCTGGCGGCACACCCCCACCCCTTCAACCCCAACCCTCGCCACCAGCCATGCCTGCACTCCCGCCCAGGTGAGCAGACTCCAGATCAATACCTGGTTATCGGGGGCAATTCCCACTCTTTGTCAGAGCACAGGTGGCTGCGAGGGGCAGACACAGGTCAACTCCAGACTGTCGTGACTGTGTAAATGTGTCACCATTCATATTCCTGTTTACCCGACTCGGTCTCAGAGAACCCCGCAAAAATGTACCTATGGTATGATATAGACCGGTCTCGCAAGCGTTAACACTCGGGGGCGTTAGTGTCTTAGGCAAACACCGTAAATGGAATGGTGATATGGTGTGCGATCTACTTTATCATCCAGTGGTATATAGTCGGGGACCAAAGTGTGAAAAAGGCCTTTGAAAAGGGGTCACAATGACACCCGAGAGTCTCATGCATAAAAGTATATTCCCGAGGAATTGTATCTCGAAGAAATCAAAACATGATTAAGCATATCCAGTCGGATATGCGGGCACTCGTAGTAGATCGATGTATGACCCCTTTGGTGTTAAATCTACAAATATTATACCTATGTACATGTGGTGGTGGGGGAGGGTGACAAGGGGGTGGAAACGACTACAAGGTGGTGGTGGGGATCAGACCCCGGCGAAACCACCACATGGGAGAGACCGATTGGTGTTGTTCTATTTATAGCGGTTCACTCAGGCGTGCAGCACGACTCAGTCGGGCTGGCTCCGAACTGCCCTGGGGTATGCTGTCGAGTAACGTATGGAGAACTTCTACTCACTCTGAATTTTCAGACACTGGGGTGAATAGGCGATCATTGCGTATAACTCACAGGGAGTGCACAATGTGGGGAGGGTTGCCACAAACGACTGAGGCCTAACCTAAAGACGCTTTTGGGAGTTGGTGAAATTTGTCGAGGCGAGGGAAGAAACGATCCCCCGGCCGTCGTTACGTTGGGTCGCAGCCCACTGCCGCACAACACACATACACACGTCACTCACTCACCTCCGCGTCACGCTCCACTGCTCACGCTCTCCCCCCGCAGTCCGTGAGGAGTCTCCCAAAACAGGGCCGCGTACACAAACAGGTAGCTGTGGGAGGAGAGTGGCGGGGCTGGCTCTACCTGGTAAGGTATAGGCGCCGCGAGGCTGACTCACCCACCACCACCGACACCACCACCGCCACCGCCGCCGAGGCTTGGCGGCCGATTTACCTGCGTACACAGAGAGAGCGGGATTCAGACCGCGGCGGCCCGGCCACGTCCGCCCACCCCTCCGCCGCCACCTCCGTCCTCTACTCGGCCCCAAATCAGTCTTCTAGAGCCGAACCAAGCGAGGAGTACGTACCTTTCTGCGCAAGACGAGAGACAGACAGACGGAAGACGGAGAAGTACCCGGACCTAGAAGTCACCCCCAAAGGACCATATACGGACTTACCAGTGAAAACGTGTTTGGATACTAGTTTGGATACCAAATTACGTGAACTGTTGGTGGGAACATAGCGGAGTGTTGTGGATTCACCGTGTGTACCGGGTCGTCGAGGTGGTTGTATTTTGTAGAAGCCGTGACTGGTTTGGTTTTTCACTCCGTCAAGGTGACACACCCTTTCCCCCGCCATGTCGGTGCCAGTCAGTTTGAGTAGTTTGTTCATTCCCAAACTCCAAGATATCTGTACACGATGCAAGCAGGCGGTGTACCAAGCCGAGAAGACGGGGCGCGTCAATGGGCGCTTCTTCCACAAGATGTGCTTCAAGTGTTACGAGTGCGGCCAGCACCTGACGATGAAGACCTACTACACACATATGGAGGGCCAGGAAATGGAGATCTACTGTTCGCACCACTTGCCCAAGTCGCAGTCCAACTTTAAAGGGCTGGACGGGCAAGCCATGGGTATAATCAATGCTATGCACGCCCCCAAAGCCTTTGACAGGCAAAATGTCATTTCGAAGCAAGCCAAGGCTCCACAGATCAGCATGGATGCCATGCATATCATGCAACCCATGTCAGCACAGAGTCAGTTCCAAAAGAAATATAAACAAAATAATGACAAGCATCATTTCCCGGCCTATGTGGTAAGTATTCCTGTACACACATGTTAAGTCTCCCTCCCACTATTACTGTTCTGTTTTGACATATGGACAATTACATTTGTTTGTTTCAGAGTTCTATAGTTATAGGGCGTAGACATCTAAGAATCTTTATATATATATATATAAATGGAGAAACACATTTGTCTAAAGGATAATTAAGTACAGAAATCTGAGCTGGAGTTTCAACCAACCTGCCATTTTAGTAAGGATTAACCCCTATCCACACAGGAATACACAAAACACGGACCAGGACTTCCAAGAAACACGTTGTGTAGAACTTCATATATATCATTAACATGTCATAAATAGTTACGTTGATTGTACCATCAGGTCTTGAAATGAAATCTATAGGCCTTCAATAGAAGACGGTTGTTTTGATAGTGATGCTATCTATGATATAAGAATCCATGGAGAGAATTAACATTACTCAAAAGTAACCCTCTGTTGATGAGATATATGCTCCTAGCAAACTTCAGTACTGTGTACAGTCATGTCCTAATGAGTATAGGCTCCAGTGGTAACCCCATCGCCATATTTGGATCCCTACATACCAGTCCTTGTTGTCTCCACATGTCTCATGACAGGTGATTTAACTCTGACTTCCGGTGGGTAACTATCCTTCCTTCCCCTCCTCCTCACGATCCTGAAACGTAAAATGTGTAAGCTTAAGGCCTGGTGTACGTTATGCATGACTGCCTCACAGGACCTCAGCCCTCGCCCTCCCCATGTACTCCCCAACCCAAAGCATAATCTCGCACACAAACAGACCCCTGTAGTTTGCGAAGTGCGCACGGAGGATTCAGAAAGGTGACTTGCCTAATCTACATCTAAACCTCTAATAGCTACCCCCACAAGGGATTATTATAATGGCAAGGAAAGGTGCCTCTTAAAATAGGCTGTAATTGTATAGAGGATGATGGTACAGTTGTATAGGTGTTCATACACTTTTTCCAGCGAAACATCAAGTAATTTGGGGTGTTGGCACATCTTTTTATGAATATAAACTCAAGGAGAGAAGAAAATCAGATTATAATATACATGTACCTATTTTTTCACGTAGAACTTAGTAATAAGGATTATTACATGCCAACTCCCGCCTGTCCCTCTGATGAAACGCAGTCGACTAATGGATCTCTACTCAAAAACGTATCGATCTCAGAGCATCTGAGCAAATAACACACTACAAGCTGTGACCCATTTTCTAAAACATGGTATGTTATTTATTTCAGTAGAGCTCGTTCAAACATGGCCCTGACAAATAATGCACACATATATTATTTAGTGACCTTAGTTCTGTATCCTGGTATTTTAGTATGTGTGTCGCGTGTAACCATAGCAGCCAATGTTATTCATCTGATTCGTGTCCCAATTGCTAGCACCCGATTATGTTTCATAGCTGTACTAATTTGATGAAAAAAGAGAAAAAAGACTACAAGGTTAAGAATATTTGACATATTTAAACTATACCAGCCAATGGAAGGGGTGGGGATGGCAGAGGGGAGTTCCTACATAGGCTTTGATAGATAGAAATAAGCTGTCATATTTTGAGTTCAACGTTCATTGACTGCACAATCTACACGTGATAATTAAGCTTTAAAATTGATATGTTTGATTAATGAACCTCGACAACAGACACAGTTGTCATAACAAAGTTCTCTGATGCTGATAGAATTGGTGACGATCCTACTCACTAAATACAGTTACATTTCAATGTTCGCATGACGTGCGTGAAGCCATGTGGCCTACTTTCAGGGGTTTCTAGAGAATACCACATATTATCCAACACAGTTCAGCCTACCATGGTATGTCAATGGGCACGACAATTGGATAGTAACTCAGTCCAGTTTTTATGCTATATGGGACCAGAACTGTAAGAGCCGGAATAGTAACACAAGGTGTTCTAGATAGCACTTCTACTTGTTGTGTATAAGGACCGTTGACTGGTCAATATTTTAATAACAATACCATATAATAGACGTAGCTACTCCAAAGCAACTTACTACTGCGTGATGCATGACTGAATTCATATGATACATTGAATTCGGAAACTAGATGCTGATCTTTTACTGTTATTGTTGAATTTGAAAAAATGTGTATCTAGGTCGCCCCAGAGGACGAGAAACCGACCAGACGTGGTCAACAAGTGGGCGGGGTTCAGCTATCACATATCCATATAAGTAAAGGAACTGTTGGATGTCAATTATATATATGATATGAATTATTCCAAAAGTCTCTAAAATTGAGGATCGGTGGAACTCTAAGGATTTTTAGGATTTGCTATATTTAGGGATACCTATCGTCAATAGTAGATGTATCATATCAAATGGACGCTATGAGGGCTGTGTGATATTCTTCTAGGAGAAAATATTCAAAGCTAATTAAATACCCTTGCTATTTAATTCATGTTTGAAATGAGATTTGCCATTGGTGTTGATTGACAGAACAACATTCTCTGTATTACTGTATATGATATAAACACATTCGTTCGTGCGTAGTCCTTACTGGAGGAATTCACAACTAAACAACCACGTGTCAGAACGGTCGCTGGGACTTGTCCCTCGTCATTCTCCGCGCCGCTCACTGCGCAAGTCGACTTGCACACTCGTGGCAGTTCGGCCAGCACCCAGTGCGGGCGACGCGAAACTATTGAATGAGTTATGACTTATCGATCAGCTGTTTGCATCATGTCGTCCTGTTCTGTCCTCCTCCAGGCTTTAGGTATTGTGCTGCTGCGGGCGGTTACGTAATTCAAGTGGAGTCCAGAAAATTAACAAGTGGAGTCCAGTTCTGGCCCAAAACAATCCAAACACGTGTACTCATGTCCTTTGAAGTTGTCGAGTACATAAATGTGCATGTATATTCACACAAATACACACACGCTTGAGTTTCGGCTCTTTTCTTTCTTTTTTTTAACATTTTCGAGCCTGATAACTTATATCATGTGTATTTATAGTGAATTACCCATAACCATAAAATGCACAGCAGAACATGCCCATATAGGCAATATTACCATCAATAAAAATATGTTTAAAAAAAGCTGTGCCCAACCAATATGGTTGTTAGTATATGTTATACATGAATGTATGTATGTATATGTATATTATATGCATTCATACAATCAAAATGGATTGGTGTGTTTAAATTGTTTACAAATTGGTGAATACACCAAGTGTAACACGTGCTGTTCAGATTGGGCACGTTGTGTCGTCCCCAAACCGCAGATGTCAAGTACATTGAGGTCTCGGTCACACAGCCTTTTCACGTGAGCGCCCAATGCACGTAGAACTCACGTTAACTCCTGTACATCTACGCGCATGCACATGCACTCTTTCACCGTGAGTCTGAGACCATTTCTGGGTCAGACGCTCAATTATGCATGCCGTGCAATGAAAATCACGAGAAAGTACGATTGATCGTAGGAGCAGGAGTCTACTGGTGCCAACAATAACGTTAATTGTTGGATTTTTACTCCCATCCTCATTTATACTCGCCACCCCGTGTCTCTGTTAGTAATTACGATGTAGGTCTCCCAACACTATAATCGCCCTACTTCCTAAAATTGCTGACTATTATATAAACAGTTATTGTACCTAGACAGAGCTCTGCCTTGGTTAATACAGTATTTATGACATGTTTTAAATCACGTTTTCTGATGATCATCGTACATGTAATCGGGATTCCTAAACGACAAACACCGATATACTAATTTCTTTTTGTCTTTGTAGGGGACTGCCCTTTGATCATTTTTAAGACATAGTGTTCGAATCGACGAGATGCAAAAACCAATATACGTAGAAAGCAAAAGCAATAGAAGTGCATTTGTGTGTGAGGTTTTACTATCCATCTCAAATAGAGAACCTGTTGGTTTTGATGGCTATTCTCATCGAAACCTGCACTTACTTCTAAAGAATAAACAGTCACAAGTAAGTTAAAATCAATGAGTATCTGGAACATGACGGCGGTCAGTCTAGGTGTAACCCTGCATGACGTCGACTGACGCCATTTTCACACAAGAGGGCACTTCCAGCGACTGAAACCTGTGACTGCTTGAATCCTCCCTGTGATAAATTTCTGTGAAGGAAAATTCTATTAAATCTGATCGAAATATGAAATCGGCAAACGGTTTTCATATCTAGTTAACCAAGAACACATGATACACAGCCACAGGAGAAATATCTCCGGTCAGACCAGTTTGGTCTACGTGGAATTCCTCATATGACCTGTAGATTATTTCGTCCAATACACTCATATAGAGATACCTCTGTGGATCATAACAGAAACCAATAATTCTCACCATTGCATTTGGACATGGGTGAGTGACTTTGTGAGAGCCATTGCCCTGTCTGTCCTGAATAGCACCCTGTGGTTGTTTGTGTCTCTGCGTTCTGGGATAAGGCATACCCGGCCATGTAGATTGATATGCATGGCCGCCTTCATATATGTCCATGCCACCCTGTGTTGGGTCCTAAAGTCAGAACAGGCTCATGGCCGACCCCTCACTGACCTGACAAGTTATAATAAGCACAATCGGAATGGCCTCCCCCGAGATTCTGGTGAAGTAGACTCTTAAGGAGTTCTATTCTATAACGGTTTAATATATAAACACTTAACATAGTGGCACGTTTAATATGGGTAAGACCGACTAACTTGAAATACTCGTATGACCAGTCTATAAAATTGTATTACCATGCCTGGCAAATATAAATCTCATAACTAATACTGGGGGACAATATATCTTCATTACTATTGCTTGTTCAAGATTATAATGATATGATCTCCTTTTTTAAACATTACGTATTGCATATACATGTATGCCAAAGATAGTTCGGTATGATTAGACTAGAGAAGGTGTTTCACTACGACTAATTACGAATTTCAAAATGACTGTGCTGCTTGATGCGAATAAGACGTGCGCATAAATTGATAACTTTGATAACAGGTCCCGAATCATGGTCTCATCTCTTTAATTAGGAAGCTCATATAAATTGTTATCATTATATATGATATAACGTTCACACAGGTTATTAAATTCTCCTGACCCTGAGGGGTTGACTATCAAAATAGCATTCGCAATGTGACCTGTTGAACTGAATCGTGAGTAAGTGAAGCTCTGAAGTCCATATTATTTAAGTGACTACGGAATATAATTGTACCAACACTAACGTGATGATTAAGATTGATAAGAATTGAATATAAAAAAACGAAAGCTTTCACATTTTACTAGTTTTCCCCACTCGGTTTGTTATGATTATGAAACCCCGGTGCAAAATAATGCCAAAAGGTGTCCCTACGAACACATGAATCAGGACGGAGCCTTTTTTGGGGATCGCGTGGAATCCTCACATTCTAAAGTACATAAAGCTGTGGGTGATCATTTAAGTATAGACATTGAAAAGGGTTCCTGAAAGGGGAGGGAGGAGAAAGGATGCCAGGACACTTTAATCACACACCTCTATCACGACAGATGCACGCCGACCCAAACATTGGAAGATGCTAAGATAACTCTTAACTCTCACCCCCCCCCCCCCCCCCCACCCTTACATTTAGGTTACCTGAAATATACCCATTACTTTATCAGTAGGGTCTTAGAATAGAATGAAATTGTCAATAGATGTGGAGGTATCCTCCCCATCCCCCATCTTCCTTCCCTGTGGCAGCTAATTGGGGACACCACAATTCCCATGTATCATGCATAGATAGACTGTTACTATGTTAAGATATTCACCCCTCATCTTTATTGAAGGGGTGAACAGCAGTTCCATATGAATATGTGAGGTACAGCAGTTAGAGAACCAGCGAGAAAGAACGAACAAAGTGGCTGGACTTAAGAAGCTGGGAAGCTTCACTTGAAAATTACTTCTAAATTCACAGATATAAAACGAGAACACACTGTCTTAAAGCGATGCAAAAACAAATTGGTATATATTTATTGCTTATGAATTTGTTTTATACATCAGAAGTCTTTTTATCAACAACAAATATCGACGATCTCTAGTGTTCAGCATTGAGAGCAAACCAACACTGTTTTGGGACAGGGTTAGTTATACTGGCTAGACTGCTACATGTATACTGTTTCTGCCTAATGGAATCTGTCCACCTATAGACAGTTACATATACGTGTGCCCACTAGAGAATGTCTATAGATAGACTGTTGGATGCAGTATTTGCCTACCGCAGAGTGTTTATTGAGAGACAGTTACACGCAGTATGGGCCTCCTGGAGAGAGACGACCTGTCGCAGTACAATCTGGTCCCTTCACGCTCCATGCCCGGGGGCCGGGAACAGACCTCCGGCTGTAGCCAGCCTGTAGTCTGCGCCTCCACCGCTAGGGTCTCTAATGTCCTCAGGGCGGGCGGCGGTGACCAATAACAGACCGAGTCCGGTCAGTCGGTCCAGGTAAGCGCATACATCAAGCACTGCGCCGCTCGCCACGACAGGTGGACCCGACACAATTGCCCAATCATGGACGCTGGCCAGGCAAAAAGCCCTCCTTGTCGGCGCTGAAATCCAGGGCTGTGGGAGAGAAACAAACGAGGCGCTTTGTCATGAAAATGACCCTGTGTTTAGGAGCACTGACGTATATATGGTCATGGAGGTCCCCGATCTGATGTAGCACTGTGAAAGAACTCCATCAGGCGAGTCACACGCCTGGTTATACATAAAGAATGCCGCTAAAACACAGATGTCACATTCGTGTGTCTGTGTCTAGGTAGAAGTAAAGCCTGTCGAACTGCTACACTTCACGAAAAATCGGAGGTCCACTTCAAATTTGTGAAAATTCAACACTTTGATTATTCTTATGAGCCAATGTTTTGGGATGTCAGGGCAGGAATGAATACAATAGGAAAGTAACAAGTATTTGTGCGTATTTTCAGGTTATCACAATACAATCATCTGGAATAGAGAACAATAAATAGTGTGTCAACATCTCATTTTGGGAACTGATATTTGTAATATTGGGGTGACCCTGATAAGGTTCATTTCCAGGTGATCTGAATGTTAGCAGGGCGTCATCAGCACACATGTTGACCTTCCGAATCACAGTCTATATTTTTCTTGATTCCTATATCAGCAACGGTATATAAAAACAATGTAACATACATATGTAGTTACAAAACATTTAACATAAGATAGGATGCAATAGTGACGAACGACAGTTTTATTATGGCATCGAGGACTGCAGTTTATCTACATACTGTAGAAGGCAATTCCCATACATGACTCCAGTAGTCCAGTATTTTCTGGTGTATGTGTCTAGCAAATCTCGTGTATCTGCAGTAGGAGAAAGACATGTTTCATGATTGTCAATAATTTGCTTGCATAAGTCAGTAAAGTTGCCCATTTTAAAGACCCTAGCGGTGGTAGCACAGACATGCCTGGAAATAGAAGTGAAAATAAAGACGTTTTTCTACTGGAGAAACTGACCTGCATCTCATTGACAGTGGTGAGAGCTACGGCTACAAGTAATACAGTTTGATTATAATTGAAAACCGTTCTCTAACACTCTAGTTATCGACATTTGCATTATTTCTTTTATTGAGAATAGGTACCAAGGGACCCCAGCCTATTATTATATGTTGTTCGGCGTTTTTGCTCTCTAGAGTGAAAATGAGAAAATTTAAAATATTGGTCGAATTTGCGATGATAAAGGCAGTTAGGACTGTAGTAACTTGGATCTCTGTCCAGTAACACAGACGAGTGCAGGTTGCGGTCAGCTAACTTGCTCTACAGCTCGCTAACATGGACACTGACCTATATGTGTCATTTTTATGATGTCTTGTTTACCTATGAGTAAGTTAGCGTCATCTGGCGCACACTTCATCACGAGACCCAGTAGTGACTCGTTTATTACACCTATGGTGAAGCGAGAGTCAACAATGCACATTTGTGTTGGTTTATAACTATTGGAATAATGCTTAACTTGTCCTCAAATTTAGACAAACTATTTAATTCTTAATCATTTGTCCCCTAGTTCTATGATTCTATTTTGTCCGTTGTCATGACACTGTGGTCTGATCATGAGATGAAGAACTCAAGTCGGTGTTTCTCATATACAAGTAGGCTTTGATAAATATAACACAATCTACTCCATCTTTGAAATATTTAGAGGCCATGTATATGTACATGGCTCCTAAATACCAATATTGTATCTCAGATTATGTTTCTCTGTATATGCTAAATATACTAATTACTAATGACACAAGTTATGAATATATAGACTAATCCAATCTCTAATCGAAAGTATGCCAATTCAGGTAATGTACCCAATTATGATAACCGCTATGAAACTTACTAAACTTAATTAATTCATCATGAAAATTGTCATAATTACGTTTCCATCTGTGCAGCTCAGAGTAACAACACACTTGATATACCCCTTGTAGGCTGTGATATAAACTTATGCAAGTTGAATAGAAACCTATTAATAAAGGCCTTATAGGTTGTTTCACCTGAAATCCGGCATACTTTCAGGTAACATGTGACCTTCACTTCGCTGAAGTACGTTATTCATGCTGTTACTCGCCTCGGGCGGGGAATATCGTGACGCTTTGTTGTCTCTCCAGGATTCTTCCTGCTCAATTCACTTGGCAAGCAAACACATCATACAAAAGTACTGGGGAAAATTTAATCATTTTTATTAGAATAGATACTTACACAAAATGATTCTGATGTGATTAGATGTCATAGAATGTCATAGACTGCCGCTGAGTGTGGTGCATGTCTTATGGTGTGTCTTATTTGCACCTGTGTAAGAGGCCTATTCAAATTTTCCTTGGGAACTCGTTCATTCGATATCCATGTAATATATATTTACAACACAAGGGAAGCAAAACATGCAAATTGCGACGCAATATAGATATTGGCAGTTTCGAAAAGGATTTCCTAGAAATGTAGGCTACTCTTTTCAGTTCAGTGAAGTATGCGTAGTCAAGCAACTAATTCTATTGGCGTTGACACCCCCCAACCCCCCCTCCCCAAAGCTTCCCCTTTCGTCCCTCCTCCTACACACACTGACACTTCCCCTCACCTGTCAAGGAGTGGTATCCGAACATCACAAAACAAATTAGTCACCACCCATACGTCACGTGCTACCTTCCGGAAAGTGAAAGCGTCTACGAAGACAACCCGGATGTGACGTACTGATTTGGCGGTACTCTTTAATAATGACCTCGTGACGAGACTTTTTGAAATATGATCACATTAGAGGCTACATATGACCTTAAAGTCCTTCAAAATAATTGGTAGGAATTACTTGAAATTTATAGAGGATATCCATGAGACTTTTTCCACACATTTTCTCGTGACACCACCTACATAAGAAAGAGGGAGACTTTACTTGTGTCCAAATTACCTTTATGTTACCGGTATGTTATTTTCAGCGGGATTATCCCATAGCTACGACCAGTGTCATCTCGTGGGACGGTCGAATCTAGGTTATAGAGATCACAAGCCAGCCGCGGAACACAACGCCGTAATTGCTTCAAATCTCGGGATCTGTGATCCACAGGCCTAGGCCTACTCCCCATATTGCAGGGAGACACGGACCGAAAATAAATCTCTGGGTTAGTGCTGCACGCTACGGATACCACCACTGCCGTCCTCTGTTGTCGCCCTTAATTACCTTTGGTTTTACTTATTGCTGTGTCATTAGATCTCCTGTTCCTGAAATATGAAGAGGCGGTTTTGCGTGCGACCGCAAACACACGCCGACAATCACACCCTTTCCGTCCGGTAACCAGCGACGCCGCCGGCGGAAGTGACGTCGCACGTTCTTCACTCGTCACTCAGCTCTCGTTATGTCCGCTCGTACCAGGAGGCGCGTTGTATTGCATACTGGGTGGTTTACAGGGTGGCGGGCGTCAATAGGGACCCGGAAAGGGGCGGGAGGGTACGACCAAATAGGTATGGCGGGTGAGAATGCGGGGGAGGTGTCTTGTTGTACCACACACCAACAGGGTACCTAAAACGTCCAACTCCCCTGTAGACGACGTGAGTCGTGATGCTGTAAATGGAGGTTATTGTGGTCACCCGTTGTGACAGGAGGCGTGATTAACCTAAACTTGACCCTGGTCGTGATGTCCCACTGACAAGTCATAAGCGGTATCAGGAAGCAAAGTGAAACTAGAGGTAAATTGACCAGAAAATAAAAGTTACAAGACTCAATATCATCAGCTGAGCAAAATTATGTAATGGGCAGGTGTATGGGAATCAGCTAAACCATAAAATACGACTTCGTAACCTACAGACAGGGTGAAAGGTCACAGAGTACTGTCCATTTCTATTTTCAAGGCCGCTTAAGAGTTAATATTTCTTTTGATCAAAAAGATTTACAGGCGACTTATCATAATATGGGAATAGAGGGAAACTATGTTCCGGTGAAAGGAAGTCAAACTTACGAGGTAAGGCTTGGAAAAATTACTGCCCAAGGCCCTGGCCGCGGGCAGTAATTTTTCCAAGCCTTACCGAGTAATTTTGACTTCCTTTCACTGGTACTTGGTTTCCCTATTCCTATATACCTTCAAATGTGGTTTAATAAGAGACAATCTGATTGGTCTAAATGTCAACCTTGGGTAGTATACGGCAACCTTGGGTAGTATACCAACCTTGGGTAGTATCAGATAGTTACTCCACCCCCCAGAGCGTGGTGTAAGCATAGAGTGTACAGCCATAGGTATATAGGAATCTGCAATATTCACCGTTAGAATGTACATGCACTAGTTTTACTCAAAATACAGGAAAGTCTCAAAACTTGTTTTCGAAATGATCATAACTGAATGACTTCTCACTTGGTATTTCACTTTCCATACCAAAACTAAAGCGTGTTGTATCCAATTATATCCATCCTGAATGAAAGGAACAGAAACATCCCTAGCTAGCTTCAAAGGTATGTGGGCTCGTGGTTATTATAGCAGGCATAGATTAGCCACTATCTCTGAATGCGCCCCCTCTCCCCCACCCGAAAGTATGTCTGACTGAGCATGACATTTGACGACTGCTAATGTCTAAATGGGTCTCCCATCTGCAGGCAAGTATATTCTGTAGCTGAATAACGTTTCTTGATACTACTCTGGTCATAATTGCTAATCGAGTTCAATAGAACCCTAATATCGGAACACCTCGTTAAGTGGACCATCCCCGCAAACCAGACCACTTCGGTCATGAACAGACAGTTCGTTCATTTAACGGGGTTCAAGTGTATTTTTTATTTTTGAAATAGACATGAACATGCCCTCAACGTCTGTCGTGACCCGACTTCCCATACAAATTCCTAGTGATAGAGCACCTTGTTTCCATATAGGACTATCTGGTATGGTGTAAATGTAGACGTGGTTTCAATATGATGGTGTTTAATAAGGAGGTTACATGGCTTTATGTGTTTCTTAAGTTGCCATGGAAGCCATATCGATCTCGAACATAGTGGTATGTAGATAATTTTGGGTTTGGGGGTTTTATTTTTCATTGATAATCGGGATAACCTACATCCATGTGTAACTCTGCAAATATTGTCTACCCGTGCAACACAGAGCGCTAATTACTCTACACAGACATTGGTGGCATTGATCAACATGATGCTAACATGTATTTCACCGGCGTAGTAAATCTACACGAAATATTTCAGGCATTAAATATAGACTAGGAAATCGAAACCAGTGCGCTAATCGCAGAAATCCCAGACAGTTCACATAAGTGTATAGAAGATCTAGATGAAAGTCAATTCTATATATTGTTAGGCGGAGTTGCCGTTTTTCCACTCGGATGTCGGATGTTATGTTCAGATTAGTTCTGTATTGGTCAGTAGCAATGTATGCCCTTACAACCCTTTACTTGTCAAACCCAATACAGACAAAACTAGAATGTTTAGGAAATAGTTCTTGATCACTACATGATACTCTACAATAAGAAGCCATTTGGGAACTTGACAAGGACATATCTGATTAGCTCTACCTCTTTGACAATCTCCATGGAGTTGGAGGTACAACAGAGACAGGGATAATTCATTGGTGTACTTGTCGGATGCGGTATTGTGCCTCGCCCCACCCCGACACGGCGTACATTGAGGGCTGCGTGTGGGTAAACAGACGGGGAGTGTTTTGATAGGCGTCGGGCGTGTTGGCCTGAGGTAAACCTGTAGGGTGGTGGCGGCACGACGGCACAGGCGTGCACACCTGTATGAAGGCGTGTCCTCCAGGGTTTCCCACCTGTGTGCACTACTAGATTTAGAGTATAATATACTGGTAATAAGGAAGCGAATACCCTAAAGGCCCGGTCCCACTGGTGCGATGCGATCGTCGCACACGTTTTATAGTCCCATAAACGTCCCCACGGCGGGGTTTATGACCCCTATTGCGAGGAATTCATCGCACTCAATTGCAGGGAAAATTCAGGGTATTCACTGATGCCATGGATTCATTGCATCGCTTCTGGTACGGTAACTGGAAAACTCTACCCGTAGTTGTCTGGAGAACTCGACCAATTTTGGAGAATTCGGTTGGAGAACTCGATACTTATGATTAGGACATTTCCATATAGAATGAAAGGTCTGACTAGTTAGAGGGATAGGTTTAGGTTTAGGATTAGGGTTAAGGTTAGGGAATAGGTTAGGGTTAGGGAAAGGGTAATGGTTAGGGTTAGGAAGGGTTTTCTGTTTGTTTTCTTCCCCAGAGAAGACCAAATTTGAAGCCAAGATAACATATTTATTACTAGATATAGTATTTATTCACAGTTGAGACACTTGAATACAGAAGGCTATAAATGACTATATCTGTACATGTATACACATACACACATAGATATGTACTTACATATACATATCCATACAAATGCCACATACATAGACGATATACATACATACGCACATGCAAATACATAAACTGTATGCACATAGCTATTTCAAAAATATATAACCCCATAATATACAAAACGCTTGTCTCTATACCCTAATCCTCACTTCTCTTGTTCCGTACTGTTAATCCTTTTTTAACCACTGGTGATATGCTCATTGAGAGGTCACTGAGAGGTCAATATTGGAGCCTCTAGATATACTCATGGTCTATACACGTATCACACTCTCCTACCGCCATCCCCTGAACGTGGTTCGTGTACATCGTCAACTGCCCGGATCCTCCTGGCAGAGTCCGCCCACATCCAGTGATGCAGAGTGATGGCGGCTTGGGATGCTGCCAGTTACAATACACTCTACTTTATATAGTACGCCGCGGTATACATAAAAGGCCAGCGCTGTGGGTACACTCACCAACCCGATGTACTGACCAGGAACTGTTTCCTGATAGATCACAGTCAAGTGTGGAATTATTCTCTGATGTAAACATCCAAATAGTGTCCAAATATAGTACTCGTGGTTCAATATGTGACACGGATAGGTGAGACATTTAGCGTCAGTGGTGGGTGATTTGATTGGTACTTGGTTATTAGCGGGTTTGACGTCCATATGTCACAGCAAAAAATACAGGTAACAATTCAATTCGTTCACCCTGGTCCAGTTTTCTCATTTATATGAGGCATGGCTTGGCCTTCTAGGACTGAATCCACGGATTCTCTGTTGCTGTAGATGAATCACAAGACATCTGTCAGAACCCCAAAAGAGATAATGATGAAGAATAAAGACGAAGAAGTATTTACAAACGTTGAAGAAAAAAAAGAAAACAAGAACAGAAACCAGAGAAAATAGTTCCCCAGAGTTTGTTGTGGTGCCTACCTTTGGTGCTTCAGAGAATTCCATACTAAATGGCATACTAGTAAAAAAGAATGCCTAGTATTCAGTTCACCTCCTTGTCGAGGAGTTGTCTGTTGACGCCTACATCTGAGTCCACATTACTTTGTTTTCCCTGCAGGTACAAAAGGAGACAAAGGTGCTTGGTACAAGGAGAGGTGACCTACCTCCAAAGGAAAGACAAAAAATAGAGGCGTGTTTGCATCAGATGTTGATACTTACTTGAATATACTACGTTTAGCTGGTGGTCTGAGTGTCAAGTAAACCTTCCAGGATTGTTCTTCCGTAGTTTGACATTTTCTATATGTCCTTTGACTTCATGTTTTTATACCGACATTTTTTTTTGCATCATCTTAAAGAGAGATATTTTACATGACATTACATGACAAATACACAACAGCACGGTATGGGACAGTACATTGCCAACAGTACTATTGTTACATTCATCATCTTCTTCCTCACCATCACATAAATTACGTCCCCAAGGTTTGTCAGCAACCAGCTTCTTACCCAATGTTAGGATATTAAACCCACCTGCCAATAGCTTTTCAAAAGATATTTATGTACACGAATTTGTGCATAAATCATAGAACTCGGCTTTGAGACCCTCTTTCAACGATTTGTTTCGTGTATTGAACATGATATAAGAGGGGTTTATAAACTCAATAATTCTATAAGTTTGAGGAAAATAATATTACTTTGACTTCCCTGCATTTAATCAAAATATGATAAAACGAGGTGATGGCAATGGATGCTTGATCGCAACCTTGTACCATTTAGTGTTAAAACACATTAGTATATTACCATTTATTTCTTGCAATAGCAGATATGCAACTCTGAATCTATATATGACATATGCGTGAGTCTGAGTTGAATGGTCTGGAGAGTCTTTCAGTGATTCAAGTACAATGTAAGAAATTAATAGGAAAAAAGAATCAAAATGAATTGTGGATGCAATATCCAACTTAAAGACACTCAAGTCTATAATAGAATATTGCGCATGCACAATCCAGTCAGACTGAGACTCTCACGGTGCAACTAGACTGGCTGTTAACGCATCTCAAGAAGCAGAGAATAAATCTCTAAATAGTGAAACTCGTGCTGTCCGTTAACGGCATGTCAAACCAAGACCTGAGCTTTTAGCGTTCAAATTGCGACCATTTATATAGGTAACCATGGACGTCATCATGCATTAGCGTCACATTCTCTACTAGAAGCTACGTGATTATACCAAATTAAAGCTATTCTCGTACAGTGATTGCTTTATATTTTCGTCTGATCTCTCTGATTTAAGTAATAGGGGACAGGAGGGCTTTTTGCCTGGCGGCCAATTGCCCCCTCGAGACCAAAACATTTAGCGCCCCTTCTGGCTTGGCTCTGAATTATCAATGGGCAATATAGCATATATATAGTTTGTCTCTCCAACTAGTGGTTTCATCTCACGAGTTACACTGGAACTTCCGGATGATCATGGAGCTAGGATACGCTCTGTTCCCTATACAATAATATACATAATTATCTCTCATGGCTTTGAGTATACTGCAATACCCGGTACTGCTTACACAGAAGATTGTCATTAAAGAGATCGGCCTGCAAGGCCATCCTTCTGTTTACTTCCCATATGGACAGGGGCATAGATGGCGAACTCTTTACTACTTCTAGGTTTGCCTTCTGAGGCACAAAATGAGTCATTAGTGGGATGTATATACATGTACAGGCAAACTGCACCCAACAGCTTGTTTACTCCAGTATCTTCTCTTTAAACTCTATTGTGTGTGTGTGTCTGACACTTGAACAGATTCACCTCAGGGGAACGCGAGGACTTCGTGGCACAGTTTATTTAGTTTTCCAAAAAAATTAAACTTTTTTAAAAGGAAAAGAGAAAATGGAGGTCTCTACATGCTTACTTGAGAAACATCCTAGGAATGCCAATGGAAGTGTTTAGAAAGGGCTGTAGGCCACTAGAAAACATCCGTTCCACTGAAATATATCCCCAGGGCTACTCAGATCACTAATGATTGAGACCAAGGACCTGAGTACAGGAATCTAGATCGGTGTTCGCCTCGGGATACAGGAATAGCCTCATGAAGCATTCAACCCACCGAAATTCCGAATGTCTGCTTTGAACCTGGAGAGGTGTTGGGAGGTTTGGAAAGGTGGGGGCGCGGGCGGAGGGGTCTTAGCACGTGACTGCAGACTACGTGCTGCCACCTTGTTCTCGTCACACTTCACTTGGTTACGGATCCTGATCTGCGCACATATCACACAGGGAGACTTGTGGCGTGTCCTGTTCGGCAACTTTTAGGTGACGGGGTGACGGATTGAAGCGTCGACCGTGACTCGGCTGAGGAACCAGGTTAAGGGTCCTCGAAGAACACCCGGGTCCAGGCCCAGTAGAATCAGCCCCACCCCCTACCGGCGCCATGTGATACCCAGAGGAAAGGAACCTATTGTTCCCACATGTTTACCCCCTCTTTTGATGCACCGTCTCCCCTGGTCCTTCCTGCTCCAAGAGTGCCCTAGGCTCGTAGGAACATCAATTCCCCTTCAGTACTTAGGTAAGTACCTCGGGTAATACCCTATTCATTCACCTGTACCCCATTTATCCCCCACTCTGCCATCGCATCCGCCAACACCTTCCCTATGCAGGGACTAGACCACACATACCTTCACATACGCTGGCATGGGTGTGTGGTGTGGTTCAGTGTTTTGATTCTTGAATGCATATATTGTGGTGACCAAGGGTTTGATCATCATTACTTTGCTATATTTCGTTCCTGATCATAGATTCAAATTCGGTGTGATATATCCCCGGTAATTTCTATGACGCAAAACGTTAAAATTCAAAAAGCGTTAGGAAATGTGGCGTGGACGACCTCGCCATAACTTGGCCTACGTGTACCAGTTATTTGTTTATATTTTCTTTGTTTCGTATTTATCCACACTCTCCAGTTTTCTCCTTATCATACTTTTCTGTTCAACAAAAAGGGGATATAGTGAGAAAGGTCATCTCGGGGTACCCTAAAAAGTCTGCTCAACAACAAGAGTTGGGTTTACCTTTCCTGCTGTGCATTTACCCAGAAATATACCGTGTTTGGTGACACAATGAGTCTTTGTTGGTGTTCTGCACGTTGGTTCATTGCCTAAACTTTAAGCTTCGAGATTCCGCGTTTCAAACTTTATCTTATTCCTGTTGTCAATACCAGACATCCTAGCCATAGTTCTTGCTGGAAGGGTTATCAAAGACCGAGATATAAGTAAAACAACCAAATTGTTTGCACTGGATAGGAGCAGGGATCGAGGTCCTCTAAAGGGTTCTTTCTATCCTTAAAATGAGGCTGGGTCTTTTGCATTCAATTAAAACCATATTATATCAAGAGAACAAGCTACATCTAGGACTACCCTCTAGCTGTCCTTTTCAGAGGACAACTTTGGACGAGTTAGTACAATTTGGAGGAGAAGTCCCACCTTCAGGATTTTGTGCCAAAACTTGATCCTGTCCTTCACTTATCCTGGCCTTAGGTTTGAAAAGTTTATTCAACTGTCGGTCCGAAGATCAGTTCCAGGACATATTCTGTATTTGTCAACGGACCCCTGGTTCAGAGCAGCACTGGGCTATAAAATACGAGACCTAATTTGAACCGACCTCACGGTACTGAGCTGGAATGCTTACCTCAAAGATGAAACTTTCCGTAATATTCTCACAGATTTCATCTTGTCTTGATATTATAGTGGCTGATATAACTGCTTCAAGTCCGCGTAATTCTGTGTCCGATTTTCTTGCTGGTAATTCAGGAATATTTAGATAGATGTAGATGTATACATACTTATGCTCATAATGACGTTAAATTCTCAAGCTGTTGACAGGTCAATAGCCTGGAAATTGTCATGAGTGGTGCCACCTATTGTTTTAAACGTCACACTAATCCCGCCCACAGCATCCTTTTCGCTTTCCGGGTCACATTGATTTGCCTCAATGGAGATGACCGTCTTCTCATCAGTGATTGTTTCCCGATGCTGGTGAAGGGTTTGTGGGTATTGTTGGGGCTGAGATGTGCCGCAGCAGGTGATACCTGCTGGATACAGGTGGGCTGGCAGAGGATGACGTTCATGGTTGCCTGCCTCCCCGACCTCACATTGCTGACATGCCAGGCATGCCTCTGTCCGGCGAACAGGCGAAGGTTTCGTGTCAGCGCAGTGTATGGGGATGGGATAAGGTTTTACCTCGCTTTTAATGTCTATTTTTCTCTTCCCTGCCTTGTGACTGAACGTCTAGAACATTGCCTACTCAATAAGACCTCTATGTAGCAATAGAGCAATCCAGAGAAGGTAGTTTATCCTAGTACCACCACATGGTGCTTGTGGTACTATCATGCATATGTCACTGTAAGATCCAAAGCAATTTCCATCAACCTTTTCGGTGAGAAAGATAAATTTAGCAAACTGCAGGGGGCTACCAAGATAAGTTATGTCTCAGGGTGTTCGCCCTATGTAGGTTTAAAAGAGTCTGACACTCCTGATCTGATTCAGACATTCTGAAAGCGTACCTACAGCTTTATTTTTGCCTCATAAACACTGTCGTTGTTATGTATCATATGCTTTTATAACCATTCGGTCTACCTTGAGTTTCATACTTCTGCAAGGTTTTGAAGCAGTAATTCTAGATCTTGATACAAATATTTGTTTTTGGCTGTCGACTGTGGCAGCGCCTTCAAATAGTTACCCTACGCATTGCTGTATAGGCGTGTGGAGAGTTTTATTATACATATCGGGTACGGATCGAGAGATGGTTTACATGCGTGTATATCTATTCATTCATATGAGGTTGCACGCATGAGCCCTGCCGTCGGTGTCATTTTTCTATGTAGATCTTACTCACTGGAACGTGTTGTTTGTAGTAATTACATATCCACGTACATAAAACCAAGACTGAGGTTCATCTAATATTCTATCGAGAACAGTGATAGAGAACCAAGTAGTCTATTATCTGTATATTTAAGGATAAAGGAAACAGAAGTGCATCGCACGCATGTCTTTTTTATCCTTGAATCTAGATTCTTCGAAAGAAGTTCTGTATATATTTGCTTTACGAGGCAACTACACGGAGGTAACTTTATATGGACATGTTTTGGAGATTGGCCACTTCTGTGTCTGTATGTACACTGGAGACCTGCCCACGATGTGTGACGTAAGGCTTGATCATTGTGAGGATAGGGAAAGTATTAGGAGAAAAATGAGGTGAATGATAGAAAGCACAATTCCCATCTGCTATGCCTGTCTCTTGTATCGGGAGTGTAGACAAAATTGTGTTTCCACTCAGGTTTTACAGTCTGCTGCCCACCTGTCAATATGACTGCCTATATGTACTGTACATATATACTGTACACAAAGTATGTTTTACTCCACAGCCCCCCCCCCCCCCCATTCCCATACACATACATCACCTATTTTGGCACATGCTGGTAGTGCGAGGCCTGTTCTGCTCTGATTGCGTTGGTCCCCTTGCCTTGCCACATCTACATCCTACCTGGACTGTCCATACACCTCAATGAGGCTATATTGTGAAGGGACTCGTCAGCCCCACGGACGCCTTATATGGTAGCGTTGATCCGACGCCTCTACACCTGTGATATTTAGATGGGATTTCAGCAACTTCCTTATAGATGATGAGGGTGATTAACACAGCAGGTGTTCACTAGATCCTATATGAATTAATCTTCACAACCGTGGAACCTATAATCCCATGAGCAGCGTAGTGATTTAATCAAGCGAATGGTTGTTGTATTTAATCAATGTTGTATGAACAATAAACACACCATTATATGATGCTAACTTATATACTCCATCATATTAAATGAGTACAATATATAGCATACATTAAAAAAATAAAGTCTAAGAATGAGGATCTTCGGCAGGTATTTCTGGTTAAACATGGTTAACTATGATTTTCTTTAAGTAATCGCTGTGCCAAGATATATAAAACTGCAAGCAAGTTTAGTGAATCTGTCAATTAAAAATAGGGGTAAGTCGTACAAGAAAATGTATTTCTGAATACGATTGTTGCGTGAATTGATGACGTGTCTTGTTGAACTAGCAAAATTCCCGTTCCAATTTTTGATACCAGATGATGAGACGGATGGAAAATGAAGTCGCGTCAACTGTTAACAGATTATTCAATGTCTCTCCCATTTTCCCAGTTTTATTTAGGTGTAGCATAAGCCGAAGTGTTTTTGCAAGACAGTAATATGCGCCTGTTTTAATCCCAAGCAGCAAGATATCTCTTGAGAAGAGGGCCAAGTTATTTCAACAATATAAATCCGAATAATTTGGACCACGTATAATGACAAAATCGAAATATAAAAAAAAATTCTTCACGAGAATAAGGTTAATTCATTTCGTCCTTCATTGCAGTGGGCGAGGATGGGCGATAACTTCCAATAAGCATGTGATAATAACAATCTAACATACATGTTTTACTTTAGATAGTTCTTAATAAGAGAGGAATCTGGTCTGAGACTGAATGGAAAGTGCTATATTAGTGAAATGTGTTAACCTTATTAGGGCGGCATGTCGTACCGCGTTTGTTTGGATAAAATATTCCACGAGCCCCAAACAAACACGGTATGGAATGACGTCCCAATAAGGTTAAAACGTTTCACTTGTATTATATACCTATACACATCGATAATTACTTAGATGTTTATAAAAACGTGATGATATCGAACTGCTCCTCAAAGTGTACTGGGTGGATGTCAGTCGGCACTGTGTTCACCTAATTTTCGTTTAAAAAGATTTTAAACGCTTTTGATATGAGCGTTATTTGTAATCATCTCATTTTGAAATTTTCAGTACGAATTTCAGTCCGTATAATATATATTTCTTTTTAGTTACGTATTTCCTTGTTAAATGCAACCAATTGTATTCAATGTATGGTGGTACGTGTCAACTACCACATCTCTAGCAAAAGGTTAGTATTTACAGTATTTTCTGGCATATGTATATAATACTAGGAATCGCCCTATGGAGTTTAACGACAGTCTGCGTACAGCCGGGATGAGATTTATTCCGGAATATTGATTTTGTGCGAGTCATTTTTTTCTACAAAATCGACCCCATGTGGACATGCAAGCGTAGCTGCTTTTAGACTGAGGATGGAGTTTGAGAGCTTACCTCACCTGTAGGGCCGCTTCCTACCAATATAAACCTAATAAGACCTCACCGAGTGCATATATGGTGATGCGCGGATGATACTGACACCGGATTCATACCTCAAGGGGGATTTCCTTTACATAAAAGGACATCGCTGGTTTGCTACAGTCACAGTCTAGCACTGGTGCAATAAGCAAACGCTTCCCCTTCATAAAAGCTGCTGCAAGTGGGGTACAATTGCGATCGGGAGTTTAGATTTTCTTAGCACCTACATGGCACGAGTGTAAATTAAACTCCAACTGCGTCGTTTTATTGTTGAGTGCTGTGTTAGCTGTGATGTGCTTGGCCACTTCAGAGGTCGTTCAAGCAGAATGAACTTAGTGGACAGAGGCAAATGTGTGACGTACTTATACCACAGTGTCCACCACCCGATTTGTCTTTCCTTCTATAGGATTAATTGTGTTTAGGAATGCCAATGTGTGAACGTGTTATTTCTAGATTTGTTTGATAAGAGTACGTAGAATCCAAAATATTTGAAGTACCCCATAGCTTTCTGTATAATCACACCCTACTTGTTCTATGAGAACAATCTCATTTAGAATCAACGACCAGAATCTAGATGAACAAACCCTAATATAGTGTGGTTTTGACGCCATCTCGACCAACCGCCAATGCTACAACCGCCTTGTGTAAGACAAATTTAACCCCACACTTCCCACGGACCTCTCCCTGTGAGAGGCGGGTATGGGGACGGACTGTGACGTGCATGGAGAGTTAACTGTGCTTGGAGACTCGTGTGGTTGTTTGATTACGCGATAGCTGTTTGGACGTGACGTGTGTGAGAGATGGCGGAGGTGTGTAGACTGGTTAGAGGGGACGAGGGACACGGCTGCAGCGACCAGACTACTGCAGAGAAGAAGGAACACTGAGCATTACTATAAACCGCCCCCTTACCACCACCACTTTGAAAGTTGCATCCCGTCAGTTTCTACTTTGAAAATTCATCGTCCAGCGGAGGCTATATTCTCATTGCACCACCCTTACTCTGCCATTGCGCAGAAAAATACTTCTGATAGACTGAAGCTCAATTGCTCCCCTTCCGATTTTACTTTCCCTTCAATATTCAAAAAATAACTTCTCCAAAATACCCCTTTTCCTGTGCTATAAGCTCACCCTTCACAATACTACTACGGAGACGGATGGGGGGTAAACCAAAGTACCTCTCCCTCCCAAACATGAAAGGCTATGGGGGCATTGCCCTTTGACCTCATACCTGCCACTCTCCTTCAAATACATATCTCTATGAGATTATCTACTGAGGTCGGGGACGGTCTATAGACGGTCAGTGGGATCAACAAAAAGCGATCATTTAATGGACGGCCATCTAGCATTCAACCGTCTCTGTCTGCTGTAAATTAAGGGGGAAGCATGGTGTATTTTTAGGAGACCTTCTGCCCATCCATACTCTCAAATAAGCATTACGTTCTACGCAGTGAGATCGACTGACCCAGATCGTTGCTATGAACATAGAGACCACGAGCTGAGAAAGATGTAGCAATGTTTTCTTTTCATAAACAGCGCAGGCACTTGGCTGGGTGTCAAATAAAAGATGCAAGGATATCAATAGCTACCAGAGATTAGATTAACTGGCAGAATTACATTCACTAGTTTTTCCCAGCAGAAATACGATAAAGATGGCTGGAATTAAGTCATGGCCCGTGGCCAGGTATGTAACCATTTCGAGAAAAAAGTTCTCCCACACATTTGTTTTTTTCATAGACATACCATTCCAGCCAAGATATACTATCAAACAAAGACTATCAAAATAACGATACAAAATATTTGTGTAGTGATGTCTATAGGCCATGTGGTCCTGACACTCTTTGTCATTAATTGTTCACCTAAGCAGTCATTAACATTATACAAACTCCAGCATTTGTTATTTCAAGTCTATTGTTTCACGTTTTGGCTGGTTTTGGCTGGTCAGTGCCACCATGATACATAAAGGGCTAATTGTGATTAATTAATCCCCCAATGATGAACAACTCTAGTCATTTTAACCAGTAGAATTGGCATCCTCTTCAGATAATTGCATTTCTTCAAAGGATAACTATTGTATACATACCCAGCTAAACATCGATTATTTTCCCCCCAAATCTATCACTGAGTACTCCCCCATATGACCAATTTATCTCTCCTGACAGTCAGCAGACTAAACCTCACACAACTCACCAGAGAATAATGCCAGTCTATTTGGTCCGCAGTTTGAAGCCATATAAATCCTCCAGTATGTTAGCCGTACTACCTGATTTATATCCCTGTTTGTATTTGACAAGCGGGATATACGCTATTGCCTTTATGGTTTATGGTGTGTCACTGGGTCTGCTTTTTCTGATTTGAGAATCCGTTTGGGGCCATCCATGAATTACGTACGCACTGGGGGATGGGGTAAGAATTTTATGGAACGTTTGCGTATCCCCCTTCTTTTTTCTATGGCGTACAATATTAATAGGGGGAATCGGGAAGGGGTCAAACGCAATTGATTTACAGATTAAAAGACTTTGCTTATTGCCTTTTATGACAAGATGCAATTTTTTAAAATCGCATTTATGTACGGTACATTTCTTCAGAATTAATTACAAAAATATTCAGCCACATAATCCAAACACCAAGTAAGGTGTGCATGGCCATGTTGAATCCTCGCTTTCCCCGAGCTTTTGAGAAGGTCAAGTTGTACAGGGCACATAGCTATTGCGTTATTGATGCAGCCACCCCCCCCCCCCCCCCCCCTTGGACGTTAAACAAAACACTAGATGGCGGGTCCAGGAATCAATGGATTGAAAATAGTTCTTTTTGGTTTGCCATAAAAGGATTTTATCCTTGTCTCGTGATTATCTATGGAATATGGCAGCAGAAAATAGTGGTTGACTACAGTGGCACTATCTTACAATTTCCTGGCAGATGATGGCGGAACTAGCAATCACTGTTATATATATGTATGTGCGTGGTACATGTGGCGGGTTGAGGAAAGTCACAGAGGCACATTCCCCGTGAGGCAACATGGAGCCAGTGGTGACATTGATAGCACGGTGTCGCACACCTCTCCTGCTCCAGGTACCGAGTCCACACGGCCGCACAAAGACACCAACATGTCCCACTCTGAGAGGTGCATACATGTCAAGCCGGGAGGAGCGGGGCACGTCTTGACACTTCAAAGCATTCCTGGAGGAATTCCGGCCATGGTGAAATCTTGAAAAATAAACCTGAGGCGCTTGCGGAATATATCCAATATCCATGACTTTATTAAATTTGCTGTACATATACGTGTGGACATTCATCTTGCGTGGCTCCCCTAAGGATTTACTAGTCTTTCGCCAAAGAAATGAATGGATTTTTTTTCAGGGAATAGGGTACACTCCTTTTTTGACAACAAGTTCTGCTTTGCCGCAGTTTCTGCTGCCTATAATCAACATTGGTGTCTTTTTTCAAGTAATGCCTTTACTTCCGCTGTAATCGACTATCATGTTACGTTTACTGTAATTTGGAGGTACTCTAACGAGCAATAAGGAGTATGGTACCTAGAGCGAAACGCACATACTGTCAGGTTTTATCTTAAGGGTTTCTTGTGATTTATATTGTTCTTAGTTCGTTAAACCAAAGCTCACTCAGTCCTCAGAACTCCCGTAATTTTCTTATACATGTATATGTATGTATATATATGATAAACGAAATTGGCGAAAAAAATTATTAGCTTCTTTGCACTGTATATAATTTTTGCAGTGTTCTCTGCATTTTGTACCAATTAAATCAGACTAATCGAGTTAGGTAAACAATCTTGGATTTTGCACTAACCTATTACCTGCAATCCCGTATCTAAGTAGATACTGTCCTCGTCCATCTAGAATATTTATATTGATATTATTGCATTCTAATTGAATCTCTCAGAACCTTTGCTGGCATTGAAATTGAGGTGTCCTAACATCATTTTTTGTCCGTTTATTGCACCCCTGTTTGACTCTTGTAACCCTGTCCACGTACCACTTCGCGCAGGTGCACTATCGTATTGACTCAGGTACTCGGACATTTTCTGGATCAGTGTTTCCCCAAGGATGACTGTTGAAGACAATCTAAATGCGGAGCACGTCAACCATATCATTTCGTTATATCAAATAAATTACGGATATTTTGCCTCTACGAATCAGCAGACTATTTGAAAGCTGTAATTCTTGGAACTGTGGTCGTGACAGTAATAACTGAAATCTCAGTGCCTTATAAACATCGCAGAGGAAGCTCGTAATAGTAAAAACTCGTCGAGTGCAATCAATGATGTCATTATATAGGCATGACCTTTCATGTCCCCTTTTTAACCCCTGCAACGGCCATGCATGTTGGTTTGATCGGGCCCCTGCTCGTTTGTCCGGAAGGGGAAAAGAAAACAATGAATCAACAGTTTTCTTTTAAGAAGGCCGTTTTATGGGGTTAGGTTTTAGTCATGGGGACCCCATTGTAAAAATAGACAAACAAGCATACACACGAAGACGCTGAAATAATCCTATGGACTCCTCTCGAGTCGAGGTCACGAATTTCCCTGACGTGTAGGGCCGGTTCCTAAAAGCAAGTCAGTCTTCAACAATTCTTAGAGAACTTGTGAATATCAGGATGTACATATGTTTTCACCGATCAAAATGGAGACTGATATTGTGATTTCCCATTTTCTGTGGCTCATGGTGCTCCAAGAAAGACAAACAATTAAGGTAAATGTTTTGGTCATTTTTAGCACGTGTTTCCCCAGGTGGCCGCCTTTAAATATTCGCCGCGCCTCGTGTCATCAAAATGTAACACACTTTTCTATATTTTCAAAATACCACTGATGTATACACTTATTGAAGAGAAACTAAACCAATGGCATCCGGAGAAACACTTTAAGACAGTATTTACCTTTCTACATATGTATGTAGATTGAATAATTAAAAATGAAAGATTTTTATGCGTATTGTGGTTGGAGCTCTGACAACAGTGCCATGCATATCACAGTAAGATGACATGAGATAAGGATAGCAGAAGAAGTTTTGCATTGGAATGAATGAGACCAAGACATCCAATATCTTCTGATTTGCAAGGCGAAAGCGTTAGTACTGCGGCGAGACACTGTAACTCGATTTCTCTGCTAATGATTTATATCAAATACACATGTAGATCAAACCATTATATATCAGCATCCAGTAGGTCTATATACATGTATAATAAAGTATCTTTGGTTGCTACATTGCCTACAATATTAATAGGATTCTATCTTTCATATACACATGTTCTCCTCAAGTGAATTGACAGTAAAACAGTGATGTTGAGTCTGATTCACTGAGAAGATACTGAATGAGATTCTATTGTTACTTTTTACCTCCATTCACTATATAATTGTGTATATGGTTACTTTTGGAATTTACCTTTTGTACATTATCTTAACCTGGTATAAACGTCCATAGGCTTAGCATTAGGAACTCGTTCTTGACGGTCTTGAGAGTACCGTAACTCGTACTTAACGGGTGATAAACAGATGAATATTTCCAGGCTAAGATGAAATCAAAAATATATTCGTGCTTGGTCTGAGTCCCTGTTCACCATCTCGTTTGGAATGCTTCCGATTATTCACTCGACTATCGCCCCGTTCATATTACTGAGCACTCCGAACTCAATGGCGAACAAGGACACATACCAAACACTTATCAATTTCTTTCTTACTATTATTTTTTACAACCATGCATGTGTATGCCGCCTCAAGATAGCTCCAGGCAATCAATTTGCTACCTTCCATACTCGTTCTACTAATGAGTACTACCCCTCAGGGTTCGGTTGGGAAAAGAGAATGAATGGTCAGGCTTGAGCGACTAGAGTTCTTTCTTCGATTAGGGGACAGTATTTCATCTATGGTATATATTTTCTTCCATTATCATCATATTAAACCCAACTCAGCATGACAGGTCCCTGGTTGTTGCTGTGGAGGCCTCTCACTACGACCACTATATTAAAATCATCAATTTACTAATGAACTATACTGTAATTCTGTTTACTGAATGATCTTTTTCTAATTGATGAGGAATTAAGTCGCCTAATCGTATACATGTACATTTATACACATTTGTACACATACATATACGTACACACACACGCACGTGTACACACATAAATATATATGTATATATGTATATATATATATATATATATATATATATACATACATATATGTATATATAGGCACATGGTAAGACAGTTGGCAAGAGGACGATGTACATACCATCCGAAACCCGGAGTACCATGAACCCACACCTCGGAGAGCACCCATTTCTATACGTCCAGCGTGCAGCAAACTGAAGCGGCGCCAACGCATGGCTGGTAGGGTCATGCCCATCACTTAAACAAATAGAATAGACGTCGCTCTATATGGGGGTTGCGACAGAATGTTCACTAGATGGCGCGACCATGTGTGCAGGAAAAGAAGTTCAGCTTTAGCACTACCTGTGAACTGCGTAATAGACCAGATTAACCAGTGTTGACGCATATCTCGATATCCTAATTAGATCAAAAGTTTTTGAATGTTCATTACTTTTTTACGAGAAATAGTTTATGAAGGTTACAATTGTCCCTAGGCATTTCGCAGGTCGACGGTATTGCCCTCTAGTCAGAGAATGGTAATGCTCTAATCTAAATCCCAGAATAGCAGATTTGGAGACACAGGGCATATGTTATCTTCCTCCTCCCCTGGCAGAGAAGCAAATGCTGTCTGCAATATGTGTATCCAGCATGATAGACATTGACGAGTTACTACCATACTCGACCAGGGATGATGGTCGGCCAGATCTATGTGTATGACATTTCAAGAGGAAATCGAGCGGGATAACGTCTTCTACAATGGAATCACTTGGGACAATTTGGCCGCTGTTACCGTTCGATCATGAAAATGTCGCTCCCTAAACTACGTTACATTAAAGAGTATAGCTTTCTCTATACTCGTTAGTTACATGTAGCATGTAGGCTTCTATCTACGAGAATCATTAAGAATATATGTTTGTTAATGACATATGACTAAAAATTAAATATATATTCATACAATTACATAATTCTTAATCCATCGAGGCTGTCCCCTTGATATGAGGTTACACACAGTTAGTAATTTTCGAATTGGTTCGAGAAATGCTTATTATAGGTCAAACTATGCACATCATTTCTGCACATCAGTGAAAATAGATAGGCTTGTAAACATCCATTGCAAGTAATAGAGCTACAGTGTTCAGTGGTGACCGTACCTCCATCCTCCCTACAGACAGGAACCTGCCGTCCCACCACCTCTCTGTCCATTGTAGCTTGGGTTTCCTGAGATATTATACTTTTCAAATGTCATGGAACTGCACAAATAATTTGCCTTTCTCTTTTGTGTGCTTTACTCGTGCCGGACTTACCAGCAGTGGGGGGAGTCAATGCAGATATTGTGGGGCTCTCTACCTGCCCACTAGAGAAAGAATGTGCTGGTTTTCTCTACACATCGCCTATTGTTAGGCTTCATGAAATAGGAAGTTAAGTAGATTTGGAATTCACACTGCTGTGGGGCATAGGAAATAGAGGCCACGTACGACGTTGATAAACCATCTATCTATAAGATTTCCTTTTTTAACAGCTGCCAAGATATACCTGCTCTCAGATAACCATTGTTAAATACGAGAATACAGTCATGATATGAGCGAGTACTGCTACCATAATAGAGAAATATGAGTGGATGCTTTGTGTCAGGCCTATGTATTGCCGAGGGATGAACGAGGGACGCATCGGACTGATTGATTGATCAATGATCAGGGTTCGTACAGAGCCTGGGAAACCTGGAAAAGCCTGGAATTATGCTTTTGGATTTTCCATGCCTGGAAAAGCCTGGAATTCTCACAGAGGGCCTGGAAAACCCTGGAAGAGCCGGGAAAATTCAATTTTGCATAAAAAGAATTTTTAGTCTATGAAATTCTGGTCATTATTAGCTTTCCTTAACTATGTTAGCTGGTTGCCTATGAGATTTTAGTGACTTGGATTCGGTAGCTCCAAAAATCCTTTATTTGACCATGTTTAGCAAATTACTAATGATATGGAATGGATTTGATTATTTGTCTTCATATATAAAAGTGGCAAAATAATTTTGAAGATATCTATCCCAAACCACTAGGTAGTAAGGAAGACTAAATTTGGTGATGAATCAGACATGGTTACAAAAACAGTGACCAGATGTGCCTGCAAAAACAATATTAAAGCCTGGAAAATGCTGGAATTTTATTGGGCTGTCTATGTACGAACCCTGAATGATGCTTGTAATTATATTCCCTAAGTACTTGAATATCAAGCTAAGTGTGGGATTAAAAGCTGCAGCTTGATATAGGTCACGGCACTGCCATTTTCGAATTATTCTGCGGAAACGAAGTGATACAGGAATGAACCTTTCTGCATTTATTTGGATGTACTATTTGCGGCTGGAATCTGTCACTCATTGTGAAGTGGTCTCCCTCACTGTTGAAAGGCACGTCGCTACACAAAGTACGACAGAACCGAAGCGCACTAAAGTTACTGTAATGTTACTGTCTTCTGCTATTAATAAACGTTGGAGATTCCCGCAAAAGAATTTGTATAAGCTTTGTATCAGTCCTATCGTCAAGGTCTCGAGGGGGAGGGGGTAATTAACTGGCCAAGGGTGTCTGTCCTGCTGAGAAGTGAAATTCCCCACACGTCCACGGTCGACTGACTCGCTCTCACAGAGCTCGCAGTGTGTAGTCTGCACTACTCGTGCCAACACTGTGTGATTAGCAGTCTCGATCGATCCCTGGCCGGCTGGTTCAGCTGTTGCAGTTCCCGGGCGGGCTTGGCGGGGGGGGGGGGGGGGGTGCCGGGAGGCGGGCGGGGGTACGGGGGTGAGGTCGGAGTTTTAGTGTTTCTGTAACCACCCCACACGACATGTAGCCACAGCTCGTGGATTCCACACTAGGATCCCGGGTGTGGATCCCTTCTTGGCCCACGGCCAGGTCACTCCGATCTCCTCTCCTGGATCCCGTGGATCTCTTTGATCTATGACAATGGAACCCTCTCCCTGCAGCGATAGCCACCCCCTCCCTCTCACACACACCCAACCGCAGTGCCTACTACATCACCCCCGCATCTGCCAGCAGGTTCGATACCCGATACAACATATAACAGTTCTCTGCCTGTGTCATTTAGATCTGGTCGGTTCTGTTCCCCTCCATTTCCCCAATGGACATCGATCTATCACCTCCGGACTAAGTGGTCTTTGTACATCTTTCACTCCCTACCCGTCTCTAATGTGCACCTCAGCATAAACTCTTAAATTTCAACTACGACCACAAATTTTGATGACGTCAACATTATTTTTGTCCATTTGACCTTTACAGGTTTTTTCTAAAAAGAAAGCTTAACAACACCACTACCACCACCACCACCCTAGACATGCCATGAATAGAAAATACATTGGTATTCCTCTTGCCCTCCAAATATACTGGTCCTGTTAACGTTGCTAATTATTATAAATGGAACTCATTGCTGTGACTCTATCGATCGAACAGGTTTATCGTTCGTGAATGTTATTCATGTCTAGCCGTTATTGATTTGTGACGCAATACAACTCTATCAATCATGTCTAACATTATGCTAAGTGCAATAGCGCTTTCATTTTGATGTTGTGCTTTTCTCACAAGGTTATTGCCAAATAATGCATACTTCGATTCACTCTACAAAGCTGTTAGTAAACTTTCGGCCAGTTCAGAGGTCCTGTTAATAAGCGCACTGAAATGGGTCACAAGTCGGCGATTGGAACTCTGTTTATAAATCATTATCTCTAGAACCATAGACTGCCTATAGCACGGGAAGTAATGCAGGGGTTGGGCTTATGATCTAGAGAACCAGATTATTTATTAAACCAATCCCTCCGATGCCAGTCTACGTATGATGAAGGAGGCAATTACAACACGTGTATGTATATTGCATCGATCGTGATTTAGTGATACTGAGGTACATACGACTATGGTCCAGCCTACATTGATTCTGATCCTCTTGTCTTGGCATAGTTATTCACTAACGGGCTATCCTCAGCGCCCGTGAATCTAGTGCCAGCGCTTCATTATTAATTTAGTGTCACTGTTGTATCTCCATACATATCCCAATAATTACACTCTTCCACTCCATATTTTCCACACTGTGGTTATTGGCATGATGTTAATAGGCCTAGATACTTGATTTCAAGGAGGACTGCACCCATATTCACACGTGTATATGTATAGTATGTTGTTTATCAATCGGTATGTCAGCAGTACCGTTAGGCTTATACTATAGTTTACTTGTGCTAGAGACTACAGATTGTTGTTGTTTTCATCCCTGCAGAAGTAGTTGACATTGCTGAAGCTTAGATGCTCATAAAATGTGGATGCTCTTCTTGATTAAAATCCACTTTGCGTGACTGTATCCACTATTGGCTGCAGTTGGTTATGGTCCACTTCCCACGGCACCTCCAGAAATCCATAAAGTCTCTCTTGACGACAAAATAGCATGTACCGCCGTTAAGAGTGAAAGAGAATAGGGGAAAGGTGAGAGGATGAGTGCGCCAGAGTGTATCACGTCAAGGGTAGCGCTGGGAAGTAGGGGTGGAGGTAAGCGGTAGAATGGGGATGCTTTCCCCAGAGGGTTTAATGTTAATCTTCGTTAGTGTGAGGGTACAGGGAAGGATGAGACATTGGAGCTGTGGAGGATAGAATATGTAGGGAGAGGGGCTCTACATCAAGCAGAAATTTGAAGGTGAAATGATCTGGGGTGAACAAGAGAACAAGAACAAGAACTAGTTCGTGACCCATCCTGCTTGGTAATATAGACTTGTATTACCCACCCAATACGGAGTCTCCATTAGAAATGTATAGAGCACTTGGAATCAACTACCCAGAGATTCTGACATGTCAGAATCTCCTGCAGTAGATTCCGGAAAAAAAGTCCCATCCATAATGAGGTCAAATTATGATGTACTTCAAAATAAGTTTATGGAATGTTCATTCGTGACGTACCCCCCCACAATGCTGTCATCAGCGGTAAAGATTCAATATACCTACCCTGGTATCCCATTCACTGACACATTTCAGCCCACAGCTTGTGAAGCTGAGCATAACATCTCTGCAATAAACTTTAATTCAGATTTGGCCTAGACACTTGCTAGGATCGTGTGCTTTAACGCACCTTTTATTCAAACGCCCGAAGAGACATTTGTTGAAACCGTGTACTTTCTGCGCAAACATTTATTTAGAAAACCCTAAGTTACACTACGTTGTTGACACCTTGCTCATATCCATAGTAACTTACCCACCAACATCGCTACCATAGCTTTGTTGACAGTGTGACATCACGTCACTAGGCGAAAATTCGATGATGACATAGCAGCCGACTTTGCTTGAAATCGGCATTCAAACGGTATCGTTGAAAGGGAGCAGATGTGCTTAGCCACATATAGACATTCGGAATGTTCATTCAATATCAATTATTTAAAATCAGTCATAATAATATACGACTGTATCATAGTTGACGACGTAATATCCTCCCTAATCGCTCGGATATTACTACACGTCAACTACTTGGAGATTACGGCCACTCGTACACAAAACCAGTCATTATTGTGTATGGATTCGATGGCACACAAGATTTTTATGCATGTTGTGGTTCTTGCCGTATAGAGTAGTTTTAGGGCCAGAGTAATATGATAGTATTCCCCCACTGCCCAACTGAGTGTAAGGACTGAGCCACGGGTTTGTACCTATATGGGTTCTCTATTTTCAGACCAAATAATCACACCAGGGTAAGCTTTAGTGCCCCATAAACGACAATCGTCATCTATAAGCTGTATCTATAAGAGATATGATAAGTATATCGACAGAGACCCAGCGATGGTAAATGGCAGGGTAAGAGTTAGGTGCGTGAGTGAAGTGGCATAACAATGTTGCAGAAGAAATTGTTCAATTAACAAATTTGGGCGTGGTTAGTATTGCCTGACCTCTTCATTTAAATAAGTACACCACCGGCTATACAAGCTTCGGGACTCTGGTAATAGGAAATGCCAGATAATAAAACTTGGTCATGATACACTTCCTCCAAGGAGGAAGATGAAATGTTAATCACACTGGATCTTTCTGCCCATCCCCCTGACTGAGACATAATTCAATTATGTTCAAATCATATAGAAATGAATGTATGTAGGTAATTACTATGATTGGTGTTGAGAATTGTATATGTAAACACGCTCCCTAAACCGACGCCTTAGATATGTATCTGCTTCCTGTTATTCTGGCAGCTAGTTGTGTCTCTGAGTCATGCAGTAGCGCAAAGGTGGAATCCTCCCATGAGGTGTATGTCCATGTAAAACCAATAGGTAGGAATTACTCCATCGCAAACTGATATTAGATAATGGTTATAAAATCGTCGCGTATATTTCGATGTGACATTGCATTACATTAATACCGATAAAAGGTAAAGCTTTAAGCGCCCTACGCGATATACAAAATAGTACCGGTATATGTATCTTCATATCATTGTCAACTGTTTACAGCCTTTCATAATAGGCCTGGGCGATAAAGGAGTAGATTTCTAATGCAAATGTAATTATATAAGAAGAAAAAGACGAGAGCCAGGGAAACTATTATTCATTTTAATGATACAAGTCAATTTAAACAGATTTCAAGTCGTATGTTCTTGGGTCTAAAAGAAAGTTCAGTCAGTAGCACGCTGGCCAGCGCATCGCGTCAACCATACCACTGTGTTTCCTGCTAGTCTGTCATCCTCATAGATTCAATGTTACCTTGGTATGCCCCCTCTGTTTTTACGCGTAGCACCGTCAACCAAACATATCTGCTCGCGGCCGGATGAGAAAAACAACACGTTCTCAATTTACATAGAAGTGTTTGTTCATGTTTACAGATCAACAGAAAGATCGAGAAGGTGTACCAGGCACAGGAGGAGCTGGAGAGGCTGCACCGAGAGGAGGAAGACCGCATGATGCTAGGCTTCAAGGAGGAGCGCGAGAAGCTCCAGGAGGAGCTCAGACAGAAGGCGGACCAGGAGTGGGAGGGCCGGCTAAAGGAGCTCACCTCCAAATTTGACCAGAACCAGACCAAGAAGTACAACAAAAAGATGAAGGGTGCAGAGAAGAAGGTACGACAAATGTTATAATGACCATTTCGCCCTGGTTTTACGTACCTCAAACGAAAATGAAATAAAATGATTAAATAATAGGAAAATCGAATAGAAATAAGCCTGTGCATAGGGATGTCTAAATAATCATGCAGGGTGTCACTTATATCAGGTATGTTAGATACTAATCTAAGTTATAGGGGGGAAAGGTTTACGCTGAAGAATGTTCAGGGAATTGAGTGATGACGATATTTATTGAAGTCACAAAGGTTTGCAACAAAGGTATACAAATTGTAAAGTCATTGAATAACTCCTTTGTTCAGGCACTGAGTAGCTCCTTTGTTCAGACACTGAGTAGCTCCTATGTTTATGTACTGAGCCATTCCTGTCTCCAAACATTAGTAACTCCTTTTTTCATGCACTGAGCACCTTCTCTGTTCAGGCGACTAGACTAACTGCCCTGGGCATCTGGGTCAGAGACAATACTTAGATTACAATATTCCATTGCCAATCTTGGTAAAATTCTACGTTTGGAAAAAGATAAGAAAGGGAAAGAAATGATTTCGCGAATCTGATTCCATGAACCTGATTACTTCATTATTAACTCCAACTCCAAACAGGTTTTCTGTTTTGGTTGGCATTCACTGTAGACTAACTTAATTGGTGCTTTGAACGTCAGTAATGCCATTGCCTGGAAAATAATACACATGGCTAGTGTTCTCTTTTTAGGATGGCAACGACAAGGTAAGATATTCGCAATGCATTTCCTGCCTTTTCCCCCACTCCCTCCAACCACGCCACATACTGACGAATGTAGAGGAAATGGGAGAAAATGTGGAAATGTGAAACGAGCCTTACTAATTGTAAGATGGAGTCATCAGAAGGCATGTCGTAGATGTAGTCGTTACGTCCAAAGAATTCCATTCTTTTCCCCCCTCAATCCTGAATGTATTCTTGCTTACGTGTACAGTGGTTGGATGGACTGCCTCTGATAAGTACGTTGTGGTGCGTACAATTGTATTCTTTTGCTGGTGGAAAAGCAAAAGAATTTTTTCTCAGGCAGGTTCTCAGCTGCTGTCTGCTCATTTATTAACCCAGCAAATTCTGCACGGTCAACAAGAAAGATGAAATAAATGGCTAGACTAAATGTACACCGATTTGCCTCTACAGGTCACTGAGCAAGCTATAGTAAATATTGAAGGTTGTTTTGTGAAGGCCCTGATTAACAAATTATGGGTCAAAGATTCAGGTCCAAATGATCTCCATTTTATAAGAGATAAGTGCACTTCATGCCTATAAGGCCATGTTAAAAGGGGTTATATGGCAATCAGAAACTACAGGGCAAATATCTACTGACCTTCTAGACATGGGTTATAAAATATGCATCTGTTTATGTTTTTGATTACTGACAATAAGTTCTATTATTGCTTTCTTACCTTTTAAATGCAGCGGTTTTTTTCTCCAGCTTCATTCAGCTCTTAAATATTAGAATGACTTGCTCAATTCGTTCTTAAATAATTTATTCTACACTTACTAATGAAGCAGTGTGCATGGATCCATTTTATAAAACATAAATAATGCTATGGTTATAGCCCATTCTATGTATAGGATTACCCGTTGCCATGTGTGATTGTTAAGGTGATACTTGGGTATATTATATTGTCTGGGGGACGTGGGGGAAGGGTATAGCGGTTGTTAAACAAGTTGATGTTTGTACTCTCGTCACAATGTCTCTACATATACCCAGCCTCGTGCTCGACCCAAGCGTATCCCGATCCACTGCAGCCATGTGTTATTAGTTGTCATTTGTGTCCCACTCACCAGAGGCGCTCTGAGTTACTCCAGTGGTTGGTTCTAATGGAGGCAGCGCGGGTTAGGGGAGGGGAGGCTGTGTGTGTTGGTGTATGAGGCACTCGGCCTCTGTAGTAGTATGCAGCCGGACGGGTCACGGGCACAGCGGGGGAGGGTACGGCATGTGGCGGCTGAAGTTCCTCCAGGAGGGCCGGGAGATTCCCAGAGCAGCTCATGCCCGTAGACTCCATAGGAGGAATTCTGCTCCAGATTCCTCTTCCTCCAGCAAATCTGAGCTGCTCCCCTGTTCGGATCAAAGTTTCAAATCGGGGCAACTGGGAGCAGTAGCCGGCTTGGATTTAAGTGTAGAGCTCAGGCCGAGGTTTGCCTATGGATGCCCCCATGTGTCGTCACTGCCTTTCGTGTCTGATAGACCTTGCATCCATAGATATGCACCTCGTAGGAAAACTGCTCGTGATGGAGCTACTCGTGAATTTCGTGATACCACTCAGGTGAGTTGCTTGCTGCACTTAGCATGCCTTATCTCACCGTGTTTCCACTCTGTAGGCGATGACCATGCGGTACGAGGAGGAGAAGAGCGAGATGATGAAGAACCACACTGTCAGGTTGAAAAAAAGCAAGGAGGTAGCTACACTGCGCCTCCAGAAGAAGGAGCAGGAAGACACTGCGATGCTCGTCCAGAAACAGTCCGAGCAGATGTTGCAACTGCTCCAAATAAAACAGGAGGAGGTTAAACGAGAAATTGCAATGGAGATCGTGAGTATGAATTACTGATAAACTTTTGATATTCCTAATACAGTTGCTGTACATGTCCTCTGTGCATACATATCACTCTGTGTTATATTGTGTCGATGTTTTTTCCGTTGTCTTTTTTTTTTGCGATTTTTAATGGCAGGAGGTGAATTTATGTACCTCTATGTCAGTGCAGACGCCAGCCCTGCTTCAACGGCGTTAAACATATGGTTATTGTCGCTTAGACACTACATAGCGACCATTTCCACTGTTTGATTGATGACCATGAACATCACTTACATTAAGTGCCATTCCCAGCAATTGGGATGTGTCGTCCGGCCTGCTTCCAACTTGCCCTTTTTTTTTTATGAATATCTGTTAAAGGTAAAAAGGAAAAAACTAAATCCGACTTTATATATAAGAAACTTATTCTGCCATATTCCGGAAACTGCTCTCGTTTTTTTTTATGAATTTGCAATGCATATGAATTAATTGCTCGATGGGGTTTTCACTGGTAGTATTTACGGCTTATTGCTTTTTGCAAGTATCTTTTGCATTTTTTTCTCTACCTATGCCGCCCCCACCATTACAAGGCAGGAAACCAAATCCAAATAAAGAGGGCGAATGTCAGAGAAAGAGGGATTTTTTTTCTATTCAATCAACATGTATTAACGACGTATTACATTCGCCTATAGGCGTCCTTCCATACAATATTATTTTTCAATGATAGCGATTATGAGATATTCACAGCTCCGCAAGTGAAATACAGCATATTATTATGAGTGCTTCCGTGGGAGTGTTTCTGAGTCCTTTCTGTTCATCTACCTGTGTTCATCTCTAGGATAGAATAGATCAGCCTTATCAACCAATTATTATTACTTTGGGTTTTGTTGCTTTTCATATCTAGACGAAGTATTTGATGCGCCAGCTAGTTAAGTATGGTAAAATGCCTTGAGAACGTCAACTGTCCATCCAAAAGGTTTTCTAGTCATAGCTAAACTTAATTATGATTCATATTTCCGTGGATATTTATCTTCAGTTCACTCGGTCCTTGAAATCAGTCTTAGTTTCTGTGTCTAGTACACCCCTTATGAGCTCTTTTTTACTGGTGGGTGAGTAAGACCAACACTTTGTTTATTTATCTGAAATGCGATGTATGATAAAGTCCAAAAAGTTGAGGTTATGCTGACACGTCAACGCCATGTAGGCAGAGCCTATTTCTCACAGCAGGGATATTACATCTTTATAACTTTGCCTACTTTCAGTCCTTAGCTTACACGTATATTGTCAGGCAATCTTGTTATAAAATGTTTGCTGATCTATTTAGTTCTATTTGGGGGAGTGTGGTAGGGTTTAGATTTATAGGGTTAAGATCTAGCCTTCAATCGTACAGTTTTACTAGTACCTGACTGTAATTATACAGACCCGGCTCATTTTGTGTTTGTGGGCCGCTGGTGCAGCTGTTACTCTTCAAGTTTTTATAGCATCTACTGAAGCTACATATATACACAACTGACGTCTAATGCAAGCGTGAACTAGGCCCTACAAAATGTAGACCCACTTTTGGGAAATGATTAGTGAACAGGAAGAGTTCATCTTAGGTAAATTCAAAATCGTTAAATTGGATTTGAATCTACAGAAGGCTATCATCTTGGTGTTGAAAGAAGTAAAACTTTTTTTCAAAATATAGTAATATTTATTTCAAGTGTTTGAATATTTGGATTACAAATCACTGTAATGTCTTTTTAGAATCACACCATCTGATTTCCAGTACTTGTGAACACGTTCATGCTCGAGTTATTAAAAGTAAATTTCGTCATATAGAGGATATCCTAATCCTTATGAAAGGCCAGGGGTGTAGATACCTCTGTGACACGAATACCTGTGCGAATGGCATGACAGGCCTCGCCTGATATCCCTTTGCCAGGTGAATACAACTTCTAGATCCTCCTGTTTGAGCCCTACAAAGATATATCTACTGGGACCTGGGTCCTGGCACACTTACCTAGCTACTTCAACCGCAACCAGCAATGGCCGCTGACCGTAAACTTCTTGATTTATTGTCGCCTCCCATCTATCTTATACAGAGGTTATATTTTCCTATTGAATTACAGAACACAGATTATTCCAAATTATATCTAGCTAGAAATGATGGCTACCTTGGACTTGGAATTAAATTACCACTATATAACATTTAAGCTTATGGTTTTAGTATGGCGTTGATTGGGTCTACTTATGTAGTTTAATTAGTCAGACCACCTGTTGTGAAGAAAGTCGCAAATACATGTAAACTCGGCATCAGCTACTGTTTGTGGACAAAACTGTGTGTTTAGAACCCACAGTGCAGTAAACATTACAGAAAATGTGTCAGGTGCATACATTGGTTCCCAAAAGATAGAAAGCCTTGGTAATCCCCTCAGCAGTACAAGAGTTCAGTTACCTATTCGGTCGACGAAGAGCTCATTTGAAACTGTCTTATCAGTTTGAAGAAGGGAATAGATGCCGGAAGTCTCGTAGGCTCATGGTTTCCCCTTTCGCCGTCGTTTTATTACCGCTACTTTATGTCCGTTTACACTTCCTTTCTATTGTACGAAAACTATGTAATCCTGGTGTAACAAATGGATGTGTTACAACCGGTTCAATTCAGGAAAATCCTTAAAGAATACCAGATAGTCCTCTGCGGTAGAATAGCATTGGCTTGGGAGAAGAAAAAATACATCAGAACAGGACTGTGAGTAATAGTCACCTAGTGACATGAATGCTATTGGGTGATTGATGATGATGATAGTTCCGTTACTATTACATATGTTATATAGCTTGTATTGCTTTCATTATCGTATAGTTTTCTGCAGGATAGCAACGACAGAGTTATCATCCCAAGTTCCATTTAACCGTGGTGGTTTGGGATATTTTGGTGTGTTTTGTTTCACAGAGTTGGTTTTAGGTGCAATTGTGTTTCTTTTCAAAGAGATAGTTAGAGGTACACTGCAGACTTCCATTTCAGGAAGATGGTCAGAGTGGTATTGCATTGTTAAATTTCACAGAGGTGGTCAGAAATGTACTGTTGTTGTAATCTCGACTGGTATACGCGGTAGCCACGGGAAGTAGGGCCATCAATGTTTGATCTCTGTGCTGACAGAATTAGGCTGAAAATATTAGCTCGCCGTCCGAGCTAGGTATGTGTAAACCATGGAAGCACACATGCAAGATAGACCATGAGGCCATTTTCACTATCATATCCGTGTCGATTTAGACCAGCATGTTCCCGGTTGCAGACACTTGTAGACCTATATCAGGTCAACAAGGATTATATAGCAATAGTACAATTTGGAAACCTTCTTATTCTTCCTATCAAAAAACAAATTTCTTCGGTAATAGGTTATTGGATCTTGTATTATTTTGTATGATTAAGTGTAAGCAAACTAAATGTTCACACCTCTTGCTGGTCAAATCTATCTCATAGAGTCTGCCGTCTGCTATGATTACAAGCTTAATTTTATCTTGTCATTATGAATTTTGTATTAGTTACGAGAACATATTTTCTTCGTTAAAAGTCACTTTTGAAGGATTGTGCACATATATCTAGAAGAATATGAATATTAACGACAGTGCCTACAACTGAAATATCACAGGGTCCAAATCATATCCTTGATAGGCTACCAGTATATATCTATCTGTCATCAAGTTATTAGATCGAAAAGAATCGTCATGACTACATGAGGTATAATTAATTTTTTTTATGCCAAAGTGCATCCGGAGGCATGGGTTTAGGACGGTACTAAATTTGGACCATCACCAATGACCCTGATTAGATGTGTGCCCTGCCCATTATCAAATTACTGACTTGCAGTTAAACGTAGCAGCAGACAGCTTTTAGAGTTCTTGTCAACATTCACGGATTGAGTTTTCAGCTGGTCGCTCAGGGTTAAACACCAACAAGCACTAAAACCACTCCTCTCCATCTTCACAACAAGCACTATATCTTTATTTCAAAATAAAACTCCAATATATATCTGGAAAAAAGAGAAGAATTCCTGATGTTGTTGGTTTCGTGAATAATCTTCTCTGAACACTAAATATTCTTTTCTCTATCTTCAAGCAAACACCAATTACAACCATCATTTCAATGTACATGACAACCAATGCACATCTTCGTCTTTATCTACATGATGAATACGAAAATTGCTTATATCTATCTACACGGCAGGCACTAACCACTCACCTCCATCTACACGACAACCATTAAAACATTTACCTTTCTCTACACGACAACGATTATAAACCCTTGTCTTTATCTTCATGATAACCACTATTAACTATTATCTCAACAACCACTATGAGCCTTTATCTTCATATAACAACCACTATAACCACTTTTCATCTACATAATAAGCCCTTATTTCCCATTACGTGACATCCACTATAAATCCCTTTTCTGTATCTCCATGTTTACCACCACAGATCCTTATCTTAGAACAACCACTATAGACCTTTATGTCTCACTACATGACAACCACTAGAAACCCTTTCTGTATCTACCGGGTATATGATAAGTCTACCACTCACTGTAACCACTTTTCTTTATCTAAACTACAACCACTATAAACTCACGTAGATCTACATGTCGATCACTATAAATCCTCATCACTATATAAACTTTCGTTTCTATCTACATGACAATCACTAACACCCTCAGCTTTATCTAGACGCCACTATAAACTCTCATCATATCTAAACGTCAAACAAACGTTAATCTAATAATATAAGCATTGACCAGTATAAACTCTCACCTGTGTCTAGATATAAACCGCTATATACCCTTATTTCTATCTTCATTTCAACCTCTTTTAAAACCTTATCTATATCTACAACACAACTGCTATAAATCCTCTTCTTTCGTACAGGAAAATCACAGTGATCTTTCATGTCCCTCAGATCATTTGTTTCTTGTATAGAGAACCTTGTGTACTGGGTAGTTTAAGGCATTATCAACTCTGAAATCGGGAATATGCCTACTCCCTTTAGCGGCCGTTTACCATCGTTGGTCGTTTAACGATCAATAGCCATGCATGTGTTGATCTGGCGCAGATTTCCTCTCATGATATCGACGACAATCTGAGGCAGGTGGGCTGGATTCTAAATTGAGCGTTCAGTGATGTAGTAAATGCTGATAGAGGCCCTGTAATTCTCCACTGCTGTGCAGACATTGTAGCACTGGGAGTCATGTTACTATTTTAGGATTTTAGGATGTATATCGCCTGACATGGACACAATCTTCGTTAATCATTAAAAGAACGATACGACTAACCATTACACTGTTAGGAATATTCACTGTTCCAAAGAAACGTTTTTATCATATAACACTGGGTGGTGTCCAATCGATGAGACCCGGACGATCCGCTAAAAATCATGCATATGAACTACCTGGGTCATTATGAAACAGCTTTCAAGGTTATTCTTGCAGTAACGTCCCTTATCTGTGTGTTTCTTTTGTCACACCTACTCTAAAACATTCATACACTGACGACTACCAGCAATGACCACTACACACAATGACCTTACAGGGGCTGGAACCTCATGGCCAAATTGCCCAGGTAGTCATGGCCGCTACCTTGGTAACTGAGTAATAAAACTTTAGGAATTTGATGTGTTTAAATTCTTATACAGTGGAAACCTTATATACGTATAGTGGACACATATAATCGTTGGGAATTAACTATAGTACCCAGTTGGTCACAGTCCCGATGGTGTCCACTATTCTGGGATGCACCTGTGATTATTCGCATGTTGTTGATTCATGGATGGTAGTCATTGCGTCGGTGGCGTTCACCAGGTTCTGGCCACATTAAAATATAGCTTATTCCTATCACCCACCCACCCCACCACCCTACGCTCGTGGTCAATGTCCTTGACGTGCAACATACACTGCCAAGTGCCGAGCTGTGTTGCCAGCACTGTCTGGTATGCGAACTATGATTTCTAGTATGTCCGATTGAAATTTGATAGTTCTCACTGAAAATTGCACTGGAAGGTAATTGGAAGGTCTACGGGTCTTTGTTGACTTTACCGCTTTGAGTACTAGTCCGATGACCTTGGAATCATGCGAGTAGAGCATTAGTCAGCAGTCACATGACAACGACTGATTATCACTGGAGGAGATTTTGGCTTGTTGCCGCCTGAGCTTTTGATCCCTCGGTCACCTTTTCTGTCCTTTTTTTTGTATTTTGCCAAAGAATTTTACTGTCATCTGCTAGATACGCCATGCGCTTTTTTGCCATATCAATGTTCCCTCTGTTTGATTCATGGTGATTTTGGAATCTATTCATTGATATGAATACATGTTCAAATGGAAACAATATCACTATCTGTGTTTTTCTTTGTCATATTTGAAAGTTTATTTTTCAGTGTAAGTTTTTGAATGTGAAATATTGAAGTGGTATGATGTTTGCAAGTAGCGTTTCAAAATAGTCAAATGATGATGTTATATGGGCAGTACAGATATCAGTATATGATGGTCAATGATGCAATTATATATGGTTCATTTGTTCTATAGCTGATTTAAATGTTAAGCCTCCATTTGTTTCCCTTTAGGTCTAATTGTTTTGCACTATTCTTACCATAATTGTATTTGTAGGGAGATAATGAATTTAAAATATGTCGAAGTTGTCAGAGATTTATATACGATATGCAACTAGAAAGACTGATACGCTTTGTAAATTATGTCGTCCTCTGCAATATATGAAATAACATTCAGCTATTACCATCACCTTACAGGCATCCGGCATAAATCAATTAATATCAGCGTTATTATGGTCATAGTTGCAATGAAATGACCGTATTTAAATTCCATTTTTGTATTCATTAGACCCGGCCAAGGCAAATTTAGATTTTCAGAAAGTGAGTTAGTCTGCTGAACTATGAGGGTATTTTACTATCAGTCCTGACACTGTTCAGTCATTTTCCCTCTACATTGTATTTCTATATTTTTTCTAGCCATGTCTTTCATCCCTGTGAACCAACTAGCAATTTGAATGCTCTGCGTCACCGCCAATTTAGGTTCAGTGTCGCTGTGATATATGATCTTAAGCATATCATTAAATCCTACAAAACCATCCCATCTCTTGCCACGGTGTAAAATTCTAAAAAAAAGACGAACCATTACGAGCTATATTGTGATTTTCTTTCTAACCTTGAATTGAACCCCTGTACAGACTATGTTTTCACTGAAGTATCCTTTGTGTTTCCCTGTTGCCAGGCGGACCAGGACGGAGAGGATGCTGCGCTGCTCAATGAGAGCGGGGAGGCGGCCCTCCAGGAGGCGATGGCGGCGCTGTCTCTGCCGCCCAAGAACCTGCCCAACCCGCATCCCCCGACGTGCAGAAAGCGTGACCTCTACTACGACCCGTCCGTCTTCAATGAGCTCGACGAGGAGGTCATCAATGTGAGTTTTTAAGTTACAAAATTTTTTTTTTAACCAAAAGTACTGAATATCTTTCATTCGCTAAAGGTATTTTTTGTAATCTATCATTTTAGATACATATAAGTCAGAACCCCGCCTAACGGTCACCCCGCGTAAGCGGTCACCCCGGGTAAAATGACACCTCTTCTCGGAATGGTTCATTCTATTAGATGTTTATTTCAACCTCGCGTAAGCGGCTACCCGCGTAAGCGGGCACTTTGGCACTTTGTGCCCTTTGCTGACCATATACTAGTCTCCATATATATCTGATTCTGATTGGCGTTGGTATAACAGGTGGCAGAACGAGAGCAGACGACATTTACGAGTTTGGTGAAGGAGCTGACGGAACACTGTCTTACTGACCTCCAAAAGGCACGGTATGTATACATAACGTCCAAAGTGTGTAAACTGAAATCTTCAAACTTTCAAAACAAGAACTGCTGGGGTGGAATGATTACTAACATATACGTTTAAACGACAACCGTCTAAGTATCCTATCTATAAATATATACACTTTCGATGCAGCGAGGACCAAAAAACAAGAGCTCTTGTTATTTCCCGTTCCAACGACGTATAGTTGAATGAAATTCAAATACACTATGATATTCTCATCGTTCTTTGATTCCCTTTCGAGTGATGGACAACTAGCTTTTGTTACCGGTAATAGGTCTTATATGATTCAAATTTGCATAGATGTTACATATCATCACCTTTTTAAATCCTGTACTTTAAGTAGTAACACATCTCGTATTGCAGAGCCATCTTCCGGTGGATTACGGTAAAGGACTTGAACGTGATAGAGTTTACAGATGAGACTAATGAGGACACGCCCATGAGTTTACTGCGAGGCATAAAGTACGGCACGGAGACCTACCACACCCTCTTCATGCGTCTTTGCAGGTGAGACCCTATTACTACACCTGGAGACAGCTCTCTACCCATCGATCTTTACGTTTGTTATATAACGCCCATACAGTAATACAAAATATGATTGCACACGAATAGGTTGATCACTAGCATTGCCAGCGCTCCATGTGAACATTTGATGGTAAAAATTTATTGCACAAGGTTTACGCACTTTTTTGGGCTCCACATTTACGAGACATTTTACGCAGTCCAGAATTATCAATGAAACGATTTCTCTATTCATAACAGTAAGCACTTATCGGCAACTTTGTTTGAATAATTTGCATATGAAGAAGAAACGGTATGAATTATGAAGGAATACACTATGGTGTACAATCACACACGTTTCATGTTAATTTCCACGCGCGTGTGTGTTGGTGGATTTATATATTTCATTGTCCAATGCATTAGCGTTGAATATAAATTATGTCGTTGATCGTTCTTTCATAGATAGAAAAACGTGTGTTTTGTGACGACGACGCATCATTGGATACCTAAAATAACTTTGAGAGTGCGTCTGGACATTTTCCAGGCAGACGCCACAACTCACGAGTACATTCTGCCTTTATATTAATTAATCATGCACGTTTTCTCTTACAGTTACGCCGGTCTGGCCTGCGTGGAGATAAAAGGTCACTCCAAATCCGTGGGATACGAGCCAGGCATGAAGATCCGGGACGACACTTTCCAGAACACGTGGAACGCGGTGCTCATTGATGGTGACTGGTGGCCCGTGCAGTGCAACTGGGGCGCAAGGTATACCGCACGTTCACCAGACTTTAACACCAAGCGGCGCTATGTCGAGAACTCATGCCGGAAGCTAATTCTTCCGGTGTAAAATATAACCCGTCGATGAGGAGTTCTATATTAGAATCCCGGGTTTTCACAAATTAACCTCAACGAGAAAACCATTTTGCTCTTGAATTCAATGTGAATCACTATAGTATTCTGAGTATCGTGTTGATATAAAATAAACCCATTTCGACCCTTATTGGTGTTTACCATTAAACCTACCGGAGTATAACTTTTGAATACTATCTAGAATAGACCTTATTGATACAGCCTGCACTATCCGCAATAATTAACTGTGGGTACCCATGTCTCATGTCTATCATGGATCTAATTGTATCCTGGCGAAGACGAAGCTATAATTAAAGTGTTTTTTTCTTTGTGTTTTTATTGGTTTGCTAATGGCAATTAAATATATTTTAGCCTGATTTATCGTTCCATTATAGGTCATATATGAAGCAAGTTCTGCTATAATAAACCTGTTGATGGTCGCAAAGAATAAAAACTTTGGTTACATGTATGAAACGTGAACTATGTAGCGTTTCGAAATGAACTCAAAGGCTTATGTAGTCCTTCCCAACGTATCTATATACACATGTTTATATGTAAAAACACACACACACACACGTATAATATATATGTACCTATACGGTTGACACGGGGGGAATCTCATTACGATACAGTCCCCTAATTGTTTCCGCTTCCTCCGTCCCACTCCAGACACTTGGTGCTGAACAAGGACGTCCAGGAGAAGCCCCGGGAGAAGGCCCCTACCAACAAGAAGCAGGACAAGATCCGCTACCAGTACGATGAGCACTACTTCTTGACGGACCCCGACGAGTTTATCCAGGAGTTCTGGGCCTCGGAGCCGCAGTGGCAACTTATGGAGCGCCCCTTCACATTGGAAGAGTTTGAGGCCATGCCCTTCGTTCGTTCTGTGTTCTTCCACTACGGCCTGGAGTTTGACCGCGACCTGAGAGCTGTGCTGCACACCGACAACAAGGGAGGAACCGAGGTGGGTGCTTATACGTGGATCTCGACAGTAGCTAAGGATAGGTGGCGCGGTGGCATGGAATAATCCCAATACACAAAAACGCAGTCAAAGTATCAGACTGCTCCAAAATAGGATACTATTGTCGGAGGTTGCATGCAGCCTACGCATTATGCCTATGTACCAAAACGGGGGACACTGGAGCGCTTGAATAGATATCCGAAAATCCCATTCTGATCTCTTGAATTAGGTTTTAGTAGTTACACCTTACATTATTCTCGAGGTCTACATTATTGTAACCTGGTGACTTCTCGGGATCGCGGAATTTAGCGTAATAAGGCATTTCATCTAATTAACAAAAAAAAATCTATTGAATACCAGGCGGGTTTTCATTAGTATCGCACCAAGAGGATGTCCCTTGAGGTCAGAGTGGAAGATGTATGCTGCTAGAAAGGATAAAATGGAGTAACTGCGATCGAATGATTTAATCAATCTAATATTATGATCGAATATGATCAGTTGGCATGACTAAAGACAATCTAAGATTTAGCAGTCGTCCTGCCTGTACATTGACCACGATCACTGGATTAGGTCATCTATTTTCAATTTTACTCCCGGTTAAATGTTCGCCTACTGTTTGTTTTTTCTGTGAATCTTCTGTATTTATGAATACAATCGAGTACATGTATGTGTATGTCGTAGTTTTGCTACCACTTAAACGACCACCAATAGTTTAGACTCACAGCGGTCGCTTGAAATGATTCTACCATATGGAAACAATTGACAGTAATTGACTTAAATTGAAGTTAACACCATCTGTATCTGTACGTTATCAGGTGAAAGTACGGGTCCCACAGGAGTTCTCCTCCGACCTGGTCTTCCACTACCAGATCCGGTTCGCTGACCGCGAGCGGCGGAATGAGACTGAATTCCGCGGCGCCAAGCTGGAGCGCTTCGTGTTCCACTCCATCGTGGACGGCTACGCGCTCTTCTCGGTGCATGTACCCACGCCCGCCGCCTACTTCCTCGAGGTGTTCGCCAACAAGATCGACGACTCGCATAAGATCGGCGATGACCCCAACGCCACCATGATGCCCTTCAGACTCAAGTGCGCGTGCAAGTTCAAGGTACGTCGCTCTAGCCTGTTGTCTATTCTAGACTGATATTGTGTATATATTCATATCTACAGAAGTAACTCTTCATTGTTTGCTTATTTAGTCAACTTTCACCTAACGACCAACGCGCTTGTACGATCACCCCGGACATTTCGAGTCAGTCTCAAATTGTTTCCCTGTATATTATGTAACTCACTAATACGATCACCTCGCATAACATATTTGAAGACCCAAACTTCTAATTTACTCTCACTAATTCGACCAGATATCTAAGTCCCTAAGGTGGTCACAATAGCGGGAGTCTACTATATATCAAAATGGTATGAGCGCTGAAGAAATAAATATTGATGTTTCATGTAATGAGGTGAACATTCTCTACTAAAGCAAAACGGAACACCACGTCTATTATGGAGATGTTTCACACCTCTTAGTATCAGGCACAATAGCTGCAAACTATAAATATGGAGTGTTGTAAGCTTAAAATGCCTTTAATGGTCTAAAATACCGTCAAAGAAGTGAAATGTTAGAGGGTGTGAGGATGTGTTAAAGGCGGAAAATTTGTTTTTAGAACATGTTGTTGGAATGCCATGTCACCATTGGGAAGTCTCTAAAATTTGTGAATCTTTCTTTACCAACAGGTTGTATGCGAAGAGCTGACAGGCAAAATGCACCCATTGCCCAACTGCGCCTCTGGTGAGTGGGGCCCCAGCAAGGGAGTCCGGCACTTCGGCCTGAAACCCCTCACCCATATGACAGGGGTAGTGTCCTTTGACAACGAAACCGAGGTGCGATTCAAGATCCCGCGTCCCTTGCACTTCCTGTGTAAGCTGCGCATGAATGGCGTGGACGACTACCTGCTGGAGAAGTACGTGAGCTACTCGGTGTTGTCGGACGAGCTGACTGTGCGCTGCCGACCGCCGCAGCCCGGTCAGTACGGACTCGACATCTACGCCCGGCCCGAGGACGCGGCCAACAACAACACGCTCGCGCACGCGTGCAAGTACCTGCTGAACTGCACGCGGGTGAGTGACCCCGTGGACATCACTGTGTCCAAGGTTGAGCCCTCACAGCGTATGGTGAAGGAGCGATGGGGGCCATCCTCGCACTGGGGTGATTTGGGGTTGAAGGCGTTGTCCCATCAGGAGCCTACGATTGAGAAGAGCGACCCCAGCGCTCTGACGATAGAGATTGGTCTGACGGAGGCGGTAAAGTTAACATCCATCATGACAAAGGAGCCGAATGAGGACTGCAGTGATAAGGTTGTGATGAAGGAGAATGGCAAGAAAACCAAGTTCACCATCACACTATCCAAAGCCGGCAACTATTTGTTCGCCATCTATGCCCGGAAAAAGAAGGATTCCTCTGATATGTTGAATGTGTATAACTATATGATCAGGTACACGCCCGAGGAAAAGGAATCGACGATGAAGAAGAAACAAAAGAGCAAGGGACTCTTCAAAAAATAATCCCCCGCTACACACAGTGCTTTGTATTTATAAAAGGCAATAACCCAATTTATGAGTATGACTCGCTTATATTTGTACTACTATCAGTGATGGAACAGATCAGAGTTATATGTATGATATAAAGTTGTATTACGTCCAGCAGTGTATGGAAAGCACCGCCGGACAGTTAGAATGATTTAATTTTTTTTCAAAGTCTGGAAATATGATTCATACATTGAGGATGTATTTGAGTTTCGTCACATTCCTGTTCAATTGTTTGAGTTTGTTAGATAGTCTGTAGATATGTTATTATTACATGTGCGCCTGTTGCGATTTGTATTGAAAATCAAGCTGACAAGATTTTCTCTCACAATGCCTTATCCTCAGCTTGTAAACTTTGACGGGCACCCAGTACCAACTGCTGTTGAATTATTCGATTCTCAGAGTCACCTGCACGCATAGCGTTTGGTACTTACTTTCTCCATGTTGTGTCCTTATTTAGATTTATCCAACAAGAACTTACAGAATCTCCATAGGATATGATCTACCCTTATTATATCCTGTAACGAGGTGCTTATCAATTCATTCCAACAACACTTTCTTTACAAATGCTTTATCAGCATGGGCATGTTCCATATAGCCTGTATGTTGTTATTTCATAATCGTGACATAGAAAATCATAGAGGACCGTCTCGTGAAAATTGATAAAACTAAAACTCGTTGTCTCTTGTTTCGTGCATATGGCTTCTCAAACTGCCAAATATCAGTCGCTGGCGCACTACAGCGTACATTGCAAACATTTACTGAATAATATTTTTTTTGGTTCAGTTTTACCATTTATGATATACAATACGTACCCATAACTCGCCAACGCCTCACCATGGCTTGTACTTATGTAAGCCCAAGCAAATATTTGTGAAACGTATCGACATATTTTAAAGTTGTGTAGGCAGAAGATTTGACATAATTGCAAGCAGTCGGCGATGCTTCGAGTACAGGTATAACAAGAGGATATTAGTTTTTATCCTGTTATTCATAACATCATCAAGCGTAATAAATGTCTTCTTTTGCTTCAAGAATATTCTGTATTACTCATTCGCAATATTGGGGAAGGAATCTCATACCGATGTTTGGATAGAACGCTCAATGAAAATGCAGGATTTCGGTTTGTCTGAAAAGCTTTTTGTCGTGATTTGGGAGTCGTGCATATACTATTTGACAGTTACTGGCGGGTTCAGTCTATGTAGAAATAACTTGATGGTAAGTGGGAGGATCAGCTATGCGAACTCATGATTAAAGCAGCAGTGTGTATTTATCCTGGATTGATTAAATGTCAGGTAAAAACGAGTCAGATATATATTTATGTTATTACGTCAATTGTCATCTATATATTTAGAGTTACCCTCAACACAGCCTAAGGAGTAGGATACATGTTACATGTATGTTATATTAGTATGTTATCCATTGACTTTGATCTTTGGAAATCAAAGTGTGGCGATATGACAGTGGCTTAAGTTAGCCTTTTGCTTATTTCTTCTATGAAAGACCTGTACATTTCTGTAGCTTTGATACCTTATCATACTCCATATATCAGAGGGTCATATTACCACTACATCTGCATATTAAAAGGTGGCTTTTACTTTGAAATAAGCCATAAGGCATTACACCACACCCCTGTAAATGTTTTATTAAGTTCAGCTTTTCATTTGTTTATAACTTAATATGATAAATTGCACTATCAATACTAGATAGCATCCTTTTATAATTGTCATTTGGATTCAGAGCTCTAAATATAATTAACGGGACCGATTAAAATCCAGAAATTTAATAAAATCCAGAAATTAAATTGGTTGGTAACTGAAAATCTCCAAAAGTCTCCAAATTCAACAAAACACCTGTGAATGTAGATATATGCTGTTACAAAGTTGTAATATAACACTTCTCTTTTAGATTACATGTGTGTATTCTGTGACTGCAAGCAGTCGCTATTACACACTTTACAATGTTCTAACCAAGGAGCCTGACTCGCACAGAGTCAACACCAAGTTGAGATGGCGCCAGCCGGCAGTCTATCTTCATTTGCATATGTGTACAAAGACATGCGCACTAAAGGCCAAATCAAATTTGATATGACTTGTATATATTCTATTTGTAATTGAGGGTATAATGCCTCTGATTGGAGACTGCAATGCTATTGATGGCCGCCCTGCTTCCAGGTTAGGTAAGAAAGCGTTAGTTAAAGGAACTCCGCAGAAATAAAAGACTTAATGCGGTTCAAACTCTAGTTTGGTTCAGTCGTGTTGTACACATAGCCTCGCAAGATATGAGAGATGAGAGGCGAGATGCCGCGAGAATTTGTTTAGTCCGGGGCGAAGGTATGAGGTCTTCCAGGAGAATTGTTTTGATATGAATATTTGTTATATAAACTATTTGCAGTACAAACATTAACACTGTAGATCGGCTCTATTTACCACAAATAATCTTATATAAAGGAAAAAAACTTGAACTCTCCCTGTTGTTTTCTTGGAAACGATTAAGATTTTTCCTGGAAAATAATATTGAGCAAAATGCTATTGATGTCACGTATCCGGAACGTTGAAAAAACAAGGACGTTTCATCTTTCGTTTCGCTGTAAAATTACTTTGCTAAAATAAAATGGGTAAGAGAAATAGCCACACTGTGTGTTCCTTATAAGTCACGCGTTTCTTAGATTTACAATTGATTTGCAAATATTAAAGCATAACTTGGCCAAAGGGTACTATCCTGAGCTACCAATATCTAATAACCATCTTTATATATTAAAGAGTGGCAATATATGTCCCAAAAGTAAACTTCGTTGAATTTACTCCAACATGTCATTAATAATAGCTGTAATGGGGATTGTAGAACACCGCCATTGTGGTATGAAAGCGGTCATCTTGCCCCCGACGCCATCCACAACACCAGGTGGGACCAATCAGCAATGTATTTTATTAAAATATTTTGGGGCTTGCCATGGAGGAATATTAGTTGTCTCAATATTATCTATAGATTATTACTACTGATAACAATGGTCCCCCCCCCCCCCCCCCCCAACACCGACTACGGTGGCGCTATCTTACAATTTTAGTGGCGCCCTCCGGTGGAGACGATAAGATTCAGTTCTCTCGAAACATTAGTTGTACAACTTCAGTTTATCACAATTTCGATTAGGTGCCACAAGAATAACAGAGGTCTGACTAGTGTATGCTGCTAAAGATAGTATTAAACTTAAAAATTTAGTTGGCATACCAACGGGGAAGGAAAGGGCCTACATCCACGGCGCTACTTCTAACATCATACAACTTATATTTTAGCATAAAAAGTGGGGAATCTTGCACCTTGTTTCCATAGCATCAACTGGCTTCTCGTCAATATCTTCCTAGAAGCAGTGACGTTAAGTCCACTTAACATACGACTAAACCTGGAGTTTTAGTCTGTGGCGCCCTGTCCTGTAGGTGACGCCTCATCAAATAAAAACGGCTGGACTCGTGTTTATGGTAAATTCTTTAACCACAGTACACTAAAATGTTCTATGCGTAATCATTCTATGAACAATATATCAATTTGGCCACTTCTGTTCCAGGATTCCTGTTTACCAAATTATAACTACGCGTTTACCAAATTATAACTACGCGAAAAGAACCCATTAATCACATATTGTATATGTATGTAAGCAATAAAGTAATTTATCGAATGTCACTTTGGGTAATGGCTTTTAAATATCTGAATCAAATTACGGTATAATCTTACAAAGAGTTGATTCATGATTTATCATTTTATTTAGATTTCATATTATTTTTCATAAGTACAGTTTTGTGGGTCGATAAATGAAACCCAATATTACAGATACTATGTAAAAAAATTCAGTATCGCATGTTTGTAATATCATTTGTACATGCCAATACATTAAAATACAGCGTGTATGCATAGTATAACTCTTTCAATAATTGAGTTCATTATAAACAGGTAATGAAATAATTTGGAAGTTAGACCTCTATTGTAGGTATTTGGTGCTGCCTAATGATATCACTCATCAGAATACTTGTATCCATTTATGTCAAATATATAAATATGATCTACTCTTATCACAGCCGACTTAATGCGTTTAAAACTTTTTTTACAAACAGTAAGAATTCTTATCTACATGTAATATACAACTTGTTGTCAATATCTGGCTAAAACAGTTGAGATCTTTAAAACTCCATATTATAATTCAATATATTCTTTGCTGGAACTGAATTCCATAAATGAACCATAAAGGAAAAGTACCTGATGAACAAATATGCGATCTCTATCCTCTAGAAATGGAATCATAGCTATAATTCCAATTTTCTCCTACGATGAGTATTTTCCAGTCTCTTTGTCTTTTTGTGTTTGTGCTTTCCGGAACTTCGGGTGGCACTCCCTGAAAAGTCGACACCAGCGTTGCCTCCCTTCTTCTCCTGAAGTGGAGTGACCACTTTACTAAGTTTTAGTTTCAAACCACGACTTGGAGTGACGACCCATGTGACTGATGGCGAGAAGGACTCACATGCAGCCAGTACTGGTTTCACTGTTCTGGGTGTCACACACGTCAGTCGTTCAGTCTTACCCAGCGGCGTATCAATACTCTTTTCCTTACGCCTATCCTTCTCCTTATGTTTGTGCTTCCGAGATTTACTCCTCCCGAGATTCGAATCAGAGACAACAGTGGGACTTTGGTTTTCTGATTTCTTGTGCTTCTTTTTATGCTTGTGGGACTTGGATTTCTTTTTATCATGAGTTAATTCCTCAGTCTCCTGTGTCAAAGACCTAATTTCACCTTGGTCAACAGGGGCAGGCTTAGACGCCTTTGATTTTGGTCTTTTTGAGTGTGAGGAACGTTCCTTATCACGTTTATGTTTCTTGGACTTTTTCTGCACTTTGGTGGCTACAACTTTAACTTTGGTAGGACTTACTAAACTAGGTTCTGCGTTTGAGGTAGAATAACTGTTTGCTTTAGTCCCAGGCTGCACGTATGTGGTGGCTACAGCGTGCTGGTCAGCATCCGGAGAGGTGTCGGACTTCCACCACAAACTCACCGGATTAAGAATCATACTGGGAGACCACCGACCTTCATCTGCTACCGGACTTTGTGGATTATCACATCGCACGCCAAGGTCCTTCTCAAAGTTCTGCAACACGCCTGAGAAGGTCAGAGAGGGTCCTTGAGTACCACCAGATTGCTGGTCCCTACTGAGACAAATGTCCGGTGAAATTAAATTAAGTTCTGCGTTTTGTGCCCACACATTCTGATTGAGATCGGTAGCACTGGTTACCTTTTCATGCTCCTCCTTGGCAGGCTGAGGCTCACTTTCCACGCTCCAATTTATGACTGCAGCCGAGGTAGTTGCTCCTATGGTCGCGAACCACTGTTGAGACAGGACTGCCGCATTTGACATATTACCCGGAGCGATTGTTGTATGCATGTTCTCCCCGGCTATTGTAGATACCCTAGTTGTAGGTATGACTGAAGAACAACTGTTGGGACTGGGGTTTAGATTGTCTAAAGGAGCATGCAATGTTGCAGTGCTTCGACTGTCACACACAACCGACTGACCACAGAAAACATTGTCGACATTGACCAGTTCCTTGGCAGCCTGAGCCATGGTTTCACTGCCTGCTGCCTGGTGGTGCATAGAGCCGTTGTAGTGTAGCAGTGCCTCAGTGGCACTCTCACTACCTTCACTAGAATTCTCAAAGCTCTGATCCTGTAGGCGAGCTAGGAGATTCTGAGCGATAGAGTTCTCCACACCCTCACTGGACTCCTCAGAGAATTCCATTGGTTCTGTGGCCATGTGGTCGGCTACAGTCAGCTGAACGGGACACGTTTGCTGACTATGACTTCCAATGTTTGTGTCAGGCGATAGGGGTGCTGGAGCGGGTTCTGCCTGCGGGGTCACGAGATTGGCATCACAGAACTGATCCTCTGTTAGAGTTCTGTCCGTGAGCTCGTTACTGCAGTCCATCTCCTGCTGGCCCCGACTTGTCACCTGACTACTACCAACCTCCAAACCAGAGAGAATGTTACTGAACGAGGTTGGGTAACTTTTAGATTCGGAGACAGAATGTGGGAGCATGGCGTCTGAATGACAACTGCTCACTCTGTGCTGATCCGGTACGACAGTGATCTTGCGATCCTCTACATCTCTCTCAGAATTTGATGCTTCAGCAGTATCATCGAGACACCTGAACGGAAACTGGGAGATAAGTTTCACAGGGGAGACATCAAAGCAGGATCCTCTGCTGCTCATTGGTTCGGGCATCGTTGCATCATTACTCTGTGTGTCCACCTGCTGTGGAAGGTGGCAACTGACCTCAGTGGTCAGGTCCGGCATCGATGGAAACGATCCAGAATCCATTTTAGAAACCTCTGAGTGGCAGTGCGAGTGGCCCTGTGTCAAGTCGTTAAATGCCTGCATACTATCCTGTCTAGTTGAAAACTCACACGGCATTTCACAATCCTCGGAAACCAGTTGTGTCTTTTGGTAAAGGACATCAGCATCAGTTGTTGTATTGTAGTTTGTATTTAGGAAGTTCAGTTCCTTTAAAACTGCTTGAACTGCACTCTCGGACAGTACACGCATGTCAGAGTCATATTTGATAGGAGTGAGGTTTTTCAAAGGAGTGTTCTGAGGAGTTAACTTTGGCATCACGGTTTTCTCGGATACATCTTGTCCTGCGGGCACTAAAACTGATTCCAATATTGGCATGAGAGATTTATCCAAATTGCCTTGGAAATTTTGCACCGAAGCCGTGCCTGTGTATGTATTAGACAGTTTAACAGGTGTTAAGGTATTCACTTCATCAAATTCTGTGCCCGTGAAATCAGCCTTTTCGATCTCACTGCTGCGACAGGACTGAGAAGAGTTCGGCAAAACAATATCCTCCAAAGTCAACTGTGGCAGATTTTCCTGATTTTGACTTTCTGCTGCTGCAGTCTCATGTACACACTCTTCCTGATTTTCAGTAGCACTAGGCATTTTTACAGACACTTCACCAGACTGATCACTGTTAACCTCGCCTTCCGTCCTTCTCACACCACATAAAGGTTCGTTGCTATGACTAGGTCGCTCCATATAGGCGGTGGGCAATACATCATATACAGAGTTGGTTCCCTGACAAGTCTCACTCTTTATTTCGGAGGCAACCCGATCTGAAATATTGATGCAGTCGTTCTGGTCTTCCAGATCAGGTCCAGGACTAGATGGGTAGCCTTTCGCTGGTTGTTCATGCCCTCGAAGATCGAATTGTTTGTGACTTGATTCCTTAATTTGCTCAGGAAGGCTTGATTGTTTTTTATTCGATTCCTTGATGTGCTCTGAAAGACTTGATTGTTTTTGATTTGATTGCTTGGTATGCTCTGAAGGACATAATTGTTTGTCACTTGATTTATTAGGATGCCTGGGACGACCGCTTTCTTTATGGCTGGATACATTAGTTTGTTGTGTGGACGAGGAACAATGGACCATAGATCTCGCAGATGATCCAGAATCTTTGGTAGCCATGTTAGCAGGTTCTGATAGCTTGTTGCACTGTGTTGACCTCTGTGGAGTTTGAAGTCCTTTCTCCTTCTCACTCAAAATACCATTGTTAAGATCAAGTTTTGTTTCAGGTAAAATGTTTGTTTCCTTGGAGTTTTGAGGTTCGATTATAAAATCAGTCTTGGCTTCTGAAGATATTGTCATATTATTAAAATCACTTTGTAGCCGAGCTAATGATGGTAGTTCTGATATGATATCATCGAGAGACTTAAAATTGTCTACACGTAGAGCAAATTTCTGATGAGAATCACTCTTCGTGTGTTCTTTGAGATTCCCATATGTTGTGTCACAGACTTCACAGAAGCCACTTTTAGGAACCTTTTTCACTGGCACCTTAGTGGAAGGTGTACCCTTGTCAACAGCCTGTTGGGCTTTGACGGTTTCTTTGACCACATGTACAGGCTTAGTCACCTTAGCCTCCGCTTTACCCGTACTGCTGCTGTGTTCCTGGGGTTTGACAACACGGGACTTCCGCCTCAGATTGAAGGGCGACTGCTCATGACATATCGCTGGATCCAACAGGTCAATAACAGGAAAGCTTGGGAAATTCTTTGAGGAGGGACGATATTGGCAAGACACATCCTCCACTTTTATGTATGCCCCCTCAAGTTTCCGAACCCGCACTGCACCTTTTGGTGTTTGACGGGCACCATGGAGCTTCTTATTGGGGTCACATTTTGACTTTTCACGTTCGATGACATTAAGGACTTTCTGAAGCTGAATGACACGAATTCCCCACTGCTTTGCAAGGAAGACTGGGTCCGTTGCTGCAGCGTTTGACTTGAGCTCGTGCTGCTGTTTTGACACGGATCGGTTGAGCAGGGCCTGCGCTCGCGAGAGGAAAACTGGTGATGCCTTCGAAGTCCTGGAGCCATTATCTCTGCTTACCACTGGAGTGGGTGAACAGAGTGATGCTGGTGTGCTCACAGCATCATTTCGGTCGGTGACCACATGCGTAACTTCTCTAGACAGGAAGGCTTCAACCTTAGCACCGAGAGCCCGAAGGTCAGTCTCAAGGTTTACACGCTGACGGGAGCTATTTGCCGTCCTCAGGTCTAAGTAGAAGGATTCACCTGTAAATCGAAATTTTCAAAATTAAATCCAATTGGAAACAATATGGGACCGGTCATACATAGGAGGCCCTAGCATATCAGTATGCATAAGGCGGGAAGAACAATTCCTATATACCAATTTCCGAACACACTATAATTACATACGGCTGCTGGGACAAAACTGTTGCATAACTGTTGCAGTTACTTGATAAGGGTGGCCATTTTTCTTGGGGCTATCATAGGTAAAGAAATAACCATTTTTATCATTATTTGAAGGTATATAGGAATAGGGAAACCAAGTACCGGTAAGCAAAAGTCAAAGTTACTCGGTGAGGACTGGAAAAATTACTGCCCGTGGCTGATGCCTTGGGCAGTAATTTCTCCGGTCCTCACCTTGTAATTTTGAACTTTTACTCACCAGAACATAGTTTCCCTCTATTCTTTTTAAATATGTTTTCTAAATCTACATAAGTGTTCCTAAAAGGTTAACACCTTCCTTGCAGCATCAGTTTAAATATACTAAGACAGTTAACATCAGAATCATAAACATATAATGATATTCATAACCATGTCATAAAATTAGCAATAACCAAGATCAACCTCAATCACCTACATAGACAATTAATGTACAATCACCTACTTTCAAAAACGGAGTTACTAACAGCGATAATAGCGAAACAGCAGCCGTTGCTATTAACCCTTGACTTTTCCTTCACTCACCCACCCACAGTTCCCACCTCTCCTCTATGGACACTAATATGACGATTGTAGTTTTTTTCTAATTTCATTTTAGCTGCTATGGTAGGAGAATATCGTATTGACATGCAGAAAGGTTAGTGTTTATATTATGCAGATGGTCGCTTTGCTGGACTAGTTTCAGTCAATTCTTTTGAACATTCAATTAAAACATTGTGTCTCGTGATGTGATTTATGTTATTATGGCAAACTTTTCAATTGTTCCCCAATAATTATATATTGGTTATATCTAGATATATTTTTCGTGTAAAATTGGTGTTAAGGCCTGTGTCCACCAGAGCCGACACACTACGATAGTGCTTCAGACACAACCTGACACGCTGCGACACAGGACTTCTGTGTCGCAGCGTGTCGGGAGGTTCTGTCGCAGACATGGCGGTGCCACGCTACGACACCGCTGGTTACCCAAAAAGTAGTGATCATAGGTACCGACACACTACGACACAAGAACCACGGAATTCAGTACCTAAGGGGGCATCGTACAGTATTCTTCCGGGAAAATCACTCTCATTTGAGAGATACTCAAAAGAAAATTATGAAATTTTGGAATTAGATATAACAAAGATTTGGAAGCAGATATAACGGGCATTATGTATTGTAAATATGGTGATTTTCGATAGGGGCTAAATTTCTCAAATCAATAATTCCTTTATTTCACATCAAAATCTGATTTTAGAGCCTAAAAAAATATATGTGTAAATCCCAGACCTGCTGGTACTATCGGACAGTCATAATAAAGTGAATACATTCTAGTGCTCCTAGGTAATGCTTACACAATAATGACTGGTTTTGTGTACGAGTGGCCGTAATCTCCGAGTAGTTGACGCGTAGTAATATCCGAGCGATCAGCGAGGATATTACATCGTCAACTACGAGGATTTTAGCATGTAAAACGTTTTATGACAGTGAGATCTGATGGTAAATGAGATTTATAGGACTAATTGTAAATAATTTATATTGAATGAATATCCATGAAACTTGTTTCGAAGTAAATGATGATTTGACTTTATCATGGATGGGACTTTTTTTCCGGAATCTCCTGCGGGAGATTCTGACATGTCAGAATCTCCTGGTAGCTGTTTCCAGGTGCTCTATGTATTTCCTATGGAGACTACGTATTTGGTGGGTAATAAATATATACACACTGCGACACGGTCTGTGTCGTAGCAAATATTGAACATGCTCGATCGTGTCGCAGTGTGTCAGGAGGCTCCCGACACGGCCCTTTTTGTTGGGGCGTGTCAGCCTGTGTCGTAGAACCATGCTCAACCAAAAAGATATGTCGGCGATGTACAAAATTTGTGTCGCAGAGGGCATGTCAGGAGGCGTGTAGGCTCTAGTGGATGTTCCCCTTTATACTATCAAGTATTTCATAAATTATGAGTCAAAATTGCAGAATATCAAATGATGCCATTTGGCATTATTCGCTCTTTGCTGGGAGTGAAAAAGTACTACTCACCAAGCACAGTTTCTGGACAAAATGCATCAATGTTTTGAAGAAGGAATTCTGGGTGCTGGGCCAGTAACCCTCAACAGGCACCTCATAAGCGGCATTCAAGGCAGTGACATCGTCACAATACTTATGTGAAACTAAGATTTTTACTTTTATTCTTTCTTTTTTAACCCTTTAAGGACACATGATGCCTGGAGGCATCACCGCACTAAAGACGCATGATGCCTTGAGGCATCATTGTCCCAATATTAACAAAAATGTTTAAACAATGAAATAATAGAGCAATATTCATGAAATCTTTAGAATATGTAGATATAACATCATATTTAGTAATTCTATTAAAAAGAAATAAAATATTTGTGATTATGTATCATATTTCATGATTACAACCTTTGATATCAGTTTTAACCATAATGTGGCCGTCCTCTAGCCAGACAGACTGCCACCAGCACCCGTCCTTATGGGACTAGCTGGGCCCCAGGCAGCCGTCCTTAAAGGGTTTTAATTGAATAAACGCGAACAGTGTTCCGTGCGGTATTTTTACGTTATATGTCAAAACGGTGCGTGTTTACAGTATATAATGCATGGCCTTTTAGTAAATTGGGTGTCCATTTATTGGGGGAGGGTAACAATTTAGTCGACATTGTTGCCAGGTGAGTATCCTAGACTGTGATATTTGTTATATCACATTCACAGCTGGTGATAAATTCTCCGTGGTTACGGCAACTGTTGGCAAAGATTTTCCCTCATTTCTGTTATAGTTAGGATTCGTTTCCACTACGTTTTTTAATTCATGAAATAACTACTTTTACATGTGTTGTCAAGTTTACCTCTGATTGAGGATGCACGGGACCATTTGTCCCAGGATAGAACGATGTGCTCGCCATTGTCAAAGAATTCTTTAAGTTGAATAGTTTTATAAACCCTACCGGTACTTTTAGAAAATAATTGACCTATACTCAGGCTATAGGGCCTACTTGAGTATGACTGTACAGACTGTATTCCAGACGTGCCTTCTCTTGAATATACACATGTAGGCCCTATATAATGAACATAATGTAGTTCTTTTAGATTTGAGTTAAATAGGATCATTCTCTCTGATTCACCAAGCCTATTCCTAAGACGCAGTTTGGAAGGTTTTGACATACTATAGAAAGAAAATAAAGATTTGGCTTCAATAATATTATTTTTTCCGCATAAACTGAGGAAAGAAAATAACATACCCTCGAATATTCTTTGAGTGAACATGAGTTTTCTTCTGCAGCTTGACAAGTTACTGAGCTTCCTCGTGAATGGTTCTGGTCCTATTTCCGATGTAAAGTGGGTGCTGGGGGCACTCAATGGGCCGTAAATGGAAGCCACCATGCTGGAGGTACTTGTTGATGCCGACACCACATTTGGATCAGCCCGTCAAAAGTTGCAAGTTCGGGAAATATGGTCACCCTTTAAACAAAAACAGAGACATCATTGATATTTTAACGAGGATACAAAAAAATACAACTGACAGTACAAACTGATATAGTTCGGACAATCTTAAATTCATATCTCGGGCTAAATCTAGAAGTCTAGAAACTAGTCTAGCGGGCATTTGCACATCGTCCTCCCAAAAACAAATATTTAGGCCAATATTTCTGGAGAAACGTTTTTCAGATCACATATACACTAAGTTTAAACTCTATATAATCCAACGATGTATATATATATATATATATCTATGAGATCCACCAACCTTCAGGAACTATCAATCCAGTTTAAATTCTCAAGACCGAGTAGCAAAAGAAGACACGATGTTGAAATCAGAATTGGGTCGTTGAACGGATTTCCTCCCTATCACTGTCAGTTGCACTTGAAGTTGGATTCTTGCACTTGCTGAACGAAACACTTTCTAGAGAATTATACATAGTATATTCCAAATGCTCAAAGTGTGGTTTCTGTTTCTTATATATGCTGAGGTAATGTGTAGATGCAAGAACACTCTTTTTTCTACAGACCACAACATTCGCGGGCGCCACGATATTTGAGAGATCACTGTGTCAACGTCCGCTTTCTCATACTGCATCGCTCGGAGCGGCGCAGTGTACCGCTTTCTCAGGACAGAACCAGAAGATGGCGCTACGTATGGGGGTCACAGGGTCAATCGGCTAGTTCACCGATTTTCGGCCTTTCGAGGGCTTGAAATGTATATGATCGGTTAGAAAATGGATCAAACGTAACCCTAACCTGAGATATTTTGATCATTTAAGTACGCAATTTTTTTTACCACGGACCTATATGTACCGGTACATAATATAATCTATATTGACAGGAAACGCGGGCGAGCGCCGTGCTTATTCAACGACCTCGGCTACGCTTGAGTTGGTTTTGCGGGTAGCGCGCTTATTTCCGAGTGATCCGCTGGAGGGCTGATACTGGTTCCATTTAAAGCCACCAGTGATGAAAAGTGGCGCTGCTTTTTTTTATCTTTTTTTTAAATAGACCTTTATTTTTCCTGGAGTAGGCTTACTCGACTAGATGTGTATATGGGCCAACTGCACGAAGATTGTACAATTGGGTATTTTAGAAAAAAAAAGTTTCCAAAATGATTTCTTTTATTTTTTTCCTGGTAGAGAAGGGTCTCAAGTATACATACCTGACATCTCCTCATCCTTTCTAATACGATTGTCTCAGGAGAATTTTCTAAAGAAATGGTTCTCAGAGCACATGTATTCACCTTCACGTTTGGGCCTGGCAGGCAATGGTTGGCTATATCAAAATATCCTTAGTATCTAACTTAAATTTTCCAATGGACTCTAATAACAAAGGCAAATGTCCTTAGGGGAAAACCATTTTTGAGGTATTACTCCTAGTACATTTCCCAAAAGTTCAATACCGGTACCATTTCCATATATTCTAAAACAAATTCTGCTATTTCTGGCCTTAACTTTTATATTCTATTGTCAGAACAGATAAAAACAAATATCAGGGAGTTTTAGATATTTATTTTACTCTGGTCCAGTAACTGTACAGAGCATGTGTACTTTCAGAAAAAACACTCCCAAAGAGCAAGTGTGTAGTTATGTACACACAGTGCTCTTTAAGAAAAGTCGTGAAATAGCATGACGGTGAATACAGGAATTGCATTTCAGCATCCCCTTTGTAAAAGTTAGTATCAATAAATGTATGGAAATACAGTACCGGTATTTTTAAAACTATTTTCACTTCATTATGGTCTAGTCTTCCATTTTAGAAGGTATTTATTGGCAAATAAATGACAAATTTCCAGTTAAATAACAGTTCTGCTGTAGAGAACTGTATATATGTATTAATATCAACTACATTTCCAAATTTAATTAACCAAACACATATATTTGTAAATGAAAATAATCTGTTTATTGTTGTGGCTGCATTAATGTTCACTTTATAGAAGAAACACCCACTCTGTATGTCTGACATGCAAAATTACTTTGTTACGGTGAATGTGGCATTTTTTCCATAAGGCTTTCCTTCTTTGCTTTAGAACAAACCCAGCTACATTCAGTCATTTGTCAAAATTTTGACCAATCTCAGTAGCTAAGTGGTAGGGGTGTTCACCTGGTAGGTCATGGCTTCAAATCCCAGTCAGGTTATACTTACACAAAAATAGTACCTACTGCTCATTTGGCTTGACACCTGCCATTAGAATGAGGAGTAAGGGGCTAGTGCCCGAGTGGAAGAATGGCTGTACCACCAAAGTCTTGAGCAGGACTGGAACATGCACCATGTGGAGGCCAGTTTCAATGTCAGTCATTGCCATCTGAAGTCAACTCTGTTGGAAAGGTGCTCGCAGTTGCACCACTGACAGCCAATATCAGATAATGTCAGCCCTTAGGTATTCGTTGGCCAGTTTTACAGGAGAGTCCTTGGAGAGCCTATATATGAGAGGGTCCTGTGTCCTGCTTTTAACATATGAACTTGAATCATATTTGGATTATAAGATTCCGTAAGAATCATATACATGATTTGAATTGTAAGATTCTGCCAATGTTCTAACCCGAAATCAGTGAATCAACCCCTGCCAAATTGAGGTTGTAGTTGGCAGCTAGCAGTCTTGCTGGAAGCCCCCATCTCTCCTGTACCCATGTAATCATTCATAAAGCTTGACTACCTAGAACCTAATTCTCAATGAAGTCACTTATTGAGACTTGGTTGTTCACATTCAAATATCCAGCAGCAACTGCTTTCTCGATTTGTGCCATCAATTCGTAGTCATCAGGCTCCCTTGCAGAATCTCAAAGGACCTTCACTGTTTCTTGTAGCAGTATCATTGACATGCAAATAGAGATGTTCTGGCAATTTGTTATATTCTGGCATGGTGTGAGGGATCTTTGGAATAAGTGGATCAATCTATGGTGTGGCACTACAGAAGGAAGTCCCATTTTCTTGCATGCAGAACCCCTTTAAGTACTCAATGCTCTTCCATAAATATGGTAATCTTATTGAAATAAGCAGCAACAGGGGCATTTTGTAGCACTTGATGTTGTAGTAAATGCTCTAAATTCATAAATGTTGAAGAAAAAACTAATGATCTTGTGAGACTGCATTGATTCTGGGACAATTGTTGGTGTTCGTCCATTGTTGCATCCCTCCACATAAGTGTCATACTGAGGGAGGGTGGACACCCAATTTGAATAGGCGAACAGGACTGTGACCATCGAAACTGAACTCCAGGGAGTGAGACAACTATAGTTACCTTGTGCATTAATCATTATTATAGTTGTACAACTAAGCTGATTTCTTGTAATATGATATGAATGCATTTCATAACATCAACTTTTGTCATTGAACACAAATATGGGAGTTTGCCTCCATGTTTAGCTGAAAATGTCGACCCCACGATAGAATTAGTGGAAAAGTTTGCCCCCCCCCCCCCCCCATGGAAATACCCCAAAAAAAGTTGGCCCCCCCCCCCCCCCATTGGAATACCCCCAAAAAAGTTGGCCCCCCTGGGAACACCCCCAAAAAAGTTGCCCCCCCCCCTAAAAACTGTGTCCCCCCCCCCCCCCCGGGCCATAATTATTGAATGCTCCCTTATGCACATCATTTTCCCCCGCCACCGTCTTGGCTTTCCACAGGCGTGCATTTCCAATATTTTTCAAGTGTATAGTCCCTGTCATAATGACTTTACTGAAGATAATCGGTCGTCACATTAATTCATTGTGGGTTATGCCTGGTTAAGATGGCAAACATTACAACTAAATTATTTTAGAAGGTGCGTGTGAACATGGCTAACATCCAACTTCTACCACTATGCGACCACGGTTGAGACTGCAGAGTTTAGCTTCCGCATCTTTGTCAACCTTGAAATGTAACCAGGGATGAAAGTCGGGACTGATGAAAAAGTTGGAAACAAAAACACACCAAAAACTGGGGCGTATTCGGGGGCGCCCCCCCCCCCCCCCTGCCGTCAAACAAAATTTTGGCACTTGACGGAACTCTGACGGCAGTGTCAACGGCCCTTGGCGCGTTTAACTGCCGCCAAAGTACTGACTGGTGGTTTATACGCCGTTGGTGAGAGCCTGCTGCCAGAATTTCTTGGAATTTAGTTTTATTTTATGATTTTCATACTTTGTTAATGATCATATTTCGAGATACAGAAATTTCTGATTTCCGTCAATTGTCGGCAAACTTGCATCCCTGAATGTAACCGTTTCATAGGAACAAACATTTTTTACTCATTATAGAATGTGCACCGAATTAAACTTCCGTATCCGTTGGGGTGACGTTTACACTTGCATTCTACACCCTGACACCTATTTGCAAAACCTAGTAAAAAAAGCTATTCACTTTTCAGTAAAAAATACATATATATCAAATGACTGAATAAGGTGAATGTACAGAAAAAATAGATGACAGTTTGCAGTAAATCCACCGCATAACATAAACATATTTATGACAGGCGAAAAGTAAGAGTAAATACGGTATCAATCGTAATTAGTGGCATTCAGAGTCTGTTAAAAGACAACGGACAAATGTTCAATTTGGATACATTTTATTTCCCTGTGTAACACCATGTGCTTGATAAGGTTGGGAAAACTTTTTAATCTTTTTTTTTTTTTTTATATCTTTTAGGCGTGTAATCTGCCCCAGAAGAGTGTACTTATGACATATGTAAACTCATACCCGGTATGTTAGCTTCAAATTTAGTTTAGCAGCGTATATTACCTGTACTCCATTTCTTTGAATGAACTAGGCATTCAAATCTTACAAATATGCCTTATTGGATACTACTCCTATTTGAAGCAGTGAAGATATTTATAAGGGAGAACTCCATTGATTCACTTGGCGATCTGGGGTAAGCATTGCATTGCAATAATTGGGTTCATGGTATATCTCAATATGAGGACTGTATAAACCTAACATGTTTGTTGTTCCTATGTCCCAATATCTATCAGTTTATAACCAAAAAGTATTTCTCATTTTGAGTACGTTGACACATCTGGAAAATATGCAAATAGAAAATAGGCTCGACAATACCATGAAGTAGATAATTGGCGATCTTAATGTCCAACTACTTGAATATAAAATACAAAGGGTGCTCATTTGCCTTACTCCACCGAGTGTAGTCTATTAATTGAAATGCATTATATATTAGTGGGGGTCATGTACATGATTAAGAAAAAAGAAGAAATGGACATAAAGTTAGTTACAATTTCAATATTCTTAAATTGTTTTGATATCAACAGAAAACAAAATATATCATCTGTACCATAGCATTATATAGACATTGCACATATATATATACGTGTATGTGATAAGCTGATTACATTTTTTTTATAAACCTGGCACAAAAATAAATACCATGCTTGTTATAAATATCCTTAATATACCTAGAACAAAAAAATGGTACTATCCCTTGTAAATTATGAATACTTTGGGTCAATTGCAAAACGATATATTATAGCACACTTGTATCTAAAATGATATTCATTCCTATAACCTGGTTCGTCAAAATCGAACAACCGAGAGAGACATTTCACTTTGCTAGGCAAATGGTTTACATACAATATCATAACATCAAGAAACAGTAACCAAATCATGACTATTTATAGCTGTTTGTACAGGGAAGCGGCGAAAGTATTCATGGCATCATTCCACCTGTTTCGTCAACTTTCTCTACCCGGAAAGAGTGTACTATACCTATTTAGATCCGCAGTTTCCTTGGATCTAATCATTGAAGAAATACTTCACTGTATGACATGAAGGTAATATTTTGTAATGTGTAAAGCATAATTCCGAGTGTGTTTGAATAAATACCGTATTGCATAATACATGATAATAAACATAACTTAACCAGAAAGTCAAATACGACATAAATTGACAATTCCAAGTATTACTGATCTTCCTAGTTGAGGCTTATCGTGTGAATAGGAGATGAAGCCTCGCAGATCAGCAATACACTGGGTAAAAGTCCCGCTATAGGAAGAGTGACAGTGATATAGCTTAACGTGGGGGTGCGACGATTCTGGCCCTTCATATGATCCGTAGTAACTCAAGTCCTATTTCTCTCAGTGATATACTTATAAAATAGCTGTGAGAGCAACACCTTCGTTGAGGGATGTATGCATACAACTGTGATCTCGTTCATCGTGTTTACACTGTTCAGGCCATCTTTGTCTTTCGAAGCAATCATATATCACATCGCACATACATTCTAACACCTACAGTAAACTACGCGCCATGAACTTACATGACCTTTCAAATCATTGACTAGGGATCTTTAGTTTGTACAGAAAGTGTAAAAATCTCTAACCTGAATTTCAGATTCAGCATACGAGCTACGCAATGTGGTTTTATCATATGGCAAGTCAGGGAATATGGATGTAAAATAAAAATCAAAGAGTATACACAAACACATACTCACCTGCACCCATACAAATTGCAGCAAATTATGCTAAGCGACGGAACATAGTACCCTATTTTATTAATATAACAGACAAGATTAATGTCATCAAGGTTTTGAGAATCGATATGGGAGTACACACAGATATTCTTGTTCTTCTATAATGGAATGTTTCTTTTATTAAAGGATATATTCAGTAATCTTATTCATAGTGTCCTCCAAGAAACGAAGAGACACTAAAATACTCTATATTTATTGTGAACGATAGCTGATAATTAGTTGTGGAGGATACTGTTGATGGGGTAAAAGTCATAAAATTAATTTAGTGAACTCGCAAGAGTCGATTCTTTTTCCTTAGTGTGACATACATCAGGTGCATCTATCAGATTTCGCTCCATTTCCCCAAATCAGTCAAGGCTTGAGGTGAACTTAGTAACTAGCACCCTATTAATATTCAGCAAGTCACACTTAGCTTTATATGAATATTCAAAGCGGTTAGACCTATATTCAGGCCCCATACCACGCTTCTGCAAATAAAACCTTGATGAATGTATTGATATGAATTTTAAACAAATGGTTGCACATGTCATAAAATATAAAAGTGTAATTAGCGGAAATTTGTTATCTACTGATGCCAAAAACAATGAATAGACTCCTAGGAAATTGCTGCCAAGTTGAACGCAACCTGAACTAGGGCATTCGTATCCCTGAGCTTTCTAGCTATCCCGACATACTTCTCATCTTCTACAGAGCTTGTTTGCACTTGGTGCTTAAACTTCTATGTAAAGCCTGTATTCCACCAACAAGACAAAATCGTTGTACAGCGCCCGTATGGCGGTTGCTGCGTTTGCTGGCAGATCTGCTCTATTTTAAATCATCTGTACCAAGAAAAGCAAGGAGCACATGTTGAGAAGGCCGACACTTGGCCCAGCTCTGCAACAAATCATAAACCAATGGGAAGCGCATGCTCCTTGCTTTTCTTGGTACTCTACAGAAATATAAGGACTGTGACGTGTTGTTCAAACGTGTTATTCAAAGTTCAAACATTTCTACAAGTAATACACATTCATCATTTACTAATCGCAAAGTCAATGTCAATCTGTCCACGTGATTATTGGCTGGATTTGCTAAAACTGAAACTGTTCCTGCTGTACATGTAGATATACGACGAGGCTAGGTCTACATCCGCACGTAAAAAAAAAAAAAATTATTCCTCCCTACAAAGCAAATTTTGAAAAGGGTAAAATAAGACAAATAATAAAAAGCTTACTTAACCCTGATGATGGCATTAAACACTGATATACAGCAGTATTCAAAACATGATATAGATGGCAATGTGCAACCAATTTCAAAGAAATGTTTTTGTGAATATTCCTGCACAATTTTAAGTAATTCATAGATATCACAAAGAATTGCATAGAAAATTTATTAATTTCTCCAGAAATAAAGGAATTAAAGAAATATTTCACGATAAAAGGAATTGAAATAAAATAGGAAGGAATTGAAATAAAATAAAGGAAGTGGTATGAGGCCTGGTATTATAATCGATATCAAATAGTCAAATGGTGCTCTGAGCTAATAACAGGGATGAAAGTTGGGACTGATGAAAAAGTCGGAAACAAAAACACAAAAAAAACTGGGGCGTATTCGGGGGGGAGGGGACGTCCCCCCCCCCCCCCCCTGCCGTCAAAAAAAATTTCGGCACTTGACGGAACTCTGACGGCAGTGTCAACGGCCCTTGGCGCGTTTAACTGCCGCCAAAGTACCGACTATGCCAGTTTCCCCTGCGTGTGCGTCAATGCTAACGGCCTATGGAGGTTTATATGCCGTTGGTGAGAGCCTGCTACCAGAATTATCTGTCACTTCTTGGAATTTAGTTTTATTTTATGATTTTCACACTTTGTTAATGATCATATTTCAAGATGCAGAAATTTCTGATGTCCGTCAATTGTCAGCGAACTTGCATCCCGGTAATAATTCTATGGGATTAGAATACATATCTCAAATATTAGAGGTCAGTTTCCAGGTTAGACATAAGGTAGAAATAGTGTATACTACATATCCGCTCTTTCGTCTGCACCTGCAATAATTAGTCGTATATTAATGTGTTTTCTTATTCTGTAATGGCCAAACATACACATCGCAACATTCCAACAACTCTGGATATAGATTCTCATTTCCTGTTACGCTTCATATTCCTTTCTTTGCTAAATATACATTGATGACTCCACACTTATCACATTCAGTCTCTTTGCATAAAAACATTTGTGTAAAGACACCATATAACACTGAAATATATATATATAAGCACTACTTGAAATAGACCACTAGGATGTCACTGGGCTTTTCTGAACAGGTGCCTTTTGTAGCTTTCGCTTGCCAGCCGCGGGCAATTTAGTGGATCTCTTACGCTTTGCATTTGGCGGGGATTTAGCTGTCTTTTCCATCTTCTTTTGTGCTGCTTCAAAAGCTGGCTCTAGGCTGTCGAGGAAGGTTTTGTGGTCATGGAGTGTGGCGAGGAGTCCCTTTTCATTCTTGACGCTCCCCGATTCGGCATAATTGACATCAGATCCATAGATTGTCGTCATCCTGCCCTCCACGGAGAGCATGATTGCATTCCCCGCACAGATGTCCCACTTCTTGATGGCTGTCACATGCACATAGGCGTCGGCATTTCCTTTTATAACTTGCACAGTTTTATATCCTTAAAAACAAAATAGATCTGGCGTTACTTTAAAAATGGGTGGCATTTTTTGAAAGAGCAACCGTGATTTTTAAGATCAACACTATAACTCAAAAAGCTATACTCAAGTAAGTTGCCAGTGAAAATATATTACGGTAATTAAGCTGTCAAGAGAAAATACCGTTGTTTGACAAAAATTCAGTGCAAATATCAAAACCTTTTCTTAAATTAAGAAACTTCCGCAAAAGAGCCGTTTGGGGTATCTTATCATTCAGTCAACAAAATCAGAAGGTTTTGGGGGCCGTTCGCATTTTCTACAACTTTTGCAAAGAAATTTATATGAAAAAATATTGGTAGCAATCCCGTCTTATTTCTTTCGGTGTGGTTGAACAGGCCCTTTAGCTTGTCATCCTTTGGTTTATTTTAAAACTGCCTTCCCCATTCGTAAAGAGGAATTGCGTCAAAGCAACGTCATTTCAACCAACATGTATCTATCCACAACTCTGTATGATGTACATTTTTCATTCATGAAACGTATTTGGTACAAAGTAAAAATAAAACGTGTTTGGTATATAAATGTCAGATTGCCTGAAAATATCCAAAAAATCTCAACTTCTAAAAATCTTACATTTTTAATATGATACTGCACCTGACGATATTAAACTTTATTACCCACATGTCTAGTCCAAATATAAATAAATATACATCTATGGAAGCATTATCAATCCCGTTAACTTTCTTCAGATGAAGTCTTCGGCACTAGGCTTTCCGGCATCGTTCCCAGTTAGAGTATATATATTCATGAATTTCACATAGAATTATAGCATGCTGGTCAATAAATTCATACCTGCTCCACCGGCTGGAATTATCAAGGTTTTGTTGCCAAAGGCCTCTTGTGCAACGGATTTGACTTCTCCGGCATGGAAACGGGAGACAATGATCCGGTAAGGATGCTCCTTTCTGTCCACTTTCTCTACCTTACGGTCTGTTTGAGATACAGTCTTGAGCGATGATCCATAACCAACCCAGCCCCAGACTGAATGAAAAAGTAGAATAAACAGAAGAACAGATCAATGTCAATATGCACAAAACTTTGCATTGAATACATGTCATATATTTTCATCTCCAGTCTTACCTTTTCTTTCTTAAATGAATACATGTGGTCTCCCTTGTATCTAAAGAATGGAATATTTTTTGTTCTTCATGATCTTGGATCAGATCCATGTTGTGAAATATTGTAGTGGGCCTACAAGGATTTCGTTTAGATTTTGTGTTGCCAGATCCAAATGACTATGGTGAATATATGAAGTGTGTAAAATGCAGCATCTCAATGGGTTTGTGAAACATCTAAACGGATTCGTAGATTATCATTTTAGTTGAAATTGTGAATTTACTATATATTTCAATATGGTACACATATGGTTTCTTGATTAATATGTAAGGTATCATGACCATCACCGGGTAGGTAACAATAGCCGGATATGTAAAACATCGTTGGAAAAAAAGGTGTTATTGTATGGAGTTATGCAGACATGGACCTAAGGATGAGACTGGAGCAAAAGGAGCAGAGAGCGCAGCCAAATACGTGTAGCAATGTATTGGCAGGAGAGACACTTCTATAGACTGTGCTATTCATGCGGAAGGATAGCAGTGATTGCAATAGGCTCTCTGTCTCCAGGGCTCATTAACTCCTACTGTCCTGTAAGTACCGACCTCATTTCATCCTGAGTATCCATGTGCACATCTCACCTATTGTTTGTATTTCCCCGCATCGGTTTGTCTTTTATTGTTTTACCCTTCCCTTACTAAAGATGGCACTGTGAAATTCCCCAGCCACAGGCAAATGAACTAACCCTATCCTTCATTCGAAAAGAATACATAAAGATACATGGTGACATACCGACTTATCACCAGAATGACACGCAAGTATCAAACATGCCCCCAATAGAAACTCAGTCAGATTTACTGAACGTCTCTCAAAATCGAATAAAAATGGCCGAAACACCGGTACATCGCATATTATGCTCACAAGACAAGCTAATGTTAAAGTTACCAAGGCCGAATCTTGAATTTCTTAAAAAATCACCAAGATATAGAGGAGAAACCGAATGGAACAAACTACCTGCCCATGTAAAGAAACTACCAAGTCAGAACGGCTTCAAGAAAGCGATTGCTGCCCTAGATAACCTATAGAATGAGGACTATGCAAGTAATAAATGCTTTACACCTCAGCATTTCATCTCATCATAAATTCATCCCCCAACATCCTAAAAAACAACCAATGTAACGTTTGTCTCAGGACAACTGGCTGTCTACCTGTTTGTTTGACTGTTTGCCTGTTTACTTGTCCGCAGAAATGTGTCTCATACCTCACATTTATGTAAATCTAATTTTACGATTAAGAACAATCTTGAACTGTCACTGTCTGGATCGAGAAACACGCTGTAATGGAAGACCACCTATCCTAGGTGAATTACTTTGCAAATAAAAAAAAATAAAAAAATGATGCCAAATGGCATTCCCAGCCATGGGCAAATGATGCCCAATGGGATTATTTTACATTTTACATTCATAATTGATTAAAAACTTAGGATATAACACTATTTTTACGCACACTATGTATTTAGATATGACAAATATGATTATTGAAAAAAAAAAGAAAAGTTATCATAGTAACATAAATCATGTCATATGACATCATTTTTTAAATCTGGGGCTCGCCCTTACCGTCCATACATATGAGCTGGGGTCGCCGCCTACATGATGCAGCACAAAAAGTGTTTGTGTATGGATTGGGTCACTCATGTGTGAACTGTGATTAACTTTTTGTGTTGTCAGTATTGCACTCCGCATATTCATGTTCATATTTCACCACTCAAGTAGCAGGGGATATGGCTATGGTTGAATCCTGCAGTAAATCCATTGCTCCCAAACTTTGTCAAAAGCTGTTATTCTTCAATCATAGTTTAATCTTTAGTCTAGATATATCGGCTAGGGCTCTTGTAGATATTTCAACAATGTCTTCGTTTTACAACCACTGGTTTTCATGTATATCTAGCTCAAGTTCTTGGATACCAATTTACAGTTATATGTCCAGGGATGTCAGTTGGGTCAGGGGGAAAAAGTGGAAATATTTTCATTTAGATTATTCTGCCTTAGAGCGATCAGTAAAACTTCGATATGGTCCTTTTCGCACATGACATGGGGAAGAGGGTCTGTGGAGAGGTTCAAACCACTGTTTTGATGGAGTAAATGATGCTCAACCAATATTATCTTTACAAGGCAAATGAATTACATATAATGAATATGAAAAAGTAGATTTCCACGGAAATATGAAAAACTAGCATCTCTGTTTTAAAGTGTAACACATGGTGTTTTAACATGTACATAAAAGGTGCAGTATGGTTTTAATTAGTCAAGCCATGTTGCCAGTCTCAAATAAATGTGACAAAAAGTAACAATACAGCCAAATTAAATCGGATCGTACTGTTTATAAAACAATGCATTACAGTATGGATCACCTTGATGTATAACAATAAATATTTCTAATCAACATATGCACTATTTATCAAACAAGATTTATTCACCTGTTTCACCGGAGAAAGGAAAATGGATGACCCCTATTTTAGGTTGTCCCCTTACCGCGATGCAAACCATCGTCGTAACATACTTAAGGAGAGATTCTGAAAAATAAAATGCCCAATGTGAGTGGTTAAAAAACAAATCACTAAAATATCGACATGTAAGTGGACATGAATAGTTAGTTACACAAAGCGCTTACCTCGGTCAAGTATAAGAGGAAATACATTTTCAATGAAGTTATGGTACTACAGAGTATCCTGGGATGATAAGCAGATGACACACTTCACAAAATTGATGTTCAATTGGCAGTACCCCATGTTTAGTTAGCCCATTTGTAGTAAAAATAAACTTATTCAAACTATCACTAGATCAAAGTGATTTTCTAGTTCAGGCGTTTTACCACACCATTACTTAGAACGTTAAATTACGCATAAAGAAGTAATCATAGATAACGAGATATCATGTACGCCTCTGCATTTCGAAGATCTTACGCACCAGAATACTCCTGTGTTGCGTCAAGCGGGTCGATCCAGACGGTGATATCTCTGATAGGAATGGACTGCCGGCCCTCCAAACCAGCTATGTTTTTCCTGTTTTTATTCGGTTCTGGAATGGAGCGGAGATCAATAGGGTCTGTACTGTGTTCTTCTGAACGGACCTGCAACAAAAGAAAATTTGTGAGAGTGTGTCAGGTGGACATAATTGTTTCTGGTTTTGACGATTCAGTGTTGACGACTAATAATATACTGATTCAATTGTGTCGTTCTGTCTTACCCTCTACCATGATGCTATCAATAATACCTAAATACAACACTGAATTCGGGGGTCCAACCTCACTTAGGGCCTGTTGATTTAATGTCGTGTTATTGAAGCTAATCTCAAGGAGTGTGAATTTCTCATTATATGTTACCACTTTAGAACTCGTTTAGAAATAGTAATGCTAAATGATTCATTAATATAGTAACGCTAAATGATTTATTGATATAGCCGAAGATAACAATAAATCTACCACTGCTGGAAACGAAGGAGAAAGGTGGCTGCATTGAGACTCGAATCAACAATCTAGTGCCTTAACCACTGATTCCCAGTCAGTTTAAAAATATATCATTTTGAGTTTACGTAAAATGGTATAGTGTCGACCTTCTACTTCACAAAACATATGAATACCAGAGAACTCATCACCAGGTTTTTTTTAATTCAGAAAACATCTTAGCCTCCCGGAATGAGGCCCGTAAAATGAATTGTCGCTCATACTTATTCGTTACCTACAACATATGATAATAAAACATATGAAATCCGTCGAATCCGCTTGGAGTTTCTCCCGCAAGACATAGTTAACGAGATCTAGACTTGAAGACTGAAGAGCATGAAATTGTCGTGCAAAAAAAACCCTGTTATTCTTTTGTGTAGCATTACACATAGCTGTTCTCAGTTTATGATTTATATCTAGCCATGCCGATAACATAATTTAAAACTGTTGTATTCTGATCTCCTTAACCTGAGAGAAGTCAATGACAGTTTAATGGTTTCGCTGGTGTCGTTGTATATCAGTGTGGATGCCATTAACCAGTTGTAGTACCTGTGTCGCTTCAAATAATAGTACAGCCTATAAGGACGCCATCTGGTTGCTAAATAAAATCAAAACTTAAACTAAAATTGGAAGTTCAGGTCATTGTCTTCAAATAGCATAGCGTGCACACCAAATCCTTACTGCTGCTTTTCTGCTCTATAATACGTTCATGTTATCATCAGGGAAGTCGTGCTTCCTAATCATTTTTCCAGCTAACGATCACGTCATCGTTTTACCGTGATTTGGGGAAGTGTATCAAATTCTCAGAGGCTACTTTTAACCAAAATAGCACAGATTATGAGGCGTGTATCTGTGATATATACTTACTATAGTGATATCATGGTTACCCCTAGACTTGCTCAAGTCTTTGATTATGAACATTCATTAAATGATTAATCACAATCAGAATAAAGTTTATTATGGTATGTATCCTTCTCTGACTGGCCCATTTATCAAAGACTTGTCCACTACGAACAGAATCTCCCGTTTATGGCCCCAAGTCACTCCATGTAATCCTACCCATCCCTCTCCCCCTCCTCCAGTTCTCTGGTCGCATGTGTTGTCATAGCAATAAATTTAGCCTACTCCTGACTGTGATCCGATTAAGATCAAAGTGAGAGGGTATCAATCTCCCATCAGATATCTGACCAGTAGCCATGATATCTGTATGGAGAGTGTTGGAAATACTGGCGCTATACAGCACCATTACGGATTGTACCAGCCCCTGTATCCCAGCGAGGAGAGTAGACATAGAATGCAGGGACTGGAGCCAGTCTAGGTTACCCCTTGTATGGACCGAAATTGAGGTTGTCTGAGGTTACTTTCTGCTTCTCCTGCTTTCTTCGTTATTTATTGAGATAATACTACATCTACTTTTCTTCGGTATTATGCTCCTCACTTGAAGCGTTACCAAATCATTCAATCACTATCTTAAATGTCAAGTGACCGATATTGTGACAAAAATATAATTGCGCATTGAAACTGGAGATAGACAATAGCTTCCTTAATGAATAGGGCTGTCTATACATAACTTATATTCCTCAACAGGAAGTAGAACAATAAGTGGGTGATGTTATAGAGGCCAAAATAGGGCGAAAGGGGGGACATTTTAGATATCACATTTTAGATATCTTTTTCCTAAAGAATATAAAGCTAGGCGTTCTACATGCGTGTAAATAGCCCTCCCGCCAGTGGTTTCTGATGGCACCAGGCGACCAGCTGGTTAGAAATGTGCAAAGTCTCAGAGCTCTTCCACCAACCACCTTAACAAAATAATGAAGGTAAATTAACATAACTGTTGATGTTCTGAATCTTACCCCTGATATTTTTTTTCTATAGACTTAACATTGAGAACGCCTATTCAACGCCCATGATATATTTAGGAAAAATATCTAATCAGGGATTATGTCACAAATTTTAACCTATTTGTCAATGCGAAGGGTGAGATAAATTCGGAAACCCATTCAAGGTTAGGGTCAGAGCTAGTTCCCATCTTGTTTGAGTCGCTAAGTAATTCACGTGGCTTCACCTTGTAAATTACTACGTGATTCAAACTCGATGGGATAGGAACTCTGACTCTAGCCTGTCATAGGTTTCCTCTATAGTATAGCACAGTCTAGTACTAAAATTCTGGCCAAACTACCGAAATTGTCCGAACATTTGGCCTGTGCCCACGGGTTAGCGGCTCACAGGTATGGCCTGGAGTCACTGACTGTGTCCAGTACGATGTTGGCAGTGAGCTATCAACGCAGGTGCCTGCAAAGCCTGCAGTGGCGTAATGGGTGTATGAGATTGGCAGAACAGTGGGCGCTCATCAATTTTCCGCTGAATTATGCGGTCACCGGAATAATGAAGGTATATAAAGATAAGTGTTGATGTTATAAATGTGTATTTCACAATCTGGGGCTAAAATCCTGACAAAACTTTCGATAATGTTTGAACTTTCAGTCTCCGCTCGCAAGTTTGCTGTTCATGGGTGTCGGCCTTCCCTGATGACCATGTCTGTTGAGGTTGAGGCACTGAGCGATTTAGTGTGGACATTCGTTCATAAATTTTATGCCAGCTTGCTGGCCGGCTTGGTGGAGGAACAAGGATTTTGCCAACTTATGGCCATTGTAGCTGGCTGTTGCTCCTCTGACTGCCACCAACCACCCAGTTGTGATATATTCTACCTGGAATGACAACATGGAACTGCCAGCCCCGGCCCAGCACTGCCTGGGGCCTCTTCTGTGCTCTTCCACCAAGCCAGCTGTCACGGGCAACATGCCAAATCTGCCAGTGATCCCCGTACTGTCCCTGGTCGGGACTAGCGCCTGGTTGGTGGAACAACCCCTTAACTATGTGATAAGTGTTTTTCCCTATTTGCATCATCATATGTAATTATTACCAACAAATCCTGACATGATTAGACTTCCAGGGGTCATACAGTCTTTTCATGAAAAACATAAAGGTTTAAAGGCTCTCTTTGAAAAAATAAAGGCTCTCGGCAGAAAAATAAAGTTTTTAACAGTAATAATTAAGTCCATTTGTATGCAATAATATTGTGGTGAGCTGTCCAGAGGGTGTGCCTCTGACACCCTGAAGGCACCTCCGGACATCCGGAGAGGGCTCCAGAGTGTGAGCTAACCAGATGGTGCCATGGTCCCAAGAGTGATGTCAGAGGGTTTCCAGACAGCTGATCATAACAGTCTCTGTACACCCTCTGGACGTCAATCCTCAGACTAGGTTTGAAGACCTCCATAGTTCACCTAACTTTTTACTTTGGTAAACACATATTATACATGGTTCCCACAGTGTTCCTGATTCAAAAATTCTTTTAATTTTCCATTATTTGTCCAAGTCATTTCCCAGATTTCCAGGTATCTTGTGAGACCTATGATGGAAATTAAAAAAATATGCCCTCACATCATCCATCATAGGCTTTTGTATATAACTGTCTTTATCAGGTATGATAATGGCATTTTGGTTTTTAAAAATTAGATGAATGGGCAGTATTCTGGTGGCTGGCATAAAGGTTTGCGGTGCAGGCTATGAAGCGGGGCGTCCAGAGACCAAACCAAATACCCACTTGACATACTCAGTTATCAGATATAAGGTGAACTGACTTCACACCTCTTGTATCAGCTTTTCAACAGTCTTGCAGAAGTCTTACAACAGTCTTCCAGCAGTCTTACGAGTCTTACAGCAGTCTTGCAGGTCATTACAACAGTCTTACAACAGTCTTGTATCAACCTTACAACAGACTTGTAACTGTCTTATATAAGTCTAGTATCAGCCTTACAACAGTCTTGGAACAGTCTTACGACAGTTTTGCAACTGTCTAAAAAAGGTTTTGCAACAGTCTTGTAACAGTCTTGCAACAGTCTAGTATCAGCCTTGCAACAGTCTTGCAACAGTTTTACAAGTCTTGCAACAGTCTTGTATCAACCTTACAACAGACTTGTAACTGTCTTACACCAGGAAGTCTTGCAACAGTCATTACATGAGTGATTACAAGTCTTGTAACAGTCTTGCACAGTCTTACAACAGTCTTGCAACAGTCGTGTCTCAGCCTTATAAGGGTCTCATATCAACCTTACAACAGTCTTAAAAGTCTTGTATCAGTCTTACTGCAGTCTTGCAACAGTCTTACAAAGTTATGTATAAATGTTTGAAGAAGTATGTAGCATTCACACATCTCCCTACCACCCTTGGGTGGGTGTGAGTGGTCAGAGACATGCAGTTTATCCTACCCCTAATATAAAATCCCATAGGCTTAACATTGAGTTTCTGTATGCCATGCTGACTGGCATACAGAGTTTTATATGACACTAGTGGCATACAGAATCGTTATCACTTAATATTCCAAAATCAAGGAGTCGGGATAAAATCAAAACCTGATTCATTTTAATCATTCAGTTTTATGAGAGTATCCTCTGAATAATTATGCATAATTCTTGAATATTCAATTAACTCCAGGAGGCTGTGATGGTGAAGGTAGGCGGGGAGGGATAAGATATAGGGATTGAGGCCAGTAGTTGGGTGTAGGAGTAGGGGTAAGGCATGCAGTTGGGTGGCTATACTAGGCTCAGATACATGCCGTGTATCCTCTATATAATTATTCATAATTCTTGAATATTCAATTAATCCAAGGTCAAACAAAAAAATGATAAAACTATAAGATATTGCATTGCCATAAAACTTGTCCAAAAGAAATCTATCTGCACTTACTTATGGCACCATCTAGTGTTAGTTGACCATACTACAAGCTCCATGTTCAAAGTGGGGCTGATCTTCAACCAGATATTCAGTGTCATAAAGATATAGGTATTAGGCATGTGCCAATGAGCTTGGAGAGTGATATGAACTACAGAGTCCTCTGGGGGAACATGACTGCATTACAATTCAAAGATGCCTGATACCCCCCCCCCCTCCCCCATGCTATGAAATTTGGCAAAAATACATGAATATCATGCCAAATACAAGTTCAACCTAAATAATGACACTTCCTAGAGGGTAAGCAACTGTCAGTGCCACTTATGGAGATGGTAAATGTTACACCAATGCTTCCTGTTAATCAATATTGAGAAACTTCTGTTTCAGTATGCCCATTCCAGCTAACCCCCCCCCCCCCCTCCCCACTTTCAACAAATACTTGAATATCTCTGTAAATATAGAATCTACCTAGAAAATTCCACTTCCTAACACCTAACTGTTTTTTTATTCTCTTTATTTATGAGGCATATTATATTATGATTCAACCAGTTTAAGGGTTAGAAATATGTGCATAAAGGAGTTCTTAAAAATGGACCTGTAACTACTAAAGTCCCCCCCCCTCCCCCCCCCCCAAAAAAAAATGAATTCACTATTATTTTTAAATCCATACCAAAATACTAAATATCAAAACTGTAAAGCATTGTACCACCATAAAACCTTCTTTCCAAAACAGAAATCATAGTCCTATCTGTACTTAGTTAGCTATAAAAAGCAAAAATGTAGTCAGGTCGCCAAGTGACTACAAGCATGTGTACTACAGTAACAGTAGGCTAAGGCTATAGCCTATAGCCATAACCTAAAGACCAACCGTCCACCTGCTAACAACCCCCCAGTTATCATAACTTCGGACGTCATTGAGTGTACCTTGATTGAACTTTATATATATATGTACATTGCTGTAAATACAATCTTTCTTCTTTGTTTTTAATCATATTATGATGATAATGGGGCCGAGTACTCCGAGGGGTAGGGTTCTCCCGGGTGCTTGGGGCGGTTCTTAAAATTTACTGGGACGGTGCAACGTGAGTCGTGACAGCATCAATCATACACTTTGTCCCCTGGCTTTTAAAGTTAAGGCTTTATTATACTTACTCTCAGGTCTGGGTACGCCTTTAGAAATCCATATACCATAGCTTTGTGTGATTCATCGTCCCCCTTTGTCTTCAATTCTGGTTTCCCTTCCTTCGTTTTGCCTTTTACTTGTTGGGCAAGTTTGGATGTGCCATCTTCTGCAGTTGCTGCTTCGCGGACCTTTTTCACACGGACTCCCCCTCGCTCTGCTAAATCGATTGCAACTGATAATAATTCCTTCATTTCAATCTTTTGTTCTGACTTGAACAGCTTCGGCACATCAAAAGCATACAAAATTAGACAGGCAAGTAAAATTACAACCAATAGTACCCCGATTGGGTTGAGTCTGATACTGACAGCTGCCATGTTGGCAAATCACTTCTGTCACTGGTATCCAACCTATCATAACAAAACGAAGCAACTCTAAAAGCATGCCGAGAACAAGCAAGCAAAGCAAGTCGGCTAACCATAGTTTAGTACGAATCAGAATGAATTAATATGTTTATTAGATTAATTTCTTAGATTCATATAATAGTTCTATAAAAGTATTCATGTTAAATCTATTGTATGTATAGTCATAAATATTGAAATATACGAAAATTAGGAAGTCTGGGGCGCAGCTCTGCTTGGAAAGTAATATGGCGTCGGCGATGGAGGTAAGTGTTTGTTTTCCTATGCAAAGGATGATAATTCTTCCGATTTTTGGGGTAGAGGTATGATATTTGTTGAACTTGACAGGTTGGGACAACAAAATAGATATATCTGCATGTCTTACACTACCTTATTTATTCGGTAGCATCGTACTTTTTCCACAGGTTCCTTTTTAATCCCATGGAAGACTCCGCCCTATCAATCGGATGGGTATCAGACGATTCGCACTGGCAGCCTATTCGCACCCGACGATTCGCACTATAAACAAACCGATTCGCACTCGAAATCGAAACAATAACAAACCGCATAGGTTGGGACATAGGACATTGAAATAGGCATACATATAAAATCATTACATACCCTTCATGCTATTTGCAGAAATTGCGTCATTTGTAGCATTTTTGTACAGAATTTTTCGTGCAGAACACGAATGGCATCGGGTGGGTGCAGTGTCAGTGTTGATATCGCAAAGCAAAGCAAAACCGTAGTTAGCTCGAGCGATGCAGTGTGTAACCGTACTACTACAGCGTGACGGATATCAGCAAATTCTGGTATGTTTCCTTTCGCAAATCAAAAAATAAACTTCTGCATTGTGTTCTACATGCCTTTAGCTATCTAATGCTTTTTATCTGCAGTCTCTACGTGAAGTATTTCCCAAGTTATGAGGTTAGAAGTACAGAGTGTCAAACCCAAGTTTTTTGTTTACATTTTGCGCAAAGCATCGCTACCATTCTAATCGCGAATCTGCAAGAACTGACAATAATTTAGGTAATTCCAAGTAACTATGAGTGAATTAATCTACTGGTGAAGGTCTGGCAAAGTGTTGTACTATTTTATCATTATTAAGAGGTAGTAAGACTTATTTCGATTTTTTAGTGCGAATCGGCGAGTGCGAATCATCCGAGTAGCAGTGCGAATCGGTTTTCAGTGCGAATCGTCGTACATTCAATCGGATCACTCAATTGTCATTCCTCCGGAGTCTGGACTTCCTTAACAAATTGTCTATTACGATAGACCGAATTGTGGCGTTTATTCTTCTGTGAATTTGAAAGTAAAACTTCGATTACTGTGAGATAACATATACCACTCATATAAACCTAGCAGTAATACTATACGCAAAATGTTATGCAAAGGCAGAGACACGTTAAATATTGTCTAATAATTTGTGGAACCATACTCCATACCAATTACCATAACATAAATAGTTAATACTCCCATAATTAGTATATATATATATATATATTGAACCCTAGCGTCCACTTTTGAAAGATAGGTGAACAAGGCATGGGGATCACACTTGAGGAGCCACTGAGACTTTCACACCTCGGGAGAGTTTTTGGCCCCAACGTCTTGACAGGTAGTGGGCCCTAACGATAACGTCTACATACCTTGTTCTTGTATATTTGTCTAATCTATTATTTTGTAGCGTTGCGTAGATCAGTTGATAGCCTGATAATTAAACTGGTAACCTAGTCGGGAATTGAACGCCTGAGGCTTGAGGCTTTTACCGTTTGAGCCCCCTGTCAGCGCTAAAACGTGGGCGCCTTGAGTCCACACGCTGGACGCCTGGAGCCCACCTTGTGGATGCCCGGACTGGAGCCTCTAATAGGCTCTATCAATTTTATTTACCTTTTCTGGAATGTTTTTTTTTTTTTTCTACAAAAAAACGTATTTCATAGTATGTCCATTACTCTGAGATGGTTGTCAATAACCTGTTTGTTCATTTGACCATAGAACTAATATACTTATCTGATTTGACAGAGGCGGGCAAGAGACTGGCAATCACAGAATTAATTTAAACAGCCTCTTTTTTGAAAAACCGAAATAACCGCACATGTACATACGGTACCTGACGTACTGCTGGGGCCATTCCCTACATTTCAATCTCTATTTGAGCTCTTGACATCAATTTTCCCCAGAGATTATGAGGTAGTGTGTTCACTGAACAGTGGTATAAAGGTGAGTGATAATCCTCGCGAGTGGAAAGTTCAAACCAAAACGATTCTTCAGTTGGCAAAGGGTATTGTCATTTTCGGGCAACCTAGCTTTCTGGTATCATCGCTCAACCGGCGTAATGTAAACCGATGTTTGAACTCACTGTATATGATTAATATGTGTAATTAAAGGTACTTTGATGTGTTTCCAACAAGATATAGCCATAAACTTTGTGGTATGGAAGTTTGAATGTTTGAATCTGCATATTTATATACTTTTGAGCAAGTTTTTATTTTGACAGTTGTAGCAGCCTGTACTCTGCAATTTCGGCAGATCGCTGGAAAAAAGACCAAATAAAACAATCTTTGCCAAACGAATTGATAGAAAAAACCCACCAAACACCTTCCCCTACTCTTCATCTCCATTCCATTTTTTGTTTGATGTCTCTATGTTGGATATTTACTGAGATATTACCAGAGAAATATAGTGGATTTAACATTGGTTGCTATGGGGTGGAAAGTTGTTTAACCCTTCGAACGAAATAGAGTGCACTGCACCGCTTTCGGGAAAGCAAACTGCAAAGCTATAAAACCGAGCGGCGCAGGGTCAGTTTTTTGCGGCCGGACGAACCCGTTACTACGTTGCATGACGTCGGCGCCGCTCCCGAGAATTAACGTTCGACTGGCGTAACGTGAATCGATGTTTGAACTCACTGTACATGATTAATAAGTGTAATCAAAGGTAGTTTGATGAATTTCTAACAAGATATATCAATAAATTCTGTGGGATAGAAGTATGAATGCTTGAATCTGCAGATTTATTTACTTTTGGGTAAGTTTTTATTTTGACAGTTGTAGCAGTCTGTTATCTGCAATTTCAGCAGATTGCTGTAGAAAAGACTAAATAAAACAATCCTTGCAAAACGAATTAAGATAAAGAAACCCACCAAACATCTTCCCCTGCTCTTCATCTCCAAACCATTTTTTGTTTGGTGTTACTATGTTGGATATTTACAGATGTATTACTAGAGATGTACAGTGGGTTTGACATTCCTTTCAATGGCGTGAAAGATTGCTTAACTTCGTGGCCTACTGCTCTGCTCAAGTAACTTTTGGGAAAACAAACTGCAGAGCTACAGAACCGAGCAGCGCAGTGTACCTTCGTGGGGCCGGACGTACCCGTTGCTACGTTGCGTGACGTCGGCGCCGCTCCTGAGAATAGTGTTCCGACTGATAGTTTAATCTCCGGTATGGAGCACCGCTAGGAGTTTGAGAACAGACCAAATCAATCTCCAGTGGATCAGCACAATGGAGCACAGCTTTTATGTGACTGTCAAACTGATTAGGGTTAGAGTAGGGTTGGGTTAGGGTTTTGGTTGTACATGTGTGACTATGAACCAGTTTAAATGCAACTTAAAAGGTTTTAAATGTAGAGGCTCAAGGCGTCCAAATAGGGTAGGCTCAAGGCGTCTAAATTGTAGGATCAAGGCATCCACAGCGGTAGGCTCAAGGTGTCCACAGAAAGGGGCATTGTACGCCTTGAGCCTTTTACTGTTTGAGACTCCTGTTAGCACAAAAACGTGGACGCCTTGAGCCTACCCAATGGACGCCTTGAGCTTACCCCATTTTAGTTCTTACTGGCGGGTTAGGGTTAGAAAAGGGTTGTGTAAGGGTTAGGGCTGAGTATAAATGACTATAAACAAGTCAATTGAGTAAAGTAGAGTGATGCATCATATAATTTCTTAAGACTAACAGAATACGTCATATAAACAGTTGTAACAATACATTAGTTATGCATTAAATATACTGTAAATACAATGGTAGCGGTGCCACACTATAAAGGGGGAACAAAGCAGGTATGGGAATATATCACTGGTTTAGTGGTTAATAGTGATGACGGCTATTCTTTAGATACTCTTTCTCTTTACTCTTGAAGGTGGGGTAAGAGGGTAATGATCTATAATCAGGTGGAAGGCGTTTCCAATAAAGGGGGCACTTATAGGTCATACTTCTTTTGAAAAGTGATAGTTTCGGAGGTATTACCTTCATAACAGGTGCATCAAAAAGTCTGGTTTGTCGGTTTGGTGTGTCTAAGTAGTTCTGGTCTTTGCACCTGGTGAAGGCCATTTTCCTAATTGCCGATAGTCTTTTTTCACTTAGAAAGTTGATGTTGGCTTCAGTGTGTAATTGAGCGACATGTGTGTGTGGTGGCAGTTTCAGGGCGATACGTAATGCTTTATTTTGGAACTTTTGTAGTTTGTCAAGTGTTTTTTTATTCGATTCTTCAATCAGGGTGTTCCCATATTCCGCATATGGTAGGAGCTTGGTTTTGTAAAGAGTAATTGCTTGTTGTTTTGATAAGTACTTTCGTATCTTACTAAAAATGTAAATTTTGTGTCCAAACCTCCTGGTCATTTCTTTCTTATGTGGCTCGTATGTTAGTTTTTGGTCCAGTTTGACCCCCAGATATTTGAAGGTAGTAACATAATTGATTTTTTCGTTATTCAGGGTGAATTTCTCTGGGACAATTATATTCTTCAGTGAGTTTCGGGTTCCAAAAACCATTGATTTAGTTTTTTGTGTGTTAATAGTAAGTTGATTTTTTCGAGCCTTTCGAAGCAGTAATGATGTTGTCTGATGTATAGTAGATTACGGTATCATCCGCATAGAGATTTGTTTTAGCTTGTCTTAATACGTTATGTAGGTCGTTGATATATATTAGAAACAGTAATGGCCCCAGGATCGAGCCCTGGGGCACCCCGCATGTAACCTCCCTCGGATCTGACAGTGTGCCATTGACTCTAGTGGTGTGCGATCTGTGAGATGTTGTCAGTGAAGGAGGCTACTGTTGATATTGTTGAATGGCCCTGACGAAATCCCCCTTGGTTTGAGTCTAAGATGTTGTTGAGTTCAAGAAAGATCTGTTGGTGAACAATTTTTTCCAGGAGTTTGCCGGGAAGGGGAAGGATGGAGATAGGTCTTAGATTAGAAACATTGAACTGATTTCCGGTTTTCTTCAAAGGTATAATTTGGGCCCTCTTCCATTTACTGGGGAATACACCTGAGAGTAGTGAACAGTTAAAGACATGGGTTAAGTGTTTTGGGATAGCAGCAAAGCAATCCTTTAAGACTCTTGCAGAGATGTTAGTGATTGAGGATGATTTGTTAGTATTGATTTCATGGATAAGCTTGATAATTTCTTTTTCAGTCGTTAAAGAAAATTCCACGCCGTTGATGTTAGGTATTTCCCCAAAGAATTCCCATTCCTCATCAAAGTTTCTAGCTAAAGAAGGTCCGATATCCATGAAAAAATCATTAACTTTGGGTAGTGATTCAGCTGGGATTTCTGTGTTGGTAGTTTGGTCTTCAGGTTAATTGGTGAATTATTCTTGTTATTAGGTAAAATTTCGCTTAATTTATCCCAAAATCTCTTAGGTTCATTGTCGACGTTGTCTTGCATAAATGCAGATTTAGCTCTTCTAATTTGGGTTTTCACAGTATTTCTGTCCTTGGAATATCCACCGAGACAGGTGCCAAGCATAGCCTGATCTTCACCATTGTCAAGTGCATCGGGACCTTCTACATCCAGCATCCTTAGAGTAGGCTCTGCTTCTCTGGCATGACTGTTCTTCTGGGGCCCATTCAAACAGACTTCTCGAATATGTACTGCAAGTGGAACAACATCATCTACTTCAGACTCGAAGCGGCTCCATTGCTTATGGGCTCTTTCACAAAATTGGCAACCACCACATGGGAGCAAGTCAGGTACTGAGCCAGCTCTGTAACAGTCATGGTACAGTGTTACTATCTGTTGTGAATAGTAAGCTAAACGAAAGACTCCAAGGCTTCGTCCCGTTACAAGCTTTATTGCAGATTGTGTTACAATGCGCTACACTGACCAGACTCACTCGAGTACCTCGAGATCAAGATTATATGCTGGTCCGTGTTCACCGCGTGGGGGCAAACCATATTGATCGTTACTAAAGGGGGTTGCCTCACGCGGCGTGCCACACAGCCAGCTTGGTCCATTAGGCCGAAGGATATAATCTGTATGTTTAACATACCAATATTTTGGATCGTGACACTGGGATGCGAGACAGGGCATCTGCATTAACATGCTTTTTCCCAGGCCGATGTATGATTGACATATCATACTCTGAGAGTTCCTCCAGCCATCTTGAGAGCTGGCCCTGGATGTTCTTGAATCCCATCAGCCATGTCAAGCTGTTGTGGTCTGTCCTCACCAAGAAGGGTCTACCCAGGAGGTAGTGACGATACTGCTTTGACAGATGGATGACAGCCAGGAGCTAATTTCTGGTTATGCAGTACTTCCATTGTTCAGGTGATAGGATGAAGCTGTTGTAGGCTATCACCCGGCTTTTGCCATCCACAATTTGGCCTAGTTCCCCAGCCACTGCCACATCTGAAGCATCTTAGTCTAGGACGAACTGGTATTTCACGTCTGGGTAGGGCAATTTCGGTGCTTCCAGTAGTAAGGAGAGGGCTGTTTCAACCTCCCCAGACCACTCAAATCGTGCCTTGGGGCTTGTCAGTGCATACAGGGGTGTAGATATCTCTGCATACCTTGGGATAAACTCGCGGTGGTAGTTTGCATATCCAAGGAAGGACTCCATGTGTCGGATGCACTTTGGTGTGGGCCAACCTTGGATAGTTTCCCTACTTTCTGGGTTGATCTGGATTCCTTCAGGTGTGACCTGCCTACCCAGGAATGTGACCTTATCCTGGAAAAGACATTTTCTTGGCTTCAGCTTTAGATTGTACTGTCTAAACCTTTGCAGGGCCTCTACCAGATTATCGCTAGCCTGGGCAAAGCTGGTTCCAAAAACCACCACATCATCCAGGTAGGAGAGCACCTTGTTCCATTGCATCCCATGCAGGACTAGCTGTACTGCACTTTGGAAAGTTGCAGGGGCATTGCATAAGCCAAAACCCATTCTCGTCCATTCATACAGGCCATACCGGCCATAATGGAAAAGTGTCCTTGACTGTCATGCTGTTGAGGCCTCGATAGTCCAGACACCATCTAACGGATCCATCCTTCTTATGTACTAAGACTGGAACTGCTGCCCATGCTGAGGAAGAAGGCCTGATGACCCCAGCATCCAGCATCTTGTTCAGCTGCTTTTCCTCTTCTTCCAGAAAGCCTAGGGGTGTCTGGCGCATACGCTGTCGAATTGGTCTGGCATCTCATGTGTCAATGGAGTGTTTGATGGCAGAGAAGCACCCTAGGTCAGTGTCATCCTTTGAGAACACTGACCTGTACTTGAGGAGGATCGCCTGTAGTTCCTGAGCCTGGCTTAAGTCCAGCAGTGGAACCGACCTGCGGAATAAGTCTTGCAAGAGAAGTAGTGTCTGCTCTGCCATGTCTTTCACCTCCTATGCTGAGACTGGCCTACTGTTATCTACAGTGCTTACCTGCTTCAGGAGTCTGAGCCCCGCTGGGGCTGTTGACGTTTCAAGTATTGCATCCAGTACGCTGACTGGCTTGCGATGACCCTAATACTGGTTTAATTTTGATATATTTGTCACCTATGTTGCATAGTTCTACAACTGCAGTATCACCACCCCACCTAGGACAGCATGGGGGAACAAGATATCTGATCTGAACTCCTTTGGGCAGAGTACCTGTTTCTGTTCAGGCACGTTGGATCCATGTTTGACTTGTACGACAACCTGCTTTGAGGAGTGTGGAGGTATGACAACCCTTCTAGGTATAACTTCAAATGTGTCCCTAGAACCATTTTGACGATATTTTGCTGTTATAGCCTGTCCATCGATTTTTACTGTAGCCTTGGTGAGGTCAATGGACGCCAGGATGGCTTTCAAGAAGTCTAGACCCAGAATAACTGAGTCAGAAACTGGGGCCACATAAACACACCAATGGAAAGACAGCCCCCCAGTTTTAATACTAACCGGGTCCCTTAGTCTGATGGTTTCCTTTGCAGTGGGAGGATGTCTCATCTTTTCCACAAAAACTGTACTAAGGACGGTCACTTGAGCTCCAAGGTCGATAAGAGCGTCCACTGGTATTCCGTTTACTCACACTGGCAGAACTAGGCTCTCTGGAGTATCCCCTGTAGAGTTTTTCATGCGAAAATATACATTACGAACTATCTGATCTGCAACACCCACATCATCCTTCACAGTTTCCACTGTGTGGTATTCTGTAGGGGGTTTTATGGTTCTCAGTTGGCCCTCCATCATGATCGGCTCTGGTGGGTAACCCTTGTCAGCTGGGAATGAAGTTGGGTCAGTTGGTCGATTCCAAGCTAGTTTTTTGCTGGCTGTTGGTTTTTCGGCCTTGTGCATTCCCTTGAGAAGTGACCTACTTCCCCACAGTTGTAGCATTCTGATGAACTTCCTGGGGATGCACTGCGAGAGGGGCTGCGACCAGGGCTATGTCCTGGGCTTCTACCTGGGTTATGGGCTGGGTAGGGGCTAGGAGCCCTAGACAGCCGCTGAGGCAGCAGATGCTCAGCAAGTACACCGAGGACAAGCTTTTTCATTTCATCTTTCAGTTCTCCCGACTGGTCCTTCTCTATAGACTGCTGGGGGCCTTGCTGGCTGTTCCTCGTCACTTGGGACAAAGGAGACGTTTCTCAACTTTTTGTCCCCTACGATGAACAGAGAGTTGTGAATGGAGTGCCTAACACTCTTCAGCACCTCATGCATGGACTTGAGGTTCTTCTCTCCCGCAATGAGTGTAGCCCTTTGGTTGGAGCAGCCATGCAAGAAAGCATCCGTTGCTTCGCTCTAAATGGTTTGCTCCGAATCTCCCGGGAACCCTCCCGTACCAGATCCATGCACCTCTGCGCAAAGGCATCCAGAACTTCTTCCGGTTCCTGGTGCAGACTTTGAAGCTCCCTCCTTGCTGTTGCTGGTTGCATCCTTGTACCGAACCACTCCTTCAAGGACTTGACTACCCTTTTGTAGTCACGCCTAGTCTTCTTTGGCAGGGAACCAAAGTAGATCAGGGCGTCGTCCCTGAGGTGCTGTACTAGGCCGTCCAGTTTTTCTTTCCGACTCCAGCCACACCTCCGAGCTGTTCGTTCGAACTGCTCCTTGTAGATTCCCCACTTCAGATGGCCGTCATAAGTTGGGATCTTTCCTTGTTGAAGCTTGTTATCCCTGCCATCTCTTGGATGGCGGACTGGACAATCCTCATCACTGCTGGTGGACGACGGCTCCTCACTGGTTCCTGATGGGCATCAGTGTGATGGGGGTTGGTTGGAGCCGTTTTCCCCTGTCTGGCTGGCTCTGGCCCTCTAGGCCGGGTGGCCAGGACATACACGTCGTCCCTGACCTCACCTTGACGGACAGGTGTTGAGTGATGTGGTGGGGCTGATGGTATCCAACTCTCATCCTGTCCTGGGCTGTCCAGCCCAGCGTTACCCACCGGAGATTTTGTCCCTTGGCGAAACTGGGGGTTTTGCCGCAGGAAGGCCTCCCATGTTCGGGTCAGCATTTCTGTTTGGCTTCCACAGGCTTTTTCGGCCGGGTGTCCGATCCTGAGGGTGAATTTTCGGTTTCCAGTTTCTTCTTCTTCTCCCCTTCCAGCTGTTTAACATGTGAGGCCAGCTTTTGCCACGAAGCCTTCAGCGCATCATAGTCTCATGATGAGTCTATGTCAGGTGGAAGAGTCAACTGCATGCCTTCCACGCCCTCGTCCTCCACGTTGAACACTATGTGGCCGTTCACAACAGCCTCCTGAAGGATCCTGCCCAAGTCTGGATTGAGATGGGGCAGCATCTCTGTCACTGCCGAGAAAGGACCCCAATCCTTAAAGCACTGAAGGATGTCCCGAGCACGCACAGCTCCAATAGCTGTTTTTCCATTCAGCGCCGCCATGCGGTCATGTTGCATGGCAACGCGGCCGTTCGGCCAAACATTGCGCTGTCGTGGCTCACGCCAATGCATTCACACATAGGGTGTGAGCGGCGGGTATGAATTTAGAGGTGTTGTTTTCTTCCAGATAACAGTGTTAGAACAAGCTCTGCAAACTAAGACTGGTTGTCTAAACTTTAGAGTTGATAACTGTCTGTTTTTTATTAGCCAAAACTTGATTCCTATAGGTGTTTAAAGCCTTATATTCAAAACGGGTTATAACAAATACTCAGTTATAATATGGACATAGGGGCCATCCATATAGTATGAACGCAGAATTTCTGAAATTTTGGACCCCCCACCCCTCCTCCTGATTTTGTACGCAATAGAACAAAGAAGGAGCTTACGCAAAATATCAGAAATTTTTTACCCCCTCACCCCCCTCAGTGCGTACATACTTTATGGATGGCCCCATACAACCTCAATACGCTGTCCATGGTTATAACCAAGCAGTTAATATAAATACAGCCAATAGTCAAATGTAATCGCCTCCTGCTATTGAATAACAATATATTCAAAAGAATTTGGGCAAGACATATTCCTAAGAAATAATCCAATATATTTCCTAATTTTAGAAATAGCTGCAATATACCCAAATATAAATAAATAGATATTTACATATATACTATCAATGATATGATAATTGTATTGGTTATTCCAGAGAGGAGGATAAGTCTATAGCGGCCAGGCCCAAACTAGTATATCTCTGCTACCCATGTACATTGTCTCTATATTATCTCAAGTATTATTGAAGAGATATACACGTTTAAACTACCAAATTAAAGCTGAAATACTAAAGAGTATGATAGAATCGCTTTTATTTCTCTAGAAATAATCTAAACAGGTATTACAAACGTATTACGCTCGTATACTCAGTCATCCAATGCTAAAGAATACGTTGCCAAGTGTTTGCTTGGCTGCATGCATTTCGTAACCAAGTAGATAAGACACGCTATCGGCCTGCGGAAAAAGGCCTATACCTGGGACTGCCTTGAGGTCACCAATGCTTGCTGCATTTATGCAAACCGCCTTGGGCCCAGTCATTTTATTGGCGTACGGTCAAGCACCCAAAAGCAAAGGAAAGAGGTTGGGATGTCTCCGTATGAAACCGAGAGGTTAGGTAACAAGGGCCAGGTGATATGTGTGAATGCAAAAAGCAGGACTACACAATCACTGACTTATTTTATATCTGTATTATACCCTCTTTACTTACTTTTCTGGATACTGTTTCAAGGGTGTGATGTTAATGCAGTGTGTACATGCAGGACAGTTAGATGTTATTTTCATTCAGTGAAATGCCAGATGTCATGCATTGGCTAACAATATTGTATCAAGTTATGCCAGATATTGAAATATTGGCTCACAATATTGCACCAAGATATGCCATATATTAAAATATTGGCCCAGAGTATCTTGGGATTGTGCACAAAATAACTTGTTGCATAAATATAGTCACAGTTCTCCAAAATAGCATCTGCCAGCTATCAATTTATATTGGCCAGTTATGAACTAGATCCAGATATAGAAATGGTGGGGTCCAGCTGCCACACAAAATATGCCTCTAGAGGAAGATAATATAGATCTAGATGATATCCCTGTGTATAGGTGCTGTGCCAGATATATAAATATATTGGCCTATACAGTATGCCTTGTAATCAAAGCAGAACAGTGAAAATTATATTCAGTAGGTGTTGTGCCAGATATATGAATATTTTGGCCTATTCAGAACACATTGAAGAATCCTCCTCTGAAAAATCAGATCCAAGATGTGACAATGTGAAGATAGGAAGAGGGAATATGCCAGATATTATTTAATATTGGCCTCCTGTTTAATAATCAAAAGTTTTGGGTGACAATTTGTCAAAAAGGTAAGTGACTGCTATATTTAAAACATCCAAGATGGCCTCCAGGTCACATGTGAGAAGGGGGGTAAATAATTGAAGAACCCCTAATTATTTGTTGGCACTAATTCTTAAAAAAATAATAAGATAAAGATAAAGTGTCAATATTCAGCAGTCACTTTGTGAATGTTCTTGTCCCAAAAAATTAAGGATATTGATAGGATGACTTAGATTATAAAAACAATGTCAATCCAAGATGGCTAAACAGATTCCACTAATCCCAGACAAAGGTCACACTTGACCTAATTTATCCAAGATAAAAGGGTTCACTTATTTCTGTCCAAATCCTCTGATGAATGTAAATAAATGATGGCCTTATTATAATATGAAAAGAGTTCCAATGAAGATTGAAATATCCTGGAGTGTTTGAAGAAATTGAATCCCCAATTCACTCACTGGAGGGATGAGCACATGTCCTTAATTGGGAATCCCTGTCTTCTCTCAACAAAACATATTTAAAGTTTTCTTAAAATTGGTTTATAAACTATATAAACCAGACAAAATCCACATAGGTAAGTACTCCTGACACCAAATGTAAGAACATTACATCTGAACCTTAATATCAGAGAACTTACCTTAGAGGATAATGAGACTGAACTCTTGGAGATGGTGTTGCCACTTCAAAAGCCCAGATTCATCTGCCCTCCACCTATGGAGAGCGCCTCATGCACGTGCGATGACCCGGGAATCACTGCGAAGACGTCATTGCGCCCAAGGCTGAATAAGCCTCAGGGGGAATCCCCGGTATTTCCGCTAACGCTCAAACGGCCGCCAGCACTCTTACAACATATCCTCACACTCATGGCGAACCACATAACAAACAATGACAAATAATGATATGTTGCCTATCGTGAATCAAAATATAAACTCATCAACTGTTTTTCGCACAGGTTTAGCTACCTACTGATGTTTATTTGAAGTTCCTACGTCAATTATCAACTAAGTTCTGACATAAGATCGAGAAAAAGTGTAGAGTCCGTCAGTCACCCGCTAAAAACTGAAGCGTGCTGGTTACAGAGCATAGCGTCCAGATACCAGCCTATACTACGCTTCATTGCCAGCACATTTCCAGGGAGTGACCAACAGACACTACACCTTCAATTTTATATCAGAACTTTGTCTAGCATTAACTTAGAAACTTCAAATAACAACTGTTATATAACTAAGAAAGTGAGAATTACTAGATTGGGTTTTTACAGGCCGATTCGATTATAATCCGCTCCAATGTCTACAAACCCTGCTGGTATGCTCGGCCGTTCTGCCGACCTGGTTTAGAATTACAAGTGCTTATCTACACTGAATTATGTAGTGCCACTTGCACAAAGGAGTACCGGCAAAACCTGATTCAATAACTTTTGCTGCTTACCTGGGTATGCATCCCTCATTGACTGCCTACATGGACACGCTAGCATAGACTGGTGAACCTGTGAGCCATGAACCTGTGAGTACAAACTGAAAGTCCAGACAGTTTTGAAAGTTTGGGCAAGATATTAGCACCAGAGTGCGCTATAGACATTCCTAACACCAACACTTCTCTTTATTGACCTTCATTAGTTTGTTAACTGCAGTATTCAGTGGAAAAAGCCAAGATGGCAGAAACTGTCGAAGTGGAGGCGGCCTACTGCATAGATTGAGCAAATTATGGGTTTTGGCAAATCTGGAGTATTAATGAATATTTCATAATGAGGATCTTATCTCTAAAAATCCAAAAATAAAGAAAGCTACTTGGTCTGAGAGTGAGAATCCGTGGACACGACCAGGGTTTAACGTTACCAACCTCTTAGTTGGAACACAGTGTAGACAGAGGTGGTGGCCAATCTACGGGGAATGTAGCAGGTTAACACGGCTAACTTCCACCAGACACTGTGGCAGTCCTATCGCTTCGGTGCATGTCGACTGCCCAGGTCATTGGGAGCAGTCGCTAGGTGTCCACACTGACCGCATTAGGTTGCCGGCTGGTTAAAATAAGGTTAGGAGCTCTGCAGTTCGTACACCTTATTGCATAACCTGCTGACGGACAGGCAGGCTAGCTGGAAGGCCTGCTGAACACGTGTTCAATGCCTATGTTTTGGAATACTCGTTTTAGATACTTGTGGATGAGACAAATTTTCACATAAAAAGAAATGTCTGACCAGTTTTAGTGTCTCTTTGTTTTCTTCCCCCAATAAGCCAAGATAACATACTTACTACTATGTATATTATTTATCCACAGCTTTATTGATGGGATGATTGAGTTCAAAAGATTTAAAATGGGTCGAGTTTGTTACTAGTTGAGTTCTTCAAATAAGTTGACTTGGTAAAGTGCTGATTCCACCGACACACAAGATATATTGAGATTATTCGCGATTTGGTTTTCTTACTAAATCTTGCTAGATTTGGAATAATCATGTGCATATTTGCCGCATGTGTCATGGGGTATCGCGGTGGTGGAGCACCAAAGGATACACAAGACATCGCATGCTACATATCGCTGCAACAGAAGTATGACATATCAGGACATTGTAAGATACAACAAGATATACCATGGCAAATCCATCATGTTGGTGGAACCAGCCCTTTATGGGACAAGAAAATTCTGGGTCGAGTTTGTTTTGGGTTGAGTTCCTAAGTATTTGGCCCCTGACCCAACCGGGCCTAGCCCAGGATGGCCTTTTGATATCAATGTGATCTCTGTGTGAGTCTATAAATGGAATAGGTATGCTTTCATTTAAAATAGTTTTAAATATTTATTTAAACATACGGAAGGTATGTGTACTTCTCACAACCGGTCTAAGTTCATTCCATTCTTTTCACCCCATATACTCAATACTTCTCAGATATATTTGGCAATTTGGTTGGTGCATCTTTTGGACAAGTGCATCAACCAACTTCGTAGTTCTTTGCCTAGTATAGCATTAACATATTCAATACATTTAGATCGCTTATACATGAGATTCATCAGGTGACGTTTGCGCTGTTAATATAATTATGGTCCATGCGCTTCTCTATTTAAGTTAAATATACTGGTTCTGTAGTTTGCAAGCAGGCGTAAGCGTAAGCAATAATTTTCGGTTATTTGGGTAATTTTTCTAGTAATGATTTTTATTTATCTGTATGTAATATATCGTCATACTCAAAATTTGGGACTATACTATTTATACACAGTCAGTGCAGATTTCGCATCCAGGAAAGGGTGCAACTTGGACAGCTGATAAGTTCTATAGGTCACTTTTTGTATAGTATCTAATATATGATATTTATAAGTTAGACTTTGATCTAGGCTCACTCCAAGATACGTATAAGAAGAGGCGTTTCGTAAAGATTTATTGTTTAGTTCTAATGACATGTGTCCTAATCTTCTAACATAATTACTTCGAAAGCCCATAAATTTGGTTTTAGTTGCGTTAATTGTAAATTCATTCTAGTTATACCAGTTTAAGTCAAAGTGCATCTTGAAGGGTATTTTCAATATCATCTCTGTCTCTTCCATGAGTGAATATAACCGTATCGTCTGCATAAAGTTTTACATGTACATCTTTCATATACTCGACCAAATCATTGATATATAGCAAGAACCGCGTTGGTCTTTGTCTTAATCGTGGAGAAACCTTTTCTAAACCCACCCTGTACGTTAGTGATACTTTTCAAATCATTGATGTCGCCATAGTTTTTCATTAACATTTCCCCCCCAAAATCTTCGACTGTAGGGGTAAAATAAAAAGGTCTTAGGTTGGAGCAGTCTTTCACATTACCTCCCGTAGGGATCGGTGTTATCACTGTTGATTTCCAAGAATCAGGGATAGAACATGAGATAAAAATACCAGTACATAATTCTGTAGATCGTTTTCTGATAACAAGTATAGTAAATAATCTCCGATCTCCTCTGATTTTACACAAGTAATGCCTGACAGTTTCTTGGTACTAACCCTTAATACTTTATTTTTATCAGTCTTAACATACATCTGTTCCATTTCTTCTGTTACTTGCTCATCATAAAACCTCCAAGGGGTATAATTATCCTTACATATAACTCCAGACTAACATTTAATATTGTTTGGTTTCTCCTTTTGCGAGATGGGATCCTTTGTGTTTTGGTCTTTTAATTCAATTATATTCTCATTTTTATCTTCGATATCAGGGAATATTAATTATAATATTAATCTCATTCCAGAATAATTTTGGTTCTTCCCTGTTGATATTTGTTTTATCTAAGATATAATCCTGCCTAGCTTTCTTACTAACCTATTTGCTTCATTTCGGGCCATCCGTTCTCTACACAGCCATTCCTCTTTGGCTTTATTGATAATCTATTCTTCTTAGGTGTTTGTATCAAATCACCAGAAATCCTAGGTTCACTAATTATTCTTTTCTATTTTGTATCTTTTTCTGGACATGTTTTCTCCAAGAAGTCAAATAGTTTTTTAGTATAAACTCATTTTTTATTACTGTTATTTAGAATTTCATACTTAGTGCAGTTTATTGTATTAACATACGCTATTGAATTTGGTAGATGGCAATTTATCATTTGTCCTATCTCTATAAACATAGACAATTTGATGGTCACTGACGTTAAACTACCCCCACAAACAATTGGTAAATATTAAACCCAGTATGCTATCTTTTTGCTGCAATCTTGTAAAATATGTTCTTAGTTATGTTAGTCCGCGCTGGGTCATTTCCTAGAGAAACCCTTGAGCATGATTATCTCTTTTATGAACTAAGTTGATATTCATGTCTCCTAAGATGAATATAATTCATATTGGTAGGTCTGTGTAATTTCGTCAATAGTGCCTAATAGGTATTGTATAAAGTTAGATTCGTTTCCATCAGGCGGACGGTATCATTAATCACAACAATATTTTTGTATTATTTCTTTTCAATTTGATAATTTGTGTCTCAATGTCCTGTGAGCTTTTTTTTTTTAATTTCAAACGTTTGATAATCATACTTTTTAGGCTTCATATCTCTTTCATTCACTTTCCATGACCGATCTAGTGTTATCATGTTATAATAGAGAAATACGTATGGGGTAAAATGGTCATTCACAATCATCCTTGTTTCAAAGTAATTACATCAAGATTTCTATTGTTAACAAATTCTGCTCGTAAACGTTCCAATTTTTTCCAACCACGGAGTCTAGAGATAGACCCCAACGGAACGAAAAAATAAAACAATAAAGTTCTACAATTGTTGTTGGCTTATTCATTTTATAACAGTATTTGGAATATCTCATATATCGTTCATTGCTACGGCCATGTGAGTAAATGAATTGAGTTGCCACATTGAAGATCATCACCTTTAAAGAGTTACTACATTTCACAGGAGGTAATGATAAGCATATAATTACACAGTGAACATAAAGTTAGAGAGAAGTCTAATTGGATGAATTGGATGTTCAACTATCCAAACAAACAAACAAATAGTTAGAGAGAAAAGGTCTATGTGGTATGGTGTCCTCATTATTCTCTTTTATTCACTTTCCATGACCCACCTAATCATATCATCTTATGATTGGGAAAGTGGTATGAGGTAGAATGGTCATTCAAAGTCAATCACTTTTCAGACAAAGTAATTACATCAAAATTTTTACTGTTAACAAATTCTTCTCGCAAACCTATATATTTGGCCTTGTAACTCGCAAGTATTCAGATGGAAAAACATACCTTTCACCAAGTGAAGTTCTACAATTGTCGTAGACTTATTCATCTTATAACAGTATCTGAATTATCGTCAGCTATAAACAGCATATAGAGGAAAACGTTACATATATAGACAAAAATAACAGTAAATTCATTCTGTAAAAGGGCAACATGCTATTTTGCTTTGGTTTTTATAATTATAATCATTTCATGGATTTATTGTGTTTCTGGATTTGTCGACAATCACTTGTTGGTTTGCTTCCGCGTTCATGATGGCTTGGTCAAGGCATATATCTATTATAAAACACACTATGACCCGTGAACCCGGGTTGTTTCGATAAACCCAGTCCATAGGATATAGTATGGCGGCGTGAGTGGAGGTGTTCTACCGGCACCGCGCACCAGAAGCGGATATATGAGATAAAACGGGACTTGCAGCATCACAAATAGCACAAGTTTGTATGTTATAACGCCAAGCTACTATACGGGTACTAAGAAACTCTACAAAAATCATGCCACCGAAACGAGCGTCGAAAGAAAAGCAGGACGAGGGCGATGATAGGGGAGAAACAGACATCAATGCATTGTCGGCCATGTTGCGAAACTGGATATCAACGAGTACGAAAAGTAATCAAGACTTACACACAAAGCTGGATGACATCAAAACAAGACTTGATGTACACGACACAAAATTTGATGAACTTAATCAAAACATAACTGCCAAAATTGAAAATCTGGAAATCCGTGTGAAAAAAAATGAAGAACAACAACAAGATCACGACATACTACTAGCCGAGCTGGTCAGGGAAAGGGATGTTCGCGAAACGGAAGCAACTCGTAACGACATGAGATTTGACAGCCTAGAATACCAAATGAAACAAATTAAGGATGATAAGAGGAAGCAAAATATTATCCTACAGGGAGTACCTGAACAACCTGACGAAGATCTTAATGTACTAGTCAACCGACTATTTACCGACATAGGTGCGATCGGTCTGGATGAAGAACCCGTATCTGAAACTGCTTACCGCCTAGGGCCAAATAAACGAACGGATGTACGGCCACGCAATATTATTGCGAGACTGAAGGGTCACACAACCAAAGGCAAATTATTTAAAAACATAAACAAACTGAAAAATCTGGACAGATGGCACAACGTTTACATAAGTGATGATCTCCCCACTGACAAGCTAAAGGAACAAAAGGACCTCAGATGCCTGGCAGCTGTTGCCAAGAGAGAGGGATATGACGCCAAAGTCAAGGGGATGAAACTCATAGTTGACCATGAGGAATACTCCTACAAAGAGATCAGTAAACTCCCGGAAGGAGTATCACTCGAGGCGGCCAAAACTGTCCCTACAGTGGATGGCACGGCATTCCAATCTCATTACTCCTACTTATCTAACATGTACCCATGCAAGATCGAACACGGAGGACGAACCTGGCACTGCTCGGAGCAACTATATACCCATGAAATGGCAACCTACTGTGACGCCCCAGACATCGCTAAGAAAATACGCGCAACTACCGATGGATACGAAGCAAAAAAGCTGGCGCGACGAGTCAACACCACCAAAGCATGGGAATCGGGCAAACTGAAGTTAATGCGGGAAATAACCCGTACTAAATTCGACCAAAACGACAACTTAAGAGACAAACTCATCAATCTGGACGGCAAAATCTACGAGGCCACGGCCGACAAATACTGGGGCTGCGGCTGTAGTATTTCGGATCACCAGAAAATTTCAACTCGCACCGTCACGGGTAACAACGCAATGGGCACAGTCCTCGAGGAGCAACGCGACAGCTACCTGAACTGAGTCGAAAACCACGTGAAATGACAACGGTAGACACGAACTGGAGAAAATGGAGACCGTCTCCACGGAATGTATTATTCATGGATAGCCGGGGTTCGCTACTGGACAAACTACTACAGACGGGAGACGGCTTCATGCACAAAGCAAGTGTGTATTATCTACGCGGAGCCAAGCTGAGACAGGTCATCCTACGAGCCCACCGGCACCTACAGCACCACCCAGCCGACAATATGTACATAGTAGCAGGTGTCAACGACATTACGACAAAAAACGGTAGGGTGATTACTTTTCATTGGGAATCAACAACGAAATTGGCTCAGCACTTGATCGCTTACGCAGAAGTAGGGCTAGACTGGCTTGAGTACTTTAACCCCACTGCTAAAATTGTGATCTGTCCCTTGGTTGGGCTGGACCTGTCAGTACTAGTCCCAGGATCAACTTCTGATCAGCAAAACATAGTCAACGAAGCGGTTCCAATTTAATTCTGCAGTAACCGACTGGAACACTCAAAGAGGTCTTTACACGCCTTGGCTGGCTAAACAAAATCACAAAAACAAAACCAGTAGTGTCCACCACAGCTATGGAAACTTGCCTGATGGTATCCATCTGTCGCCAGAACTGTCAACTTATTGGTGTGAGGAATTCATCCGGTGTTTCCCACTAAACACTTTGGCAGACTCACACTAAAACTGCAAACTTTTGTTAAAATGTAAATATTACAAGGAAATGCTGGTGTTTATTGCTCTAAATTAAACCTAATCAATTTAACTTTAAACTACACTACTTTTAATGTAATCTAAGGACAACAGCATTTGGAACGAAGTACTATGTACCTATCACCGTGTTGTTAACAATTTGATAGTGACTAGGAGTGGTTGTGACGAGTCGTTGACTAATCACAATCGCCAAGCCGAACTTCCAGTAAATTTTATAAAGTCTACCTGGAAACGTCTACCTGTATTAATCACGTTGTTATTTCTATTTCTTTTCCGCTCGTGCTGATTGTGGAAGCGGCAAACTAGTACGTAAGGGTTTATATTAGTTTTGTTGCGCGGTGGGTAGAGACCCCCTGTATTTCATGCCTGGATCTGACCATCTACACCCAGACAGAGATTGTCTCAGAGTGGCATAGAGTGCCTATACTCTGTATTATTTTTAACATGATGTTTATGATCTTGATCAACGTGCGATACACTGTACCTGTTAAAATGATACTGAAGCTGTATAATGAATGATTGACTTATTACCTGGCACTAAAGGGCTGCGAGTTGGCCAACTAAATATTAGGAGTCTTTTAGGGAAAACCGATTCCCTCAGGGCGGAGTTAGAAGACTATTTTGATTTACTAACGTTGACTGAAAGCTGGCTGACTGACCAAGTACCTAACTGTCTAATACATTGGGAAGGTTACAAATGTCATCGACTTGATCGAGCATGGTTTGACAATGAAACGGGCAAGCTTAAAAAGGGAGGAGGTATTTGTACATATTACAGAAATGACACAATAGTCAACAAATTCAAAAATGGTTTTTACGATATCTCATCATCGGACATTGAATGTCAAATCCTATTGGTGGAGCGAGCCATGCAAAGTGACATAATTTATATTGCAATATATAGACCCCCAAAAGGGATCCTCACTAATTTTCTTGATAGATTACAGTACTGTTTGGACAATATTGATACCCAGCGGAAAAAAGTTATGATCGTAGGTGACATGAACGTGGATTGGTCGGCAGGGGATGAGGTGGGAACCAAAGACCTGAAAACGTGGACAAAGCAAAATGGGCTAAACCAACACATGTGTGATAAAACGAGAGTCACTGATAAAACTGCAACATGTATAGACCTGATAATATCTGACTTTGACGACATAAAATCGTCTGGGGTAGTAAAGATAAATCTCAGTGACCACTCATTAACCTACTTAATAACAGGGAAACCAAAGAAAAGTTATAGCAAGGTTGAATTTGAAGGGAGATCAGCCAGACACTTTGAGGAAGATAGGTATACAACTCTAATTATAAATGACAACTGGAACACCTTCTGGGACACTGAAGACGTAAACGAAGCCTGGCTAATAATGGTAAATATTTTTAGAAAACACCTAGACAAAATATGCCCGGTCAAGAAATATAGAGTACGCAATTTTAAAGATCCATGGATTACGAATGAAATTTTGGAATTTATACGGGACAAAAATAATGCTCTTACTAAAGCTCACAGAACAAATAGAGAGGGAGACTGGGAGGTAGCAAGGAACCTACGTAACGAAACCAAAAGAATAATTACCAAGGCCAAGGCCACATTCATCAAGGATAATCTAGAAACATATAAATCTGACTCAAAAAAATTTTGGAAAGAGATTAAGAGACTGCTACCCACCAAATCTGGTCACACAAATATAAGTCTCAAGAATGAAACATCGGGGTTAAAAATCGACAGTTCACAAACTGCTGACTTCATTAACAAATATTTCTCCGAGATAGGACCCGACCTAGCAAAACACTTCACTAAGGACTGGGATTACTATGGGAACGAAACACACGCTAAACTCCCGAACTTTGAGATAGAAATTGATGAAGTTGTCAAGCAGATTAAGAAAATCGATGTCTGGAAGTCGTCTGGAATTGAAGGTATAACTAGTAAATATCTAAAAGTAGCCTTGCTAGCAACTTGTGACCAACTCACCCATCTGTTCAAACTATCCCTAGGGAAGGGGATTTTCCCTGACGACTGGAAGAGAGGGTTGGTGGTCCCCATTGAGAAAGAGGGTGACCATGAACTGGTATCAAACCTGAGGCCCATCTCGCTCCTCCCGGTCCCAGGGAAAATCCTGGAAAAATTGGCCCACTCCACATTCATAAAATACTGCGAAGAAAATGCCCTCCTGACCAATTCACAGGGTGATTTCCGACCACACCATTCAACCGCTGACACTAATGCAAAACTAACCGAAGACATATACCGAGCCATGAACGACCAGGAATATACAGTAGCAATATACATCGACCAGAAAAAGGCGTTCGATACAGTGAACCACGACATTTTAGTAAAAAAAATTCAAAAATTGGGTTTCACGGGGAACATACTTACCTGGATCCGAAGTTACTTAAATAATAGAACTCAGCGTACATCTGCCAACAGAGTAGTATCTGGAGAAAGGGTTACCCGGTGTGGAGTGCCACAAGGCACCATACTGGGCCCCTTTTTCTTTTTGATCTACATTAACGATCTAATAAATGTGATTGGAGACTGCGGGTGTGAGCTGTACGCTGACGACACGGTCGTTTATGGCTCGGGACCGAACTTACTTGAAATCATAGACAGGGTTCAATTGCAACTGAACAAGATAGTGGACTGGTGTGACGTGAATCAATTAACCATTAACGAGAAAAAAACTAAATACATGATATTCGGCACAAGACCCAAAATCAAAACTGCCAGACTGATTAACCACAACTTATTGATAAAGGGAACAAAATTGGAGCACGTCCACCACTACAAATATCTTGGGGTCCATCTAGACCAGTCACTGACGATGGCCAAACACCTAGAATCGGTTTTACGACTAGTATCCCATAAAGCATATATGTTAAGAAAGATACGCAAGTTTATGGATCAACGAACAGCTATTATATTATACAAATCGATGGTAATGCCATATCTAGATTATGCTGATGTTATCTATGGGGGAGCTGGTACAACTCAAATGGCTAAACTGCAAACCATACAAAACAACTGTTTACGTACGTGTATAATGAGTGAAAACATCTTACCAACAATTGTATTGCATCAAATAGCCAAAATACCAAATTTGCAAGCGCGTAGAACTGCTCACCTAAGGAACTTTATGTTTGACAAGAGAACCGTCGAAAGTCTTCTAAAACCAATCCCAACGAGAGAATTAAGGCAAAAGGAAGGACCACTCTTCCGCACCCACAGACCCAGAATCGAACACTACAAGAGAAGCACTCTTTACAGAGGTGCTCTTGAATGGAACAGTTTACCCACCAGCCAAAGGAACCTGGAAAGCAAGGAAGCCTTTAAGGTAATCCAAAAAAACTGGGCATTGTCGAAAAACTGGCTGCAATAACGAGGACTGCGGATGCCGACCAAGCCCTAAAACTGCCACTAACTGTATAATATCTGTTATTTTTTAAGAAACTCAACTACAACTCTGAATCGGCAAAGTGTATCGCCCAATGATCTTGATTAAGTAAAACTTTAAAACTAAACTCTGCTGGCTTGTGGATGAGCGGGTCAGTGTAGGAATCTGAAATTGTATGGGTATAAGTTTTCCAATCTCTGACCAAGAAAGAATTCTTTGATCACCAAAACATTTTGACTTCTGTAATGGTAGTATTGTACATGACAATACCATAACGAAGGTGAAACTGACTTGTAAACTCCCAGGCTGGGAGGTACGCTCATAACGGTTGCCAAACCGATGTACTAACCCAGGATAAATAAAATACTTAAAAAAAAAATATATATACCAGCCTCAATCTGTGCCCATGGGTGGTTAGTCAGATATGTTTTCAGAAGTCCAATTAAATAGGATGTGTATTATCCTTTATTCATTATCATATATTGGCAACACAGATCCTTTTGGACATGTTAAAACCTGTTGATTCAATTACGTTACCGGAAACGATTTTCAAATCCATGCTTTAATATTTGTCCTCTTCAAATCAAATATCAACGTGGCGAAATGGGCTACACGCTGTATCCTTAACTGTCTTGTTAATTTTTCTTTTCGTTTTACAGCCTTATTCTACGATTTGTGAAATATATAACCCAAAGAAGAAATTACTAAATTTGTGAAAGGAAAGACATAGACATATGCATGACTTAAGTAGGTCAGCCCCTGCTATCATCCCAGTGCAACATGTTATTCTCTCCTTCTTCCACCCATCCCACAGTCAGCTTTCTATTTTTTCAGCCCCCTCTCAACCCCACCCTGAAGGTCATCTCCATGTTATATCATCTAGCCCCTTTAAGTAATCGTCAACCACCCACTGCCCCATATTATGCTCATTCCCATTTCTCTACCCGCGATGCTCATTTACACTCTTGTCTTCCCTGTATCCATTGTTCACCCGGCCCCAGCCTCCCAAACAACCTTACACCCCCTAACGTGTCTGGCTGCGTCCTGTCTCCGACTTAGGGGTTGGTATGGACCGATTGCTTTCTAGCCAGAGAGCTCGAGCCAATTATCTCGAAGTACACTTTGGAACATCGTGAAATGTAAACTATGAATACTTACTACAAGATACACAAAAAAGAAAATAATAATATGGATAAGGGGCTTCAAGAGCACTACAATCTTCAACCACAATAGCCTGTTCTGACAGAGACTACGAAGACAAAGGATCTGCTCTAAGAATGATTCATTCTTCCAGCAGAGATTCTGACTGGTAGTGAGAAGACCAGCTAGACTAGTGAAAGTCAAGGTTGTTCAGATCGGATTCCACCAGAGCTAACGTCAGTGTAGCTCTGGTGGCCAGAGTATCCGCATTCGGCACAGCGGAGCAGCAAGCGGTTGCTCTGGCCGCTAGTTAAAGTCCAGAACAGACCTACACCTTGTGGAGGCTTGAAAAGTCACAGTATCCATTAAATACTGTCATTAATACGCTATGTTAACAACTCCCAATAATACCTCCCAATAATCCCAAAATCCTCTGATTTGGGGACCACTTGCAATCAAAAACATAAATTGTCACCGACACTATGTTCAATCATATTGTACATACTGATAATTTCCTATAAGAAGAAACTGTTTGCAACCAAAACTCTGCCAGGGTCCCAAGATTGTAGTCGCCATTAACTAAGATCAATATTGGATACTGCCACCAGCCTAATGTGTGACTGTTGCCATGTTCTTGTTTGACGTCACGACTTTTAAACTAAATTGTCAGTCACGTTGGTATTATAGTAGGTATGTGGTAAAGATAGGCTTTTGTACTAACTAGTTTTATTTTTTATGACATACTTATTATAATGAGTCCCCTGTTCCCGACCCTTGCTCCCCAGGCCCTTCTGGTGCCCAGATCTCCCTATATCCGTCCCTATGTGTTATTGAAGGTCTGCAATACATAAATACTATGAAACCACAAGCATCGCGACGATTCAATCACACTAGTCGGGCATACTATATACTTTTTTCTGGGATCGAGTGCAAAGAATCCGTCGCAATTGGGATAAAAAAGTATTAGTCGAGGGGCGTTTATGGAGCCATAAAACGTGAGCGACGATGGCATCGCATCAGTAGGGCCGGGCCTTTACTGTCCACAAAATCACTCTTTATCTTGAATTTAGTTGTTTTGTTTTGTTTTACATTTCAGAAGCGGCTGCAAAAAGAACTTGCAGCGCTCCAGAAGGACCCCCCTCTGGGGGTTACCCTCGACGTTGACCGCATCAGCAAAAATCTATCAGAGTACGTTCATACCGGTTATTTTCTGTTATTTTCGTATATCAAATTATTATCATACTAGAGATTCTAAAAAACCGAATTCGGAAAATTTCAGGGTTTTTTCTGACTTCATTGGTGCTACTGATGACAAGTGAACGCGAGTTTTTTCAGTTGTGCTTAGTCTATTCAAATATATATGTGCAAATTGTGTTTATATATTTTCTTTATTGTACTAGGTTGACATACCACAAGACTAAATAACTTGTCTAGTGACAAAAAGATATAGATTTTAAAAAATATATATGAGGAGTTTTACATAGTTTTGACTGAAAGAAGTTTTAAGCATTTTTCACGCAGCCGACTGTGAAAAGTTTCAAGTTTTCCTTTTAGATGGCCCTTCTGTATGCTCTGATTTTGACGTTGACATTAATAGATATTTCTATTCGTCATTTTAGGTGGCTGGTTGATGTCGAAGGTGCAACGGGGACGCTATATGAGGGAGAAAAGTTTCAGCTGCAGTTCAAGTTTGGCACTCGTTATCCGTTCGATTCCCCACAGGTTTGTTGCCCTGATCTGTAGAGTAACCACTTAAAAATGTTCAGTATTATGCATGCAAACATTTGTCCAGAGCGAGTAGCAGTTACCTAAAAGGTGGTCTGTCTTCCCTTGCTGATGGCTTGTAAGATGCATGAGTGTTTTGGTGGAGATAGGGTGGGTAAGCGGACTGGTTCGGCTTTTTTTTTAATGCCTCATTGGCATTCCCGTATATAAATGTATTCATTTGTTTATCAGACTATCACATCATATGTATCGATATCATGCCCATGTACGTTTTATTCTATTTCTGTAGACTTATTTCAACGCATCACCATAAGAATTACTTGCAACTCCTAAATACTCCTATAGGAAAGGAGGAGGGGGGAGTTCGAGATGTATATGAAATGCTTCGAGGCTGATCATAAGACCTAATGATGATCAATTGGTAAAGGCAATTGAGTACCTCTAGAAGTGTTTTTTTTTCAATTCATGGATTATTCAAAATCACAGCACATCAAAGTAAAGTTATGACAAAAAAGGGCATTAGTGCATCCCATTATTCAATGTATTCTATTCATTGTGGACGATACACTCTTTCCACGAGTTGAAATATCATTTCCAAATTTCCTTTTATTTTGAGCCACTGTTAAACCATCGTTTTTGTTCAAGCTGTCTTCTCTGTATACATTTCAGGTGGTATTTGTGGGGCTAAATATTCCCATTCACCCGCACGTTTACAGCAATGGGCACATCTGCTTGTCCATCCTCACCGAGGACTGGTCACCAGCTCTCTCCGTTCAGTCCGTCTGCCTCAGCATCGTCAGCATGCTCAGTAGCTGTAAAGAAAAGGTCAGGAAAAGGCATCTTTTTACATGCAATCCTGGTTCGCTTTTTTCAAATATCAATATAACTCCCTTGTCATATCGAACACTGTAAGGCTCAATATTAGCAAGATCGTTGTGTCCCTGTGAAGCAACTAGCAATTCAATCGTTTCATGTGGCTGCCACTTAAGGTTAAGTGTCACTAAGATATATGATACTGAATCTGTCGTAAAACCCTACAATCATTCCTAGCTCTTGCTATGGGGTACATTACCTCTAAACCATTAACTCGTGTGAGAATTGTTGTACCTCACATCACTGAGGTAAATAATGACTATTCTTTCTTCTTTCATTTTGTAAAGCCCATTGTGTCAATGTTGACTTCATTGATTACAGAGACGCTCCGTACAATAACCCTTAGGCCTCTCAACACAATATTATTTTAGTCACTTACTCAAGATCACAGTTTCTGTTTCAGAAACGCCCCCCGGATAATGCAACATATGTGAAAACGTGCAGTAAGAATCCTAAGAAAACAAAATGGTGGTATCATGGTAAGTGTTTCCCAGGCACCCTTTATATTGAAGATATTTTAATTCACACATAAAATCTAGTTAAGTCTTGCAAATGTTACTCATATGGCGACATTAATTCAATTGAGCTTCTGAAGCTACATATTCATTTGTTTGATAATCATATCGGAGGTTACATATCATTACCTTTACACAAAGAAAAGAGAATACAATACAATCCCACGCAAAGAGAGATTACTCATCGTAATAACCATTATCAACTATTACCATTCTGATATCCGCCTATTTGTACTAGAATTTCTTTCAGGAATCCTTCTGTAGAATACATGCTACATGTATTTTATAACCAGTTGTGTAAAAAAGTCATTTGTAATCATCAAAATAGAAAACAAGGTAAGTTGATGTTATATAAGGTGGCAAACGAATTCTTGATCCTGGATTTATTTTAGCGTTTCTCTTATATTACAGATGACTCAGTATGATAGGATGTTAACCAATTAGCAGTGACTAAGTGATGATCGCGTGGATGAGTTACGTACCTTATGGAAAACACCTTCTAGCACCATGCTTCAATGCCACTAGGGGCGTTACGATGCCGGAGTCTCCACTGCCATCTATCAAAAAGGGAGGCAACTAGCTGACCGGCTACACACGCCACCCAGCTCGCTTCTGTATGACATTGTACACAAAATGTAACCAGTGTTCTAATAATTTTAACACGCAGTTTTTATTCAGATAACATGCGAAGAAACAATCATTGAATTAACTAATGAAGTCCTGTTTTAATTTTTTTAACCCCTGCTTATAAAAGGTATGTGTACATCAAACAGGATCACATATAGCAATATCGCCAGATATATCATGTTAGAACACATATGAATCACCCTGTCTCGACTGAGGCACAGGCATAGTATCAGGAATATGATCACACGCGTAAGGTTGTTCTCCGAGATCTAAATGAACTTAATTCATGTATAGTTCTGTAAAGTATATATAAATATATATATAGACAAACATATTGTACGTATATAATGTATACATATACACTGTTTAAGGAAAATCTCAGTGGTGTCTCGTGTGAATGCTGGCAAATCATTTTGTGTGAAACGTTATTAACTAATCCGACGTAGTCGGACAAGGGATCCTTTTCCCAATACACACCAGAGCATGGTGTTCTTACCCATGCGTTATAGGTTGAAAATGGGAATTGAATGAGTCCCCAAGAGGCGTCCTGGCGATGAACCTGACCACACTTTAGGCCTACATTTATTATCATAGAGTTGTTGTTGGTATCTTTCCAAGTCTCACCTCCAATGTTATCAGTAGATGAGCTTCCAATAGGATTTTTTTATAAACCCAATATTTAAAGTTTATGCTAAGCGCAGTTCTGACAATTATAAATAAGGAGTTAAATGGCTGGTAACGATAAACTAATCAACCAAGGAGCAGGCCTTCTCATATTGTGGTTGTTGGTCGACACTGTTAACTCTGATACAATCTTACGAGTCTAGTATCGTCGTCCTTTCTCTCCATTAATTTTCCGTCTAGGAAAATAGAACTGATTATAAGGGATACGCTTCATATCCATGGTTTAATCAACAAGTCTACTCGTTGGTTTAATGATGAAAGACAAAGCTGTTCCTGACCTATGTTAATCTATATGCACGTGTACTATAGAGTATTCCCGAGTGATTGTACAATAAGCCTCAGATTCGGTTCTATCCAAATTGATGGTATAGCGAATATCCCTCATACTATGTGTACAAATGCGAAATTCAAGGCAGAAATTGCTAGGGAAATCTGATAACTAAAGGAGCGGTCTCACGGGGCAATTAGATTGCTTGTTGCTTTATTTCAATTGGTAAATCGCAAACAACTTGTTGCCTCAAATCAACCAACACTTATTACGCTGAACGGGATAGCATGCAACTTGAGGTCGTGATAGTAATGGTACGTTTCTAAAGCAACTAACAGTTACACTTCTCCGTGTCAGCGCCCCTTGATTAGATAAAGAGTTATTGCACTTAAAGATGCGACCGTTCTTATCCACCAAAGCTTCAACGCTATGTTCTTTTCCATAAAGTAAGAAAGCGGGATTATCACAAACCTGTAGCTACTTGGTGCTAACTAGATTAACAATCTTCTCGGGACCACTCTATAGTATATTTTAAACCTTTGATCCAACTTCAAGCATTTTTTTCCAACATACATCCTCGTCTTCTTCAGTTAAGTGACCTAAAAGTGTATACCAGTCACCGGTATACGAAACTCGCTTTATGATTCAGGAAGATTGTACAAGTAGTGCTGCGGACTGATACTATGTCTGGTTGAATCATGCTGGAGTATTGTTGTTCCTTGATCCAACAAGGTCATCCTTCGAGATAATCTTACAATGTCATCTGGAGTTCCTTAAGGGTCTACCATACTTCAGATGTTCTGTATACAGAATATTGATTGGTTTAACTGTGAGAAAATGTAAAATCAGTCCATCCTGTAAGCCTGGCCACATACCTTAACCCATTCCCAATAATCTAATACGTTTTGATATTCACAGGCAAACTCTTTCAGAATGCCCGGATGTATCACATGCTTGAATATCAATAGTTTACTAAATCCAGAAACACTCATTTTGGTCTAATATTTAGCCTTTTACAGAGTTAGTTGGTCAACAGGAATCAAAATGGCTCCATAAGTTGGAATATTATGTTAGGGTCAGCCATTTGAAAAAGATGTGTATATTATGTGTATGGGATGGATCAAACAGCACCAGACGTGACTGTTACCTTGTTATTTATTGATTATTGATCAAATATAGACATGTTATATCATTCCTCCCTTCAAGGATCTGAGTGACTTTCCTATGAGAGTTTTTACTGAAATCCCTGCTCACAATATTTTTAGAACTGACTTTTCAAAATGATTAGATTAAACACTAATTACATTTTGAATGTTATGATCTACATCACTTTGTATCTCTATGTGATTAGTGTCTTGCGTTTTGGGAAGTAAGGGAAAATAGAGGCATTATGGGCATAGGGATGAAATAAGACTTTGAAGCGAAGTTGACGTGGTTAGGATATTACTAATAGCAGTAACAGTTTACACTCTTTTACTAGGTGCATCTTTAAACTGTATAAATGGGTGGGTGTCGGATAAATAAATGTTGTAAAGAGCAGGATGCCTGAATTTATGGATTTACACCAAGCTTGATTCAACTATATTTGTGGTGCCCACCATATAGCATAACATCACCAATTCTGTGTGAATTGTTATCAACTGAAACAAAACAAGTACTAGTTAGTCAACGGTTTTGGAAGAATTGCCTGACCTGTGAAATGAGGGTGATTTTGCTGTGAATTGTGAAGTTTTTATGCTTAAATGAGCATTACCAGATCCGCCATTAGCATTCATTATATGACACCTTTCATAATTAATTTGTCGAATATATATTTGTTTCATATTCACAACCAAAATGCCATGTTTTGATATTCTTTAATATAGATTTACTCTCTTGCAACGTACACTAACTTGAATGACACAATCATGTCCTTGCATGTTCTGTAGTGATTATTGTTTGTCATTGTTCTTCATTTATAAGAATTATTCTAAAGATACTTATGTTCCATGTATATATTTTATTTGGGATCACGATTAGTTTCCAAACACCGATATTGATTTCCCTGAATTGTTGCCCCTGCGGGAAAAGATAGCGCCCCAAAAGTCGTTGATAGATGTCTTGCCATATGCAGAGATGCCGCTTTTCTGGATTTGTCTAGAATTCAGGATTTAAAACAAATTTTGTTTCATTGTATTTGGATCTATGCGGAATTCGATAGATATCTGACACGGTCACTATGTCCCTAATTTCTTGTATCAAAATGAGTAAGAAATAAGCTCCCAAATCCATTCTACACGAAGGACAATGTGACCATTGTTCATGATGCAATATGATTGAATGGAGCTTTTACTATGTTCTTTTTTTTTCGAAAGTAAATACGTTGAGGAGATGGTCATATTTTGATAACGTTGTTAGATTTCGGCAAAACTCCCTTTACCACGAAAAGCAGTATCAATTTACTTACTTTCAGCAAAACTCCCTTTACCACGAAAGGATTATCAATCAACTTACTTTAGCCATCATATTTGTATTTCCAAACAAGGTGGTATCTCTGTATAAGTTCCTTCTTCCAGTTACCTTTTTGGCTAAATATTTTCCGTGCATTAGAAAATAAGTAGTAATGACAAATCTAGGATTTATTCTTGATATCAAAGTAAGCCACGGTTTAGGGCCTACTACCTCTTTGTTGGTACGTGCATTCTGCATGTACCTTTAAAACATTTGATGCAACACAGATCTTCAAAATCTCCAAACTACAGTGATTATCACCGCTCTGTTATATTCGATAATTTTCTTTTTAAAATCTTTTTGTATACTCTTCCTCATATATACTTGGCATGTATTATCGGGATTTATTATCTTAAAAAAATCCATGAAGGTTATCTTAAACTTTACATTCTGTGCAGCATCCATTGTAAGTCGTCCGATAGTTAGTGACATCCTCGATTTGTTTACTGTAAATATTACTCCTGCTGATTGTTTACTGCATCCAACACGCATATATGGGAAGCCTAGTTTTCATGGAATTCTGGATAGGTAACGAGCCTTTCATCCTGTGATTCTAACCATTGATTTTCATATACTACGCATCAGTATGATAGGCATACAATTTGCCACGAACTGGTGTATAGAATTCATTATGACATTCTGAGGCACATGTCCCAAGTGCTCCGTTTTCTTGTGGGTGTGTATGTGGTTCTGTAAAACTTTTTTTCTGGGGATTCTTGAATGCCAACTAGTATGGACCTGATGATCCATCTCTTATGTTGGTCATTTTGTACATGGCATTGGATGATGTAGATAAATGAGTACACACCTCGTCACACCTCGGGCGTATCTATGATTGGCTATGAGCAGATTTCAAACTTTATAGTCTGTTTCAGAACAAAATGCATGAAATAAAGTCGAAAGTTATCTTATGTATAAAGATAATAATCGTTGTCAAAACAACTGATAAGACCTAAGACATATCCCTACTGATGCTCCTTGTATGTGTGTAGTTCCAGTTTGTAGCGGTTTTCTGTTGGTTTGACAAAACTAGATACTTATAGAATAAGAAATAGATTTCCACGATCGTGTTTATCAGTTGGAAGTATGCACATATGGTCGTGCTATTTTCTCAAATAAAGAGTAAATGACCAGGTTTAAAGTTTCTGAAGAAGGTGTAGGTAGTTATAATTCTGATTTTGCCAGTATGTTAATATTGGCTTCATGTTAAACTAGGAATTGGGGTTTCCTGATATTCATTATTAATGTATCTTTCAAAGTAGGGCCTCTGCTTTCATACCCCCACATAAAATACTACATTTCACACCCTACAAATTCTATGACATTTAATAGAAAAATAAGAAGATAGCATCATTATCTGACAGCATTTGCTTGTCTAATTTTATTTTGTGTACACAAATTTCACCACTACTTTGAATTTGTAACACTGTTTTGTTGTAAAGATATACTTTTGTGTAATTGTTCACAGCATTGTGTGAATGCTTCCTCGAAACTGTAAATATTTCTGTACAGTGTCTAACATCGGAAATAAACAGGAGCTTCATGGAGCTTTATAGTCGGTTTTCAATTTGCATGCCGACTTGTACCATGTCGGTAACAATACTTTGTACTCCAGGGACAAAGGGAATCATATTATCCAGCTGTAGATCCACCACCATTGTCAAGAACTGTAACCCAAACGGTGCCAAGGAATGCGTTTCAAATACATTAAGGGAAATTAATCCCCACCAACTGCAGCGACATTTCTTGACAACATGTAGCAATTCAACGGTAACATTACAGAAAAGTTTACACCGGGACATGGTATTTTTTTAGTATTTGTATATGTACTCAAATATAATAATCCAGAATTATTTGAGGATAGCAATATGAAATTAGTGTAAGGCCCCGCACCCACTAGTTACGACACGCTCCGACAAGCGTTCCGACACAGACACTTAACTAGTGCAGCATGCTACGATAGCTTTCTGACATGCTCCGACACACTCCAACATGTCGGAAGCCTCCCGACACACTCCAACAATTCCACCATGTTGGAATTGTCGTAAGCATGTTGGGAGGCCTCCGACAGTCAGGTAGGTGTCTGTGGGTGTCTGTGTGGTTATAACAGTGTCTCTTTGCCAGAGTATGGCCTGTATGAAGTAGCCTAACCATCGGGGGAACCATCCCGCTTAAGGGGACAGTTTGCTCGGAACAGAGACACTTCAAAAGCCATCTCTGACCCAGCAAAAAAAAAAAAAAAAAAAAGCGCCCTCGTCATATTTTTCATGGCTTGGTGATGAGAAACAATTTTTTTTTTTTGAGTGGCCTAACCTATGATTTTTAAAACTTAAATGAGTAACATTATACATATATTATATTCTGGTAAAGTTTGGAGAAGGTGACATGGGTACTGAGTGAAATTGAACTTTTCAGAATTATTATATTTCCCTTTATCAAATATTTTAAAATTCTTGGGTTACGGAAAGGGTACATCCTGATTAGTATTTAACCGAAATTTTGTGGAAATTTTCAAGGTGTTAACGGAGATATAGAGGAAAATATAAATGCCCATTGACTTACCATTGCTTCAATAGGCGCCAGTGTTAAATATCGTGACTCTTGTCGGAACGGTGTCGTAGACGTTGTCGGAAGCCTGCCTCCACTAGTGCAGAACGCTACGATAGCGTTACGACACACTCCGACACGCCCCGACACGTCGTAGGCCTTCCGACACACTCTGACAATTCCAACATGTTGGAATTGTCGGAAGCATGTCGGAAGGCCTAAGACAAGGCGCCCGTGTCGGAGCGTGTCGTAAGCCATGTCGGGGCGTGTCGGGGCGTGTCGCAGTCCTTGTCGGAAGCCGGCCTCCACTGCGATAATTTAAGCGCTTCCGACACAACGTTCGATTTTGTGTCGTAAGGGCTATCGGGGCGTGTTGGAAGCGAAATCGTAGTAAATGGGTGCGGGGCCTTATCTAGCCATGAAATGAAAATATTGCAGTTTCCCATAGACGTCAATATATAGTTTAAGATAAATGCTGGTAGTTGGGTGATTTCTAAATTCTATTGATTATTGCAAATAACTGGATAACATAAATTTCATACATCAGCAAATAGAAAATGCAAAAAAGGTCATGTCACGGTGCTAACTTCTATGGGAGGGCTATTTGAAGAAGGTAAGTGCCTATGTCTTGACACACAAGGCACTTCGATACCTACCATCTGTCTTTAATGGAATGGGAGGTGTGGAGTGACGCACTCAACCTGTCACTGGTAGGCCGCGATGACTTAGTAGGTCGGGAGAGTTGGCATGGTGATTATCTGCTTTGACCAGCTCTGGCAATGCAGACGTACCGTAGCTCTCACATCTATGCAACAGCCCTCGTTGGTCCTGCGCCAAGCGGTTTAATTGATTATTTGAGGTTCTATATCTGGGTTTCTTAAAGGTTGTTACGAGGAGCATGCGATAGAGAATTGACCATATATGGTTTTTACAAATTATGTGAACTTATTATACCGACCTGCCGTCCTTACATTTCAACATTGAACAGACCAGAAAGCCTCCGTAGGCAGTTTTAATGTGTAAAAAGATTACCATACATTGCATATTGCATCCATATACTGCTCTACTAAGTTTTCCTCTTTTTAGAGCAGGCTCAGTCGTGCCTCCACGAGGTAATGCTGCGTTTCGACTTTACAATGCTTTATAAGGGATGGTGCAGAATGCCAACGTCACTGATGAATCTACCTCCTACGTCATTACACAGAACTACACGAGCTTTCCACTGGAATTGGACATAACTATCCCCAGGAGCAAGTGCAATGGACCAAATGGTACGGGAATCCTCGAGTACCGATATTTATGCAGATGATGCACTCTTGAGACAAGCATCCTGGGAGGTGTTTTTCAATTGTGACAATCTTAAGGGATCTCAGTTTGGGACTGAGATGTGACCGTTTCGGGTGAGACGATCTCAAGGGATCTCAAATGAAATGGTCTAAATCTGACATATAGTGGAGGAAATCTAAGGTTTGACCTCGAAAAAATTGCAATATAAGGTTTTCTGTGGATTTGTAGGCCCAAGCCTTTCCTGAACAACATATATAAAATCTACATGAATTCCATGGGGGGAAATGCCCGAAAAAGCCAAAAATCAAAATGGCCGCCGTCTTACCTGAGAATTATCAATTTTTACCCCCCATTTCACATCCCTTTTTACATATATAGTCATGTGACCCCTCAAATTGAAGCATTTTGAGAGAACTACGTCATTGGGCTATTTCTGCCATTGTGTTGGGGATCTGGTTACCATAGCAACCAATACAACACTAGGGTGATTTTTAGAGCCATAATATTAACAGCATTTAACCAATATGAGAGCTGGAGCCTTTTGTATATTTTTTTAGGGACAGAGATAGAGAGAATTGATAGAATAAGAAAATATATTCTTTCTAGCTGACCTTGACCCTTCCTCAAGGTCAAAGGTCAAATAAAACTAATGGGAAGAGTAGTATTGTTTTTATCCAGATTCTCAAATTTCAGCATTCTTGGCAAATTTAGAGCCCAACCTTGAACGAATTGCAATATGAGGTTTTCCTGTAGATTTGTAGACCCAAGACTTGCCTGAACTACATACTAAAAATCTACATAAAATCCATGGAGGGAAATGCCCAAAATAACCAAAAATCAAAATGGCCACCATTTTACTTTAGAATTATCAATTTTTTGCCTCCCATTTCACATCCTTTTGGACATATATAGTTATGTGACCCCTTAGATTGAAGCATTTTGAGAGTGGGAGAGGGGGTAGATGGTTAAACTCTTAAAAACCTAAAGATTATTGAGATACTATTTTCTAGACACAATTTGTTTTTGTAGGCATATCTATTCATCAGATTGACAAAAACTCAGATGGATAAATGGGGTGGGGGAAGGGAGGGATAAAAATGGGGAAAAAGATAAAAAAGAAACTAGCTCTGAAGGAAGGCTGCAGAAAATGTTTCCTCAGATAGTAATAAGGCCAAGTAACTAAGGGAATGATCAATATCAAGGGGAAATAGAATTAGCTTTATGGAATAATTTAATAATTTAATAATTCTCCCAGTCCAAAGTTCGGCCACAGGCAGGATCTATTGCTCTGATAGGGTCATTCTCATAGAACCAGTGCAACTCCAATTTTAGTCGTTTCCTGCATTCAATTTTTTGCACAGTGTCTTCAATGTTTATTTTTTCTGTTTTAAATGATAGATCTCGCTGAGTGCTCGAGGGGGAGTATAGGTTTTACTGGTCAAATATCAATATTTTGGTCTCCAGGGGGTAAAAATAGGTCAAAAATCACCAAAAATAGGGAAGATAATGCCCTGGAAAACCCTTTTTTGATATTTAGCTATTTTTTTTACCATACTGGAGGGTGTTTATTCTATTTATCCTTAGAGTATTACATTGAAATATTATTATCAGCAAAAAATATTCAAAATTTAAAAAAAAAATGAAAAAGTTCTATTAGAGAAAAGGTTGGTGAAACTGCAGCGTGACCAGACTATTAGAACGTTCTTTATTTATTATGGGTAAAAAATGAAATTTAATGAATACTGTTTTTGAAGAGATAGTGGCTAGAAGTAACTCTTGATAAAAAAAATTAACTCTTTAACCAAAACCAAACTCTTCCATTTTACTTTATTTGTTATTTATACTTAATCCCAGTTTTTGGCTGTATTTTCATGTATTCAAGAGAAATCCAGTTATTTTGCAATGATTTTTAAAATTACAATATTTAATTAATCAAACTGTCATAGTTATTTAGAACTGTGAGTACTTTTATCGGGAAACAACAATAAAAAAATCTTTGTTAAAGCAAAATATTGAATAAAAGCTGCAAACTGATAATTTTCTGACCATTGGTATCTCTTGCTACGTGACCGCCCTTATCATGCTATGTCTTACAGAGTGGTTTTTACCATTAAAATGCAACTTTTTCCTATTATTCAATTTTCAACCAGTAAAATCTTATCACGAATTGATCCTAACATGCATACGAGCAAATACTACAAAATTCAGCACTATTTTACGTATTATCAATGTTTTGTATGGTGATAAAAGTATTTAGTGGCTCCAACTGATGGCTGTCTCTTACAGAGTGGTTTTTACCAATAAAATGCCATTTTACAGTTTTATTCAAGTTTTGAATGGTACAATTTTTTTCAGAATTGTTCTTAACATGCCTTCTAGCAATTAATACAAAATTCAGCACTATTATACGTAATAATAATTTTGTATATGGCGAAAATGGTATTCAGAGGCCCCAAATGATGGCTGCCTCTTACAGAGTGGTTTTTACCATTAAAATGCCACTTTTTCCTATCATGAAATTTTCAACCGGTACAATCTTATTATAAATTGATCCTAACATATTTGCCCTCAACCAGACTGCCCCTCCACATACTGCCCCTCCACCATACTGCCCCTCTGATATACTGTGGTATGGGTGAGAGGCAGTGTAGTTAGGAGCTGCGTACATACTTTATGAATGGCCCCTAAACGATACTGCCCCTCAGCATACTGCTCCTAAATGATACTGCCCTTAAACCATACTGCCACTTAAGTACCTCTTTCAGGGGCAGTATGGTTTGGATCAGTAAAGTTGAGGGGCAGTATGGTTTAAGGGCAGTATAGGGGAGGGACTGTATAGTAGAGGGGCAGTATGGTAAAGGGGCAGTATGGTGGAGGGGCAGTATTGTAGAGGGGCAGTATGGTGGAGGGACAGTATAGTAGATGGGCAGTTTGGTGGAGGGGCAGTATGGTGGAGGGGCTGTATGGTGGAGGGGCAGTATAGTAGATGGCCAGTATGTTGGAGGGGCAGTATTGTAGAAGGACAGTATAGTAGAGGGGCAGTATGGTGGAGGGGCTGTATGGTGGAGGGGCAGCATGATTGAGGGCTAGTATGGTGGAGAGCCAGTATGGTGGAGGGGCAGTATTGTAGAAGGACAGTATAGTAGAGGGGCAGTATGGTGGAGGGGCTGTATGGTGGAGGGGCAGCATGATTGAGGGCTAGTATGGTGGAGGGCCAGTATGGTGGAGGGGCAGTATAGTAGAGGGGCAGTATTGTAGAGGGGTATTATATTGTGGAGAGGCAGTATGGTTAAAGGGCAGTATGGTGGAGGTTCAGTATTGTAGAGGTGAAGTATAGTAGGGGCAGTAAGATTGGGGGACAGTATGGTCTAAGGGCAATATGGATTAAGGACAGCAGGATAGTAGAGATGCAGTATGGATTAAGGGGAATATCATTGAGAGGCAGTATGGTAGAGGAGGAGTATAGTGTAAAGGCAGTATGGCTGAGAGGCAGTACTGTTGAGGGGCAGTATGGAGGTTGAAGGAAAGTATGGGTGAGGGGTAGTATGGTTGAGGGGCAGTATGAGTGAGGAGCAGTATGCGTGAGGGGCAGAATGGTTGAGGATCTGTATGGTGGAGGGGCAGTATTGTAGAGGGACAGTATGGTAAAGGGGCAGTATGGTAGAGGGGCAGTATTGTGGAGGGGGAGTATGGTGGAGGGACAGTATGGTTGAGGATCAGTATGGTTGAGGGGCAGTATTGTAGAGGGACAGTATGGTAAAGGGGCAGTATAGTAGAGGGGCAGTATTGTGGAGAGGCAGTATTCGGGAGTGGCAGTATGGTGGAGGGGCAGTATGGTAGAGGGGCAGTATGGTGGAGGGCCAGTATGGTGGAGGGGGAGTATGGTAGAGGGACAGTATAGTAGAGGGGCACTATGGTAGAGGGAAAGTATGGTGGAGGGGCAGTTTGGTGGAGAGGCAGTATGGTGAGGGGGGAGTATAGGTTTTACTGGTCAATATACCAATATTTTAATCTTCAGGTGGTCAAAATAGGTCAAAAATCACCAAAATCGACAAACCAATGCCTTGGAAAAGCCGTTTATTTTATATTTAACTATTTTTTTACCATACCAGAGGGTGTTTAATCTATTTTTCCCTAAGAGTTTATTGTTGAAATATTATTATCAGCAAAAAATATTCCAAATTAAAAGAAAATTACATTAAAGTATAAAAGGGGTCTTGCAGAGAGACCGTTTTGCTATCTATTTTTTAATGAAGATTTAGAGAAATAAAAGATTTTTGGAAAGTGTTTGCAATAATTCATATGAAAGTGTATCTATTAAGGTATAATGTACTGGAGTTGATTTATCTAGATAATTTTTTCCTATTGTCCACAGCGATCGTTATATTAGAAATTGCTATAAATCTCATTTCTAAAGGTAAAAAAATTCTTATTTTGGTAGGTACGGTATGTAAAATTGAAATTTAGCCATTGAAAAACCCATAAATTCACTAATACCACTTAATTTTCATATTATAAATGATTCAAATTATATAATAATGAAAAATTATTGGTTTGCTATTAGTTACGTTAATTTCGGGTGCCCGGTCACGCTGCAAGACCACTTTTTCATATACATATGTTATAAGGTGCACCATGGCCACATTTATAATATTTAACTAATAGTTTTTCAGGGAAAGTTGCCCCACCCAGTACAGATTAGCACCACATAACAATTTTTAACCTCCTTCCCAATTCTTTTTTTCCCCCAAAAAATCCTACTTGCACTGGTTCTATGAGAATGACCCGATAACATAGCATCCAGGGAACTGGAGGGGGGAGGGGGACATGTAAAAGGAAGTGTAAAGCTAAAGGGAGCGGCTGCGGTTACACTTTACAGGCATTTTAGGGAGTGGAAATCGTGATGTTTTTCTTCCTGAATAGGATCGGCATGTGTTTGTTGAATAGGAATATGGGGCTATAAGTAGCTAAAACATAACATACAGTCCGTGGTGTGTTTTCACTTCCCATTTTATAAATTTCTGTGAAAATGTTCAAGCTGTAAAACAATATAAACCACTTTTGGTAATCTATAGATAGATTAAATGTCATGTCTATGAATTTTTCTTCTAATATTCTTAAACTATATATTCAGATGTGATATTTCTCACTGTAACCCCCTTAGATTATACTGAATTGGTCATTTTAACATCCTAGATTGGGCCAAAGGTCAGATATAGAAATTGAATGGACAAATAAAATAGGCTTACTTTATTGTGCCATGGTGTATCAGCAATGAAATAAATTAAAAGGTTAGATGCACAATGAAGTGCAAGTGATCAAAAGGTGTATGATATGATATGATAGTAAACCTGCAGTTGTGTCTTTTCTATAAATGGTCAACATCGTTTCCCAGCCTGTAAATAACTGTATCATTGGCAAACATGAGAATTTTACTGTCGGGTAGACAATTTGAAACATCATTTACATAGATTAAGAACAGCAGTGGCCCAAGAATTGAACCTTGCGGTACACCATGTGTGATATTCCTTGAATCAGAGCATAAATTATTTGCCTTAACTTTCTGATAAAGTGGACCTAAATAATTTGCAAACCATTGTAAACAACTCCCTCTTACTCCAAAATAAGTCAGCTTATTGAGGAGAATGCCATGGTCTACTGTGTCAAAAGCTTTCCTGAGGTCAACAAACACAGCCAATGTGGACCGTCCGGATGGAGGAAGAGGAAGTGTGGACACGGGGACTGGGGCCCAATCATCCCCACCACGTGGAGGAGACTGGGACGGAGTCGCGGGAGGAGGGTCGCCCGAGGGAGGACACGGCTGGTGGTAAGGGGGCGGAAGCGAGGGAAGCCACTGGCCTTAGGGGACTCGACACCGGAGGAGGCGAGGAGGGCCCCAGCAGGATGACTCTGCGACCCAGATCTTGGGAACCTACCGTCTATGGCCCACCACAGGGATGGCCCTGGGACCGGAGTCAAGGTGGGTGGGGGCTGGACGGAGTAGCCCGTAGCCTGGATCCCAGGCTAGAGAAGGGGTCACAGGAGTCCTGAAAGGCTGTGTCCGGCACTCTCCCTTTCAAGAAGGAGGAAAATGGGAACACCACTCCGAGCGAACCTCCTGTGACCGGGGCGAGGTCGAGAGAGTGTCCTTGGGAGTCTAAACCTCGTCTAACGGTGGGCCCGCCTCAAATGGGGGGAGTTGAGGGGCATCTTGTCTCGGTGGGAAGAGAAAGCGAGAGTAAACCAGCCAGAACGCCGATGGCCGCCCAGCCAATCGTGATGCCGGGGAAGTACGACGGAACGACGGATCTAGAAGAATACATGGTACACTTTAGCTTGTGTAAGGAAGCGAACGGGTGGACGGAGGCCCAGGCCGGGACCTTCCTCGGGGTGAGTTTGTCAGGACTAGCCTGGAGGGTGCTGGCGGGAATCCGCCCGGGAAGTCCAGGAGGATTCAACCTTCTCTTCGACGCGCTATTCTGTAGGTTCCAACCAAGGAACCAATGTGAGACGTACAAAGCTCTGCTGAGGAATCGATCAAGGAAAGCAGACGAAGGACTCAAGATTTACGGAGAGGAAACGTGGCGGCTGACACGGCTGGCCTACCCGGAGGCAGACAGCAACACGGTGGATTCTTGTGAATATTGGGTAAAAGAGTATTTGTGCCATTTTTAAATATCATTTATAAAAACATATGAAAATAATAAGTTTCAACAAGTGTTTACTAAACAACTCTCATTTTTTTATATGCACCCATCATATCAAAACCGCATTGTCCAAAAAAGAATCCGTTTCAATCATTTTTCAAACCCTAGAGGCTCGTTAATCTAGTCATTTCGTAGAATGACAGGTTGTGTTATAGAATGACACAATCTTTGAAACTATATGTACAGAGACAGCATGAATGTGAAGGTTTAAAACCTGCAAATTTCAAATAAAATCAAGCCAAATACACATTGTAATGACCAAGCAATTTCATTAGGAGCAACATTTTCAACAATTGACCTATAAATCTTTTTAATTTATACCTCTCTCAAGAGAAATTCTTCCTAAACTGTACCATAACTCACATTCTGAACCAGATATGCAGGCATTTCCCACAAAATTAAGTATTCTGTGCACTGGAGTGGACAGGACTAGCTAACAACAACAAGTTCCAATGATAACACAACAAATCTTATCAGTTTTCTATCCCTTGAGGCTCGTTAATCAAGTCATTTAGTAGAATGACACGTTGTGTCGTAGAATGACATGATAGAAAGCACACTTCTACAGCATTCTGACAAGCAAAGTACCATACAATACATGCATGTTCTTCATGTTTAGTGCAAACGCACTGCAAAGTGACATGTTTAAGCTACTTCTCTGACATTCTAAGTGCTAAATTTCAGAAATTTGGGTGTCTCAGCAGACAAACTTTTCTGCTTTTTTGGCTGTTGTTTTCGGTTTGTTTTCTGTTTGGCAACAACTTTTTCTTTTCTTTGCTAAAAAGGAGAACCCTTGTGATGTGTTTTCTCATTATCTAGTTCGAGACAAGGAAAAGACAGGAAAACACGGAGCAATGGCTTGTGTGCCGAATCGACAACCTTGATGAAGGGTGGCTGTACTATGTCCTGTTGAGAGGGAGTTGACACTTTGTGTTTAACTTGCTTTACCTTCTTAGTGTTGATCTCCACTTGTGTTTCTTGTCACCCTATACAACAGGGTAGAAAGCGCTGACCTTTACAACAACAGGAACCCATGCATGTTGTCTCCCTCATCCACATCCTGTTGTTCATAGGCACCAGGGTGCAGATGAGGGAGAGCCCTTTTACTTGGCCTGCATGCCAGCCCTTGATAGTTTTCTCTGAGACTGTGTGGTTTTTTTCTTGTTGCGATGATGAATGTCATCTTAGAGGTGGTAGAAACCTCCTTCACATAAGTTTCAGCATTGGTAATAACGCTTCCGGATTTAGTTTTATTGTCTGCAACTTTTTTAACTGCACCACCCACACCATCTGCAGGGCCTTTTCCGTGGCCTGCTTCCAAGAAGTGCCATGTTGCCTCTGTGGCAAACATGCATTTGTGATTTGCCACCAAGTGAACAATAGACTTTGATATTGGCTGGCAGGAGAATCTGTCACATATTGAACACATTCCAGGTGTGGCAAGACCGACCTGAGTTTTGACTGCACTAATGATATAAACGATAAGATCGTCGCAGCTGTGTGTGAGGTGCTGTCTGAAACACCAACGATACTGAAAGTCTCAACCTTCCCCTCTTCGGTACGGAAATGAACCACCATTGGATGGAGTGAGATTTGTAATCCCTCAAAGTAAGTCACAGCTACTGCATCCTGGTATCCAGTCTTGTAATTTCCACTGAAGTCCATCTGTATAGTGCATTCAGTTAGAGGTTTCAATTTCTCTCTTAACATATGCACCTGCATATACTGAGTCTCGACTCTCTTGGAATGATCTTTCAATACTTGCAGATCAACATTGAACAGTTCTATGAAGTTAGCCTTTGGCAGACTAGTGGTCTCTTTTACAGTTACTGTTGCCCTGCGCTCTTCTTTGATTAACTCTTTCCGCTTCCATCTTCTGAAAGATACCTGGTCGTTTGGGATGTCCCGCAATGTTTCATTGATTTTCTCGCTTTAGATTGTCTGCACCTCTGAGGTGGATTTGGTGAGATTTTTTACCATGTGTAAAAGAAGGGACATGTTTGCATGGATAATGAACAGGCATTCACGTCGATGGCTCCATTGAATGAGCTTCATGATGCTGGGTCTGTACCTAAAGAACTTGGTTCTAGAGATAAGAGTAGCAGGAACTTCGAGACAAAATCTTTTGTAAAGGTTGTTCATGGAATCAGACAGTGCAAACTGGTTAACATACTTTTTGCCTGGAAGGCAAAAGCTGTTGTCGGCACGTTTCAGGAAATTAACTACCTCTTTCTTACTCTTTCCGTCGATGCAAGCCTTCTTTACTTTTACTGCTAATTTCTTTTTCTTGAATATCTTTTTTCTACCCGCCCTGACTTTCTTTGCTATAGTAGACTTCAAACCCCATGTAGCAACACCTGGCTTTTGAAACAAGGAACGCTTAGTTTTAGGAGATGATACACAAATACATTTCATAGCAGTGGTATAAGGGAGAAGAGACTTAATCCTTGACTTGGTTGGTGAGATCCCCTCTTTAGTCAGTATCTCAGTCGCTTCTTTTTCAGGACTAGTCGGCAGTGCACATGTAGAGAAGGATTTCCTTATCCCTGGTAGTGCCACTATTAACCTGTTATGATGAGAAATGATGAGGAAAATGTAATTAGTAACTATAAAAGACAAGTAAGATATGTACAAATATTTTTTATTTACAATTATTAAACAAAAAAACAAACATATATACAACAACTATGAGCTCTGGATGCATTCAAACTCTTCCCGAATTATGTGCCGCCTCTTCCAGTCAATTGTGAGCAAGCGACCCGGAAGGGTCGTCTTATTCCTCGGGCCCCTCCTCCACATACTGAAATACAGAGTGTTCCATCGTGATTAAGTGAAAATATGGCAGATTTTCCTCTATAATACAAACCTTATTCCCAAGGCCTAAACCATGTTCATGCGGGAACTGGGAGTGGAGGGGTCTGCATGCAGGTGCTTAGTGTAAGTGGATAAAAGGACACATCTATAACTAGCAAGGAAAGACATACTTAAAACTAATTTATTAAAAGAAAATTTCAATATCACAGTAATGAATATAAATGAGGAGGTACACATATATATAGCATCAGCAATTTCTTTGAAGTGCCTGAGGTGGTAAAGGCAGAGCGTCCGGGACGGCAGGGGCGTCCGGGACAGCAGGGGCGTCCGGGACGGCAAGGGCGTCCGGGACGGCAGGGGCGTCCGGGACGGCAGGGGCGTCCGGGACGGCAGGGGTGTCCTTCACGGCCTTCATCCGGGACTGCATTGATTTTCCTATAATCAACACAGAACCTTATGCTTCCCTCTCTATTTTTCTTACTAAGACCACCGGGGACGCCCACGGACTGTTGGAGGCCTCTATTACCCCATTCTCCAACATCTGGTACACCTCCCGAGTGACGGTATCCCTCTGGTGGGGTGCCAGCCTCCGCGGGGGCTGTTTAAAGGGCGCCACACTCCCGGTGTCTATGTGGTGCTTCACCAACATCATCAGGTCTGGGGCAAGCATGAAGGCGCCTGCCTCCTTGACCAGCAGGTCCAGCAGCCGGCGGCCCTCCCCCAGCGGTAAGTGCTCGGTCAATGATCGGAGGGCATCCTTCACCCCGGGCCCAGCCTCGCCGTTCCCCTGTAGGCGCCGACATACCCTCTCCCCGGGCTCATCACCGGCCTCGTCTAGGAAACCCAAAGTTTCCCCCCGCCTGACCACCACAGGCTCTACCCCGGGGTTGAGTATTCTTACGGGGCATCTACCCTCCATTGTCTGGACCAGGGCCCGTCCTACCAGCCAGCCGTATCCCCCGGGTCCCTCGACAACCCAGACCCTTCCTTCAGGAAATGGCCCGTGTACCCCTCCGACCACCAGGGCCTCCGAGTGCCCGCCAACTACCGTAGTCTGGGCACTGGTAACCCGGCACTTCACTCCGATGTCCCACGTTCCTCCGACAGGTTCACCATGACTTTATGTCTCCGTAGAAAGTCAGCCCCTAGAATAGCTTCACTCCCCAAATCAGCTACTAACCAGTCCGCCGGAAAGGAGTGCCCGCCCAGCGCTAGGCCCAGCCGAAGGGAGCCCTGTACCTGCAGGGGGCGTCCATCGGCACACGAGACAGGGAGCGAGGCCCCTTCCAGCCTCCTCCCTCCCCCGTTCTCTCCCCACCATTTAGCCGACAGGACTAGGAACATTAGTGTAAAAAACCTACATGAACGATGTAAAATAGACTATTTGGACCAACGAAGAATGTACTTGATGTATGTATTTATGAGACGATTTAATAAGGACAATTTACCTTTATCTAACCCTAAAACAAGATCACAGAAGAAACGTCAACTGCGCCTAAAGCATCCACGGACGCCTTTCTATAAAAGAAACCCACTGTATGAGGGAATGCTTTTATGGAATGCTTTACTGATTGATGTCCAAAATTGTTCAATTTTTCAGTTTAACAAATTCGTAAAAATGAAGTCGAAGGAGCTGTTGGAAAAGTAATATTGTTATTTTAATGTGAAAATGACCTTTGTATGACATGCACATTTCATCTCATCTCATACCATGCATTCATATCACCCTACAGTACCATGGTACGTATGTACATACACATCTCTGATGCGAACGAATCATTCAATGTTCTTGATTTTGTAAAATGATATTTAGAAGACACACAAAACCTGCTATTAGCAGAATGTATATTCTTCCTGAAATACATTTTTTTTTCTTTTTGTGTCCTACTGTCCGGTTTGCTCTTGTGCGTATCCCACCGCTGCCACCAATGTAACGGTAAATTCACAATGACGACGAGGACGACCAAATACAGTTTAATATGAAGCAGTCTCTTTATTCAATGAGCCTACGGTTACACAAAGGCTAACACACTGAAGGCCTGGCCTACACTATAGCAGGTATATAGCAGACCTCGCCTCTAGGGCTGGTCTTCCAGGAATGACCACGACTCGTCCGCGCTTGCTTTATTTATACTCAGTCTGTGACGTCACCCGTTGACGTCAATACGGAACGCCGGAGAGATCGGAGGAAGGTGGCCCTGATTGGAGGATCGGAGGATTGGAGGACCTTTCCACCGGCGGCCCCGATCAGAGGACCGGGGGACCCTCTTGTCGTTAGTGCCGGTCGGGGGACCGGAGGGTCGGGGGGTCGGGGGACCCTCCCATTGGTCACCTATCCTATCCAGAGGAGATTCCATCTCCCACTCCGACCGGGTCCTCCGCCACAATATATATATATATACATATATATATATATACATATATATATATACATATATATATACATATATATATAATATCACCTGTACATAGATATTTAGACAAACAGCCACACAGATACATGGATAGACAGACATACTATATACAAACATACACTGATAGTCACATACACAGATACATACACTGACACAATGAGATGCATAGACAAAGATACACAGATACACATACATATATGTAGAGAGACTCAAGATACACAGAGTTACATACATACCTCCTCTCCCCTCAACAAATATCATGTTTACAAATAACCTATACATGACTAGTACAACCTTGACCCTCATGTCATGTCTCACTGCCCTGCCAACTTTCTCTCTTCTGGCCTTGCAAATTCATTACAAAACATGCAAAATACAGTGAGATTATCCTGTGTAAGTAGAGATACACAGATATACTTAGATATTGAGCATATATTGTTTTAGTTACCATATTTTCTTGTTGTGGTCATTGTAATGCCTATAGTGCTTGTCAGGGTCGGTAATCATGGCTGTGTGTGCACTGCTAAGTGTCAGATGTGACTGACTGCCCTCAGCTCTCTAGGTGTCGGTTTTATAGCTCCAGTCTGAAGGCGGTATTCCACCAAACAACCACTTTTTCAACGTCAACAGACGTTCCAGCCAACCTTTCAGCCGCCGTCGGTTGAAACGTCTGGAAAAATGGCCTCAAAATGCGTCGCTGCTCCACCGAAACCCCCAACAGATGTTCATTTGGACGCCATACGAGCGTCTGGTGGGTTCAAAGTTCCAGCAGATCCTAGCCGACGCCCCTGCCGTGGCGCCGACTGGTGGACGTTGGCCGCATTTTACGTAGTAATCGAGTTCTCCGATAGGTGGCGCGGCGTGCAGCGATACACTACGACGCTCTGAACCCGCGAAAACGCTTATCGAGAGAAGCAGTGTGTCGCTATGTCGGGATTTGTACGGGAACGGTCAGAAAAGGTGAAATAACCGCGGAATTTGACGTTAAATCGAACAATGAAGGTAAATAAAGACAAGGATTGATGTTATGAATGTGTATGGCACTCTATGGTGCTAGAATTCTGCTGAAATTCGGAGTTTTCGATATCTGTTCGCGGCTTCGGGTATCGCCGGTGTCGGCCGCACCATGTTGGCAGCGTTCCCTCGCCGCAACTCCTGGCAGAACCCGCGGGCGGGTGTCGTAGTCTTCAAATGCATCGACCAGATGCTCAATTCTAGCCGATAAAATTCTAATCGATCAGTTTTTCTGTCTCTTGGAGGTTTATTGGAGGATCGGTTGGGATATCGCCTGAAAAAATCTAGTTGGTGGAAGCGCATCTCAACTGGCTCTTCTGCCAGACGCTCAGCAACCGTGAAGCGACACTCCAACGACCCCCAATATCCTTCAACAGACGTCATGAAACGTCTGGCAGGAGAGCCGACGCCTGCTGAAACGTCTGGTGTGTGCTTCCACCAACCCGACAGATGATTTAAATTTGAGCGGATATGCCAGCAACCCCAGCAACCGCCATACAACGTTTTTGTCTCGTTGGTAGAATACCCCCATGAGAGTCGGCGCAGGTCGCGACTGCCTCAAACTCTCCAGGTATAAATGACTTCAAAGTCCCAGAATAATGCTTGGAGAGTTTCTAAACAGATTGGTCTTGTGTTGGTACTCACCTACAACTCTCCCAGTTGAGATATGACCCATAGGCTCCACTCCACACAGCTTCGGCGCATGTGTGGGGTGGAGCCTAACTTTTAGGATTCATTAACCTAGCCTAATCGCTTTATATAAGATTTAAAGTCATGATTTAATTGCTGTATCGTGTTATATTATTGGTAATCAATAATATTTCACTTACTTTTAGCCTACTAATATTGATTTCGATGTTATACCTTCATTTTCTTAAAATTTCATGTATATTGATAAATTACTTCCATGGCTGATATAAAAGGGAAAAGATGCACAAATCAGAGATCCTCCATAAACTATTAAAAAAACTCGTTTCTCATCACCATGTGCATCAGCAAAAACGTTTTAACACGATTTTCATTTTTGTAAGATGAATCTTGATAGATATCACGAAAGATATTTATTTGGTATCTAAATCAAGCTCCTGAGGGATTTATATCGCTCCTTACTGCCTACACAACCAATAGGTCTTTGCTGCCACCTATTGTCAAAAGCCACCTTTGATCCAAGCAATTACATACGCAGAATTTCAGAATTTTTTTACCCCCACCCCCTCCCGATCTTGTACGCAATAGATCAAAGAGGGAGCATACGCAAAATTTCGAATTTTTTTACCCCCCCTCAGTGCGTACGTACTTTATGGATGTCCCCCCTAAAAAAGTGCGTCATTCTTTATGGCTTGGTGATGAGAAACAAGTTTTAGTGGCCCGAAATATATATTGACGATTATACAAAGCATGAGCCACTTTTAAGTGTTATTAAGATATTTTCTAAAGCCAGCCATTTTATCTAATTCTATGTTTGACATAATCAAATAGGCCACGGCACAGAAAAAAACTAAAATTAAAAACTAGCAAATACACCAAACTTATGGTTAGGCTAAAAATTATTGATTAAAATCATATTAGTTTATGCAATGAAAGCACATTTATTTCTCAAAAAATTATTATTTTACTTTTTTCTTCAGACGCTCTTAACTTGAGTTGCCCAATATTTCAGCGTTGCACCTAGCAGATTTCAAATCAGAGGATTCTGGAGATAAATAATCGTTAAAAACATTGGATGCTAAAGTAAGGTATACCCCTCTCGCCGCCAGACTATATCGAGACTGAAGGAATTTTTATTCATTTCAGTTATTACCCTTACCAATGACTAATAGGATGGACCAACAGTTCGGAACGGTTCTCATTCGATGTCTATTTAACTGTTTTGAATCAGGTATCCAGGTATTCTTACTTTCATATATATTTGAAATGAAAGTTATAGTTATAAAGCGAAAATAGAAAGCGAAAATAGAAAACGAAAATAGAAAAATATTAAAAAACGATCAATTGTGCATTCAACTTTTTTTATTCAAAAAACCTCAGAAACAACAGAATTACGTAATTTCCACTACAACAAATGTCCTCTGCATCTTACTTGGCACGTGCTTTCCCCTTTGGCTGGAAAAAATAAAGATCCAATATTAAGAGTTAGCTGAAATCTGTTTCCAAATTTAGCAGTTTTATCCAACGTTTCTTAGTGCTAATTTAATTGCTAAAATATTAAAAATATTAACGACAATCTGTATGTAAATCAAGGTTTTAACAAACGGGTTGAGAATAGCTAATTACCTGGGCAAGCAACCTTCTTGCCCAGGTCATCACATTAAGGAGCAAGTGCTTTTTTCTCCAGACACCTAAAGAAATAGATAGCACATTCAATCTTGGACACGGACAAGGCATTAACAATTAAGATGCAATTTAATGTAATGATAGATATTGGCCCTGAAATTCAAATTGGGACTACCTCAAATACTTGTTTTCCAAGTTATTCGACAGCACTAGGATATATCATATACAAAATATACTATTTGAAACTGACGATGTATCAAACAATAGTAAGGTACAATTGCTGAAGCTATTGAACTATAAAAGCAGGACAATCTGTGACCAAAGAGGGGTATAGCCTACCCTGGCCTTTGCTGCTGACGTCTTCATTTTGGCCTTCAATGCCTTGGGTGTTGGCTGCTTCTGTAATGACAAAGTTTAGGTCTGTAATCTAGAAAATAATTTCGCCGGAATACAAATGATTAATTCAAATTATTCAGGATTCACTAGAACATTTCTTTTTTTGTTTATCATATCAGGGTCACCCTATTGTGGTGGTCAAAAGTAATGAGCATAAAAGGAGTGACAAATGCTAAAATTGACCATTCCTGTCATGAAGAAGATGTGAGAAACATCGAAACGTTGACCAATGGAATAAAGGCTTATTTGTCAAATCTGGGAGTGGACATCACTTTTTTACGGAGAGTTAAGAGTTCGACAGGCTTCACTACGTCATCTAGAACATTTCTTGTATATGTGAATCTTTGTTAAACCAAATCAAGTAGATTAATAGGTTTCATGCATTATGTACAAGTTTCTCCCTTGACCTGCAGACATGCTTGATATGCAGGATAATTTGGATAATTCATAAGCAAAAACAAAATTAACAATTCTCGAAGGTAACTTGAAGGCATATCCTATAATTCAGTGGCGCCACCTAGTGATATTCAAATATGTTTGACATAGGAAATATACTGAAAATATAGGATTTTTCTCAATTTTCTAATAAACAAAGATGGTGACCCATGATTTTTAAAATCTAAATACATAGAACTACACATTTAGTATATTCTGTGAAACAATGCACAAAATTACATGGGTTTTACTATGTGAAAATCAATTTTAGAATTCCTATATATTCTATTGTAATATAATCATAATATTGATCTCTATATCAAAAACAAAGCATGGTGACCCACGATTCCTAAGTTAGATACGTGTTCCACAACACTTGGAGATCATCATATTCAATTTTCAGGAAACTGATATGGGTTTTAATTATCAAGACAAATTGTCCATATTCCTTTAAATCATGGTATGGGGCCATCCATAAAGTACATATATGCACTGATGGGGTGGGGTCCAGAAATTTGGCATGCGTTTTTTTGTTCTATAGCATAAAAGATTGGGAGGAGGGGTGGGCGGGTAAAAAATTTCAGAAATTCTGCCTATACTTTATGGCTGACCCTTAAAGATTCTGAGAAGCGGCCATTTCAAAAACAAAATTTCGATTATCTCGTAGAGTATTCTTACCTTTGCAGGTTTTCCTTTCTTCTTTTTCCTGATGAAGAGAGAATTAAGAATAAAAGTTTTAAGGCTAACATCTAAATTAAAGAATGTTGTAAGTAGTGTATAGAATTTGGGAGTTTTCACTGGAAACAAATTTCATATTCTATTGATGCATCTTCTAACATTTAAACTAATTCTGACATTAGGTCTGCGACATTATGATGCATACAATTTCTGCATTTCATTAAGAACGCCTGTATCAACTATCAATGGTGCAATACGGATTGGCGATTTACTTACACGGCAGGGCTTTCTTCTTCCTCATCCTCTTCCTGAAATAAGAGTGTACATACATGTATTATTCCAAAGTTGTCTCGACTTTTACAAATAAACGGCAGTTTAAAGCTTGACTCAGGGATGGAGTTGGGTAGTCTTAAAAACAAGTCTAGAAACAAGTAGTGCAAAATTAGAAGGCTCCCGTGCCAATTTCCTATTTGGGTGGCGTCATCTATGATTAAATGTTGTCAGCAATCTCTCATAATCATTTGGCTTTTAGTAAAACTGACAACTATCTGGTTTATCCTGTCAACAGTTATAAAGTAGTCACTGGATTTCAGCGCACAGAATATCAATATTGACACTGAGGTTGAAGCTACCTGTCATTAATGACAGGTACCTTCAGGTACATCGAATAAAGTAGTCACTGGATTACAGCGCACAGAATATCAAGATTGACACTGAGGTTGAAGGTGCCCGTCATTACATTATAGCTCAAGACGGAGACACCAAACGAGAAACCCAACGATTTCCGGAATCGCCAACAAAAACATGGCGTGTATGAGAGTTGTTTAATTTTTCTCTTTAAAATAATCCAGATTTAGGGTATCTAAATTGTTTTAGGGGTACGTCTAGGTCTTTGCTGCTTCAGGGAGACCGGTAATACCTGGAAAACGTGCTATCAAATTCAAATCTCTGTACACTCAAATCGGCAGTTGCATTATCAGCTTTTCTTCCTTACATTTAAATAAGGTGACCGGTGGAGTCAGAAAAAAAGTAAATATTTACAATAGGGTTGTTGGTTGAACCTCTACCTTCAGCAAATAGCGATCCACACCACAAGGTATCAACCCAGTTTTAACTATGGTGCCATCTGTATGAATTTAAACTAAAAACTGATGAATCTCCCTCGGTTTCATCCAATGTGCCCCTCCAGGTGCTGCATCGCTACAACATCGAAAAATTAGCGATACCGCGTGAATAAAGGGATACGATCTGATATTGCGGGACCAACGCTCAAGCTTCAGTTGGATCGTTAAAGTAATCATAAGAATAAATTTGCGATCCGATCATTACCAACGTTACCACAAAAACAGAAGCAACCCCCCCCCTCCCCCCACCCCCCGGGGGGAGGTTCAAACCACTTTTTAGCATGAATAAGGCAAAATCGATATATCTTTGTTATTCATAAGGAACAGGATTTTAAACATCAAATGGAAGGCTATCCCGAGATATGGGAATATGGATGCAAAGTTATCACAATAATTCAATGATCGCGTTATGCAGGGATGCTAGTCATGAAGATGAAGTTCGAAAATTACAATTCAGATAGTGTCAAGAAATAGGCACCTTTCTCTACTTGGATACGGACGCGTTACGGCAGTGTTCATTCGGGAGTGTGGTCCGCAATACCCGGACAGGAACCCGCCATGAAATTTCATTTGTAGTTTATCATGTGAATACTCTGTATGGCTTATTCGTGTTAGAATGACATGCGTTAAGAATACAGACCTCCTCCATGCTCTCTTCCTCCTCCTCTTCCTCATCTTCCTCCTCCTCTTCATCTTCCTCCTCCTCTTCCTCGTCATCCTCTTCTTCTGTTGCGGTACTTGCTGCAGAGTCCAGCTTTCCACGCTGTAGCAAAAGGGCACATACACTGAGTGTTCAAGTCCATTGAGAATATATTGCCTAAACGTTTTCAATGTTGAAAACTGCCAACAATAGAACTAACAATGTTTGCTATTTCTGGAGACATGAGCGTTCTGAGGCACAATTAATTTGTCTGGCGATTCCATCGCTTTATCCGATGCTGGTTGTTTTTTTTCGCAATTCACTTACATAGAACGTAAGATCCAACCCTGTCCCGCATATTGCTACACCCTGTGCATCCCAAAGCGGGCTGTGGAGAAACTAGTCTTGTTGACGACCACTCGGAGGCGCACAGGGCTAACTAACGAAGCCCTAACGAGTAGGACTGGTACTGCAGTCTATGAGACTAATATGGACCACTGGTGAGTATGATCAGTACTCAGTTTTGCGATAGTAACTGTCCACAACGAGTCTCGCGTAGGCTAAATGGACTTGATATCCGCTCCACGCCAACGAAAAGGCTACTATTTTGGAAGTCTCACTGAAAAGACCTGCCTATAGGGAGCTAAAGTGAACCCGCTCAACCCGCAAATACCCGCTCACAAATCACTTATTTCCGGATATAGGCGCTCAGTACTTGTATCGGTTCAGAGATTATATGCGTCATTCTCCAATCTTTTAAATCTAGTTTTGTTACACATTACAGCTGTCATCGTAGCTTCAAGTTAGATTCATTCAAAGATGGCAGTGGTAAACTACACTTGAATAATTACAAGAAGTCGCCTGAATACAGGTGTCGGAAATTATGGAATGCAGTCTAAAGAGCTGAAGCAGATGCAAACAAAAACTGCATTTAAGAGTCACGTAAAGTCTTTAGTGGATATCCCCAATAGTTGGCCTTAGTATATAGTGTAATATAATAGCCTCAAACTAGTTTATATACTCATAATAACCTACCAGATTGCGCTGTGCGGTGATATCTAGGTTAAATTAATATTGATCATGTTACGTATGTTATTTACCCATTCTAAATGTGTGCATGTTCACGAGAGTCTTGAAATTGTATACAAGCCACTGATCACAATTGTCATAACTTCTAAGATATTTGAGCTGATATCCGTTAGGCTTGGGCAAGTATGTTTCATCAATATTTCCACTCATATTCTCATCAACTAATTGCTAATAATGTTTTTGTTATCATTTACTATTGTTACTACTCATCACAGCAATAACTCACTATGTAGTTTGTATATTGTGGAGACGCTGGAGTTGATTTGATAATACCCGGATAAGAACAGGCCGGTTGAAAACTAAATGTATATTTGAACTGATGCCTAATAAAGAAATAGTAATATAAGAGACCCAAAACAAAATTCTAACCTCGAACCCCCATAGCTTTAGAACTAAGCCACGTCCTCACTGGCCTCTAGAAATGGTGTTTTGAGCACGGGTATCTACGGTTGTAGGGGGTTCACTTCGACTCCCTATTAGTAATATCGAATGAAATGAATTCAAGCTAAAATCTTTCGAATCAAAAAAATACAATGCTGCTAATCCTGGTTGGGACACTACCTTAGACTTTTTCGGGGAGATAATAGAGCCCTTCCGTTTCTTGGGTTCTTTGACCACCTCGTCAGTGTCTTCTTCCGTCTCGTCCAAAGTATCGCCCTCCGTGTAGTCATCGTCATCCTCCTCCTCCTCAGTCTCCGGTGCAGGGGGAATCTCTGCAGTAGACCCATGTTCAACCTCAACTGTACATTTCTCATTCTCAAAATGTGTGATGGTCAATTCAGTGAAAAATCGGATTAAAGCCTGGAGGAAAAGGTATCGAGACTAGCATTGAAAATTTCCATAGCCGTGGGATGTACCAATATTATATAGACAAAAGTCATTTAGGAAACTCGGTTTCTTCTTTTATCTTTATATTATTCTAAAACAACAAGTTTTGATCAAAGTCGTCTTCTCCACGGGTCTGATGCGATGTGATATGAACGAGGCGACAGCCGAATGAATATCACATAGCATTCAAACGAGCTGGAGAATGACTTCTTTGACCAAAACGAGTTGCTTTCTGTATTTATCTCACCCCTGTACACACTAAAAGAATGGACAACACACAGGATATAGACCATGGAGAACGGACTGCAATACTTGTAGGGGCATGGAGAACGAGTTACCTATGTTAAGCCTATGGACATTTATTCCAGGGGTGAGATAAAGGCACACTCCGGCAGACGGCCTAATGGCACTTTAAAGCGGTATTGTGCCAAAAAGTAGACACTCCATTTTATCATACATTTTGATACTTTTTTAAAATCTATCAATATCTGAAATATATTTTGGCATAGAATCTACTAGAATTTGATTACAGACTTCATGTTTATTTTTTATAAAAGAATCAGGTTTTGAAGGAGTGTACATTGATAGCAACCTAGAACTGAAACCAAATTGAATATACATATTCAAAACATACCGGCTAGATGTTGCCCTGACAGAAATATAGGACCCGTTCCTTCGATTAATCTGAATGTGACTGGGATTTCATGGCTGAAGTTGATGTCAAGATGGCACTAGAAAGATAAAACATGATTAGTGTTTGTATACATGTACTTTCAAATAATTGTCATTAGAACTTTATGCTGAAACATGTAGAGTGGAAATAAAAAACATTGACAACAATGAGTATTGAAATTCATATTTACTGAACTTTCATCTTGATATAGATGTTGGTTGACCAGACTTTTCCAAAATAAAAATTGACGTCCATCAGCTCATTTACCAGTTGAATTAAAAATAGTGCCCACTCAAGTAACACCAGTCATGTAATTGACGTCCATCAGCTAACTTACCAGTTAAATCAAAACTAGTCTCATGCCAATATGGATGAACCATGTTACTATGTCATTGATTACTCACCATGTCCGACTTCCCTAGCGTGAGGGAGGCAATGGGTACTTTAACCTGCTTCTGGGCATAATTTTTCGTCTCCGCCTGAACGACACACCTCTCGTCCGTAACTGCTCCTACCCCGAGAACAGCCTGTAGGGGGTTTACATGATATCGTTATGAAACATTAAACATTCTTACATCAGGGATGAATGACGGGAAATGTATACCTCTAATACGAAAAAAAATCATTTATATTATTTTGGAACAGAATAGCTATGAATCGATATATATTCTTGTGTTGCCAGTGTATATGAAATTTTGGAATTCAGTACTTTTGTCGGAAAACCTGCATCCCTGGTACACGAGTTTTAGAAGTTTGTTCCTACGAAAAGAGCCTGAGGCTGGGAACAGTGTACAACATCAAGGTGGGGATTCGACTGCATGGAAAGCTATTGAAACCACAGATTCCACCAGGTGGCAGTACGCTAGGCGACTCGCTATCGTTACTTGAATGCAGAGGCATTTATAACCACCTTCAGCTTCCGAAATTTTCTTTGAACACTAAAAAGACCTGCACGCTGGTCTCCATCTGGTGGGACAAAATGAAGGGTTCCGTCCGACTACTATTTTATGTCATCATTGTCTTGCATTATATCGTGTTTTGTTAATGTACTGCATATTTACTGCAATTCGATTATTTGTCGACAACATAAGCTAATGTGTGGGAAATGAATGTGAATACCGATGAGATATTTGCAAGACAATATCACTTCATTTATTTTATACGAATAATTTAAAACGTACGTTTCTGAGGAACAGTGTGTGGTTGATGTAATCTAGGTCGTCATCCTCCTCATCAAACGTCCACGTTACCTCTGGTGATTCCTTCGTCAGCTCACATGCTGCACAGAAACAACTAATTTTATCAAACGTAACTGTTCATACCTTTAACACTTTGAACGAAAGTCTTTTTCTTAAAGACCGGACCATCAAAAGTTTGACAATTAAACGATACTATATAGTCACTAAATGGCTGCGCATATGACACGTGACGAGTGCAAAATACTTACCGGGAATTGAGAAACTACTAATAACAATCTACTCTTGATAAATTGAAGGGGCAGAGCATAATTATACCAAATAAGAGTTGATGCGAAGTATATGGGGGTATTTACGGAACCTCATACTATTGCATGGGGAGAAGTCCCTCCAATATCAGATACAGAAGCCAGCGCTATGAGTTAAGGCCCGCTACTATTAATATAATTACTTCAATTTTTCAAGTAGTTTGTGCAATCTAGATCTATCATTATTGGATATGATCAACCCCAAAACCATTCACAAAGACTAACTTCACTGTTTATACTACCATGCAGCCAAATCCATTTCTATGGTAGTTGTCCAAAACGTTTTCAACGTGATGGTATGGGAAGTAGAACTATAAAATTCAGACATTTTGAGGTTTATGCAGTCAATTCAATCTTAATTCAACATGGACTTTGCAAGGATGAATGCACATATAGTCATAACTCAATTTAGACCACGTGCGCAACTAGTTGCCAGCGCAAGGCTACAGAAGTCCATGACCAAAGTACAATAATGGAGCACACATTTCCGGAACTCACCCCATAGAAATTCTCTCGGTTGTCCGTCAGAAAGTGTGAATGTGTTGCGTACAAACGAGGATTGGAGCGCAGTGGCTGATGGCGATCCGTTGGCGCTGGTTGGCGTAGTGACGGGCATGCTGAATGTCAAATACTCTCCAAAGGTAACGAGTTACGCTTCCGAGAAGGGATGTTGTTCTATTGACGACAGGGCAGGAATGCGCGGGAGCCCGACCTATTGGAGATTTAAATAGTCCCCACAGAGCACCCACGTGGTACTCACAGTTCCCGCCGCCTTTGCCGATTGGCTGAAGAGTGGTAGAAACGTCGGATCTGATTGGCCGGTTTAACTCCGTAAAGATGCAAGAAATTAATGACTACAAAAATGTTAGAAGTGATTCAGTATAAATTATAGAAACAGAATAGGATGTAGTTTGGAAAAGATGTAGTCACGCATCTCGTATGATATAAAAAAACAACATAGCCAAATGACGCGTACATGGGGACTGGGCAATCACCCAACAGGTCAAAATCAACGTCTGCCATGAGTGGTGATCGCCAGCGGGTTGATCTTGTGTTAAAAATAGAGAGCCAATTAAACCCACTTAAAAGCTACTTCTACCAGTGTACTTCTACTGATAGCCCTGTCAAGAATGGCTCTGCAGCCTCGAGAAATCTAAAATATCAGTAGAGATGGCAGGTATGTAGTAATCTGCATGTATTTTACTGTTATAAGACCCACTTTCAGAGTTATATAATTTAGTTACCGAAAATGAAGTCATATTTTGTTTATTCAAGCGCATAATTTCAGTGGAACTGATAGGTTCACCATTCAACTGCCCTCAGTGATTATGTGTAGCGCTTGATTGAGTTCCTGAGTTGAGTGACCTGAATAGAACGAGAGGCCAATAAGATTAACTCTTCAGAGTCATATTGTTGAACTGGCTGACCTTCAATTCATGGACATACTCTCCACAACTACCCAGTTTCTGGTTAAGATAAAAAGAAACTGAAAATATGGGGAGGGAGAGGGCAAAACATGAATCCTGAGTCTTTACTTTAAATGCAGATGATAGTCATATATAGACCACATCCCAATAATTCTAGTCATTACATTGATTCCGGTTAAATCGTAATGTAGCGTTATCAAATATATCATTAACAATACGGAGTCTTAAACAGGGTAGGCTCTAAGTTTATTTTACCAGCGTTTATTTACCACAAGCAAAACTATGGAGTTAAGTAAATGGAAAGCAGGAGAGTGGTTGTTGGAAAATGTTTGATTATATGACCCAGTCAAGCTGGAGTAAAAAAGACGGCGTTTCCCAATGTACGCATGTCTACATTTATTTACGTTTTATGAAATCTACAAATGCGTCGTAAAACGCGGAGTTAGGTAAATGTCAGTCGGACACCGTAATAGAAGGTGAACAGAACGTGGAAAAACGCGCAATCAAAATTAGTTTTTAATGCGTAAATGAACGTTAAATATTTAGAGAAACGTTAAGAAGCGTAATAGAGCGTAAAATCTGAGTAACAGAAACGCAGCCAAACGCAGCTACAACAGGTGTACGTAGTGTCTACCTTCTTCTGATACGTAGGAAATATGTGGAATTTAACACTAGACATGCAACACACGTATGACGCTCCCACGCACGTCATTCCTGAAGAATATGATCACTGACTTGGCCGTGTACGAGTGCAACGGAGTAAAACCGGAGATGCGATGTGTAGGGAATTCTATGATGTGTGATGCGATTGTGTTTGGATGCATAGCACCGCTGCATAGCAATCACGATGAATCGCTTCAAATAAGTTTCAAATTATCGGCTTTGCTTCATGCCGACTGAGTCTAATTTGTCTCACAATTCACCAGTCGTGAGGGTCGAGTCTCTTTGTTTCATTCAGGGATTGCTTCTCGTCGCCACTAGATGTCTCTCGGTGTTCTATCTCACCGGTAAGTCAATAACTACTTGATGGTCTCTTCTCTCGCCCCATTATGAGGATGCGTCTATAGACACTTTAGAAATATAGGATTGATTCTACTAGCATTTTACTCTCTTGTGGTAGACCGATATTGGCTGATCTGTGATGTAGTGTCTCTATAGACACCTGCGTGAAGGGTATCACGGACCCGCTATGTAAATTCAATCACAATGTCAATGGGTAATAATTGTTAATGCGCAGTGCTGACATCTAGTTCAAGCTAGTGCTCAATCAGACCGGTGGTATGGCATAAAAATGGCACTGTTTGACCACCAAATGGTGCCCATCCGGCCGTCATAATGGCGCCGGTTATACCTCAAGTATATAATGACATAGAGTTATTGCCATTTCTGCCATCATCCGCCAGGAAATTGTAAAGTAGCACCACCGATGTCGGGGGACGATCGCCGTTATCAGTTTTTATAATCGTGATAACCGTGACACAAGGCTATAAAACCCCTTTAGGGCAAGTTCAATTATAAAAATACACAAAAAAACAATCATATGATAACTGCATCTGCCACCTTGTGTTATCTTTGGTGCCGGGGGCGAGATGGCTGCTTCCATAGTATACGGTAATAGCTATTTGTCCTAGAGGAACTGGGGCGATGGAACACAACGCCGTGGCCAAAATGCATTGAACCAGTGATCAACTGTCAGAACCTAATAAATTGGCTTTCGCCAGTTATCCACCAGTTACCAGCCGGTGGCTGCCAGCAGTAACCGGGCCAGTGAGTTTATACACTATTATAAGTATGTTTGGAACACTCCCGTTTTCATGCCATACCACCTGGCCAGTGGAGCACAGCCTTTCTAGATAACACTGCAATATGGGAAGTAGGCATAGGTTGGTAAATCTAGGGCTTCAAAGCGTCAGTTATTGTTTCAGTAACAATTTGAAATGACATGACACGTCTAAATAACTAAGAGCTTATCCAATAACCAGTGCAAAATGAAGCAACGGGGAACATTATTCATTGAACACAGGGTATATCAGTTAAACTTTTAAAGGAAACCGTAGTTGTTGCTTTTTGAGCGTGACATATTCACGCTCATATATATACGCTGCCTAGAGGTTAGAGATTGGAGAAGCTACTTAGACTCTGAGCTCGCTGCAAAAACCTAGACCTTCACTATTCATGTGTCAACTTTCAAGGCCTTTAAAGAGTTAGGGACTCAGTATGCAGCTTGACCATATCCCCTCCCCTACTGACCTTGTTGCTAAAAAATCGAAGGTGTATAAATAAATGTCTTATTGAAGACTTTGCTACTAGAAAAGGGAACTAGGGGTTATTAATAACAACTAATGTGGTGAACTATGAAATATGATGGGACAGACCTAGCCAAATATCATTCAAACTGTCTCATCTGACGGGACATATCATAGTCATTCCAGTTTGTCTAGCAGGCAAATTCATGGATGACTGGCCAGGTCATCTAGTTCATAGCAGTAAGCCTACACAGGGTTATCACATAAGGCCACTCCAAAAAAAAACTTGTTTCTCATCACCAATCCATGAAAAATATGACGAGGGCGGTTTTTTTTGTGGGTTTTTTTTTGTTTGCTATATTAAAGATGGCTTTTGAAGTGCCATAAAATGGGCTTCAGACATACAGTAAAACCCGCATAAGCGGACACCCTTCGATCCGGGCCAAAGTGGCCACTTACACAGGGTGTCTTCTTACAAAGGATTTACATTGGCTATACATTTAATGCATCCTTGACATCAGGAGCTTTAATTTGATACTAAATACACATACCTTTCATAATTTCTATCAAGGTTCACCTATTTAAAAAAAAAATTGCTATTCGTCAATGACTAGGAGCAAATAGAATGTTCATCATTGATGATTGAGCGTGTAATTATTAATGAATAACAATTAAAAGGTTTGGGTTACATTCGGTCTATGGATAGCTTTCTGAACCCGCTTGCACCCAGTTTTCTGGAAGCACGCTGAAAGTCTATTTGTTGCCACTCAAACCTTTAGGTAATGTATTCAGGGTGTGCAAACATGCTCTAATAATTGTAACACGGAGACAGATAAAGATGTCCATACAGTTTCAGTTCACCCCAAAATGTGTTTCCAAAAGACCTCTGGGAGGCTTATGCAAGGCTGTTTGTCATGTCTCACTGCTCTACTAATACTCTAACTTGAGAATGCATGTATATTTCAAACTGCCAGATTTGATGAAGCAGACTTGAGTTGTATAGCATTTAAACTGGTATATCTTTTTTTTGTGTGTGTGTGTGTGTTGTTGTTTATTCCGCCAGTTCTGCCACGGTGGGCAGTTCTTCCACTATCTGATAGGACACCCCCTTCTATAGGATAGTCAAACTGCTATATCTGATAGGACGAATCATATCCCATCCAGCGACAGGGAAAGAAACCCATACATAAGAAGCTCCTCCAAATTGTGTTTGTCAGACATACATTCATACAGACAAAGGAAGAGACAAAGAGAGACAAATGTACATACCTACAGACAGGCATTGAAAGAGAGTCAGGCAGATGGAGAGTCGGATATATAGCCATATATATGGAAAGACTTGGATAGAAACAGAGAGATAGAGTCAGACATACTCCCATAATCCAATATACGGACAGGGACAGAGACGGAGAGAGGCAGAGATGGACAAACAGTCAGTCAAACAGACTGAGAAACAAAGACAAACAGATATTGACAGGTAGACTTAAAGTCAGACATATAGAAAGATACTTAGTAGAAACCAAACGAGAGTTAGCCTTGTCAATGTTTATGCCACGATGGGCAGGTTGTGTATTACTACACGAGGCGTTAGCCGAGTTTAGTGAGTAGCAGACCTGACCAGAGTGGTATAAACATTGACAAGGCTAACTTGAGTTCAGTTTCGTATTTATCCTACCCCATCTCACCGATATACAGAGAATATTTGTAATTATCCATGTTAGTAGTTATCAATGCTGCCGGATCTACTTTCGTTATCTCGTCTCTGATTGGTCCGATTTTTTATTCACCTCGGTGCATAAATAACACTTTATCCAACGCTATGTCAAATACATTGAGTCAATGTTAAACCTATGGCGTTTTTTATTAGGGGTAGGATAAAGACTTTTGTTCGACACAGACAGATATAGAGACAAAGATTTTGGGCAGAAAGACAAAGAAGAACAGCTACATATTTTTGACTTACAGAGACCCAGCAAGGAGCGGTGTTGTAGGTCGAGGGGTATTCATATGATTCCAATCTAGCCCAACACAGTCACTTTATGATAATCCAATACACCCCCCCCCCTCCCGCATTTTATGCCTTCTTACACTGGTCGTTATAAGTCTTGATTCAGAGAAATTTTAATGGAAGCAATCCGTTTCATTCACTAATCAATTTCTATTTCTCAATAAATTCTCTACATCTGATGATATAGGAGAACACATATTGAATACATACTCTGGTTTTATTGAAACTTTCCATAATTTGAACAACAAATGGCTTATTGCTTAGTCAATACTTATGGTATTCTATTTCTTTTCTCTGATTTAGAAGTACCACGCTCATCCATTATAAATGTAAATAACTTTATCTCCCAGTAATTCTCTACATCTGATATCACATCCTGCAATAGATAAAAGTATGTAGATCGCAGCCTTGCTCTTCCATCTCGGCGATATGATTTATCATTTATCCTAATAAGTTGAATATATCTCAAGCTGTTCTAATAGAACCACGGAAATTCTGCTTTTCACCTGTATACTATCGGCACCTCCAATTGTTTCTTTAAATGCAATTGAAGACATAAATATGGTAAAGTCATATATATATATATATATATATATATATATATATATTATATATATATATATATATATATATATATATATTTATAGAGAGAGAGAGAGAGAGAGAGAGAGAGAGAGAGAGGGACAGGGACAGGGACAGGGACAGGGACAGGGACAGGGACAGGGACAGGGACAGGGACAGGGACAGGGACAGGGACAGGGACAGGGACAGGGACAGGGACAGGGACAGGGACAGGGACAGGGACAGGGACAGGGACAGGGACAGGGACAGGGACAGGGACAGGGACAGGGACAGGGACAGGGACAGGGACAGGGAGAAAGAGGCACGGACGAAATTTGACCACCTATGTTACACATTGGGTCACCTCGATTCCAAGCCAGCCTCTTGGGCCCTTCCTCTTAGAACTCAAACGGTGATCGAGACGTCAGGACCACGTGCGGCTCTGGCTATATGTTAAGCTTGGTGTGTTTGTCGTGTGGCTGTATGTGCATGTGAGGGGGTAAGGCCGTATGTGTGTATATGGACAGAGATGTGTTGACTTTCAGTAAGGATCAATAATTCTGACTGAAAGATTGTTTACGCTCTAGTCCCAGGTCAACCACTCTTCCCGATCCCTTGCTCCGATTCTCCAGAATAGCTGAAGCGGACTGGTCGCTGAGGAGTGAGCTGCTCGCTGAGCTGAGCAGAAGGAAACGCTGAGCTGCTTTGAGCAGAAGCCGAACACTTCACGCCGGGCAGACATATTGGTCAATACTGAGTCAAATGATAACGGAATGCATCGCAAGCCACGTGAGCTTACATTGCAGTCAACTGGGAATGCATGATTGAGTGGACATTACATCTGTCGGTATGCAGTCAGGTGTGTTAACATAATAAAGGCATGATAGCTGAATTACACAAATTTGGTTAGGCATGCAGTGCACAATGAATATGGACAATGCTACGATGGACCAATGAAGCATGTTTAATAATCATGCAGCAACACGTTACCTAAATTCCCTAATAGAGCATAGTCTTAGAAAGAATAGATAAATACGCGGTGAATGAGACATTGTTTACGACTCTATCGGTCGATATACCCTACCGAGCAGATGGCTCAGCAGGTGCCCTCCAGGGTGGTCAGTGCTGATGGTCGCCACCAGTGGCGCTGTGGGCGGTGGTGCCTGGTGATGAGGGTGCCTGGTGGTGGGGTGGTACTACTGAACCTCTCCTCTAAGTATGGTATAGCGGTGTGTTGCTGCGCCTGCAATTTCTGCACTAGGCAAAATGAGTTATGGAAAAGCGGTAGGTTTTAGTGATGTGCATGGATGGGTATCTATATTTATTCGGGCGATATTTGATGGCTTAGTCCCACAATATCATGCAATGAGAGGTAGCATTTTAAACTGTAATAGTTAACTATGTGATTAGATTCCCTTGGGCTTTTATAGCTTAACCTATGGCATCATTCCTATAGGAATGGAATTTTCTGACATATTTTGGAACAGCTAGTTTGCGTTAGAGGACCTGCTCCTAACACCCGCTTTGTCAGCTGTATTTTTAATGACCTCATATCTGGTAAAGGACCCTTCGCGATGATGACCCCTCTGTTCATCCTCCCCTGCGCTGATTTCGGTGCCTTGACCTCTTGCTGACGACCAGAGAGAGCAGGCCAGAGTACGTGGACACGGTGGAGCATCCATCTTTGTCACCGGGTCACCTCCTGTGAGACACAGAACGTCATCAGGCGGTCGGAAAGAGGGGCTTAGTCACGCTTGCCTCTTTTTTTCTGTATGTATGTTTGCTGTATGAAAGTATGTCTTGTCCTTGTTATCCGTATGCCATCGCTGGGAAGAACGTCCTTGGACAACAGTGTATGTTGTGTGTTTACTAAATTTGAAAAAAAATGAGGCTGGGCATGAGACCATGACTGGTGTGATCTGAAGCTAGGCGCTAATAAACGCTGTAATAGATATCAACTCATTTAGATGAATAGATAGCGTGGTTGAGGTATGTAACGTCCATAACAAAGTACGCACTGAGGGTGGTGTGGGGGTCAAATCTTTCGGAAATTTTGGGTATGATCTTTCTTTGTTCTATTGAGTACAAGACCTGTTGGGGGTAGGTAAAAAATTGCAGAATTCTGCGTACATATTTTATGGATGGCCCCTATGGGAAAGGTTATATAGACTTTCAGCATGGTGCAAAAACATATCCCTTTAATATCTGCGTGCCAACTGGGACATTGTTAGGCTGCAGAGACATACTGTATTTGTCTCAGAGGCGTGCCCAGGTGACCATGACCAGTCAGCACAGACTGGAATACCTCATTAACCCATTGTTAATTGATGTATTTGGACCTTACAAAGGCAGTTGTAGAAAAGACAGGTTGGCTTGGTGCCAAGTAGGATGCAAAGAATGAAACAGAGACAGAATGAAACTTATCCTTTTTATTCGTGTTTAAAAAAAATTTCTACGCTCATTCATCAATGATAAACATCTCATTTGTTAGTAGTCATATAGGGCATATGGGTAGTGTTCCCTGGGAGCCGCTATTTTGGCCCGACTAGGTGTTCTTCACTCTTGGGGGTGGGGGGGGGGGGGGGGGGGAGGGGGAAAGGCTACTCTGGAAGGGCGTATACAGATAAGGGAACCATGGTAAAACTTTGATGGCCAGGTGAACTTAGTAAGAACAAAGAGCAAAAACACAGTATTTATCCCCCAAATGGTGGCGCCATACCATCGGCCACTTGGTGACTGCTTCATAAATCAAAAATAGCTATGTACCCTATAATGCGGAGCCTTCAAATTTCCAGTTTATGACCCAATTCCACTACGCGCTTGTCCGAGATTGTGTTATTCTATGAGAGGTAACATTCTAATGGAATTATTTCTAAATTATGATATTTAGCCTATTACCGAGGACTTTGTTACCTTAAATGTCACTAGAAATGATCAAATTATGCTAATCATGGCAGTCTTCCCATGATGATATTAATCATGTTTCAGACTTTGTTAACTACAGGGTTCCTCGTCATCATCCTTATCCTGCATCTTTTGTTCTTCCACTTATAGGATAGAGACAAAGTGCTTTATGTATATAAAATTAAATCTAAGACGAAATACATGAGACTTTATAGTGTGCAAAGCAAGGAATTTATTCCCGTTACCATCGATATTTCATCTGTGTTTATTTCAATGCCCCATATATATTCCTACAAATAGATCACAGGAAACAGCATCAGAGACTGATGACAGTTAAGAAATATCATCGAGTTCTCAGTTAGGGCTTGGTTCCCAAAGGTTTGCAATTGATGTTGGGAACGACCACACTGAAGCCCCGCCTCCGTATTTTCACGCCCGCTCTGCTGCCCCTTTCTATGTGTCATACTTGGCACCCATTTCTCTCACCCAATGTCTCCATGAAACTTTGAGATATTGGATGTAGACTATCTCTAGCAAATATCCTTTTTCTGAATTAATCGTAATTATTTTGTTTCATGTTTATCAAATCTGTTGTTATTCCATGAAGAACGCTGTCAGTTACAATAATGGTTCAATTTTAAACCTTAATCTAAAGTAAAGGTCTACTAAAGTGCTTACTGCTGCAAAGATTGATTACGCGGTTTATTTTGAATACCTCTGAGATGGTTATCTCCTACCCCCTTACACAAATATGTACGTGAATGAGACTACTTCTCGCCTTTGGATGGCGTTTGATTTACTCCCTATCCCCCTGTTTGTTCCCCAAATAATATTCCGTATGTGTGTTACAACCATTTGTATTCCTCATTTGGGCCTTGGGACTACTATTGTGTCAGGCTTCGGGGTTACAAATTACTCTGGGTTTCCAGTAGAATCCGGGTTACTCGTTGGGGTTGAGTAAATCTCTAGCTATCCTTCTTTTGCGGGCACCCCGCTGATGTGACTATTTCCGGAAGAAACGAAGGGACACATAACATCAATTGCCTAGGACCAAATGATACGCATCTACATTGAATGGAAAAATTAACCATGCCCAGGGATGACTGATAATAAGATGTCCAAGCTTATTGTCCCACCAGCTTCTGTTCAAGTAGGGGCCATCCATAAAATACGTATGCAGATTTTCCTGGAAAATTGACCCCCCCCCCCCCCCAGTTGCACAGCATACGCTTCTCATGGAACCCCCCGCTCCTTATTGCCTATGTACATTTTCTGGATCCCTCCTCCTTTCCAACACCTGAAGCATATGTTGGCATAATGTACCGAGACATGTGCACTTCACACCTTTTCCTCAGTCTCTGACATGTTTCTCTCATTACTGAAATATAGCAACAGGGTGTACAATTTGGCTTTTCCAAAGAACTTTGGATTTCTTGAAAAATGGCAGATTAGATTCTCATGGAATGGGTACATCTGTCTCGCCAAAATACCCCTATGAATTTTAAACATGTCTGAAATCAAAATTTCATGAGATTCTCTAATTTGGGAATGTAATTTGTTGGGGACAATTACCCCTATCAATCTTGAATCTCTACCATTCAAAACAGGAGTACATCAATACCAATCTCTCGACAGTCTCACAGCAGTATCACAACCATACTGCTCCTCAACTATACTGCCCCTCACCCATACATTCCCTCATCTGCATCTTTGCCCCTCAACCGGACTGCCCCTTAACCATACTGCCCCTCACCAAAATTGCTCCTGAATCATATTGCTCCTGCACCATACTGCCCCTCCACCACACTGCCGCTCTACCATACTATCCCTCTACTATACTGCCCCTCCACATACTCCCCCATCTACCATGCTGCCCCTCTACTCCACCATACTACCCCTCTACCATTCTGTCCCTCCACCATACGATCCCTGACCATGCTGTACATGTGACAAAACGAGATGGGGAATAGTCATTATTTATGGAACTCGGCCTGGGGCCCAAGTTCCATAAATAACATCAATTCCCATCAGTATGATTCAGGGGCAGTATAGCTCCGGGACAGTATAGTGAGGGGTATCATGGTTTGGTGCAATTTGATTCAGGGGCAGTATTGTGGAGGAACAGTAAGGCTGAGGGACAGTTCCTTTAAGGGACAGTAAGATGAGAGCGAATATGGTGAAAGGCAGTATGGTGAGGGGTAATAAGATTCAATATGCACACACAAACAAACACTTATACAAGACATCTTTATTGAAATTGCATATGCATGCGTATGGAAAATCCCGCCTTCGACACCCCCCCCCCCCCCCTTTACGCTTTTGTACGCATTTGGTCTAACCCCCCCCCCCCCCCCCCCACACACACACACACACCCTCTGCTGTCTACGTACTTTATGGATGGCCCCGTAGGAACTAAGACGTGCGTTTATATATACTGACTGCCTCTAATATTGCGATCTATAATGCGGTCCCACGAAAACGGCCAATGGTCACACGAGGGGGAGTTGACTGGAGCACAGAACCTGACAGACTGAAAGCGCGTCACGTGATGGGATGAACTGCTCCGAGCTGGTCACTGGCGTGGACAACGCCCATATCCACAGCCGGATTTCCACTAGTCAACCTGCCCCTTACAGACTTAGGATTGAGGTACTTAATTATTCATATGCAATGCATCTTTGATGCGTTTTTCGTTGCTGCTGATTACCCTCCACTACGCGGTAGCCTAGTCGTGTATTGATAAGGGATTCTTCTTTTGATGTGAAGGGTTGCCACAGTCTGGGGCGATGGTATTACTCATTTCCAGAGAATAGTTTGGGAACTATGAATGGGGACAACTCTCTCCCCCCCCCCCCCCCCCCAAAAAAAAGAGAAATTTTAGGTAAAAGTTTAAAGGCTATCAAAAGGATCATTATGAAGACCATACATAAAAACATATTTGATAGATTCATAGATGGTTATGAGGAAACAATGAGTAAGGGATAGTTGCCTGATATAGTTTTTAGGTCTGTAATAATCTCGATTCAAGCAGGGCAAAATATACTGATATAACGTTTCTGCCACCCTCGCAGCAATAGTTTTGATTGAACCATATATTATATTCACTTCTTTACTAGCAAGTTTTTTAGGCTTTTCTTCCTGTGATTTTAGACCAGGTAACATGATACAATGTAAATACAATTTTATGATTCAATCATCCTCTCGGGTATGAAGCTATATCCATTTAATGGTCATATATATTAAAACCAGGTTAAGCTTTCTCATAAAAATGAGTCACGAAACATTGACATTTTCGACGTTCCGCAACATGGCAGTTGATGGTTAAGGTAATCAACAGATAGGATTAAGTGAGCCAATTTGATGTAGTAAGACTTGCTACTCGAATTAAGACGAACCCTGTTTCAGTTCTTGTCAAATCGTTTACATTTCTCCATTACCCTCTTTTTGTGATATAATGCTTGCAGTTTTTACTCCGTCAAGCACCTTCATCGAAAAGTAAGTAAACCCGTCCTGCCATGAAATGCTTTTAACAGAGGTGACTTACAGTCCGTTCACTGGTCAATAACAAGGACATATCTATCATTTGAGTATTGATCTTATCCTATGCTAGACCTACATACTAGCAGATCGATTGCAGTCACCTTACCCAGGGTCTGACGTGCGTTGGTCCAATCCGGAAGGAGGCCGATATGGTTGACTGACCAAGAACAAGCTTACTCAGCGGAAACCGAACGATAACCACCTGAGTCATTATGGGCAGTGGGTCTCCTAGCAACCCTCTAAATTTTCCCGCTCTCGGACAAAAACATTGCACTCGAAGATATCCAGACTAGTAAAAATTAAAGAATTCTTATGATTTTCTATCATACGTCCTGCGATTATTTGTCAGTATTCGGCATTAGCGCCATAGCCCAAGCTAATACATAAACTTGGGAAGGTATTTGGGCGGATGATGAAATAATTTAAATCCGATGAATCAAGAGAATTGATTATCAGTTAAGACCTCTAATGGTAACGTTGACAATACATGCTCTTCATTATGTTACATCTCATCAATTAACTTATATTCTTTTTTTTTATTATTCATGTGACGTTGGTTTTTTGTATTGAAAGTTGTACGGAAGTGGAACATTAAAAAGGAAGAACAATATGTATCTCAGAATTTGAAATAAACTCGATAATAATCTTATGATAATTAAGAAACTTGTCCACGAGGTCACGGCTCAAAGAACTTCAAAGGACACAAGAATAAGTACAAGGTGGCACCCCAAGTGTGCCCAAGTATAGTACAAAATCCTATCATTTACCAATTAAAGAACTTGTCCGTGTCAGGAAATAGTTGCGGTGTAATGTTGTGTCTTGTATGTACCATGTGAATGTTTACTGTCCTTTGTCTTGTGTTGTCCTGTGTCATATGTATGTAACAGGTGCCCATTTATGCCTTTTGTCATCCACTGGTAAGTCCAGATGTTACTGTCATGCAAAAATAGAAATTATGTATCCAAAACTTAGAAATTTAAGAAGCATGTGATAGTTATGTACAATACTATCAGGTTCCCCATCATACATAGGACGGGGTATGATCCGAATCAATTTGAACCCAGGGACACTCAGTTTCTGCATTCTGGATAGTTAAGTAGCAATAGGGTGCCTCGTCTGGTAACAGTCACACCAGCACATTGTTATGTTCCCCAATTAAGGGCTTAGATACTTCCTATGCTCCAAGCTAGAGGTTAAATACCTAAAAGGGTTTGCTAGAACTTAAGAGAAACCCAAGAGAGCCTACCTAATACAAAAATTTGTTGAAACTAACAAAAATAAGGGGAAGCTCGCAAAACACTTAAGTAAGTAGCATCAAATTGATAAAAGACTGTTCTCCTTTTTGAGTTGTCTTTGATAATTCCCCAGATAGGGAGGACATATCAATCCTTGCAGGTTTGAATGATACTTGACATCTGTGTAGAATACATATTAAGGATTGGAGCATGTTATAGAGGGCAGAAAACAGAAGTCTAGAAATTACATAAAGTTACAACATAGGAAAGGGAGGCAATGGAATGATGAGGCTTACCACCAAATTGTTCAAATATGTATAGGAGACATTATAAGTGTAATAACATACATGTAGCCAAATGCAGATATTCGATGGTTCATTGTTGGATTATTCAACTGTAAATTACATCCAAATTGATGATTAATAAAAAAAAGAGCAAAGCTCGTTTAAAAAAAAAGAAGAAAGAAACTTGTCGCATCTCCAGCATTGTCTGCCATAGGTTGCTGATCTCTGAGATGCCCAGAGGGTGGCGGGCTGTTCTAACTGTATACGCTGTGATTTGATTGCTGCAACACCTGCATACATTGCTATTTGAACAACCAGGTACAATTCGAAAAAGGGGTTTAGCAGTTATACATATCAGCATGGAATTTATTCATCACCAACTTGTAAAAATTCTGAAGGTCATTAGGAAAGCTGGAGTCGTTAACAAAATAGTCTGACACTGACTTATAAATACACCACAAGATAGAGTACATGTATATTGCGATATAAAACGAAAAAGACGACATGGCCATTTACCAGAATTGGTTTTGTGCAACTTTGTCAATTTGGTGGGTAAAGAAATGGAAATCTGTAGCCAAGAAAAAGAAAAGATGCACCACCTGCTTATCTCAACAATTTTAAATAAATCATTGACTTATAAAAAATACCCTATTTGTCTGAATCATAGCAGCCACCTTCAGACACGACGTGCACTCTTGTACATATGGTTAACGTGATGGTTGCCTGGCGGGTAGCATTTTACATAGTGGGCAGACATGAGCCATCTGTGGAATGTGTTTGGCCGCGGACATTCACGCAGGGCCAGGGCGAGCAACCCCTGTGGACAGGGTGGCGAGGCAGATAGGCGCCGACCCGTCCGACTCCGGCCCTAGTAGTACGTGGAGGGTGTGTGTGTGTGTGGGGGGGGGGGGGGGGGGGGGGGACTCTGGGGCTCTGTTTCTCTCCTTCCCATTCAGGTTCTCCGGAGAGAACACAGATCGGCCGTGCAGTCCACATTCTTTGATAGGTGGACCGTTAATGGATAGCTCCAGTGCCGATGGACGGACGCTGTCACCATAACAATATCAACATACTTTGGTCAATACATTTCAAAAGTACTATTTCAAAAGCACAGAATTATATTCTGATAGGGCTGCAGAGAAAACATTAAGAACGTTGAACCTGTCCCAAATGGGCGAGTATAGTAGAAGGAATTAGGACCACAGACATAGATTAGCAGTGAATGTTCGGCGCAAAAGATGAATATGTTATCGTTAGGTAAATGGTGTAATTGTGCTTTTAATCTATGACACACAGAAACAGCTTCTATGTCTCACACAAGAAAGAACAGTGGATTTTCTCCCCAAAAACTTTCATATAATGCATTTTCCGAGTACATAACAGAATAGTGGGGTTGCGTTTTAGGCCTTTTACATAGGGCACCCAGTTCTGCAGATTGGACAAAACAAAGCACTTCAACGAATCCTTTGAACCCAGCTCCATGGCCTTTGAAGCGTTGTATTTATACCAGGATACGTGGTAAGAATGTCCAATTACACATGCTATGATTTGTAGGTATTAGTTCCCTTTTCTGAATATTTTTGATAGATATGTTAAACATTTAAACCATTATTAGTAGCAAGAAAATTCTCCTCAACGGGGTTTACCCAGGGGAACAGATGGTGCCATGCAGGCAGCAGGCAATTCAGAGCAAACAATTTAGGTAACTTTGCAGCGTAAATAGAGGCGATAATACGGGTTATTGAAAGAAAATATATCTAAAAGATTTCTTTTGCATATAACTAGGTTTTAAGCATTGTATTTGCGAGTACCCGACTACGACAGCCACAATGAAAGGGATAGGGTACCAGACAGTCTCTCCGAACAAAAGGGTTATGGCATACGGGTTTGTGTACCTACTCATCATGAGACACTCTCCCCTGTACGGTCAGAGTTAATTATGTACATCGAAGGCATACATAGTGACTGGGAAGGAACCCAAGTTGGCTTGAGTGGCGAGTAAAAGGGATTATTAGGGACATGGATCTTACCAAGAGTGACACTTCCTGCCAAGTTTGGAGGTACCCCGGGGACCCGCTGCACTGAGCGGCTCATGTAATGAGTAACAACCGAGTAGCTCCTGGTAGAATGTTGCAGCTCAGCAGATCATGCTATAGTCGGCTATAGAGGTCCAGGTTACCACAAGACATGTACACGCATACCAATAGGCTGACGAAATAGGTATAATCCCATAGGGATTGAAAAATTCCCGCCATCGGTTTTAAACTCGCTTTGGTGCTGAATTTGCAAACACACTGGTTGAGAGTGGCAAAGGTGGAGTTAAATCAAATTATTGTAACTCAACTACTGCGCTTTCTGACCGTATAGCATAATGTAAACCTTTCTGTTCAACTCGCACACTGACCCTAACCCCGATAGGAAATTAGTACATGTAGTTTGTTTTCTGTGAAGCAGTTCACTGTTGTGTGTCTAACACCAACATCTTAGTTATTGAATTTTGCCTTGTATTCAGCATTGCTTTATCTAGGCTCAACGCTGACTGGGATATGAGGGAATTTGCCTTATTGACTTTTGGTTCAGATAATTTAACCTGATTTGTCGGGGGCGGCAAGGAAAGTTTGCATTTTGAGTCAGTAGTACATATAGTGTCCCACTTCTCCAAGTTGACTCGCCATTTCAGATGTGAGTAGTATATGGATCGTCACTTTGCATATGGCGATAATTATAACCGAAGGATTGGCTAATGATGGGTAATATAGAAATAATTCAAACAGTAGAAAATCCACAGAAAACCAGACAGGCTGATTCTTGTTAAAGTTGGTTTATTGGGGGTAAAGTTACATCGAGATAAGGGGCAGTTGGTGGGAAGTTGTGCGACGTTTCGTCTGCTTTAATCAGACTTCTTCAGGCAAAGTTTATTATAGAAATAATTGTATTCCATATTTGTCATTGTAGCGCAAAAGGGCTATGGGTAACACAGACGTTGCCATACATGTAAAACGCTCTGTCAAGACTACCTTTAGACATTTCCATATACAATACAAATTATGTAAAAAGGAATTTAAAAAGCAGAATTGGGGCGTTTAGTTTAGGGGGATTTTATTTTTGGCGCAGTGATAGCCCTGTCTAATGCATAGCGGCACTGAGCGCTGGTTCGAGCGTCGTGTTTTTTCCTACAGTAGATCGCATGTGTTCCTCGCAGGTTTTGCGTGCCGACAGTAGCAATTATCGTAAACGATCCAAACTCCCATCTCTCTTCGAACCAGCTATAAGCCGGCAACACATAAAGTACGTACTCGCCGTACAAACCTTTTCCAATGTTCGCTGAGCGAGATTGTCATCCTTTTCTTTTTCTCTTTTTTCTCTGCTGTTATTAGAAACTAGAATATGACCCTCTCGAATATGGCTATGAGTCGAACTAGGATATAAAAGAGTCACAGGAGTGGCATACCAAACACTGGGGGCAGACAAATCACAATTATTGATATGCAATAGGGAACACTCTAACAAAAGTTCGAAGGAATGACAATCCATAGCATCCAGTTTGAATATCAGGCAATGTCTAATGTAATGATGCAAGCTACATTCGCCATTAAGAAAACTGTCAGTAGAAAGTCAGACATTGGTAGCCTTGAATGAAAAAGTGCTGTGCATGGTCTCTTCATCAGTGAATTTAACCTACCATGGGGCTTTTTTTCATTGTGCACTGTGTTCAACCTACCTTTCCTCACAGTGTGGATATTGTTTACCACCAGCAAAAGTTAAAATATTTTTTGAATTACAGATCACGCGAGGCTTTTTCAGTACGTTTTTACCTCACCCAGGCCTCCCTGCTACTGACGAGTTAGAGACACCGTGCAAGGTAAGCGGCGCAATAACTGGGCACCTGCACCGGTGAGCAAAAGACGCAATGCCTATGATTTTGTGCTATGGGTTTACTTCAGTCAGTAGTCCAAAGGGAGGCTGGATGGTGGTACCGAGTGCTTACAGATCACATGTCTAGACCCCACTACGTAGGGTTAGTATAAATGGTCAGCACATTGGGTGGCGGTCCGGCTGTTTACAGTCTATCAGCCCCAGGTCTGATTTGCTGTCACATACCGTCCATAAAACTCGACTCACTCCGACGCGTCCCGGTATGATTTCCATCGATCTGTGTTGAACCTAAAAGGTCATTTGTCCACCACGCAATATTCACTGCTTCTAAGATGTTTTTTTATATCATCAGTTAAGGTGTTAGACAGAAGGTAAGGGGCCCAGTACATTTTAGATGGTCATTTTACCTAATGATTTCTGAGATAAGTACCAATCCATCATATGTCTCTAAAGATCAAGGGATGGGGAGTCAACTCGGCGGTTAGGGCACTGTTCTTGTAACCAAGGTTGTAGGACTTTGTGGGTTCGAATCCCACCCCCAGCAGTGGTAAATTTACTGCTATATCAAAGGCCAATCTTTCTGATACCATGTCTATGTGGTGTGGGAAGTAAAAGACCTCTCACCTCGGTAAATGTGTGGGGGTGAGATTACTACCTGAATTCATCACATAGATTCGATCACCACCCTTGTGGTGTAAAACAACCTTGAGAAAGTCTGGCAAGGACCTATCATGGTTGACTGGACGTTAAATCAAACTAAACAAACAAACAAAAATCTAAAAATCAAAGCAGGTTTTTTTAATCAGCTAGACATGCAAGGTCTCGTTCTAATGAAATTTCTAACATCGCATATATGTAATATACATGAGAAAGTCGGTAAAGTCTTCTTAATTGATGTCTAGATGTGGTGGCTTTATTGATATTATCAAAGGGTGCCACTGCAGACGGTTGACTATATTAAATGGAGCATGACCGCCTTGGATTTTATTGTTCACCTAGCAGTCGACTGTGCCTGCACCTTTAACAAACGAACATTCCATAATAGTGGCGCAGGGAGCAGGGTAATGGACCAACAATAGTAGAACCAGCAGGCCCTCTAATATAACAACTTGTTTAGTAATTACCCAAAGAAATAAACTAGAATATACGTCGTATTTTTAGCATGCAGACATATCCATCACACTGGGGTTTTTTCAATTCATAGCTGTTGATATTGTGGTCATTGTTGGCATAGCATCACACACCAGACACCAACCCCGGCGTCTCTCCCTCTGATTACCTTCCACCTATTCAGTCCTGCCACTCTTGTAACAGGAAGCGGAAGCGCGGAAAACAAAGCCTCCGACACGCAAGTGGGCGTCGACAAGAGGCGACGCCAGCGTGACGTAACGAAGGTGTAATTGACATCGTACGTCAATAGAGGTATTGTGACATGACTTGAAGCGACGCAAAGGACGCGATGCGTACGGCAAACATTGTCAGCGAGTGTGAAAGCTGAAAGCCAGGTTGACATAGTGTGTGCGGCGACTAAAAATAGAGGATCTGTCGTTCGACGTGACGTCATTAGTTACTTATCTGTCTGTACTCTATACCCATACATTTATTCTTGACGTTGATATTATTCTTTGACATTTGCAGAAAACAAGGGGTCTGGTATTATAGACTGATGGCGAGAAGGCAATTTTTTCATTTAAAATTACGTTGCTACCCAATAAATTTCCATCCCGTGATTCACTCACCTTTCAATTCCGCTAGGCCAGGATTGGCGCGGTCAAGCTTAGGAACTTTGTCGAGGCATGGTTAAAAAGTTGTGAGATTAGTATGCGACCAGAAATTGACTCAGACCCATAGTTGTTTATATATATATATAAACAACTATGGGTCTGAGTCAATTTCTGGACGCATACTAATCCAAAGTTCCTAAGCTGTGATGTGCTTAAATCGTGTTGGACAGGTTCGGACACGCAGGGTTGGTACTGACCTAATTGAATACGCGCTCAAGCGAGTTGCTCCACTTGAGGGTATGGTGTGCCTCCCTCACTGGTCGACTAGATCGTTGATCATACTCAAATTATATATGCTCTACCCCAACCACAATCATCATGGATTTTGAGGGTACATATTAGGTTCATACTCCTGTGTTTCTAATGGTCAAAATCACCTTTTTTACACTACCCAGGAGTGTACATGTACAATACCTTAACTTAGTGGTGAACATTGCTGAGCCGCCGTCGTTGGCATCTGAAGCGTGTGTGATTGGGAAAGGTAAGTCCACATGTTCCCAGAGACCATAATAATATAGAGGCAGCCGGGGAGGTCTCTGGAAATACTTATGCTCTGAGGTTTGAACCTACCTCCCCATAAGCCTCAGCATCTTTTAGGGTGCATTCTAGTCCAGTAAGCAAAGGGGAGGTGGGACCCTATGGCTGCTATGGGGGATGATAAGCTCAAAGGACAACTACCGTCCATACCAGATTACTGTGTACAGTCGGTTTTTAGCCAGGTTTAGGTTAGGAGCAACTCAATCCAATTGCTTTTGAAAAAAGAAATGATATTTCAGTCAGTGAAACCTCGGGGAGATTGGTTTCTATACTGAAAGGACAGAAACAACCGTGACTTGCCACAATCATAGAGACGAAGAGTAAGAGAAACTTATCTGCTCTAGTAACAAAAGATTAACTCCCTAGCGAAATTGAAGACAATGCTACAACTGAAAAGGTAAAGTAAGTCATTAAGAGTATGGCAATGTATGGAAAAATCCTGTACCTTGAGGCCGAAAAATTAAATAGGTGTGTTTCTGGTTACATAATCAAAAAAATACTACGTAAGGAGGGGGATTTTTTTTCTTTATGCTTTCTATCCATTCCTTCAGTCACCATGAACAATGAAGTTCATAAATTCTGCCAAAGATTATCAGGATATAGGTAACTCTGAGTATTCATGTTGTGATTTCTTCGTTTACTGAAACAGTCCATTTCCTGGTTGTTTATTATTGGAAAACAAAAAATTGAACTAATGCAATGTCAATTTTTTTTTGTATTGAGGGGAGCTATGTATGCTATGTGTGTGCACGATGGCCTGGTTAATAAGGAATCTCAATCCGTATAGATGCTGTCCAGTAGCTTGCGTAGACCTATTCTTTTATGGTTTATCTCACCCCAGATATTTTTTCTCCATAGACTTAACATTGGGAACTCGTATCTAACGCCCATTAGATATTTAGGAAAAATATCCAATGGGGGATAATGTCACAAATGTTAGCTCATTAGTCAATGTTAAGGGTGAGATAAATTCAGAAACCCATTCAAGTTTTTGGTCAGAGCTCGATCCCATCTCATTTGAATCACATAATAATTCACGCGGCTTCGCCTTGTGAATTACTATGTGATTCAAACTCGATGGGATACGGGCTCAGATCCTAAACTTTCATAGGTTTCCTCTATAGCATACAGTGGATATACCTACAGTATTATTGCTCTGTTAAATCATATTTGTTTGTACATTTAGCCTTATATTTTATGGACTATTCGAGCACTATTTGATTTCGGGTGATTACTCTGGGTAATCTCATTTTTGTTCAACCGCATTGTCTTCAGTGTCTGGTTGGAATTTATCAATCTCTTTGGTGGTTTCGACCATTCTCTCCCGAAGCCTATTGTAGCCAATTTAACGGGAAACTATCTCATGCGGCTGAAATACTTAATGCAAAATTATGAACTTCTGGAATTAGGTAAAGTGCGTATAGAGATATAATCTCCATGAAGATGATAGTATTTGATTAAGTCTAAGGGCCTGAAAAATAATAGTTTCATAATGGAATTATGGTTCTACCTCAGTTTTATTTTTCAATTTGATTATGTTATTGACTGAAACATAATATCATAATAAGTTGTAAATAACTTTAAAAGATTATTCAGATTCATTCATTTCCAAAATTATATAATTTTTCAATATAAAAACTCTGCTTCAGATCTAAATTTATGCAGAATTTAATCGTGAGCCAATCGGGACCATGGTCTACGTTTTTTGTCCTTCAAAGCCGTTCCGACAGCCTACGATAGACATCCAAGTCCATGAATAGAATCATCGGGGACTTTGCGATAGGCTACAATTTTGCCATTTCTAATCGTAGCCTATCGGGAGGTCCATCGTAGACCATCAACGTTGGTGGGGGTAAGCCTTTACCGTTACCTAGCATGATTTTCTAATCGTGTTACTCTACCTTAGAAGACATTATCAATTAATCCGTTACATTCTTAAATCATTATGCTACCTAAGAACGCGTTATATCTCTGACTATGTTACATCCAAACCCCGTTACCGTTGCCTCATTCCTGTTAGCACGTTACCATTCTAACCACTTTACCATTACTGCATTACCATTCCAACCCCATTACCATGATATGTTTCTAACCACAATACCCTATTACGGAGATTCACACGGCATCGGTGTGGACACTGGCCCCCTTGGCTCCCACAGCTTTAGGAGAGGGGGGCAAGCTTCCTCTGGCAGATGGGAGTACCAGAACCCCGTATAAGGGAGCTGGGGGACTGGGCCTCCAATGCCTCCATGCTCTACACCATTTCCGCCCCCGCAACGCTAGGGGTGCTCACTACAGAGATGGCAGCAGCCCTGCCACGCTCCCCTTCCTACCTCCTCTAACTACACTACTCTACTCCCCTGGTGTTTGGAGGACTCAGAGACTTGCGCCTCAGTGCTTACATGCACTGTCTTACCTTTACCATATCTTATTATCAATGCTTGTTTATCATAGCTAGGTGTTTATCCCTCACATCTAGTTCATTATCGGTAACTGTATGACTTATTATTTTTCTCGACCTAATTAGGTTATGTAATCCTGTTACCATGTTACCTTTCTAACCCTGTTACTATTTCAACTATGTTACCATTACCAAATTACCATTCTAACCCTGATACCACATTACCATTCTAACACTGTGGCATCCTAACCCTGTTACTTCACTACCATTCTAGCTGCATTACCATTCTAACCTAGTTACCGCTTTACCATTCCAACCTCGTTACATCCTAAGCCCCTTGAAATTACTACATTACCATTCTGACCTTTCAAAGTGCTTTACATCCAAACCCCATTACTGGCTTATCATTCTAACCCTGTTACTGCCTTACCGTTCTGACTGCAATATGCTATATAAGAAAGCCATACGGTCCTATTTGCTTTATCTCCTACCATTCTAAATGAGTTACTGTTCTAACCGTGTTACTCTCTAATGGCAGTAATGGTAACGAGATTTGGAAGATAACGTGGTAATGGTGATATGGTATCTGGGTTAGAACCATTATGCAGTGATGGTAATGTGGTAAAGGGATGAGAATGCTAATGCTTTTACAGTAACATGTTAACAGAATTTGAACAGTATTGCGGGTCCAAACTGTAACACATTTAGAACGGTAGGAGATGAAGCAAATAGGACTGTAACGCTTTCATCGATAGCATTGCAAGATCTATGAAACCAATTCATTTTTGACAGTCAATGCCCATTCCCATTTGGAGAATCCTTCCCCTGGGACTACAGCCGGGCACAAGTCCAGGTCACAGCAGGGGTGAGGCGCCAGTCAGCGACTATGCCCAGATATATTTCAAATATGTTTGAAATAAAATCGCAAGACACTGGGGCCCTCTTTAGATGGAATCCAGTCGCCGACTCAAGCCCAAGCAACAGTCGCAACATTTTGTGTTCTCACTTGGCGACTGCAAATCCCTGGAAATTTTGGCTTATACTCGCCGATGGGAGCCCTCTGGATGCCCCAACATCACTAAGTGGGAACAAGGCTTTATGGACATTTTTGACAAACAAACTAACGAACATTGACCAATTCTGCAAAAATAGGTAGGCCCTAACCTCCAGTTATGCTATTTCTCCCTCCCGGTGACGCAGGTGTGAACGCAGCATCGCGGTGCAGTCATTGCGCGACTGAGACTTTCACACCCACTGTCTCAGCTGTGCCCTAACGTCCCGACTTTCAGGTGGTGGGCCCTAACGTCCTGCAATCATGGCCTGCACAGACGTGTGAGTTCAAAATTTCAAGTTTTATGTGATGGTGCCTCAATTATAATAATCTTTGTCCCTCCTACCTTGAATATATCGAATCTGCTTGATAATGCAGAATGTCTGATGGGTATTGGTTGCTGCAACATCAAGCTATTAACAGTTACTGATCCAACACCTCAATAGATAGACTTCATATGATTCTGAGATCTAACACTCACAAGCTCAAATGATGATTGTGATGTTTTCTGATCCAAGTCATGATCTGAGACTATAGGCAAGGAACTTGATGGCACTATTATCATATACCTGTGGTAGTATATCCTACACATACGGCCCGCTCCTACCCATGTCGTATTTATATCCGTACGACACCTAGGTGACGTACGGGGTATGTATGTGGCGTACGGGGCATGTACGGCGGCAAAATCCAAAAACTCCCCCAGAAGCATGGTTAAAAATTGGATATTTTAAGGTATATATAATAATAGAGAAACAGGCCTACTGTCTCCGTACGGATAAAATACTTGGTAAAATCGGCGATCAGATGAACCGATGCCGGAGGCAGAGGTTCATCTGATCGCCGATTTTACCAAGTATTTTATCCGTACGGAGACAGTAAGCCTGTTTCTCTATAGTACTTCCTTACCACTCCTTACCACTGGAAGGTGCTGTTTGTTGCTCTCCTAGGTTTATTGTCACAGAAAGAAAGTATAATCTTCAGAATTGAGCACATTATACCCACTGAAGCAACAATTAAATTCATAATCCCGCTAAAAACAAGAGTGAAACAAGTAGTTGTTCTTGTTGAAAAAAACCTCTATATTTTGGGATTTAAATTCCATATTGTGCTTAACGTTTTGCCTTTTAGTACATGTATTTTCATGCGTCAGACAAATCTTTGTAGGTTAGGTGGGGTTATACTAGGTGAATCTGTATGTCGTGTCTTCTTTCCTTTTTCGAACTGGATGCGAAGATTTATTATTTATTCCTTATTTTCTACTTATATTTTTAACTCCAGTGTCTAACATTTGACCTTTAACCTGACCAAGTCCTAATTATATCATCAAACTTTTTTTTCGGAATTCCATGATGTATTTAAAGAACAACCATCAACACAGATTCCATCTCTTAGCTATTATGTGATTCTAGGAATCATAGCCGTGACGGGTGAACCTACAGCTAGGCAATACTTGTATCGGACTCTGGGACCTCTGCAGCACCACATGTTTCTTCCTTTAATGTTCAATACCATCGTTACGAGACGGCCGCCTTAATTTATTTCCCCATATGTATACAGCACATAAAACCACAAGGCGGTTAGTCGCGTAGTTAGGCTCTATCTCAGCCATGCGGAGACAAAAATGGCATACATCACTAACTGGGCGCCAATAAGTATTTGCGAGGATGGGCCGGGCGCCCCCACCATAGCGAACAGGGTGTAAAAAAAACGAGGGGGCGCATCAAGTATGGCAGACACTTCATTATTACACTGCTGTAAGTACATTCTACTAGTGATAGATCACACTATTATGTCCATTCGAGTTCCTACGGCAGCGCCACACACCATCGATGAGTAACACTAGCCCTACGCCCCGAGATGCACTTATCGCCAGCGGCCAGGGATGTGTTCGCGTGGCCATGTTTTTATTTCTTACACTTTTTTGTTGATGTTGCAAAAGAGGTCAAGACGACGCCGTTCTGGTTTTCAAAACTAGGGCCCTGCTGCGCATGCGGCCCTGGAAGCTGAATCAATAAGGGCGCACTGGGCTTGCGTCCCCCTAGCGGCCGCCATGTCATCAACAGCGGGCCGCTCATCCGGGTCATTACTTCCGGGTCTCTAAGAGCCCCAAGGTCAAGGACAGCTGATCGTGGGCCACGAGAGGGCAGCACCACGACAGCTCAGTCCAGGCCTCTAATGAAGGAGAGAGCTAAGACGCACGTCCCGATGTATTCGCCTGGAGCCCGGCCTAATTAATTAATGAATCACTAGATAGGATTAGATCGGGGGTATAATTCTGCAGCAATGGTCATTCCTCATACTGATATCACGATTATATTGAAAAAGAAGTGTCTACAGAAATTACAGGAAATTATGTACATGTATTTTCCTAAGGTACTGTGTCTCTAATGATATTAGGAGAATGCTGTGAATTGAATTATGTAAGAACTCTTCGGCTGGCATTGAGCAACTACTAGTAGGTAATAGGCCTTTTTCCACAGGCTAGTGACGCACCTTATCTGCCCGGTTACGCAATGCGTGCAGTCAAGCATACACCTAGTAACGTATTCTTTAGCATTGGAAGACTGAGTGCATAGGCGTTAAAGGTTTGTAGAATACATTTGTATTAACTTTAGGGACAATACCTTGATTGCATTGTATTCTTTGGTATTCCAGCTATAATTTGGTGGGTTTAATATATATATTGTCTCAATAATAATTAAGTAATTGTTTAGATAAGCTCCTTTATTGAAGAAATACCACCAATCTTACATATGAAAATCTACCAATATATACCTCTTATCACATTGGGAATGTCATATATGTAATGTACATGTATGTTTATACATAAATGTACAATACCTATGTATATGTAATGTGTGTATTTATGTATATGTGTATATATACAAATATATACACATATATATCTATATGAATATATGTATTCATTAGGAAAAATGGCTCTGTAAATTAAAATGATCAGAAATATATGTAATATATATATAAGAGCAAAAACAGCAATAACAGAAATGACTAAAATGGGCATCTGCATCTGTGTACACATGTAATCTTTAGCCTAAGGCTTAGGGAAATCCTTTCATTTACAATAAGATCGTTATATTATGTATATGTATATATAATATATATACATATACATATATGTGTATAAATATATATATATGTATATATATATATATATATATATATATATATATATATATATATATATATATATTCATGCCTATAAAGCAGTGTTTTCAACCCCCCAGACACCTCCTTCAGCCCTAATCCATAGTCAACAGTGAGGTGTCATAATGCATGATATTGTGTAAGCTCTGTAAGCAACTAAACTATGTCTAAATCTGAGACAATAATCAACTCGGAAGTGTGGACAACCTGTCTTTGTTTTGAGAGTGTCCTCACTTGTTCTAACAACACTCATATCTGGAAGAAAACAACACCTCTGCTCTCATACCCGCCACTCACACCCTATGTGAGAAAGCCACAGCGCAGTCGGACAGCGCAATGTTTGGCCGAACGGCCGCGTTGCCATGCAACATGACCGCATGGCGGCGCTGAATGGAAAAACAGCTATAGAAAGCACTCAGAATACAGTACTACATGCACCTTCTTGATGTTCGTGTATGTGTAGTTGCTATACAGTGATAGCCATAGGCCTAAAAGGCTGTATTACCAACTATATATAAAAAGCTACATCACATAGCGAATTAGACCTGTCCATGGTAATTGAACTGCTACGAGAGTGAGATTCCCGTGTGCAGGAAAACGTAGACCTGCTGTTAATGTGCGTAGGTCTTTACTAGGATTAACTTTTCTCTTATGGCGCAAGTTTCGCTGGTCCCTAAATCACACTGCAGTTCAACATTGGTTCGTCTACAGAGTTTTGGCCACCACCATCAAAATCATGGATATTCATGATCTGCCGTGCGCCCTAGCGTTTGCTTTGGTTGCCGGTTTGGATACAACACGAAACATGGAGGCACATACTACAGATATCGTATGTGATTAAACCCGACCAGTCGGATCAGGGTGGAGACAGAGGTAGTGGCCAACCTAACAAGATTATACCCTGTAGTGCAGCGAACTTCCACTAGATAGCGCGTTCATAGGCTGTAACGACGAAGTCGCTAGTTGGGTATGATAATCTACAGAAAAATTGTTCAGAAATAATTTCAATTCCAGATTCTTTATATAAGGTATTATTACTATGTAACATATTGACAATGGCATGCTCAGAAAATGTCCCCGGTCCATGTGTCTTTTTATTATTTAGCTTGGTGTACAAATATCATTATGCTTCAATCTGTGAGGTAAATCTATATGATCCTAAATCATTATCTTCTCAAAACCACATTGATGAAGCGCTAGATAAGTTCTTAAACATGGGATCTAACCAAATGGAAATGGTTGTAAACTGTAATTACATTGAACACTTCATTGTATCTAGTTGCTTTATCTTAGAAGCCCCTTGCACTGCTACTCTATTCCATCAGCTATTTTTGCCTTTTATTACCCACCAAATACGGAGTCTCCATAGGAAATGTATAGAGCACCTGGAATCGGCTACCGGGAGATTCTGACATGTCAGAATCTCCTGCAGGAGATTCCGGGAAAAAAGTCCCATCCATACTGGGGTCAAATTATCATGTATCTCAAAATAAATTTCTTGAATGTTCATTCAATATGAATTATTCATAATCAGTCATGATAATCTCATTTACCATCAGAAATTACAGTCATCACATGGTTTGCTTGCTAAAATCATGGTCAAATGGCGAACTACATTTTTGGTGTAAGTCTACACCCAATTACTGCCACGCTTGACAGTGCTGTGGTGTTTGGGACTAAATGTCTTACAGATACATCTTTATTGCAATCGATTTGTTGTAATCATGTAGGTGGGTAATAGATACAATAACGACTGGTTCTGTATACGAGGGACCGTAATCTCCTCGTAGTTGACGACGTAATATCCTCGCAAATCGCTCGGATATTACTACGCGTCAACTACTTGGAGTTTACGGCCACTCGTACACAAAACCAGTCATTATTGTGTATGTATTTGCGTGACTGACGTAATTAACGCCCTCCTGGAAAGAAACCACTGTCTTCGGCAACACTGACACATATATGAATTCAATATCGATCGTCGAGAAGTATCAGCACATTTTATATTAAGTCGCAATTCCTTGCAAACGAGGTGTACCCTAAAAGTGAACCATGGTACGTTTGTGCTGATAAAAAGAAGTGGATGGTCGAATAAATGAGTATCTCTTTATACTCATTGGTCGAATGATACAGTATCTACTGGTATAAAGGCGAAACGGGTTCATCCAGTGATCACCAGGTAGGCAATTCAGACAGTATCCATGTTTAGGAGGATGAGGACAGCAGCATCGGAATGTTTTATCATATTTCAGGTAATTGATATAAGGAAATGTCTATTATGGAGGCCCCCGCTATTGTGATAAAGATGATAGCGTGAAACTCTAGTGCCAAAAATACTAAACACAGTATATCAATAAATCGTAGCCACCTGATTGTAATACTGTTGGTAGTAGCGCAACATATGGCAGCGTATGGGACATTGCGCCCACCTGGTGTCTCATTTCTCACCTACATACCCATTACAACCAACTCTAGCCACAATTGATCACCATCCACAACTTCAACCCTCACCACTTCCATTCACCATTTGCATACATCTCATTTTCCCCATCCACCCACATGCTTTTATTTTATTTTTGTAACACGTTTTATCATCAATGTTTATCTAGTTTATAGAGCAATGCTACATGTATTTGATAATTATTCGATAACAGACATCATGTTGACAACAATAATGTCAAGGACATCCTTCATGTTTCCGGTCCGAGTTGCGTCTTATTGTGACGTCACCGGAACTGAAGCATACGATTGGCTGTAGTGCCTGCGTCCCCCGAACGCGGTGCCATGACAACAGACGGAGATGGGTTACCATGTTTCACGCGTGCTGCAATGGGCATGGAGGGCAGAGGTGATTAGTGCGTGCTGGCTTATCGGCGACGAGTCAGAGGGCCTCTAAGGAGGCGGGCTATCAGGTTGATAACTCCGGTAGCGTGTACAACTGGCCTGACGCCGAGATAAGGGTTATGTTGCAGTTATGCTGGCTTGACGTGGGCGTGTTGGCCATTCACTCCATAACAGAGACCTCTCTAACTCCAGGTTTTATCCCCTTGGCACCCACCTATTTCCTCGATAGCTTGAGTTGGCATGAAATGTTATGCTACTCGCCGTTGTACTCCAGCAGTCGTGCCCGTGAGTTGCATAGTATATATATATATATATATATATATATATATATATATATATATATATATATATATATATATATATATATATATATATATATCCTGTCCGCTAAAGGGTACAGGTGAAGCCGGAAACACCTAAAAGACAGCCAGTCAGAGGCTAAATAACTATGTACTTATTGGAATTGACTATTAAGAACCGGAAACACATAGTGAAAAGCCAACAAGCTCGAACATTGAGAGTATTAGTAGTAGTAGCAACGCCTCTCCAACCTCTATTTTTCTATACTAACTTCTAGCACAAGCCCCTGGAATTCCAGTTAGTGTAGCATGGTTATGTCTGTGTGTCTCAGAGTTGAACTGGTGAGAGGAAGGCACACAATGCGTCAGGAGGGAAATTATCATGATGCATGACTTTTGTTAGCGACGGAAATCAATAACTATATTAATCCATTTGACTGCTCCTACAAGACAACCCCTTTCGAGCAGCGCGTGTTAGACTAATATGTGGGTTACCTCTGGGGTTGCCTTGCCTCATGCCAGGCCTGAACACCCATCATTTAAAGTCTGTATGCGGGGAGGGGCTCGTGGAGAGGGGCTGTGGCGCCCGCGAGTGGGCAGGAGGAGCTCAGTGACGTGGGGGGGCAAACGTGATCGGTCGAGTATTTTACGCCAAATATCTGCCAGGGTAATGTAAAGACTAAATAAGGTCTATGTATTAGCAAATCTGTAATAAGTGTCCCATGGTGTCCTGCCAATTTTAGGTGGTAGTGGTGATGAAGGTACATAATTTGCAAGAACATCTTTTAAAGCAATAGTTGTTCTTGTAAGGATCTAAACCCTCGAACTTGTAGATAGGATCGACATTCCCAGTCGCTACTGGTTTCATCAGGCCTTTAATCTTAGAAGAATTTGCTACTGGCCTCTTGTGTTGTCTGTCACCCTTCCAGTCACTGCCTCCGTATATCCCCAGCATACAGTAGAGGACGAGGATCAATATCCTGGTAATACCAACTTCGAACGTCACACCTCAGTACAGTCTCCCTGACCGATTGTTGTGCAACATAACCTATAAAACCTCTAAAAACTCTAATAGTAATGATAAAAGAAATAATGGATAAATGAAAATTGAATATGCCAAGAATATCGATATCACATCATAATTAGGATCTTAGGTGAAATGAATAATAATAATAATAATAATAATAATAATAATAATAACAATAACAATAATAATACCATTCTTACTGCCAGTAAACTTATTTACTATTTTCATAATAATACTGTCACTATAATGGTGATATCTGATGCGATGTTCTTTCTTTTCTGTTTATTTTTCTTCTTTTCCTTTCTTTTCTTACTTTGCCATTGTTGCACTAAAACGACATGAGACATAACGACAAATGGCCACTGGAGCCCACTGAAAACAGGGTAGTCTCACCCTAGAGGTATCTCCAGTATAAATAAAAGATTAAAAAAAAAGTAATAATAATAATGATAATAATAATGATGATAATAATAATGAAGATGACGACGATGATAATAATAATGATATGATGATAATTATGATAATAATAATTATGATAATGATGATAGTAATAATAAAGAAATAAGGATAAGGATAACTGCCCCATTACCTGACAGAATTTCATAACTGGTCTGAAATGCCCCACCCCCTAGCGGTGTACACTGGCACTAGTTCCCGGCCCTGTGCGAGTGGCTCTGCCAGAGGCATTCACCCATAAAGGGTTAAACCCAAAGCTAGTCTACTTATCAGATCACTCCTGAATGCATAATATGCAGTATAACCCACTATTCCAAATGTCGGTCTACATTTCACATCCTAACAAATTCCACTATGCTATATACTCCCACTAACCCTTTCAAGTCAGGCACCTGTGGCAGAGTCATGAATTGACACTAATTTGACACGTCAGAGTACACCGCTAGGGTACGGGCCTTCGTAGGCCAATGATGAAACCTAATATACCCCATTAAACCCTAGGCCTGTGTTTTGTGTCATTCCTTACTTCAAAATATGCAATATACCTCATCAAACCCAAGCTCACTTTGTTTCTGTATCATACTAATTGAACCAAATCCCAGGCTATGTAACAACCTAACTATGTACCTGACTGTCAGGCACTGCTAATTTACGATAGCAAATTTTGTCGCCTCAAGTTTACATCAAACCCTAAGATGGATATTATGGAAGGTGTTGGCCAAGCTTCCTTAAGCTTTGCTTGAGGTTAGGGAACCATGGTTGATAATAACCACACACATAGAGTGATGTGATAATCAATATTGGAAAAAGACGAGCAATCCGCTTAAGCGACTGCTAGTATGTGACGGCGTTCTCTCGGCGGGCGGGCGGCGAGTGAGTTAATTTATTCCTGTCACCTTCAAAGCACGGCTTCCACTGGTTGTGGTCAGTCACATGATGTTACATGCTGACCCTTATTGGTGCAGATTAAGACAAAGAGCGGCGGGAACCTGTCTATGGTTAGGCTTGTTGTCTATGTGACTGGCTCTCTGTATAGGGTGGGGACCAGAATGTGTTGTTCTGGTGGCGCCATCTGTCTGTAACTAATCTAATTATGGGAAGGGGATCAGAGTTTTGTTCTGTTGTCTTCCCATTTGTGTTCCAGTAGTGTGCAATGTTTCTCCCAGGTAGAATTGTCCTGGGCCATACTAGCAGTTTCAATTGCGTTCAATATCATCAGGCTATGATTGGCCGATCGCCATTATTATATTAATGTGTTTTTGGTGCGTGTGGGTGATTTTGGGGAATGTTTGTTTTCTCGACGCCGTCACATTTCAGTCGCCTCGTGGTGATAGAGTTGAATGTAATTCATGGTATCAAAAACCTTTCTGCGTAACGTATTAATCTCGCTTTCCCGGGTGGGGGTGTGTTCGACCGTACGTTATTTAGAAAAAAAATTTGGACGTGGCATTGTGTAGCCCTATCAACCGTATCTACTGTCCATTGTACTGAGGCCTTGTGGCACCTGTGTTTTCATCCGGTGTATCCAATTGTATTCGATTTTGAGCCGGAGTTCTTTGGCTGACTTGCTGTCCGGGTGTCGATGTATGAAGTCCATGATCGTGAACTCCATGTCATCTGCCCCGTTGTGACCAGGTTTGTTGAAATGTTTTGGTACGTCACTGATTTTGCTTTTCGTGACGGTTGATCTGAAGTGCTCTCGCATGCAATCTTTGATTTTCCTTTTTGTTTGACCTATGTATTGTGCATTGCACGTCTTGCAGCTGATAAAGTAGATCACGTTGGAGCTGTTGCATGTGGCTCCATGTTTGGATTGGTGTCGTTTGTTTGTGATGTTGCTCATGGTTTGTCCGGTCGTGCTTATCTGCTTGCAGTATTTGCATGATTCCTTCGTGCACTCATTCCGGTCTTTTATCTTGGTTTTGCCCTTGGTGCTCGGTCCGTAGCATGTCTTCGCTCAGACCAGATAGTCTTTCAGGTTTTTCGGTCTACAGTAGCCTTTTACCAGTTTGCTCTCGTAGATTGGTTTGGTCGTTTTCGATTTCCCTAGTATTTCCCAGTTTGAGTCGACTATTTTGGGTAGGACATTCTCCTTCTCATGGTACGTGCTGATTAGGAATGTTTTTTCCTCCCCGTTCTTTTCGTCTCTTGGCCTTTTTGGTTTGCTCAAGAGATTCGTGCGGTCTATGCCGTCTGCCTTTGTTTTGCATTCTCTGAGTACCTTCTCTGGATAGCCTTTTCTAAATAACGTACGGTCGAACACACCCCCACCCGGGAAAGCGAGATTAATACGTTACGCAGAAAGGTTTTTGACACCATGATAATCAATATTGATTCATACCTTACTACACAAAGATTGTCTCAGGGAAAGAAGAGCAAACCTTAGAGACAGTTAACAAGGAATATATACTAGTAAGGAAGGGCTTACCTGACAGGGAACGTGCGTGAGAAAGTGCCCACTTCCCGAGGTAAGAGCGCCTGCGCGTATGCAAATAGACCAAGTCTGACAGTCAGAGGCCACATTCAGCATAGGCGGAGTAGTATAGGAAAGCTGGAATATTTGCCAGGCAATACAGAAGAACATCCAAGGCATTCTTGGGAAACATGATTATTTCCCCTTGCGCTAGGTCCCCTGTCGCCTATGCTAGCAGATTTCACTAACAAGGTGTCCTGCCTTCTGTTTATTGCTGGCCTCTTTGTGGGAGGCTGGGCTGTTGACTGGTTCTACCCTACTACACCGTGACTTTGGGTTGAAGCAGTATCGCTGAAGACCAAAGAATATGGCAGAAGGAAATACCATCTGTCATGAAACACTGCATCATGGTTTCGATCCATTTCTACCTTGTACTTTATAGCATGGTGACAAGATGTATTACTCACTCAAAGACATCATCAAATTTTGTGCCTTTGATATCAGCGAGATTTGCTCTCTTTTGGTTCTGAGTAAAACACTGATCACTCAGTGTACAGGAGATAATGAAAGGAGGAAATTCGAGGCCTTTTCCAGATATTAGATGTATTACATTATATGCATTGCATATATCAGGTCCAGCGTCACTCACGGATGGCAACGAATAGTCATTAACATTAGCATTTGCAGCGACGCCATCGCGAATGTCCGTCCGTCCCCATATAACTCGCAGTCTGATAACCGGAAGTAGGCAGAGTCTCAGAGGTCACCCCTGGTGGGCGAGGAAATGACAGCGGCAGCCGCTAAGGGGCATGGCTGTGGAATTATGTCAAGGTGACGGCCCTGTCAACACAGTGCGTACTTGGTCTGCTCGTATCTGCCACTGCGTTGCCGTGTCTCCTACCACCTCAACGACGCTCTGACGGATCCCTCACACCTTCCCAATCTGTCTCCCCGCCCTTTGTACCTGCTTCTTCTACATTCCTGTCTACCTTCATACCTAACCGACCGTCTTCATGCTTCCTTCCTCTTCTCCGATTGCGGCAAACCTGGACACCCCCTCTCCCTCGCGAACCTGCTTCTCTGCGTGTGGCCTCTACTCTCCTCGTCTTCCCTTCTGCACACCCCCTCTCCCTCGCGAACCTGCTTCTCTGCGTGTGGCCTCTACTCTCCTCGTCTTCCCTTCTGCACACCCCCTCTCCCTAGCGAACCTGCTTCTCTGCGTGTGGCCTCTACTCTCCTCGTCTTCCCTTCTGCACACACCCTCTCCCTCGCGAACCTGCTTCTCAGCGTGTGGCCTCTACTCTCCTCGTCTTCCCTTCCTTCCTCCGCAGTTACCTCTACTTCTAATGCTGTCTTTTCTATCCCTATTTATCGTTCCATCCTCCCTTCCTTCCTCTTGTCATTTCACTCCTTTCTCTTATTCCCTCCCCCCTCCCTCTTGCTTCCTTACACTGTTCTTTCCCTTGCGGCCAACGTCTTCCCTCCCTACCATTCCTTTTACCCCTCTTTCCCTACGCCTGCCTCCATCCCCGCCTCCTCTCCCTCTTCTGCACCCACCCTTCCTATCCTACCTCTTTTCCTACCACTGCCTCCCATCCTCCCTTCCCCCTCACCCTATCTCTGCTACCTCCTGTCCTAGGTCCAAACGCACCCTTCTTTTCATTCTCCTTCTCCATACCCTACCTCCCTTTTAACACTCCCTTCGCTGCTCCAATTCTGCATACTGTAGGCAGTGCAGCTCTCCTTCTCCGCCTTGTTGGTGAGGGGGCAGGGGCGAAGGTCAGAAAGTCTCTATGACCCCTCTGCCCCTGTCAGAAGGGATGTGTCGACCGGCCTGTTGCCTGTTGAGTGCGTGATGGTTGACGGATGTTCAATATTATGATAAGGACAGGATATAGGCCGACTGGAACTAACTCCGTTCGTACCTTCGGGTGGGGTTACGGAGGCGTAAGTAGGGGTTGTCGAGAGGGGCGTGGGGAGGGCTAGTGAGGTACTGCAATGAACGGATGGGGCTCTGTAGCCGTATAGAGGATCTATGGTGGGTCTGATGGTGGGCGGCAGTGGTGGGGGTGTCGATGATGCTCATCAGTATTGAAGGCTGTAGTGTCACACCCCTGCCCCTCCCCCCCCCCCCCAACCCATACGACGACGGCTACAGCCGCAGTGGCCGTGGCCGTGGCCGCCACCGCCGCCGCCATCACCCATTGCGCTGGTACACAACAGACAGACTGACTGTGTGGGAAGCGCTGGGCAGGCCGGCGCCGCCCTCACCTCACCACACAATCAGTGACACAGATTTACATGACCGTCGTCACGCATTACGCCAACCGCCGAGCAGGACCCGGCACAAACAAACACAACCGCACTCCGGCGGAATCCAGTCTAATGAAAGATGTCCGCGCCGCCTGGCCGTGCATACTCAACGCACGGAGGCAGCTTGCACTGTCGGGTCTCTCTGCCCTGCACAGGAAGCCTCCACAGACCTTCTAGGGCATGCTGCATTGGGCGGTACCGTGCTTCTTGCTGGACTGTGTAGGCCGACGGGTAGTGCCCACAGAACAAACCCGCGCCTGTCCAAACAAGTAAATCTACCGGACGAGAAAGATTGACAGGCCAAGCTAGTATATAGTATAATGCTACATATAGTGTAATACTATTGAATAAGAACGTGTCGGGCCTGTATATTTAGGTGACACGAATAAATATACACATATATGAATATATACATACAAATGTCCGTAATTGCGGCTTCACGGAATGAGCTTATTGACAAAAGGAAGTATCTAACAAATATTGATATATAGATGGGAAAATGCATATCCATATATATATATATATATAAATCTGTGTGTATATATACATAGATATAGCCATGTATTTATAGACATAGATTGTTTATATAGACATTATGCCGCGGGTTTAGGTGAGTGGAGGTACGCGTGTGGGACGTGGGGACCGGCCCCACACGTGCATCTCGGGCGCGTGGCTCAGCGCACATGTCTTCATACATACACCTTCCCGCTCAGCGACACCCCGCCATGCCCGGCGCGGCTCGACGAGTTCGCCTTCTGTATAAGGCCATTATGCAGCACGGGATTCTGCTCTCCACGGCAGCACTGGAGTGCCTACAGGAGGGGCCGGGTGGCCGAGACACCTCCAGCCGCCGCCAGGGGCAGCACCACGACCGCGACCACCATCACCCGCAGCAGACACAGCACCGGCAAGAGGTGGACCAGTAACGACAAGGACAGCAGTGACAGGAGCTGCTTCGAGTTGCTCCGACCCTCTGTTATACAGGTCGACCGGCGAGCATACCCCTCCTGCCCGCCGGCCTGCCTGCCTGCCTGCCAGCGAATTCAGCAGCCAGCGCCGCGGCCAGCTACACTGGCTAGCACAGGAAACTGGAATATAGGATAACCCGAGGACTGCTTACCCAGGAGGAGCAGAAGAAGGAGGAGCAGGAGCAGGAGGGACGATCACGGGCCCGCTGCCACGCAGTATACCCCCACCCGCTCCGGGGTTTTCTGTCACCCCTCCCATGAAGGACATCCACCATCCCTGAGCACCCCGCGGTACACGGGGCAGTGTACGCCCGTTCGCTCTCCATCACCCAAACTGTGTACATCGAGAGCGAATTCTCCCTTGCCGAGGAAGGGGGTTTGACCATCATCGCCCCACTGCGCCACCACTGCCGCCTCCCCCCTGCTAGTCGGCCGCACCCCTTTCCTGCCTTCTGCGTTCACGCGCGTGTTCCCGGATTGATTAATGTCAGCCCCTCTTTCTGCCTTCCTCCTGTGTGTGTGAACGTGCGGGCGAACACCATGGATGGTCCCCTGGCCGTATAGAGGGCTCAGGCCGGCTCTCCGGTTAGGAGCACGGGGCACTGTGCGTAATAAGCTGTTGCCAGTGCTTGCTGCATGGGGCGACAGGGGAGGAGGAGGCAGAGGAGCAGCTGCGCGGGTCCTTTCTGCACGGTTCCTCCTGTGTGGGCGCCATCATAACCAGCTAACGTGTCCAGCCGAGGAGGACGGCACCCTGTTCCCAGCTTACTCACTGTGTCTCTGCGCACGATCGCTGAGAGCTGGTCTAAAGGACAGGATAGGGTACTCTAGAATAAGCAATACGTGGCGAAGAGACGGGTTCATCATTGTATACATGGTGGGGGGATTTGATTCTCATTATCATTATCAACATCATTATCATCAGCTTCTCTTTGTACGGAGTAGGTTCCCCGGGCCTGTATGGTAAACGGGACGGCGATGGGGACGTGGTTATAATGCAGGCCCATCTTGGGATTTAGTTATGGCTAATATGCGGCGCTCGGAGCGCCCCCAGGTGATGGTCGTTTCCTCGTGTCGTCGTAGTCGCCGTGCTCGCTCCTGTTTGTCACAATGGAGGGTAGTGAGACTGTCTCCCCGTACCGTCGTCGTGGTCGCCGCCGCCGTCGGCAAGTCGTTGGGTGCGGACCGTCACCCGTCTGTTCGGAGGTGCTCAGCCCTGCCTCCTGCTCTGTCCGCCCGGAATGAGCAGCTCGCTGACCTGTCATGTCGCATGGCCCGTGCTGCCGCACCTACAACCACTACTACAACAACTACCTCTACCTTATTATCATTATGGTTATCATCGTCATCGGCATGAGCCTGTCATCATGCACGGCCGTCACGGCCAGTCCGCGTCCACCATCCTAAAGGTAAGCAGTCTCTCATCTACATAGTATTAACATGATTTATTGTGAGTAAACAGCCTCAACCATCGACCCATTTCACCCCCCACTACACCCACCTCCTCTCCCGTTTTCCTTCTTCTGTTGCTGTGCCCCCAGACCACCCCGTACAAACAACCGCATCAGCTGCACCATTGGCTCCGGGGATGCGGGACGTGGAGGGGTGTGTGGGAAGGGAGGGATGGGGGCTGCTTGTTTGTAAGGGGATAGTAAGTTGGCAATCCTTACAGCTGACGGGGTTGGGTGGAGCAGGCAGCGGGCCCTGAGATAGATAGGGCGGACCGGTGGGGCAACCTGCCGCGTCACCACCACCGCCACCGCCACCACCACCGCCACCACCGCCACCACTAACACCCCACTGGGCGGTGGTTGCGGTGGTGAGGACTCGTAGGCTGGCCGCCTCTCCACCACCCACCTCCAGCTCGCCATACACCTATTGCCAACCTCCTTAGTGGCCGCAGCCAACATTTACCTTCCCCAGCACCCCAATGTTTTCCCACCCTCCTGGAGCCAATGGTGTTGCTGACGGCCTGTCCAAAATCCCGTCGGATTTATTTTCTTTCTATTATTTCCTTGAAAGGTAGTAGAGCGTTTAGGATATATAATACAGGTATAGCGTGATAAGAGAAGGCGAGGGTTTATTTAAAAGACATTCAGAAGTTGTTTATCATGGGAGATAATAAGTATTAGCCTGACTGATATGTATTTCAAACAGCTTGCAGGAAAATGTACATGGATAGAAAGGAAGAAGAACAACCAGTTGAACAATAGGACGACTACTACTTTACAGTAGCTCATCGTACCTCAAGAGTGATATAGAGAGGAGGCAAGTAGGGGTGGAGAGGTACTGGGGTAGAACGGCAAGCTTCCATCAAAAATTCAAGGTGAGAAACAGCCACAGGGCTAAACTGATAATTATTTGCACAGAGATAAAAGAAGAGAGGGACATTTACGGTATTTTAGAGAGCATGGTTAGAGTGTATGCTAAATAGAGGGAAGGAGAGCGAAGTATACAAAACGATTGACAGGAATAACATGTACATTTCAAAGGCTCCGGCTTGACTGGAAGGAGGTGGTTGGGTAACAAAAGAGGTACTAAACGAGATGACCGGAGGCACGATAGGTCCATGGCAGCCCGTTGTAACCCCCCTACCCCTTTCTGTATGCATACGGCAATTGTCAATTGACATTTGGCCCCAGCCACCGCCATATAAATGCTGGCGCCTGGGACGTGGCCCGCTTATTACGTGTGGCTCGCGACGACCGGTCGTCGCCGCTCAGATTCCGGCCCTTTGAAGCCATTGGCGGCCTCGTGTTGTATAAGACCTGGGTCAGGGGCGAGCTGCTCCAGCGACCTGTTGGTTCTGCTTGGACCGGTGCCGCCACCAGGCCATTAACTCACCGCGCAGCCAATGGTAAAGGTTGACAGAAAGGAATAGGATGTTCGGGCGAACGACCATTTTCTTTATGTCCCACTGCAGCTATTGGTAAAAACAACAGGGCTTCAAGCTAAGGAGACCATGGGTTTATTTCATGTGCCAAAGTTCACGTTCAAGGGTCCCTCCAGGGGAATATAGTGTTATGCTCTACTATAGTATCCATATCTTATACCCAAAGCCAAAGGGTCGTTCTTTCCAAAGTACTTCTATAAAGGACGTTAAAAACAAGCGAAATGTATGTGTCGTATTGTAACTCTCAAACGTCAAGTCTTTTCTTCCATACATCCATATTATCGGATGCTGTTACTTTGAGGGATGTTGACACACTTGTTGATTGTCCCTATATTGCTATATATATGCGCGTATATATATATATATATATATATATATATATATATATATATATAGTATATCAAGTCAGTATAACCGTAAGACTAGAAAAAGAAGTTTAAGTACCTAATATGTAAACCTATTTTTGATTACTAGCTTCAAATCACTACCAAGCGTGATTATGTAAAACATATCCGTCCTCACGCCATAAACATTATTTTGGATGAAACTCCAATTTTGTAAATGTTTTTTATAAAGGTAGCATCAACCACTGAATACTTAAGAAAGCTGGTATCGTAGCGACAGTTCTGAGCTTACCGAATATGCGCCGGGGAAACGAGTAACATCCGAGTTTTGACGTCACTATGACGTCAGACGCCGTGGTACACAACGCCGTGGTCGTATTCCATGCAAGAAGCCACAAGGCCCGGTGTTTGACAGTGGCAGGCAATGGGCCCGGCCCTATTGCATACAAATAGAGACTGGCTGCTCGGGGCATATTTAAGGCCCAGCTGGCTCGGACTGATGTATTTGAGGTGCTATATTGAGGAGGGTGGGCGCCCAACGCCTGCACAGAGCTTGTTGCCAGAAGCGTCGACTAAACCTGAATATAACACGGCTCACTCTCCATGTCCACCTTTCACTGGGGAGGAAATTCTTGACAAGTGCCATTTCATACATAATGCGAAATGCCCACATAATCACTGCAGAAACTAATTAGATCATATTCAGCATATTGTATATATTGAAGCTCTATAATCATTAGACTAGTACATCGTAAACCAAATCCTCTCTAAAATCTATATGAATTTAATCTCGATTGACTTAGCAATTCTTGAGGAAAGGTCCGATCCTATCAATTGATCTTTAACGGTATGAATCCTTTGCCCTTCGTTGGCAATTGACCATCAGTGATGGGACTACCCTGATGACCGTCCTATTACTATATGCATAGATCATTCAGTAAAAACCTGTGCTGGGTCATAAGTTATCAAAAGATACCTGATAGCTAAAGCGGCCAGTCCACCAAACAGATGCTCCGTGGATGGTCGGCCAACCCTGAAGCTGTAAATTCTTCGTGCTGATCCACCAAAACTGCTATTCTGAGCTCGTCGACAACCACAAGACACGCACATGGTGCTCAGTGAGCACCCACCATATGGATCCACCAAGTGTCTTGGTCAGCCAGCACTGGCAAGGTGATGAGCGCACACCAGTTTTTTTGCTGCTGTCTGGTGGACATTGGCAGCACTAACACATAAGCCGAGTTCCCTGTTCATCCGATAGACGGTGCACCAAGTGCTTCTCCACATACAAGATGGCTGCTGACCGATAAAGCCGGTAGATTCGGGGGGCTAGCACGTCTCACGTTGTGAATTGATCAAACTTGGGTTATAGACCAAGAATAGCTGGGAAAGGAAGATCAAATCGAAAGGAACGACAGCAGTTTGCGGAAAACGGGCTGCCAGCGCAAGTGCCGCGAAATGACGCGTCATCGCCCCTATTATCGCCCCCTGCGCTCGATCGATGACTCGAACAAACGGTTGCAGTCAACTTGACACCGACGTCGAAGCTCACGGGTGAGTCAACGAATTGTGATATCATTCGAAAGATTAATGAGTTACAAGATAGAGTTGACAGACAGGATATATCGATCCTCAATACGGTTGGTATCATCTCTAAATTAAACCTGAGACTTGAGCGTTACGATGACTTGCAGAATGAAACTGCAAAACTACTGAAATCGCTTACGGCTGATATAACTGTGACTGAGGGTAGTGTCAATGATTCCAAAAAGACGATCAGTGACTTAGAAGAGGCTGTAAACCAACACAGTGATGATCTTGACGTTCTGTTTCAAACTACAGATGACACTACTAAAGTAATCATTGACCAAGGTGAAAAGATTCAGATCATAGAAAATCAGAGAAAACGCAAGATACTAGTGATAGAGGGCCTGAGGGAGGTGGAAGGGGAGAATCCGAGGGATCTCTTGGCGTGGTAGGCTTCTGACAAATAAATCTCGCCCTATCATTGTGCAACTTGTCAGCCAGAACGCAAAAGCCCTAATTTATCACGACATCAACAAGCTCAAGGGTAACGATCGGTGGAAAAGAGTTTCGATTGGGGACGAACTCGATAAAGATGACCCAAGAATAAATCAAAATCTTAGAGCGGTGCAGGCTGTGGCGCGAAAGAAAAACATTAATTGTTCTGTTCGTGGTACTACAATCAGTTTTGACAAAAAGCGTTACTCGGCTGATCAGATCAACAACCTCCCCCACGGACTGTCTATCAGCAATATAAAAACGATTGAAATACCTGTAGGCATTGCTTTCCAGGGAAGATATTCCCCCTTTTCGAATCTATTCGAAATGCAGGTCAAATTCAATGGGAACGTTCACCCGTCTTCTGAGCACTGCTCCCAATATGAGTTTGCTAAAGCTGTGGGTGCGGGAAAAATAGCGGAAAGAATTCTCCACACGAGTGCGCCTGAAGATGTTCTGACGTTGACAAGGGAACTGAAGCCGACAAAGGTATGGTTAGAAGCCAGAGATGTAGTCATGAGAAATGTTATAACCACCAAGTTCGAGCAAAATGATGATCTTCGTCAAAAACTGATCACTACAAAAGATAAACGGCTGTTTGAGGCCACCAAGAACGAGTACTGGGGCTGTGGGTATCACTTGGGCGAAATAAATCTACTCACTGACGAATCAGTGAAGGGAAATAAATTGGGTTTCCTGTTAGCCCAGCTCCGTACCTCTCTAGCTGGAAAATAAGCCTCACAGAACCTAAGATCAAGACTCAAATAGACTTGACCTTGCTAGTATTCACATGTCTATGTGTCCGAAATTTACATGAATCTCTGTACTGTATATTTAAACAAAAAAAAGTTCTGAAGACCAAGAATCAAGACTCAAATATCCTTGACCTTGTTGAAAATTCACATGCCAGTGTATTCAAAATTTACCTAAAATTGTATTGTATTTCTAAGGCTAAGAATTGTTCTATCACATTATAGAATGAGTTACCCGACAAAACTAGAGGCAGATATTCAAAGGTTGGAAAAAGCTCTGATTCATACGTGGACCCCCCTACCCAATAATGTAGTTTTGGGGGATTTGCGAGCAAAAAATCTGTACGAAGTAATTTCTGGGAAAAATACACAATCTCAGAGATTCAACATCTACTGTTTCCCTGGTGCTAAATTGCAGGACCTCATAGTTCTGGCAAATAATCATCTAAATCATTGTCCAAAAGCTACAGTGTATATTTTTGGAGGGATTTGCAATGTTACCACAAAATGTGTAACACCATCCAAAAGGAAATCGCATGAAATTGAAATGTTGTGGGCATCCTCTTCTGATTTGTGCAACCATCTACAAGCTTATGCTCGTGCCGGATATGACTGGATCTGTCAAAATCACCCTAATGCACGAGTTGTGATTTGTCCCCTGGTAGGGGCTGACCTTAAAAGGTATGTCACCGAGTTCCATACTGAAGATGTTAATTTCACCGAGGAATTAAAACAAAAACTTGAAGCTCAACAAAATATTGTCACGAATGCAGTTGTCAACTACAACAAGATGCTTATCTCCCTAAATGCCCAACAAGAAACAAAATTCCCATGGTTACCAGGTGCACAAATGGCAAAAGGGCAAACTAAAGCACTACTACAAACTCCTCCAGGATGGGATTCACCCAAATCCAAAGCTACTTGATCTATGGGAAAATGACTTTCTAGCACCCTTTAACAAAAACCTCAAAGCTGGTAAAACAATCTGGTAAATCTCTAGTACCCTGCACAAACTCACTAGCTTTCTGTTACTTATGGCGAGCTAAAGGTTTACTCAGGGTCCTCATTCTGTAGTATTTTTCATCAATTCTTCTAAATTTGTAGTCTAAAAGAGAGAAATTTTTTCTGAACAATTTTGACCTAATGCCTGGCCATGGCCAAAGCTATATGCCGTTACTTATGGTTTATAACTCCCTGACTTTCACCAGAGCTAATACAAAATTATGTTAGTGCTAAGATTATCGACTAGGACGGTAATGGGCTGCCCCCTGCCAAGCTCCGGTAGGAATTTCCATCTTGTTTTTTCTGACAAAAATGGTCGAAATGACCAATATTTTTGTTAAGTTTTATTTTTCATTCTTAAACGCACACCTTTTTGTTGTGTGCTTGTTGTTCTTGTTCTTGTTGTTAAATCAGGAAAAAACTGTAACTATGTTATGACAAATAGAATAAGTTTTTCTCGCATGATATTCATGGACGGGGATGTCACTTTATAGTGCCAAAATGACTGCCCTATACGACGGTGGAGTTGTATCTAGACTTAAAGGCCTTAAAATTGTCCACACAAATATTCGTAGCATTAAGGCAAATTATGAACCATTGGCTGTTGAGGCCCAGACAAATAATTGGGATGTTATTTGTGTGTCAGAAGCCTGGCATAATGAGTATGATGTGGAGAAATCCTACCTGTTAAATACCTTCAAAAAATGTAGAGTAGATGATGATAAAAAAACCAAAGTCTGGCGGTGGCCTGTGTATTTTTATAAAAAGGGAAATTGCTCATGATATTAGTAATTATTCTGCTTTAAACTTGAGTACCAAAGATGTTGAATTACAGGTCATTGTACTAGAGAGACCTCACACGAGGAAGCTGGCTATACTGAACGTATATAGGCCTAATCATGGTGACACAACAATATTTACAAATGCACTGGTTGATGCTGTCTCTACCCTCAGGGACGATAACATTCAAGACATCTTCTTGATGGGTGATTGAAATATAAATGTTCTTGAGAGCCAGAAACCTGAGGTGATTATGCTAATTACTGAGATGCAACAGCTGGGCCTTAAACTCATTAAGGATGTGACAAGGTACTCAGATCGGGGGTCTGCTATTGACCTAATTTTTTCCTCTGTAAATGATGTTGCGTTAAGTGGTGTACTCCAGAATGCATTGAGTGATCACCAGATAATTTTTGTGGTTAAAAAGTCGCCAAAAGTGAAAACAAAGGCTACTCACCTTAAAGGACGTTCCTATAGAAATTATTCGTATTTAAGACTCAAGGTTTTCTTACAAAATTATGATTGGACTGAATTCAGTAAGCTCCGTCTCTTCAAAGTTAGAGAATCAAAAGAGCCCTGGATTAATGCTAACATTCTAGAAAACATCAGAGATAAAAATATCCTACTCGCTAGAGCCAAGAGAACGGGTGATCATGATGATTGGGTTAGGGCGAGAAGGGCTCGCAATGACTCTACGAAGATGATATGACTAGCTAGGCAAAACTATACTATACTATACTATATCTGAACTAGAGAAACATAAAAATGATAATAAAAAACTTTGGTACACGAACCAGAAAATCCTACCTGGTACAGAGGATAGGCAGGATGGTGATTATATTAGAATTAAAAATGATCAAGGGAAACAAATAGATAGTACTGAAGTCCCTGACCACATCAATGATTATTTTACTAATATAGGCACAAATCTAGCAGGTGACATGTATATGCCATGGAGGCCCTATAATGAATGTGTTGAGACCCTCTTTGATTCTGTGGTTACTTCCCCAGAAGAAATTATGAAGGTTCTAAGGAAAGTTAGCGCAAATAAGCAGTCCATGCTGCATGACATTTCGTCCAGAGTGTTTGTTGACTCAGTAAGAGCCATTCCTTACATATATGCGGAGTTGTTTAATTGTATTTTTGCCACAACCCTTATACCGGAGGTATGGAAAATTGCTACGGTGGTACCAATACCGAAGGGAGGTGATCCTTATCAGGCCAATAACCTGAGGCCTATTTTGCTTTTACCAATTCCCCATAAACTTATGGACAAAATAATGTATAGTCATCTGATAGAATATATTAATGTCAATAAAATCCTGACTGACAGTCAATTTGGTTTTAGGAAAGCTATGTCTACAATAGATGCAATATCAAAATTCACAGATAGTGTTTTATCTCACAAAAATGTAGGCAGGAGTACTTTAGCTGTTTTTGTGGATTTACGGAAGGTATTCGATACTGTAAATCACGAAATTCTCCTAAAAAAACTGGCCTTGTATGGGTTTGCCGGTAGCTGTCAACATTGGTTTGAAAATTATCTGAGTTTAAGAAAACAAAGAGTTAAAGTGAACAACCTGATATCTGCAATGAAAGACATCAAACATGGTGTGCCACAAGGATCAATACTTGGGCCTTTATTGTTCCTCTTATATGTTAATGATCTGTTAAAAGTTATGAAAAGTAATAAGGTGATTCTCTTTGCTGACGATACAGTGATATACAGACATGGTAATAACGAAAAATTGTTGTACAGTGATGTGGATATGTTTTTTACCTGGTGCACGCAAAACAAACTTAGCATAAACATAGGTAAGACGAAACATATGTGTTTTACGGCAAAGAAAAGGGTAAAGATGGAAGACGAAGATAAACTTTTTATTAACAATAACGAAATAGCACAAGTACACTCATACAAATATCTAGGTTTTATTCTTGACAGGAACTTGGACTTTAGACATCAATTTGCTACATTGCGAAGAAACATATCTTTTAGATTGTATCAACTTTCTAAGATGAGAAATTATCTAACTAAAAAAGCTGCTCTTTCCATCTATACCACTGCCATCTTGCCATATTTCGACTATGGGGATGTACTTTATGATAATGCACCTGCAAAAGAGATTCTCTTCAGATTTTACAAAATTGTGCCTTACGGATCTGCCTTAGAGCGAACCCATACATCTCCATAAGAAATTTGCATAGACTAGCTGAGGTGCCACTGCTCAAGGATAGGACAGAGGCTCATCTCTTGAACTACATGTACAAAAATTCAAGATTATCTCAGCATATACCCCTATTTCCTAGAAACACCAGACTTTTTGATGCACTGGTAATTCATGTTGATCGACCAAATGGTGCAGCATATATGAGATCTGTTACTTATCATGGTGGTAAGAAATGGAACACTCTGACGCCCATGCTTAGAAACACTGAAACTTTTGTGATGTTCAAGGCCCTCACTAAGGCAAATATGAGAGCCAAAATTTGGCAAGTCTAGTCTAACTTCAGCAACCTCATTCTGTATTACCTGAGATTCCCATATATGGAAAGTGATATTCTCTTATCTACTGTTATATTTCATGTATGCTAGTATATACATTGTTTTCCTGGTTGACCTTTTTTCTTTTCTTTTCTTTTTCTGCTTAAAGCATGATGTCAAATATCTAAGCTCGGAATTTTATGGCTTGGCCATTAAAACCAGCCTCACAACTAGGCTGAGGCCTTCTGCCACTTTCTTGGGTTTAATTGTCAAAGCAAGTGAACTGGCAAACATGTGTGTATTACTTATTGACTCAAGAAAGAAATTAAATAAAAAAAATTAAAAAACACTGCACTGCTCCAGCAATGCAAAACCCGGTAATCAAGGGGAGCAGTGTGATGCCATGTCAGGATTTGCACGGGAACTGTGAAAGCTTGTCAAATAAGCATGGAATACTGCGGCTAACTGTACAATGAAGGTGAATAAAGATAAGCCTTAATGTTAGGAATGTGTATAGGACACCCTGGGGCTAGGAGACCAAGTCAGCCGGCCGGCTAAAAATCCAATGAATAAGTATACTGTCGGCAACAGAAATTACAGCCGACGCTCCGAATACACCAAATATGCAAATTAGGTTGGGTCAGCCCTCAAGAAATGATGGTCGGCCAGCTGGCATGTTTGGAGGATCAGCAAAACAATGGCATTTAAGGCCAGCCGGCGGTCGGCAATGACAACAGACCAGGCGACAGGGTTTTGGAGACCCCCAATTTTGGCTGGTAACTGTCGCTGAAGACAACAATTCCACCACAATGCCATCGGCCGCTGCTAGCTTAGGCTTGGTGGATCTGCCCCTTAAGAAAGCGAATGATCTTGGGGTGTAATAGGTTACTGGTTCAGTATTACGTTGATAAAATCCTATAACCTTTATCAAGCTGCAGGACGTACTCTATGTTAATAACCTTTTCTCGATGGTGTTGAGTTGGTTCTACACGAGCCTTTGGAAGGAAGATAATGGATGCGCGACGCCATCGCATAGTGACAGCGCGCATTTCTCGCCGCCGACGTTTATAAACATACCCAGACAACCCACCCATACTGGATTAGGTCTATCTGAAACACAAGCTGGTCTATTGCTTAGGCAGACAGAAGTGTCATTATAGCTGTGCTGTATAGTTTTTGTTATTTTTTTTAGACTGATAGCTAAACTGAGTTCGTGCAATAGCATACATATTTAAGCACCACCAGTGGTCCCGCTTGACATGGCAGGACTATTGTTAACGACCAGAAGAATCATTCAAAGCTCAGAGATTTTCAATATAGAATGATGCTGTATTGGTGTATGGCGTGTGGGTGGATGTCAAGCTATGATGAGTACGTGCTGATGTTCGGAAACTTCAGTTTCGCTGCATAAATATATAAGTATCACAGACTGCACCTCTTTAACTGCATGATCTTATTTAATTATATTCAGGCCGGAGTAGATAAGTGACAGTAACATCTAATAGGACACATCTACGTTTGGAATTACATGATCCTTCATCATATCAATCAATTATATCAGTACCCAAATATGAAGGAAGAGGTATGTTTATAGGTATGTTTATAGGTGTTAATATTGTGACATCACCGTATATATCATATTTATTTTCGAATAAAGTTGTGTTTAGGATTTCAAATGTGCAATGCAGGGTTACGGATTTTCATGACCCAGACACATAAATATGGAGCCCGGGAAGTCTGATACAAAAACATGACGAGACTCAACAACTGTTATGACGGTGACACAGATTTGGCAGCTGGCACACCACAGTGAAACGCTTGACAGGACTCCTGTGGTCAGTTTTCTTGTATGCACTGCATCTGTGGAGGAACGGACACGAATTGGCGATAACCAGATTATCATTTTGTGATTTTTTATTATCTCCCAGCCGGCGCCACGAGTCAGCATTTAATTGATTCAACTAAAGGTCACTTTCCCAGGTTGGATGGAAAGATCGATGTGATTGCAGTCACCCAGACCGACTCTATGATATCCGTATTAAGCATGGTTACAAACCAGACATGAGAGGCTCTAGGATGGGGTGGTGCCCCCTCTACCTCCCTTCCACACCCTTCCTGTTCCAGTGGGGTGCTCCAGTCCTGTATAGATGACAGGCACAATGAATGCGAGTTGTTCGTGACCAGCATGCTGATTCAACGTGCCCGCTCTATAACGTATGCAAGTTGATGAAGTCAAGTGGCTAAGTCAATACTGAGCTACCTCATGATGACGCACTGTAAGGGTTGCTCGACTGAGTTGCTCAGTGTCGGGTTCTCAAGCAATCTGGGTGATCTGCTAACGCACGGGTCACCATATTGAGCAGTTCCCATTCGCACAATCATACCATAACACAGATATACAGCAGTGGTTGCACTTCTCTTCCAGTTTCTATATTACCTAGTAGGTGACTGGAATGACGGTTTTCAATGGATTGTAAGCCCCGTAATTGGAGATTTAGTCTGAAGGCGGCTCAAGGAATGAGGTTTGAGGGGAAAGCTGACTTCCTCAGCTGTTCAGCTGTTTTGATCAGCTGTTTTGTAATGATAGACCTTTACCAGGAAAGAGGCGTGGGAGGAGCTGATGGAGGGGTAGCTATATTGCTGATTCAGAGGGGAACTGTTTGCTCAATAGTCGAGGAAGCCGCCACATCTAGATTTAGGGAAACTGATTCTTTGCTCTAAATTAGCTTGTGATGAGTGGCTCAATGTGAGGTGCTTCTAGAGAAAGTATTCCAATACTTTTATTGTGGAATCGTGCTTGAGATCATTCAAAGAGAGCATATAGGGTTGTCTTGACATGGATGCATTAATGAAGTTACTGTGTTATGTTCAAGATGCTCAGAATTGGGGAGCTAGATACGACTATATTTACACTTGTGTATAATGCCAGTAGCGGAAAGTGGGATTGCATTGGACACTTTCAAAGTCCAGGCGACATACGCTGCTGTACCCCCCACATCTACTATCAGGAAGCATATTAGTCTGTATACGTGCCAGTACAGCTTATACATAGACAAAAGTCAATTGCTTTGTTGACAGACCACAAACCACAAGAGGCTGACGCGTAGTTATACTCGAAGTCAACCATGAGTGATTAACAGAGCCGCCTGTCTACAAAACCATCGTTTGTTCTATTATTATGCTCATTCCTGAATTCAGGAATTGGCTACAGGGCATATCATTTGGGACTATTTATATGCTCTTAAAACATAGACATAGCGTTGTAAATACAAACAAATAGGCTAGATATCTGGTTAAAGAGTATTTTTCGCATACAGTGGTTCTGTATGCAATGGGTTTGAAATACGTATACAGTGGGTATGGTATCTGACAGTTTTAAGATAATGGGTAGTGGTTTACTTATTCCCTATACATTTTCAATGGGGATTTTGTATGCAACGGATATTAAATACATATATAGCGCGCCATGCTAGTTCGTATGATGTAATCCATGTAATAAGGGTATGAACATGCAGATGTCCTGTATAGCAGACCGTATAATGTGAGGGTATGTTGATGGTATCAGCCAACCCCACAGTCCTTCTCAATATGCTTACAGGCCAAGGTATAAAACACGAGGATGTCATTGTGCTAATTATGAATAGCTAAACAGATCATTGGCATTATTACAACAATATTACATTGAAATTGAAGATGGTTAGATTGGCAAATGTGAATACAAAAACAGACAAGAAGATTATGAAATGGCCCTTGTAAGCTCAAGTTAGAATTATAGAGTGGATGGGGTACATATTTTCACTGATACCACAAGAAGGCCTGAAGAACGTGAGCAGAGAATTCTAGTAAGACTATCGCTGTAAACCGACAGGCAGTGTTGGTGCATAGTAATATGATGACAGCTTAGTCAAGGTGTCATCGTGGATATCATTAGCGCTACGGCGTTAAACCGAATTCTACAATTAGGCTCGATTACCTGTATAGGATATGATGATACAGTAGCCAGTACATATTTTGGCTATGTACACCTTTTCGATATGGCACGCATAACTTATGCTGTTTGCTAGTAACCAACTTTAAAATGACAAAGGAAAATACATTGCTCTAAATGAACTATTAGAAACTGCTTATCTTATATATATATTCTTTTCCCTGAATCCCAAATATCGGCTGCACCGCCTAGTATAAGTCGCTCTCGTCCATACTATATCCGGTGAGACATTGTTTCGGAAGAGAAGCTACTCAAAGCTGCTCGTTGGAGCTGCTCGGGCCGCTCCTATTCCCGGGTCAGCACGTATCCTAGAGCGACCAGAGCCTCTGCTGATGCAGAGATTTTTGTCATCCCTATGTGTTCATAATGCCCAAGTTGTCGTGGCAGCACTATTAGTCAAGCTGGGGTGGGTCGACTGGATGAAGGGCGTAGTGAAGGGGCGGGGGAGTGTGAGAAGGGCTGACGCTGATAAATCACCGTGGGAAACCAATAAGAAGTGATGGCATGTGTACACGGAGCACACATACGCGCACACATCACGCCCGCTCGCTGGAGTGGCCAGCGTAACCGTGGAGGACGTCACGTGGACCGATAACGCGCGGCTCACCTCCAGGACCACGCGTGCTAATTGCGGCACGTATGCCGAGAGATGCCGCATGCTGACCCGCTGTCCGCCGGCCTGCCGTCTGGCAATATCTGCCAGGCTCTTCTGTCTGAAAACTACTGCCAGCCTCCTGATCGCTGTCCAGACATCTGTCCATCTCACTATACCCACCAGTCTCCCTGACTTTTGCATCTGTCTGAATGATGCCCCGTCTGTCCATGACGTACTGCCAATTACCTGCCAATACGTTGATTTCCTGTCCATCGCCTGCCTGTCACTATGCCCGTCTTCTGTCCACCTATTACTCACCTCTTGGAAACCACCGACCAACCTATTGTACATATCCTACCCACCAGTAGCCCCCCACCCCTTGACTACCGCCTGCCTATTTCGTGCCTACCTGCCCACCATCAGTCTGCCTACTGCCCACCTACTTTTCATCTATCAGCCTACCCACCTACTGCCTACCTCTTATACATTGCCTGCCTGCCTCCTGCACAACGCCCGTCCAGGCACGCCGGCTGCCGCTTCGCCACCGGCGACAACCCGCGGACTGTCCTCTCTTCAGCAGGCGTCCCCAAGCTAAATGCTGACTCAGCACTATTACCAGCACCAGCAAGCTCGCGCATAGCATCACCACCACCTCCACCACCAACAGCAATACGGGTGTCGTCACCGCCGCATCGAGCCCTAGATTCAGGTTTTGTTGACATTTGGCTTCGCACGGGAAGACGTAGCCTACATCGTAAAGCGATAAGACAGACACTTAGAAAGGTTAAAGAGGCAAGCAGCTCTCCCTTTTTGCTGCATAGACACCATTCCTTAGATCATTTCTTACGCACTTCCAGGAAATAAACTGTATCGATCGATTAATCAATGATTTTCTTTACGTCTAATGGTATCTGGTTTAGTCTGGGAAGTATGGTACTGCTGATGAAAGAAGGTTGATTATTTTCTTAACTCAAATAAGATCAAAGGCGGGGAATCTGGAGGCGAAATAGCCTTTTCACTGCTAGAACCTAAATTTGAAAGCTGTCAGAAGCCTTCTGAGCAGGTAATAATCTTGTCTTGTTAATTGACATGAGCAGCAGTTAGCTCTTTATTATCTTAATTAAGAAGATAAAAGCTCCGTAGTCGACAAACAACATTTACAGAGGGACACACCAAAAAGGAAATAGAATTTTTTCAAAAAGGTGTATTTCATTAGGCTTCGCCTGTATAGAAGGAAGAACCTCTTTCCGCAAATAACTTAAGCATTTGCTCAGTATACATAGGTGTATATAGTATATAGAAAACTTCGCTGGTGGGAATTTTTCAGGTTTGCAAATGATGTCAGTAATAGTGCCCGGTCTTTTCGCTTGAACATTCTGTATGGCCTTTGGTAAGCATGAACATCTCGTTTCTTTATCCTACCCCTAATAAAAAACTCCATAGGCTTAACATTGGGTCACTGTATTCGGTCTGGAGTTCAGAAAAATGAAAAATATTGCTCTAGTGGGATACACTTGAGAAATGACGTCATTTGTTAATGTAGAAGTAATTTAGACGGGCGGGGTAGGATAAAGTCTAAACCAAACTTGAGTTAGTTGTGTTATTGTTCATCGCACTCCGGCAAGATCGCGTATTACTGCTCTCAGCTTCGCTTCGCGCAGTAATACGCGATCTTGCCATCGTGCGATAAACAACAACATGACTAACTCTTGTTTGGTTTCTCCATATTATCCCTCTTCCGCTCCTCTTCCTTGCAGTGAGCCACTCGTATGTTTATCTATAGAATTCTATTGAAAACGGCTAAATATTATTCAAGTAGTATAGTTTTAGTATCCATCACAAAGTCTAATGGCAAAGCTGTTGTTCTGTGGTTAGGCAATTCTAGGGCCACATAAATATATTTTTTGTTTATATGCATGATGACAGCGACGTTCAAGAAAAGCGATCCATTATAGTGGTTAAATAAAAACACACGAGGTCTGAAAATAAATGGTTTTTGAGTAGACCTGGCATGCAAGAACAGATAGACAATTTTATGTCAGTGCAGAGGTATGAAGCTTGACAGTAAGCAGTATAATTTTTTTTTTTTTTTTTTTAAATCTTTATTGGGTATCTATCAAGTACAGTTTCCTCCTTCGTTTACATTTTCATATATCATCCACCCAACATAGAGGTTTTGGGGTACTATATCAGCAGATAATCCTCCCGTTAGCTTATCCCATTAGGCGTTCTATAACGGTGATATTAATGTGCTGAGCTCTCCAACACCATTTAAAGATTTCCCGAAAGGACGATGAACCCCTTCTAGTCAGTTGGTCTGGTGGTACCATTATCAACATGGGATGGTCAAGAGGGATATACCAAGTTGTGTATGATAATACATGCAGTAGTGCAATAAGATTATGGTAATATGAAATTGGCTTTACAGTTAATTTTTGGATTTCTTCAAAACAATTTCTTGGATCTTATCAAATTAGATAGGCAACGATTCATATTCTAATCGTTTGATTTTGCACTTTCATATAATTCCTCAACGTGATAATCCCACCTGTTATTTTCCCAATTACTGTTCGTAGTTCTTTATTTATCATAGCTTGAAGTTTTATCCTTTTCCCTTCTTACATTAAACGGTAAACTACTTTCTTTTCTCATTCAGTAGATAACTGACCTTTCTTAATCTGATTTTTCATAGTGTAGATTGCTGTCAATTAGCACCCCTCAATATATATATATATATATATATGTTTGAAGTTATGTGTTGCCCTATTATACCGTACATTTTCTAAAGTAAGGGCAAGACCATGTTCCATCCAATGAACACCAGATGACTACCATATATTTATTTGTATTGGGATGGGATCATTTCCCCATACGGTACACGTGTTGCATAAATTTTAAGATTAATTTTGATTTGACACTCTACCCAGAAAGGGTTTTGAAATCTTTCTTATGAACGAAAACTATTTACAGAAACAATTTTCATACTTGCTGCTTTGTATCCCGTCCTATTTCACATATTCGCCTCTGTATGGTGACTATAGCATTACCTCGGGAGTATACTGCAGTTTTGATAGAAGATAATGCCAAATGGAGTGACAATCATGGAACAAATTTAGGTGCAAAAACGGTCACGTTCGGGGCTCCTACTAATTCCCAAAAGTCGTTCCACAGTGCTATATCAATCATTTAAATTGCCAATCCTAAGTCTTTCCGTGTAATATTGAACATCGAATTGAATGGCACAATTGGTGAGAATAGATTTCAAAGCCGGTTCCCGATTTCATCAATAGATAATTTTTTTACATTATTTTCTACAAAGAATCAGTATAGGGAGGCTCCAAGCAGTCTCAGGCTTCTGGTAGGTGGTGGATACTGCCCTCTGGTGTGAAGGTGGCAAAGCATTTGTCAAAATTTCTTAATTGTCTTTATTTTGGACAGGAACAACGACAAAGTGTTAAAAAATCATTGGGGTTGAGGCCACTACCCCTTTCTATATCCTCACTGCCAAAAGATCCCTATTCTCGAAAATCTTTATCTCCTAGTCTCAGAATAGCCTTTCTTAATCAATGATATTCTTTGCATAATATTAGCCGCTGATTGTCAGTGATTTAAATCCACTTCATTACGGGCCACGGATTTGTAAATACCCCTTGAATTTCGGAACAGGTCGTGTAAGTTCTAGGAACAGGTCATGGACCTCCTGGTGTGGTTAGGGTGGGTAATTGTGGGGGTGATTATACAGTCCCCTGATTACCCCTGTCTGTGATTGACTGCTCGGTGCCCGGCACGGAACCTGAACACGCCGCCTTCCGGTCTCCTGGGGCACCCTCTGGCTGATTGGGCCTCTAGTCTGTTTGTGCTGCTTAAAAATTAATGCCCAAATGAAGCATGAAGAATTTACAATTGGCCATCCGTGCAAGTAAATACAGACCACCCCTTTTAAGCGGCGAATGCACGATGGGCCGCTGCGCCGCCGCGTGCAGTATGAGGTGAGAAATGGGTTTGGCAGTACTAATCTTGTAATGGTTAATATTGACTGGGAACTGGCCTAGGCACACACATTGTCAAGTATTTTAATTATTGCGAGGACTCGCTTTTTCGTTGTCGCGAGGTGCGGGAGAAATAGAGACCAAAAGACAAGAAAAAACAAAGCCAGTTGATTCACCATGCGACTGAGTTGGAGGGGAATTGAGATGGTAGCCACAAAGCCTAGTTATTAATCGGTCATAAAAATAGAATGACTTAATCAAAGGTCGACCATATCGGGGCGTCGTTCGGAGGAGAAGAAAGCTAGGCTATTTATAGATTTTGTGTGTCATTAGAGATGGCAATGCTAGGTGATGGGTAGTAATGGAGGCCACTTATCACATGTGTTAGCTGTGAGCTTTTTCAGGTTCGCCTCTGTACACAGACGGATTTCCTGTCTAAAACTACGCAGCTCGAAGCCGCCCCAAACTTTGGAGACGCCACGTCCGAGATGTTTCCGGCGAAATCAGACGGAAACCTGTGGAAAATGACCTATACTCTACGTCTTAAGTTAATCTGACCCCTCAAATATGATGTTGTGCCCGTATGCAGTACTGATAACAACATCAATTGGAATATGACTCTTCTTCAGTCTCTTTCCATCCCAGCTGTGTCAAGTCTATCGTCTTCTTTAATCTTGTGGCTATCTCTGTTGGGTATTTTTAATGGGCATCATGCAAGCCCTCATTTTTGTCATGCCCGGAGTATTGAGCGTAGATAGATATCCATGCAAAAACATATCCACATGTACACATATAGATTTTGACCTACACACACCAAACGACATATGAATATACTTACATCCACATCCATATGGAGACAATCACATACAATCACGTACATATCCGTGGCACACACACACACATACACAGAGATGAAATCACTCATACACATGTTTATATGCACACTAACAGATGCAACCCAGACACAGAAACATACAAACACACAACACATACTCGTATACATGATCACAGGACCAACCCGCGCATTTGCCGCCGACCAAGACGAGGCTGGGCCCTGGATGGAGCTCCTCCGAGAGCAGCTCGCAGACGGGGGCGTGCGGCATGGCAATTCACCATGGCAGCCACAGAAAATAGTATGGTGGGCGTCTAAAACACCTGAAGATTAGACGAGCTTGCTGACTGGTCCCCCCTCCCTTCACCTACCATAGCCCACTGGCCGTCGCTCCACAGCCCACCGTTCAGTATTTCTTATGCTTCCCTCAGCGGTGAGGCAATGTGGTCGACTTTGGTGGCATAACGATGTCATTAGAATTCCATTATTTGTGAGGGAGCCCATGCTTCAGCGCTGACTGCATAATTCAGATTTATCTCGATTGGATACCATAGTATCGGCCTAGTATCCCGAGAGTCCCTACTATGCGCACATATAGAGCTGGATTGAAACGATAAGGAAATGGGCAATCGATAAGTGAGTTATGCTGAATCAATTGGAAACTTTAAAAGATTTGTTTGCTTTAACAATGCTTCGAAGACATCCCTTGCCTACGCATGTTGGAAAAAATAACAATGTTATTTTGTTGGATATGTATAAAGTTTACATCATACCCCGATTTGTTTGAACGACCTAGCTCGGAAGTATCCGGCCTATCTGTGCAAGACATGGCGCATGCGCAGACGCCCGCTAACTGATGGATCTGGTCGTGGAAACGCGACCATCGATCTTATGGGCCGCGTGAGCCCAAATTTTATTGGAGGGTTTTGAAGCAGAATACATAGTTGGTTAAATTGGTTGCAGTGGGAAAAGCTCTGCCATGCCCGGCCTAAGCGAGTAGGCGGAGAGGCTGGGAGGAGGAGGGGGTGGTGTGGTAGTGACGGGGATAGACCGGAGGGCGGCGTCAAGTCATCAATATTTCACAGCTGGTATTCGCCGCGATCAGCAGCGCTCATGAAGAATAAGACGACGTTTGTAGCGTCCTCTTACCCCACTGACAACAGCGCCAGGACGGCCGCCAAGCTCGGACAAGAATGTCTCTGATAACATTTATCACATAGACAGCTTGAGGGATTTTTATACTTCAATAGCTTTATTTCCACCATCACCCAATCTTACACTTACCACCCCCGCAACGCCAATCTCATTTCATCTTGAGGTCCCTTTAACTGAGGTGCTTTCAACCATCCCTCCATGCCGCACATCAACGGCTATCTAGAGGTGTACGAGGGTTGATTGCAGTTAGAAATGATAGAGTTCTCAACGGGCTTAAATTATTAGTAGGTAATCCGTGCTAATTTGATGGCCTAATCCGTGGCCCTTTTCCCATGACAGGTAGGAGTGACAATGGCCTTGGTCCATCTGAGGGATGAGTTGCTCATAGCTGGGGTCTCTAAAGGGATGCACGGCCTCTTCACTCAGAGCTGCTCCTTCTCCGGAGAGTCATAAAGACGTGCAGCGTCCCTACCCTTTACACCACCATAAAGTACTCAATAAATTCACCTGTGTGCAATAATGTCGGCTAGTCGGGGTAAATGGAACTAAAGGGGTGTGGGAGATGTGGGAGAGGGGGATAGCAAGACGAGATTAGAGTGGGGGGGGGGGGGGGGGGTTAGAGAGTAGGATGAAAGAGGGTGAGGTGGGCCGAGAGACAAGCACACATCAACAGGGACACACATATCGAGTAGAATGGGTTTGTGTTGGGTTTAATTGTGTTTTTCTCCGCCAACATCGAAAAGGGTGAAATCAAATTTATAAGACACGAATGACAATGCAAAGCATAAACGGTCGGCACTTGGAACTCTGGATCCCGGACTCACTGCTATGCGCGTGTGTGGGTATAAAAATATAAACAGTGCGAGGAAAAATGCGGGGAAATACAGTGAGAGGGCATATGAAAAAGTAGAAACAGAAAGGCAAGGGGAGTACATGTTGGATATAGACAGAAAAACATGGAGAAGACTCAAGTGAGGAAGACAGTTCCCAGTAGCGGAAGGAGAGAACGGGAAAAGGAGAGACATATAACGAAAGTTAAAGACACGGGTAAAGAGACGCCGAATGAAGGAGCGAGAAGAAGGGAGTACATAATGGTATAGAATAGAAACAGCGACAGCTCCGCCAACTCACACCCCGGCCACAAAGACAGAGATCAGCAAGGGGAGAGGCACATGGGCAGATGAGAATATTGAGGCTCTGTAGGTTGTATGGACCAGGGTGACGGGATGTCTTAAGAGGTGTGTCCTATTTGACCTGTATTTCGGCACCAGTGTCCCACATCGATTTCCAAGCCTGACCTCTAGTTTCCCTGCTCCCTCACTCTCTCTCTCTCTCTCTCCTCCTGGGTGCACTAACAGATCAAGCATTAAACATGTTGCCTCCAGGGGACCCTCCAGAGGAGTTGCCGGGGTTGTCGGGGTTACCCTGGTCCCGGACGGGCGGTCGACCCTGCCAACTCCTCCTTGATCTGGGGATTATGGGGTAATCTCGAATCATTGCCGTTCCGGATCAGGGGTGAGCTAAGCTATCAGTCCGTATCCACGGGGACAGTGAGTAGGCTTGGGTTAGGCCAAAGGACGCAGCCTAAGGATGGATGGACTAGAGTCGGACTATAAGTGCGGGGATTGTGGCGGGCACGCTGCTGAGAGGAGCGCAGAAATAAGGGGCTATTGCCATGTAATTATACTGATGCCGCCGGCGAGTCCCCTCCCCCCATGCAGGGGGTTATTGCGAACTGCTCGGTTCGACGGTCTAGGCAGACCAACGAGGTCTAGAAAGCTCACCTTTATCACGAACTATCTACTACTATACCGTCATTTAGACTGTATGTATGGTCGGTTTTTTATGCTCCCAGTATGAGATCATTCGACGTTATTTTCAAGGAAACTGTAGTATTGATTAGATGTACATGTATATTTGATATCTGACAGTTTCTATACATTACGTAGATGAAGAATTCCCCTTTGATATGCTCTTTGAATATAGTTGAGCTATTGTTAAGCTTTATAAATCTGTTGATGATTAGTCTTTGAGAGTATGGAAAGTTTTGGAAACTTGATATCGATAGTACATGTATTGTTAACACAGTTTTGAGGGCAAATTGCTAATATTTTGGTCACTCTATCAAGATTTGAACAGAAAACTGCTGACCACCTCTCTGCCGGACGTACAACAAAAGTCAATATCTGGCGAAGGCGTCCTCTTCTTGATGCCCGGGAATGGCAGTGGGGAGTGCCGGCGGGCGGGCAGTACCGCATACCGCCGTATACTGTAGATACCCTCAGATAAAATCCATCACTCCCGGCCCCGGGATAACGGTACGCCACCACGGCCACACAGTGGAACAAGTAGGGCCTGCAATACGTAGTATGACAATGAGACCAGGACGAGATATCAGGACGGGGGACCCGGGGATGTAGATAGTATACTAGGGTAACTAGAGCAGAATATAAATCGTAGGAAGATATTATACCAAGGGGACTACCGGTAGATTGTCGATTGGAGAGGGGGCATGTCAGAAAGTGATGCCGAGAAGGTCTTTCATCTAGTCAGCATCTGAGGTATACAAGTTGATTTCACTTTCGATGAGGCATAGTTGATAATACTATCGGGGTCGAGGATGGAGACATTGCAATTCTTTTGGTCTAAGTAAGGTGTCAGGAAACAGCTTCCAAGGGTAGTCTCTTTTCGGAGTCGCTCCTACATTCTCAGCTTAGCAATTGCCTAGCCATCAACTTGGGCATATTGCGGTGATATTCAGTTATACGGCCATATACTTTGGCTGAATATTCATATCATTTTAGGTCATATCGTTTTAGCACCTTCCCTGTGTTTTCACCATATATCAGAAAAGATGTCAGTGGTGGAACACCCCCGCTATACTAAGAAATGGGAAGAGTGGATTTGGCAAGATTAATGTTATCGGGAATTGATGCATTTTATTACATCATAAATTGTAGATAAAAGTTTAGTAACCAAATCAATATTGATAAAAATTTAATGATAAATTAGAATGGGTTAGATATAAAACAACATACTAATGTTACGTAGGATGGGCTGGTGGAAACGGTGTTTTATGTGTGTTATGAATGGTAGATGAAAGAGGAAGAGGGGAGCTTAGTTTGAGTAATTGGGATGTAATGTGACATGGCTCGATTATTCAATACAGCATAAGAATGCGTGCGCATACGCAAGGACAAGCTGTATATGGGCATAGTGGAGCTGATTTTGTCTGAGTAGGCAAAAAAAAAGAGTTGTGTTTCTGGTTACCAGACCCAAAAACCTAGATAGGGAGGGGGATTATTTTTTCTTTTTCATTCCATCAGTCAGCATCAACATTGAAGACATATAATTGTGTTAAACAGTCTTAGTTGCTAAATTCTGCCATTTTGGATATAGTTAACTGTAAACAGGGATGCAAGCTTTTCGACAAATGACAGAATTCTGACATTTTCTACATACTGACAACAATAGTATTTCACATTTATCTCTATATAATCAAGGACAATGACAATATATATACAGAGTAGTAGCCACTATGTTCCAAAAAAGTGTTATGAATGTACAGGGTTTTCAATTTCCAATGTTTTCTTCGGTCCCAACTTTCATCCCTGTATTAACATTCTTAACACCTTTGAGAATTAGAGGGGTGTGTTGAATAACCCATAGAAGATGATAGCAGTGCTGAACTCTTGTGCGAGGGACACTAGTAGGTGGGACCCTAGTCCTTGCTTGCTGCGGGACACTGAACAAGAATTTCTAATTCATAGGTGGCATCACATAGTGATATTTTGTTAACTAGATCTGTTATCTATAATCATAAATTAATCTGATGAAATAAAAAAAATGATGACCGATTATGATAAATAAATCATGTTATCTGACATGATACTTGATAATGGTTATCATTTTTCTATATTGATCTATTTTCTATGTTGATCAATGGTTTCCCATTTAATTACCAAAAACCTAATGATTTTCTGGATCATAAAAAAATGATGCCTCAAGGCATCTGCTGATCATCTGTACTGTATGGTATTGCATAAAGGCATCACCCGCTCAAATTCCCCATGTCAATTCTCTGAAATTGGCTCAAGACAGTTCCTTTCACCTCATCTATACTCTCATTGGATATTGATTCCAGATGGAAATGCTCAATGTGTGAACTTTTCACTTTCTTCCTTGTCAACCATTGAGTGTGTACATCATCTTTGAGCTCAGGTACACTTTAAATGAGCTTTGGGATAACTATAATCGAGCTGCACCTTTTAAGTGCAACATGTCTCAGAGCTTGCAAGGTCCTCAGGCAACATCTTGAAGGGTGAGGTTTAGATTTGACATGACCATTTCTGCTTGATTATATGAGTTTGTACTGACGCACATTCTAATCCTATGCATAGGTCAAGGTTCTTAATAATATAGATCATTAATAGTTAATGATCCATCACCTTAATAGAAAGACTTAATACATCTTGGGATTTAACACCTCAAAAACACCAAGAGTGTTTATGATGTGTTCATGATCTGAGGCTGCAGACAAGGAGCATGATGGCACTAGCAATTTCGTAGCTCTCCAGTGGAAGCTGCCATTTCTGGCTCTCCCATGTTTTTGTTTTTTTAAACAGCATATATAATCCTCAGATTTAGCACAGCATACCCCCTTAAGTATTCTAGTATTAGACTGAAACAGCATTTTAGAATTATAATCTCTCTAATATAGTGAGAAAATTTGTTGTTCTCTGTGAAAACGTTCTTTATAAGCTTTTTAGAGTCCATATTTTGCTGTATGTTTGTCCTTATGAATTTGTTTGTGTATTTTCCGTCAGAAATTGCATCTCATGAACCCTGTAGAGGCAAAAAAAATTCTAGGTAGGGTAAGATTTTGCGAGGTAGGGCGGTAACCAGAAATACACCTATCTTTTTTTGGCCATAAGAAATTTGAACAGCAGTTTGGTTTCGTCCCTTCTTCACCACGATACGTGTGTGTGTGATTATTTCTATTCAATGACAGACATGTATTTAACATGAGTTGGGCCTACGTTCACGCCATAAAAAGGGAGCGACTCCGAAACCTTGTCAGTCAGGTGTGGTAGCAGTGAGGGTTTGACAGGATGGAAAGCGAGTGTCTCTGTATTAACCCAGCGACTAAGGAACCTTGTCATCAAGCAGTGGGTATTGCATACGAAGGAAAGGGAGTGTGTATGTATCAACTGAATGACTAGAGAACCTTGCCAGCAAGTCATGTTAGCAGTTAGGGTTGGATAAGATAAATGCTAACGTGTATCATCTGAATGACTGGAGAACCGTGTCAGTAAAGGTAATAGCAGTGAGGGTATGCTTGGATGGAAGGATAGCATTTCAAAAATCTTTACTCGTCTGAAAGAAGCTGAGCCAACATGTTGCAGTGGGTCTTTATTCCAGTTTTCTTGGTACTTTACATAGTATCACTTGCATGAACCTGTTGACTGAGCGACATGGTAACTTCGTGAGCAAGGTGTGGTAGGAGTGACTCATTCATAGGATGGAAGATAGTATGTTTATACTAAACAGCATATTACTTACAATGTCAATAAAGACAATGATCCTTAACGGTATATATATATATATATATATATATATATATATATATATATATATATATATATATATATATATATATATATATTCATATATATATATATTCATATATATATATATATGCAGTACCATGTCACATAGGGAAGGCAGGATAGCAATTGATATTTCCCATAACCGGTGTTTATCATTCAGGCTTAGGATATATACTCCCTTTTCTGAAGGAAATGTAATGTTCAAGCAGTAGTATGTATATCAGATTACTGAAATCTGATGGATAAGTATTTCACAAATTAGTATTCTTCTAAATTCCGCATACTAGTAATTATAACGCCGTAACTGGAAATTTAGGCATACTTGGAAATACAGAATATTACCGATAGAATCATGGTGAACTACGGGTGGATGGGTGATGAAAAGTGGTAGGTGTATATCCGACATCGGTTGAGGTAAAAAGGAGATCGGCCGAAAATATGGAGGGTACTCAGGGGATTCTGGCGATAGATGAGGTATGAGTGATGATATTGGTGGACCACCAGGTGGGCAATGACCATCCCTATCGGCCATGGGCTACTATTGATTTGTAAATGGTGAAGATCGCAACTGGAACTGTCATGTTTTTGGTAAGTCAAAAGACATGTTCCTGCAAATACCATGTCACATCCAAAGCCTTCCAGCTTTATTTAAAGAGAACGACCGATAAAGATGACCCTTTTAATCAATCAACAATAATGGGTACCTATCACTCGCTATGGCAACCATTGACGTATGTCTACGAGAGGTACCCATACATTTAGACCAGTAATTTATGTACATTTTGAAGTTTATGTTATCAACGAATCACTTATTTTTAGAACAGGATGGACAACCTCTCAATTACGTCGGGAATATTTAGTAGTGTCTCACGTGTGTCAAAAGGAATACCGCCCTGAAGATTCGAGCTGATAAACCCAAATAAAGTCTGCTGTCGAACATCTTCAAACTTCTCCGGATGACCTGACCTTTCCGGAAATGTACTGACCTATTATAAGCCATCAGATGGCGCTGCAAACAGACACCGGATCGATATCCGATTTGGCAGCGCCGGGCGGCGTCGGGGAGGACGGCCATATCTGCAAGCTGAGATAATGGTAAACGGTAGCGTATAGGGTGTTTGGCAGGACGGGAGGTACCCTGGCTTACCCTGTCCATCGGGCTATACACCAGCACCATTACAAGGGGACACCCGGCCATACCTCAGACCCTGGCCGCGTTATGTGGCCTCTCCGGGCGGGATCGAACTGCAGACAACAACTTTGGCAATGACGTCGCCATTATAACTGCCCTGCCCAGTGTTTCATGAATACAAGCAGGTACACACTATTTTTGGTGCATAAGACAGATTTGACACAGCGGGAAGGCGCGTGAATCTGATATGCATGAACCACGTTAACAACCAGATATGTACAATGTTTCTACTCCATCTCAACTATTGGGTTTTGTGGTTCTCTTCCCAGCTAGGCTCCCTATGAGAAGAGATAAACTCATATTCGCACAAGAACCCAATACTTGTCAACAAACGGAAACCGATATGCTGTTTGTACAGATATTAGAATGTGGTATTTATTCAGGCATCTTTAAACCAAAGATGGCAATGTCCGTAGAACTGTCTTGTAGAGGCGGCAGGGTTGAATGCACCAGGGGCTCAGCTATGTATCTTTATTGTAAACCCGGGGATCCATGTTCTTGACTGTGTCCAGAGGTATGCGAAAAGCAGTGATCCCTCTTCGTGCATAACCAATTTCATCGTTGTCTATCATAATTCAGTTTTCTGTCTCCAATAGTACTAGTTAGAGCAGGCTTCAATTAAGATAGAAAAGGGTATTCTGGGTGCAAGCCATTGAAGTGTACAAGGCAAAAGTAAAGAGCTCCTCAACATGTGCTACACTTATGTAGATTCCAAAGATAGATGTATAATGGATTCTTGAAGTATTTATTTGTATGGATTACATGTATGATAGGTCAGGGGATGTGTGGATTCAGTTATAGATCAAGTCACCCATATTGTTTTTATATTGTGTGTATCTTTATGTACTCAACAGGTGTTCTACAGTATACCAATGGTCATACATTCAATTAATTGATATCTTGCACAGCTGATGTAATAGTTCTGATGGTGAGAATAAATAGATGACACATAATACTCTTCATTTTATTTTCTAGAGACGAGCCCATATAAATGCCAAGATTTGCGAGATGAATTGGCTTCGCTTTTTTCCGGACGGTGTTAATTAGGTCACGATTTGCTATGCCCGCCCATGCCTCAGCGTCTTCTGACAAACCGTCGAACGCTGTATGTGCATTGTCGACGCTCGTCCACCTAGCAGGGCCCCGAAGCACCGCATCGCTTTTTCCACAAGCAGCTCCCCCGCACCCTCCTATTCACACCCCTCTCACTGCAGTGGTCAGCAGGGACCCCAGAGTACGTTCACCACAGTTCTCGCTTCCCGCAAGCTGACCAATTGACTGACCATTAGCGGTGATATAACGTCCCCCGATCCCCACCTTCGCCCATATCGATCCTTATAACAGCCATTACCTTAGCAGATCAACACCCCTCTCAGGGCATTTTTGGGCTGAGTGGGAGTGAACGGTCTCCGTGCAATACCCCCGATAAATACTGATGTCTTTGGTAGAAACAAAGTCTTGAGCTGCGATTCAGTGCGACATACTATTATTGGACACCGATTTCAGATACATGATATTATTTGACGATTGAACAGTGTTTACCAAAGTAGTTATCAATGAACTTAAACCATACACAAATGACATTGTATATATACTACTTAGAATGTGTGCCCTGGGCGTATGCCCATGTACCATCAGCAAAACGTCATTTATATACTACTGTCATATTCGTCATAAGAAGCAAATTAGTTATCCACAAACTATTATTTGTCAATAGTTAGTCATTATGGATAACGTGATATCATAACAAACGTTATGAAATTATTTGTATTTCATCAGGGTATCCTTACCATAATACATAGGAAGTAAAATATAAGAAAAATGAAATTCATGTTTGGATTTTACCTCTCAAAATATGAACCGATATATGAGACATTTCATTGTGTTATTTTCCCTTTCATTGCTATAATCGTGGTAATCGATATTAATAAAAGAAAAATGAAAACCTAGATTGAGCTTAAATGTAGGCTCTATTGACACAATTCTCTCTCCCTTTTTAATAGTATACGATAAGGCCCATTTCTTATTGCTTTAAATCAATAGATTTAAGAGGCAATCATGGTAGACACTAGAGCTAAAAAGATATAGGCGAGGTGATAAAAATACACGCCGCCCACCTACGCCACATTGAGTGTGAGTTGAAGTATGTAAAAAGTGGCCAGTTTGTCTGGCGACATGTATAAGCAGTCTATCGCCACGTTCGTGAAATCAATACGACACTGTTAAAAACACTAAAATAGCTCACCTACAACATGTAGGCGGTGTCATAAATGAGGCGCTACCGCATATTCCCATTGCACGGTCTTAATTTAGAGGTGAACTCAAAGAATTTGAAGCATGCTATGTAGAAAGCATATGCTTCTTTCGTAAGGGACATATACCGCTGCACGAAATATGTATGAGTGTGTCTGTATCTATTTATAAAAATGTGTTTGTCATCAAATCCATATGAATTGGACTTCTGCATATTGTACAAGTCATGGACTCCATTTATGCTGTAATTTATAAGGCCTATCACATTGTTTATATTTACATCCCAAACACATTAATTGGTCGGCAAAAATGCCGACACCAGTGTTGTGTACACTCGATAGCCACACACGGTTGGTCGCCATGGTAATTATTGCTATGGTTATCTGAGATATTACAGTGTCACCACGGACGGGCTGCGTGTATGAGGGCATGTAAACAAAGCAATCGGGCGGTGTAGGACAGAGAGGTGAGCGTTAGTTGGGTCACCTGTCAATCTGCTGCAGTGCCCAGCTGAGCTTTCGCAGGTATAAAGACCATCATAGAATGACCTTTGGTCGACTGCTGATGCTTATTACAAAATAACGTTCATTATCAATGGCAAAACCTAATCCCTAGCGCATCGGCCACGGTTTATTCATTCTCCGTTGCATGACTAGTTCCATCACTCCATTGCGTTTGGCGGAGATGCAGAGAAAGGGGTGGGAGGGAGAGTGCGTGTATGCGGAGAGGAGGGGGGAAGGGGATCTCGTCTTTTGCCACCTGTCATCTCCGACCTAGATTCATAATGGTCTAGGTCAGTGATCAATGAGTTCATTACCGCCTGCCGCAGTCACGGCCGCGCGCCACCCAGAAGGTGAAATAATGCCTTCCGGATATGTAGCGCATTAACAATAGAAGAATGTCGTCTGCTCAGTCAGATGATTGTAGAATGTGCCTTCATGCTGTATAGCGATCCATTATTCTTACCTAGGGTTCCTGTATATTTTCTCACCCAGTCTGACACCGTCACTTATTTCATAGCGGGAGCTAACTCGGGAACTATTTTCTACCATAGTTATGATAAACAGACTAAAGGCCTTTGATCTATAAACAAAAGAATGAATGTTGATTGCATAAAGTGATGTAGCCTCTACAATGCGTAATAACATAAATGGTTCAGTCCTATGCCTATACTACATCATTGAATATTATCATGCTAGCCTACTATACTTTCTCTTACTTATGACATAAGAATCACTGAAATAGTTTTTATATTTAGCAAAATTGTCCATGTCTTTTAATCATTACGTCTATGTTTTTAGCTTAGCTGATTTAGCCTTTATTTTAACAAATCGTCATGATAACGGTTAAGAGAATTGCATCCCCCCTGTTATGTTCAATATCATCTTGACATGAAATCAAATTAAAACCCACAATTCTTTATCCTAGCAACCTGAATGACTTTTCAGAACAGGTCCATGTCCACCATAAACCTGATATTGTGCATAATAGAAAGTTTCCACATTACGTTATGTGAAAGGGTGCAAGTCCCAGTGATAGGCCACTATCTTACAGTCACAGCTTATTGCGCACAAAAGAAACGAGTATTCAATCCTGGATTAAATATGTGTAGCGTGGTCAACCTTTCGTATTAGACTCACCCTATCCTCGGGCATTATCAACTCATAAATCAGGCCAATATATTTACAGGAAATACATGAATATCGTAATTAGCTCCGTATGTTTTTTCAAGGTCCATTTCCCTATTTCCCTTATGCTTACCATCTATTTCATCTCTGGCCAATTTGTATTAAGCTAATAAGGGCATGGTGAAATCCCAAATAGATTATGTCAGAGTTTCAATGTGCACTTTATCATAGATCCAAAACCACTAACTGGTAAAAACCAAGATTTTGACATGTTTTCATGGTTGAAAACCCAGACCTACGTATTCTACAATTTAGATGTACACTTTTAGATGTAAAATACCGTTTAATGGCGTTAAATGTGTGACAATCGCCTGTTTTTGTATTTAGGCTATTGCGTTCTTTATGATACTTCTCCTTGTAATGTGACAATCATGGCATATTCTGCTGTCTAAATGATTACATACATATTATTAACATCTGCTTCGTAGGATTACTTGTACAAACACTACCTGTCGTTGGTATAATGATCAGTTATGTGACCAGGTTAACCTTATCAGTAGCACCACTCCCCCATTGTATGTACGGGATAGTTGGTTTTGATAGGGGCTCAGATTAATGATCGTATCCTGTAGTGTGGCACGTCATAGGTGTATTTAGGCGGCACCGGATCTTAATCCTATCAGCATTTATAGCAGTGTGCAGCCTGCTACTGAATGATGCATGCGCGGACAGAGAGCAGGGGATTAGTGTTTTATACAGGCTGTGGGCTCTTCTTTCTCTTCCCTCGTGTGGTGTCCATAACACCTGGAGGGAGGGGAGGTGGTGCCTAGTATAGCACACCTGTATTGACAGGTGCGCCGACGTACCGTTCCCCCTCACAATAGGCCACCACTCTTCTTGGTCAATGTATTCAAGGTTACCGACAGGGGAGACACACCAAGGTGCATTATGTATATCACGTCCACAAACACGCCATGGTGGGACGTCACAATGATGTCACAGCAAGACGTCATAGAGACATCTAGGGCCATAAAGTTGCTATTCGATTCACGCCGACACTTAGGCATAGTTCATCACAGCTTTTCAATAAGCTGTATTAGTAAGCTAATACTTAATTAGAAAAGCTTTTAAAATAGTTAGAGGATAGTCGCTTATGCAATTTACGGGAAAATGCTATTTTCCAGGATTATAGGATCTGCCAAGTACCTAGAACGTCCTACCAGGATATGGATTTTCTGGGCCCCACAGTGAGGCTCTGAAGATGTACTTCAAAATGCAGTCTCCGCATCAGGCATTAGGATTGAACAACACCAAGTCTATGGTTTTTAATGAATCTCAACTGACATTGACTCATGTTTTCTCTATACAACATTTGATCCTGCTTCAGCTTTAGTCAAGTAAGTCTGGTAATTTTTGAGAATATATATTTCTTATGAAAGGATCTATCACCATTGCTACGTTTCATTTTCGAATCGTAACAGTTTTGTAGGCTCATTTCAGAAATTGTGCATACACTGTGTACAGAATTTTATTTAATGAACATCGGAAGCCATATATACATGACTGTAATAATTGTTGCACTTAACAGTCGTCCTATTCTAGACATGTCAAGTTGGATTTATAACACAGAGCTCTCTTTAATTAATCATCACATTTGGTTCTGGAAATGAGCCCACTGGGTGTTGTATGATTTACCCTGGAAACAACTCGATTGGTTCTCCAACATGTTCTACAGAAAAAAAGATGTACCAAATTGCTGATCATCTGATCATTTCCGGAGCTATCGGCTTTTTGGATTATATCTCCTTTTGTTAAGGGAGACTAAGGCGCTTACAGAACACTGCCTCTCATTCACAAGGAGAGGAAATTCTCTTGAGTTCCAGGCAAGAAAGTTCATTCATTATCGTTTACTGAGGGATGGACAAGCTTCCTCATTCTTGTATGTAAGCTTCTCAAAACATTTATAGAAAAAGAGAATGTGGATGAAAATGTGAAGAGGTGAAAAGTGCCAACCTCACAGAGAAGTAAAACAAGCGTATGTAATCTATATGATCGTGGACCTAATTGTTAAAACGCAGTGTAACAATGAGAAGTGATTGTTCCCTGAATATTATCGAAATACTGACTCTACTTCTCATTACAATTTCGAGAATATGACTTACTTTGAAATGTTCAATACTTAAATATCCTTAATTAAATCACATTAACACAGTGATGTCAAGCACAACGCAGCCAGGTGGTCTCTATTCCTGGTTAACTTAATCATTTACTTATACCAATATACAGTAGTCCTGAACCTTTTACTATAATTCACTTCTAAAGTCACTATTTGACTCGTCAATCATATATGCACAAGTGATGTCCCCCTGTCAGACGCATAGGCGAAGTTGATCTCAAGAGGGGTCGACTGCTATACCGTTCCCGTTTTCATCCTCTTCCAGCTGAGTCATAGTCGACTTTCCTTTGCTATCGGGATAAAAATCTGTTGTATGAGAATGATATTCCAGTCACTTCTCTTTGCTTTTATAGGCAGAAAGGGGCATTTTGCCCAAGTATGGCTTCAGGATAAGAAGACCATTCTGAATTGACTGAGCCTTCTCTCGTCCGAATGTGTGCCTTGATGTTATAGATTGTCACCATTGTTAATGGAACTGGCCAACTTTAAATCTCTGTTCCGGATTATCTTCTCTAAGTCTCATTTTACCAGCTGTATAGAACGGGTTAAATAGGCAGCATTGGAGTCCTGCTTCAGGAATACCCTTAGATGGGTGGTGTTTAAGTGATTGATGGACACAGGCGCTATGTGCACAGGCGCCTATACACTCGATCCCAAATAATAGAATTACAGTATTGCGACAAGTGGCTAGGATGGCTCTTCTTACAATACTCGCAAATTTCGACCAGAATCCCTTGTTTTGAAATAACACATTATGAAACATAGATATGATATAATTGAGGAAAAGAATATCCTTTGAGTAATATTTTTCGTCAATATTACTAACGTAATTAACATTTAATATAGTGATATACACCTTATCTGTGTTCATCTATCTTTTCATTATTTTTTACTCAATCTCGGGGATTAGTTATCAACCTTGTGGACTAGCGTTCAATCAGAACATGGCCACTTGGCTCCACTTGGGGTTGCCTGTGGTCGATTTCCTGGGCCTGATACCTAAATATTATTTTCAATGTACCGAAAGGTGCTGATGCGTTCCAGACGTTGCTCTGGTAATAAAGGCTGGTCAGGTAACTACCTTCACCAAGTATTTCTGTTATGTTAGGAAACTGCGCCAGTTTTATAATCCTGTCAGATTCACGTTGATAAAATGGAACTGAATGGCTGTCTCTTCACCCTGCAGACCCACACTCTAACCCATCACCATGCAGCCTCACCCTCGAGCTCTAAGTCCATACTAGTCATCTCCCTCAGATTAGTATCACGTTGCCCAGCTGCCATGCCAGCTGGGCTATTCCTGGTTAAACTAATCTGAGTATACCGTGATACAGCGGGTCTGATTTGTTTAAGGAACTTGTAAAAAGAAAATAACACTGAAATGAATACCACTGCTGAGTCTGCAGAATAAGATATCGATTCCCTTCAGGTGTTCAAGGCATTCTCATTGCCTGTTTCTTTCTAATAAATGTAATTACGTCATGATTATTGAATTGGATTAAGATTAAACGTCTCTTTCCGTGACATGATGATTGCCAATGAAATGTTTTACATGGCAAAACACAGAACACGCTAGTGATATATATACAGATTATATAGATTATACTCCCGAATATGAGTCACATGCTTTACGATCACTTGTATTGGGCATGCATTCTGGCCTCCAATAGATTTATATAGCATTCGCTCAACCTTCGACACTATCAAAAATAGACGATTTCAGATCCTAGAATACTCTCAAAATCTATGAGATAAATATGTATTCATAGAATACGCTAGGTGGACATAACATGCAGTCGCTTAATGATGGTTGGTAACATACATGTATTAACATTGACGCTGGCTCCTTCAACCAACATGTGAATATACATTCCCAACTCATTTTAAGAGAAAGTATATGCGCGTTTGATTAACTATTGAAGACTCCGTCGCGAGTATATTATTGGTTTGGGGTCTTTAGGATATAACCATATCATGTACATATCAGTAAACATTGGAGTGTGGTGATACGTAACCTAAACTGAATACAACTACACTGTAAAGAATTTCCCGTGAATTTCCCGGCTTTAGCCTGGCAACTGGGGTGCAAGGGAAATACAGTAAATGTTACGGGCGACCGTAATATTTTTCTGACCTTATTTCCTAACTGTAATAAACCGTACTTTGATTAAGGTGGTAACCAGTAAATAATAAAATGCAAAACTTTATAGATATACCATACAAATGACCCATTGATGTGCATACTCCATAAACCTTACTGTATGTCTCTAGAACCGTTTTATGTAAGATTTGTTTAGTATCTTAATTTAGGAGTGATTGGCCTATCAATACCATTGATCATTGCAATCATCCAAGTTTTTTTCCAACTCTGATGCTGTCAGTGCAGACTATGTCATAGGAGTAGTGATTAGACACTTGACAAGGCTGAATTTTATTTGGTAGAATTAGGTCAATTCTACTTATGTTTTAGAAATGTTCCAGGAAAGTGGTGTTTAATACTCTGAATGTAATAATGCCATTTAAACTTGAGAACTGATGAGTTTTAAATAGCTGACACTTTACAGAAGATAAATGAATATCTATCACACATTTTCATGAAATTAACTTCTGGATTTTCTTCACTACTTAGATTTTTTGCTAATCCTAGAATTATTCTAAGTGTAATTAATGTATCCCTATTAACTGTTTCATACCGTAGACTGACCGTAGATTGGATGGTTTACAGTACTGAATGCATTTACGGTACAATATCGTTTTCTGATACTAAATATACGGTATGAAACTGTAGATAAGACTATGGTAATATACCGTCCATGTTCACGGTATTATCTCGTATATTTTATTGAAACTTTTTACAGTGTATCGTACTTTATCGGATAAAACATGGCTTCATTTATAGATAACCTTCCAATTGGTCTACTCCAAACTGCAGCATAATCCTGAATGGACACCTGTTGGTGTTGATCACGTGATGCACGCCACGATGAATAGTCTATGAAGGCACTTAGGGACACTCCGGGGGGAGTGTGAGAGCCGCGGAGTCCCTCCATTGACAGCACAGCGTTTCTGTCGTCACTTCAAAGGTAATCGAGGTGGCTGACGGGAGTGGCATTGGGTGCATCCGGTGCGCCACTCCTGGCAGTTACTCGTACTAATACACAATGACGTCAATGGTTATCAGTTCATCAGGGACCTCAGAACTATACTTGTTTGGTCAATGCACAGCGATTTTATGGAAAATAGACGAATCAACTCATGCAAATGGTTCTGTTTCAGTTTGTTACTGCTGTATTTTTATGTTAATATTGCGTTGGTATTATTTAGGAATTTAATTTGTCGTACCCCATTTATAACAACTATTCTAGTCGGATACACATAAATACTAAATTTTGAATGGGATGAATGAACGTCTGCAAATCCATACATGGAGATAAATGTGCAACGTTTTATAGGTACATGTAATTAGAAATGCAGTCAAATGTGTTACATTCGAAAATGTAGTGCCCTAAGCCCCGTAGTGTCTTACCAATATCTAGGAGTGGACCTAGATGCATGCTTAAAGTTTGGAAAGCAAAGCAAGACACTGATGAAGAGGTTTAATCATAAATTATTCACTTTTGGTAAATTGCGACATCTTAGGACTCAAAATGTTGCGGTTAAATTTTATAAACAAGCGATGCTACCAATCTTAGATTACCCTGCCATTTTTATGGATGGCGCTTGTCAAAAATGGCTCGATAAACTGTAACGCCTACAAAATAAAGGGCTTAGGATCTGCCTCCAGGACAGGCAGATGGTGCACACTGTCGAACGATTGCACACACTCACAAAAACTGTCTCACTAAAACGACGTAGACTGAAACTCCTTCTGGGGTATACCAGAAAAGTGTATATCTCGATGTACGGTACACCAGCATCTGGAAACCATGGTGAGAATGATGATGATCACCATGATCATATGGCATTGAGGTCACAGTCGCAATCTAGGTTCAAGCTCTGAAGGCCACAATTTACTACCCAAATAGAATCTAGACGGCCTGGGGGCTTGGACCTGAACTGTGTTTTGACTTTTGACTCCTGTAAAGTACATGAAACGGAAACTAGAGTCAGAGACCACACTCCCTTTTGCAATGAATGATGTTGTATCATCATCGCATCTCATTACATTTCATTACATCATTTCACAAACTGGTGGTGGGTATCTTAAATTAAAATTCTTATATAAAATGTGACTGGATACAGCGCGACAGTTCAGTGAGAATTGTATTCCGCCAAAAGCAAAATAATGGAAGACCGCCCATGTGGCGAATTATATGGAGTCAATAAAACAAAATTAGAAAAATGATACAACTATGAGATTAGATACAAACACCTTGACTGTTATTCAGTATCGGTAATTTTATCCATCAACCAACAGATATCGCGCAGGTGTAAACACCCGTTATGCATTAACAAGGAACCTTCACCCCCATCTTTCTTGACTCCATCAAAGTGGACACAAAAACATGTCCGAGACGTAACGTAAAAGCCATGTCATGTAGGCTAAGACGACACCCACCCTGCTGTCGGTAAAGGGCCGCTCGTGGAACGGTAAAGCCATGTTATAGCCAACATTGATGTTATGTTCCTTGCGTTATAACACGACACCTCCCGTCCGCCGACATGCTGGCGTCAAGCTCGAAGAAGAAATTCTTCTGCCGAAGGTTGTATTTTGGTCTGCTTTTTCTCGACTGAGAGAAAACAGGCCGGGGACGTTAATTGTCCAATCAAGGATGTGGTTTTGGGTTTTCGTTTTTATCAAGATTTCCATTAAAAGCTGCAGCTTGTTTTATTCGGATATGCGATATCTTTGAACAAACTAGTCGCTGTCTGAATATGAAACAGGTCCGGCCCCAATAGATTTGATATTAATATATGGCAGTTACCTTCAATGGGTCTAATTCGAGAGTTGGAGGAATTGGCCTCATAAGCGGTCAGATAATGGCTGATGATGATATCCACACGAACAAAATATAAGCACAAAAAATATAGGCCTTGGAATACAAATTTAGCAATTGGTGATATATGGGTGGGTCTTTTTCGTAGCTATCGAATCTTTTTCAAAAGAGATCTACTTTAAACTCTTTAGCGAGTCATAAGAGCTATTCCAAACCCACCACGGGCCACATGCTCAATGAATTCGATCTCCAATCACCTGCAGAAATTTTCCCATATGGGAAGGAATTGTGTTCGTGCCTGTTTCTAGGAGTGTCATTTGTATGTGAGGAGGGGGTGTATTGAGTCCTCAAAGGAGGCGTGGCTTTGACCAGAGACGTCAGCCTGACAGTGCTATTGAATGGCGGTATCTGGAGATGCCTAGTCCCCGCACATTTCCACGACCGTCTCTCTCAAGAGGGGACATATCTGATATAGCCGTACCCGCCGCACTGTCGACATCGATTACAGAGAATACAGCAGCCTATAGCACCGCCACGCGGTCGCTAAGGCACCAGCTTTGTACCGCACACGTGTGAGTGTCTGGGTACGGGGGGGGGGGGGGAGGGGTGGACTGGATAACCATACAGGTTCGGCTATCCAGCCACCCCCATCACCCGGACCAGGAAGGTACACAGTGAGTGAAGGGAGTGCACGCAGAATATATCATAGGGTCAGGCCTATATATTTCCCGAGAAATGCCACAGTGGTAGAAGTAATTTTTTTCTCCATGGGCTGAAAGCATGCATCCTGATCTCACTGCCATGTTCCGCGATTTCTACAGTCATAGGCATAGGTCGTCTATCTTTTTAGATTCTTATAGTCATTCTTTGCGTTAACAAGGCATGTCCATATTGTCGATAATATCGATAATATTGGTATCCTAATCTAGGTGAACTCTACAATACTAATTCGTAATTGATATATTTAGTAACATATAGTTTTGTAAATATCTTATTATTCAGAATCTCTGTTGTCTCTGTTCTAAGTGACAAGCCACTGCGATGATATCGATTCAATATAGGAACCCTATGTTTCAATCTATGCTGCATTGCTCACATGCGCAGCGATATGGCTGCCCCACCTCCAATGAGCTCCTGACAAATATTCATCAAGGTTTGAAAATACACCATTCAGATCATAATGTCATGAACAGACATGAGTAGAGAATTACCCCCACTCGGCCTTTCCCCAAAATGGATCATTGCGTTCCTACAGGTGACTATTCCGCGAGCACCGCCCCACCCACTACTATAATACAAACACCTAAACACACACTTACACACACCCAGACCCACACACCTTGCTGTGGTCCCACTCCACCCTATTTTCATTCAACCCTGTCTATCCTCACAACCAGGTGCCTGACGCTTTCCGACCCTGGTGCCCCATCCTCGACCGGCCGCACCTCGCTGACGTCAACTCTCGCTGGGGGGACCCGAGTAGATACCCCTCTATCGCTCAGAAGGGGGCTGGTTGCATCCGGGTCCTACGTAGGCGGCTTCTGGTGGCGGGAGACGTGCTTATCGGCCGTTAACTCAATCTGAGCTGGGTCCCGGTGTGCAGCCCGGGGTCTGATTGGGCCGTGATTGATCACCACTAGAGGCGCCAGTGTCGCGCTCCCGCCCACAGCCACCCATTCTCCGCCTTTCCCTCGCCGCCCTCTGCCCCACGCCAAAAGCTTACCGCCTAACTCCTCCCATCTATTGCAAACTGCTTTCCACCGCCACCCAACGCCCAACAGCCAAGGCTCATGTTTGGCGATTTATACCTCCCACCACAAACCGCCTTACTCCCACTTCCCACGACATCAAACTCGCTATTTACTGCCCATCCATCACCAACCCCCTCCCATCACCATCCACCCAATACCTACTTCCCACTGCATACCACATTTTGCCTCTATCAGAACGCCCACCGCCACCCGCAACGCTCTTTTCCGCTTCCCACTGCCATTTTCTACCGCACACCGACCAACGTCTTCCATCCATCCGCCGACCTCCATCCACCACTCTCACGCCGCCCAATGCCCGCTGCCTACCTGCCGCCCACCTCCAACGACCGCGAGCAGCGCCTGTTATCTGCCGCCAACCGCTCCTGCAGCTCGGATCTCGCACGCGACAGTGTCGATGGCCACAGGTGGCACTTGTTTAAAGAGAAACAACGAAAGAAATGATACGGACCATAAATCCTGTGTGAAGTCCACATTCGGCCCACTACTCCCACGCAGCCTGCGCTTGATATATGTTTACAGATACACCATGCATCACATGATCAAGGTTGATGATATTCACTTTCTTGGCTATTTATATTCCTATATGAATGTATACATATTCTTATATATTTATCTATGCGAAACACATGGTAAATATATGATTATGTATCCATATGTATGCCGTTTATCCAGGGTTTATACTCATTGTTCATCAAAGTCTTTCAGTTTAACCAAAATTATTCATTTGAATATATCTATGATGTAAGTACATCTCTGGAAATATTCGACGGAATTTTATCACTATTAGAACAGTGACGATACATTTGATGATGAAATTATATATCAGTGCACGAAATGATACCTATGTACTTTGATATGGATATCTGTGATATATATCACATATTTCGCATATTAACCCATATTGACTACTTACCAATTACCATAGCACGACCTTGACCATCTGATACAAATGATACACGGTGATAAATTACACCTGGTATCCGATCTCTGATACCAGCAGTATTCCCCATATCACGCCATCTTCCTTCGGGGATAGGGAGTATGCAGGAGGGAGTCCCTGAGATGCCAATCTCGAGCGGTCAAAGCATCGCCCACATTTATCACTCCCGATCCGCCAACCCTTATAAAGATGCACACTCACATACCCATACACACACCCAGCTACACAAGCTAACACATGCAATCAGAGCTTCAAACAACCATAGCTCAATTAATTTCATTCCTTTATACCCATGGATAATGATAGTTTACTATTGATACCCCAGTGCTATTCAGTGGCCCGTTCAATAGCCTAGTTCATATATCGTACATTTAGGCCCTTTTTTCGTATGACAAAGGGACGATGTGGGTCAACTTTATTCAACACTTATGGACGACCTCATGGACGGCTAATACTGTCTTTGCGAACAGACTTAGATATTATTAGATGATAGCCCTTGTAAGAGTTACAAAAAAGAGTCTTCATGTACGATCCTAGATTGTTAGCCATAAATACTGTCAAATCAGTTTGGTACACAAAGGATCACTTTTAATGTGGCCATAGGGGATAATAATGTGGTTCTCGTTGTTGGATTATCTTTGGTTAGGACCAAAAGAAGGACTACATATTTCTTTAGGTGTCACAAAGTGTTTAAGAATAAATATTTTTTTCTCCATCGTCCCAGAGCCTTGAACATTGTCCTTATCCACAAGACCTATTGAGGTGTCGTGGCTCGTACTTAAGGCCTAATAACACCTTAAATGATAAATATGGATTAAAGATATAATATGGATTATGGATCATCTGAATATACCACACAGAAACTGTTTGATAGAACATTTTGTGGAAAAAGAGAAACTGGTCTTGTCCCGGGTTTGAACCTATGACGTTTTTGATTACCAGTCTTCCTAACCAAACATTCCAAACCGGTCAGTACAGACATCCTGGACAGCCAATCACAGGATTAGTCTTTTTTGGGGTGTTTTTTTTAGCAAGTCTTTTATTAATCTCTCCACATTATCATACAGCTTACAACTTTCAGCTTTGCCAAACAATTCTCCGTACATTCAGTGTTACCTTGTGGTCATTCCCATTGCTCCCTTTTTTCTTACCAGTTAACTATATAAAACCAAAACTACATGAACATCATTTAGGCTATTCTGGAAGGATTAGTTGTTTATAAGGATAGAGATCAATATTTATCTACCCACCAAAGACTAAATTTCAAGAACGCGAATAACCTGAAATCCTCCCGTATGTCCTCCAAGACCCGATTATCTGCAGGTCATAGGCGTCTTTAAATATCGTATAATATTATTGGTTAACATTATTAGTCAATCGCAGTGCACCAAGGCAGCTTTGGCAAATTTTGACCTATTGATGATAACTTTTCGCATGTTATAGACCTACTGTCTGACCTTGAGACTTGTGAATAGACGTCATTCCGAGATTGTATTTCTACATAATATAGCAATCAACAAACCTTTTGAATTAAGAAAGGCATCATTCTTTGAACTACATGGACGACACTTGAATATTTCTACAAACAAATTAACACTTATGTACCCAATCTCCCCTAAGACTGTGGTGGTACATAGTTGGTAAATGCCCTCACGGTCCTGAACACCTCGAAATCGTCCCGGCGGCTACCCGCGATAAAAGGGCACGATTCTCCAGGGCGACAACATGAATCCTCAGGTCGACTCCAACCCCTCCCCTCCCCTCACCACCCCCTCCCTCCTCGCAACCCTACCAATCAATAGGTAGGGTAGGGGGTAGAGTGAGTGTAGGTAGGTGAGGAGGAACGGGGGTCGGGCTGGGGGAAGGGGTAACCCCAGTGGGGACATCTCGGACGGCTCGGGGTTGTTTTAGTGAGGCACCGTGGAGAGCCAAATCACCCCTAGCTCCTCCTGGGCCCTGCTCTGGTATACTGACCACACAAGAGACTGCATCCATCTTGACGGCGCGGGGCGGCGGCCATGGTAGGCGCGCACGTGGACGGGGTGCGGATTAGCGTGCCCGGCCTGCACGAGATGCCGGATTAGCGCCACGTCGCCGCCGGGGTTTAGCTTATCAACTTGGGGATAATCGGAGGTGAGAGTAGGGGAGAGCCACAGTCCGGCTGGTCTGGTCATATCAATGCCTGAGGGGTCTCATCCTGGCTGACTGGCTTCCTCCCGCGCACAGCCATGAAGGTGTGGGCATTGAGGCACGGGGTATATGTACAGGAGGGTTTATATATTTATACAAATACGCTTGTATATCATTCAAATACACACATATATATTATATATACTATACACACTTTAAACATATTCATAGGACACTATAAGCAACTGATGGTGCCTCCCTCCTATCAATACGTTATGATCATTTGCAATATACATGGTATACTTAGCAATGTATATTAGGCATCATGTTTCTTTAAAACAATATACCCTTCCTTTAAGCCTATAAGACACCGACCCGACCACTGTGCCCGATTCTACCTTTGCCCGACGGATCCGTCGGGTCTATGACAATCTGCATCAATCGGGTCGGTGTACGCACTTCACCGACCCGATTTTATTGCTTTTCCCGACGCGTCGGGCATTACTACCATGTCAGATATGACCGATTCTTCCCGACCTTAAGATTCCGGTGTACGCACTTTCACCGACTGTTACCGATTCTGAGTATGCCGTTTAAAAAGCGTTTCCATCTATCCCTCGGTCCGATTTACAAGTGCCTTATATCGATGTGTAGGGGAGAAACAAGCGATCGTAGATCTGAAAACCGTTTTCTGATATTTTAAATAGACCAGAAGTTATTAAACTTTGCATTATTGCCTATATGTACTTATCACCCGGCCCGGGGCCCAGCCGGGCCCGGCACCCGGTCGCTCTCTTTGATCTTAACCCGAGTAATTTACGAGGTCATAAAAGGAGGAGGTGTCATCGGGAAGAGTCTACATATCGGTGTCTATAGGTATAAGACACCGAAATTTTATTCCCGACTCTCACCGAGCCGATGGTCTGGATGAATCGGGAACAAATTTCGGTGTCTTATAGGCTTTACAGTAACGTAAATCTAGACTTAGTAGCATTAATATATTATTTCTTATACACCAACCTTATGGCAAGTTCTCAGTTCTAATTAGAAAAAAAGCCAAATATAAATTTGATTAAAGAAAATGTACATATATACGGACTCTCCCTCAAACACACCTTATCTCTCACACTCTGCACCCGGTGGTTCTACAATGCGACCATCGGACCGGCGGGGGAGTAGAGAGTGGATCCCGGTATATAGTGGTGACAGAGTAGACCGTCTGGGATTAGGGCCACCGCCGACCCGACAGCACCCCCTGTCATTAATCAACTAATGCGCACCTCCAGATTAGTCCCCGTGGAGCATCTCTACGAAGTTACATTATTGTGGTAGGAGATGGAATTTTCCAAGATTATGAGCTGCTACGCTATATCTGGTGATAGTAGAAGAAGTGTGTGTTTGTGTGTGCGTGTATGTGATACGTGGTGAATGTAATGGGAGGATAACTGGAATGGGTTGGGGTCGTTCGAATCTGACCAGGAAATTATGACAAGGAAGTACGTAAAGAATACACACTTGTCTCACAAAGAAATTAAAACCATAATGTTAGATCAATAAACTTATCTCTCCAGAAGATTCTACCAGGGACGGATTTAGATTATTTTATAAGTATGGTAAAGGAAAGACTTACAGTAAAGTTTCGAGGTAGTGCATTCACGTATCCATAAGTCTTATCATCAAGCCGCTAGAAGAAGGGTATCTGATTAAGATGGTAAAGCATCTGGGCGTGGAAAAAGAACAACATACCTCGTTTATCAAATATTATCAAATCGTGGCTTAGATTGAATAAATTCTTACATAAAATGTGTCTTTCATTTATTCTGCACCATCTTAGGTTCGCGAGCTCTAACCCACAAAGACAATTGATTAACCTCTGTGTATTCTGAAGAAAAAATACACGGTAGGTTAACCTATAATCAAGTTACAAGCATGATGTTCTCATGGAGGAGACACAAGGTCATCGTAGTTGAGTAAGGGTATGTCATGAAATGCCAGGAAACGGTCTGCCAGTGATGTATGGGTATGCTGTGTTAAGTGGCCTTTGTAGCATGTCTACCCTTGTAAAATAAGTATAATTAAAGACCTCCATGGCATTTCTTTCTCAGTGTTTACCTAGGGTGTGGAGCGGAGTAGAGCGGTGGGTGCGTATGTACAAGAAAATGTAAACTGAACCCTGCGACCCTCTCTCCACCCACTGCCTACAGAGGGTGGTACCAGCAGCGCCAGCTATGCCGTGCTTCTCTTGTTTTACACAAGGGGGCGCGCCCAGACCGCCCCTTGGAAGCCGTGATTCCGGAGGGTTCTGGAGGCAGGTGGCACGGGTGGGATGGGTGGCCGGGAACTGGGTGGGGTAATTGTGTTAGGTGGGGCCCGGGCTGTGGAGGACGAGTCATGGCCGGGCGTACGTTAGGCAATACAGGGTATTGGTGAGGGAGACGAGTGGACTAAACCACATCAAAGTTACACCTGTCCCACCACCACCCGCCGGACAGAACTGAATCAAAGCAAGAGAACTTCGACTACAGACTGAGGTTGGAAGGTGGTTTATTTGTTTAATGCCAGATGGCTATATTCTGATAGATTTAGACCCAGCGACAAAGCATATTTGTCATAGTTGAGTATACCTGTATACGGTTCCGATTATACGATGCTGAAAAGTTAATTGAGGGGGCACGGGTGTAACTAGCTATGGTTATCCGTTTGATTCACGATATATCACTGCTAGGTCTCACCTTGATGTGGAAGTAATATGGGTGAATCCATAGGCAGATGCCTTATGGGTTCATCAATATTATATAACCTTCTCTGTATATAAGAACGTCCTTAGAAGGAGTTGAACCACGGATTTACCCCTAGTTAATTTCTTCATTATTGTAAAGCAAACCAGCAAAACCAGCTTTGTCTGCAGATAACGTGAATTACAGAATGTCTAAGCACTTGTTAAATACTTTCCCACCACTGTTTGCGATTAAAGGGCGCAACAGTTGAATGAACATTCTTTAGTCTTGCCTTTGTCCAATAATTTCTAGTGATATACATTAAAGCACAGAACCGACTTCTGGGTGTAAATAAAACTGTGGGGTAGCAAGTTGAAATGGAAGGTATTTAAATCTAACGTGACATACAGCGGTTTCTATGGCATTAGAGAAGGTCGCCAAACAAAAACAGTATTGCTATGAGCTGTACTTATGTACTACATATCACAGTTTTTAAAAATGTAATTACGTTGTGAATAAGAACACTGTATTAATTTTTTTTTTTTTTTTTTTTTTTTTAATTATTTACCCTGCAGGGACTTCGGTAACAAGACCGGTGTGAATTGTCCCATCAGCTCACAAACCGTGGTACAAAATATTATCGCTGTACAACAAGTAATACATATCACAAAGTACAGTAAAAGTGAAAGTTCTGTACAGTGACAGAACATATGTATGACCGTAACCATAGGCCATACTTGTCAATCTGAAGAAAGTAATATAAACATTTCTGTCATTAGGTGGGAGCACCTAGATTAGGTCCTTAGAATAAGTCTCAATTGTACTGATAGTAATAAAGGTAATTATGGCCAAGTTCTGAACACTAGTAATCCTTGCAGAATATTACACTTTGGTTTAAAACCTTCACCATACATGACGTAAAACATTATATTCAGCAAAGGTTAGAGGTCACATGGGGTATTGACTACTTCGCCTATGCCGTCAGGAATCTTACCGGAAGTATCAATGCCTTTGGAAGCATATTACACCTTCAATTCAAAATATAGCTCATGACAGAAGACTTCAAAGTATTTGCGGCTGAACTATAGATTTGTATTTTAACAAAAAGGACCAGGTAGTTGAAAAAGAAAATCCCAGTGACATACTACTATATAGACCGTGCCCTTCAACCAAAATTACAAGTTTACTCAAAAGGTCGCATTTTTAAGAAAGAGCACCCCAACCTTTGGCTTATTCTCGTGTTCTACACAGTTTGACCGCTCAGAGGTAATTCATTATTAACAACTTGAACGTTGAAGGTATGTGATTTCCTCCTGGCTAACTGTAAAAACCTTTTGCTTATTCGGGTTTGCCACACAATGTGACCGCTAGTAACTGATGGATTATGACGAGTGGAAGGTTGCTCTTCCCTTAGTTAACTCTTTTCCTGCTCCAAGGTCTTTGAGCACGTCAAGGCATCCGGATAAAGTTTGCTCTCAAAGACTACCATATATATTATATATATTTATATTTATATAAATAAGACTTTGATTTTCAGAATAAAATATTGGGCAATTCAGAAGTAAATCTGGCAATACATATGTAGCTGATACCAGTGGTGTCTTCTAGGGGATGCTGCGGATGAGAGTATAAAGTGATGTTATGGTCAGGAGAATAGTTAAGTGTTTCAGTTATTGAGTTTAACACCTTCCACAGTTGTGGAGACGAGGACGCCATTGATGAACAGTTTGATGGAACATCCGAAACATTGAAAATCTAGCAATGTGCCATATTGACCCAATATCCAGACGTTCAGGAACCTCACATGGAATTGGAGTTGCATAAGGTAGTTATTATCAAATATATCTGTATTTCTCCCAAGAGTATGGCAATCTCGGAATGTTTCAATGTTCCCCGAGCCCGAAATATTAGCCTAAAATGATTGCTCAATCACAGAGCAATTATTCAGAGATTGCGTAAGTCTGATACGCAACTCAATACATCCTGAATGTTGGGTGACACTCATAGGAGACACTGTAAGTAGTATAGACAATGGGACACCGGAGCAGGATTCCTCTGCTATCGTTATGGCATAATCAGACCTGGCATCCTATTTTAGACAACATATTTATTCACCACAAAAGTGCACATTGACTTAGAGACGTTACTTTTCAAGTATCCACCCCACTTATGTGCAATACATCAATAACAGATATATGTCGCACAACTCATTACCGCATAATAGCAACATGTTTCCTACCATGAAAGCAACCAACATTTTATCCGATATCATTGTCACACGTACAGCTTAATAAGAAAGCATCCAGCTTTCAACAAACTAATAGTATTATTTCAAATACAGGCGTACCACACCATGCGATCGATCATCTAGAACAGAATGATAAAGAGCATACAGATAATCGCGTTTCCGCATATTACCTTGTAAATCTATGTAATAAATATATAACATTTCCATATCATACTCAAGATTCCTTTTCATTGTAAGAAGCATATTTTGCTATCCTCTGTGTTTATTCCAGGGTTTCACGATAAAGGACTTAGCTTTTACTCTAGTTCCTCCGGGTTGCTTGCCCACTGCCTCCAAGCTGTCCATTTTCTCGATTGGCTGAACACGTCACAGGCAAAGTGATGATTTTCCAGTGATACTTGGCAGGGGGCGGAGCTATGCCCCGACCGACTGAATGTTCGTATGCACGGGAGTGATGTGTGTGTGGATGCTGGGACGTGGGGCTCTTGATGGGGGGACTAGCAATTCAGACTCCACACACATCTCTATGAGCTTATGGCAGTTGACAGGTCTACCTGCTGATACAGCAAGATGTGGTTATTTAGCTGGAGTCCCAGGGTCCTGATGAATGGCCGGTCTGCATGGACCTCGTGGATCTAACTAGCTTACCCTGCAAAAGGCCAAGCAAAGCGGGTAATGACAGCATGTAGTATGACAAGCCACCACTATCCGCCACCCATATCTATCCTTCTCATCGGGGGGCGATGGGGGGGGGGGGGGCATGTGCTCATGTACGGGCGGTTGTTTACGATTCAATCCGGCGTCTTAGCGCGCCTTTCCGATGCAGGGTGTAGGGCGACGGCGCTCATTTGCTTTGCGTCCATGGAGTACGTTATGAGACTTGTACATTGTGCAGGCATATTACACGGTCACCATAAATAAGGCACAGAGCCGCATAACATGTATAGGTATATCTCCCATAGTGTACTGGAGGAGATGTGCTTCTAGAATCTGGTGGATGGGGCCCCTTCGGCTCCCGGCTTTCATGATCGGGTCGCAAGATGAGGAGGGCCCGTAATTCCAGCCGAGACTAGGAATAGTCGATGGTTCACAATGGACCCACACTAAAAAACAACAGCGGGGCAATAACTGTAATTACGATCAATAATTCTCGTGAAATCCAATAACGGTAATGTTAAATACAGAATGAAAACAGACACCAAGCAAAAGTCCAATAAAAACGCTTCCAGCTATATTGCCAGTGCACTTGGATGATTACAAGACATTTTTGTATGAATAGGCGGCTGGAAATAGGAGAACCAGGGTTAGGATTCGAAAGTTGTAAACAGTGTATTACATGAAAAAAGGCAGTGTAAATCCAATAACTTAAAACTGGTAGGGCTTTTACTGGAGAAGGACTCACGTTTGATGTTGTGAGTTATAATATTAATCTGTGTAGGACACATATCCCCTTAGTGTATTCAAAATGTTCCGACACAGATAATGAAATTGAATTATACTAAGGATAATCAATATAAGGGTGGCGTATGTCATATATCATCAAGAACGACGAGGTCGAATCTCATTGAAGCAGTTAAAGATAGTTTATGAAATCATCCCTTTACAATAGCGTCTTCTTCAGTAGCAGTAAATGTGGACCGTATCAGTCCCTATTGATACCTGGAAGGGTTCCCTTGAAGGTAAATTATAGAATAGCATATAAATCTAAGTTAGTTGGGATTTGCTTATTTATATGGCAATATATGGTAATCGTTCAAATTTCAAATGCCAGATTACAGCTTCGTCTTGTTCGGGACTGAGCTCGAAGGAGCAGTCATCTTTTAGGTAGTTTGCATTTGATAAGGTGTTGGGTTGAAGGGGCTATATCAAGCTTTTCTTATCTACTTGCAATTGCTCTCTGTAGAAAAAAAAGAAGAAGCATCGTTGTAGTATTTACTATCATTAACAAAATCTGAATATACAGCATGAACTCATCTTTCGTCTGAGTAGAATAGGTCTAAACCTCTGCTTATGTAAAGTCGATGTTAAAATGTGCAAATGAACGTTTTCACACACATATGTAACTTTCTCTGTTTTGATATCACAGGATGAAAATCAACTTTTGGAGATGAGGCCATCCTTGAACGGCATTTCTCATTACCTTCTGATGTATCGTATTAAAGGTGTCTATGCAATACAATGGCCTGTAAGCCCTGGGCTGTGCATCAAAATGCATAAGAAGATTAGAAAAACACAGTAATACTACATGTTCACATCATTTACAATATCTTCTTCCAGTGTAGAGAGTAGGGCACCTTTGATATATAGGTCTCACCGGGCTCCGTGTGCAGAAACGTTAAGACATAGGCACTGCCAAGCTGAAACTGGATCAATAACTACCACGTTCTGGACATTCATAATTTACCTAATGTAACGGGACGTAGGAGTCGCCCCAGTGGAAGTCAGCACTTGACTACACGCTGCGTTGCATATGCACATAATACGGTGTTGTCAAGTCTGACAGGGGCACTTTTCCCGCCATGATTGCTCCGTATGAAACTGTGCCTTCAATCGTGCATTGTCGTCTGCTCCTACTTTTATTGGGCGCACCTCAAACGTTGGCGCCAAATGAGGCCGGCTGCTGCGGGAGGGCGCTTCATGTAATATTGACGCTGCCAATGCCAGTGCCCACTCCGACTAATTAGCGCACAAATGGACAATTAATATTAACATCCCGTTATGGGCAGGGTGGTCGGGTAAAGTGGCTCGCCCCTGTGTTTGCATGGGCCACGGAGAATGTTTGTTGATGGGTGATGCACGTTCCCGCCGCCATATATCTCCGCCATGCGTCCGGCTATCTACTCCACACAGGCTGGACCCAGGAGGTACTCCTCCAGCAGGCTATGCTTCCACGGGCGCAGAGAGACGGACATCCATACGCACCCTATCTGGAGCTATTCAAAATAAACACTGGTGCTGCGTCACAGCCAGATCTATACATGTCTCTACACACACTGAGGGTAGGCTACTTGGGGCAATAGTAAACACGCGAGGATCGCCTCATCTGGGAACATCAGCTTTATAACCTCCCATTTATTATCATGGTCCTAGTATCGAGCACTTAATACCTCCAACATGATTCTTTTCTGAATGTCAGAATACAGTAAGCGCCAGATGTTAACGTAGCTAGGCATATTTAGATAGCCAGACTTATTTATGTAGAAGTTTTCCATGAATTCATTTAGATAGCAACTCATTTAGATAGAAATTAGCATCATTCGGGAATTCATGCCTGTAGAATGATAGCCTAGCATTTATGGGATTTTGGACAGACTTACTTTTCAGTTTTATTAAACTGAAAACCTTAATTTTCACTTTTAATTATTTTTCCCTAATTCAAACCAATTCATTCTGAACCGTTTATATCAGAATGTACATGGATTTTAATACCGATTTTTATGCATTTAAAACCTTATGTTTCATGTTCGTCACTTTAATGGTTTCATCTTGCATTGAAATATGTTCATATATGAATTTTACCTAACCTTTCAAGTTCATTCCTTTTAAAATCCGGTTTTCTCAAATGATTTAATGTTTGTAGAACTTTTAGATTCTCTTTTATTGAATTAAATCATGATGCATTTTACTTGCGTGGCAATGAGTGAACGGCATTGTTTTACTGTTTTCATTATGCCCTGCTTCTACTGTGTTTACATGTTTTTGTATTGATACAAACCTTGCCCCTTTGCTAGATTTTGATAGATTTCGGTATCATACTGCTTTTGTATATTGGTTTCTGTTGTTTCTCTGAACTGTACGTCGTTTCTTTCGTGCAGGTATAGTTGCATGAAAATATTTTACTAAAATTTGCTGCTGTTGTGCAGGATTTCTGTCTTACCTGTTTGATATACATATAATGTATGCACATATATGTCGCGTATGCTACACCTACTTTTCCTCCGAAAAAGAACCCTAAAAGAATCGTTCCTGGAGCCATGGATCAAAATTAACCTTAATCTACCTCAATTAGAATTTACATGTTTCACTTTACAATAAATGCCACCTGCGTGTGAACCTTATTAAATCTAACAGGGAAGATACTTGGATACGCTATTGTCCATTAAATGCAATACCCAGTGCCAGTAGGGATTCCACGGAAATTTAAAGGATGTTTCGGCAAGTTTTTTCCCACTCACTTCTTGGTGCAATTAAGTGTGTAGAAGATTGTTTCCTTTTCCCCACTTCCTTATCGAGTAGGGGTGCTGCTTCACCCTCCCCCCCCCCCCCCCCACCCACCGGTTTCTCCATCTGGTAGTCATTATGATTACTCGGTGATTGTGACACTCTACAATTCGCATGCGCATACAGATTCAAAGGATGGTTATGTTCCATTTCCCTAATTCATTGATATATTAAAATTACCACTAAATGATGCATACACTGCTCATTACTGTACATCATATGACATAAGTTGCGATGATCTGATTGTAAAATGTTTCTGGCTCTGTATTTGCTACAGCAGAACTTAATGTGTGGCGTATAACCTACAAACTTCCTACCTTCATGGACAAAATTCAGCATTCGTCAAGTCAAGTGGTAAACAGACCTAACATGTCTTTATAAGCTTATTTAAGATGGGTTTTTTTAGAATTGGTTTGACGAGCAATTATATTTGACTTGGCATTTAGGCAGCTTGACCTAATCACGTGTGAACCAGATCCCAATTTCATACTTGATGACAATTTCATTTGGATACCAAATAAGTTCCAGATGTTAATTGATGATATTGAATAGTTCGTATTGATATCAACGATGTGGTCATGAAGTTGCAATCGGAAGATCAACAACTATTTGTAAATAACAACAATTAACAAAATAGAATATGATTCTTCATCTAGATAGTTCAGCCTCCTTTTTATTTTCACATATGAGTGTGTCACAGTCATCAGAAGAGTTTCCAGGCACTGTCTCTATCTGAAGCATTTTGTGCCTTTATTGATCTGTAATAAATTAAGAATGGGCTACTTTCCATATCACTGATGCGCACTGATAAACGGGAAGTGTAATTGGGCGGACCCTTGATTGCACTCTCTCCTACATTGATCATTATCTATTGTATCTACATTGACGTTTCTTTCCCTCCACAGACGTGGCCTCCGCTGAAATATCCTTCCATGTCGTTGTGACACATCGATGTCGTCGCCTACGTCAGTATGGTGGTGTGCTACGTCACTGTGTAACCTGACGGTGACGTCATAGGTTGAACATGATTGGCTGACAGTGAGAGTTCCTGGTCTCGCTGATGATTCCAAAGAAAAATAATCAAAACACTGTTCTGACCTGACCCTGACACTGCCGGCCATTGTATGATACCTCTTGTCGAGTCAGGGGGCGGTCACATGATTGGTCACATGACCAAACATCTAACCAGTGGCGCCCCCTGGTGAGGCCTATTCACATCAATGTGCGCTGGTTTCCGCAGTGACACCACTGTTGAGGTGTAGGTCTGATGTTGTGGACAGTACTCTGTTGTGTGACCGGTGACGCGCCCTCTGGTAATTACTATTAATGTGTGCTACGAACAGGCATCATTAGACCCGGCAGCATATGCATCTGCATGCGTCCAATGCAATTCTTTTGTGAATGTTGTCCTTTGATGTTACCAATACTACTACCGCTGATGAGAGTGATGACAAAATTACCAGAAGTGTGGAGACTGGGGGTGGAGACCGCCGAGTTGCCATGGTGACAGACCCATGTCTCTGTGCCGCTGGCCTGGAGGCGGGTGCCGGACGTTACCTGGTGGCCGCACCGCCACCTGACGTGCGACCAGACATGAGCACGTGCTCCACACGCGCACCGCACGGCCGTGCAGTCCCCCTGCCCTGGTCCGGACAAACCGAGAGCCCCACCACCGCCTCAACTGGTGTCCTCCTCGTTGTGTCTCCCGCAGCCTCACCCTGTTATGCGCAGCCCACAAGACCCCTGGTGTGTTGCCAAGTCTAGCTTCCACCACTCATTGCCACGAGATTTCAATGTGCCCTCGTGCTACGATAATGCTGCTTGGTTTAGATCGCAGCGGCCGCTCGTGGCTGCCATCGGTGTGACAAAAACCTAGACCGATGTAATTGAAAGGATTTCTATGAGAAGAAAGAAAATAAATTAGCCCCCAAAATGAGTGTATTGGCTGGTGGTGATTCATGTTGTGAAAGTCAATGTTGTGTTTCGTCCGCTGGAGTGCAGTGTGTATGGTAGTCCGTGGATCGGATTAGCTGACGTCAAGTGGTCACTATGTTCTACCATAGCGCTGGGACGGCACGGCAAACCACAGAGCTTAGCCTCTCCAGGGCGGCCTCTCTGCGGGAGGCCGTCAAGCGCCAGGACTCCCTCCGGCAGGATTCAGCCTTCGCTGATACACTCATGCGCGACATGTCGCTGCAACGCAAGCACCAGCGCGAGGGCAGCGCCACCAAGCTGGAGGTAAAAATAGCTGCCAATCCGCAGCTGCCTGGGTCCGCTGCTATGGCAGGGGGAACCTGCGCCTTGGGCAGCAGTAGCTTCGGAGGCGGGAGTCATCAACTGCAGCAGCCGGGAGTCGGTCTCGGTGGTGGGCTTCACAGCGCTATGAGCCTGGCCGGCGTGGACGGCGGGGGCCCCGGGGGAGGCAGCGGGGGAGGGGTTGTTCCCACGGACGGCGTCGTGCCCACGGTCATCTCTCCTCCTTCCCCGGCAGCTCCTCCTCCTGCCTCCCACCAGGTAGACACCTTGGGCCGCACGGCGAGCACCTCCTCCCTGCAGAACAATGTGGGGCCACCACCCGACCCGTACACAATAATGCGATGTAAACAGAACAGCAAGCGTGTGCTACTAAACGTGGGAGGTGTGAAACACGAAGTCCTGTGGAGGACGCTTGACAGGATGCCTCATACCCGCCTTGGGAAACTGCGCTTCTGTAATACACATGAGACCATTATGGAGCTCTGTGATGATTACAACCTCATGGAAATGGAATTCTTCTTCGACCGCCATCCGAGATCATTTGCATCAATTGTCAACTTCTACCGGACCGGGAAGCTGCATCTGATCGAGGAGATGTGCGTCCTGTCTTTTTCTGACGATCTGGAGTACTGGGGGATTGACGAGTTGTACCTCGAATCCTGCTGCCAACACAAATACCACCAAAAAAAGGAGCATGTCTTCGAAGAGATGCGCAAGGAACAGGAGAGCCTCCAAGATCGGGATGTGGAGGACTTTGGAAATGGTTATTTTGCTGTGTGGAGATCCAAAGTGTGGGATCTCCTGGAGAAACCAACAACATCCACAGCAGCTAGGGTGAGTACCACAGTCACTTACTTTATATGTCACATTGTTTCCATTTCAGTTTACTGTGCATATATTATTATCAATATTACTAGCCGTTCTCTATTTGTAAATATGTGTTAAGCAACATGAAACTGTTTCTGTTCCTGGACATCTTTAGTCAACATTTATTTTCTTTCAGATGTATTTATAAAAACACGGTTTACAGTTATGCGACCGATCTGCAGTACGTTGCATAGAATGTGCGATGTGTGTGCAGCATTTAGCACTGTACCGCCTATTCAGTCCTTCGATTTCATAGATGGGCTGTATATACGGCACCCAGGATGTATATGTATATATATATATATATATATATATATATATATATATATATATATATATAATGAGATTCTGAACCCTGTGAGGTACATGAATCCCGCCGTGTGAATTCCACTGTATATCAATAAGGAACATGCTGTTCACAGGCAGATTTTACTCCATGGACAGGGAAGTCTGTGAAATTCCTAGGACAAACTTGGAGATTGTCTCATACTAACCCATCAATAAGCGGTGCATTCAAACAACATATGCTCTGTAAAATACAATTGATAGTTTGGAATTTGGCCACAAGGATATAAGGCAAGTGCTTGCTAAAATAATGTGTCACTCCAAAGCTGGATAAACACTATTGAACAACAGTTTTAGATCAAAAATAGGACAGTATCTAACAATATAAACATTTTGATTCAACCGGCTAGGTCTGCATTAGCTGCCCTTTGTGTTCAATGGAACTAACCAACATGAATGTCAAGAGTTCATCTGCCATCTATCATTTCTTGCAAATTCAGAATGTATTTCATGCTGCATTCTCATAATGTAGCCTTGCTCCAGTACAGGTTAAATCGGCATTATTCTTTCGTATCAAATCATTCTTTTTACCTGAATATTGTTATCAGCGAGTTACAAAGTGTTTTTCAATCGGTATTTCGCCACTATTGTATGAGTTATACATTTATGTTGGGGATAAAGCCTCTGTCATATACAGCAAGCAGCAATAAAAACTAGGAGCACATGCCATATTTATCATTGATGTATGGGCGTGCAATTATAAACAAATAACAATTAAAAGGTTTTTGATATATTCAGTGTGTGGATCATTTCTGTAACCCAGTAACACCCAGACAACTTTCTGAAACTGCCTGAGTCTAGGATCCAAACATATCATGCACCAGTAGGTCAATGAGGTATTTCGGTCTCAAGTGATTGGTCATATGAGCCAGGCACACCTCTATGACGCTGAGACACTGGCCCTCTACTCCTTCCACAATATCACATTGACTAGGAGCAGATTTTATTTCCACTTATAATGGAAGAGCGTGGTATATCCAAATTATTCCATCAAATAAAAGTAAGAGAATATCTGAATAGATTATCAATCAGTAAGCCATTCGTATTTGAAAGTATCAAGAATGTTTTAATAAACCTAGAGAAAATGGATTTAATAGTTGCTCTCAAGTATCATCAACAGGGATATTTATCATGATATAGAAATCGACATGTGTAAATAGATGGCAACCAATTACTTAATTAAATGTTTGTTAAGCAAGCCATATATGGATCTCAGTGTGATGGATTCAATGATATGATGAATGTAGGATGGTAAAAAGTGTCTGTGTAAAGGGTTGCTAATATGAAGTGACTGTCTCTGGAATAGCTATGGTATGAATGCTATACAGTCAAGTCTGTCTGATAGAATGCCATAGAGAATGCTTTGTCCAATCAGATATGGACTTGCAATGCTACACAGTCAGGTTTGTCCCATCAGTGCTGATAGTTTGAAACATACAGTCATTGTCAGGAGTGGTAGCAGAGAAGTCAACCAGAACAAACAGCCTCTTGAGTGAGTCTAGTGGTCAGTAGAGGTAGATAGGGAGTGGTTGTGGGAGGGGAGGGGGTGGGGGCTATTATGCCTTAAAGTAGAGTGGCTTCAGGCCCAGGGTGTTATGAATGGGTAGATGAGATTAAAACTGTTTGTTCAGGTGTGAGTCAAGTGGGTTTGAATACGAAGTCTGTCCCATCAGATCTGAGTATGAATATAATACAGTTAGGTCTGTCCCATCACTTTTGAAAGTGTAAATACCACATTTAGTCATTATTATCATCTTATAATTTCCTTTATGAGTAGCAGATTATAGTATTCATAACTCAGTGTTTATCATTTAATGGCAGGATTGACATAGTGAATCCTTTTTCTCCAAAAAACACTATAAACAAGAATTTCTATTTTTAGGAAGTCAGTAGTGAGGCAGGGGATTTAGTAAGGCTGGATAGTGGACCCCTGCTTATTTTACCAGGTCTTTACAGTTGGCGCATTGATAGTGAAGGGAAGGATTAAATTCTTTGCAGTAGGCTCTATGTCTATATCGATAATTCTAATCTCTAGGTGACGTATATGGACATGTTTTTTTCGCGCCCGAATAGCACACAGATAGCACTCTAACCTTAAGGCAACATATATAGAGCGTGTAAGCACGCTCATGTACGAGGGACTGCTCTCAGCTACTGTCCACGATAGAACTCCTTAATCACACAAGGAAATTATTTACTTCATATTCTGTCTGAATCTTGGAGCCTGCAAAAATTCTAACCCATACAGTGCCTGGGCGTTTTCCGACTGCATGAAAACCGAGAAATTAAACTAAACACTACAAGGGTTAGTCAATCAGAAGAGACAAACGGTACCATTTATTTCCAATTAGTCTTTAATTGGAAATTTACGAATCTATATATCTCAGCCAGGTAAGATGCTTCAATAACAGTCAAGAATACCGATTCCTGAAGGTACAATTTTATCTATTGTTTGTCAGGTGTTTCCCCGAGCCCAACGTTGGTGTATAAGGAATAACTATAGTGGTTACGTCACACATCAAATACCATGGATTATTTCATAATAGAGGGAAACCATGCTCATATACGTCATCTAGAGGTTAGAATGCTCACACAAGCATCCAGCTTACTGCAGAGAATCTAACACTTCACTGTCAATGTCCCAACTATAAATGCCTGGTTAAATGAACAGGGGCCCAGTATCAAGCCTTACCATACCCCCTACCCACTACTGACTCAGTTCCTAAAAATAGACATTTTTATTTCTAGTCTTTTTGAGGACAAAAGGATTCACTATGTCAATCCTTTCATGAAATGATAAACACTTAGTTATGGCTACTGTAATATGCTACTAGAAAAGGAAACTATAAGATGATAATATTGTCTAAATGTGGTATTTACATTTCAAATCTGATGGGACACATCTAAATACACTATATTCAGAGAGTCAGATCTGATGGGACACATCTAAATACATTGTATTCAGACCCACTTTGTACAGACCTGACAGACAAGTTTTACTCCCTTCAACCCTGTCATCAAGCCTTGCACATGAGACTTGACCATAGACTTGCTGAAACCCTTGATTATCGATTTTCATGAAGACAGGGAGGGAGACACAGAGAGACAGATAATGATGCAGATGATAACAGAGACAGAAGGGAGTCTTGCACAGGGACAGGTAAACAGACAGAGAGTCATACATATACAGATAGGGACAGAGACAATGAGACAGAGATGCAGAAAGACACATACAAAGCAAAATAGTCAAACATACTTGCCAAACAACCCGGGCAGAGACAGAGATATAGTATGACATACATATGGACAGACAGGACAGAGACAAAATATAAACAGAGAGAGTTATATATGCAGCATATAGACAGGGATGGTGCCAGGGAGACAGACAGAGAACCAGACAGCTGGAGACAGAAAACAGACATAAACAAAGAGAAATATGTATACATATTTACTAACAGACAGGGACAGATGAAGATTTAGGTATAACACACTGGACCTGAAGCCACTGTACAGTCATGCCAGAATAGCCCCCACCCCCTCCCCTCCCACAACCATTCCATCTGCTATACTGACCTACTAGCTACACTCAAGAGTCTGTATGTTCTGGCTCACTGCTCTCCTACCACTTTACAATGCATGTACATTTCAAATCTGATGGGACACACCTGACTGTATAGCATTGGAACTTCCACATCTGAAGGGACAGACCATTCACTATGCTCTTCAAAGAAACACAGACCCAGTAAGGAGGTATGAGGTTGGTGTAAGGGTAGGCATATGTCTGCATCTCAACCCAGTCACTCCATATTGGCACCTCTCCCCCACTCTCACACACACACTCCTTACCTTCATCCACTGACCAGGTTATTGAACCTGTTATACTCAGACCCATATAGGACTTAATTCAGAGACATTTTTAATGCATTAGGATGTATACACTGATTTTAATACTAGAAATCAGTTTCATTAGGCAATCCTGTTCATGACACTTGAGAACGACTATCAAATTAATTCTCTAGGTTTATTGAAACATTCTTGATACTTAATTTTTGATCAAATACAGATGGCTCAAATACATAGTTTCTTTTGATATTATCTTACTTTTATTTCACGAAGTAATTTAGGTATACCGCGCTCTTCCATTGTAAGTAGAAATAACAGTAGCTCCTAGTATGATTGTACACATGCATTTTACTCATTATCACCACTGGGTATACAGAGGAAGGCTTACCTTTAGAACTAACGTCAAACGAATTTTGACCACAATCCTCCGTATTCTTACTACCAAATATATAGCAGGCTATCATGTTTAGGACCTTTAGGGCAAAGTCTGCGGTCTGTGTTTAACACTGAATGTTGGCGAGGCAATCAGAGCAATGGAAAATTACAGGTTCTGTGATGCGGTAACGACGTATTCAAAGGGTTCGTGGGTGGAGATTGCGCATGATTACAGATCGCTGTGACGGAATGTTGATGAGGATATTGGGGTGTTGTATATATATACGATCATTACTACAGAGATACTAAGTGGAGGATTGAGGGCGGGGGTGATACACCTAAGCCTCGGGTCAGGGTCTCCCTATCGATATGACACTGCACTCAGTGGTGAATTGGGTGTCGAGGACAATGAGGCGATTGAACTGCCGCCAGCAGTGACCATGTTACTGTGTATCCACCAATGTGGTGCTAGATAAGGGGAACAAAACTATGTGAATTTGATACTTCGGGATTTATTTTACCCTCACACAACTCCACACAAAAAAATTCGCATGATTCAAGTTTAACAGTAAAAATTGAGTGGCATTTAAGTAGGTGACCGTTAGAACTTGAATTTCCTTCAATCTATTTTAGATTCATATATATTCGGTAATGAATGTACCAACTGTGAATATGCTTGCCCAGTTGTAACATGAATAATTGTATAGTTTGTCTAATCAGCAGAGCTTGCATTGCCTGTTAAAGTAGAGCTTCTATAGACAAATGAATATCAGAACAGGTGGTTTCTAATTGAGATTTAGGAACCTATCTATCCATGCACTGGTCTTCATGCATTACCTGTGAAATTACTTTTACATCGTATCTATGAATCTGTGGTGACTACAAAATGATATGTGACTGATGTTGCGCCCTTTGAGAACACTCTACCTTTTCATAGTTTGGCAGTAGTAAAGATCCATGACAGGAAATCACTATATCATATTCTAAAAATCTCTGATCGGGTAAAATACACAAAGTGTCAGTATATCACTAGTTCAAATCTTGAAAACAGGTAGGGACTTTTGCTTTCCTGGAAATTGACCTTTACCTCGTTTTAGGACAAAGACCTATTTGTGAAATAAAAAAAGTGAAATACCTCAAATCATTGTCAACGGGTATATTTTGCCATTTTGCATTAAATTGTCTGGAATATTATATTAGTCTGCTTGATTAAAGTCCCTGCTCTCAGCCTCAAAAGAAACTGAATAAAATTGTATTAGATACGATACATTTTGAGTTAGGTTAATAATTCCTTGACTCTGGAAACTTCAGCTCGATTTACTTATGTCTCGTAAAGTATATTAGCTGAAATAGAATGGGCGGGTACAGTGTTGGATGCGTTACTAGGAATTAGATGCGTCTCAAACAATGACTAGTTGGTCAGATTTTCTAGATGAAGTATCAATTAACCCATACATTTGCCCACCCATTTGCAGATAAAGTAGCTCAGGCAAAAATAGCAGCAATAAGTCTATATTTCTATTCAGAGTTGTGGATGTCATAGGTGAAACGTTAAAAGCACGAATGGAATGTGTAATGATACCCTTATGTATATCTGTGTGGTAAATATCATTTCATCTTCTATCAGTATGTATACAGATGGGGTGAAAGTTCTATCGTCAACCTTAACACATCGATCAGTGCTCCTGTACACAAAGCAGCAAAGAGGATTAACCCCTCTTAAGGATTAACAAAAACTCAGCCGCAGTGCGCACGCTCCAGCTTAAGGTATTCGGTTAACCAACCCTTATTTCTCTATCAATCTATACATACTCACAAAAGTGTATTTATAAGATACCAAGGTCGTTCATATAAAACGTACAGTAGGCGAGTTGCCTTGGGCTGGATACCTCGCGTCTTTGATCCGCGCGGATCCAGGCTACCCGGTGTATGCCGGTGCAGCCGTGGCGCGATATAAAAGAACCTGGAAACATCAGAGAAGCTCAGGGATCTATAATCTTGTTACCACTGCCTCTCTAAGTCCGCCAAGTAGTTCTGGTGAATGTCTCCCCGCGAGCCAATGCCATCAGTGCCACTGGTCATCACCGTCTTCACCATCTTCATCATCACCGTCGTCCATTCGTGCATCTGTGCTGTTCGTGCTGATAAGGGGAGTAGTGTGTGGAAGGAACCTTAGTAGGGAAGGACGCTGCTGCTTTTCCGAGGGTCTGATAAACAAACATTTGGCTTGAATTAGCATGGAGAAAAGAGATTGCTCTCTGCAGTAAGTGAGCAGCTCAACTTAGCAGCACAGCAGTCAACAGTGAGCAGCTCAATAGTCAACAACGAGCAACTGAACAGTGCGTGCGACCCTGATCTCTCCTGAAGGATACCCGACAGGCTCCTGACAATACACCAATACAGGGACCGGTTCATAATACTCCTTCTTGGGGGTCGTGTACAATCAGTATCAGACTTGATTCTGCACGTCACAAATTATCACTTTGTCAAAGACTATGCCTTTCAACTTTGTTCGAGGGAAGGTTTTTATATGTGCCCATTTCACTGTTTACAGTTATATCTAGCCATTCGCAAGAGCATTCGCGGTTTGTAATTTGCTATGCATTTTTCATCCGATTAACTACTAGAGAAATCTCTCATAAGATTCAGGTGTCGGGGAACAGTGGAAGGACTCGAATCATGATCCGCGATCTTCATTTGAGTTCACTGCCTCCTGCCAATTCACCTGTGGCTTATGGTTAGCTCAGATTAAGGGTGATAGTTAATGGATACCACCCCACCTCCACTCATCTCCTTCCGCTGATCGAATAGCAACGAATGAATTTAAGGAATCAATATTTCACTTTGATGTGAGGGTGTGCTATGGTAGGTTGTTGCTGAATCGTGGAAAAACCATATGGAGCGATGTGACTGCAGCGTAGGCCTAGCTTGGATTTATGAATATAATATATGTGTGTATCGATGTGTTTGGATTATCCTGTTTGATAGATGATAATATTGTATGCATTACATTATAATGAGTATGTTCATATATAGAGACGAATAATTAGGTGTATACATACCGATGCACCCTGTTTGATAGACACTACTGTGTAAGTGATATTATAGTGTATATATAGGTATTATATATATATATATATATATATATATATATATATATATATATATATATATATATATTATTAGACAATAATGTATGAATAGTATTATATTGTATATATGGGACATATAAGATATATATGAAGCAAGAGATGCACCTGAATTAACCTCTTTGATATACATTACTGTCCCGCTCCATAATCTCGTAACAGCGGCGCATGCGCCTAGCCGCCGCCGTGTCTCCAAGTTGCCTGTTGACGGCGCCGAAACCTGACAGTTACATCAATCATAAAGGACCCCATCTAAAAGCCCGGGCTGAAATAAAACACAGTCAGTCGGCGGCCCCACAGTTAAACCGTTCCCCCGTCCATTACTCCATACAGCCAACCAAGCTAATGGGATAACGAACCGGAGCAAAACGGAGCCGGAGCCAAGCATGCAGGGCTATGAGATGAGCACCGTCTGCTTCGCCTAGGTTCATTTATACCACACCCTTCCAGGATATGATTGATACGCCAGGAACATTACGAATTTTAACGGCTTTAAAATGGTTTTCCGATAGCTTAAGGTTTCTTTCTTTCCTAGCTCACGTATGTGAGGATTGATGTATTGTGTGTGGGGGAGGTCGACTAATCGGAATATATTCATGTCAACACCAGCTAACTACTACAGGACGGCCTTTCCCCTTGATGAAAGCAAAACGGGGATGTCAGAACGGATACGGAATTGCTAGGCTAATATTGTTAGTACATCTGATCCTACTATTGATATTGTTATATTGTTTGATAGAGTGAAATTCCGGCAGTGTGTTTTGAGTGTGTTATGCCACGTGCAATGAATGGACGTTGGAAAACGTCAATGTAAAGTGATTTCTGATTCGTTGAAAACAGTGCAGCATATGGACATACAATTGTATTGAAAACGGAACCTTGGGTCATCAGCTGCTTTGAAGAGATGTACAGCGCATCTATTAGTTTGAGTACACTTTCATATTACAACGCGAATACAAAAGAGATTCGTTTTCTCCGTGATAAAACATGTGATAAGCTATTTGGTTGGGACATCAAATCGGAAATTCATATTGGATTCAAGCTGAATATTCTGGACATCTATCGAAAGGTAAAATGCCGTATATATAGGATTTATAATAGCAACCTTGGTACCGTTACAGGTGGTTAGTCAGATTTCTTTTGACGTTACCTACTAGATACAATGATTACTCTAATACGTGTGAGGGGTGACATATTCAATTATGGCCTATACATTGTTAGAAAAAATAAACAATTTAGTTGCAAAGTTCTCGGAGATCTATGGTGGCTACGTCCAGAGTACTTAATTTAGTTTCTGTTAGCCTTTATAGTCTAATGTGTGGTTCGATGCGAACCAGGCCACGGCAGCTTCTAGACTCTGTGAGAGATGTGTATAATCTACAGACAGGTGTTGAAGCAGAGGCCAACATCCACCCACGTACTCATGCCGCAGCCAACACACACCTATATAGTGCAGATCGCAGGATCCAGACCCACACAGTGACCCAGTCCCAGCCAGTCGCCACCTGGCCCCAATATATAACAACACTCGCACGCTGGAGTATGCGTGCGCGCGCACACGTGTGTGAGTGCGGAGCGAACATCGGATGGGAAGGGTTGTGTGTGGGTGTGTGTGTGCGGGGGGTGAGTGTGGAAACCGAAACTTTAGTCAGCACGGCTAGAGCACTCGCCACCTCATGCCTGCCGCCTCCCGACGCTCACACTGTATGACTCCTGAGTAGCTCCTCCTAGGTTGGAGCTGCTCGTGTTGCCCCCATTACTCGATGTCATGATCAGCTCGGCCTCTGGCCGCTGGGATCTCTCCCCTCACTTTGCCCTTCACCCCTAACCTCGGGCTCCTGCACACCACCGGGCCAGCTCCAGGCCACACATTATGACCTCATCAGCCCCGCTCTCTGCCGCCCCGCGTCAGCGCCAATCTCCGCACGTATCCATACTGATTTCACCAACATGGATTTTCCTGCGTATGAATTTTGCAGCGTGTGGTTGAGGGGTAGGTGGTCGGAAACAAGCAAACTGTATTTCTATGTAAATTAAATGAGATACAATTCAAACCAGTATGTGACAGAATCTGACGAGGCATTGTGATATTTTAAGGGGATTAAAACTATATTTCTCATACATTTGACAAAAACTCATGTTATATACGATATCATACGAGGCTGGAATGAATTTCCATACATAGCAGAGAGATCTTATCTCGCTATAGTATGACCCTCACTAACACCTTTGTATATAAAATGCATGATCATCATCTAACCATTAAAATATGCCACATGAACCAGCAGTATGGTGCGTCTCTTACCAATCCCATGTTCTATGTTTACATATGGATTGGTTTGTGCAATAAAGGTCCATAGATAGAACACATGCCAATGTTTTTTGCATTACGGATTAAGCGAGACCGTGTGTGAAGTATCTTCCTTTATTATTGTTAATTGGTACTTTCGAAGATCTTAGGGTTTTTTGTTAGAAGTTACATTATATCAAGAAATGAAGGTGTTTGTGTGTGGGATTCTTTTTTGCAGGATTCTAAGTAAAGATGAGGCAGATACCTTCATGTTGTCCTATCGAACCAACATGTTCTCTCATTCAAGATGTCTTCTATTTAAGATGTGTGGTCTTAAAACAGCTCAGAAGGAAGTTGGGCTAAAAGCTATCTTAGTTCTTGAACGACTAGGAACCCCGGATTCGTGGAGCATCCCCTGTGTTTCCATTGACAGGTCTTAGATTCGGAAAACAGCGAACAATTATATAACAAATCGAATATATACAGTACACTTAACCACTCATTCCGATATGGCATTGTGTGAAATCAAGATGAGTACAGCCCCAATGCATCATCTTAGTTAGAAGAAGAACTCTATTTTGAATATTCAAATTGTATTAGATTTAAAGTATATTTGTTGTAGAAATCGATCCCTGCCCTGGGGGCGGGGGCATTTAACCTGGATATATTTCAACTATGAATTCAATGCGGTTGAGAACGGAATTGGCATATACAAGTTACACAAATTTAACCTTCAGGCCACCAGAACGGCCTTTGTGGATTGGCATGGTCGATATTAGACCTGTTATAGTAGTACTAGTATCTCAAACCAGACTATGCCGTGGTTAATGTCAGAAACATAAAAGGAATTGTCTCCTTCCGCGTCCTGACGTATAGACGAGAGAAGAAAGAATACATTGAGTTAACCCCATCGGAGCAGTCGCGTAAATGCTATTTCTCATCAAAAAGTTTCAGAGGTAATTGAAGAGTGCTAAATACGTGTGGCTGTCAATGCATCCAGTTGTACGAAATGTAGTCACTATAGGATGTGGGATGACACTTCACCTGTTACATTGATCAAATACCAACTCCACTATAGCTCAGAATGACGTGCTGCTCTTTTAATGTACCAGTGTATTTTAATGATACAGACTTTGCACGGAAACTCCCAGGTAATTTAACCAGCATAAATTAGGGAACATAAAGAAATAAGCATTACGAAGAAGTGCAAGGTCTCTGCGCTATCTAGAGAGGACATGTTATAGAATAGGAAAGTCGACTTTGTCAATGGTGATCAATACTGAGTATATATCGATTGATAAAAAAACCAATTCCATCGTTTCTGAATGGATAAATAGCTACCCTTTTCACCCGCCTTGGTAATCTTTACGTTTTTCAAACATCCAGACCTGTTGCTTTTTTTAAATAATGAATAGGAGAGGTTAACTATTTTATCGGCTGACCTAAAATGTTTTCCTCCATAGGCAGGTTGATTGACATCGATTTGCTCAGCTTAATACACGCGTGTGCATGATGGCCGCTCAGTCTCAGGCTTATCAGCCCTCATTAGAATTAGTCGGCGTGTTTGATGTAGGGGCCCTGTTTGTCTCCGCTGTGAGACGTGTCAACCGCTGTTTACTCTCCATGAGGATTTCTCCATCGACCTGAGACAACACACAGCCGTCACTCAGGATTTCATCAGGGATAAATCAGGATGCCCGGTTCCTAAAATCAGCTTCCTGAGATAGCAAATAATTGAATCATGATCTCAATTATTCACACTTCGAGTGTTCAGAAGAAAAGAAGTAATACCTGCAATTACATAATCATTTGTCTGGATTCAATCATATGAGCAGACCCATGAGAATGAGGAACATAATACTTAGCATCAGGGCCCAGTATCTACTCAGGTAAAAGACCAATAATTGATATGCAAAGGACATAGATTTAATGTCAATTTTCGATGGGTTTATGCCATAAATATGTGCAAGAACATGCCATATACACCACAGTATTCAGACAGTATCATTTACCATCAACGATAGACACACACTACTGGTAATCGTATATTGATCCATACCTACCATCTGCTGTCAAGTAATGCATGAGGCAAACACGATCTCAGGGGAAAGGAGAGGAAAATATTGAATTATGAGTGTCTGTGTATGTTATCAGGAATAGATAAAGGTCTTCGTTTCCAAAGAGTTAATAACAAAAAAGGGTCAACGCGAGAGAGATGAATTATAAGAGCAAGCACCAGACTTGTAAGTGTATGTTCTGGTGTTTTTCTGATGCTTTCTATTGACTTTTTTCAGGAGACTATTCCATAGTATGGGGCTGTTCATGTCGTATCTATAACGGAATCGCTCTTATCATGTTTACCCCTAGAAATGTTTATAGATATAAAGGGGCATGGTATGTCAAGGAAATTGCACTACCGGATATCATGATATGTGCCTGTGTCCAATTTCAGGCTGTCCATTCTAATATAGCATGCTTTAACCCGCATTCGTAGTCATGTATTCTTCGTATCATCCATTCATGATATAAAGCAGTTTCGGTCTGCGGGCCTATGCACTTTAGTGGAACTTCCATCTCTGCTATTATGTGGCAGCAACCACAGTCATGAAAAGGCCCGTACAGTAATGACCTTGGATCTCACTGTCACGCATTGTTCTGTTGCCCGTAGTAATGGCATTGATTGATTGATTGATTAAAGATTGATACGATTATCCGAGGAAGTACTCTGTGAAGATATTTCGTTTCATAAAAGTATGTATAAATACGCAGATATTATTAACGGAAGTATTGTTGTTGATAAAAGAAAATGTATCAAAGATAAATACAGAACTGTCAGCGACGCGCCTTCGATTGAGGATATTTGTTCTGGCTCTCGTGGAGAACTTCGAGGCCGGTGATTACGAGCAGTCCAATGAGCGTGAAGCAGATTGAGTGGATTGGGTCTGCATGTGCTGCAACCCACAGTGTCGACCAGTGGGCACTCAACCGCCAATATTTAGAGTGGTTGTGAAAGGGCCCCGCTATGTGCCAGCCTTGTAGTGACCGCCTCTCATTCATCTCCCCCACCACCGGGCACCCACCACCTGCCAAAACTGCGGGTCAGTCCCACTGACTGTTTTATTTCTTGTTACTGTAATGTGCAAGTGCTGTGACTGGATATATATAGCGATACTACGGGTATATACACAAAACGAGTTGTGGTTCATGGATTAAATTTATTATATTTCACCACGTCAATATACATGTACAGCCTGCAAATCTGCATGGTGCCCTTTGAAAAAAGCAATGCATGCCTAACGTTCCATGCTAACAATTCATTGTTTGTTATTGGTATTTAACTTTCTCCATTGATAGGAGAAATTAATGAGCTAAGTATTCTTTGAGAAGGGCTATAGGGACTTTTAATCCCCATTCATGCGAGGCGGGGAAGCTCAGTCGGTAGCGCGTTATCGCTGGCTGAGGGAATCAGAGGTTTGAGGCTCAACAATGATGCTACGTTTCCTGCTTGTATTTCTTACATTGGATTAGATAGATCTGGGTCCGGTGGTCCTAGTCGTTCCTCACCGTTAGACTTCTTATCTGTCATCCTTATCTCGTAGATTTGATATCGCACTAATCAACGAGGCTAGACTTGTTGCTCTGATATCACCCAGATGGTTGCTATGGCATAAATCACCGCAAATACAAATCACATCATATTATTGCTTTCATCTTGACATGTCTCAGATTGTTGCTATGACATGAAACGTCAGCAACCAGATGATATCATTTCCTGAATGTTTAAAGAATTCAACTTCGATCTAATGATTGATGATGTATTGACACATTCCATGTCTCAATTATTCATGATTATGCTAACCAAAACAACTTTGCCCTAAAAAGAAGAAAATTAGGGGTCAGATAAGAATTTATGGATTTGCAAAGATTGAAAAGTGGTAAAAGAAAATATTGGTCTAGCGTTCAGTAAACAGAAGGTTTGGTTTGCTATTACCTTTCAATATAGGGTCTCATAATCCATAGAGCACCTCCGCGTTTCTCGATACGGCATTTGAATATAAGACAAAGGCGGAAATAAGTTGGATCAACCCTTCTTCCTTGAGGAATCTTCAACAATAATATATAATATGGATGGTCCACATGTTTTAGATAATGCGGACATGACCCATGCACATGTACTCCGGCTTAGATATACTCCCTGTTCGCATGAGGCAGCTTGATGTTTTGCTGTGTATGATTTTAAGACATGATATCTTAAATCTATATGGAAAAGTCCAATTTATCTGTAAAATGCCAAAACACTTAAAAGCAGGGCAATACCATGAACATAGAGTATATCACATTATACATGTCAATTTCACATTAATATATTATTATGGAGTTACATGTATATCATGATAAATGGCGATGCTAGTCATTGAAATAGATATAAATCGAGAATGTTCTAAGTTAGGGTAGACCTTCAGCGAACGTTAATTTGGTTTTGGTAAAAAAAAAAACAGACAGAAAACCGAAGGAAAGATTGATTTCTCGCCTGTTTGTTCCAGCAATGTCTCTTGCACATGCAAGGTTTTTAGAGCTCTCTAAACAAAAAAGCTAATAATGAAGTTCCTATACAAATAAACTTGCATGACCGTTGGTATTCCCGGCCAGACACCGATATTGGCATTGCTGAATCTGTAGTGATATAGAATAACTTGGTGGTTCTTTTCATGTAAAATGTTGGTAAGAAAAGCGAAGATTCATAGATCCTCAGCATCGTGTATATAGGCATGTATTTGACAAAGTGTGCTTTATCAATTGATTGATATTTAGAATGATTAGATAACTGTCATATACAATATAGAACACTTGTTTTATATTCAATGTTTAAAGGAACTTCAGCCGTGTGGCTGGTTTTAATGCCCATTCAGTGGGGAATAACCACCAGAGATGTCCAAGGCATTTCGGTGTATGTATACCACCATATCAAAGCTAGGTACCAAATTGCCGGTGGTGGTCAGTAACTGTGTTCTGACCATGCCTAATAGTAATGTTCCAATGTATATCAACGCATTTAGTGTAGTGATCAATTTTAACAATTTTCTCATAATGTGAATGATTTGAAGTAGATTCAGAGAAGACTGCAAATCTAGAGGTATAGGCAGGAGGAATAAATATAACTAATGTCGCCTGCTTCGGCATAATTGTGTTTTGCCTACCATGATTATGTCTTGGTAATATTGAAATTAATCTACATTGAATAGGCTGATTAAACTCAATTTCTGGTATAGCTACACTATCATCAAGCAGTGTGTCCTGCAGGTGCATCATCTTATGATCGTCTAGAGGAGAGCCGTGCATCATTAACGGTCAAATGGCGATGGTAATGTCACTGAACAGGGTATGGATAACAAAATGTAGAATTCAGAGTGTGATGCATGTCAATGCTACATCCATACCTGGAAGGCTTGATTGGAGCCCTGTGAATGAATGTAGGAACTTCTTTGTGCGTCATGGAATGGAATCCTCCTCAGCATTATTGATAGATTCAAGCACGACAAAATTCAAGCGATTTGCTGTAAAGGTGTAGTACGCTGAGGGCACCTGTGAGTGAGATATTGCCTGTTGCGTATAATGGGAGGTTGAGTCTCTATGAGTAGACTCGGCGTAAGCCTGCTAAATATACACGACTTGTTATGTGCCACTCCTGACCCTATACCCGCGCTAATGTCAACCTAAATACGAGCCACTCTGAGTCATTGCGCCCAGCTCCTCCAGACCCTTAGGCAGCCATTCCGCTCCGACCAGTGTCCATGCCGCCGCACTCATGGCCGCTGAGCAAGCAATGTTTAGAAACTACACACAAGTTATCGCCAGGGCAACACGGGCTAGGTGGCGAACCTGAGTCGCCCCGATAACCCCAATGCTGTACTCCAGATGTGATAAGCCACTATGGAGGGATAGCCCAGGAGGAAAGGAGCTGTAGGCGGGGGTGGGCGGTTCCCACGGGTATTCAGGCCAAGGGGAGTGTGGCCGAGGGAGGTCGGTGGGACCAGAGGGATCTGGTATTCTTTTTGATCCCGTGTAGCAATGATGGGAGACGTTGATGGCCATCGCATTCTGGAGACCTAGTGATAACCTTGAGCTGGCTGAGTTCCTCCAGGGGGCGCTCTCTAGAGGACCACGTGACATAAAGGACGCATCCCTACATCCAGGCCAGTCTCTCATGGCGAAGCTGGGCTCTATTTCTCTTGGACGGCCGTCTTAGCTGGTCCTTGCTAGCTCACTGTTGATGCCGCTGTGTCTGTTTACGGATACTTTTTATGCCGGAATTCATATACCTGAGGTACATTTGCCGGGGATGCTAGTGGAAAGGACGGGTGTAATCCCTGGGCCCTGATTCAGAAAGCATGGCACAGGGCACAGCTGTTTGTTAGGTTTACATGAATGTGATTTTTCTTTATCCTAATATAGGGGAACCGTGTTATGGTTTCCGGTGATGACACTTACATATTTTAGAGTGGATGACTGTCCATCAATAGGAAAACCTAATCAAAGGAGTGCAGCCTGTGTGTTTTCTGAAGGCATGAACACTTTCTACTAATTATCATTATCATTATTATAACCCACCATTGCCAAGATTATCCTAACAGAGACGGCAGTTCTTTATTTGTGTAAAACAAAGTGGGAATGAATTGGGCCTCATAGACACCCATAAACGGTGGCTCAAACCTCACCATACACCCCAGCCCTTTTCTATCGCCAATAACAATATGTTTTCCATATTTTCTCAGTCTCTATGAGGCAGTAGATTCCACATGAAAATATTTTATGTCTATTTAATGACCCTAACTGATATCCCTTTCCTTAAGGTTTATGTAATCTTGTGTAAAATTAAGACGTCGTATGATATCTATTGGAGGATACACTCAGGGGGATATACGTTCCATACAAAATTCGCGCGATGTGTCCCCCTGACAAAATCAGTCCGTGTTTTGTGCGGCGGAAACCAACGCCCCGTCTTGTATACACACAATCGCAAAGGCGCGGCTTCCAGATCTTTGCCTTGCGTTTCTTCAGGGCTGCAACCTGAACCTAGTCTCTTTTTGCCGCTGCCACCATGCGTGATTACACAGTCTGGTTTATGCCAGTGTCCCTCGGGAACTTAAACATGTGAGCTTCCCGAGGCCTTCACTCTGCCGCAATTAGTGGGTTAGGAAGCAGGTATTCAACCTCCTTCAAAAGCACGTACACGGACGTACCATGCCCGTGGCTGAGTCCTTCATATGTTACCCCTATTGCATTCTTTAATTGGAGGCTGGACGCTGGCAAGCTGCCAGTTCCTGAATATTTCATCTTCTTCGTCAAGTTCCGGGGCTTAATTCAAAAAAGGTCGTAAATAAACAGATGTAGAGTAAATTCATGTTTCGCTTGTAATTGCTACAGGTGTTGTTGTAATTGCGTCGTAATAAAAAAGAAGTTACATGCAGAGACTAGTAAGGGTATTGTTTATGTAAATCATCATTTGAATTAAATTATGAAAACTAGAATGTTTTTTGAATATTTTATTTGATTGAATACTCACAACAATGAAATACATGGTATCACATGCTGTTGGTTAGGTTCAGTACATATTTGACATATCATCGATATTTCTATTAAACAGAATGTCTCTAGTTCGCTGAATGTAGGCAACTTGTCTTTGAGTAAACTCTTGACACTGATGCTGGCTCTTTTTCGGGCAACCTTGAGTAAGTAAGTGGGTGTACATGGTGACAGCTCTTCCAGTTATTTAATTACACCGAGAAATAACCACTTAGAAATTATAGAGTGTTATAAAAAGTACCCAAAATTGACAAGATGCTTATATAACGTACATGCTCAGGTAACCTTCGACCTATCGCTGAGAATGAGGATCACCATTGAATTTTATTTCTTCCTATACTGATACTGATTGAGACAGCATTTGAGTTTTGAAACATATTTATATAGAGAGAAATTTCCGAATTACTTAATCTTTTCTTTTTCTGCGTGTCTTTCATGTTTTCCTCAACTGCAAGTATTTACTGGGGTGCCCTATGATAAAGGCCAGGGCCCTTAGGTCGTCTAGAAAAACTCCACCTTGCTAAAAAGAATCCTAGAAAGCTCTTTCCCTAGAACCAGATGGTGTATACTTCCTGCCAATGTTGTAGGCGATCCTTCGTATGTATAAATGAACCATTGCCAAAGAGATGTACGGATAAACGCCACAACCTAGTATTGCGTCATATAGTCTGCCGACAGCCTATATAGATGATACAGCGACATCTGAATCCTTCTAGATGCATATCCATGCATTTATATGGGCACCACCATGCAAGGTCGTAAGCCAAGCGAGCAGCTCTGTGCAATATGGCACGAACAAGACGCTATTAGGAGCAGTGCTAGGAGCCTATTGAGCTACCATTCTGCTTACAGTGCGTCGCAGAGGACATCAAAGGGAGGGGTGTATAGGGAAGGTCGGAAGAATTATACTGTGGTTTATGTATGCATATATGTGTTCAATGTTTGAGAGGCAGAGAGACCCCCTCCTCAAAGAATACTGGATAGAGTATGTTCTATTGTCCAGCTTTCCCAGCGTTAAGACCTCTGCTGTACATTTTCCACGTATCTGCAATGTTTCCATCACCAACGTCCACAGTCTTATTGTTATAGTGTGTAATTATGGTTTAGCCTCTTAAAATAGGATTATTGTGTCAGTTGAAGCTGGCTCATATCAGCATCCATCCATAAAGTATGTACGCAGAATTTCTGAAATTTTGGACCCCCCCCCCCCCCTACCCCCTCTACAAACCTTGTATGCAATAGAACAAAGAGGGAGCATACGCAAAATTTCCAAGATCTTTGACCCCCTCACCCCCCCCCCCCTCAGTGCGTACGTACTTTATGGATGACCCTTAGATCTAATGAAATCACAGACAAATTCAAGTCTGCGAACTATAATTATGGCGCATAAGGCGTCCTACATATCCTTAATAACTAATGCAATATTTACCAGGACTACCCTTCCCCTTACACATCGTCTCCTGATTTAGGACAACTCACCCTGCCAATACGGCCCACTCTGTGCCTTGCTCTGGCGAACCATGCTCTAATCGTACGAGTTGATATATTGCCACACCCCTCTATTTATAACGTTATATGGTTACTGATCATACCAATTATGTCTATACTTTATTTATAGGGACTCTCACACTAAGAAGATTATTTCACCGATCGTAATAAAGAACTGATTCAATATAAATAAACGTGGTATATAGAGATTGAGACAAGAATAAATGCGTTAACAAGATTTGTTAGGAGGTCTACTGTTCTTCTCGGATCGTGTTTAGTTACGACATGGCAATCTATACCACGATTAGAGAATTACTTGACCCTTCAAATCAGTCAATGTTTATATCAACAACAGTTTTATTAGTCCAATATCACCTGCTATTTGGTATGAGCATTGTCATGTATAACGTAATTAGTTGAACTCTGAATCGTATATACCTTGCATTCAGTATGAGGGTAAATGTTGATACGGAATAGACCATCTTTAGTCGTTTATTCTAATCAGAGATGATGTCAATAAACAAATCCTCTAGAGGATAATGTTCAATATTCATCTTTATCCTACCCCTAATAAAAAACGCCATAAGCTTAACATGGGATTTGTTTATTTCACGGGTGTGACATAAAGTGTTGTTTATGCCTCTACTTTCTGATACTGAAAAAATATGGAAACGGGGTAGGATAAAATCTAGATGCCACTCGTTTGAGTTTGAGCTTATTTATGCAACTCATTTTGTTGGCTCCGTAATGTCACTCGTCTTCGACAAAATGCGTGGCATAAATAAACTCAGACTCAAACTCGTGACGTCCCTTGATAATATCTGTTTAGCCTAATAGTATTCAGCTTATACTCATAGTGCTCAGTTTAACCTGATAATAATGTCTTGTCGTAACCTGATCGAAAAAGATTCCTGGGACTGACCTAAGTTCTGGCCCATCGTTACTTAGGTGAGCCCAGGAGCTTACCTATAGGCAGTACCCCAGTCTAGCGGTCGCTTGAGGGGCATGTTCTCCACAGTAAGTATTTTGGGACCCGAGGGCAGAGGGCATACAGGCGGCCTCGATTGATTCATAGCACTCCCCTCAGATTCATCACGAATTGAACTCACCTCTATGTTATCCTAACCGCACTAAGCATTTCATAGGGGTGTTCCAGGGAGTAGGTGAGCTGTCTCTCAGGGGTAATGCATCTTAATATTCGGAAGTCTTCACTGATGAAAATATATCACAAGACTACATCATAGAATATTCTTCGTTGCCTTAGATGTGTTCTGATGTTGGCGGGCATTAAGGAACCATATAGCTACATGATTCGCAGCCAACTATGGAGGTCTTAGAAACATAGGTATTTGCTGGTAGACCTAGGTTCGATAAAGCCCAGGTTACCTGATGATGGGGTTTTCCACAGGTATCTGTATGATGTCATAGGCTACTGAACCAACCATGAAGAGTCTACATGATATATGATATCACCGTGTGTTAATCTCAGATAGTATTACTCAGTATACCCAACTTCTACATGTATGTTCAATAATGTTTGGTGATTTAAGTTATGTACCATTTAGGGACTTGTATCATGTTAATTTGGTCTGAAACACTTAACAAAAGTGTGTATATATCAATAGGGGGAAAAGTCAGCTGGTAGAACTGGTAGAAGTTTGGAGACAGAAAACGAACGGAAACAAAACTTTGGTAATTCTTGAGATAAATAGGGAGAGCTTTCTATGTATGATATGATAATCAAACTTTTTTATGCTTATGCAGAGATCAATGGAAGGATTGAATACCAGCTTTTTGATTCACTATAAGAAATAACACGTTTATAACATGGTCGCATTGACCAATGGGTAAATAGACAACCTTATAACATAATGAAATACCAGACGGTATCATATGGCACTCCTTAACAAAGACGACTACAGTAGAGGATATGGTATCCCATTACACCTTTAAGTGAATAAATGAGGGTTAGAGGTATTTTCTAATATGAACCTATCTAGATTCCATCATGCTAGTGCAGGCCCCCTGAATAATGTTGGTTGTAGTTTCCGTCTCTCTTTTAACAACAACTCAAGTAGAAACGTGAAGGGGGCTGCTAGGACATTCACTGCCGTTCACTGCATACCCACCTCCCGCCCATCCGACCAGGGCATCGGGGACTAATAGGCGCTCCGCTTTCATCACCAGTGGTGACTGATGTACAGGTGGTTCCTCGGCACCTGACCAGCACTGACCACTGCACGGCTCTGCCTAATGGTCAGCGGGATTCCCACCTGCACCTGGTGACCAGCCATTGACGGAGCACCCAACCCCGAACCAAAGCCATTGCCGGCCTCTTAATTCTAGGCACTTCCTGGGAGGCGGCAACTCATAGAAACCGGAGTGGAAGTGTGCCTGGAAGCCGGGGTAACGAGGAGAGAAAATCAATACAGACAGAGAGGTGGTAAGACCCCTCAGGCTCCCTGTGCGCGGACACTCCGCACAGGATGGATCAGGACAGGTACGTGGGGAGGGGAGGGGGTAGGATTAAGGGGGAGGGGGTTATTAAGCGCCCATCCCTTTCTACTCTTCTTGTGGTCAATTTACTTCATAACCTTAGCCCCCTAGATGCGCTGGTTACCAGCATGCATGATTGAAACAAGACTAAGGCACCGGGCACTTCTCTCCTGCCTGTGGTACCCCGGTGCCCTTTGAAGTTGTATCCTCATCATGCAATATAGCCTGGGAGTTGTGCAGGACCTTTCGTGACTTCTTATAGCTTATACCGCCTGCCCTGTGTTAGCCTGCTGCCTCGGGCCCTCTGGTCCTTATCCACACCACATAAGTAGGCCAGGAACCGTTTCCCCTCTTTTTCTGAAGGGTATTACTTACCGAGAAAGCCTAAATCTGATATCCCTACTTCTTGACTATGATGGGTTGCCTTAGATGAGAGTATCATGTTTCAAAAGAGGCTTGAGAAGTTTGAAAGAAGATGATAGTCGATGGTCGTCATTGGTAGAGTGTGGCGACGTCGCAAGGGAGTCTTCTGCTTCATCAAGGCTGATATAAAGAGGGTTCAGTCAATCTTTACGAGCTGGATGTCTCGGGAGGAAGGGTAACGCATGCGAGGCAGGAGGAGCATATCGAATGAAGATGACTATATATCCTTGAACGTCATCCTTGCCTCAAATGGAGAGAACAACATGTTGCTTTCTTCCACCGAACTTCTAGTCTCGCATCCACTTTAACAAGTCTCTGATGGGCTATTTAGCTTGGGATTAGAGAACATTACTAACAATTGTGAATTATCAGTACTCATTTATGCTAGACTCAAATATGGACTGTTTGAGTCTAGTGCCTGAGGCAGGGAATTCCTACCGGAAGCAGTATATGCTTGCTAAAATGATGCTCACTCTACATTAGAAGTAGCCCAGTAGTTGGGACATGAATCACAATATGTGATTCATGTAAGTTAATGAAGATGATGTTAGATGAATGAGAGATATAGTAAAAAGATGAGTCTTTATTTCTACATTAAATTTTAGTGTCTTGTTTATTTTTCTTCAATACAAACTGTGATCAAATGGTAGTGTGTTAACAAAGACTAGGGACAGGTGGTTTTCATTTTCATTCATGTTGGTTCGACCTCATTACTAATTTTCTCTTGGCTTCATTTTTGAAAATCTTTATTGAATCTATTCTTTGTATACTCACCTATATGGTATTCTACAAATCAATCCTTCTATGAGGCTAAAAATGTTACTGAACAAAAAAGTCGTTTTCCAAGTGCCTGCAAGTGGAATTCCTCTTACGGGCAATGATTACTGATTACAAATTATCATTTGTATAACATCTTTTCCCAATAGCAGATCTCATGGCCCTATATAAGGCCCGCATCACCTTATTGCTTAGCTAACTAGTTGCTGAATCTATAAGGAATTATTATCAGTTAAGGGCAGTATACATGCATGTACTATATTTGGTATCTTGAACTTTTCCATTTTCTATTTTACATATATGGGGCATGGAAAACCAGGCTGTATACACTCGTATTCCACTGTTTGAGACCAAATTTCCCATAATATTCTGTGGCATATGATTAGGGGTTTTAGGTCAGGTGAACTAAGGAGACACCCGACACCGACATACTCTTACAAACGAATGCCCATATACCCTTATATTGACCACAGGCTCCTTACCACTCTGTCATCTACACCTCTTTGCCTCCTCACCAGCAGAGGGCACCTGTAAAAGGTGGTCAATAGCCGGTAAATATTTTACCACAGATACTTCTTTCACCACCCTCACTGAGTTACTCAGATAGGCTGAGACTGGGTCTGAACTGCTCGACTGTACTGGCCTCTAGGTAGCCTCAGGGCTGCTACCTGAGATGGCAGGAGGGTCACAGCGACTCACAGCTACTCTTGAGTCAATCGCGCGCTGTTCTCCTGTCCATCTCACGCCCAACTCCCAACCAGACAATCCAACATCTTACTAGGCATGCGCGCCCACCGCGAGGACAGTTCTATGGCGTGACAGATAAGCTAGGTGCCTGTTTGTGTTGGCGCTTTGTCCTACTCACCAATTCTCAAAGGCCTCTTTTCTCTGACTGTTCATCGTTCTTTCTACCTATATCGGTCATTATTTTGCCATCTTTCAACCTTTATAGATCTATTCATGTATATGTGCTCGGTATGCCATGTATTAGTTACGATAATATAATAAGCAATCCAAGAGTATGCTTTTAAAATCAGTTTAACGGTCATCATACAGGGAAGATAGTGGGCACGGCATAAATTCATAAGATTTAGGGTTTACTATGGTAATGCTATCAATGAGTCAACATCAGAGTTCAATTATTCAAACTCGAATTCTGAGGAAAATCACTCTATATAATGCATGTCCACATGTCATTCCTCTGCCATGCTTGCCACTATCCCCAGCGAGCATCCGCCATTGTTAAAAACAGCTCGCTGTACTGGAGTCATGGTTTTACCCTTGGCCCCGTTTCAAACCAAGCCTATTGAGATACTCTATGTCTACCCAAATTTAACCCAAGCCTCAGATACCTGCCCTGGATCTGTGCCCCTTGCTTTATAGACAATCATCCAGATGAACTCGATGTGACCTCTGGGTACTTCCTATATTACCTGTCAACCATCGTCTCGCCTCTCACCTCGTCCGGCCATGGACGGTAATGTCGGCCTTTGATGACAGGGCGTTAGGAATAGGGAACAGGTGTGCACGCCGATTATCACGCCTTGTATAACACCTTCCACATGATACACACGCGCCCACACTGCGGACAACTACTACTTAATTTACCGCTACGAGCAGCTCGCCTTGATAATTAGCCGCGTCGCCAGGTGTCGTGTCAGACACCAGGGCTCCGGCAGCGTCCTTTGGGGATGCAGGTAATTTACTGACATATACAGGCACAGGACATCTGCCCATAGTACAATATATAGACAGATGGCGGTGTTTCCAGCTCTGGGCACTATTTATAGAAAAGACCAGTTGGGTGTGCAGCTCGCTAAGCATTATATATTGCTCTTCTGCACGCATGGATCAAGGTACACGTAGAGATGTGCTGAGTTACATGCTAATCTCTAGCAAACCTGGGCGATGATCTGGAAAGACACCTACGAGACCTTAAATGTCACTGACAAGGAGAATATTGTATGCATATTTCCTTTGGTTTTAATATTAGGGAAGCATTGGTGTGAGAACCGAGGAGAGAAGGTGAGACCCAGGAGACACCAGATGTTCTACCCCGCAGTCAGCTAATGATGCCTAGTGAATCTTGGCATACCTGCTATGCCTTAGGGGTCAGGTTGTGAGTGTGTTGCTTTTGAATGTATCTGGTGCAAGCTAACTCCTGATGTCCCGTGGGGCTCTGAAGTTCATGTGAGCCAACTCAATGCAACGAGTATTTTCTCTATGCTCGTTGCTCAATATAAGCACTAGACCCGTGTGCCTTTAGAGGAGGCCACCTTAGCAGTTGTGTGACAATTCATTGGACAATCTGAAGGTGTGCTTTTGAGAACAATGCACCTGTCACCGTCTAGCCTTTCCACATATTTGTACCCGCGAGGAGATCACAGGTTATAAAACAGTTGTATGACCCTTCTCGCCTCATGCACTCTCAACACCAGGTATACGCCCAGACTCTTCCGCCCATCATCCCAAAGACATATGTTTATGATTCCCAAAGGTTACATCATCATTTATTTATATATTTGATCTTATTGCATCCTTGGTGCATCAGTTATGTATGCGATCACAATATAAGTTATGAACAAAGAATGGTAGAGACATTGTTTTATTTCGTAACCTAATTTTGGATTGACTACGAAAATCACCATTGGATTTGTTCAAGCTAGGTTTTTAATTCACCATGCATTACGACATTTACGCCTTATTGCTGTTCCGAAGCATTTCGATGTGAAGCCATACATGTACAACAAGATATTTACAAGAGGTTTAGACAAGCACAACTCCACAACAGTCCGTAGTCGGTTTCATTGATGGCCTTATTAGAACAGTGAATATTTACCCAACGTTTCGGCTATGATAGCAGCCTCTGTCATTAAAATTATTTACAAGTTTGTTAAACGACATGGAAATGGAACTCACATTTATACGATGTACACTTGCACATATAAACACAGGTCGTATCTTTTGATACAGACACCTGTCATGGGTTTACGCATGATTATTATGTAAATCATTGGCCTGAGATCACCCATAGTCTGATTATTGATATGCACAGGATATAGTCATCAAGGACTTGTGGGCCTATTTCAAACTTATTACTTCAGTGATCCCTTCTTAATAATTACGTATTGCCTGAGGAGTGCGTTTTCTACATAAATATCATCCGAGTCTACATTTATATACCACCTTCAATATCGCAAAGTGAAAACTACCTTCGAACTCTAATCAACTATGACCCCCTTATACAACTGGAGATTACACGGAATCTTAATGATTAATATGAATAGTATGAGCTAAGCACGTAGCTTAATGGTGTTGTGCAGTGTAGCATGGATGTTCACCGTCATTTGGTACCTATAATGATGCAAGACGAATCATCTAGCGTAGTGAAACAACCCCCTTGAGGTCTGCCTGTGAATCCCAAATGGCAATATGTGCGGATTAATTATCTCCAGGGCTTTGCTGGGGAATTGCCGAGTTCGCTCACGTGCATAGAACCTGCCGCCGCAACTTCCAGTCACGACCTGCGTAATAAACCAAATGTCAGGATATGGTTCATCTAGTTACCACTAGATAGCTACAACCTACTGTTGTCAATATACGGGCACGTATCACTTCTGGTCTGAGGGCAACGCATGAATGTTATGCATTAGAGTAGCCGACTCTATAAACAATCTGGAAGAAATAAAACTGTGTTAAATGAACGGGAATGGGGGGGGGGGGGGCTAATGACATATAACATGTCATCAATGACATAATGTCACTGATGACATATGACCCGTCTTAGATAGACCCCAAAGTCATAGGATTTTATTTAAGTGTTTTTAGCTTTTAAAGAAATATTTGATTTGAACGGGTTAGTAATTGGAATATCACACAAGGGGTAACCACGCCCATAATCATCCAGGTGATTACTTGGCGGTGCAATTGTGAGGTCTTGTTAGCAGGACTCCTATTTTCAAGGACTGTTATCAACGTTTCTCCAGTCGTGTCGTCCTTCCTTCCACTGTTGACAGTTGGAATAGACTGCACATACTTGGCTTGTATTCAAAACAAAAATTCAGCCTCATGTCAAATCGCACGTACTTACACCAGTGGAAACCTCTATCATGCTGAGGTGCTTTCAGTTTACCTGGCAGGTCGACACCTTTCAGAGTGGGCACATTCTAGGGAGATTAACACTTTTAATGACTTTTTACCTTTTGGTCTGCAAATAGGGCTGACAATTTTCGAATGCAATGAATGAAATCAGTCCCTTTCGTTAGTTTTATTTCACTTTATACTACATTTACCAGTTATTTCCATCGTGCTACCACTTTTCACGCGTTTGTACTGTAAAATGTGACTTGAGAGCCACACTTTCCAGTACCGGTCTTACACAATATAACACTACAAGTTTGACAGTTTATAAAGCCATGCTTAATCAAGCCCATCGACCGGCCAACAACAGGCATTGCACGTTATTCCAATTTAATCGCCGAAAATTTATCTCGAAGCTATTCATAAGCAAAAGTGTAGCTGTACTGCTATTGACATTGGAAATCACAAGAGAGAATGTTTCAAAAGCAGGCGGTTTAGAACTCACTTTTATACAACGGCATGAGCCGGAGCACCATTCGAGGACAATGATTTTGGCTACCGCTTTTCGGGTAGCGAGTTGTTTGCAGGGAGAAATAAAAACACATCGTCTCCGAATATGCATAACAGACCAATTAATCATGCAGCCCGCGCTGTAATCGAGCCAACTTGGAGTTGATAATGGCGGGCGAGGACAGCAGTGGAAGCCAGGGGGAAAAGCTTACAGTCAGTGAATCGACCGGTCCCGACTGAAAGTGTGTAAATGGTGTCATATAATATTCAAACCAGTGAAGCTTGGGTAATGGACCGGCTGGTTAGACATGGGCCGGCATCCGAATGAGCCTCAACGTTTGTGACCGCAATAGATGCCAGCATGGAGGGTTAGTGGCCGCGCTGGTCCCGCCTGCATGCTAACAACTCCGGGCAGCCCCGAACAGCTCCGAGCAGCTCTTGCCTCATCTAATGTCATCCCCTATATTCCATTTTTTAGACGGCGCCACTAAGGCTTCACTAGCTAGCTGAGACGCTTTCTAAAATCTCTCTTTTTTCTCAATGCAGTCCGCTCTTTGCATGACATCTACTCGATCGTCCCTACAGGCATGCATCCTCGCAAATGTCATACTTGTTGTCTGAGTAAATGGCTATTAGCTAATTACAACCAAGCTGCTTCCTCAATATCGTCACACAGAAGAAGCAAGTGGCATTTCTACGAGTGAATCAAAGAAGCTGGTGTTGATACACACGTAGATAATATCACATGGGTTGTGTGCTTCTTCTTGTAGTACTCACGTCCAGCTAATGCTGTTAATCGACCTCTTTACTAGTAAATATTATGATCATTAATGTTATCAATAGTATCATTATTCAGGGTTGTGAAAATAAACTTCCACAAACCTTTCTACCCGATGGATAACTTGATGAAGCTGCCCCGGCTTGATCCTTTTCACTGGTGGGAAAATCACCTCGACATACAGATGGATTTGGTGTATTTTAGTTTGTCTAGTGACTGAAGGCGATGGAGAATTATGCAAGCAATACTGGATATATCTAATACCCTGCCCAGCAGGTTCCTACACGTCCGCTAGGAATATAAATACATAGGTTTCATTGCCAAATACGTACGAAATATTATAAACCAGTTACCCGTTGTGCTAGAAATTCACTGATTATAACCCTGAAGTAAACAGTAGGTCCACTGTTCCAATTGTTATGCCCAATGTCTGATAGTATATCCGTTTGAAAACAGACTATTCATCACAAGTGCCTCAATAGTGTATGATTGCTTGACCCCAGGGAAGGCTCTCCTAATGTAGCTTGGCAAGGCCTCCATGCGGACTGTAGGAAATCGTCTTACTCGATAGTATTATCAACTGCAGTGTTCCTGTTCGTCGCCAGAATATTATCATCATGTTCCAATAAAAAGCTTTTCCCTAGTGGTTAGGACTTAGGCCGTGTAGCATTATTGGGAGCTGTTTAGTGCTGGAGGGTATTAGGGCACTTATGAAATTGTTTAATTAAGTGAGCCTTAAGACCCAGGCTTGGTGTGATTTATCCCACTAATTATCGCCCAACCCGAAGAGAGTTCCGTTGGCATTCACCGTGCCGCCATGTTATTGATACAGGAACAGCGGCAACCAGTGCACAGTTGGATCAGAGGAATTTATGATAAATAGGATTTGGGAGTAATCGATGGTAATTCCCCATCCTCCTCCCACCTACCCAACTAACCCCACCCCCCCTGCCACACACCTACACACACACCCACACCTACACATACATACACACACACACACACACACACACACACACACACACACACACACACACACACACACCTACACACACACACACACACATCATATCAGCTGGTCTGCATTGTGATGTAAACCTGGCTGTGTCGTCTCCTGGCCTCATTGGAAGGCACACCATACCCTAACAATCAGTCCCGCACTTTGCACCAGGTGTGCCGCTGAGGGCGATTCAGACGTACTGGAGCCAATGTTTCATTTTTTATGTTCTCTTCCCCTTTTTTCTATGAAAACATGGTTTCATTCCAAGCAGCATATTCCATTCATACGGCACCCTTTGTGACTCTGATTGATTCTATTCTTGGATCACGCAGGCACATTGGGATTCTCTATGATCCAATTCTCCTTCACTTAGCCTTGGTTATTCATTTCTATTTAAGCTCTGGCATGAAGGGATTCAAAGAGGCATCGCCTGCAACCAACTGCCTATAGCCGCTATTCACTCATTAAATCACTCTGCTAGCATATCTATCAATAAATAATACACGGTATACTGTTATCGACACGGTAAAATGCACCGTATGCGACGTAATCTATTTTGCCTAAAACGCAAGTATCAATCTTATATGATATCTAATCTAGCGAGACATTTTAATGGTGACAATGATGAATAGAATCAGGTACCCATATGGATATACCCTTGTCGGCCTTGGTCAATCATTGATACAGGACACTTGGTGTAAGCTCCGGTGAGCTTGACTTGACATACATTCATACATAAACCCTAGGCTATTATTTGTCTCCCATATGGTATGCGAATCTATTTTGTTGATCGCGGAGTTATTTTAACTATATAGGATTGGTACACCATAGTCTTATTGTTTGACAATCACTACAGGCTGTTTAGTTACGTCAAATTATTGTATCTCTGTATGTTCCGATCAGTTATAGATCAAATATTTACGCACAACTAGGGAACGTATGATGATTGTACATTCTGACATTGAAATCAATATCCTATTAACATTGCATGAATGTCTTTATTTGCTGTTGAAAGCTTCACCTACAACGCAATCACTCTCCTACAATCGTGGCCTATGCGTCTTTATCCAGTGTAAAAACACTGCCAGTGGTTGCTCCCTTTCAGAGAAGACATTTGGGAAATCCGTTAGCCGCTGAAATGCAAACAGATTACTGATTAAGTATTGATTTACTTGAAAAGCATTTCGCCAATCAAAAAATTTAGAGTCAGGAATCAGCAGACACTGCATTAGGTAATATGATATCTCGCTTAACTTGATTAATGTCCGTCTGAGCCCGACACAGGGCGTCAAACACTAGGATCAACCCAACCCACCACCGGAGAGGTTCCATGCTAGATAATCAGTATTATACATTACGTTTGTTATTCTCGAAATAGCATAATTCTGCTGAAATATGCGGGAGACTACAATCGTGAAGTGGGCACAAATAGGTGGTGTTAGCCCCCGGAGGTATTGCAGCCTATAATTTCTACTGAGGGTTGTGCCAGAGCAGGCACTCTGACTTTCGACGTGTCTCTGTTCCCACCAATATCAGGGGCAAAGTGGGTTCATATTACCTCGCATTGTGATATCTGGTATAGACACATGCTGATCTTCAGGTTTATAAGTTTATAACGTTATAAGTTTATAACGACCATTCGAAATGTAATTATATGTATTTCCGACACTCTTTGAGTATTTATACACAGGCCTATAGTGCTATATCACACACTTCCTCTTAAAGGGAAATATTCTGTTATAGAATATGCTACTTGGACATATACTAAACAGTTTGATATGAGGGTGACTTTCAATTTTCACCAGGCTTGTGTTTATCATATCTCTGATGTATATAGACCAGTCTATCACTGCATGCCAATCGGTGACGATACCATACAGACATATACAGTGCTCCACGTTGTACTGGTTGTGTATGCAGTTCATACAGGCGTCCATCAGGTCAGACCCACAGGCCCGCCCGTCACGTGTATTTGTTTAATTCAGCTAATATTTCCCTTTAACAGAAAAAAAACCCAGTTGGCCAAACAGAGAGGGTGGGAGTGGTGGGCGGAGGCAGACCCACACACGCACGTGGGACAGCTCATGTAAACAGTACCAACGACGCGATCATCATTCATACCCCCACCCCAGCACCTCCACACTCCTCCAGTGTCCCTGACACCCCGACCAAGCGGCCCGCGGCGACACCCAGTGGCCGTTCAGGGCATCACCTGTTGACACTTAGACAGGGGGAGGGAATAGATCTTTCTGAGGCCACAGACGCATGGGAAATCCCTACAAATTAATGATATGATATGGGGAAAGGACGTTTCATTACCTATCAAGGTTTGTTAAAGCGGGGTGCGGGTGCACGTTCCTTACATCATAGTAACGCTAACTACTGCCTCCGTCTGCGGCAACATTAGGTTCAAAGTAGGTCACCTTCGTATTGTGGGCGAGGATTGGGGTTTGAAATATACTGAACTTGAACACTGAGAGGTATTCAAGACGGTGGTTTTGTATGGCCAACGTCGGTGAAATGCATATGCTTATGGAAGCCCGGTCTGTAACGAATGGAAAGCGATGTCTATTAAACTGGCAATAGCCGTGTCATATCTCTGGCACTAATTTCACAGAATTCCTCCCACTGTTAAATGACACTGCCAGTTGGTATGGCGTAAGACACAATCAACCCCAACCTGTAGCCCGTCAGTTATCAGAAGTGACCTTGACCTCGCTTCCCGCACATGAACCATGCGGCGGGCGGAAGCCATCTGTCGGAGGCACATCCGGCCATCGTCGGCGTCGTTGACGTCACGTGTAGGGTGTGTGTGTTTGTGTGTACTCACCGGCGTTCATTCAGGGGACGCAACTAACGACACCCCTCCCCCTCCCACCCCAACATCCCTCCCCTTTCCACCTCGCATCATTTGGGCACATGGAGGTTGTACAGCTGAGAGAAGCCATTATTGATGGCTTCACCCGTCTCATTCTCAGGAAGCCACACACCCATCTTCGACCTTGCTCTAAAGGAGCACCCCCTTCTCTCCCATTCACACTACCGCTGCCGTTGACGCCCCTTGCAGTCGTTATTCACCTTTCAAATAAATTAGAAATTGGGCACTGGTAATTGATGCTGGTTGTACTATCCACAAAGAGCTCATATAGTTGCAGAATCTTTTCGTTTTGCATCAAGGTGTAAGAGGGGATAAAGTGTTATGTAAACCCTATTTGATTACAACTGAAAATAAGATTGATTGATAATCGAGGTAGTATCCTTAAATAGGGAAATCCCTCCACATGTCTATTGATCTTCCAATCACAGAACACAGAAGAATGCAAGGTTACCCGACAACCAACCCAGGTTTCTATTTTCATCTGAATTCACTAAATGAATTTCCCACTTGGGTGTGTTCGAGCTTTTGTAACCTCTCTTTGTATAATTGCTAAAACAGTCGTTTGTAGAATTTACACCATCTTCCTCTTCAGTAACTTTTTTCATGTTTCTATATTCGATTTAAACTTTTGTATTCCAGAAAAAATGTTCCGCGTATATACATGTACTTTGCAAATATCGATCTCCTACATGCAAACATGACTATATAGACCCGGACACCAAATCTGAAACCTGTTCCGCATGATGTCACAAGTGCCTTTTTTCTATGAGGCGTGGATCGAATTCGATCGTATTCCCTTTGAAGTATGCGCTGCTTGTCGTTCATTTCAAGCGGTGGTGCTAGGATTGCAATACGACGGGCACAAGATCATAGAGTGGTGCTTTATATCAGGGATCGGCAACCTGATGGCAGCCCATACAATAGGCCCGCGTGATCAATGCATGCCACTTTGAAATGCATGCAATTCTTGTGTGTGTGGTACACCTTTAATGATTTACAGGGCGTATGATTCAGTTGCATTGTGGATTTTGATAAAATGTTCCATTTCAGTGAAAGCTTCCAGTGATAATAACGCATGCCTCTAGGCATTGATAGACGGGATGGTTTTGCACTGAACCGATCAGACTAGATGGGACTGCTATATGTCATAGTATTTAGTGAGTATACTGCTTAACATACATGCTCACAGACATGGGTAGAATACGTATGGTTGACAATTTGGGGTCATTGATTATCATTATTGGGGAGAGGTGGAGAGGGTAGTGCTGACAATGAGGATATGGATTGATGACAGGCGAAGGGAAGATACTCGATCTACTATTCTTTCTTTTCCTTCTTTGGGGAAGGGACAGGGGATGGGAGTGAGACCTGTGTGGGGGACATCCATGACACTAGGTGGTCTCCTGCCGCTGGATCCGGTGTACACATGTGCGAGTCCATCACGCGAGACTCTCGTCGGAACGAGAATCCACGTCTATGTAATGGCTTCAGCCTAAACATGGGGCTGTTTATGTGGGCCTTCCCATGACTCCGATAGGATAGTGACCCCACTTCGTTCCTCTTCCCACGATCTTTCTTATCATTCCCTATTTTGCCAATGTGCCTGGCAAGCCGGCCTTTATCTAAACCCTGTATTAAGCAATACAGTTGACACCGACTTTTTTTTATTGAAGTCCTGTGATTTTAGACCATTATATAATTATATAATCAATTTCTCCGGAATGGACCCATGAGATAAACATCGTGCTTCTCTTTAAAAATCAAAAGCGGCCATTTGTCATTGTTTAGACATCACATAACAGTGCCTACCGTGTATCCGAATGTTTAGACAGTTTAGACACTTATGGCTATATATAATTCATAGCTCACAAACAGATTTAGCAGGACTTTGCACACAACAGCTTGAAGGCAGTATCTTAACCAAATAAGTAAGAAGATAAAAGCTTGCTTTTGATATTCAGGTATTGAATTTCATTGATTTATTTTTAAATCCTTGAATAAGATATTCCGATGATAAAAGATGCATGCCTCTGTCCGGCAGAACAATTCTGGTTCAAATGATGTGTGATATCATCTCGGTAATTGAGATCGACTCTAAATATAGCGCCTTAGCGGATAGCAGACTAAATAAAAAGAATTGAGACTGGCAAATGGCAGTTTATGATTACCGTCTAAACTGACGACAGAACGTTGCAAATGTGTAATCATGTCAGTATTACCTTCATCGAGGGCTCGAGTCTGTTACCGTGTCTGCTGCATTCTCTCCCTGGGAGACTGGTTCACTAAATATAGCCCGCTGCTATTAGGCACGGCCTGCCCATGTGATCCGTTTGATGGCAACGCCTTCAAACGGCCAGACCCCCCTGTCGTGCTAAAAAAGACAACCATGCATCTGTAACCGCGGCGCCAATTGATTTTCCGTCTTAGTCAGAGTGAAAATTGACATTTTCACCTGTCAGACGTTTTGCATCTCTTGGATCCGGGCAGATAGTTGCAATGCACTACATGCCCTTTTCTCCAGATCCCAGAAATATAAAAGCACCCTGTTTGGCATTGAAAAACGGGTGTCATGATACATACCCGGGACGCTGAGAATTCGTGTCCTATTGCTGATGTTGCCGTATTCTAGCAGAATTATGGAAGAACAAAGGCTCATGACATTGAATATTGATAAATTGGTCAATAAACATTTTTCAAAAAGAAATTAACCAACATTTTTTGTGAATGTTGTCAACTGTAATATAGCAGTCGATCGCTCACAAATTATTTTTTTTAGTAACGGCCCTCCAGAAATAGCCATTGCGTAATGGAATTTATAAGCTCGTTCCAGAAGAGAATTTTCGCCGTTACCGAACAAAATATGCATGATATATATATATGTTTAAACATTGCTCAATCAAAAACAAAAGAATTAGCCCCACCAACGCCGATATACCACGATGTACCTCCCGAAAGACTACGATTAGAAATGGCAAAATCATGGTGTATCGGAAGCTCCCCGATAATTCTAATCACAGACATTGTTGTCTACTGTAGGTCGTCGGAACGCCGTTGGAGGTACAAAAAGGGTGACCACGGTTACGATTGGTTCACGATTCAATCACTATACCAATTTAGTTCTCAGGCAGAATTTCAATATCAAGATATACTATAATTTTGGAAATATTAAATGAATCTAAGTATTTGTACAGGTATATACAACATATTATATTATTTTTCAGACACTACAACAATCAAATTGAAAAACAACTGTGGCAGAATCATAATTCCTATATGATTTTCGGACCATCAGACTTTATCAAATAATGTCATTAAAAGAGAATATATAACTTCATTATTAGCAACCTGTTCATCTTTCATTGTGGATTAATGTGTTTTTGAGTAAATCAAAACCTCTCGATCGTTCCTGTCACCCATTAATCTGGAGCATCGGAATAGTCTATTTGAGGAACTGCGCTCCATGTCGTGTATCCAATGAGTTTAGCTAATAGCATATAGCCTGGTGTTTGATCATTACCCTGTACCCTGAACACAATAGAAGAGAGGAGAGGGTGGGTGGGAGAAATTGTAGAGTACGTCCGTACGTGGTGAAGAAAAGCAGGAGAATGGGAAGAGGTGAGTGTAGTGGCGTACCACGTGACCGCGTGGTTCACGTGGCCTACACGAGGGGGCGCGCAGGGAGCACTAGTAGGAGGGGAGTGCATCATGTGGAGCAATGACCGCCCCTGACCCTACGGCCATGGGCTACCCATTACCCTGTACCCTGAACACAATAGAAGGAGAGTCTAGAGTGGGATAAATAAAATTTATTTTAATTTTATGAACCAATCCGACATGAGATATTTATACAATGGTAGAAATATCGTAAATGATAAACATATCCATATGTTAGATATGATATGATAAGAATAATCATATTGGTAAATATGATATGAAAAGGTATAACATATTGGTAAATATGATATAAGGATATACATATTGGTAAATATGATATATGAAGAGAAGATACATATTGAAGAATACATATGGTAATTGACAGGTGTCAATTATGGTATAGGTATACGAGTATTATGAAGTAATACGTATATGTATTTGTATAATATGTATAAAATAACCCCAAAATACCATAAAAGGTGGTGGTGGGTGGGAAGAAAAAAGTTTGTGAATCACTTGTTGATGGATTTGATAAGTGATTTGTTGACCTCAGTGGCATTCGCGTCCAGGATGTAGCTCCTGTGAACGTTTGAGCGCCACCCCCCGTAACGTTGAATAGACAGTTCTGGTACCCCGGCCTGGAAGGCCTGGGTGGCGGCGGCCTTTCTCAGGCTGTGTAGGGTGTAGGTCTTTGGGGGGTGGCCGACCTTGGTGAAAAGTCTATTCCACTGTTTGGTTAACGACCGGGTCGTTATCGGCGTCCTGTCCTCGTTTATGAGGAACGGATCTTGATCGGATCGCGTGGGGACTGCTGCGGTCATTTCCCTCACGGCCGTGATGGGGCATGTGGCCGGCTCCGGTGAGGGTTGGAGGGCCACCCGTTTCTCCTCTCCAACACACTGGAGGTTTTTGGCGGCTTTGATCCTTACTATCACGTGAGTCAACGTGACTGCCCCGTCTCCACGTGAAAGGTGTCGGACCGGATCGAAACCCCCCACCGTTGGCGGCGCGACCTCGCTTTGCCGGAGTGCGGCGTAGTACAGCACCAGAAATGCCGCGCGCAGTGTCCGGTCGAGGGGCGTGGCCATGAGGCCGGCGAGGACGTCCCTGAGCACAATCATCGGGACCGGCGGCTTGATATTCGGCTGGTATGTCTTGTCTCTCTTCATGGCGTCGAGGGCCCTCTTCACCCTTACGTCCTCGGTCGCCACGACGTTCCCACCGGAGAGCCGTAGGTGGGAGAGATGATTCGCCACGGTCGCTGGTGAGGGGGCGTGGTCGGCGACGTACTCCAGGTAGGCCGTTACAAAACTCACGGACGGTGCCTGAGGGTCCGTCCCCATCCTCCGGCAGAACGCGAGGTATGTCGATACGGCGCTTCGCTGGTTTGCGACCTTGCCTGGGGCACGAGCCGCGGTCTGTCGGACAGATGCCCTCTGCTGGAGATAGCGTAGCGCCGGATCTGCATAAAAGCCGAAGAATAGGGACGAATGAAGCGTGATTACACGGTACCACATGGACAAGATTATGGAATGACATGTAATACGCCACCGTTCGATAGTCTGTTGAGGAGAGATGGGACCGATTGAGTGCGTCCGCGACCGAGTTCTGCACTCCCGGGACGTGAGTGTACACCAGCTCGACCTGTAGCTTGGCCTGCACCATCCAGGCCTGGCGGGCACACTCGGCGAGGACTTTGTTTCGCGCCCGGCCCGATGTCAGTGCCTGGACGGTGCCCAGGTTATCACAAAACACCTCGACCCATGTGCGTCGGTCCCGGTCGGTCAGGAAGGTATTTAGGGCATATATAGTGTTCAGTGCCTCTAACTCCGATATGCAGTTGACAGGGTCGTTCAGCGGGCACACCTGCGCTGAGTAGGCCCGTCGGCCGTCGGTGCCCCCGACCCCGGTCAGGCACGCGTCCACCATTATGCACTTCGTGGGCTGTCCCCGGGGGATGAGTGCACGGCCGTTCCAGCCCTCCGCGAACTGGGAGAACCAGTTGAAGTCCTGGCGCATTTCGGAGGATACGTTTATATAGTAGCCCTCCATCGCCCGTAGGGCCTCGAGCAGCTTACTGACGAAGGTCCTCGCGGGGCGGACGCATCGGGAGACGTGGAGTATCCGCCTGAGGATGGACTGTAGTTGCCTCTTCGTCAGAGACCGCTTTCGGGCCACGGCCGCGACGTTCTGTCGGACCTCCTCCAGCTTGTCCTCGGGGATCGTGAGTGTCATCTCGGCTGCATCGATCTGTATCCCCAGCCATCGCACCGTCTGGCTGGGTGCCTGCGCTTTCTCGCGGGCCTTGGGGAGACCTAGTTCCTTGAGAAGACTGCGAGCTGCGGCAAAGTCCGATGCCGCTTTCTCTTTGCTGGGGGAGAGAATTATAAGGTCGTCGAGGTACATGGCGGCCTCGACACCCTCCCGGGCAAGAATTTCCACTATGGTCTCGGCGACGCACTGCATATGGTAGGAGGACGCGCGGGCTCCAAACGGCATCGTCGTATCGCAGATGTACCCGCTGTCCCAGGAGAAACACAGCAGCGGCCAGTCGAGGGGGTCGCAGCGGAAATTCTTGTACGCCCTCGAGATGTCGATGGTCGCCATGTAGCTCCCGGTCCCCGAGGCCACCAGCCGGGAGACGAAGCCGTCGACCGTAGGGAGGCTGTGCTCCCTCTCCTCGCTGTACACTGCGTTCTTCATTATGTAGGCGTTAACGCTCCGCTTCTTAGGGAAAGTCATATCCGTGATAACTCCCCGCGCTCGGGAATCCCGCTTCTCCTGCGACATCAGGGGAGAAACGTGGCACCACGGGCCGAACGGCGCCTCCAGAAACGGCCTGAGGAGAAAAACCTAGCTCCTTTTTCACAAAGTCGCTCACCTCAACAGGGTAAGCAGTGACGCTAGGGTGGTTCGGTATGTCCCGAGTATCGGAGGCCGGCCCGAGGTAGCCGAGGGGGAAGCCATTGTAGATGAATCCAAGGAGCTCGGCCTTTCCCTCCATTCCCGTCAGGTACGCCTCCCACGCCCGTAGATTCAGGTCGGTGGGGAGCGTAATCTTGGCACACATAGCGTTTGGGAGCCCGGACGCCCGAACGGCCCTGTAGATATGCCCGTGCGCCACGGGCGCGTCCTCGTGGAGAGACGGCCATTCCGCACGGCGGTGATGTAGGAGGGCCTCCGGATCCGTCCGGACTCCGGGAGGAACAACTCCGGTGCGGCACACTTCCTTTAGTGTGTCGAAATCAGGAGTGTTAGTTTGTTGTACTCGATGTGGCGCGGTAACACTAACACTCCTCACGTGCTGGGGGGCGACGCCCGCCGGCGTGGCCGCTCGCCACGTGGTGCTTGTGTTTTTGTTGTTGTCCGGTCCACGTGCGCTCCCCGTCACGTGGGGGCTGATGTCACTGGTCCTGCCATGCCCGGCCTGCGTGCCCCGGGGGGCACAGCCGTTGTGCCCGCATCCGGTCCGGGCCCGCTCACCACCTCAGCCCACGTCCTGGCCCGCGTTTTATTGGGGGGCGTTACATAAGCATCCGGGGTGCATCCTGTGTGATCTCACGTGCTGTTTGGGGGTGCGCTCCGATCACTCGCGGGGCGCACCGTAACCGTTTTTTGCAGGTGCTGGCGGTGCGTGTTGGTGTACGACTTCCTGCCTCGGGTCTACCGCCCGCAGCGTGTGTCCGGCCTGTGGGGTGTATCCGGCCGGTCCGGCCCGGCGGGGTGCAGCAGGAGCAGCCGGCTGTGCGTCATACCCCATCGTGTACCCTAGCTTGCGGTTACATGCATGGAGCGAATGCCCGCACTGCTTCCCAACGGAATCGCAGTACGAGCAGATGTGCAACCATTTTACTGGACCGTCCTCGTGGCTGCTCCGGTGGCGGCACCCCTGGTCCGAGTTGTACTGCCGGCATGGCAGATCCTTTAAGCCTCCTTTCCCCGCGTCCGGTCTAGCCTGGGTGGTCCCGGTTGTCATGGCCAGTCGCACCCGTTCCTCTTGAATCAAACTGTAATCGTCCACGCGAGTCGGCCCGTCTCATCCTGGTCGAACACGTACTGTGACCACCTACGCACCCCGGCCCACGGGCGGGACTGTGCGTCGACCGAGACTTGGTGTAGGTGTTTGAACATGTGGTCCCGGTCCCCCGGGGCCACGGCTCGGTGGTCGCTTAGAAGTCCGATGAAGGCGCTGACGTACTCCATCAGTCCCAAACTCCCTCTCAACTCCAACTTCTGAGAGAGAGTGTACACTCCCTCTCGGTCCAGGAACATGTACGGCTTTGATGTAAGGCGAGCAATATTAAGATCTGAATAAAGCTTACCGGCCGTACGGTCATGGCGTATCGTCTCCCGGTCCAGTTCCCGTTGGCCCAGTCCTCCGTCCTCCGTGCGGCTGCCGACCGTGCCGAGGGCGCCCGGGAACCTCGGTCCTGGGACCGCGCCCTGGTGAGTTCGGCTACTGCTTGCACCACGCCATTGATGTCCGCTCTCATCTGCGCGAGGCTCGCGTCAACGGACGTCGCCCTCGTGGACCTCACGCTTCCCGCTTGTGATACGGATTCCACCTGGTCCTCGCTGGCCCTCACGGTCGACTCGGAGACCTGGTCTCCCTCCTGGGCTTGCAAGGGGCCCAGCGTAGCCCGTGTCTTCGGCATTTTCCTCACTGTGTCTGCACGTTCAAATCACCCGTAGTTGTCCTCGTACGGCTCGGTCCGATACTCGTGGAGTATAGGGACGGCGAGCGATGAAGGCCAAAAAGAGAAATTGTAGAGTACGTCCGTACGTGGTGAAGAAAAGCAGGAGAATGGGAAGAGGTGAGTGTAGTGGCGTACCACGTGACCGCGTGTTTTACGTGGCCTACACGAGGGGGCGCGCAGGGAGCGCTAGTAGGAGGGGAGTGCGTCAGGTGGAGCAATGACCGCCCCTGACCCTACGGCCATGGGCTACCCATTGACTCAATAGACCGACTTCTGCTGATAAATAAGAGGATCATTTGAAAGAAAACCTTGTTATCTAGGACTGGGTTGGTTTCAGGTGAAACGCACCAAATAAGTGAAGGAAGCGATTTCTGGACTCGCCAAAAAGATTGCCGATTTTCACTCGCTTTCCTCACGAGATGGGAGGGTGCTTCCTCCTTCTCTGACCTCTTAAAAACATACAAGACGAGCAAATCTAGCAAATGAAAATCGGCGATTTTCATTGGCGAGTCCCGAATCGTTTTCCTCATTAGGTTTGTGTATTTTAGCATTTATGTACTAAAATGAAACTAATCTCTTTAATGTTACTTTCTTAAACTGATATTCAGAATCTACCTTAACATATAATTCAATTGATCATTTATCGAGGAATTTACTATCTTAAGGAGGAAGCACTGGGAATGCACACAGATCGTTATGAATTCTGCCACCCATTGGTTGCGTATGGCACCTTCCATGCAACGACACTGAACGCCTTGAATCTGAGCGAGTGTTCCAGTGAGCTTATCACGCTACAGCTAATCAATGTGGATCGTCCGCATTACTGGGTACACTGACTTTTCAATAACGGTGAGGAGAAGTGGTTAATGTCGCTATAATTTCGTCCCCAAAGAGTTAAACTGAAGAGAAAAGCACGGGCAAAATAATGACCAGCCCTGATTACCCGCCGCCAGCTCCGGGTTGGCAGCGCTGTGGCCCGCTGCGACAATCAATGTCAACTTGTCGCCCACCGTATTATTATGGGATTGCTTCCCGCGAAGCGTTGCCCACCAGTAATGAATAAAGTGCCGGTGTTCAGATGAGGAGTTCTGCGCATGCGCACTCAGGTCGCACCCAGTTCAGGTCGCTGACTATAAAGCTTTGTATGGAAAGAAATGAGCTTTGTTAGATTTTCTGAATTGACTCAGCGGAAGATTTGCACAGATTGAAAGTCACGGCGAGAACCAAGTTGTTAACTTTTATCGCCGGATCTTTGCTTTTATAATCATTACAATCATTTACCTCAACGCCTCCATTGCATAATATTCAACGTCTGTTCTTCGATTGGTTGGCAGCCTACAGTTTCAAAGACACAATAGTAACGATCAGTTGAAAGTTATATCATAAGCAGTACGAATCGGAAAATTCATGATGTCGGGAAATTCATGTTCTCAATGATATGGCATATCTTCGACGGTTTATATGATCTTACTCCATTTAATCCCCTGATGGTGGTTTATACAACTCCATTCAAACACCATTGTCACCTCTTTAATCAGGCTGTCGTACGAGTAGATATTGTGCAACATGAGCAAGAAGCCATTATGGAAAGTTATCTTAAGAGGGTGCTATACAGAAGAGATTAAGAAGGGATAGACACCATATTGCATCCTGTGTTGATGCGTCACAAGCCATCAGCGATTAACATCCTTTCTTATACCTCTGTTTACACAGGGTTTGCAACTGAACAGCTTTATTAGTGATAGCATCCACTCATCATTTGTATTAGAGCAAAAGATTCTCCGTTCCGTCCCTAATCTAGAGGAACCATCAATCAACAACGTTCTCAATCCTAGCTCAGGGGTAGCACTGGACTTGTTACTCCAAGCTTGTAGGACTTTGTGGGTTCGAGTCCCACTTAGGCCACTTTTCTGCCTCTCCCCCAGAAGTGGTAGATTTACGGCTATATCAGAGGTCAATCGTTCTCATACCATGTCTATGTGGTTTGGGAACTAAAAGAACTCCCACCTCGTACTTGATGCGCAGTACTTGATGAGATTTCTGCCTGAATTCATCACATAAATTCGATTGCCTTCAAAACCAAAGTTAGTCTAATAAAATATATTGGACGTTTAACGACCCAAAAAACAACAACTACAACGACAACATCAATCCTGTCAACTTGACAATTTTGTCATTTTAGTGAATAATAGGTTTCAATACAGGTTCAGACCGCTCAGGCGCCAGTGTGAACTTATAAATCGTCCATACGTGTGTCCAGAAAGTACCCTCAATGGTTGGATTTGCTTAAGCTAGGGACACACAAAGCGAAAAACGCAGCGATTTTCGGAATCGCCAACAAAAAATTGCGTGTATGTGAGCTATTAGAGCCGAGATCATAATTATTTACAGACCATGCATTTTGTGAGAACCCCTCCAGTTATCAGTATCACTACATAAGAAGCTCTTGAGGTCAATGTATCCTCACTTCATCCACCATACTAAGTCGCTCCTGCTATACTACATAATAGTGGAAGAAGATGGATGGACCTTGTGGTACGGATAGACATATCACTGTGGGGATTGGCTGAGTACTTTCGCTGGCGCTACCATTGAGCAGTCACGGATTTCCCTGGATCCCCGCCACGCTGTTGGAACCACGGCACAGCGCGCCCAGGCGGCCAAACGATATATTATTCACTAGCCAATAAATATTTCCCCTGTCATCCTCGCCCACCGGAAAACCAAGTCTCCTGGCGTGCTGCATTTGATGACAAAAGTAGATAGCTGCTATAGAAAGGCGTTACAACGACGATATCCGGTGACTTGTGAAGGGTGACCGAAAAGGAATCCATACAATTGAGTGCCCTGGACATGAGAGACCACCTGAGACCCTAGATGGATAGAGAATGGCTTCTCACGATTGATAGCTGCGATAAATGTCATGCCGAGCAGTCACATTTGGATGGATAAGATGCAATAAAGTTTAGTTTCCTATTTTTGACGTATTATCGCTGCAGGTTCCGTGGCTTATATTTTGAGTGCCTTCATGCAGCCACGATACTGTCGCGACGTTTACTGTGATAAGAAAACAAGTAAATTATGTATCATATATTTTTAAAAGATTTTTTGGATAATTAGCTGGGCGAATAGTGTGCTAGTGATATAAAAGAAAATATCATTTAGTGAGTTTGTAGGTAGACACAATTGTACTATGCCATAACTTAACAGTGAATACGAAAACCATGGACGATTCCCTACCAGCCCCCAACCACATGAAAATAACTATATGATTCTCTTTTGATAATCATTTGTATATATCCATAGTATGACTTAGCCATAGCTAAAAACGATTGAACAAGTTTAATTATCTTACATATTGCAACTAGTAATGTCCTGGATTTTTTTCGTTTTTCTAAATACCATATGCAAACCCGGACGAACATAAATGGCCCTGGAGCCTACTGAAAATAGGACAGCATTGTCCTAGTAGTTACAACTCCAGAATAAAAATGAAATGAAAAAAAAACAAAAAAACGTTGGGAGGATAATAGTTAGATGTTGTAATGAGCTAAGTAATATATGCAGTTGGTCAAATGTATGTTAAAATGAATTCAAATGTTTAGAGATGAAGCATTACGAATCGGAGTCAATTCTGATGTCAAGGCTCATAGAATCACCTCAGACCTTGAGCCTGTCTCATAAAGTCGTCATCCCAGAGTCTCTGGCGTATTGCGAAGACAGCGTTTAATAATAGATGGCTCCATGTCTCCTCCGTCACCTTGGGATGCACCCCTCCGCCGCCCTCAGCGGAAAACCCCACCTATATCACCCTCCGTCTACCACACCCTTTTCCCCCGGTGTCAGTACGCTAAGGGGGAGGGGGTTAGTTGAGCAGACGAGGACGAGGAGTAGAAGGCGGGTGGCTTCAATCATGCTGCCTGTCATGTGGGTTATCCGGCGGCGGAATCCGCGTATCTAAGTCGGTCCCGGGCCACGTACCGCTCCCCCACAGAGGTTTCGTTAGGGTCCGTGCCTTTCAAACACCTAAATTTTTAGCAACATTGTTTGTGCGGAGGTGACTGCGTGGCGTGATTGTGTGATCATATTGACAAATACGTATATATTTTTATAAAGCACTACCACAGATGTATCTGCATCGTGTTTGTCTGGAATAATCGGTATTCTTTTGGATACTTGTAGTAGAATATTTCTTGGGACTGTTTTGAAGGCAATTTTTTGCAACATTGAGATGCCAGAACCAAAAGATGCTGTTGTTGGTATCTACATACCGAATTTGAGCCGGATAATTTCAAATAGTCTGTAACTTGAGGCGGATCGGTGGTGTAACAGAGAATTGTGTATGGAGAGTGCGTGCCAAGCTGGCTAGTACTCGGAGCGACCACTAGGAGGAGGTGTCAGTGGGGACCGCGGGGCATCACTCACCTCAGCGTCTCCCGTGCCCACGTCTTACGGGTTCTCGCGAGACAGCGCAACCAGAGAGGTCACTGACGTGGTGCGTCCTATTTTAGCGTCTCACGAGAGGGCGTATATTTATAGGTACGACACCTATTTAGACTGCCTTTGGACGTAATGTGCAACGAATGGATGTACGGAACATTCTTAACACTTATTAAAACCAGGCAGTATTGCCGTGAAGAAACTGGAAAAAAAATTGTCAGTTATCACTAAACATCCTGGCAGTTCGGCTGATTTGGGAATTTACCTGGTTGTATTATGAACACAAAACAATAATTCTGAAAACATTTTATCAATGACTCATGTGATAAAACTTTTGGATTTTATGGCATTTTAACTACTTTCCTGAACCTGCTTAGTGTTTTAACTGTAAAGGGAACCAGGCCTCTGAGAGCCCCTTTCGTGAATTAGATGACTCATATTCTTAGGATCACTCTATAGGACAATTATTTAGTTGCAGAGGCATGTGATTTTGCGCGCAATCTAATTACTCTCTCTGTGCAAAGGGCAGCCTGTTAGCACTTCTGTTTGGAGTCATTGTTTGTCGATGGCGAAAATGGCGAAAGTATAGAATTTCTTCCCTGCTCATGATTCCCTGGCCTGGCCCCATCCACCTGATCCCTACTCCAGCACGCGCACGAACCAGAGTGGACGTGTCGTATTCACGGAGGTTTGGCAGTTAAATGGCGAATCACCCCTTTGAGCACCCCTGCCCTGCTCGTACTTGTGCCAACCCCCTCCTCCACCACAACCACGACGACCGCCGCTAGGGAGCCTGGCCGTCTACCGAGCTGACTGGCAGGCTGGCCGCACCCTCGCCGATCCTGACCAGGTGTGCCTCACAGGTGAACGTCAGTGATTTGTTCTACCTGTGTGTCCGGCCTGGTATCACCGGACTCAGTAAAGATGAAACGCAGCCAGCACCCAGTTTCCACTGATGTCTGCCTTATTCCCGCGGGCGTTATTTATCAGTTTTCTCTCTGTCTGTGAGGCTGTTACTCTCTCTGTCCCTATTGATAAAATGAGTATGTATGTCTGTCTCAATTACTATCTGCCTATGCCTCTCTTAAGAGGGTGCGTCCACCAACCACGACAAGGCTACGACAATGGCTTTCCGACAAGGTCCACGACAGCTCTACGATTGGAAGCCTTGTCGTAGCCTTGTCGTGGTTGGTGGACCACAGTTCCCGACAAGAGGCTACGACAAGGCCACGACAGGCTGCGACATGAAGCTTGTCGGGGGCCTGTCGGGGGGGCCTTCCGACAAGGTTACGACAAAATCGAACATGTTCGGTTTTGAAACCGTGTCGTGGCGTGTCGTGGCGTGTCGGGAGGTTGTCGATAGAATATTTAGGTGGAGCGTGCACTTCCCGACAGGCTGCGACAAGGGCTCATGACAACTCCCCTCCTCACGACAATGCTGCGACAAGGCACCGATTGGAACTTTCTTGACTGCTCTTGTCGTAGCCTTGTCGTGGTTGGTGGTATGCTCTAATATCTCAAAAAAAAATTCTATCTACATCTGTATGTCTTTTTCTCTATCTCTCCTCACCTGTGTCTCTTGTCACCGTCCCTCACATGCCTTCGCTCACCAACTTTATCAGTTTATTTGCCTCTGCCTTCATCTCTTCGATCTATCGCCTCTCGTTATCCCTGTTGCTGTCGGCTGTCTTGGCATGGCTAAAATCATCTCTCCCATGTCTTCCATAGCACCTCTCGTCTATTCTACTATGACAGTTTGAGAGGGTTGGTGCTATTTACAGGTTAAATTTACTAGAACTCATACTGGTACCTTGTACCCGAACCCCGTTGTGATAGAGAGAACATGTCCTCACATATTGGAGACGACCGATCACGCTGAATAGAACACCAACACATATCCACTACTGATATATATTAACACTGAAGACCACAAGGAGCATATAATGCGGCATTCTGGTACCAAACAAGCCAAAATTCCATAAAGCACCGCATAAACGTAGTATCATGGCAGGTCTGCCGCTGACTGAAGCGGGTGATCCACCAAGCCGAATCTAGCACCGGCCAATGGAATTGTGGTGGAATTGTGGACATTGGCGAGAGTTGCCAGCCCAAATTGCTCATCGGCTGCAGTGATCTGTTTGGTAGATCAGCATATAAGGCACCCATCGCTGCCGCCGCCCGCCCGCCGCCAGCCCTTGTTGTGTCTCAAAAACCCAGTCAGTCGCAAGTATTGGCTTGTCTGTTGGATGTTGCCCAATGTTGGCCAGCTCTAAATACCATTGTTTTGCTGATCCACCAACCAGTCAGGCCGGCAGAGCATCGGCCCAACCTAATTTGTATTTCCATGTGGTGTCGGCAGTAATTTTCGTATCCAATGGAAAACTGATGCATTTGATTTCTAGAGGTAGTAGGCTGGCCAATGATGCCGAGTGCGATGCCAAGAGCAACGCAGGGATCAGCATTGACAATTCCCGGCCTACACACATTCATAAAATCAAGGCCTTCATTGTTCGGTTAACCACAGTATTTTGCAGATATTTGATGTGCTCTGACCATTCCCGTACAATACAGGTTCTTTCATTCAGCGCCACCTAACGGCCCACTGTCTTGTTGCGCGGCAGCTCGGTCAAACTGCAGGAGTGTTGGTTTTTGGATAGTTTGGACTGCTAGAACAATTCAAGGCATTGTATCAACGAGTCTGGACTATCAAAACTTTATAGTTGTTAATTGTTTTGGTTTTAACTTGGAGAAAGATAAGCATATGATAGCTAGGCCTGCCAATGTATTAAAGTGTATTCAATTTCGGTGATCCCATGTTATCTATGCTATATCTAAAGTATTATTTATGCAATATGTATGTATGACATACCGGATTTGAGCAGGAATACCATACAATATGATACAATCATTATTATTTCTGTGAAAATTAAATACACGGGTATTATAAACGTATTACTTTCATACACTCAGTGATCCAATGCTAAAGCAGACGTTGCCAGGGGGTTGTTTGGCTGCAAGCATTGCGTAACCACGTAGATAACGTGCGACACTGGCCTATGGAAAAAGGCCTATTCCCGACGTGGCGGCACACTGCTCCACTCAATTACCGGGTTTTGCGCCGCCTGAGCATTGTAGTGTATGGAGGCATGTTCAGCTCACCCCCTATTGGATGAACAGGGAACTCGGCTTGCATGTTGGTGCGACCAACATACACCAGATAGCAGCAACAAAATGGCTGTGTGTTCATCGTCACACCAGGTTGGATGGCCGTGGCACTTGGTGGACTCCCTCGTTAGGCTCCCCCCAAACATGATGTGGACCTCTTGTGGAAGTTGGCGCCGCTAGAAATAGCGGTTTTGGTGGATCAGCATAGAAAACTTAGAGAATTTGGGGTGGCCGGCCAGCTGGCCTCAGCGAGGATCATCGGCTGGAGGGTAAAATCCCGTCTACAGAGTGTCTGTTTGGTGGATCATCCACTTAATAATGACCAACTTTTCTGGTAATCCAGCAAAAATAAAGAAAGTGGGGAATATATTCAACAGAAAACATGTTTTAGATCTGAGCTTTGACTGGAATATTGGTATATTCTCTGGAAAGACTAAACCCAGTCGTATATTTGGTTCATAACATTGGTGCCAACCTTCCAGCCCAGTCTCAATAGCTGTGTCAAGTTGAAAGTGTAACAACAAACATTAGTTCCACAAATAGCAAGTTATCATGTTGATATATCTCTTATAATGCGTTATTGCAGTTAAATATACTAGAGAAGTAAATAATTCGAAATGCTTGTGATCGCCGACCACCATACTAATGAGGGGATATCCCAATGTTTGGCACCAGAGCGTGGGGAAAGCCTGCTCTCGGAGAGTAGAATGACGTCACACTGATGCGGTCTATGGTCTATACACACACATTCATCATCGCTGTCGAAAACATTGTCAATATCCATCTAACCAAGTATCTTTCAAGGTGATCACTTCTAATTAATGGCTATCATGTGCCATTACTTCTTTCATAGATAGACTCACCCAACGCGGGCTCAAGCAATGGAGATCGATTGCTATCTCTACTATGCTGTATTGTATTGAAATCTTCGGAAAAGAAAGATGCCGCCCAGACTAATTGTTCTTATAGTTCAAGGAGGTGGCAACATGGCTTCCGTTGCTATCTGTTGATCGAATTCTAGAGACTCCTAAATCCAATCTGCCTAATCGTCAATATAAAGTCTAGCGAGTCTTACAGACGTATTGATTACTTCTTATGAAGTTTTGATATGAATAGACCGTTCAATATTCTTTTTATAAAACCAGACTAATGAAGACACGTAAAAGAAGAACAATACACGTTTGGTAATTAGCGATTGTTTATTTAATTCAGATGCTACGAATAGGCCTCCTATTACACGGACAAAGGTAGAAGTGTATTCATGATGAGTGTCGTCTAGGTGACAACTGTTGCCCGCCCTTCCATTTGTCTAGTGCAACACGTCACTAATATTACATAATGTAAACTATACAACTGGCCAATTACTATGGAAACGGTCTGACGTATTACAACGTCAGGGGCGTCCAGAGTCCCCATTTGTATTCATCGATGCAGCAGCGTCTGTGATTTTAGCTTGGAATGCGATATCACCCGAAGCAGACGACATTGGAAAGCCACACGTCGCTGACTTACATAGTCGTTTCCCGCCGAAAATCTGAGTCGTCCATGCACACACATGTTACCGCTGCTCGTGTAGAAAATACGCAGTGGTACCGAGAAATGAGGTGGCGTTGGAGCTGATTTAATGACAAAGCTCGGGCGATTGGCGGAAATTCGCGATAGAGTGAGGGGTCAAATGCGGGTGTGGTTGTTATCTTGGTTCATTGAGCGATATGGAGATGGCTGGAGTGCTGATGGATGGATCTCGGGGGAGGGTCGGTTCAGTGGCTTTTGGGTAGCCAGGGTAGGAAGTCACTGGGAGCAGGGATAAAGGACGGGCATTGAGAGAGGGTGATATACCGTTGTCCCGAGGAAGTAGTTCATTCATTTGTCACAAGAGGGGTATCTTGATTTGTAATCAAGATAAGGACATAATTGACTTCCGGTCTGACCTCGGAGTGTCGATGCTCTGTAGGGTGTGGAAAATGAGAATGATGAAATAAAATTGTCAATGTTACAACATTGCATCTCTTAACTAGTATATCGGGAGCACTATTAGGGCATAAAGCTTGTATAGACACATCGTTGTGACACATTATATATGGAACAAAGGAGGAAAATGAGATAATTAGGCTTTTACATGTGTACATGTGTATATTATATAATAATCACTGCCCTATACTCTAGGTGCAGTAGTGAGAATTACTGTACCTCTTTTTTAACATCGTAGGTACTGCAGCAGTGTACATTTTAACTAGACCAAGAAATTGAAAGGGATATTTACGATTCCATCCATCCCTGGATGGTTCCTGCTACATGATAGATAAGGATTGGTAGTAGTAGAGAGGAGAGGGTGGGCTGTGCACGTGGACCCAACCCAGTACCCTATGACTAGATGCTAAAGGAAAGGTTATGGGAGAAGGGTGGGCGTGGGAGCAGGAGGGGTCGGGTTGAATAGTGCAGAGGACGCTTCATTGACACCCTCGTCCAATCACATCCATTCATGGTCGACGCCCGTCTGATTGAGGACTGACCTCGGGATCATTCCTAACTCCTTCCGACTCCCCGACTCTCCGTGAGGGCTGTTCGCCGAGTCTTCTTGATCTCTACCGACTGAGGCTTCGTTTACCTTCTTCATAATTCATGCCTCAGCTCGAGGGCTTCTGATTCGGAGACTCCTAATCAACGTCGTCTCCAATTCTTGTCCTAATTGCCATTCTTGTTCCGCGGAGGATGCTCATTTTCCACTACGTATGCGCCGTAGAGCGCGGGTAACGATGGTGAGAGCGCTGGTTTCCGCCGGGACTGTATTCGTTAAGATTGTCGTCTGCTGTAAGGTGGGCGGCGTTTTTGTCTGCGTTTTTATAACCGGAAAAACAGACAAACTACACAATGTGAACAGCACCTCTAAGTTCCTTCCTGCACAAAATACCCGCCCTGGTTCAACATGCTTGTTGTATTTGGTTTGTTTAAATAATCACAATTCTATATCAATCAAGAAGTCCTTCTCACCCTTTTTGTACTTGTTGATTCATGATGAGTTCTCTAGACATTAAATTCCTATTTCACTTATGTTTTTACTACGCTCATTCGAATGGTAGGTCCAACGAGTATAGAGAAAGTATACTCTATACTCATTGGTAGTTCCACTGAACTAATTCTAGCCAGAAGGCAAAGGAGAATCTCTCCCATACAGGCATAATGTCAGGAATTAATTTGAAAACTATGACGAGATTAAGGGTTATACCTCTATCATCGCTGTAGCATGATCCGCTAAACCAACAGTATTTACCTGCTGTAATCGATGATGCGGTAGGGATTGATAAATTGAAATGTTGCCCGCGCGCTCGTAGATTTGGTGTGTTGTTGGGCCTCTGCCAGCAGAGCGGCGATGGTGTCCGCATTGCCGGGACAGGAAGCCAGTGTTGGCTGGGTTCACAAAGCCGCCATACATCCTTTGTAAATGGCACGAAGCAACATGAGGACGACCATCGCCGGCTGGTTACACCTATACAGTACACGAGCCACATTGCCAAGTGTAATCAAATGAATTCATAGTGACTGTGTTTGACAGGGTTCGTGTGAGCAGGTCCGTCAGATGACACTCCCCACCTGAGGGTTGGATAAACGGTATATCTTCAATTTGAGTTCTAGGAATGAGTCCTGAACTAACTCTGGGAATTGCCTTCATTTAAACCCGGACAACTCTCTGTACTTATGTCTTACAGGAGCACCTAGTAAACACAAGACGTTAATTTACGTATCTTATAGGTAGATATACGATCGTATCCTACTAAACGTGTCTCAAACGTTGTACAAACGTGAAAGGAATACGTATATTTTAAGATTTAAATTACGTATTTTTCAAACGTGTCTCCAAAGTTCTAGATACGCAAGTATTGGTTGGTAATTTTACGTAATTCTTTTCGTAAATGAAACTTAGAAATGTAAAGGTTTACTTACGTCTGTAGAACGTATAGTAGTTTTACATAATTTTACATAAGTTCATGTAGTTTAAAAATGTTCATCTACGTAAAATTATCTTGGTAAAATACGTATTTTTCTACGTTTCTGTTCGGTGAATTCACATATTTTAGAAATGTAGAATTACATTGATATATTAGAAAAATTATGTATCCTTACATTTCAGGTAGCTGAATTCACGTATTTGAGAAATGTAGAATTACGTATTTTACAAATGTATATGAGAAAATATGTGTTTTTACGTTTGTGCACACAAAAATAATTGATACCATATCACGTGTATTTACGTAAATTACTTTTGGCAGTTTGGTAGGACCACACCTTTCTTCAGATGTGTGGTTTTCATATTAATTTCAGTCTCGTTTGCCTTCCAGCCTGGCAAAAATAATACTGATAGGGATGCCTACATGTAGTATACAGAACTAACTATACCTGAGTATAGCTGAGTATCATCCATGACTAATTATACTCACTTCTCTCCACTTCTCTCCTCCTTGAGAAGTCCCCAATTAAACATGAATTCCCTTCCTATGTAAATAAACCTGCCAGAGACATGAACATATCTATACATTTATATTATTACATTCCTAAAATTACCTACCAAATATGATAAATTACGTTTTTTTCTGTTTATATTTACATTGATTCACATAGTATAAAAATGTAAATTTTCGTTCCTGAACTATGTGAATCGACGTGAATTTACGTAAATCTACCAAACGTTCTACAGACGTAAGTAAACCTTCACATATCTACGCATTATCTACGTAAAGATTTACGTAAATTCTACAAAAGAAATACGCAAATTTTCGTTACTAGAACGTATTTGTGTTGTCTGGGCAGACACAGCATGTAATTGAGAATTGTAGGATTTTCGCAGGGATTGACAATATTAAACTACATTCTAGACAATACAAAATGTTGAAGAGATTGAATGAAGAATCATAATAGTTAAGCTATATAGGCATCTTTCTACAACCTTTCGAAATCCCGTTGCTGTCCAGATTAGGTTTGAGCTGTTAAACTAAAGCTGGTATGTCCTAGACGTTACAGAGCCCTTCTAAAACCCTTCATCTCTGCCAGGAGAGGCGGTACAGACGATGACAAAAGTATCAGTTTAGGCTAACCAACATATTTATATACATGTACATATATTGGATTCATAATACAATAGTCTACCGGCAAAACATTTTGTGCATTGTACACACTTTGCCTGAATTCATCGCGTAATTCATTCAATATTCACCTTGACATTATACCGGTCTCCCATGCAAAACTACCTTTTGTAACTTAGAGCTTGAACATGAAGCTGAGATAAAGTTCAAGTAGATCCTCAGTGTTGACTTGCACTGATGGTAAAATCATTCTCTGGATATTATCATGCTTTGCTGCTTATTGAATATGGATAATTCTCTGGGTAATAGGTATATACATTTGGGAATAGGTAAGATGACTTTTGATATCCGGCCCTATTTATAAATGATTGACGATTTCTATAACCTGCAGTTAATGTTCATTCATCGAGTATCGATGCATGCATTTGACAGATTGAAGCTTCAATACCTTACTTGAATATAGTCTACACAAATAACCGTTTTGTTATTTCAGTCTTGAGATAAACCTTGGAGTTCTATGGTTCGTGTTTGATCTTGGCCAAGCAGAAGATTGATGCTTGAGATTGATGCTGGCCTGGCGAAGGTAGCGTCGGATACATGAACGTAGGCCAGGTCCATAATCGAAAATGACATGCACATTACGAACTGTCAGAAGCTGATCCATTCACAGTAGTGTCGTTGTCAACAAGGCTTCAGCTTGTTATTAATTGCTTCTCGGGTATGTGTGTCTTGGGGTTGCTGAACCTGACAGGGCAAAGCGCTGCCGCTCAAATCTAGGCCAACTCCGGCGTCACACAGCCTGGCCCTACGGGAAGAGGCAATCTACTGTTGAATAGTATGGGGGACCAGTCTGCTGAAGCCGGCTATCCTTAAGGCGTCTACTGAGAGCCGACCAGCAACCAGCATCAACCTGCGGAGAACATTGTTATGACGTCATGACTGCGTTATGTCGTCTGCTTCCTTTGGGTCAGACACAAGGGCGCCCTTTGATGAAAACAGCCTATCCATCCACCCCCCTCCCCCATCCTCCATCCTCTCTGTGCAGCACAGGCTGGCTTTCACAGATGCAAATTGAAGCCACGTTTTCCACTACACGCTCGGCGGCTATTTCTAGCGGCCGTTTTGTGGGGGCTGCAGCGAGAGAAGGGCGAGCGACGCCAATAATGTTGTGCGACCCTTTCCCAAGAGTGGTGAACAGTAACGGCACTTCAGTTGATACACCTTAGTGGAAGATCCATGTAATGTGTATTGCAAGCTTCATATGGGATGGCTTATACTTCGGGAGCATGGGTAACTCATAGTACCGGAGGCTCCCTATGCTCCACCATTGATGATATGTTGAATAGACATCTATACATATCTTATTATAATCAGGCAATCCAAAATTACTACATCCTCTAGGAAAACGTAAATGCAAAATCTCAATTTTTATATTTTTCGATAACAAATTTTTCTAGAAATTCAAAATGTTGTTTACGATGAATAATCCTATTAGACTACCATATTTGCTAAGCGGTAAAGATTATTATACGTATATTATAACAACAACGACAATACACTCCAGGGAAACTGTTTGTTGATAGACTGAGAGCTTAGCACAGGACAGAACTCGTTGGTTACGGTTTGAAGCCCCTTCAAAACTGTGTTGTCTTTGAATCTAGCTAGTCACTGATCTATCCAAAGTAACCAGCTGGTTTCGCTTTTAAGAGGAGATTCCATTGAAATTAACAAACATACATCATGTATTCAAATGTATTTCCTATGAATTGTTTTCAACATGGTCATAAGGAAACAAACTGTTGTGCATGATTTACACTATTTGTATCCAATTTTATATTAGCCTTCTTACGGCAGCTGCTAGGAATCCAGGATGAAAATATGCTTTTCACATGCTGAATAAGCAAAGAACAACACCATTTGTTACCACGGGAACACAAAACCCCACATCACAAAAGCCGTGTTTAGACCAGTAGAGATAGTGTATTGGTCTGTGGTTCGCGTCGCTCAGGTTATCATTTTCACTGCACGTGAAAGCTAGCTTCAGTTTATCCGTGCTCTCCGATGCGGCATCTTGCATCCCCACCCAACACTTTCACGACCAACCCTGGAGGGGCGGGACCGGAAGGAGACACCTAATGACCGGGACGGACTGAGGTTATTCCCGGGCTCGAGGCCCCCGGCAGTGGCCGGGGCAGCGAAGCGGGGGCCGGAATGATTGGCGCCCCGACACTGTTTGCCATCAGATTCATTGCAGAACGGATCCATCATAACTGTCTGTCGCCCAGACCCAGGGTTGGGGTGGAGTATCGGAAGGTTGGGAGGAGGGGGGGGGGGCTGTTCTGGAAAGCAGCAAGGGAGGGAGCAAAGGGGGTTGCAGAGAGGAGAGCGGGGGTGGAGAATAAAGAAGAGGGTGTGTAGGCGATGGAAGGGGTAGCAGGGACGAAGAGAGGAGTTCTTGTGGACAGCTTTCCGTCGTGATTACGTTATTTCAGTGAAACAGCCCCTTCCCGGCCGTATCGCAGAATTGACGTTGCATCTACTACTACTACTACTACTACTACACAAACACAGGACAGGTCCTCAGTCATCCCTCTTACATTTACCCCTATGCGTTCTTCTGTAATAGGAATCCTCCCTTGGAAATTTTTAGGAAAGTTATTTCCCCTTTTTCCCCTCGTCACCTTTCTGTTTTATATACGACACGGTGTATTGCAAGTATATCCCTTTAGTTATACCTGTCTGAGATTATAGGGTGATTGCCGAGCTGAGGCCCGTTAGCTATCATATGATGGAGGTAGCCAACACCATGTATGAATCAAATCTTTGTAGCTCAAACATCCCCTCTCGATCTTACATTTTTTCAACTATGATGGGCCTACATTCTTTACCATCCTATAATACTCTACGGGGATTAGTCATTAATGATCGAATCAAATGCATCTGAATGCTTCGGATTGTGTCCTAATGCCATTATCTATGTCAGTCATGCACCCGGTTCCCGCATCCCTCCTCCTACATCCTTTGGTACCTCTAGAATGATCAATTCTCCTGCTTTCTCAAAAGACAACTTTTCCTGCTAATATCTTCACTTTTGATTTGTAGTAATTTCCCCAGTATAACGGATGGGTGTTTACTGATAGATTACGCTTGACTCATGTAGACAACTATTCTCCTGTCCCTCCTCCAAGTACAAAAATTGCCAAAATCAAAATGTTCAGTTCAATTTGAATAGAGTTATAATTGGAATATCAGGATTTGTCTATTTCTTTTACATATTTCTTTTGGATGTTTGACTTTTGTTTATGTTTCGTTACCGAATACAAATAAACTGATAAAAAACATATTGCATTCTGTTTTGTTGGACCAGTCAATTCATGGGCTCTTTAGCATAGAAAGCAATCACGGAGTAAAGGATGACCGTATCGTATTCTGTGATTCTGTTCAGGAAAGGGTCAGATGGGATATCATTCTAACAAGAAATGACGCTTCCAGTTCTTCTGCGTCACAGTCCTCTGGCAGTCTGTGTTGAATCAACGGAGACAGGTCTCGCTTCATCCGATGTCAAGATTGATTACTTTCCTGAAAACATTATCAAAACATCTGACAGATTTCTGTGTATTTTTCCTGGATCCTTTTTCAATTACCTCAGACCTGATTTTTATTTTTCAACATGTTTGCTTTTAGCAATACATCAGAATGAATAGTGAAAATAATTGAAAGGTTGGCTGGTTTGGGTTAGTTTGTTGTTTGGTTGGTTGGTGGCGCTTGATACTATACGAATTATAGCAATGAAATTCAGTATATTAATTGAAATAGCAAGAAAGTTAAACAACCAGTAATTTACTGATATTCCTAAAAGATCTGGTGTATACTCTTCTCTAGCTGGCTGGTCCTATGAAAAAGTCCTTCACAAATGTCACCTTTATAAACATGAATAAAAATCTGCCAGCAGTAGGTTTAAAAGGGTCAATACACTTGTTGGTAATTGATACTAAACTAGAAGATTTATCATTTCTGATTACCGTCTATGAGTTACAAATGTATGGAATTTCTCTTAAGGGAAGCTATATGTTTACCCTGATATAGATATTAACCAAAACTTCGTTGCGTACCAAGGTGAAAAATGATTATTCCCGGAATTAACTTTAACAAAATAAGTGATCGTGTGGCCTGAACGAAACGGCGAGTTGGTCAACCTTGAGCGATCATTCATGAGGCAATTGAGTTAATTATCCCAATTCATTAAATACAAATGTCGTGACCTTAATTTACAATTAACCTGATTGGGAATGAATGGAGATGTATTTTCGGCGCGGCGGCCATGCGCAATGACGTGTTTTTGTCACCTGGAGCGCGGCGGCCAGTCGTCCAATCAATGATCTCCACACCAAAGGTTCGTACTTGTCATGTTGCGCTTCGTCTGAGTGGCCAAAAGAGGTCATTAGGGTACTGATGATCCTTTAAACTCACAACTTCATTCAGACACCCATAATATTTGGTGGTCTCATAGAGGGGAAATTGGTCAACAGAGGTATCAGTCAGTTTAAGAACGACACAGAAAGCAATTAGAAAAAGTGAATTTAGTTACATATTTCAGTTGCAAGTTCAGAACATTTTATTCATATGTCAAGCAATTTAAAAGAGCCAATGAATGCTCTTATAGATTCATGTTTTCCCAATTTAGTCATGGAAATAGTTCTCTTTAGTAGATGCCTCTGGAAAAATAACGCATCCATATTGTGTCGTGCTGCATTGCATGAGAACGACCATTTTACATATATATGCGCCCGGCATATATAGGTATGCTTTTGCATATACAAGTTGACCTATTTTCTTTCGTGTATACACCTCATGTATAGACGTATACAATCGTTCACGTTGAAGTCATATACACATCATATATACCCAATAATTCTGATCTCTGCAACTAGGGGGCACCACTGTTTTTTTTATTTCATTTGCCATTAGTCATTAAGTCTTTTGTATATGGAAAATCCAATGTTATTTTATAAATTTTTGCCTTAATTGGTTTTTTAAACAATCTTTAACAGATTATACTTTCAAACACCACTCTTCTGTAGGGTTATGAATGTAAGCCTTTATAAGCCTTTAGGAAGTTGAGACGATAGACTTTAAGGGTCACACCGCCGCCCCTCCCACTCCCGTTCCCCCTCTGGCTCCCCCTCCCGCTCCCCCTCCTCCCTCCTGCCTGCACCTTAGAAACCCTCGCCCCTGCCACCGCCCCTGCCAGACGCATGTTGGTGTTAGTGAGGGTGGTTGTGGCCACTACGATTCGAGGTCAACTCTGGACTGTATAGCCCTCCTAAGGCGCTAGAAAATATCATGTAAGGAGGTTGGGGTGAAGGTCAGGGATTGCTGCGAATGTAGTCATTGGCTACTCGGTCTACTGTATTCCTTATATGGACTTAAGGTAATGGGACAACTCCATGTTGGATGAGAGGTATAGGTGAATGCGTGTGAATGCGGCAGCCGCCCTCACCGATTCCGAGCAACCTTTTTCGGTACACATATACACCCGGCGTATATATATCACGCAGAGGATATTTCCTCTCGTATATGCCTGGTGTGAAATACAGCCAAGACGTGTCCGTATTTAAAAGGAAACAGTCTGGTATACGCCTCATATGCTGGCGTGAAGTATGGGCGGGAAAAATCTCGTAAAACTTAGAAATTCGACGTAAGCGCCGTGCATTGTTTGTATAAAATAGTTCCTAAAGTGCCCGTTAGGTGACAGGAAAAGATGTATTCTACTTGGTAAAGTACGGCTTTCCGTATTATACTCAGTTGCGATCTGGAGGATGCATAGGTTTATCATTGAGACTCCGTATTGGGCGGGTAATAAAGCATAATTAAGCTAACGCCGTGCTGCCAACAAAATTATTAGAATAAATAATCAAAACAATTGACATGTTTTAAAAAAGATAAATAAATTTTTAAAAAGTAGTAAAAGTACGAGATTATACATTATGAGCTCTATTAGAGGGTAATGATAAAAGTAGAGATAAAAATTATAGGTGTGGGTGGGTTGGGTAACAAAAATCCCGTGCACCAGCAGTGAGTGCAAGAAAAGGAATGAGAGTAAGACAGGAGTTACGTGATGAATAAATTAATAAAAATTAATAGGTTCGATTAAGTGACTGAGTGATATTCGATTGGGTGACTGAGGTAAAAGCAGCACGGCAGTGAATTATAAGCAATTTACAATTACTGCACAATTCCACCATATCAATTAGTCCCACTTATCAGCCAATCAAGAGTCAGGACTTAGGCTAATCTCGCTTAAGCCAAGGAAGTGCTGTTTGGATATTGCGAGATGGTTATGTAGTCAGATGTAACCAAACACATTCTATTCTGACAAAGAATTCCCCAAATGTTAGTTCCCCCGAGGCTTGTGCAGGTAGTTTGGCCTCCATCAGTAATTGCAAAAGTTTTTTTTTATTTCCAAAATAAGTGCACGTATATACACAAAGAAAATTCAAGTTTACATTTATATATAAGAAACACTTGGATTGAGTCCTTTCTGGAGAAATTCTCGCCACCTGCTATATTACCAATTTCTGGCCAGGGGATCCTGTACAGGGATCTATAGATGTGTACGATTGTGTTGGGTTTATTGTGTTTTACGTCAAAGTCAAAGACGAATCTAATCATGAGATTAGGCGGACGGGCAAGCAGTGCAGCAAGAAGCAAGACTGATATCGAAATCACAATTCCCGCGATCTGCTGTATGACATGATGACAACTCCTTTACTCCAGCAGATGACTAAGATCGTGCTGATCAATGAGATTACTTTGCCAAATAACGCATCATAAACGGATGTTATTCATTGATTCCATCGGAAAAATCCAAGCCATTTCTCTTCCTTCCCTAATTTCGTGAATATATATCTCAATTGGCTGCGTGAGATGGATGCGAAACGGAGCTATGGGAGACGCAAATTGAATCTATGAACATGCGTCGGAAGCAAAGGGGACTATGTCATGGAGTTATGCTATCGATATTGTCGGTGCAGATATGAGGTAATTAGATAAAGAACATCCCGTGTATTCAAGCCGGGACTGCATGCGTCACAGACCATCCAGCGTCCTGTGTATGCATCTGGGTCAATAAGTTCAGTGGCCTACTGTTGTGGTGGGTTTGGTGATGGGGTACTTAGTGCATTTCTATGGGAACCTGATAATCAACCCCGTGAAGTGAAATGGGAATTGCATTCTCAGGTAAGGATATTTGTTGAGCCATCCGTTGTAGGGCGGCGCCTTGGGTTCGACAGGAAACTAGACCGCTGATCTAATTTTGATGGGCAGGCTCCGCAATGAAATCGGCATTCCGAAATGACCATCCAACCTACCCTGCCACCTAGCGGTCGTAATGTTGGGGCAAATGCACAAAGGGCACCACGGGGGCTACCGCCAAGTGTGAGCTGCACCCAGCACTTCCGGTTCCGGTAGCTGGGGAGTGAACCCTCAAGGTGGCGCTCAAGTCATCGACCTGGAATCTGTGTCGATGTGAACATCACTTCTTTCCCCTCCATGGGTACTGTACGAGCCACATTGAGGCTCTTAGCTTTTTGGAGGGTGGGAGGGCCATTGGGGTGGGGGGGCAGTGCCCGTGCTAGCCCCATCAAATCCACTCCAAAGTCGCGAAGTCTCTGTTCACCCCTCCAAATGCGATTTTCCTACAAGGCCAATGTAACTCGTTAAGGAGAAATGCTCCTTGTCCGGGAAAACCTCATGAGCCGCTAGCTCTATCACATCAGCGGAGGTTTCCCACACCGTCAACGAGTCCATGCCCACCTCCCCGCCTTGTCTCATAAATTCATTTCAACGTAGATTATATTTACAGCCTGCTTCAGCATAGTGCCTCTAAGAACCGAATTGATATTGCGTGGCCACGCTGTTGCAAGCATCTCACAATGATGCACTTAGAAGGTAAACTCCTCACTAGCTTTAAAGAGATTCAGATCCTTCAGTTTGAGAATAAGGAAATTGAAATCTCTTGCAAGTGTTTGCTCGAGAAATCTATAGATGGATTCATGACATACAAAGAGATAACCTGAGTGTGAGGGTATAGATGGGCTTTATTCAGTAAATTTATTGGGAAGTTATACATAATCATCTGCAACAATCTTCATTTTCTCAGAATCGGAATCTATTTTCTCTTTCGATCATTCCCTACCATCGTGCTCGTGTAAGCAGACGATGGCTGCTGCAGTCAGCCTGCCTGCCTGTCCCTGCACGACTACCATCACCTCAGCCATCAGCGTGGCAGCAGCCATAGAAGGGCGGTGCGGCAGCACACACCTGACATTAAACGCCAACTAATCGCCTCTCTGCCGCACCCAAGACTAAAAGGCGGCGGCGGCGGCGGGTATTGGGCCTGCGGGTGAGCGGCGTACTGCGCAGCACACCGTTCGGGTTTCTGGCGTGTTTGGGTTGCCGGCCCAGCTCTGTATGAAGCCCCAGTTTGTTGTAGGCAGTACGGAGTAACGTCGGCGCTGTATGAACAGAGGGTAGGGCCTGCGCCATGGCGCCCGGGTCTCGCCTGCTACATTATGCACATGTTGCGTGCTGGACGCTCGTCGGTCTGGTTCTCCGGGCTGCGTCTGAAGAGGGACCACCGTGCTGGTGGTGGCGGTGGTGGCCTCCGCCCGTCTCTGCCGCCACACTGCCGTTGCTGCTGCTGCTGCCGCCAACTGCATCATGGCAGGCGGCGCGCCATCCCCGACCACTGTGTACAGCCTTGTGCAATGTGCGAAAAGCTGGCCAGCGCATTGCCACCACCAGCGTCGCCAACATTAGCAAGCTGTTGCAGTACAACCTGTATATTCCGCTTCAATCCTGCCCCATATTCGGAGCGGTCACTGACCACCTGCCCCCATCAAATAATGTATTTTGGAAGTGGAGCGGGTGAATCACGGGGCAGCAGTCCCCAATGCTGGGTGTCCCTGTATAAAGTCTGATCTCTGTAGATCAATCTGACTATTTTTTTTAAATACAGATGATTGCGTTGGTATTGTCTATCTATCACCTGTATCTTTCTTGAGGGGAAGTAAGCTTCATCTGATTTAAAAAGGCACAGCAGCTGCTGGAATTTATTTCGTGAAAGGCCGATTGTTGGAGATGGGTATAATAACTGCCTTGTTTGTAGATGGTACCCGTATAAGGCAGATGTGATATTACCTGCCCAGTAAAGTCTGAGCGAGATTTCTGCTAATAACTGATCAGAAATCAGGTCCTGGTTATATTGTCTCATTTCAGAGATGGCATAGGAGAGACGAGAATACAGGTAGACCTACCATGGCCAATCGTTGTTCATATTGTAGTCATATTAAGGGGCAGGAATAGACGGAACTCACTTATTGTCATAACACTTCTAAGTCCATAATGAAAACCACAAATTAGCTGATTAGGAAAAAGCTCTGTCCTTTTAAGCAAGTGATTAATTTGAAGGCGAGGTTGATGTTAAAGAGTAGGGCGAGGTTGAGGGGTTGAGAGGGTGCTGATGTGCATTAATTAACCCTATTTACTTCGGGACTAAAGAAAATACGCTCATTCCAAACATCCGAATGAAGAATATGGTTTTACGTATTAGTGTAAGCGATAAATTCATATTTATTTTGAACGAAAGTAGGCGACTGTTGCTCTGTCGGAAAGAGCAGATTCAGCATTACCTGCTCATCTTTTTGTATCAATCAACTTTTTTCAAGAAAGTGAAAGGATAAATAACGTGAGCCTTTACTGTTGTCTAAAGCTGCAACAAGGTGTATCGCCATGCCCCTTCCCACTATGATATTTTGCTTTGATCTTTATCATGAATTAGCTATTATATGTAAGAACCGGTCCCATAACATTGATATAAATCGAGAACTTAGGGTTAATAGCGCGGAGGTAAGAGGTAATAACCTATTGCTATACATATGACAAGCACTGAGACGAATTTTGATGTGCACACAAAGGTTATTTATGGGTGACGGAATTAAGTGAAGACTGGTAATCTAGACAGCTGCAAAAATCAGTCTGGTCAGATAAAATATTCTGATGATACTTTGAGAGGATGAGTTAGGTATTTTGTCCGTCAGCGTGTGGACAATGCAATGCCCCCTCTCCTGAATGGTCCGCATGTAGTATTTAATCAGAACTGGTTTGAGAATCGGACTTTTAACCACTACGCCACGAGTTTGGATGCGTAGTAATCGTCACGAGGCTACGAGTCCCTCTTGTGTCTGTGCGACACCGCCAAAACTCTAGCGGAAGTAAACAACGCCGTAAGTCGGCGAGGTCAAACGACAGGAAATAGTTCGACTAGTTCCTAGTCGCTGATTCGCTAGTCGCATATGATGTCATTTTGCAGATACTCCGCCACGATCATGAAGTACCGTAGTACTGTAAGTTTACGTAGGTGAGCATGGCGTGTTTTTTTTTCAATGTTAATTCAATGGCACAACTTGTACCAGGGGTGAGATAAAGGGCCGGGCTCCCACTGCTTCCGACATACTCCAACATGGGTATGATAAGGCTGGGATATACATGTTCAAATCATAGCCCTGTCGGAACGGATCTGTCGCAGTCTATCCCAGTGTGTTGGAACAGGTTTTGTGGAAATAAGAATGTGACCGTGGTACTGACACACGCAATGATCACCACGAATGATATGAAGGTGTATCTGTGTCGGGAAAGGGAGGTGTATAGTTTACACATAGTATAGAATGCTTCGGACACACTCTGACACCGTCTAGTCTCTATGATAAATTGATCATGGTCAATTATGTCGGAAGGCCTGTGACACAACCATTCTGTCAGAACCATGTCGGAGTTTGTCGGAAAATGCATTAGAACACCAAGTCTTCTGCTGCAAGAAACCTATTCCTTCTAACAGAGAAGGTGATTCTGTCTTGGGACCATGCAGAATACACACTGCATGATGCCCCTTATGATACCTCCTGCGATGCACAATTGTGCACATTGAATAGAATGCGCGTCGGGGTGCATTGGTACCCCAAAGCGCATTCAATTCAATGCAATTGTGCGTCATAAAGCGGAATTGTGCGAATTGTAAAGCGCGACATTGTGCATCTGAAGCCCGATTGGTTCGGCCCTTTAGTATATTACTTTTGCTCCGAGAACGTAACCTACGATAAAAGAAGCGAGCCCAGTTCGATCTCTGCATGCATAAACCTTATAGACGCATGCGTAAAGGCCAGTCAGCCATTAAAGTGTACCACGTATCATTTTACCTCGTTTTGCCTACGTGGGGTGTTTGTTGGTGTCCTGTGTGGCCTTTCGTGACGGATGGCGTGGAGGAGGAGTATCAAAAGGGACGACAGGGAGGTGTGTGTGGGTTGGGTGTCTGGGGGTGTGACATCCACAGAGGGACATTTTCCCACGCATCTATCTGGGAACTGAACGTCTCAGGTATCCATGGGAGAGGAAGGGGTGGTGAGGGGGGAGGGAGGTCATCCAGGGGCGGCTCTGACGTAAAGAGACTAATATGGCGTATCCGGGTTTGCACGACTACCTCGTTCTGGATTAATGTGCTCGATTTCAAGGTAGGCTACTTTAGGGTGTGACTGTCACAAATCTTTTGCAAATAATCCTGGTTGGGTAGTTCGATGCTTTTATACTTAGCAAAATCTACGAGAACGGACTCCTAGAATATGTGAATTCTCCTTCAGCAAAGGACTTTACATTGAGAAGGGAAAATTGGTCTCATCAAGACCCGCGAAACACTTCAGAGGCATCAAAGTGAAGGCACTAGTAGATCAAAGAAGGAATGAAGCGAGTTCTGGTGGGCTTTTTTGAAGTGAAATTTTAGTAGCTTTTATTACACGATACTGTATTTTGGTTAGACCTTTCTAATATTAGATTGGTATGTTTCTCATGAAGGCCATGCGGTACGTTTACCATCTTGCTGACTATGATACTGCTCTCCCCAGAAATGTGTCAATACCCTGCATATTGTGCCATTATCTCGATATTTCATAATACATGAACATGGATTTAATGTTTGAAAATCACTATCTTGGAGGGACAGCATATCTCTGGTTGTTTCAGATTATCAGGAAATTTAGGTACCCCCAAATATGTTCTTTTGTATCCCATACGGTATCATTATTTATATACATTGTACAGATATACGTAATGGTATTATAGATTATGAATGGTTGTTGTATTAGGGATATATCTTTTTCATGAGATAGTTCCGAAATCTTTTAATGTGTTATTCTCTACCCTCCTGTGTCAGTATCTCTGACCATGACACCTAATTTATTCCTTCTGAGAAGCATATCATAGATGTCTCTTAACCCTGGGCTACTGAGATCAACCCCATATATTCAGGGGCACTACCTATCGTACAGGTGGAAATCAACCCCAACCTCACCCCACCCACATCCCAGCCACCCGACAGTATTTGATAGAAGCCTCACTGAAAACCCATGGGTACGGAGATATTGATTGGTTTGCCATTGATGCGCAACATACATTTAGATGCCCTTGTGCCGGAAGGCAGAAAACACAGATATATTTCGGAGTATTGATCTGTATTTTACGTAAACGTGGCCGTCCGGCGTTTGTACGTGGGAAAACACGTAGGTGTTCCTTCATGGGCAACGTAGCCAGGTAGCACGGAATCAGTGTGGAAACCGTAGATACCCAGAGGGCCGCACGTATGACCTGTAGGGAAACTACCAGAATAAAGCGAGACCACAGATGTAACCGGGGAACTTAATCTATAGAGCAGCTCACAGGATGTCCTCACAGTGATATTCATATAGTGAAGATGTAATATCATCTCAGCTGTTGGGGTTGAAAGCATAACACAAAATTATGTGTTTTCGGGTTTTCTAATAGCATTAACATCTAAAGCTGAATTCGTTTGTCGCAATATATACATTTATTGCACGGATACCGATTAAGCTTGCGGGATTCAGAAGAACTACAGACAGATCTTAGTTTAAGCCAGATCCAAATTATAACCTTAAGGAAGCAACAGGGTATCTTTCTAGCCTCAGCCGACTTCGAGGTCTGTCATGTTTCTAGGTGTTTATCTGTCATTTACAATTACTGCACAAAATGGCAGCAGTAGATCGTAGATCCGTAGCGACCCGCTTTCTGAATTTTTCGGACTCAAAAAATCTAATGAAAAACGCCATCAGAGTACACAAAGGAGATTCCTGCCATCTTGTTGAATGTAGTTGTTAGTGTGTCAGCTTGTGAAACTATGTGTGTTATTCAGTTCACTTGTTGATAGTACATAGATCTAAATTAGTTTTCCCTTTTTTGTTTATCAATTGTATAACTCACGATGGTGAGTTTTTCATTTAGAATTCTGCACATGTATATGTAATATAGGATATTGGGGTCCATAAGTACAGTTTTATATGATAGAGTATAGGACAAAGATAAAGAAAAGATAAAGATGAGTTGAGGATGAGATGAAAAAGACAATTCATAACTCACTATCTAACATTCATGATTTTCTTCCCTTGTCAAAATAGTGTCCAAATTATTTGTTAACTAGTCTATGATAGGGCGTTTTTAGCATTCTACTGTGATTGATCTCTGTTTATTTTCATTGTTTTAGGATAAACTTATAATATCAACCAATGAACCAACTGTAGATATTTACCGTGAGCAATCGGTATCTTATTGCGAAACACTAAAATATAAACAACTGGCGTATCTAGATTGTTGATGATCTGCATCACAAGGTGATGACCTACTTTCAGATGCACTGATTGGATAATGTTTTGTGACATCATTGTACCCAATGGCCATTGATACTTTTGGCATTATACGAAACAGTGTTGGGTACAAATTCTATGTTAATTCCATGGCAAAAGATACCAATTAATTAGAGTTCCAAAACTGGCTTTTAAGTTACGACAAGCTGCCCCTAACTAGCTGGTTGACAAGTATTGTCATTTCTATAGAATTAAAGTAATTGAGATACACATAGAATATATGTATTCTCCATTATGCTGCTGTTGCAATGGGCATGCGGCAGACACGGATGCGCTTCTTAGTTTAGGAAGAGACTATGGAAACCTTCAGCGTGCTACACATACTACCATTTACTCGTGAATATCTGTATAAAAAATAGAAATACTTGGATTTGATTGTATAGGGCAATGAAAATGCAAACGCAATGAAAACAATTGTGCATACTCTGGTAAGACCGAACAAACAGAAGGGTATGGCAAATGTCATTCGCTAGAGCGAGTTTAAATGGAGCAAAGACTTAGAGGAATTATTCATTCCAATTTACCTAAGATTTCTTGAAGAGACAAGTTCTCATTGCAAATTTATAACTAAATATTCTGATGCGTTTTCTGTTGGTTGTTGGAATTATTGGGCTATATCTGTCTCAATGGTTTGATTGATATATAAACCATTAAACTTTGCATTAATTCTAACGGTATGTTTTTTTCCTTCCTTATAGGTAAGTTGAGCAGTATTCCAGTGCAAAAGGGAGGTAACACATTTATGTCTAATCAGATGTTTTTCATCATTCAAATAGTAAAGTATCATTTTAAGCATGGTTGTTTATACCTCAGTGGTAGTGCACCAAGATATCTATAATAATGATATCAAAAGGATTATATTCCTCTTTGGAATATATCTTTTCAAACATATCTATAAATAATATTTTCAAACTTCTGTCATAGTGTATCTAGATCAGATATAAAGTATTTTCAGAAATTGTCAAGTAGAATTATATAATCATGTTTCAATATAATGTAATTGATTATGTTGCATATATATAAAGGTAGTTTCGAATTGGTTCACATTTCTATGAATGTAAAAATCATTATTTTGATAATATAATATGTTTAGCAGAACTTTCATCCTCACCAGCACACACGTTTACCCCGTTTTTTTCCTCTGAGATCTAATGATATCACCTAAGTCGAACCAATTTTGTATGCCACCGTAAAAGATGCCAAATGTTTGTGTTTAATGAAACCTGTCTTTATGTATTCTAGAATCAAACCTGTGCTTTGTAGTATTTACACATGTCTAGAGTGGAAATTAACATATTTAACCTGTCACTATTCTAACAAATTTACCCATATCCGACATTGTTCAAGGGTGGGATAAATTTCGTTTCTGTGCATGTCACTATACCATCCTTGTTCCCTAACCTAGCACACATCCTATATTTCCCTTTCCTAAGCACCCTAACATCCTATCTATGTTGTTTCTCAAGCTGTATACCTAGCAAAGCCTATTGCAGTCGTCACGCCTTAGCTTGCCTATTTATACTCTTGATATGTTCCAATTAATCTGTATTATGATAGTTAGTTTTAGTCTGGATTCCAAAACATCTTCATCTCCACCGATTTTTAATCTCATTTTTTCAATACATTATCCTATTTATACATTACGATTTAAACTCGGTGATAATTTCACCCTTTGATTATCTTTAGAATCCTTCGTGGTTGATTTTAATGCTTTCTTCTCTCTCCCTCCAAGAAACAGGACTGATTCTATAGGCTTCAGTGACTGCACATATTATTATCGTTATAATGGGAATCGGTAGGGCAACAACAACGCATTTTCTAGTGTGTACAACACTCGCCTCTTATGTTATGTGGACTACCACAGGGCTCTGTGGCCTTGTTTAGACGTCTGCTGCTACCCGGCCGTATCAAATATACTTTCTAGATAAGAAGGCTTCTCTTCTCGCTGCTGATGTGCACGATGAACCCAGTTTGGTCCTCTGTACCAGTGTATTTACAAACTCTGATTAGGTTTTAAGTTGAGATGTCGTTCGTGTGTCTGTTAAACCCCTTCACATGTGAAACCCCGAATGGACACGCCTCCTCGCTATAAATATCACATGCACAAATCTTCCCAATGTCTCTGCCCTGAAAACGACGGAGGATAAACCGCCAATTGCCACTGATGGCTCAGGATTGCGCTGCAATGACATACAGCCCTTATCTATATCTATATATCGATGGTGGATGGGAGTTACCACTGGATCATACAGATATATTTATTTCAACCAAATTAACCTGCATGTGTCCAGATTTCACCTGAACATTATCTACTGTGTTTATCCCATGGATGTTTGGGGAGAGGATGAGAAATGTGGAAGTTGTATTCAGCAGCAGACAACTATTTCAAATAAAGAGGAAAAGGCTGTGTTGGCCACATGGATGCCCTGTTGGAGAGCTCACCGGAATCTAGTACTAATGCTCTGTACTAATGATATACATATATAAGAATAACGCAACCTTTCATGTTTTCAATGTAGCATTTTCACTTTGGTTTTGTATGGATTTTATTTTGATTTCTAGGTAAGAGGCCTATTCTGAATGCTGTGCATCTTCTCATATGTGCTCTCTGTGGTGTTTTTTTCTGTTTCTAGTCTTTGGGACTATTCAAAAAAGCTACAATTTTCTCTTGGTGCGCTTCATACCTATTCTATTGCAATTTCGCCGCCATATATTGGTAAGAAAATGCAAGAACGAAATTCAAAGATGTCTACAAAAAAAGGGAAAAATGTCCGGATTTAACATTCAGATACATTCTTTCTAGATTTCACTCAATCATTCCTGTAATACATGATTTAGAACAGAATTCATAGAATTTCATTTTGAAATAGGAACCTTAAGTAATGTTTTTTTATGCTGATAGAAGTAGCCATGATAAAAGACGGGACTAAACATTTGGGAGGGAAAAACGTGATGTCGTCACTCGTGTTTTGTGTGATATACACCTCTATGTCCTCAGTGTGTGTCATATGAATCCCTACATCGTCTATTACTCGTTCCGAAACTGGGCAGCCAACTGTGACAGATCACCCACGGATTTTCCACCATCATTTCATTCTTGTGCAAACTTCACACGAATGGATGCCCACATCAAGAAAGCCAGCCCGACAAGTACCGCTGGTTGAGTCGCCATAACCTCATTCTTTGACGTCATGTCTGCAGCTGTGACGACATCATCGTTGCTTTGTCAGCTATGACGTCATGGCTCATGAGGACATTGGTGTGTGTGCTTTTTCCAGGTTTTGGCCGTAATATCCATCCTATTCGTCATTCTCTCTACAATTGCCTTGACTCTAAACACCATACCTGCCATCCAACGACATGACGCTCATGGTGTCATAGACAATCCAAAACTAGCCATCGTCGAGGCGGTGTGCATTGGATGGTTCACTCTGGAATACGTCCTGCGGTTCTGGGCAGCTCCCAATAAGTGGAAGTTTATGAAGGGGGCGCTCAATTTTATAGACCTACTCGCCATTATGCCTTATTTTGTCTCCTTGGGACTTGCAGAATCGAACCGCAGCACAGAACAGTTCCATAATGTTCGCCGAGTGGTTCAGATATTCCGAATTATGCGGATTCTGCGGATTTTAAAGTTAGCCAGGCATTCAACTGGACTCCAGTCACTGGGATATACGTTACAGCGCAGCTACAAAGAGCTTGGCCTCCTCATGATGTTTCTAGCAATAGGGGTTCTGCTCTTCTCCAGTCTCGCCTACTTCGCCGAAAAGGACGAAAAGAATACCAAGTTCCTTAGCATTCCAGAGACATTTTGGTGGGCTGCCATCACCATGACGACAGTAGGCTATGGGGATATATGTCCCACTACGGTCATGGGAAAACTGGTGGGCAGCGTGTGTTGTATATGCGGTGTGTTAGTTATTGCTCTGCCCATTCCCATTATTGTCAACAATTTCGCCGAGTTCTACAAGGACCAGATGCGCAGGGAGAAGGCTATCAAACGTAAAGAAGCCTTGGAGCGAGCCAAGCGTAACGGCAGTATTGTGTCGTTCCACTCGGTGAACCTGCGCGACGCTTTTGCCCGCAGCATGGAGCTTATCGACGTGATATCGGAACGGCATGACGGCGATTCTGCCAGCCAGTTCAATAGCGCGCCGACAAGCCCAGCGCCGTGTGGCCTCAAAGCGAACGACACAAACACCGTGCAGGTCAACGATTCCACCACCAAGGACGGCCAGCCCGACAGCACCAGGCAGGGCGCCACTCGGCTTCTCGATGAGCGAGACAGGGAGCTGCTTCAGTCCACGGGAGACCTACATTCACAGGTGGGTCCAGTTTATCAATCCCACCCAAAAACCTCCTCTCACTCATTTTTTACAATATTTTTGTCCATTTTTTTATTTCTCTTCTTAGACAATGTTGAACAACTCCCATTGTTAAATATATTCACCCTTCACTATTGTCTCCATTCATGTTGATAGATAGGATACATTAGCAATGCATACTGTTTAGCTTCTTTATTCACCATAATGGATCCCTCACAGTTATTTCATGCCTTTCTTTCTGTGGTACTTCAGAAGATAAGATGAAACATGTTTAGTTTATATATGTCGATGATCTATCTATAGAGGGTTTTACTTACACTTACTGCCTTCTTGGTGTGGTCACCTTCATAGAATAGCCCTCTTATAGTAGTTTGGTATCTTTGTCTGATGAGTTATGGCAGATAGAGTCTCCTGTTGCTCTTAGTTGAGACGCCTTACACAATCATGCAATGCTACGTTACTCAGCTTGTGTTAATAGCTTAACTCTGGCCGTAATCATAGACAGCAGGAAAGTGTTTTAAACAGCATTCTATTGAACCAGCCCCTTTTCAAGCCTCACAAAACCATCATTGATTCAAGCGCTCTCCCTTATTCCACGTACTCCCGCTAAAAGAAATCGTCCCCAATTCCATTAAGGAATCAAACCCGTATCCATTACGGTTGTTATGTTTAATCATACTTTCGACCTACCTTAGTGCTGGCAGACAGCAATTAATGAATAACATCGCTTAGTTAATACTGTCAGCCATTTGGGTAGTGACTAAATAGCTCCTCATTTGTCACAGAAGACTGCCTGTGATTAAGGCTACTTATCATGTACTACTAACAGGGCTCAGTAATAAAAAGCGGCGCTTTCACAGGTTTCATACGAATTAAGGAGCATAGACCGGTGTTAGTCGGGCTTACTGTAGTGGTTATAGGGGCATACAAACTGTAGCCGATACTCGGGCATTGTTGCGTATTCCGCCTGCGTGGGTTGGGTTGATATCCTATCTGTATATTCGATAACGGAAGGATTCTTTTATGAGCAACTTTAAAAACATTTTCCCATTGCCTAATTCAGATCAAAAGCTGCTATTCCCTTTTCCATTATTCAGTATGGCGATTAGCCCTATGCGAACTAAAAATAATCAATTGACTACTGCATTGATGAATATGATTATTACCACGAATGATTTCAAATGTTTAGCAAATTTAACAATAGGTATCATATTCTATGGAATTAAAAATCGAAGTACTAAAAGCGGGAAGTACGGTTTGCAAAGTACAAATGGACTGTGCACGAATTACTATAGAGAGTTGACACGCTTTGGTCGCCATCCTTGATTTGGTACGAATCGATTCTAACCCACCTGCTTTACGCATGGGTCGAGTACAATTATTTTTCACCTGCAGTCCCATGTTCATACATTGAATATTACGGACTAGAGGGTCTAATAATTATAGTGAAACTACCTGGCTATGTTCTAAGCGGCAATTCCAGTCACTGAGAGTGTTTTTGCCATTGCTACTAAAAAGCGCTCGCCTAAAAGGCTGGTAGACCTGATCCTCCGCATCTTCCCTTCCAAATTCTAGTTATCTCCATTCTGAATTATAAACTAGAAATTTCTCCTTTAAAGTCGTCCTGTTTCACTGTACACAAATTATCTTTAGGGTCCCAGTGCAATATATCGTCAATGGGTGATACATCATGGATTCTGCTACACATATCATAGATTCCAAAGGTGCAATGAACGTATTACGAGTCATTAGTATCTCAATGTTTTCATGATTGTGAAACCGAGAATGCAATGCCTTAGGGTTCACGTAAAGCTCACATAAGTGATACTAAGATTCCTATAATTCCCATACCAAATCAACTAAAAGACGTGGATGATACCAATGCTTGGTAGGTCTATATTCATCTTTAACAGTAGCTATAGAACTTTGTCTTGTGATGTGAGATAAAAATAGGCTAGGCAAGGGAGTATTCAGTGACCACTACTGAATAGTTGCTCATAGTGCAATCAAGGGGTGTGCTGTACTTATATCATTACTTTGAGGCGCATGAGTAGTATCTACTCAAATAAATGGGACACCACGTCGGTAGTGATAATTCCATCTGAGACGAATTGAGCGAGGATCCTGTCTTTCCTGTCCCCCATGTAATCTGCTGAAGAACTCTTAATAGCACAGATGCACCCGGCCACCCCCCCCCCCCCCCCCCATCCACAAACACAGACACACAGACGCTAACCTGGCGTTCATTATGCTCACTCCGCTCTGGATTAATACAATCCTCTCCAAGTTCGCCGAGAACCGGCACAGCATTGCTTATTGGAGAAGATTCCTGAGTCGTTCACATACGGCGCTGTCATCGGCGGCGATGGAGCAGGGGATGGGGAGGAAAGGGGAGGCGGAGGGGTCGGTGTGTGTCCCTTTAGAACAGGGCAGGAGGCCCCTGGATCAAACGCCTGTGAGAGAGACACAGCGCGCCAATACGCCCCGGAGCCGGGAAGAGCTGCTCCAGCTGATAGGAGCTGCTCCAAACTGTTCAATGCTCTACAGGCTGAGTCCGCATCTCTCTGCCTGCTCTGCAAATCGTACCTGGGACTGGGGTCATCCAGTGTACCTGTTCATCCCTGACAGCTTACCTTGCACGCCGGGAGGGGGAGGGGGTGCTTATAGCGGACAAGCCTTGACATCTCCAGGCGCATGCGTAAAGATTACTTTATTAATTTTGCAGCATTACCACCTTCTGCTTGCGACAATACATGTATATGAGATGACGCCTTAGGTGTCCTACTATACTTGCTATACTATATATGTTTGCTTTGTTGTAAAATATAGGAAAAGAATACTGTCGCTTTGATTTTACCTGGTCCAAATTACACCTGTAATGTTAGACTTTGAAGACACTTAAGGTATTATTCACCTAACAGAACCACACAGGAAAGGCAGGGGAAATGCGGCAGACATTTGATTCATAAAATTAGTTCATATTAGCCAAAGTTGTTTTCTCGTGAGAAATACCTTTAACGTCTACCAAGGAAATGTCATCTCATGAAATTTAAAATTAAACAGACTTCACTCGAATTTCTATGCAATTCAAGTACAAATACGGAATACAATGAGCGTCTGTGCTTACGTCAACACCCTGAGAAATGACCAATATTGGTTAGCTTATTTGGCTAGCTCTCCAAACAAATTTGGGTTTTAATAGAAGCTGTTTATCTTTCATGACATCAGCAACATAATCGTCAATAGTTTTGCTAATTAGAAACCATAAAAGGCAAAGAGTCTCCTAATTAAGGCCTAGATGGATCGGATCTAAAAATAACCCTGATTCTTCTAGTCTCACCCTTGAGTCTATGTTAACGTCTTGTAGGTATCGAATCTTCCTAAAAAGAGTATTCATATTATTTTACAATCCTAAATCTCTTATGGAGTGAGGGGGAGGAAAGGACAAATACCCTGTAATATATTGAGGAAAAGAATACAATAAACATTATCTGCGAATGAAAATCTCCCTGAAAGATAGGCCGAATTGTAGTGCACTAGAATCAAAGGCTTTACGTGGTGCATAATCAAAACATCAGTTTACTGGGGCGTATAAGGCCATCTCTTGTACGGATTCTGGCACTGTAAGGTTACCTGTTCGTCCCCTTTATGTTGTGCCTTTACAAGGACGCTACCTTGTGGGGTGTTCCTAATGAGATGTGGCCTATTTGGCAGCGCTGTTCACCGTGTTGCTATACCCAATCACCCCCATTCTTGCCCAAAGCACCGGATCGATAATTTACTCGGGCAATGTCAACAAAGGTAGATGCCATGATGGGTGAACTAGGTAGGTGTATCCCTAAAACCTGAAACAAATACCAAAATATTATATATGTGCATACACATATACCACCATTACAATTAACCTAGTTTTGTTTGTTAGTGCCGGGGGAGACGAGATGTGCATGCCTGTGTAGGGGTTAATCGTTAACGTGTACACAAATAAAGACCATGCAGGTTGGTATTCATTCATCTCGTGTGCACATGCCGCTTTTTCATTGTATTATTCATTTGCACCTGTCTCTCAAACAAAGGTCCATACCTCTGCACATATCGGGCCCAGATTCACGAGAGTTTCGCTAAGAGTGGTTAGCATAAGCGTCCCTACAGGCACCTATCCCTAGCCGGTGGAATAACTAAAGTTCTATGCATGTATGGGTTTGCTTCTGTTCAAGCTCCCAGTATATTGCACGCCTTGATGGTGGACCACGTGTCCATATGCGCCTTGCAAAGGAGCGGCAGCAGAGACCTAGTTTGTGTCTTTTTTCTGAAACCCAGAACAAATGTTTTATATTCCAAAGAGAATTGTACTTCTATAACTGCAATACTCTGTCGAGTAACATACCCAGCCCTTTCACTGCAGTAGCTCCTTGGTAATGTCTGGACCAAACACCTTCTCGGGCTTTCTGTTTAGAGAATGAAATGGCAAAAATATGGTTACCCTTCGCTGAATATCTCTGTCCTCTCCCACACGTAAAACAATAATGTGATGCATGTGGTTTTTATTTTAGTGACAGGAATCGGGAGGGCAGAGCTGACCTGATTGCTTACAAGGCTGTTGCCCGCGGATATATATGTCGGATGAGCCCGGTACCTAAAATGCACCCTCTCAGTGTCAAGCTAAACTCTCTTCTTGCTAAAAGCCTGTCGTGACAAATACTTTCCATGATATCCACATGAATTGTGGTTATTGTAAGCCACTTATTAATCATATTTAGTAGTGAATATATAAATTTCAGCTTAGCTGAGAGCACTACTTTCCACAAAAATTTGAGATCTATTTTGTGATCCTGCCGCCGGTAGAGTATCCGTGGTGATCGGGCCGGTTGCGTGTTGATTGACCATTAAAGGGCTCTACATATACGGCCGGGTGAATGCCTGGCCTGGTAGTATCAGAAGACGTAGACTATTAACAGCACGGGTATTCATGCATGTGCTTAGCGCTCTCCTAATACATGTAGTACGTGGAGATGCCGTATTTCACCGATAGAGGCTACACATTGTGTTCGTGACCCAATGGCATAAAACAGAGCTGATAAGAGACTTATACTCGCTATTCGCCCATCTGTAAAACTGAAAAAGCCGAAATGTAATTAAAGCATGTTATTCTTTATGCTTGCCTATCCGGGTAGAGAGAAACATACCTTAATCTATTTAACGTTTTGTATCTCGCCTTCAGAATTATAAGGCTATACACACACACACACACACACACACACACACACACACACACACACACACACACACACACACACACACACACACACACACACACACACACGTATTAGAACAACAACTAGTTATTGCCCCTCACGTTAACAGGACGCAAACTTGTCTACAGAAGGATGATTTATCGACCACATCGTGGGTGATTATGGTCGGGATTTGCTGCAGGAAGCTTAACCTAGTAAATATTAAGGAGCAATTATAGGAATTTCATAGCACCCTTTACACAACAAGATATCTCCCTACTTTTGATTAGTAGAGATTCTGAGCTGTCATGAATGAACACTACTCAAGTCAAATTGTGGTAGTATTAAGTTACTAGGAGATAAATAATACCTGAAGGCAAATCATCAACAATATATTTGCCTTTTTTCTTTCAATAAGTAATGGTATTGGCGTCCATTGCGTCCATTGTCTTTGGGTACCAGGTAAATGCCCTTCAGCGAATGTAATTTGTATCAGTCAGGAAGGGAAAACCGGAAAAGGTTGGTTCTGAAACCTATATATTCTATGGTCAACTAGTACTGTTCTACCTGACCAAAGATCATCCATAAGTGTTGAATGAAGTTGTCCCACAACGTCCATGTGTCTTGTCGGCGTACAGAAAAGGGTCTTCATGTACGACCCTAAATTATTCAATGGGCCCCTGGTGACGGCACCCATGTATGAGTCCCAAGTATTTGCACCTTGTAGAAATCGAACCCAGGTCTCTCCATAGATAAACGGGTATGCTTACCCCAACACTCCATCAGAGGTGCTGTATACTGGCAAGCCAAATGCCTTGTTACACAGGTTGCTGCCTCGTTACACAAGGTGCAGCTTGCCTCTCACTTAATTTTACACGAACGTCAGAAGTGATCCTCATTAATACAGGATTATCAAGATAGTATAGTATTTAAAGTAGAGTAGTAATGAAATAATATTTTTATTTATTGACAAGAAGATATTAGTGGTACACCGAGCAGGGCGGGTTAAACGTTATATTGACATACATGGTTTTGTAGATATAGTTCACAAAGCTTTTTCATGTGCACACACTACAACAGCTCTATGATCATACCTGTTGTGTGCTCGACTCTTTCATAAGCTTCACTCAAGAAACAAAGCTCCGTGTGGTTTGCTGGCCGGAGAGGCCCTTCGCAATACTTTAAGTGACAGGTGAAACCCCACTTGCAGTCTTCCGAAATAGCCTCGCGTTCCGGAGGTAGACCGCGCTATGGTAGGTGAACGCCGTATCAATTACTGCCATCTAGTGGGTAACAGGCAAGTTAAATCCAAGATGGCAGTATCCCAGTGGTTCAAAGACTGTGGGTAATGTGGAGGTAGAAGTGTTTGCCTGACATTAGAATCAGTTTTATAAATCACTTTTTGAATATGTTCACTCGGAATTACACCAGGCTATTTTCAAACGGTACCTGTATTTTGATTACTTGATGATTTTCAATGATTAGATCGCATGGGTATATGACTTTGATTAAAGCTGAGGTCACTGTCTTCCTATAAGGTGAATTGGAGGGGCTTGGTTTGATGGTGGTCAGTCTCTTGGTCCAGAATCAGCAGCAATTCCCTTCCTGTCATGACTTGTCAAAAGGAGGGAGCAACCTGTGATGGTGGGTAGTAGTTGACCACTGCCGGGAAGATTTCCTATAATAGCACAATTGGTGTGGCAAACGATGTCGATGGGGCAGTACAGCTACACATGATGCATCTCTCTAATTGCAAAAGGTGACGATAATTTCCGTTTTCGTCATCTATACTACTTAATGATATTACATAAAACGTATACCGGGAAGTTGTATATTCTCAAGCTATACGTCGCTTGTGAAAATACAGTTGCTGATTAGGTTTGGAGAGCATTCATGACGAATTTAGCGTCTTGTGTATAAAATAGATAGACAATTTGCTTTACAACGTGCGTGGCGTTAGGCCTTGTTTGCGTAGCGTGCCCGCCTGTTGACTGTCTAGTGAGTAGCTCACATAACGAGTGTGCTCTAGGTCTACCAGCCACGCCGTATGTAGATACGCATAAATACATTTAGACTGATATATATGTATGTATATCTATCTTCATCCTCAGCACATACACATACAGACGCACTCAGAAATTCTCAAATAGATGTATAGACACACACGCACAGGAGAGGTTATATTGACATACCCGCAAACCGAAATGCATACACACACACTTTCTCATATATACGCACATACACCGGCTCATACATTCACATAATAATGTATATTTATACACATCTACGCTCACAGTTGTAAAACCCTATTAGACACAAGTACACATTGACATGTTTACAGACTTATTGTAACTCAAAGTCACTTCCAAACACGGTACATTTTCATATACCCACACATTCACACGCAATCACAGATATATGCACTTACTTACCTACATATTCCAGATGTTGATTCCTCTAAATTTGGAGATTCCCTACATCTCTTTTATCTAAGTAATCGATGGCATATATCCGATCGAGAGTTCGTATACCCTGTCGAAGCTCATCTAAACCACCCTTCACCTCCTCCCACCACGTCCCTCTTTAGATATTCCTTAAAAGTTTTCAAATGAAGGCCCATGTCTGTCTCCTCCCCATGATTTTTCTCTCCAGATCATATTGCCCAATTGCCTCTCCACGGTCTCTCTGGTCGTGACTATTCTGCCACACCATAGAATAGAAGAGGCCGAGTAATGAGAAACCTAACAATGAGAGAGGCAATGTGCGTGGCAAAGACGTAGTTCTAGTCTTTAAAATAGAGGGATTCCTTGCTACCCCTCACTTCTCTCATCACGATGTCCGCATTTCCGCACTCTCATCGCACCACCCATCTCTCTTCACCCCACCACAGACCCTATGCTTTCCCTACACCCACCTCCAGGCTATTCGACACTTATCTGTTACCACCCACCACCCACCTCCCACCACCCTCCGCCACTTCTCACCGCCCAGCACGGTGCGACGGTAGTACTGTGATACAGCTGTGGCTACAGCCATCCAGACACTTGTGATGGCATTTCCCCTCGATAGGTGCGCCACCGTCTCTGTTTACTTTCCTATATGGTGACGATTACCCCTAGTCGGCACTGCTTCCTTTCTACTAAAAGTAAAGGAAAGTAAAAGAAAAACACGAAAAGCAGCATCCCGGCCTTTCCTTCCCCATCTCAAAGGATGTTTATAAAGGAACACCGAATAAAGAAGCAACGCTCTTGTTGTTTCATCAAAGAGAGCGTATGCGTTATTATTTCTATGATGGTGGCATGAGGCGTAGGTTTGAAATCTAAATCTCTTTTCATCGTCTTTGGCTTGAAGTGGAAAGTTATTTTATAGGGACAGAAGGCCCTCCACGTGCCTCTACACTTTTGTATACCTATTTACCTTTGTTTTAGTCTATGCTTTCCCCCTCCCCCTTCAATATTGATATGGAGAATTAGGTATAGACTGATTCTTTTTTTTTCTAAACAGGATTCAGGGCCATCTAAAACGTTTCTGTGTTTCACCCTAGAATTATATGGCTCAATACGTTTGCTTTCTGTTTCCTTTCCTAGTAAGGATTTTGTGAGGCCAGGCCCCCGACATGCATGGAAAAATACACATGGTGAGAGAAAACAATACAAAGTGCTGCTAAGTTGTCCATGCCTTTGTCCCTTATTAGTTTTCCCTGTTTTAGAAACATTTCCATATACTTTCTCTTATAACAAAGTTGTTGATTTTGGTTTTACGTGGCTGACCCAATTTTAAACGTTTTGGATGGACCCTGGCTTTAGACTTCTACGTTAACCACAATTTAGGTTCATTTAACTACAACTATTTTCTTCCTGCTGAGTTCCTCTAAAGAAGCATGTCTTTTTATTCCTGTCATTGGTACCAATGTGCTTTCCACAGAAACATGGCATAACGATCATTAACCATTGCATGACGACCTATTGTCAAAACACCAAGGCTTGTATATGGCCGTATAGTCCAGTGTAATATGAATATAACCACCGTCCTGTTCACCCGTTTGATTCATTTCTTCCTTTCACCGATCCGGGTTTGAAAGGCAGGATGACCAATTATATCATATTTGTCATACTGCATTGATATGTTCCTGCTACTTCGTTGCAAGATTTTTCGTTTCCATAACACATGACGGTAATATAGTAATATTGATCATTGCACCTTATCTCCAATGCTAATGTGAATTTTCTCAATTCTAATAAAAGGTTTGTAGTAGTATATTCAGTGTCTGCTAGTAACTGAAAACACGCCGAATATATATGGAATATATGCATAATAGCATTGTCTCTAATTATGCATAAATTACAAGTCTGTATGTATATTGTCTACATTGTGTGTCACTTTGTCTCGTCTTAACTCAATTGAGAATGAAAGTAATCAAAGTGATGAATACCTTATTAGGTTTATTGCTGTCTCACTATTATATGAAAACATATATATATATATGTATATTCCTTTCATGATTATGACTGGAGTAGTGTGATTCACCTAGCTATGAATGCCCCCTTCATTGAACCTCTAGGCATTATAGACTAAAACTAGCAATAGCTAGGCTCTAGACAGTTCAATGCATGTCCACCGTTGTGTGCGTACAATTCCCTCTGAAACATTAAACTTTTCCAATGTCTACCCAGGCAACCCTGACCCATTTTGCTGTCACTTTGGCCCTGTTTTCTCTGCCTTTTATACAGAGGCAGTGAGAAAGCATAACACTGATCACTCGAGACCGTACACTGGCGTTACTACCATCAATGACTCCCTATCCATCCCAAATAAACCTCCGATACCGCAGAGTGTCTTTCCTCCATGAGTCTGTCAGTATGTGAGGTGTAGACTACGTGACTATACTAGAGTGTTTGATGTAGTGTCCCTTTGAGAGCATGGTATACTTATGTAGTGTGGTGGTTCTTGCTTTAAGGGGATTCATCCCTGAAGCTTCTAACAGAAACTCCCAATCATTCAGATATTAACCACCCATATTGCGTAGGCCTAACCTGGTGCTATCCTGTGACTTTTGCAGGATATGAAACAATTCCTGGACAATGCCCCCGAGAATAGGGATGACCTTGCAAAGTCAGGGATGGAGCTAAGACAGATGATTTGCCGACAAGGGAGCTCTGCCAGTAGTGACACGTACGGAAGCTGTTTGACCCACATGCAATCAAGTCCTTCAAATTATGATATAACTCCTGACGCGCTCCAGTCCAATGTCTATCTAAATCCCATGGAGATAAATGAGGCTGTGTCGCCTGGCCCCGCCCCGGTAGTTTCACCCCCGCGGTACTGTGACGTCATGACTGATGACGTGACGTCACCGCCGTTGCCAAATTCTAGCTCCACTTCCATTGGACAGGCGACCAAGGGAAAGAGTATGAATCAGGTCGGGCATAGGCCTGATGCCACCTTACTTGTGAGCCCCACCAAACAGCCCACCCCTAAACCGGTAGAGAAAACTCGACACAAAGGTGCTACGTCATTGCGCCAAATGTTTAAGAACCGGAAACAAAAGTCGTTGACATTGGCGAAACCGCGTGCTCGGTTTTCGGCCGATAGTGACAGTGCTCGCAGCTATTCCTCAACCGACTCTGTCAATTCTCAGGGCTCAGTCAAGACAGCCAGTACACGCTTTAGGAAAGCACCGTTTGGAAGTCGCCACCACTCAAGCCCGTCCACCGGCAAGAAACTCGCAAACTATCACCTCATAGCTAATTCGCAATCAGGTGAGTGCCACGTGTTTTCCTCTTCGTATTGCCATATATGTACATATATATGTCCACTTACTGCAAATGAATATAGACCTTAACTTTGCATTGCTTAAGATATGAATTCAAGGATGTAGTACCTGCTGTGTAGATATACCATTACTTATTATCTATTACATATCTTTCTATTTATGTCCCACGCCAATCCTGTTAAGTGTCAAACCAAGTGACCTTCATGAAGGTTGAGTAATTCTTAATTATGAAGTAAATATGTGTAGTAATTGATTGCTAAGAAGGAATTCATGTCGTGGAATTGACACATTCTCCCCTGAAGGACACTTGGTGATTTGTCCAGACATCGCTGGCTATTGTTATCGTTGCATGAACAGGCCGATATCGTCGCTATTGGAAAGTCATGTGCTCACCCGGTTCTCTTTTGTCCCCTTTTCCCTACTGTACATATCTTTCCTCCCCACACACGAACACTGTAACAATAACACTATAAGAATACACCCATTGCAATACTGCTATGTGTAATGCTTCATATAGTCATATCAACCTCATTCTTAATCAAAAGCTTATTATTGGATAGTATACTATATTTGTTAATTATATAAAATAAAAACAATATGATTATTCCGGGAGAAGCTACTATTCTATCTAAACATATTCTAAGAGTTCCACATACATACATGTAAATAAGACTAGGATACATATGATGACTGTATAAAGGACATGACCAAGAAGAAGAAAGCGAAAGAATAACGATTTATGTAATTACAGATTAACTTCAACAGGAAAACATGCATATATATAGAGAGAATTTGCATATGTACAGTTTGAAAAGTTAACATATATTATGTTTTTCTCGTCGGATTGCATCCATGGAATACATAACCTATTTGCACTCAGCAGGTCCTCAACCTGGCCTCATGACGTCATCACTAGATATTGATAAACCTGGTCTTCGTTACATATTGTTTCAAATACCGCGTTCCACGTTTGCTGCATTCTATGACATATGAATCCACTTAAAGCTTCTAAAAATTGAATTTTATCTTAAGCATGTCAATATTGATAACTAACACCAACATCGTGTACAGAAAATAAAACTTTATTCGTACTTACGGTCATGGGTTTTATATATCGGACAGGGAAAGTAACAGACACATCATGTAAGTATCCAAGCCTCAGTAGATGTCCATGGCCTTAAGACCGGAGTTGGTTTCCTCTCTTTTTCCATTGATTAATTCTGGGTGTGTTGCACATGGCACTGACTGGGTTTGCACTTGGCTATGGTATAGCTGGGAGTGTGTCCCCACTCTTCTAATCGGTCCAGTAAACCTGACTGATCACACTGTTTTATCTTGCCCCAATTAAGATGATGATGATGACGATACGCCGATCGGTATGTAATCTACCAGATGTTATATCTATTATATCACGCTGTATTGTGCCCAGTTAACGTAATTCCCTGGACCTGGTTTATTTCCTCTATTATAATAGAACTCGTTGTGTATTGCACTATGTTACTACCTCCAAGTGAGTGATCACTCCTATATATTTAGGTCGACTGACTTTCTAGTTTAGCTGACTGGTTTTGCTAGAGTCCCACCAGAAATTCCTGATGCCACCTCTAATTCTAGGCACGCGTACATAATGACCCGTGCGAGCCACGCTTAATTCCAGCATTAAGTTTATACTATGTCAAAAATAAAGAGTAGGAACTGCCAGCGAGCGTCGCTGTCACCTTCTGTGTGGTCCCAGGATATAAATACTACCAGAGAGCCTCCCCCACCATCTCCTTATCAACTCTTCCAACAATTCCCAACCTCCATTATTAATTAACAAAGGCTGTCGAGAGTGGTGGCCTTCCGACTGAAGCGACCTGCTTCCAGCTGGCACCGTTTGCCTTCTGATGGTGCCTCACAAAGGGCGTGCCCCGATTAAAGGTAAGTGCAATTGCGAGGGCGGCCAGAGATTCAAGTATACTATGGAGGCTAACTGCGTCAATCACTACTTCAAATCTAGCTATTGATTGAAATAACCATCCCACCCCAAGCTCTAGGCACGATTCTAGTACAGTACCTGTATTAGGAGGTCCTTTTATCTGCTGAAGTGGTAGCAGTATTGTGACTTTGACCGATCTCTGGTTAATGTTTATATCCGGGACTGGACAGGTTGGCAAACAGAAGAGTTAGTGTGGAAAGATTAACATAGATATTCTATTCAATCACTATCCCCTTCAATAGTTAATGTCTCCTTGGATGGACTAAGTGACTACCAGACTTCCCTGCAGTGCCAGTTTTATCGCTTTAGACAATTCCTCCGCCTTGGATTCCCTCCGAAGATCTTTCCACACCAGTATCTATCATTCCGGTTGACTGTTCACCTACTAAAATTGTGTTTATCGACTTTATTTGAAGGACACGTTATGAGTATTATGCTTAGATGTAGATGACCTTTTTATGACGGCATGTGTAATAAGAATTATTTGTGTAGTTTTGATGCCATATCATTCGGTTTGCCGGTCGCAATCAATCACTGGTTTCGTATTTAAATGGCGCTTTTTGTTCTCACTTGAGCGTAGTTGAAGCATCCAACACGAGAAACCGGACACATAGTTTGCTTAGTATTGGCAGACAGTGCTGTCCGTTATTTGCACTCCTATCAACAAATATTTCTTGGTGTTATATAATCGTTTTATAACTGAATTGATAATCAGGGTTCCCTGTTTTATCAAAATTGCTTATGAACTTTTCTTACCTTAGATAATAATCTGAACCATTAAAGTAAGCTTTGACTACAGCTTTAACGTATGATCTGTGTCGATTTTCCCCCATAAAGTTGTCAAGTTTGAGGGATAGATTGGAACACATGATTACATTTTTATATCATTTTCTCATAGCACTGATTAGATTCAGAATTTATTTTGAATAACTTTCCTTATTTTCTATTTTTGCCCTTTTTGTCTTATAAATGTTTCAACTTTTCCATTTATCCACTGATTCAATTCTAATGATCTAAAATCGACGCTTATTTTCAATGGATTTCTCGAATGGTTATATTGTCTTGGTATTTAGTCGTTATTGTTATGCAATAGACCAGGAAACAACTATCAGGATAGAGAGTAATTTGTAATTTGGTGCCAGAGTCATTGGAGAAGTAGATAGTTTGAGGCCTTTCAAAGTTGTGACTTGTGGTGAATCTGTTGCTACTTTGAAATGCACTGGACATATTGCTCTAGCACAGCCATGATTCACAAAAGTATACACATTAACACAATATTGGGGAAGTACAGTGCAGTTATCACAAAAAAACAAAACAAGCAAAATATTAACATCTAAAAGCTAAGACTAGTGATAAACTACAATGTTTAATTAACCCTATAACGTATAAAGTGAATTGATTATAAATTATAAGCAGTCGCCTTTAAGTTATGAAACTTGGCGGAAGCAGGGATTACTAGAACCTTAGGTGCGTTAAGCGGTAGTTACTTTAGCGTAAGGACTGCCACATTAATACGATAAATGTGATCATCGATACCAGCGATCGGATAAAAATATAATAAGATCCTTGCATTTTACAAACTTGCTTAGCTCAAGAATCTTCACATTCATATGTATATACTTTTTGTCCAATCTAACCCTATGCCTTAGTTTCCATTTCAGTTGAAACATGGTTACAAATACTAACAGTAAATTAGCTCCTAAAACCGGAAGCCTACCAACGTTATTACAGGAAATTGCAATCCCTTCTCCAACATTTGGTTGACATTCAATTGATTTTTCCCGACCTAGTATGCAGCTGTGTTGATGCCTTACGTGTTTCATTTTAACTAACCCCGTCCAACACGGTTTTTGTAGCTGAACTTTGATATAAAGCGCCTTGCCAGCGATCTCTGTATGTTAAACTAGCATTCTGTTGTTATGATACCCCTCTACAGAAAAGGGCCCGCAAGGCCAGGACAATAAGGGCGGAGACCACGCCGAAGAGGAGGCCACCGAAACAATCCAAGCACAATCTGAGACCTAGATCTTTACCGTGTAAGCCTTTTCTCATGACGTCATCAGCACCGCCTCGTTTTGATAACTGGGGCCCCGCTGGGGGGCGCTTCGGTAGATTATGGCATGTTGTTGTCATCGCTGCCTCGTCTTTGGAATGGAATGAAGCGGTCATGAGTTTTTTTTACGACTTTCTCCCGTCCGCAGCCAAGTTGCAGCGGACAACACCCACTATTAAAGAGGCTAAACACTACTACTACTACTCCATACCTCATCCATCTTCTCGTGATCTCCTGGAGCTGTGGTCCTTTACCGTCCTGTGCGCGCTGTCCTCTCAGGCATGGGCTGTCTTTCCTATGATATAGAAGCGAGCTGCTGCTGGCCCCAGTTTGCTTTGTCCAAGGCGTGCACCATCTTTGCCGTTCGCAATGGCTCTATAGTCTGTCGCAGCAGTCGTTCCGCATGACCGCATTTTTGAGGTTTTGGTCCAGTAGATAATGCAAAACAATCAATTACCCTCCACGCGTCCCCCAAAGAAGACGATATTGAAACCCTCCCTGATTTCCGTTACAGTTCTCTTGTATTAAATACAAGTTGATATAAAGGACTGTACTAAGGTTCTTGCCTTCCTCCCAGGTCATGCCCAATCAAACATAGCACCATCGTAAGTAGGACTAGAGTGAGGGTAATAACCAGATTATTCTCATTGTGGGGATCTGTTTTACCAAGGTAACTGAAACAGTTACACAAAGAAAACATCGCTTTTACCGAAGGAGCAGATACATATTTGCCTGTATCTCTTGCATACAATACTAGAACAATGGTTTGCTTTTCTAATGTACGATACGAACATCATTTGCTCTGATTAATCCTTTTGTCCTGTTGATGGTAGGGTCCCCATGCCTCAGAGCCCGCTATGGCGACTACTCCTCAGTGTCTGACCCCGATATGAAGACAGGTATACGGTGACTGTAGGCTGCAGATAGGCGGGCAGCTCAGCGAGCTGCTCATGCGCTACCAGAATGCACGCGTGGAGCTCACTCTCACCTGCACTGAGCAGTTTACCATAGGGTTGCAGACTCGTCGTACTCAGGCTGTCACTCAGAAGCATTAACACCTCCTTCCGCATGCCTCCCCAGATTAAAACTAGGCCAGGCCTGTGTGGTGAAAAGAAACGCAAGCATCAGCTTTATCTTAATGGCTTACAGATAGCCCTGTGCAGAAAACAGGGCTGCCTTTAGTTTCGCCAGTGTTTCCCATAGCTTCCTACCTGGTCATTACTTTTGCAGGATTTCATTTAAGCTATGCATTTGGTAAAGTGAATAATTCATTACATGGGCGAAAAGGCACCTGTTTTTCGAGTCCAAATACGGTAAGCCTTAGTGAAATTGACTTCAAAACCTAGGATTTAATTTGGATATCTCTTTCACATATACAATATCTGAGAACTCTTGGTGCACGAGAATTGTAATGGCGATTAAAGAAGAGGTGTAGAGACCAGTAAAATAGTCTACTATCCTCATAATGCCAAGACTCTGGTGCAGATTCCCCTGCTAAGAAAGACTTCGGCTTCTTCCTTCCTTCCTACCCAAGGCAGCTTCTGATTTTAACACAGATTCATAATGGACACCTCACGGCACTCACCTACAAAGTACATACCACACGCTCACGTGACCGTTTAGTTGTATCACGTGACCTCTGTACAGACGCGCAGTGTGGCTTTCACATCCAAGATGGCGTACCCAGTCGGCACCGCCCTGCCACGTGCTTCTCCTTACGCACTATGAGAAATGTCACTGCTTTTGTACTTCCCAACGCACTCCTCGCCACTCGTAGATAGATACCTCTCTATCTCTACATATTTCATATTCTATTCTCTATAGTGTCTTTTTATTCTAAAAGACGTCATCCCTTTACCTGATGACTTTGATAAATAAATTATGATTCATTCAGCTAAGGATACATCAAGGATAATTCTTTTTGTCAAATGATTAGATTAAAGAATAAATTGGGCTCTGTTTCATCAGACTACCTAACCTGCTATTTAGTGCCTCAAACACATGCACCACATTCTATTGTGGATAAAGATTATACAGAAAAAGGTTTGACATATATTCTCTATCAACACTGGTCTATCAACTTAAATTCCTTCTCTTTTTGTACGTTCTCCTTATTTGATTAAGTTCAAAGTTATGTTTGAATTCTTCCCTTTTTTCATCCCAGAAGTGTCAAATGGGTCTTGGCATTATTTCAGTTCTTGGTGCATTTTCTTGCTTTATGATAATAGGTTTGTTTTTGTAGCTCATTCAAGTTTTAAACAATGCACGATGACACATGCATACACCTTATTTTCCTACTTCTCAAATGGAACACGTGTCCAATACCCTCCAATAGTGTTTGTGATTTTTATCCGTACCTGCACATTAATACTGACGTTTCTTCCAGAGACTCCTAAATTATCATGTATGTATGGATTCTTAGGTATATAAATATACATACTTTCGATGCTTGCATCGCAAACTTCATGTCCATGTACCACTGTATGTTATCTATATATTTCGTCAGACTATATTTGTATTATATTTGCTGTCAAACTTCTTTCTGGTTTTCTGCGAAATAAAGCTGAATTAGCCTCAACCGAACTCCACAAATATATTCTCTAAAAGTCTTTCAAAAAAGAGAAAAACTACTGATCTAATTTTTTTTAAATGGGAGACTGAGGAAATACAATCCTCAGACCGATTTCCTTTTTAATGGTGCACATGTATATCTGATGATTTATGAAGAAAGGCAATCTAGAATGGACATTTCAGTTGGCAAGAGGAATTAAGGATTTTAATAGTAAAAGGCAGTGGTATAATGTCTATTCTTCTGATGTGTTCGATACACATATTAATTAAAAGACATGTGGAAGAGGTATGGTGGTGAGTGCACAGGTGGTCAAGGTATTCCTGGTGCTATAACAGCCGTGCCAATCTGCTTTCAGCGAAAGGAGAGAGCAAGTCTTCTCTCTCCGAGGCCGATTCCGGCGAGTTGACGCCCATCCGGGTGGACAACCTGTCTAAAAAGAAGATCGCCTTCCGCAAGGATGCCATCAATAAAGAGGAGACAGAAAACCTTCTCGAACAATCCGACGACGCCAGCCAAGACCCCGGCGACGCGGAGGAGCAGCTCGGACGTCTGCGTGACGCCTACGGGCTGCGAGGCGCTAACCCCGCCCCAGGCGCCGGGGCCGCCGCCTCCGCGGTCGGCAACAATCCGCCCGCCGGCCTCCGGTCGCCGCCGCCCACAGCTCAGTCATGCTCAACCCCATTTGCAAAAGTATTCCCTCCGAAACTTGCTCCCCCGCCTAAAGCAATCGGCCAAAAGCAGCTGGGAGGCTGTAAATCCCCCGGCAAGACTATCAAGTTCGCTGTGGGCGGCCTGGGCAGTGGTGGCGGTGGAGTCGGCGCGGACGGACTCTACGTCTCGGGTGATCCCGAGGAGATTCCCGACCAGGTCACGGACGATTCCGAGGAAGGCCCTTCGGCCAGCCCGGGCATGCTAAAAACGATGAAAGAGCTCGACAACCAGGACCAGCAATTGTTTAACGGGTCCACACCGACTGGGGACACCCCTCCGAGGGGCTTCAAGCTGAACCTGCAGAACACAGCGCGACCCGACAGCAACGTCACCGCCGACACCAAGGAGAGCTCGGAGCCCAGACCGAGGCTCGATTCTGGCGAAGAGAAGTACGCCCAGGAAACGACAGCAAAGTCTCCAAGCCAGAAGGAGAAGGAGGAAGAGAGGCAGCGGTATGCAAACAGTGTGGGTCTGGGCATCGACGACTCGAAACTGGCTTTCATTGATGAGACGCCAGTCGAGACATTACCTTGAACGGTAAGTGAGCCGTGTGAACAGGCTACTACAGTATTAGGCCTCGTGCACACTGACGGACGCGCTGATCTCGACTCTCGCATCTCGTTGGCCACTCTTATATCTGATCAATGTATTTGACTCATTTATACACGCCCTTACGTAATACGTCAAGTAGCAAAGCTTAAATAGGGATGAAAAGCACCCACACAAAAAGCATTTTTGAATAAGGTTTTCGAAAGACTGGTGTGGAGTCGATTTATCTTGTATTCGTGATTAGGAAGATAACGCCATTAGTAAGAGAGTATTTAACATAATTTTGGTCATGTATTCCTAATTAGTGGAATATATTCGTAATGGTCCAACTAGAATTACTTCATTACTTTTCACATCGAGCTTTCCTAGGGTGATAAACTCAATGCCTTTAACTTTATCACATGAAATCACATCCACCTACACCAATAATAAGACATAGCTCACAATTGGAGCAACAGCTACACCATTTTACCATGCATTATTGATTTCCTATTTCTATAAACCCCATTTTGTACATGTGATTCTATTGTCTATCTTCCTGTGGTAGTTGGCATTGTGAAGAACCCTTCTCCAAGACCCTAAATGTATTCTTTCTGTCTTCATTCTCTCCTCAACTTTTATAAGGACAGTGAACTTCTCAAACCGCCTATTTTTCCTAAGTGAAATGGGAGATCATACCTATCACTTCCTGCTTCGGTGTTCCCAGTTCGTATACGTGTATTAATATTGTTTTTGTGTGGCAAGTGGATAACCACTTTCTCTAGTAGACTCTAAGAAACTGAAAATACCACAAATGTTTGTCATTTCCATGTCATTGGGGTTATCAAATAACGGCAAAGTTTCATATTTGTGGTAGATAATTTGATTGATTGAATTTTGAATACAATACTATTTATTCTCTTTTAAAAACAGTAACCAGGCACTTTGTTTGAATGCAATTACATGAGAATAGGCTATGGGTATGGGTGTGTGTGTATATATGTATATATATAATACATTATACAAGTCTGGATACTTATACACCCACATGTACGAAGGTTATAAACGAATGCATCTGCATGGCCTATGAGTGACGAGAACTCACACAGCTACGAAACATACTCAGGAGTTAGTCATGTGACCCCCCAGATTCACTGTAAATCTGTTCAGCGGTATTGCCAAAGTGACCTACTTCAATTTAAGACATCATATCATAAAGTAATAGCGTGTTGCAGACGATTTGAGAACCATTTGCTCGCTTCACAAGGGGGGGGGGGGGGTTCTAGAAGGTGTTTTAATTATGTATTAGTCATTGCAGTCATGGTGTACCATATTTAAAGTGGCATGTAGTAGAAAGAAGCTGGCACTGCCTAGACAGAGAAAGGTGGTATAAATCATTCTTCCTTCTCTTTCTACAATTAGTCACACCCCATTCATACCATCTACAAATGGTTGGATCACCGTCGTAGTATATGAAAAGTAAGATTTGAGGAAATGCCCAATATTCATATGTCAGTTCAAATCAGTTAGTGGCTGAAATATAGATAGATACTTGATAATGTATGCATATCCTTGTGACATAAAAATCGACAAGAAGGCCACGTCACCAGCTATTAATGAGTAAATCCGCATGAAACCCTGCATAAATCTCCGACTATATGACTAGGCTAGATCAAATCGGGGATTATATGCCTGTAACTGCAGGTTACAGGAGGAGGGATGGGGTGCATGTGATGGGGTGATCTGTTCACCTCAGCCACCCACATGCTGTGAATAGGGTTCAGCTTGCCCTTGACATGACTGGCTTCCCCTTCAGGTGAACCCGGACGTAGGCGGGCTGGGGGTGCTTGGGGGTACTGCGATCAGACTTCACTCTCTCCCGTGCATGATACGCGGCCGTTTCGTGCGTGTCGGTTTTGGAAGCGTACTCTGACAGGCAAAGCTGTCCATGTGGGCGGGAGGAGGGGTGTAGTACCGGGCGTGGCGTGAACAGGGTGGATTTGCACTTGCCTACCTGGCTTAAGGGTGTGCTTGATAGCCGCGCGCGGTATGGTTCCCCAATGGCTGTGAGCTGGTGTGAGCAATAGGATTAGGTGAGCATCAGGTGTGGTGAACTGCTCAAGTTCTACATCACATCTATCTAGCTGTGTTTTTGATGGAACCTATCAGGAATCAACTTGGGACTTTATTGTTTGTGATTATAGAGACATGTAACGTTTTAATTACACCCCGGTTCGACAAAGCATACTTTCTGTATCAGTAATGGGTACATCATAATCATTGTATGAATGAAAATGAGATCTATGGTGGTTATGGCAATTTGAAAAGTTTTGTGCTTTGGATTAGAAATTACATATTACAGATGGTAGGATATCGTTTTATGACATTACAGCAAAGATTAATTCAATGTGCATTTCTCTTCATGAGCTATACAAGCTATCAGATCTTTGAATAGGTTCTTCATCCTATGCTTTATCTATGAACTTGGCTGTTCATCGTTCTTTCTCTCCTTCCATGCTGCTTTCTACTTCGGCCGCTGCCACACTACTTGACAAAATTACATGCTTTCCCTGTGGTACGTGTTTGAGCTGGTTAATGTGAACTGCCTGTATGTAACACACGGTATCCCATAATAAAGCCTACCAGTATAATCTGTATCCAACATTTAAATCACATTGTACTCCTTAAAATAATGTGCCTACGGTAAGTATGGTTATGTACTAAGGAGAGTAGTCACTTGAACCGCTCCCGACATATTCAAACATCATCCATTTGTTACTATATGGGACACTGAACATTAGTTATAACTTGAATACTTCTTAGCTCTGTGTGATAATCAAAATAATATGAAATTCTGAAAAGGCATTAAAACCCAACGATGACAATCTAAGTTACGAGTTTATTGTATAAGCATAAGGCTTTTTAGAATATTGTAAAAAGATTGGGTCTCTATATTTCATACCGAATGGTATTTACCAACGTGGCCTTTGTTTCCAATCTGATGATCTTCAAAATAATATAGAGCGATGATGACAACCGTAACCTAAAAAAATACATTAAGGAATATCTACTTGATCTCCCACGATCTCTCCAAGAAGTTACAACAGAGTTACCCATAGATGCTCTAATATATGATGTTACATTACAGGTGTTATCGCTTGGGAACCACCCACGTTAGATGACAGTCGAGGCAGCACGGGAATGTAAACCCGCTGTCCAAGAGGATGTCGGTGGTGATGTCAATATTCAAATTCAGGGAGCTGTGCAATCGCAATGGTCGTTACGTCGAGGTCTCCGAGTGAGGACAACTGTGATTGGCTCGGGAGCATCTGGGAGCCGGAAATGATGTCTTGACTGGTGCCGCGTGGTTGATTCAGTCATGCGCCTTGGCTTCTTGTCGCAGATCTAATATGGTCTCTACGTTGTCAGAGGAAAACAATGTGCGGCTCACACTGAGTTGGCAGGGGCCGTTTCCGCTACCTGCGCCCGCATGATGTAAGTGTGTCTCCCACCGGATCAAAACCAAAGTGGACTCGGACCAAATTATAGGCGGAAACATAGTCATACGACAGGACGTGGCATTCCCTTGCAAGGAAACTCCATGTGGTTGAAACTGAAGAGCAATTCCAGGATTACTAGATTCCGATGGCTTGCCTGGAATCGAGCTCAGACAAGTTGGGGTGGTGCTGGACGTCAAACTTCACACTAAAAGTCTGTACATGAGTAGCACCTCCGTGTATATGTATATATGTCTACATTTGTTGCTTATGTACGACAGCCAAAAAGAGATTTTCAGGGCGCTACTTGGTAATAATAATACTGGGAAAAAAGACACGTCGTAATATGCCGAGTAGATCCTTTGGCCATGAGATCTGAAAAGTACAACTGCTCAAAGAACTGCATTTTTTTAAACTTTATTTTGTTTTTGATTTCCTCGGAAAGTGATCGCCAGAGCCATTGGGGTGACAGTTATGATTCAACAAGGGAAAATTATTCATCATCATACATTGATTGGTGCTCGTTTATATTTCAGTTACTTCATCTGTATGCATGTCCCCATGGCTACCCTGCCCGTGACCGCCGACCCCTCCCGTTGGGTTTACCTGGTCTTTGGTGCCCCCTATAGTGGGGCTATTACCAACTAATTGCCTGTCGGCAGTCCATAGGATATGTCACATATACTATGTGTATATATATTGTGCATTTCCTTAAGGAAAATGGTAGTTTGGTTCTCGGAACTGTGTCCATTATCGTCCAGCAATCAGCTAGTGCGTTTTATTAAAGACACAAAACGCTCAGTCTCTTCTCTGCGTATATTTATATATTATATATTAGATATATGTCCATGTACATGCACGGACTGTGATCAAGAAAACCACAGTGTTCTTTTACGTTGGGCCCTTAGGAGGATCTCCTGCCTGGCTGTCTGCCTACCTACCCTCCGACCAAGCCACTTCGACAGAAGTGCATCTTTAACAGATTTTGTGGCCAAACCTTCTTGATAGGCTTCTCCTGGGTTATCCTTATACACCTGGTGTATGCTTCTCCTAACCACATGTTATTTATTATTCATGTGTGCCAAAGATTTTTCTCTACTCGTTCTTATTGTCGTACTGGTAACTTCCAGTCCATATGCAGCTTTAAAGCCAAGCACATGACTCGCGAGATTATGTTTGACTTGGTGTGGTCGTACCCACTAAAACGGTGTACTCTTGAGGCTTATACTTATGGGTAACTTTTGATTTAGCAATAAGTGTGCTTCCCATGAACGCTTGACCTATTTGTTACAATTGCTGATATTCCTAAACCTGCCAGTCACGGGAGGGTAGCTACGAGTGTAAAAGAAGGATAAAGGTTGCCTCTGTTCATCGGCGTCTATTAACGTACAAAAGCAAATATATAGTAGAGATGACCTTTTTATACTTTAATAGCCTTTGTCTATTTTTTACAGCCATGCGAATGAGTCTACATTAAGAAAGGTGTGTGATTATTCTGTGGCCAACTGTGTCGACAGTCTGAACGCGTTTTATGTTCTCCGCAGAGCTATTTTCATGTCATTTCTCCATGGCCATTGTCTTGGCTTTCTATCGCCGCCATCTTCATTTGGTGATTCTGGTGCGCCAATCCTCTCACGTGACTTTGTGTGACCTTGGCCTGCCTATGTCCGGATGGTGGGCAGAGGGTAGTTACCCCAGTCGCTTTGACCCGATGAGCCGGAACTTGTCCACAGAGCTCAATCAATGCTACAAGTGCTCTTAAGAAAGTAATGTCCATAGTAGGTTTTAAAACAGATGTCAGTCGGGCGCTGACGTCTCAGATAGCCTTCGGGTTTGTGAAACATTCTCGTTAGAACTAGTTCTAGAGTGTGTCACTGGGGAAAACATAGCATAGGGATAAACAAAACGTGTTTGTTTTCGTCGCTGCACCTCAATGTAGTGACAGTCTAGGACTCTGTGGCACATAAACGTTCGTTGTTGGGACTCCATAAAAATAATGTATTAAATATAAAAGGAAAGGCTTTGGTGGCGTGAAAGTTATATCAAAATAAAGCCACAAGCCCTGGTGGTTTAAGCAGTGTAACGTTAGAAGCTTCGACGTGGAATAGAATTAAAGAACAAGTAAGTATAATGGTTGAATAACAAGTTTAACGTGTCCATCAGAGAAGGGGAACGGCAGCACTAAATACCAATATTCACTTTGATCAATATAACATTCATACACTTGTAATGAAGAAATACGCCTACATATGCTTATGAAAGTTACCATAATATCCTCGGCGGCCATACTTTACCCTAACTTATTATTTCTAAATGTTATAAACATGACAGCTATTTCCACAGAGAGTAAGCTTGATCAAGTCTACCGTATACAATCATTTATTCAGATTCAGTACCTTTCTCATCTGCATAATTCTTTTGCGGGAAATCTATGAATCTAAGTCAGTCAGGTGCCTGTGTCAATTGCTGAAACGATATGGGAAAGCCATTATTTTCTAATATTTTACCCTATACGATTCATACCACTCTCCCCCACCTTCTATTCCTGTTTAGGTCGATATGTCCAACTGCTTTGTGAATCGATTCATCTTTCTGTTCATTCCAATAAGTTGGATAAGTCTGTTATGTATAAATTATGCAAAGACCCTCATGATATTTCATTCGGGAGGAATATCTGTGATCAAACCATACATGTCATTCTCCGTGAAACTACCCCTGAACTTTTTTCTCCGATCCTATTCTTCTACTTTCTGGTCATTGTAATTTCATTCATACACAAAACTCTTTGTCTTTTCATCAGAAGTTGTCACATGAAACAAAACAAATCTACTTTTCTTTACCAGTGTGAATGAATGCAAACTTATATCTACATATACGTAGACGTTTTCAATTGATACTTGACCATATTTGTGAGGGAATCGATTTAGGTGTTCATATTAATTAGAGCATTAATTAACATGTAACTGCATACAATAAAATTCTGATAAAAGCACCTCGCTTACTCGGTAGACATCGACATGGCATCAGAAAGACGCAATGTCTAATTGATGTATAGTAGAGCATGGGGATAAAAGACCGTTGCCAAATCTGGGGAAAGTATTTCATAAATGATATTTGTTCAGGCAGAGCACTGCATGGGCTGACAATGGGGAGCCTGGTCTCTCTTCACTGAGTCTAACCTCCCTGCATGCTCTTACACATTTTACAGCTCTGGTAGTAGTTTAGAATACCCTACATTTCCCAAAATGACGTCATGGGGTTAGTAACAATAAACCATAAGTGCAGGCCGATTTGTGAGCAAATACACGGCCTTTTGCTGCACCATATTCACCGACACATACTGGAACTAGTGTTGACTCATTCATCATGGGGTTAACAAGGAAAATGGGCGTGTCTAGCATTTAGGGTAACCAGGAATAAGTCAGGGTTCTCTAGCGGATGATGTTAGACCTAGATTTAGAGTGAATGGGTCACTAGCAAGTCGGTGTTTATGTCTTTCTCTAGGAAATAGGCAAATGTAAAAGCTATGAGGCGGCATACACGTAGACCTACCTACTCTCCCAGTGTCCGGGAGCCACCCTTAGATGTACTCATCACCCAAAACCTCATCTCACATTGTATATAGTTTCAAAAATACATTCTAAAAATTGATTGGCGTTGATCATTGCAAGCTTATAATAAACTAGTCGGGAGTAACCTTGTACATCCATTGCCTCGCCCACTACCAGCCAATCGTCGACAGCCGTACAGTCCACTAGCAGTCTGAGAATGAAAGGTACTTTCTGATTGGCTGGTAGCAATCTCTTTTGTATGATTGTACATGACACCCGATATCCTATTCAATGTAGAACACAGTTTCACCCTCTAGCTATACACATGTATACAAAGACACAGTAGGTTGATACTTTGTAAGCGATTTGGATCGGCTGTTTTCCAGGAATAAGTGTCACTCAGGTTCTTACATTCTCTATTCTCCATGGCAACAATATGGATAGGAAAAACGCTGATGGTTATACTATATTATAGCTTAGCCAACTGCATTGCTCAGGGCCTGAAGCCATGTGCGGGCTGAATTCATCTTTCTTTTCCAATTGAGGCACCTTTAGGACTCACTATGTGTGCCACCATTATAGTAACTCTAGAAAGATGTGAGGAATGTTTACATTGTGTAGATTAAAGTACCAGGCCACCACCCCGTCCTAGGGTGTGACCTTAGCAGGTCTGATGTCAGATAAGACAATGCATTTTGGGATAGATGTTAAAAGGCATGTTTATCCCCAAAAGACATTCTCGTAAAATTATCTTGCGTACGTTTTCTTGGTTACTTTCCCAAAAGCCTTATAAAATTAATTTTGAAATTCTAGAAAACATTTTCTATTTGAGGTTTAAACTTTTGGCATTAGTGAACTGTTCCAGGTACAACCTGGTCGTGCCCTACCGATTCAGTTTCCGCATCTCCTAAAACTTCATTGCCTTGCAATTCATGTCGGCTTTGCTTAAAACACGACTACAGGTCGCGGCGAACGGTGAGTGGCATTTGCAGTCTGCCCGAAGCCAAATCTGAGCTCCCAAATTTCATTTCGTGATTGTACAACAATTCATTCCATGTACATGTCGATAATCATGCACGTATTAAACCTCTAGATGCATCCTCCAATTTCTCTTTGGTAATAAACTTGGGCATGGCCCTCAGATGCAATGACCTTTAAACAGATAAGTAGATCTTCCACTGGTTTATTTAGTCCAAACAAGTCAAATACCAGAAAAGAATTCACTAAATAACTTCCACAGAACTAATCCAAAATGTCGAGCCGGGCGTTTTTGTACAAAATGATAAGGAGATTAGGAGCCCGATAGACTGAGTCCTCTGGTAGTAATTATTAATATTAATATATACTGTCGCACAGAGCCACCCTCGGTGCATTAAACACTCATGTTCCATGTTTAACACGATATACACTAAACTGTATGACACGAGATTATGTTCTGGGCGGTTAGTTGTACATCAACAAGAGCGTCTTGATTCGTTCCAAATAAATCATGACATTTTGTATGACGCTTGGAAGTGTGTTTCAATGTTATATCTATGACTGTGAAATGAAGATAAAAATAAACAAAATAACTCGGAATGTATTGATTGTTTATATTCGTCTCATTGTAGTTGATTCATTGCTTTCGCCGTTTTTGATAAATCCACCATACCTATTGAATGGAACATTAAGTTTGTGAGATACTAAGCGTGCTAAATGCATTCTGGTAGTACAAGAAGTAGTCAACGTATGTAGGTTCCGAGCTGGGGAAAAAATACATGTATGCCAGCTGAAGTTGCTGTCAGCAAATAAAGGTCATAAGCAGTCGGCAGTATGCTTATTCGGCCTACCCACTTCCCGTTCTACAAAATTCTGGCATAGCTTGTGTGGTGTGGCAGGTATTCACGTTAACATATTTGATTCCGGAGAATTGTACATGTATGTGGTCTATTACCTCTAATAATCCTTTAACAGTTAGGAAAAATCGTCAATACATTCAAGGCAGCAGGTCGCTGCCGGAACCCTGTCCATATGCGGCTGGATCTGTGGCATAGCGGCAGTGGAGGCACCACCCGGATCACTGGTATCAATAGTAATATTTCCTTTTGAGTTTCTCATCACAGAAGAAATGCCTAACAAGTAGGAAATGAATATCCGTCGTAGACGCAACAGCGCAGTAGCAAGGAACAACGTTTGGTATATATTTCCACGTCAGTGGTAGTCCAAGAGACCATTGGTCTCTTTAAGAAGATATCTAGGCTTATGATATGTGTTTACGGCACCACCATTTTAGCTATGATAACATAAAAGGTTGTTCCTGTTCTGAATCATAACGTGACATCCTGTGTGTGTATACAAAAGTTAAAGTCTCTTCCAAAGCTTATATCAGATATATTATAATATCGTGATGCTGTAACAATGTAAGTAGGTTAAAATGCATTATAATGTAAAAGACTGTTGACAAACAAAACTATAGAAACTGAAGAAATATCCATCTTAACCGCAAAAAACAGCAGGATGTTATATATACTCTACTAAGTACTACGACCCTAAATGCTATTTCTTACTGCAAAATATACTGTCAATATCACATCTGTTTCTTGGGAGGCACTCCCCTGGGTGGCACTACCCTGGGTGACAGCCGCCCGGGTGGCAGCCCCCTGGGTGGCAGTCCTGGTGGCAGTCCCCCGGGTGGCACTCATCTGGGTGGTACTCCCGGGTTGTACTCTTTGAAAATCCGTAAATTGTTGTCCTCAGGGACACCGCAGCGGCAGTTTCCATTTCAATACTTTATGGACGCGACATCGGATGTTACTTTGAATATGGGCGACACCAACTATGGTAGTGACCGTTTCAGAACTAAATTTCCGTTCGCTGTTACTGCTGTTGTGGTGCCACTGTTCATGAAAGGGTATACCCTTTCCTTCTGATCAGAACAACATATTCTATCAGACTATAACATATTTCAATCAATAAACACATGCTGCTAGGAATTCTAAGTGAATGTTTTACCTGTAGCTCAATTTTGATAATTCTCTTCTTTGTGAAAGACATACTATTTGAACCAAGAACTGCAGTCACTGCACTTCTCAGACGATTTTTGAGGAGCCACTGCATCACTCAAGTCTAGACTTCCCGCTGTAACAAGAGCAACAGTGTCGGGGATCTTAAAGGCATTATCTATAATTAACGAAGCAAATATTGCCAATTATCAGTCAAAATTGGTCTCTTGGGTTCCATTCTTATTCTAAATGAATAAACTTAACATTTTGCCCAGTTTATCCAATTTTAATAGGAGTTGATTTACTTTTGCTTAACTTACATAGGAAATGTACTGAAAAATATGTTTTTCTTCAATTCTTTCAAAAACCAAGGACAGTGAACTATGGTTTTTTAAACGTTTTAAACTCAAATGTGTAGTACTATACATCTTCTATATTCTTTGAAAGTTGGAGGAAAATGACATGGGTTTTACTATGTGAATAAGGACTTCTTAGAATTTCCATATATTCTATTATGAAACTGTCATAATATTGATCGCTAAATCAAACACTAGTATGGTGACCCCAAATTTTTTAATTCGATATGTATCCTACAACATTTTAAGATAATCATATTCAAATTTCAGGGAAATGACATGGGAATACTTAAGAATCATAAAATTATCTATTGAACATTGATTTATTAAATATTCCGTTCGCTATACTGACATATTAAAGATGAGATTATAAACTTGATTTAATTATAGCGTTGTTTCCAACTGCTGTTAAAATATACCGTCAATGTGACACATTACACATAGACTGACTTGTTTAGCCTTTTGAATCATGTATACAACTACAGACCGAAGGTATAACGGCCGTAATTATGCAGGTACTATCTAAGCTATGGTTTGTATATCAGGTGTCAGTTTGAGAATGATTACCATACATCCTCTTAATATTAGTAAGATTGGCCATCCCGTTCTGCTGTAATACATCAACATTGAATCTCGTGCTTAAGGCATTTTTGTCTTTCTTATACATAGGTAACAGTGTAGTGATGAGGAATTAGAATATATACTAGTTCATGGTAATGCTGTTGCAAAATAATGTTACAAATGCGTCTGTTTTACAGTTTATAATTTGTTTTTCCTAATCCCCCAAATTTCTGACTTTATTCCCGACAGTATATCATAATAGACATGAAAACAGTATGCAGAGAAAATGAAAAAGTGTTGGATTCAGTACAAAGGTTCGCTTAGTATGATGTGGGTCTGTCAAGGATCTGCGGACTTCTGATGTTCAATCAGATGTTTGTGACAGGGCTTCAATCATGAAGTTTTTATTTTGTTATTGCTCAGACCAAAGTGTAAATGGCACTTTAACCTAGGTGTCCTTTAAACAGAAGACGAAAGTCAACGGTTTGACGAGGGCATTCATCATCTAGGACCGGAGAAGGTGATTTTTCTTAATGAGTTTTGTGACAAATGAAGGAATAAATGTAGCTGCCTTGTCTGTCTTTTTGTCTATTCTCAGATTATTGTAAAAGCACTCAATTACAGGAACTTTATTTTTTTAGAATTCAAAGATAATAGTGGTGTTTATGAATTCAGATTACACATGATTCTCTATTTGGAAAATTCAGCTCTCTGATTGAGAATTAGAGAAAACGTGGTTACTGAACCTGAAGGGATGGCTGTCCGAGGTCTTTTAATGCCATAAATACGTCCCGACGCCGCAGGCGGAGGTTGAAATAACCTTTGACAGCTGATTGTTCTCTGGTGGTCGTCATCGTCTGTGAGTGAAAATGATGGACAATTCAAAAATTGGGCCAATTGAAATTTGAATAGTAATAAAAGATCCCAGTTTACTCTCTGAACTAATATTTGGTTTAGACAAGGTTTCTGATTGCGGGAGTGCAACACAGAGTGTTCAACTAGAGATATATATATAGTCATCATGCACTTAGCTTATGAGGAGTTGTTAAATTGTCTGTGAAGGCTTGATGTGGTAGGATCAGCCATTTTCAAATCCAAAATAGTGCTTTGACCTCTCAGCCAATGAGACATTATTTTCAAAAATATGCAGTATGTCATACAAAGCATGTAGTATGTCACTCAAAGCATGCAGTATGTCATTCAAAGCATGCAGTATGTCAATTTCAAAGGTGATTCGTCATAAACTAGACAGAGCCTTGCTTGCATGATGGTGATGATGATATTGCTATACCCCTAGGAGCAGTATGTATTTACACTGACTTAGTCCATAGGTATATAATATTTTTTTCTTGATTTACTATGATTATACATGTACCTTGGTTTGAGTATCATTCATTCTTCCGAACATAAAAATAAACGTATATTTTCAATGTATCATAGATTTCAGTGTTCCTTGTCTTTTGTCAACAAGAGCTCAAGGACGGGAGATGTGTGTACTACCTAAAGCCTCTGCTCCATAGGGAGCCAAAGTGAACCCATTGCAACCACCGATAGCCGGTCACAAAATAGTATTTCCGGGTATAGGCACTCAGTACTTTGACTATGTAGGTTCAAGATTATATGTCTCATTCACCAATCTTTTAGATCCAAATTTTTAATAAACTTAGCAACTGTCATCGTAGTTTCGAAACAGAGTTATTCAGAGATGATAGTAGTAAACTACACTTCAAAGGTAACAAAAGAGACCAAAAACGAAAGTCTAGCCTCAAAGCCCCATAGGTTTAGCACTAGGCCTCATTCTTACTGGCCACCGGAAATGGTGTTTTGTAGGTGGGTATCTGTGGTTTCAGCGGTTTCACTTTGGCTCCCTATGGCGCCGAACCTCATTCTCCACCCAGTCTCCGACCATTCTCCACCGAAGTTGTTCTTCTCATAATCGCCGCTAATAGAGCAGCATCACATGGTCCTGCTCCATTAGTGCTCCACTGTTCTTTTGTCAATCTCTTCTCAATCGGCACCTCGCCGCAGCACCTGTTCCACTGCCAGTCACTGCTGCTCCATTACCGCGACCGCGGATATCCCCACGATCGGGCGCCGACTGTCACGCCTTCTGGTGGACATTGTCCGCATTATGTGCAACAGTGGAGTTCCCCATTCAGTCGCTAGAGGGCGGGTTGGCCAATCTCGGCGATTTCCGTAGACAAACTTCGATTTCTTTTCTCTTTTATCACATGAATTGCCCCATTTGGCCGATTATTTGCATAGCTTTCAGAAAATTTGTGTTTTCGAAAAATGAAGACCTGTAAATAAAGATAAGCCTTGATGTTATGAATGTTTAAAGGCTACTCTGGTTCTAAAATTGTACAATGAATTCCATTTTTCCATTTTCCGACCATATCTGATTTTTCTAATGTCATCTCAAGCCATTCTTCCCTGCTCAAAATCGGAGAAATCGGCTCTCAATCGCCGATGATAGGGTGAGAGAAGGAATCAAGAACCATGCAAAAACCAGTGGAGGTCGGGTGCCGATTACCGGTATGTGGAGATCGGGTCCTGACGATCGGTGCCCGAGCTCCACTACAGCTCACTGCTGCTCCACTATCGGCGACGGAGGGCCGGCCGGTGGGCGACCAAAGACTCCCCCCCCCCCCCCCCCCCCCCCCCCCCCCCCCCACCCACCCACCCACCCACCCACCCACCCCCTTAGGACATGCACCACACTACACCGCTATTATAGAGCAACCTGTGGAAACTCGTATTGCGCCGCATGGGGTGAGGAATGCACGTCGCCGCCTGGTGATAGTTGGTTGTATTACAGGCGATTTGAGCAGTGGCATCGGGAACCAGCTGCGGGCATCACATGATCGCCATCGGAGGTGGGAGGAGCTCTAAGTGAAGTGGATGGTTGTTGACATCGGAAAAGCAGGTGGGTGTTAGTGTTTAAGTTCTAGTATCGTTTCCACTGCTTTGTTACTTTAAGGGTTATTGTTTTATACCATGGCTTTATGACAATTATTGTAAGCATTTTCTTGATAAACAAAACTGAAGAAAATGAGCGATAATAAGGTATATCACTATGCATTTCTGGTATCAGTGTCAGTCCACTGATGGATTTGGGCATGAATTTGTAATTCATCTAAATGCGAGAGAAGAGGAGACAGGTTGTCACAACACTTACTTATCTTGAAACAGTTCCTGATATTTAAAAAGTCTTGCAGTAATAGTCACATGAAGTTTTCATTTACTTACCAAGTTACCGGGTATTCACACCAACTCACAGATCTTTATCTCGGTCGTCTTAAGACTTCTTTAAGACAAAGTTCACGGTCCAACGTGCGATATATTCATTATATTAATGGTTAATACAATTATACTAATGATATATTGTCCCAATAAAGGTTCATTATAAGAAAATAATGAAAATTCTTGATACTTTGTTAATGTGTTTTGCAATAGTTACTCCTATCATGGCACACATGTGCATATATATATCATCAAAGAATCTCATGCAACTCATGTGATATTACTTTCGTCTTTCAAGTGTCGTTCTAGTTCTAGAGAGTACGGGTTTTGACACAAAATTTCCGGTTATGAGGGGCTTATAAAAAATAACCCTATGGGGGAGTTTGGATGGTATATGAATGTAATTATAAAGGCAGTTAGTGTCCAGTAGGTACATAAAGTGACAATTATTAAAGTATGACCAATGTAATGTTGTGGAAACATATATCTGCTCCAGAGGGTATCAGACGATTCGCACTGTCAGATCATTCGCACCGGACGATTCACACTGTAAACAAGACCATTCGCACTGGAAATCAAAACAAAAACAAACCACAACGTTTCGTATTAAGACTGTAGGCTGCCGAAAACTATGAATAATTACATATCCATTATATTAAATCACAATTAAAACCTAACAGATTTAATTCCCTTGTGTTTAATCACATCTTAGTTCATAGATTGGCAATAGTTCGACAGGGTACTTGGACCATACGACTGGAAGCCTTTACGCTTGGGACGATAAGCTTCGTGAATTGGACGATACGATTCGTTTTTGGTAGTTGGCGCCTTGGCCGCCTCGGACGATACGCTTTGTTTTCGAATTTCGGGGGTTCGGAGTGGCCTATCTTCTTTATATTTGAAACGAATATAGGTTACATATTTCCCTACCTTATGTTAAAGTTTCATGTCTTAATTCTTATGAGAAATGAGTGAAATCACCCGAAAAAGGTGCGGTCCTGACAGGATCACACATGAGTGATAATAGGTGCACATAGCGATCGGAAGAAAATGTCACACGAATAACGGCAAATTTACATAAGTTCCCTTTAGAGAATCAAACTATAAACCTACCCATCGTTTCCTGAATGTAATTTGACATCTATTAGGCTTTACCTGGTGTTTCTACACCAATTATTCACAGAGTTATCACCTGCAATGTACAGAGTGGCGACTTGGTTAATGTAGCGATTCACAGACAGTCGAATAGATCAACGGGCTGTACCGTACAGAGAATTTCCCGCACTTCCCATAGGAATTAAGCAATGCAACTTTTAGACGAGTTAGGGACATATGTGACCTATAAGCCTTCCAAATATGAAGACAATCGTCCGCATCGTTCTGAAGAAATCAGCGTTTGAATTTCGTCATAGCAAACGGTTGATAATCCTTTGCCAGATTGACAGTCCACTGCGGTTCACACTGCCCCACTCGATCTACTGACGGGAAAGTTTTACGGAGCGGTGCAGTGTATCGCCGCTCGAATTACAAGTAAAGGAGAACAACATAGATCGGTGTATGGCTTTGTTTGATGCTTATAGAATCAAAGAAATGGAAATAGATTTACATTTCAAACCCTCTTAGCTACAGGTCCGTCTTTCTTTGAAGTCCCTAATGCAATTCCTCACTGAGTTCTGATATAAATTTGCGGGAAAAAATCGTATCGTCCACACGCAAAAAAGCGTATGGTCCGCCGCTCACGCGCGGAAAAGCGAGGCGTGCCGGCTCCGAAGCTTATCGTCCAGCATTCTCCGACAGGCCCTGACTGGTTAGCACTTCTCGTGACATTCATGTTATAATATGACAAAAAATTGATGTAAAGACTCGATATAAAGACCAGTAAATAGCTAATGCAGAAGACACTCTGTAAGTCTATATTTTAATTATCTAAAAGGAAAATAAGAATATATACCCCGGTATGCCATATTACGCCCTGTAGTGCAAATCGGCCGAGGTTAACATGCAATGACACTGACACTAGGTTTATCTATATGCACTGCTCCAATTCTAATCGCGCATATATGCAAGAACTGGCAATGATTTAGGTTACTTCAAGTAAATGTGATAAAAAAAATCTGCTGTGAAAGACTGACGAAGTTTTGTAATAATGTATTTTGTTATCGATGAATGATAACACTTAGTGTGAATAATCGTGTGCGAATCGTTCTAGTAGCAGTGCCAATGGGCTTCCAGTGCAAATCGTCCTACATTCGCTCCAGAAGGGATTTGTGTAGGGAAACTTTGAGATTTCATAACTAGATATGTGTAGAGCAGCATCCGGCTGACGAACAGCTATCTTAAGATCTGAATGCAATTTCTTCGTTGTGTGTGTACCTTTTTTTTTAATACTGAATTCTTTAGGAATGTAATTTGCAATAATGATCATAAATGACAATCTGGTGCTCACCACTAACGTTTTGCAAGTTATCTTGCTATATCTTCTCAGGTAGTCATAATACAGAACGTTTATTATTGAATATTACTTAGTGTTACTTTTGTCTTTTTCAGAGCAAAAATGTTAGATTTCCTAGCAGAAAATAACATTTGCGGGCAAACTATCTTGAGACTAGTTTCTCGAGGTAACGCAATAATAGCGGAAGTCCTGCGCCTTTCCGACTTCATTCCTCCAGTGTTTAAGAATGAGGGGAGACCGGAACACCACAAATATGCAGAACTTTTATCGGACTTCAGCTACTTTCAAAGTCAGGACTATTTCGAGAATAAGATCACGACGAAGCCAGTAAGTTTATTTACTAAACTTCTTTTGATATTTGTTTAATTCCAGTTAGCCATGTTTTGCCCTGGTAACTTTTTGGCGAACGTATCGTCCCCGATATTTGTGCGGAAAAGAAATTCTAATATTAAGGTGTTCTAGAATACGAGGCTAAACTATCCAATGTAAGTTTTCAGCCTTGAGTTTGCTTCAGAACTGTTTCTGATACGCTCGAGATCCTAAATCACAACCCCTTCAATATCAGATAGTCCATTGTGATGTGCATATACCTACAATATAACATAGAAGGAGACTCATTGAGTCAAATACGTTCTGCATTTGTAATTTCCTCCTTTTTTAAACTATCTATTGACACATCATATATCATCATATATATATTGCTTTTCATACAGAAGTGAAGTACGTTTATAGAATCTTCAAGTTTCAGGCTAATTAGTTAACCGCATAAATAATGCTTTTTCACTTCATTGTAATTACTTAATAGGTTGCACGACATTGTAATTGCTAACATGTGTATACACTAAATGTTGCTGAAATTTCTTTCTAATATACCAAGGTCATATTTCTTTCTTCTACCTATTGTTGTCATCACTTTGATAGAGGTAGGACTTCACACCGACCGAGTTACTACCTGCTTGAGACTTCATTGTCTATTATTTGAATATGTGATCTAGATAATTGCCTATTGTATTGGTGAAATGTGGTGAAATATAGAAGCCTTTAATTGAAAATATAAGTATTCTCGAACATTGATGGTAAATCCACATATTATATTATAAACTGTAGGGTCTGCATATTGGTTTTGTCATTTCTCTTAACAACTGTTTGATCTCTTGCAGGGATTGGAAGACCTTGATGAAGAGCTGAAAGAAAACAACATAGAGATTCTAACCAGATTTTATCTTGCTTTTGAAAGTATACACAAATATGTTACCGATTTAAATAGGTACGAACAACTTATTTGCCTTGTTGAAAGTTGTCAAGTTTGCGAAGATTGTGACTTACATTTAAAAGAATACTATTACAGATGACTCAAATAACAGATATATATTATGGGATATTGTTATAATTCATATCAGCTAATTAATAGAAATCAGTAATTGGTTTAAATCGTTTAAATACAGTTAACATCATAGTAGGACAAAAAGAACAAATTTTGTGCAAGTGATTATATAAAAAATGTTTCTTCATACGTTTTCGCGTAGTGAATTTTCTTTGCTCAGTAGTCGCTGCTAACGCCACGTCTCCACACCCTAAATTTTGTGCAAGTTATATGTTTTTTCTTTTTTTAATATATAAAGATTTCTCGAAGACTTGGACGAGGGAGTGTACATACAACAAACACTTGAATCTGTTCTTATTAACGAAGATGGCAAGCAACTCATGGTGAGTATCAATAAGAATACCTGTAGTATGAATGAAACTTTAAAGAAACCAAAATATCCCATTTTTAATGATTTATTGGCTAGATAATTCTAGAGTTGTCATCTCTATTGAACACGAAACTATGTGGAATAGTCAATGCTGACAATTGACCTTTAGGTTGAGAAATACTATAATTGAGAAAAAAATAACTAAAGTTGACGAAAGAAAAATACACATTGATTATATCAACTTGATATCCAAAGGTGTAATAAGATATCGGACAGGAAAATCTCTTAATTTTGGTAAAATATCAAATCGAGATATCCTAGGAATATTGCAATTACTTAATCATATGCCTTCCAAATATATTCCGAAGTCCAGTCATTAGTTATTTAGTATAGTAACTGTCTCATTGTGTTCATGGTCGTGGTTCGTATGTACTTTCGTCACTTCAGTGTGAGGCGTTGTTTCTGTATGGAGTCATGCTTCTAACTGTCGACATGAAGATCGAGGGTGCGACACGGGAGCGAATGCTTGTCTCCTACTACAGATACAGGTGAGTTGAAGTTGAATCATTTCTTAAAAGTCACTGTGTATATTCATTTTCCCCAACATATGATCTGATGGAAAATTGAATAACAATCTTATTATTTTCAAGGGAACGAATACCCCCCAGAAATTGACCAATTCTCTATTGATATGCTTGTTAATTTAGTGTGTGAATTAACTATTTCGATAACTGGCTAATACACACTGGTATGAAATGGTTTCTGTGGTCAGTAAATGATATATGTTAAACATCAAATCTAAATATGCGGCTACATGTACACATCGAGCTACCGCATTAGAGTGACATGCAGATCGTCAGCTCGCGTTATTCATAGTCATACCACGCTTGGCCTTGGTGACGTTGACAACAGAACAGTCGGCCGAGTAACGGAGTTGTTAACAGTGTAATATCACTGGCGTGAGGAACCAGGTTTTTCAAACTTTGTTGTGATGTGGAGGGCTTTCAAAGCGGTTTCACATGATGGTTTTCAGGCTCAGATGTGGAACTGTCACTGTCACGTAGCTGTCACTGATATTTGTTAAACATGTTTTTAATCTAAATCGATGATTCTTATTTAGTGTGTTGGGGGAATGGGGTCTTAGGTAAAATCCCCAAAAGATGATATCAGTACTGGATCCTCTACAGTGTACCACATACAGTGGAGTAAAAGTCCTACATAAGCCACTCTGAGCTACATCTATCAGGTTTCCTTAAAGTTGGGCATTTCACTGCATTTTAAACTACTACTTTCAATATAGGTTGTCATGTAAATGTATTATATTTCCAGTGCTGCACGGACGGCTATGGAGTCTAATATAGACGACGTGTGTAAGTTACTCCGCAGTACCGGGTATAGCAGCCTGCCGGGCGCCAAGCGGCCTCCAAACTATCCAGAGGCCTTCTTTGCGTAAGCCAATTTCATCACTTCTTTGCAATAATGAGTTAGATTTATAAATGGTTTCAGTTGTCAATGCCAGATAATTTACAAAGAGCAATTTGCTTTCTTTTGAATGATTTTTGTCTCATAAATATTCAACAGCTTGTGCGTTTGTTTGTGTGTACGAAAATGTGTTAACTTTTGGTATTCTGTCTCAGGAATGTCATGAAAGATAAACTTTGAATATATTTGTTACATATACGTAACTGGTAGAACTATTCGCCCGCCTACTTAGTGTTACTATGAATCTTGTAATATTGTATACAAAAGGATTCTCGTAAGAATAATTGTGGAGACACAAGGTAAAGGAATTAGAAGAAAATGCTTGAAAAATAGTAGCAACATGTACATGTTGTTTGAGACTATTCAAAAGAAAGATATAATCAGCTTGTTAGTTTATCAGATTCTTGTAAACATTGAAAAGAATTTACTAAAATAAGTCAACAGAAGTGGAAATCTATAGTTTTTTAGGGTCCTATATACCCTAAAGTTCCCCTGGGACGTTAAACCAAAACCAAACACGCACATTAAATGAATGAAGAACGTATATGACATAATCTAGTCTATATATGATTTCCTTTTGGAAAAGTTCTTATAAGCAACAAGCATCAATATATATGTTACTACATTGCTTCGCAGATTACCAGCAGAAGATGGCATTGTTTGACAATAATAAACTCATAGTTAATCCATTCATCAAAAATAGATAAAAGTCCCACTTGTTGAGTTTCCATTAGAACATCTGGTGATGTCTGATAATTGAGTGAAGTTCTTCGTGTTTTTTCAAAAGTTGACTTTATGGTGGTATAAGTCTATGTTGCTTTGTAGGTACAGTATTGGTATAGTCCATGTTGTTATAAGTCCATTGGCTCTCCTCAGAGTTTGGCAGACTCGTTAGTCAACTGGTGATGTTGTACCAACGATACTATATTCACACTATCCAATCCTCTTGAGCAACTTTACCATTACATTTATACACATCTGAATTGTTCCATGTGATGCTTGGGTGACAATTACAACACTTTGTAATCATCTCTTTTCCGCGTTGCAGTCGGCTGCCCATCAGTCAGCAGTACATAAACATGGTGATCGGGCGGTTACGGTCGGATGACCTCTACAACCAGATCTCGGCCTATCCAATGCCGGAGCACCGCAGCACAGCACTGTCCAACCAGGCAGCCATGCTGTATGTCATCCTCTTCTTCCAGTGCGAGATTCTCCACAACCAGCAGGCCAAGATGAGGGAGATCGTTGACAAGCATTTCCCCGACAACTGGGTCAGTATTCATTTTCGCAATCGTTTTTTTTTACTTTCTTAAAAAAAAAAAAAATTCTTTCTGTTTGACCTGAGTATGGGTTTGAAGATCAGTGATTCTGGTCTCTTATTCGCCTGGTGTGTTCGTTAGACTCTCAAACCTCTTGAATTGCTCATGGTCTCTTCAATATAAGCGGGAATGTGTGTACACGGATGCAAGTATTCTGATGAATTAGGGATATTCGAAATGTGAATACCTTCATTTATAGTGATCAAAATTCTGCATTTTATGGAAATCAGCGATACTTAACACCCTTGGTCGACGGTACGAGGCCACTGAGAAGCTGCTACCCGGCCGGCAAAAAGTGTCGTTAGGCCGCCGAATTTTGCGGATATTTTGATTTTCAGAATGCCAGTGAGTCTCTTCTAATCTATATGCACACATCCCGCAACTCCGAACACGTTTTACCACCTGTGCCGACACTATCCAGTCAATTTCTTACTATGTCTAATTACAAATACGGCTTGCTTTACCGTGTATAAACTTGTATCATGATATTCTCGACGTATTCTCGTTTCACAGGTAATCAGTATCTACATGGGCAACACAGTGAATCTGCTTGACGCCTGGATGCCCTACAAGGCCGCTCTGAACGCCCTCAACAATACTCTAGACACAGCCAACGTCAGGGAACAGGTAAAGTGCCAACAAGTTTCATTTCTACTGTTAATAGGTACACAGCATGCGTAAGACGACACCGTTCATTCAGCATCTGTTTAGCATCAGCTTCAAAGCGTTCATCGATATATTAAATGGATAAGAAGTTTTTGTAATTAGATTTTTCTTTAGGTGAGATATAAGTGGTGAATCCACATTGTACGACGAGCTCTACATGGGACATAGGTCACGTCTCTTGAGGAGGGTGCGTTCGTTCCTCCAACACCCCCGCAATGCAAGCTGTCCCACCCTGGGACAGGTGTATTTGTAGGCTACCTGAAGCGGTACATTAAGCAGAGAACCAAGTGTTCTAGTTATTTCTGATTTTCCCGCTTTTTATAATGTGTGAAACTAAATTATATACTTTGTTATAAAGGAAGGCACAACCCAAGACAGACAAATAAAGTTGAAATACAGGATGGTATTTATTGCTTGTTTAGAGTACGAAAGAGCGATTTGCTTTCTTTTCAATGATTTTTGCCTAACAAATTATATGCCTTTATGGGTAATGGTAGATAGAACACCTCACTACTGTTACGGCGACTGTCCAACGCCCTATCTCTTTCCGAATTACAAAAGGAAAAATAATCATATTGGAGCTAAAGAGTGGAGATAAAGGAAGATCTCTTTCTATACCTCATCATCTGTGAAGTTAAAGCACTGGCCTACAACCCCAATGTTTTATCTGCTCACGAACTGCAGGCGACCCGACACGGGAAGAAGACGGAGCAGCTCATCATCATGGTCAACAACTACCTGAAGGAGGGCGTACTGCGCGAGGAGTTCGTGCTTGACAACATCCCCAAGTTGATGAACGTGCTGCGCGAGTGTAACGTCACGCTCCAGTGGCTCATGCTGCACACGGCCTCGCTCGCCGCCAGTGAGTATCATCCCCTTGTCACACACTGTGACTTTTTGTTATCTAAGAATTCATGACGACGTGGTTAATGATTCGAAGGTCAGCTTCGGCGAGAATGGACAGCTGATGGTGGCAGCTCACTTTTGTAGTGCTTGCCATGTAGCATTAATACATACATGTATATTATTTGATATTCTAGGGAATAAATGTCTCTGGGTAAAGTACATAAATCTGACTGGTGTACTGGCAGGTGCTGACGCTAACAAGCGGTGCCGCCAGCTACGTGAACAGGTGATTCAGGACAGCCGCTACAACCCGGAGGTCCTTTTCAGACTGCTACTCAACACGGCCCAGTTCGAGTTTAAACTCACGGAGGTGTGTATAACCACTGTACAGCGATGCAAGTATCCATACACTTTTTTTTCCTTTTTTTTTTTCATGAAAGCATATTACATTCACCCGTCAGTACGTTCTTACATGCAATTGCACAACAGTATATACAGTAATTTACTCGCGGTAATTATAAATTACTGATATCTGGAATTTTAAGTTTTTCACTTATGATGATAAAGATTCCGCAGTAATCACAAATCTCTTGGACCCAGCTATACCCTGACCGGGTCGGGTAGAATCCTGATGGCACCAGGGGCCCGTTTGATAATCTAGGATCGTACATGTAGACCCTTTTCTGTATGCCATAGAAACCCAGGGACGATGTTGGTGAACTTTATTCAGCACTTATGGACGACCTCATGGACGGCTAAGACTGTCATAGCGAACAGACTTAAATGTTATGAAACGGCGAGGTACAGAAAAGGGTGTTCATGTACGATCCTAGATTATTAAACAGGTCCCTGGCTACTGACAAGATCACTCAGACGTGCCAACTTTTTTTAACATTCGGAACTGGAGTGGGTCAACTGAACTGATTTACATACATGATCTTACATCCCCCAGTTCTGAACAAAGTTGATAGGAATAGTTATATTTCAGATTTAGGAAAATGTGGCGAAAGCACTTCTGTCATCAACCGGGGAAAAAAAAGTTATATTTCAAGTTGCATACGTAATGGTGAATGTGGCCAATAATTTCCTGCAGCTTAAGCGTGGTGTTTAACTCTCTCTGAAATTACTACACAGCAATATCTGCCTTCAGAAATTTAACACTGATGTAGAATAGACTACAGAGACTGAATAAACCATCTTCCTCGTGTTTACTGGGACTAAACATGATTTTATTTTAAAAAGATATGTTTTCCTTTCAAAAGTACGTGTTCCTCTGTTTTTAGATGTTCAAGAAGATGTTGAATGAAAAGAAGGAGAAGTGGGAGTGGCATCAGAAGGAAGGTGCTGAGCGCATTGTTGAGCTGAGTGAGGTCTTCTCTGGTACAAAGCCCCTCACACGTGTAGAGAAAAACCGTAAGTTTGCAATTTATATATATCAATTACGAAACATTTGAAAAATCCATTAACCTGCAAATGTCAGTCGAAGCGACAAAAATAGGACCAAGAATAATCTCTGGCAAGGTATTGATACATGATTCACAAAGGGAGCTATGAAATAAATATGTTGTAAAAAATTGTTCTTGTAGAAAATCTGGTAGACTGGTTTGCTGACATGGCCAAACAGATCTCATCTTTAGACTACGACGACTCAACATCTGCTGGGAGAAAGATTGTACAGCTCATACAGGCATTCGAAGAGGTACGTAACACGACTTGCCTTCAAAATGGAGAGCCCCCTTGAAAATGCTACTGTTTATCTGCTGACGCGGTTTTCTGATTGGAGATCTTCAATATATATGTATGGACAAATATATCCCTATATCGAGGAAACTTTATCCAACAATATTCTTCTTAGACCACCCGGCTCTGTACACTTCCTATTTGATAGATATTTTGGCAGTTGGGTTGTGTAGTTTGCTGCGTCGGACTTAACACATTGCCCTGTGAAGGCGAATATCTTTTGATAGAGTGTCCACGATTGCCTGCTTGCAAAATCAACCTAACCGAAACGTGATATAGTGAATGTTGAATCGAAAATATCCCAACAAACAATCCCATTGTATTTTAGGTTCGATAAATCTTTGAATGTACATTTCTTGGTTGGCAAGCTTATTAAGAGCATTAGATGAATTTAAGGTTTTATGTAGGGCTTGGTGGAACTACAGCATATAGAAAGTATATTCCGAAGTAGAATTAAATCATCATAATCAAGGAACCTTTCCAGAGGCTATATTGACGATAGAAAGAAATAATTGACAAAGATTCTGAGCTAGTTATTCATGATTGTTCATGAGGTTTACGAAAGATTTTCGTCCTATTTCCAACACACCTTCCTCCAGGTACAAGAGTTCCATCAACTGGAGGCGAACCTACAGGTAAAGCAGTTCCTGGCCGACACGCGTCAGTTCCTGCACCAGATGATTCGTGTCATTAACATCAAGGAGGAGGTGCTTATCACCATGGAGATTATCGCCGACCTCTCATACGCCTGGCAGATCATCGACAGGTAGGGCAATGACCACACACCTTGGACTTAATATGCTTATGGTACTGCAAGACTGTACTGCATTATTATAGTCTTCAGCTTTTCGTAGTACTGACCTGTAATTAAGGCTAGTATACACACTATGCAGATTATTAGCAGGTGGACGGTTGGTCTTTAGGTTATGGCCATAGCCTACTGTAGTACACATGCTTTTAGTCATTAGGTGACCTGACCACATTTTTGCTTTTTATAGCTCACTAAGTACAGATAGGAATATCATTTCTGTTTTGGACAGAAGGTTTTATGGTGATACCATATCTGACAGTTTTAATTTTTAGTATATTGACATGGATTTTTTAGAAGAAAAAAGATTTCAGTTTGGGGGGGGGGGGGGGGGACTTTTGAATCACATGTCCATTTTCAAGAACTTTTTTATGGACATATTTCTACCTGTAAAACTGGTTCAATCATGATATGATATGTCTCATTTGAAAGAGAATAAAAAACAGTAGGTGCTAGGAAGTGGAATTTTTTAGGTAGATTCTATATTTACTGAGATATTCAAGTATCTGTTAAAAGAGAGGGATGTGTGGTGAAATGGGCATAATCAAACACATGTTTACTCAATATTGATTTACATTCAGCATTAGTGTAACATTTACCATCTCCATATGTGGCACTGACAGTTGCTTACATCCTAGGAAGTGTCATTATTAAGGTGAAATGTATATTAGTTGTGCTATTCATGTATTTTTGCCAAATATCATAATGGGAGGGGGGAGACAGAAGGTGTATGAGAAGATATTTTATTCATCATATTTACACACAAACAGAAGTCAAAATGGTTCAAACTTTGTTTTAGGAAGCAGTCAAGACCCAGTCAAATGATATTGTTTTGTAAAATAATTTGTAATGTCATTTAGCACCAGATATTGGCTTGACCTACTTTATTGGTGTATATAGGAACAAAGTTTCTGTTGGACCACATGGGCAGGCAGCATGCAGACAGGTCTGTGTGCACTCATCCATGAGGCAAAAACGTTTTGTATGTAGGCATTGCTGATTGGCAATTGAATCCCCTACAGGTAGCTAAATATATGTGTGCACTGACCCTTGAACTACTGTGTTCACAGAGGAATAGGCCTTTGAATAGCCAATCAATGCAGGTCCTTCCCTATTCATGGATTCCCTCCCTCCCTCCCTCCCTCCCTCCCTCCCTCCCTCCCTCCCTCCCTCCCTCCCTCCCTCCCTCCCTCTCTCCCTCCCTCCCTCGCTCCCTCCCTTCATTAGAATCAAGATATCAACAATTTTAAACATGTGTTAAGCTACTTGTAGTGAGTTTTAAATGTGTCTCCCTGCTCATTTGGCCAATAATTATATTTGAAAATGCACACTTAGCTCTTGTTATAAATAATTTGACTCTTGTTTCACCTCAAGTTAAACACTCGTAGTCAATGTAGTTAATTATTCTCTTAAAGTCAGTTATACTTATCTTACTCGAAGTTGATATATCCAGTCTAGTTTCAGTCGATTTTTCATTAACGGGACCTAATGGTAGAACTAAAGCGGGAGGTGGGCCTCCATAATGTTTGTAAATAAATATGTATTTTATGTCAGTGTAAAATGATATTAGAATGTGTATTCATAAAGATGCCCAAATATTCTGAGAAAGTATCCATATTCGGCTGTTGTTAACCCTTCTTTTGGCTTTGGTGTCAGTTATTCCGTCTATATGCAGCAAGGGATAAAGAAAGATCCGTCACTAGTCACAAAACTGAGGGCAACGTTCTTGAAGGTGAGCAACTTTTCATGTCCACAAACTACCTTGCAAAGGGGAGGACTTATATTCACACCCCACCCTATTGTTTCCTTGTTCGCTTTATGTAAATATGTTAACTGCAATATATAACGTGGTAAGACAATTACCTAATAGAATCTATCATAGCTTTGTAATCACCGATTTCTGGCGCGTTGGCAATGGCACTGGATTGAGGCGTGCTGACTGAGAGGGGATTAATATAATTCGTTAAATGTTGCCTCAGAATGCACATCATTCTTACAAGTCACTCAGATGAACATGATATATCCAGACTTTCTGGAGACATGGCACATATGTGTGGTTTGGCAAAGACTGGTTTTATGGGCAGAGCTTGTAAGTAGCATTCCCTGATCATCCCAGTTATGGTTCTTTGATTAGGCCACTCTAACTCTAGCACTGCCTAGATTTTCTCATAATGCTAATGAGTGACAGCTCACTTGGCCTAACCTCTAGTTTGATAACCAGAGTCATCGTGAATAGGTGTTATGTATGTCAGATGGTGATGGTTAATGGGTACCTCGTATAGCATGTAGTCTTCTTTTTTTAGCCCAGAGTCATTATGAAGGGGATTTATCAAGGATAAATTTTAATAGTGTACGTGTCTTGCAGTTGGCGTCAGCCCTGGACATGCCACTGATGCGTATTTCCCAGGCGGGCAGTCCTGACCTGATGAGCGTCTCACAGTACTACTCCGGCGAGCTGGTCGCCTACGTCCGCAAAGTCCTGCAGGTTAGTCGGGATCAACTCTCTCTCTCTCTCTGTACTAATCTCTCCTTTAGATACCATTGACAATATAAATACTTGGCTTGTTGGGTACCTCATACAAACAGATTGATATGTGGTGTGGGAAGTAAAATAATTCTCACCTCGGTAAATGTGTAGGGGTGAGATTTCTACCCGAACTCATCGCATAGATATGACCACGCCCCTGTGGTGTAAAAACCAGTGAGAAAAAGGTTGAACCTTCAGAAAGTCTGGAAATGGTCGACCAGACATATGACCAAACAAATACCAAAGGAGAAACGAACAAGTTTTGGTCAAAGTCATCGTTCTCCACGGGTTTGATGCGGAGTGATGTGAACGAGGCGACAGCTGAGTGAATATCACATAGCATTCAAACGAGTTGGAGAATGACTTCTTTGACAAGAACGAGTTGCTTTCTGTATTTATCTCACTCCTGTACACACTAAAAAAATGGACAGCACACAGGATATAAACCATGGAGAACTGACTGCAATACTTATATGGGCATGGAGAACGAGTTCCCAATGTTAAGCCTATGGACATTTATTCTAGGGGTGAGATAAACACAAAAATATAGACAGTCGGAATAAGAAAATGTCATTGATAGTTATACACATTTTAATAGTAAGAGCATTGTTTGAATTTCATAGCACTTTGACAAAGTTAAAGTAGAATAATGGTTTTTGATTAGTACAACAGAATACCATTAGTTACAATGGTCAAATACTGAAATCACCCGATATTGCTATTCCTGGGTGAAAGCTACCTGTGGTAAGAGTGTTTTTACTGTAATGACTGCAGATGATATTATGTCAGTGAAAGTGTATGCTGAAGGAATATAGATTTTTTATGAAGTAGGGCATGCTGGATGTCAATACGGCATCGCTGAGCCTAGATATTAATCAGCTGTTCGTCTTTCTATTAGATATACCGAAATTCAAGTGCAATTTGAGAGCGCTATATTGTGTTTGTGATAGATGTAGATTTACGATTCATTTAAGATAGATAATGCACGATAAGATTCATTGTTTTACTAATGCACCAGATTATCCCCGAGACCATGTTCGGACTCTTGGCGAAGATTATCCGGCTACAGACCACTCAGATTAAGGAAGTTCCTACACGACTGGAGAAAGACAAGATGCGGGAGTACGCCCAGCTTGAGGAGAGATACGAGGTAGGTACAACACCTCTCACTAGTCTGTGTGTGTGTGTGTGTGTGTGTTTTGTTGGGGGTTTTTGTTAGATATATTTCGTTTTGTTTTCTTTTTTGAATTATTCATTTTCAATTTGAGACATGAATAGACTTTCTTTGGAACGACGCATATCCGAATTCATCGGTATACCTACAGTATTTTTGTCGTTGAATTATCCTAATTGATATTTTTTTACTGCAATATTTCAGTAACATTGCCGGTCTGCTAGATTGATCTCGAGATGATACTTATCAAGAATCATAGTAAATGTATTATTCTAGTATGTAGCTATAGCCAATGATCAAGTAATTTCAAACAAAAGAGTAGAAGATAAGGGTGACATTGCGATACATGCACATGAATATGAAACGAGTATTCCACTCAATCCGTGTTTTCCATGACTCTAATGTGACTGCATAATAAGATATTGCAGTAGATATATTGCGGTTTAACCCTGCAAAATGTGTGAATTGTATCATTTGTGCTTTATCTGTCTGTCCTTGTGGTAGTACCCACCTTTAGATATGTAGATGATGGGGGGAAATCTAGATAAACGAGAGAAATAGATGTCCTAGATGGAAAGGAATGGGGGACTCCTGGTGTGTATGTTTGATGTGTACATCACTAGATAAGACAAATATGAACCCTATTTTATGATCTAAACATGATACAAAGGAAATTAAGGTTGTACATAATTGTACATTTATCAGTTTGATTTTAGCGCTAAAAAAGCATAGGGAAGGTCAGCACTTACTAAACGCTGTGTATATCTTTTCCAGGTGGCTCGCCTGACGCATGCCATTTCCGTGTTCACTGAAGGAATCCTCATGATGAAGACCACACTGGTCGGAATCATCAAGGTACACTCTATTTAAAACTTTGTTCTATGTTTGTTCTAAATTATGGATATCCAAGATTTTCATTTATAAATCGTCAAATTCGCGTGATATATTATTTTCGGTCGCCCCCAGCCATACCTCAGTCAAATATATAGCACTATTTTCCTCAAAAAGATTTTGATCTCAGTTGAGACTAAACTTTCCTTTTGACAGACCACCCACAGCCCGCTGAAAAGGTGTCTGTCTCCTTAACTGGACTATATGTACACAAGTCGTACAGCTCTGAGCATGTTTTACTACGTTTTCCGACACTTTTCAGTCATTTTCTTTACATTATTTCTTACCAAGATTTGCATCCCTTATGTATATTGAAACAAACAAAAATTGTACCAAAAGGAGAAGGTAAGGGAAAAGTAAAGGAAATTTTCACGTGCGATATATATTGTATGTATAGGGAATACTGCGGTATTTGAGATACCGTTCATGAAAATCCAAATACAGAGTCTCAGAAAATACACTGCAGGAGCATAATTGTTATTTTCTTTCAAAGAGTAAAACCTGTAATTAAAATAGATAGGTAAAAGATCTTTCGATGCTACGTGGGTCATAATATTTAGAGAGATTCTGATAAAGGATAATTATTTGAGTGCTACCTTTCCTATAAATATGAGTATTACAAAGGTGAATAACAACAGGAAAATCCTACATTCTTAACACTGGAGAACCTGATATTATAGTATCTCCTAAGTAATAAAGGCACCTGGCATATTGGAACTTTATCGGAAATGCATTTTTATGTGAGTATGATAGTCATGAAGGAAAACGCCGTTTCTTTGTATAATGTATTCAACCTATGTTAGTATATTGGTGTATTGTATGCACTTAGTGGACCAGTCTTGCATATCTTTTCATACGCTCATTGCAGATCGACCCCAAACAACTCTTAGAAGATGGCATCCGGAAAGAGCTTGTAAAACAAGTGGCAACAGCGATTCACAATGGCCTTATCTTTAACCCCAGAGCCAAGGTAGTGAGAGAGAACATAAACCTATTTACTGTTAGAAGTGTGTAGGACACCTAATACTCGCATTATACTTCCATAAGTTCACTGCTATTTGCTCATAGGTGGAACGGCTACATCATATTTGACTACTACAGAAGAATTTCCTTTTTACATTTTCAAGTACAAAACATAAACTTGTTGAAATATTTAAGAGAAATTTCTTCCTCATTGTGTGTAACACAGTAAAGTGAACGGTTAGGTCGCGATTTATGTAAATACACGATTGAATGTCTCAAGTTCCAATTTGAATCTAGCCAACTACATTTATGCTTGCTGACGTCTCTGATTAGCCGCCAGTGTAAGAATCTGCAGAATTCACGATATCACATACATGTACCTGTATGGGTTTCATGGTAAAGTGTCCACATCGCTAAATATGTAACAAGTACATGTATATATAGACAGAGAAAACAATTAGAAACCCATAATAACAAAAATGCCGAAGACTTTGGTGGTTACTACGACTACAGAGCAAATAGCTGCCTGGACCTTTAATACCTCTGATCCGAGCCCTGACCAGCCATCATGTCCTCACATATAACTAGCACGTCATTCGGACATCTCATCACGTAATCAGATTTTTGGTATTTTGCATTGCCTAGAGATTCGGTGTTAATTTTTTTTTAACTAATGAGAAGCAGTTGTAGTCTTAGCCTTTTGGTCTTATCATTCAGTGGGGCCTAAACTGGCCTCAATCTATTAGTGGGACCCTGCTCCCATAGTGGTTATCCGAGAGGTGCTTCTACCTATTAGCCATAATGAGGGCACTCCTACACAGTAATGCAGAGTCAAAGTACCATCTTTACTGGTTGTAGACGAGCGAGCTTGTGCCTAAGTTGGTGCAGATCGGAGCCCAGATGGACGGATTCCGGCGCTCGTTCGAGTACATCCAGGACTACGTTAACGTCTACGGCCTCAAGATCTGGCAAGAGGAAATGTCCCGCATCATCAACTACAACGTGGAGCAGGAATGCAACAGTTTTCTGCGAACCAAGGTGAGTTGCCTTTGTTTATTTAACCTGATGCTGATCTGTGTTACTAACATAAGTTCATGCATGTTGTTAGTTCCACGGGGGACTCTGATCATGATAAGAAAATAGGTCCTCAATTTCTTATCGTCTCTTTGTAAGAGGCTAGTGGGGCACATTACGTGAGATGCGTCGCTCTAACGTCCGCCTGGCATCCCATCGCACTTATTTTTATATTAAGTAATCTGAATCTGGTAGTCACCACAGCGTTTACCAACCTACCCATCGACCGGCCATCATACTAAAGTGCCCCATTAAACCTTTAAGCAATAAGTTGTTATTAATGTATTATTTATCTAATTGACTCAGTGCTGGGTCTCTGTAGGTGGGGGCTTAGTTCGTATCATAATCATAATTGTAATGAATATGATCCATATTTTTCCAGGTGCAAGACTGGCAGAGTGTATATCAATCAACAGCTATCCCGATTCCCAGGTTTCAACCCGTTGACAATTCAGTCAACTTTGTAGGGAGACTAGCTCGCGAAATCATCAGAATAACTGATCCAAAGTAAGTATTCCATTTCCCATTTCTATTCATCAACGAAATACTCTCTTTTCAGATTCACATTGTTTGTAATTGTGATGGAATAAAAAAATTGTGCATTCTTGATTTTATCAAATGAAATAATGATATATAGTTAATTAACTTGAGTGAATCTTTCCTTTATCCTATCGATATCTTGATATTTTTGTCTTTGATCTTTATTTATAATATTGTGCCTTTGACTTTTATAGAACAACGTCATACGTAGACAAAATGAAAGCTTGGTATGACGTTAAGACCAAGCAAGAGATCATCAACATCAAAGTTTTTGAAAAGCTTGAAGTAAGTATCACGACTAACCCACCCTAGTGATATATATCCCGATGATATATATTCTCAGTATCGGACTTCTTTAAACGGTACCAAACATAAAACATAGTTAAACTGATTGTCTGCTGGATACAACCTGAGATTGCGAAAATATATGCCATTATATATGTCAGTGAAATTCCTTCCCCATATAGCAGAGGAACAGCACAAAAAGGAACAGAAGCTACACATGTATTGGTCTCTCCATAAGAGAAATAATGCCTGCTTCACTTCCTGTCACATATTTATTCTGTTATGTAATTCAAGTTTACTTTCAATCAGAAGTTAGTCAGTCGACTGAATTTGCCATATATCATTCATGGTCATCCACATGGGAATTTAAACAGATTGTTCATGCACTGGACTAGTTAAGGTTCTGTATAACTACCAGTTCCGACACTCCAGTTATTCCCCCCCCCCCCCTTGATTTAAAACAAAAATCTTAACCATGAGTTGCACACCTGAAACACATATGCGACATAGGAAAGAAAGAAACTCTTTATTAATACAATTCTTTGATTGTGGTTGTGTTTCAGAAGTCGGTGGGGACGTGGGGGCTGACAGGCCTGGATCGTTTGTTGTGTTTCATGATCGTACAGGAGTTGCAGAACTTCCTGAAAGTGCTGCAGCGAGGAGTGCTGAACGACAAGTCATGGCTAGACATGCTGGCGGACATGCAACGCACTCTCACGCCTGTGGACAAACTCATCGGTATGCGTAAGAGTTATATTATTTAAACTATAACAGCAGGCTTGTAGATTCCTGTGGAACTCTTTATTTTATGCTTCAAGGGATATATCTATGAATTGATTGTATAGTAATACTTCTATAATCATTCTCCCATCATTCCCATTGTCCTGGTGAATATATAACTTTTATCAAATATGTGAAGAACTTTAACCAGGAATGCAGGTTTTCAGACAGATGACAGAATTCTGACAATTCGTATACGCCAGCAACACTAGAAAAAGATATCGATTATGAATGATTTCTTTTTTCATAATTGTCTTAAATTTCAGATTTGTGTCCTTAGTCCCGACTTTTATACCTGTATGATATTAGGAAACGTCTTTACTGTGGACGAAACGGTTCCTGTTCGAGGTCAGTCGTCGATTTCATACTGCCTGACGCCATAGGCGGAAGGCAGTATGAAAACGAAGACTGACCGAGAACTAGAACCATTTCGTCTACAGTGAGGACGTTTGCTTATGATTATATACCTTTAATTGGTGAAAAAACGCCATTTTAATGACATTCAAAGTCGCAGTCACAGCGGGCACGAACATTATTATTACTGCACCCCTAGCAGCGGGCAGTATTTAATAGACATTCGTACATAGGTATATAATAATACCCTCACCCTCCTGTTTTCAGCAAATCCTCAGAAGGTGTACTTGTCAGCAACCACAAAGGCCATGAAAATGTGGCCCCCGTTCCTCGATGTCATCCTGAGGGTAAAGTATAATTATATATCTCTTAGATTAAGGTGTGATCTTGGAATCAGTTATGAATTAGTGCATTGCAATAGATGTTAAGGAGATGTCACATGTCAGCTGGAATTATGTTTAGCAGTGTTGGACGGACAGAATTGCAATTTGAATATGAAAACAGGGTTGATTTATTTTAGCTTATGGTGATACTCAGAACAGTATCGGTTTTTAATATTTACATTTAGAACTTATATAAAATGGAATTGTGATTCGAATTTCTATGAGAATTGTTCATTATTACAGAAAGGCTTCCCACATGAGATTATGTCATACATTGCCTAGATCATTGTTTTATTAACCGAGATAGATTTTTAGTTCAGTTTTCTTGCTGCGATAGCGCAATTTAAGTCTAGTCTGCAACTCCATTTGATGTTGCTTTCAAAGGATATGACTTATCCCTTTTGTTTAACAGGTGGGCCAGATGCAGTTGTTGAGGCGACAAATGGCCAACCAGCTCAACACCTCCTGCAAGTTTGACTCCAAGTTTCTGTCTACGTCTTTGACGACGATGAGCCAGTAAGGACGGAGAATAATTTGTTTGACATGCAAAAGAAATTAGGAAAATAGGTTTCTAGGCTACTATGAAGAAACCTCTTTTAACAACAATATTTTGAGTCCAATATTGCTTAAAAAGGAATTGATTGTTGTTCCTCATTCTGACCCAGATCTTATTCCCAAAATACCTTTGCCTATTATGCTGCCAAAGACTATTTTGTCATAATCTTTTATCTTTATTTCTCCCTGATGTAAATTATTATATACCTGTGACCTACGCGGGTATATGATGATGTTCTTAGGTAGAATTTCACCATTTTTAGGTATATAATACGAAAACAGACTGACTGTCTTTGTACGTCAAAATACTTGGTAAAATTATTGATCAGATACATCCCTCTGCCTACGGCATCGGTATATATGTGATCAGTAATTATACCGCGTATTTTTGACGTACAAACACATAAAGCCAGTTTCCGTATAATATACCTTATATAGGTTAGCTCATTTTTGACCGTTAGGATTGCTCTAGTTTAATATGAGCCTTAAATCTTTATACATGGTCATCGTACGTAGCTCTTTTTGTTTGATGCATTCTAGCTATCAACATCTGACTTAGATGGCAAATGGCTCTAGTTTCAGGTAATATGACAGAATACTTAAACGAATTCTGACAAATTATATGTCGTGTAGACTTTGTACTATACTTAAAACCGTCTTATATGTCAGCGAGCGCAGCTATGTATAACTTTTACATTTAATTAAAGGGGTTGGTGATAGTGATGGTTCTCTGTGTGCTTGGACAGGGCGCTGATGGCAGACATAGAGCGGCACTACCAGGACCCCTCCCTCCCATACCCGCAGGATGAGAACCCACTCATGTTTGAACTCACATCCTACCTCGAGTCAGCCGGTATAAGCAATCCATTGCAAAAGGTAACAGCCTTTGTATTTACCAACCTAAAAATGCCTAGCGTGAATTTTAACATATTTTTTCACCTCTCAGTTGTATTTATAGATCTAATATCTTTAGGCATTTGGGGTAACTCACTCGGTAGCGTGCTGGTCTGCGGATCGCGAAATTCAAGGTTGAGCCTTGCCACTGTGTTTCCTACTTCTCTGTCATACTCAGCGCATATATTTGATCTCGCCGTGATATGACCCTGGCAGTAGCTACCATGTAAAGTACGATCAGCTAATTACTCCAGTATATTTTACCTGAAAGTTTTTTCCTAAGAGTACTATAAACAGATTTCGCAGAAGTTAAATTCCCTAAATGCTAAAATCCGTCTATAATATATTCCCACTGGTCTTAAAGTTTACAAAAGTTATATATAATGTATAAAACAAAATGTGTTTAATGTCTACCTATTCTTGGTAATGGCAACACTGAAATATGTGACAACTATGACAATTCAGATCTACATAACGACGAAGAAGTTACCCTACTTTGCTATGTTCAACTTCCTGTTCGTCATCTCCCAACTGCCGAAACTAGTCTACTTAAAATCTGTCGGTATGTATTAACAAATGTATATTTAAAAGTAGCTTCTCAAAGGCTAGAAATACGAGGCTGAAATTCTTTACCTGCAGCCGAAAGAATCATTTCAAATATTAAGGAAACATGTACATCATTATAGAAGCAAGACCTTACGGTCAAGTGATCCTTCCGAGCTGGCTACAAATGTTATCGTTTATATTCCATAATATAAGTTGTGATATGCATTTGCCTAACAATACAACATATACTTGTTGCAAAGCAATTTACATAACAAATGTAACTTCTGACATCATACTTCACAGCGAAACTCATTCCTAATTAACGCGATTCATATGATTAGTATAATTACTTACATTATACTTTATAATAGAACTATCAAAGCTAAGCCTCCAAGATATACATCTTTGGTGTAATACTTTACAGGAGAGCTGGTTGCTAAGCGGCCACAGGAGCCTATTGATGGTGCGCCCTTCGTTGCCGGCGTCGTCACGCTCCTGAAACAGTTCAACTCAGAACAGACGGATCAGTACCTGGCCTTCCTCGGGCAGTACGTGCGCTCCATGATAGAGGGCCAGAGGTCAGTCTCCAAGTCATCTGAACTATTATAATTCTTTTCTTGCTGTCTTGTCTGGTAGTTGGAGTAGATTCATCTCAATAAATTAGTTACCTTTGTCATAACTGCATTATAGCTTTGTCAATGTATCAAAATTATTACGACTATAGCCAAACAAAATGATAGTTCTTCCTCATAATTCATTATATTCCCTACCCTTCTGATCCAATCTGAATTTAAGCAAACTAAGTCCTGAGGAAGTTACTATCGTAACGAAACGTTGACTTGAATAGTCTTTGATCAATTGTCGTATTTTGTGATCAATATTGTATTAAAGATTTTGTACAGTATTCTCAAGGAGTTGTGGTGTTTATACACTTACCGCTTATTGAAATATAGCATAAGGGTAACCACTGCTAATGCAGGGTAGACTGCGTTTCAATTATTTTATTCCTTTTCCTTAGGATTCTGATTCATATGAACATTTTTTCAGCTCCAAGACTCTGGAGCTGCCGACAGAAGTTGTCAATGTGCTCATCTTCCTCGAAGACACCACAGACTACAGTGACCTGTCCAGAAAGGTTGGCAATTATATAATATCTCACCATTCCAAGGTCTTTTAAGCGGGGTTCTCACTGATCGATATATGCCCCTACGGGGGTGGTACAGGAATCTCACGGAAGGCCTCCAGAAAATTTCTAAATATCCAACATGTTTTATTCCAAATTTGCAAGAGATTTTATATTTGAAGAGGGGCATTTGTCAGGGACGATTGCCAATCTCGCTGGTTCAGCCGGTGTCGGAGAATGGTAGCAGTGTGGAATAGTTCACCTCTTTAAGTCATGGACTGCCGATTAAAGTGTAAGTGATAGGGAATCAGGATGTGATTGTTCTATATATTCGGTAAGTGTTGCATCGTTCCATTAAGCAGCAATGGCAGTGTGTTCAAACGAGGATAGCCGATCCCCGGTGGCGGCGACTGACAAATATAGAGCAGTGAGAACCTTTGGGAGAAGGTCAGAACGGGTCTCACTCGCACATACTCACAGTACCTATATATAGACTCAGTATCAGGAAGAGATAAATATTTGATTATCCTGCCCAGGCACGCTTCACTTCCGGGCAGAGAGTGACTCCAATTTGTCAATGAGATTTTTGAAATATCTCTGACAGCATCTTTCTATATTATCCCGTTTCTAATTCCAGACGATCGAGGCACATATACCATCCTACATCTTTGACGAGTTCCGCAGTCAATCCGCGTGAAAAAAGAAGCATCTAGACCGATACAGATGTTAATGAATAATAACGTCATGCAGGATCATTTGTTACAGAAACTGTCTGAATACATTCAGAAAACTCGTTATTATAAGGTGCTACCAACCAATATCTTCTATACAGTGTGCAGTGAAAGAAATCAACAATGAAAAATTCAGATATGAAAAGGTAAAAATAAGGTGCCTTAAAAGCTGTCGATATTTATCTTTACTATTGATATCAGTTTCGGTTTTTATGATCATGTTACTTACAGGATAAATCATGATAAAATGAGAGTACCTTCATTCACATACACAAGGAATTTATTGTACACAAAACATAATGGTGAATGTTAAACATTCCAAATGCACATAAACACTAAGTACATATTGGCTGGAAATACAAGCTGTGATCAAATGTGCCCCTTCTTGAAATCAAAACAGTATGAGAGACATTTTTATATTTTATTTCATTCCAATTACTGAAGCCTACTGTCTGTTGCATACTACTTATGTGTATGTATATAACGTGTCATCATTAGTAAAATATGTCGACTTGACAAATATATCATAGACCCATTCAATGAGTATATATAATGTTATCCCAAACATAGCATATAAGACATTTCCACCTGTATTTAAGTGAAAATGCAATGCTAACATGTCTGTATATATGTATTTTTTGCTAATATGAGCTGCAATGGTTTATCAAATCAATGGTCAGTAAAAATTGTTTAATAAATCGACTTCCCAATAAGAGTTTCTGGCCCCTCTCTTTCACACTATACACATGCGGGTAATGTAGATAGCTAGAAATTATGTAAAACTGACCAACATGACTCATTTCTAAAGTCACATTGTGTTAGATTGATCTTCTTTTACTAACGTATGGATCCTGGAGCTATCATGAGTTTGATGTTAATGGTTTATGACCATCTCTTGACAGCTCGTTTAGATCAAGCATTTCCTCCTCTGGAATACGTACTTTGTCCTTTCTTTTTCCATGCCGACCTGCATGGCATTGCATGACACCAAAGGTCAGTCCTACTATGCAAACGGCACAACCCATCACATACAGAAATGATTTAGGTCCATATTTTTCAAAAAGGAAACCGATGACAACAGGCCCTATCATTTCACCAATCGAACTTCCAATCATGAAAATAGCTCCTGTTAGTCCAGTCACAGTGATGTACTGCTCGGTCCAGGTGATTCCTACAAAATGAGTCATTATGGTTTAATCATTTGTTGGATTCTAGTAAACTGATAAACAATTGACAGATATCAACAAGCAAAATACACATATTTTCGAGCTCAGTGGCTTAATTAGTCTCTTAATTATAAGCTTAAGATTTGATTTCAAATGGGAAATGTGAGTTGATTGACAGGATGATAATTTGACCGGAACAAAGGATTGAGCAGACAGCTAGAAATAATTTGAAAGATATGAAAACTGACCTGTGGCATACATTGTTGACAATCCAAGGCCAAGAGACACTGAACATCCCCACAAAACCAAGTAATGTGTACGGAAGAAGAATAGAAGCACACCTAGTGAAATGATACCAATGACAAGACTACCTGTTAGCATTATCCATGGTGCTAATAGCTTTACAAGGATAATTCCAAGTGCTCTGCCTGCAGTGAAGGTAGCCCAGTAGCCAGATGTTACCTGAGCACCGTCTGCTTCACTCCAACCTAGTTCCTTCACTGCAAAGACTGTCAAATAGTTCCCAAAGTTCATCTCAAGGATGCAATAGACCAGATAAAAGAAAAAGACCAGAGAAATGATTTGATTGCGAAAGGTTCTGTCTTCCTTCTCTGTAGCAACTTCCTGTACTGAGGCATTATTTGGATGTTTTTGAGGCTTGTTTTTGCACTGGAGTTTTATTTCGCTACAGAAAATTGCTATAGAAATGAACAAGGCTGAAGATGTAAATGCAAAAATTGCAAGAATAAGATAGACCCAATGAACTGACGATTCATATTCAAGGTAGTCAGTATATTCTATTGTCTTATTTTCGGAAATGGAGGTGTTCTCTGTGATTGTTTGCATGGTCACATTAGTCGGCAGCTGTAGATGACCTTCGAATATAGAACCATCAGTAGGATTCAGGATATTTTGTGAAACAAAACCATCAGGAACATCCCTAAGAAAAGGTTCTGCAAGGAGAGGAGCAAGAAATGCTCCGATACCAAAGATACAATGAAGTGCTTGCATCCATGGTCCATTGTCTTCTTTCCATAACTTGAGAAGTACGATGTTACCTCCTGAAACAAGAATAAAGATATAATATAGATAATATGATTGACTGCACTCTCTCAGAAATTTCAAATTCGGGATTTTCATAGTTGGTGAATATCAAAAGAGTAAATGCCAGTAGAGCCGGTTGATGTGATATCTACAAGAGACTAGTAGCACCTTGAACAGGGGGATGGGGTGTCTAATATCAGGGGGCCGTGAGGATATAAGGACAATGATAGGAAAATTCATGGGAGGACAATGACAAGGTTGGGAGAGCCATCATGTTAAATAAGTGTTGTCCATATTGTATTTCCCTTCCTCTGACCTCAATCCTTCGATTGGACAGTTCATAATGCAAGCCATCCTCTTATTAATTCTTTTTTTTTGCATCGGTTGATGACAGAAGTGCTTTCGCCACGTTTTCCTAAATCTCTTATTAATTCTTCGATGTGTCTGGTTGGGGTACCAATTTAGAATCAGTGGTAATCAGAAGGTAATCGGACAAGACCGATTATGTTGATTTTTTTTCTATTTAGATCTTTTTTAATTCTTATTATTTAATGGCAAATAAATATATTATTTGTATACGATTGTTAGAAACTCTATGAATATAACAAAAGGTATTTACATCTGATAGTATCATAGCAGCAGAACCTTAAACTATTGAAGACAAGAAAAGTAGTATAACCAGAGCTTACCTGCATCAACAAATGATGCTCCCATTCTTGAGAAACCACAGACAGTGCACAACGCTATAAGGTTGTGCATTTGTGGAATCAGAAGATGGCATACACCAATGTCGATCATCATCACACATAACAACATCCAGTGATTTAACCTGTTGATGAGAGTTCCAGCTAGCACCGCTCCAAATAGTCCAATAACAGACCTTACAGGAAAAATCCACGAGATTGCCTCAGTAGTAGTACCAGTCATTCTCTGAAGCTCTAACAGGGTTGGTCCAACAATGGTAAAAATCAAGCCCTGTAATGAAATCATTCAAAAACATTCAATGCCCTTCAAAAATTATTATAACTACTGTTACAGTAAGAGGTCAGGCCATATAGCCATCCATATAAAGGATTTGACATGAATTAGGCATTGGCTTCATGACAATTCTCAACTTAATTAACTGAGCTATTTTGTTAGTTTGTCTTTTTGGAGACTTTAAGCTCCATGTCTTCATGTCTTTTATTGAGAGTGGGCCATATGCTCAAATACTCTGCCTAAAGTTTAAAGTGATCACATAGACTTTGAGCTTGCTGCAAAACCCTAAAGGGAGAATTCCACCAACCAGACGCTCTTTTGACGCAAAGCCGATATTCCAGTCGACCATCTGGCAGACGACGGTTGAAGTGTCTGGCGAAATGGGTCTCTGGGTGCACCGCTGCTCCACCCAAAAACCCTGTTGTGTGGTCGCTATACAGCCATCTGGCATGTGCTTCCACCGGGCCCATCTCAGCACGGGCAGGCCAACGTGCCAGCCAATCCGCAGCCTATGTCTCACCCATCGCTCCAGAGAGAGCAGCTATGAGCAGACAGTGGTGCCGTCTGTTGGACGTTAGCCACATTTCACATGGTAATTGAGTTCTCTGCTGAGTTGATAGGTGGCACATTGAGCAGCGCAAAATACTACACCCCAAAATACTACACGAGCAGAGCCGTGTGCCGCCATGTTGGGATTTGTATGGGAACACTGAAAACCCATCAATTTTGGGCTGAATTCTGTGTTAAACCGATGAATGGAGGTAAATAAAGATAAGGATTGATGTCATGAATGTGTATAGCATGCTCTGGTTCTAAGATTCTACCCGAAGTATCCAAACTGTCTGAATTTTCGGTCTTCGTGCGCAGGTGAACACATTGAAAGTATCAACCTTTCAATGTTGACAGCATTCCCTCTACACGGGTCCCGGTAAAACTCACAGGCGAGTGCTATGTTCTCATCAAAACCATTGGCCAGATGCACAGTTCCAGCCAACAAAAACTAATAAATTAGGTTTTGTCTGGTGGGAGATATTCCATCTAGCCGACGAGAAACTGTAGATCGGGTGGGAAGCCGGGTAAAAAATATAGCTGGTGGAAGCGCATTTCAGCCGGCAGATGGCCCGAAGCCCCAGCAATGCCAATTTTACCCGCCAACCAAGAGCAGATGCCTGCTGGAACATCTAGCAAGTGATTCCACCATCCCGGCTGATGGTTCAAATAGACCAGATCTGCTGGCAACCACTGTAAGGGCACTGTACAACATATTTGTCTGGTTGGTGGAACTCTCGCTTATAGAGTGTGCTCCACTCCATCGGCAGTATAGCTTCAAATGAGGGCTGTGTGTGCATTGCTTATAGTGTACAAACCCACCAGCGCAGTTGCCGCGCCAGCAGCCAGTGGCTGGTAACTGGCGAAACCTAATTAATTAGGTTGCACCAGTTCCAAGTCGGTTCTTCGCCATGTGGGCATGTACCTGCTCCACTGCACCAGTCTCTGCACAGAGTTGTGTGGTGGCTGCACAGCACCATATGAAACACTTTTTATGCCAAACAACCGATGCAGTAGAGCGAGTGTTGCTATACCCTCTACCATCTACATGATAACACTGACATTGGGGAAGGAGCAGAGGGCCAATGTCTCAGTGTCCTAGAGACTTGTCCAGCTAACGATAACCAATCCAAAGAGACCGAAATTCCTCAATGACCCACCGGTGCTTGAAATATTTGGATCCTAGACAGACAATTGCAGAAATGGGAGGTTGACTGGGTGCAGGTGGGTTAAAGAAATTGATCCATAGATTGAATATAACCATAATTTTAATTGTTATTTATCTATAATTCCACGCTTACTTATCAATAATGAACTTATACCATTTGCTCCTCGTCAAGAGGAATATTGACCCAGTGAAACTCTTCTTGGAACCAAGAGTAAATCTTGCTCAGTAGGCAACAATTTACTATAAAAGCAACAAGAATTAGGGATGTCCACCATGAATGCGTCATGGTTGATGGAAATATTTACATATAGTATCACCTGATTTTTTATATATTTCAAATTAGAAAAACTATTTAGAGGTTATTTCCTTATTGCCGTAAAATATCTTAAATGAAACTGAACAGCAGTGTTTGCAAAGGAAAAACATCTTTAATTCCATGCTAAATATATATACTTACAAGACAAAGGAATCCGGTATACAGGAGCAAAGTCCGAATGATCTGGCCTCTCCTGTCTCTTTTGGATATCAAAATTGCAAGTCCTGACTTCTCTCTTGAAATAGTATCTGGAATCCCGCTTGAAGCAGTTGATTCATTGGTCATTGAGTCCATCTGTGAATGCAAATAGCAGAATTTGAGTCAAGTATAAGCAATTTACACATACATTAACTAATTGATGGTGTTTATTGATGGTTGTCAGAGAAATTCATACAACGGTGAGATCGAATCTATGAGATGATAACAGGCAAGTAGCAGCACGGCTGAACCTCAAGTTCAAGCTCAAGAGCAGATACCATGATTAGAAAAACAACTGGTCAGCTGCAGGAATTTCATGTGTCTCAACGCCATGCTCCACTGAAGTCGATTCTTTGGAGAATGGGTGGCGATCATTTGGTTGCTGGGCACTTGGCACCTAGTCGCTGATAGTGGAGCTGCAGTGGAGCTATGGTCGGCACTAAAACTCCTAGCGGTCTCTAATCGGCCCCATGCTCTCCTCATGGTCGCACATTAGGCAAAAACAATCGGAGAACGGGTGAAGATTGTTCGGAGACCAAATGCTCTGGTGGTCAGTCACCCTCCCACCTCCCGATACGCATACGGATTTTCTTCATATTTGGTACGATTATAGGATATATGTATACCTTACTCGTGTATAAATTTCATTGCTTAATTCTCCCGGGAAGTGGGTGAGAGTATTCTATGCACGTAACAAACGACAGGGTAGACCCTGTCGCTTACAGAGGCTCCACAGTTACACTAACAGCGACACCAATTCTCCTGATGAAATGGTCACTGCCACTGTTGGTGTCGCTCCTTTCCCGAGTGCCGTTCACGCTTGAGTGCACCTCCTGATGAAACGCACACTGTCGCTGTGGTGCCACTATTACACAGAGCGACACTTGCAGCTTCTAGTGAAACAGCTCCCCGGGTGCTATTTCACTAGTCTATGGCTTATAGCGAGAGGTTGGACGGCAACAGTGGCACCAACAGTGGCACCAACAGTGGTAATCCGAAAATCGTGTTTAATGAGTGGTCTAGCTGTTGAGGTGACCATGCCCTTCACTATGCCAGCATAGCTAATGGAATATTTTATAAATTAATAAGAAATGAATAATTTGATTATTCCAAATTATTCCTCATGCTTTTCCCACATTTCAGTTTTTATTTGAAGTCGCTATGTTAACGCAGTAATGGGGTTAGAACGTTAATGCTGTAACTGGATTAGAATTGTCACATGGTAATGGTAATGCGGTAACTGGGTTAGAATGGTAACACGGTAACAGTAACGCGGTTAGAATGGTAATGCACTAACGGTAACGTGAAGACGGGGTTAGAATTGTGACGGTAACGGTAATGCGGTAACTTGGTTAGGACGCATGATGTTTGGAGGCATCACCGCACTAAAGACGCATGATGCCTGGAGGCATCATTGTTCCAATATTTACACAAATGTTTTAACAAAGAAATAATAGAGCAATATTTATGAATTCTTCACAAAATATAGATATGATATCATATTAAGTATTTTTATTCAAAAGAAACTAAATATTTATGGTTTACCTATGTGATTACAAACTTGAAGTCTGAGTTTTAACCATAATGTGTCCGTCCTCGAGCAGGACAAACTGTCACCAGCACCTGTCCTTACGGGAGTGGCTCGGCTACAGCCACTCGTCCTTAAAGGGTTAACTTAAAATTTTCTATGCTCTATGTCGCTTTTTTTAATTTTTGGATTATTGCCTTTTATTTTTCTCACAAAATTGTACCAAAAACGATTTATTACTACACTTTAGAGTATGAAAATGATTCCCATTCTCAAAGCTCAGAGAGCCAATGATCAGCAGCAAATCCCTACTTTGCATTGTAATACCCCTACCTAGTCTGTTTTTTTTGTAACATCACACAAGTCAGTATTTAAGACATTTTAGGGAAATACTCTTTGAATATGGATCCCACTTTGGTCCCACCGCATGTACCCCGTATCGCAATAATTAAGCGTTTTTAGATAACAGCAAGTCAGTATTTAAGACATTTTAGGGAAATACTCTTTGAATACATGGATCCCACTTTGGTCCCTAATATGCCTTACTGGCCTATAGTAGAGACTGGTACCTAGGTCGGTCTACACAGGCGTACATAGGCATACGGTGATTCAGTACTGGTAGAGACATCTGGTGTCAAAGTCGGGCATGAGGCTTCACGGGTCCAGACTGTGCTCAACTGAGAATCGAGTAAAAACTGAATCTGGTACCCCAATAAGCATTGACAAAATCGAAAACGAACCAGCGAAAAAAGTTGAGGCTGTATCTGGGTCAAATCTCTCACTCTCTGGAGGTCACATTTTCTTTAATATCTCGGGAACGGATGGGAATTTCCGAATGATTTTTTCACAGGTGGATAGAAAATTCCAAGCCGGACTCATCCATACCAGTTTGCATGCATATGATTTGATATAATGCACGAAAAGTGAAAATTAAAGATTTTGAAAAATGACAAAAGTAGGTCAAATCTTTGGAGCTGTGTGATATACTTATTATAGAAAATAGAGACATAATTAAAAATCTATATGATAGCTATATATGTTGTCTTGCAGATCCGGTTTCAAATTTTGTTCAGAATGGTATATATTTGGTGAAATTAATTTTTCAGTAGAAGCTGCTAAAATTTTTGTCTCCAATTTTCTTAAAATCAATAAAAAACACATTCAGCTTAAAAATATCACAATGGTACTGAAGTTGGCATTGAACAAGATATAAATGTTCAATTCTGATTGATAGTTGATAGCCTGTGACCAATAGCAACCAAGGAAATAATTTTTGAAGTTGAGAGATTTCTCTCCCTTGAGTAAATGTCAGTCTGTAAATCTTTATTTCTCAATAAATAGATATATAACTGAAACAGGTAATGGTTGAGCTGTAGTAGAACCACTTTCCCTAAGTGATTGAAATAGTTTTGTTTCAATCAAAGCGTGAATATTTATGGGACACTTGATTTAACTTATAAACAGAAAGATATGATAAAAAAAGTTTAGAATTGTGTCTGGTGCGCCATCTAGTGGATATTGTATGAAGCATAGTATCACTCTCCTCTGCAGAGGTTTAGCTACAATTTCCCATGCACTCAATGGAATGAGATTGTGCATGGAGAGTGCATAACTTTGACAGGTACGCTGGTCCCGAGGTTGCCTCTGGTAATCTTACGGCTACTCCTCCCTTCCACAACCCGCCCTATTCATATAGATCCAGTGTAGAGGTAGGCATAGGACTGGGGCCTGTTGAGTAATCTAAGTTTATGAAAAAGACCCCTTTCTGTACGCCAAGGGGAGCCAGTGGTGATGTGGATCAACTTTATTCTACTTTTATGGATCTTCCACTAGCGACTTCGTCTAGTCCGAGTTAGAGGGAAAAATATAGAAAAATGAAATGCCAGACTGCTGATATCGGGAATCGAACTCCAGACATTCGCATTCCCAGCCTAGAGCTCTGCCGGCTGCTCCACAAAGACAGGTGCCTCTATAGGACCAAATACTTAGGCTGGTGGTCGGTGGGGGGAATCAGCCGAGTTTTGAAAGGGCTACCAGCGAAAGTTGAGATCTCATTGGTTTCTCACGAGAAAATTAGATAAAAAATCTACAATACTAAACTTTGATTTCGGCATGGCTTGAAATGAATCATAAGAGATAAAGTTTGTCTGAGGATAGTCCTACTAGAAAGAAGAACAGGTTCGAGTTTTCCACTGCACGAGAATCTCACTCTTGTGGGCCTTCATTCTCCACGCCTAGGTCTGGTTCACTTTGTCTCTATGTGCGGGGGACACTCCAAGCGGATTCTACCAGAATCACAGTTTCTTAGATATAGTAGGTAACAAGAATGAATGGTGAAACCCGTATTGTGAATGCAATGTACAGTACTTACTATAAATGATATCAAGTTGTTTCTGTAATCCACAAAAACATAATAGTCAAGCTGATTGTGATTATGAATCTTATTTGGGATTCAGTTTGACATCGAGATAAAATGGAATAAAACTATTAAAAGCTGTTTATATACCACTACCTAGTCATCCCTGGTTGCTGCCTTGGGGTATCAACCGGCCATCCCAGTTGATGCCTCTGTACATCACCTGCCGCGAATATGTTAAATGAGCATATCGTCTAGATGATACTTCAGATATGTTTTAGATAACACATGAACATCGCACATGACCAATTGCACCGGCCTGGCCATCTTTTACCTAATCTATATTTTTATCTATGGGAAAGCCGAGATTAGTATTTAAGCTTTGAGGTTTAGACAGTCCATACTCGATATAACAATGCCCCCTTTGTACAAGTACTGTAGTTAGATAAGAAAACAGTCCTCCTGTGCAGTGTCGGCGTAAATAATGCACCTCGAGGATTATCAATTGGTATATTGGTTTTTTTGTGGTTTTTTTTTTCAAAAATGTCTTTATTGATGCGCAATTTTCCAGTTGTAATTACTTACTTTCATTTACATCAAATAAAGTGGTCAAAACGTGTCAGCTTTGCAAGAGGCTGATTTTCATCAAGTAGACCTGTCCCTGATTTGGTGCCAAATCACATCATTTTTACCTAAACCATTTGCCATGTATTACATGTAGCACTTGGTGCATCTAAGACTTCACATATACCAATACATAGATCTATATCACAATATGTAGAAACAGACAGAGTGTATACAAAAGCAGATTTTGTGATTCAGTCAAGGTTAAATTTGTGACAATAGGTTTCCCAAGTGATCAATTATTATCAGTACATTGGCACTTTTGATTTTAGATACTCTTTTGAAATCTTTTTAAACTCTAGGTAAGTAGGTATACTTCTTGCAATCGGTGATAGATTATTCCATGCTATTGCACCCGCGTAAAGGACCGATTTCATGAAGGCGAGGCAATTCGGTCTGTGTACATAAAGTGAAGGTGCATCATGCAAGCATGTTCGTCCCTCTCTCTGGTTCACATAATGAGGGTTGACTGAGCGTTTGAACATGAGAGATCTTAGATGGTGGTCTCTTCTGAACTCTAATAATGGTAGGCCAGCCAGCATATGTAGTTTCCTAGTTGAGGTTCTTCTAGGAAGTTTAAGGTAAATCTTCAAGCAGCTATTTTCAAGCATTTGTAATTTTTTCTAGATATTTCTTTGCAGAGTTCATAAATAACACATCCCCATAATCCATGTATAGCATTATACATGTTTATAGATTCTAATCGATGCAGTCTTTGTTAAGTACGGTCTCATTTTGGTGAGTTGGTATGTCCGATATGATATAGTTTTAATCATTCTATTGAAATGAGTCTTATAATCTAGACATCAGTTTAATTGTATACCTAGGTAGTTATAGCTCATCACATTTTGCAACTTAGTGTCACCAATATAAAACACTGTGTCCGGTTTTGGTCGTTTACCATGACTAGTTGTGAAAACCACACACTTGGTTTGGGATACATTCACCAATAGTCTGTTCATTTCACACCACAGTGTTAACATGTCCAGGTCACTTTGAAGATTTGCTTGCATGACATTAGAGCGAACTTGGTGAGTAGTAATGGCTGCAGAGAGCGCTTGCAAGGACACGCACCCCCTCTATCGGACGTTCACAAGACCACTTTTGGTCACGTGACCCGCAGTCTTCGCTTCCACTTCAGACTTGAAAGACATTTAAATTTGCTCAGGGGGATTTCGCCTACACATTCTCCACACAGCAGTCTACAAAACATTTCGCCTAAGAAGTCCACACAAGGGGGTCGCCCTAGAGTCCAGAAAAGCATGACAGAACCCACTACCAGGGCAAGCAAGACGGATAAACGTATCAACGCACTTCAGTGTCAAATGGAAGAGATGAAAATTGCATTGCTGGGATTCATTAGCGCACAAAGTGCAAAAAGCGGCAAAAACGTCCCAGAGGCAGCAAGTGTGCAGGAGCACGTTACTCTGATAGTTGGAATGTTTCTTCGGCCCACAATGATGTGAGTAAAACATTTCCCATAGAAGTAACATGTGTGACTGAAAATAATCAAGATGGCGCCCTGTCCAGTCCTCCCGCCCAAGTCTCAGCAAGCGCGGGAAGCCTCAATGACTTCATTACGTCATACCTCGCGCGGCAGCCGGGTGCCTGGGAGAAGAGGAGAACAGCCCCAGGGCCCTGTTTTTCAGTCGAGACGATCTCAAGTTGAGACCGTTTGGAAGCCAAACTGTTTTTCAGTTGCGACGATCTCTGGGGATCTCAGCCTGAGACTGAGATGCGACCGTTTCAGGTGATTTTAGTGTTTTTCAGTTGTGATGATCTCAAGGGATCTCAAGTGAAATGATCTCCCAAACGGTCTCAACCTGAGACCAATTGATACTTGTCATAACTTATTTTTTCAGATGCTAAAACTTATTCAAATTTGAAGATATTTGGATTGGAGGGTACTAATAATCTGACATACCTATATCCCAAATTTCATTGTATTTCTCTAGGGATCTAAGGTTGAGATTATTTTAGCTGAGATCCGCTGTGGCTAGCTGAGACCACCTCTGAAAAACACCTGCAGCCATTGATCTCCCAAACGGTCTCAAGATCGCTCATGGATCTCAGCGGATCTCAGCTTGAGATCGTCTCGACTGAAAATCAGGGCCCAGGACGTTACCACGACGCAGCACTTGATGACCAGATACAACAGTTCTTATAACACCCTGGCCACATACTTCATCCCATAAATGGTAAGCGGTACCAGCCATTCCAGTATGTGTTCAGAGGTCTCTGAATGCGCCAACGGTATCCACTTGATACGCTCACCGCAAGTGCTCATCTTCATGACGCTCATTGTATCGAAAGCAGCCGCCCACGCACGAGTCGGTGCCAGGGCGGTCACGTGGCCTAGGTCTGACCTAGATGACCGCGTGGCGATTTCAAGTCTACGAAAGGGCGCCCTAGCTATAGTGATTGTGACCGAGGTTATGGGGGCAAAAGCGGTGATACTACCCCACAGGATCAGAGATGAATTTATAGGCGCTTGTGCCTGCAAGCTCTGGCTTTTAGCCGCTTTGGTGGACTCTGAGGTGGACTTGGCCAACGGCCCCGCCCCCCCTGACTTTTTTCCCACTCGTCATGTCGACCGGCCCACCCACCCCCACCCCCGCTTGGATGCGGTTCTTAGTGAATTCACCTGATTTCAGGTACAGTTCCTCTTCTGCATCGCCTGATGTTCGCATCTTTCAACGTTGCCTCCGCCCCCTCAACCCTGAGGAACAAGTCTTCTCAAGCAACGTTTTATCTACAGTGGGCTGGAGCTAATATCGGCGACCCCCCAAGGCCTACAATACTGGAGGCCTGCCTCTACATCCAAGTTCTAGCTAACTAGTTGTCTTCCCCGTCTTATAGAGTGGCAGCCCCTGTGGCCCCACTGGATCCCTATTTTTCTGGTCAAACCCGGATTGCCGTTCACGGCAGATGCTTTCACCCGCATCCTCTGCATTCTCCTCCTACGTGCTCAAGTCCCTAACCCCGTCTCCTATACTCCACATTCCTTAAGGAGGGGAGGGGCCCAACATGCTTCAGCATCGGGACTTTCGACATCCGACCTTTGTCAATGCAGAACTTGGTCTTCTCCAAAGACCTTGGCTACATACCTCAACAAGTGACTTTCTCAATGTTCCGGTTGGTCTTTGTATTTGACAAATTCACCAATTATCGTATATCAATTATCACATGTTCTTTATCAACTTTGAAATTACATGTATAATTACCATGTATCTTTGAATACTTTCAGTATTCCATTTCATGTTATTAACAATTTAAATAGACTTTGTAATACCCACACTTTGTATTACTCACCAGTATTACTTTCCATAAATTGTTATACTACGTATAAAATTTCCAAAGTATAATAAATTCAATATACTATACTATGCTCTCTGTTTAGTCATCATAGTTAAGGTTACTGCTATAAAGAACTGTGTTGTCCGCATAGAGACATACTTTAGAGTTACGTAAGATGCTGGACAGGTCATTAATATATAACAGAAACAACAGAGGTCCAAGAATGGACCCCTGCGGAACACCACATTTCACCTGTTGGAGATCAGATAGCTGCTCGTTTGCGCGCGCTGCTTGTGTCCTATATGACAGATAATTATTGAACCATTCCAGGTTTTGATTTTGAATACCATATATCTTAAGCTTGTCTAGTAATATATTGTGGTCGACCGTGTCGAAGGCTTTACGTAGGTCTATGTCAATAGCTATTGTATCTATACCTATCTTTCTTTGTAATAAGATGTTATCTGTAAAAGAAGCTATTGCCTAGATAGTTGACTTGCCTTTTCTGAAATCTGATTAATAATAACAGATGATTTTATGGGTGTCTAGGAAGGATGTTGTAGGTTATTCATAATATAACTTTTTATTAAACATAATTAACCAGAGGAAAAGCAAATATGAGGGTTCCTCCACAAATTGGAATGTTACTATGGCGACAATTCTTCCAAGAAAATAGAAAAGGGTATATTTTCATAGTATACACTCTGGGACAAAGAATGATAAATTTTACTCAAAGAAAAATGTATTTATTCACCTTTTCTTATCAAAGTATATGTTATATATCAAAATACAACATAATACAACCCTACATAAGGGGGATACCCTGCTAGCATGTGATCCACCAAGCCTCAACTAGAGCCGACAGATGGCCATATGGTCATCCTGTGACAGTCGGCAAGAGTAATCGGCCCAAAATGTGTATCGCCTGGAATTAGCTGGTTGCTGGATCAGCAAATAAACCAGTAATGACTGTTGTGTCTCTCAAGGCCTGTCGCCGACAAGCATTGGCTGGTCTGTTTGTTGGCCCAACCTAATTTGCATAATTGTTGGATTCCATGTCGCGTCGCCTGTAATTTCTGTCAGCTAGAAAAAACTTATTTTCAGCTGACAGGCTGACTGGCCGACATAGTCTACTAGCCCCAGAGCCTTGACCGCTTGCTGGCATATACCGCGAAACACACCGTCAACCTGGAACGGGCGACCCCCTGTGAGCGGGTAGAGACTGAAAATTCTGAGTTTCAGCACTCTGAGAGCAATCCTTGCCCCAGAGTGTGCCATACACATTCATAACATCAAACCTTATGTTTATTTACCTTCATTGTTTGGTTAACCACAGTATTTCGTGGATATTTGACATGCTCTGACCGTTCCTGTACAAATCCCAATGTGGCAGCACACTGCTCCGCTTGATACATGGGTTTTGTGCAGCCTGTGCATCATAGTGTATGGAGAACTGCTCAGTGCACCGCCTATCAGAAAATCGGGGAACTCTGCTTGCAAGTAAGTGCATCCAATGTCCACCAGACTTCAGCAGCAAACCAGTGGTGTCTTCATCGCCTCGCCCAAAAAGTAGGTGTCATCTGACCATTGTGTGTCACTGGTCAGCTGGGAATGAGAGGCTTTTGTGGATTTGCTCAGACATTCTGCTGAGTTTGGGCCTGCCTGCCAACAGACATCGGTGAGGATCTTTGGCTAGAAGGTAAAATCCTGTCGCCGGGGGGTCTGCTGACCTTCTGCTGGGTCTATTTCTGTGGATCACATGCTTTAAAGGGAAACTTTGCTTGGAGCTGAGGGTTTCCCCTTAAGCAGGAGTCCACGTTTTTTTTAATCTGTTTATTGAGCACGGGAAATCACGCTTATATACGTCATCTAGAAGTTAGAATGCTCACACAGGCTTCCAGCTTACTAACACTGTACTATCAATGTCCCAACTATAAAGGACTGGTTAAATGAGAAGGGGTCCAGTATCCCAGTTTGACCATACCCCTGCCCCACTACTGACTTGGTTCCTAAAAATAGAATTTTTATATTATAGTCTTTTTGGGGACAAAATATTCACTATATCAATCCTGTCATTAAATAGCAGACACTTATTTATGGATACTGTCATCTACTACTAGAAAAGGTAACTATTAGATGACAATAATGATTAAAGATGCTATATACATGTTCAAATCTGATGGGACTCACCTAAATACGTACGGTATTGTGTGTCACATCTGATGGGACACACTTGAGCAAGTGGTAATCAGACCCACTTTGCAGAGAGCCATAAAACCAGTTCTCCTTCCTTTGACCTGGTTAGCCAGCCTTGCGTCTTTGACTTGATAATAGACTTGCTTAAGGCATTGACTTATGGCATTTACAAAATTTAAATGAATTATTATGTACTGGGTGTTTTACTGGTTTTAAAAACCAGTATGACAATACATTTGTTCTGACTTCAGCGTCGGTGTTTGTCTTACTATTATTGGTAAGTCATTCCAGATTTGACAACATACATATTCAATACTCCCCATACATACAATTTGGGCAAGTCATAGCTAATACAGGTGCTGTGCCTATTGATGTTTGATTTGGTCTTACATCACAATATTTGACCCTTATTTGACCTGAACATACTAGGTTCTATTGGGACAGAATACCTACATGCTGCAGAGTCAGCAAACCTGTTTGACCAGTTATTCACCTTTGTTCTTTTAGTGACTACAGATCAACCCCTTCCCTCTGCCAACTCCCATCCCCTACCCGGCAACCCGGCACCCCGGCACCTACTCACTGACTTCTTCTACTAACAATCGGAAGTTAAGGAAGGGTCTAGAATAACTCCAAGGTATTTGTATGATTGAACATTTTGTAGTTTAGTATTATCTTATTTAAGCACAATATGCCCTAGCCTTCATACATTAAACTTTGATCTGAGACTCATGTATTTCGTTTTAGAGGCATTTATTGTTAATTCATTATACCATGATAGTATGCCAATAGTTTTTTCAGCATACAATTTCACCTTAACACTTTCCAGATATTCAACTACATCTTTTATGTATAATAGAAACAACGTCAGACCAAGGTTGGGGCCCTGTGGGTTATTCACCCTTGTGCTCTTACTGAACATGTAACAACAAATACAGGAAGAAAGATTAGGACTAAGCCATAATGTTTGCAAATAGTTGTATCATCAAGGTGGTTATCATGTGAGAGTTTATTGTACTGTTGTTTATGGTGCTTTTCAGCCGTGACAATCTTGACTCGAGACCATTTTAGAGGCAAAGTGTTTTTCAGTTGAGACGATCTTAAGGGATCTCAGGGGATCTCAAGTGAAACGATCTCAGATTTGGTCTCAACTTGAGACCAGTTGATACTTGTCATAACTTTTCTTCAGGTGCTAAAACCTATTCAAATTAGAAAATATTTAGAGCGAAGGTTACTAATACTCTGACATACTTATATCCCAAATTTTATAGTTTTTCTGTGGCTATTACGACCGTTATAAACATTTTTCTGGAAATCTGAAAAAAGCAGGCACTGCACCACTCAGGCAGCTTGTGTCTAACCTAAAGCAATACTCGCTTTTTATTTGTCAAGGTCACTCCATATTTTAAAATAAATAACACCCATTTAAAAAGTAAAACATGTCTCACTTATGGAATACTCAAAAGAAAATTATGAAATTTTAGGATTGGATCAAATGGACATGGACAGTTATTCGCTGTAAATATGGCCTAATTTGAATAAGGATACGTGTTTTAGCTGAGATCCGTTGTGTAGACCTGAGACCACGTCTAAAAAACACTTTCCGCCATTGATCTCAAATGCGGTCTCAGGATCGCTGATTGATCTTAGCGGATCTCAACTTGAGATCCTCTCGACTGAGAAACACTCCCCTGGATAATACACTTTTTTTGTGACATACCTTCTTATTTTACTCATGACGAAAATTTTATGTGAGACTGTTTTGATTATATGATTTACATGCATTTTGAAATCAAGATTACGATCCAAAATAACACCTAAATACTTGTACGATGGAACAATGGGTAGAATTTCTGTATCAAGAAGCAAAGGACAACATTGTTTCTACCAGTGCCAACTCTCCCGGAGGAACCAAAAACCAAAACCTTAGTTTTCTTTGTGTTTACAGTTAAAACATTCATTGCACACCAATCAGACAGCGCATCCCGAGTCCTTTTGTAAAACTAAGGCTGCTGCAGAAAAAGATTTACCTTCAACAAAAAGAACTATATTGTTTGCATACACAAGACACCATATATTTGCTAGCATAAAAACCAAATCATTTATTTAAATTAGAAAAAGCATGGGTCCAAGGACCGACCCTTGTGGTACTCCACAAATGATATTACCTGAATTTGATAAAACATTATTTGCGAAAGTGCACTGGGTCCTATTTAGCGTCCAATATTTCAAAATGGTGGGGGCTGTCACAGTCTCGTCTCAGGGTAAGGAAATCCGAAAAACAAAATGTACTAGATTTTGGTTTTGGCTTTGCAAGTAATGAACCATAGGTAAATCTGAGCAGAGACCTAGAAAACAGAAAAGCAGTTTTTTTTTCAAAACGAGAATCTCATTCCCATGGCATTCATTCATCCTACATTTCGTTAACTATGTCTCTATGTGAGGATGTCATTTTTCTACTCCAGTTTAATAACATTTGATTCATCCATGGGTAAAAAATCTTTCCACTTAAAAATAATTCCACAAAAGATTTTCAGGAGATACAGTCCCCCAACGGGTCGAGACAACTCCAACAGAAAGAAGTTTTACCACATCCATGGGTATATGTTGTGAATTGTAGATGCATGCCCACCTTAAGTATAAAGAAGAAATATTTACAGTGAGGTACTTTGCATAATCTGATTGTCACAAGGTTTCGCTGATGGTTGTTTCTTTCCTCTCTTGCCATGTCTTCCTGCATGGCACTGCATGACAACAAACAGCAGTGCCAGGACAAGAGCTGCACCAGCAACAACATACAGAAATGATTTTGGGCCAAATGTCTCAAAGAGAAAACCGACGAGAACTGGACCAACCATTTCACCAATTGCACCTCCAATCATGAAACTAGCTCCTGCTGGACCAGTGACAGTGATATACTGCTCTGTCCAAGTGATTCCTGAAATATGTCACAATGGCATATATTATATACATCAAGCTATCTAAAAAATAATCCCCAAAGTGGTAGGTAATTAGGACAGAATTCTAATAGGAAAATAAAAGGCTAAATTACTCATAAGAATGGACTGGTTTCGAGTCCTGCTTACTACATAAAAAAGGTAAACCTTCAATGAATTATGAATATCTAACATTTTGCTATTAGGGGTCTTACTGTAAATAAGAGGGAAAAGATTTGTTTAACTCACCAGTAGCATACATTGTGGATAGTCCTAGACCAACGGACAATGAGCATCCCCACAAAACCATATAATGGAAATGAAAGGAAAATAGTAGTACACCAAGAGAACAAACAGTAACTATAAGACTTCCTGCTAGCATCACCCATGGTGCTAACAATTTAATGACTATAATTCCTAGCACTCGTCCTGCAGTGAAGGTAGCCCAGAAGCCAGATGTTACCTGAGCACCTTCTGCTTCACTCCAACCTAGTTCCTTTACTGCAAAGATTGTCAAATAATTGGAGAAGTTCACCTCAAGAGGGAGGTAGAGTATGTAAAACCAAAACACGAGAACAATTATTTGAATGCGAAAGGCTCGGTCTTCCTTCTCATGACATACATTTTGTACAGACGCATTATTTGGATTTGAATCTTTTCTAAATTTGTTTTTGCAGTGGAGTTTTCTTTCACTGCAGAATAATGCAATGGACAAAAAGAAAATTGAAGAGATAATTGCGAAAATTGAAAGAATCATATACACCCAATGAACCAAAGATTCATCTTTAATATTGCCAGTATCAGTGATGTGTCCAATTACGGAGCCATTCTCTGGGGTGAGCTGGGCAGTAGGGAAAGCACCTCTATGATCTTCTGAACTGGAGTTGTTAGAGCTACTCTTAATTGATTGAGATTCAAAACCTCCAGGGATATCACTCAAAAAAACATACAATGTAGCGCTTGCATCCAAGGTCCATTGTCTGCTCCCCATATCCACAGAAGCACCAGGTTCCCTCCTAGAATGTAATAAGATGGCACAGATATGATTGAGGCGATTCGCTTTTTACTTACAATCATTGTCAATGCTGTCAACCAATCACTTTGAATATGAGATGAAATGGTGCTTGTCACATAATGATGGAAATCATCCTCCATGTCAGACTGCAACTTCACACGATGGATCTAGACAGATCCGTACATAGTGAAAATAAGCTTTACCTAAAGTAAACTTTTACATTAAAGATTGTTTTTATCTAGGATAATCTTTACTTCACGCTTAAAAGATAACTTTGAGTCCGTTTGTTAGGTGTTTAAGTCCAACAAATTACAGAATCTAACCATTTGGTAAATAGGAGATCTTTTGAATTTCTCAGTTCGTGGTTTGAGGATCGGTAAATTGCGTTTTACTGAGAAGGGGGTAGTATCAGACTTGGCAGGGTTACTCGTATTGGACATGTCAAGCAGGTTGCTTTTTGATTAGACTTCTGACCAGGCCCAATGTCACGGTAAGGGCCCTAGTACGTTTGCTAAAGGTTTTCGCCATGTTAGTTGTGTATACCACATAGTGAAATATTTATTAGAGGAATACTAGAGATTTAGGTACAATGATGGAAAACTGTCAGCACTAATTGTAGTTTTGCTGACATTAACAAACACTGAACTACTATAGAAATATAAGATAAAGATTTAACATGCTATAAGAAAACTGACAACTGCTATAATATCACCTACATGAACTTTTCATCTGATAGTAATATACTTTTTAAATATTTTGCAAAAAAATGGGGTGTAAAATAACCCTGATAAGGGATGATGTAAACGTACTACCTTGATTAAGCCATGATTGCTGATTTCATTTTACCAGGAAGGCCCTTAGAAAAAAACATATGGAGAACTGGCAAATATGTCCCAGTTTTACAGTAGAATTTAAGAATTGGGTGATTTGAGGTGTGAATATGAAATTGTATGGTTAGAAGGATGTAAATGACTCCATAGTGTGATGTTTGTATTAAGAATATCACAGGGTGCCTCTTAACAGGTCCTCGCTCTAGATAGTGGTCAAGGCCCAACTGTTTGCACTGCCACCCCCAGTGTTTTAACCGTCCCCTATCTTCATTTGGACTGACCCCCCGATAAGGTATATAAGGAAGCAGATTTCCACTCAGAGCTCACTTGGAACCGAGGCGTCAACATCTCCAGGCTGCTAAGCATTACCACCACTACAGTAAGGAGGCTTGAAGACCATAGGACACTAGGCTATAGAGGCCTTTACTGAGGATTTGGCTTCTCTCCACATGCTGTTGTCACCCCAGCACTGAAGGAACAGAGATTGATGAATGCTACCCCCATATTCCACTGCTTTGGATCATCTATATCCACAAGTCAAGGAGACATTGGACAATAAGAGAAAGTGATAGACTGTGAGTACTGCTATATCCAATAGAACTTGTATCATATGAATTCTACAGGAGTGAATGTGATTTTGTATGTTGATGAGAATTGTTATGTAACTGTATACTGTGTATGGTTATCTGCTTTCTTCAGTAAGTATAGAAGATATTTCAAATTCTCTTTTCTTGTCACTCTTTTAGCTAGTCTATTAGATAAGGCTTTAGTTACTGTAAATATCAATAGGGACTAGTGAGAAGGCCCCATCAAGACTTAAAATCCATGAAATGATCGTTTTGGAATAAAGTATAAAAAATAGCCCATTTCTGGGCCGCTAGAAAATTATTCAGAGGTTCTTTTTATTCCCCAAACTACATTTTTTCGTAGAATGGCAAATGTAGACACACGGAAATTGAACATAAATCCTTAGATAAAGCAAGTTGTAGTTCTTTGGTTGGTTCATAGTTTCACCTCAAGACTATGAACAGTAATGACTAACACGGACCCGGAGTATGGATATTTGAACTTTATTGAAAATATACGGAGAGAGAGTCCTTAGGCAATTGCCGAGGCAATTGGTGGAGATAAGAATTAAAGCCCTACTGGCCGGAGAGAGGGAGGCGAGGAGGAGAAAGTTATTGTTTGTAGGGTGGGCCGGAGGTTCTTTACCGTTCGATAAGCAGGAGGTGAGTGAGGCCGAGGTACCGAGGTGGCGGCTGAGGTGGAGGGTGGAGCCGATCACGTGGTTTGCCCGGGAGGGGGTGGAGAATGACTGGGACCCAGGTCCGCCGCGCATTAAACCCCAACCCGCCGGTTAGGGAATAATGACTAACACGGACCCGGAGTATGGATATTTGAACTTTATTGAAAATATCCAGAGAGAGAGTCCTTAGGCAATTGCCAATGCAATTGGTGGAGATAAGAATTAAATGCCAAAGGCTGTCGTGAGGGCGTTGGCGGCGGCGAGGGAGGCGTCGGCCAGAACATAGGCCCTGAGGGAAGAGTCGGAGACCAAGCTGCCGTGATGTTTGCTCCATGGAGAGCCGCCTGCTGGGCTCCGCCGAGCCGTAGGGAGTGAAGAGAGTAGGAGAGGGCAGCGGTGATGCTGGCTTGGTGGAGGGCCGCATGGAGGACAGCTGTTCGGAGTAAGGGGGAGGCCCACCAGGTCGGTGAAGGCGGCAGCTCCAGGCGTGAATGCCCGGGTGTAGTGGGCCCACGCGGCCACCGGGCACGCTGGGGAGCCGGGGAGGGTCGGGACCGCCAGGGGAAGAGGAGGGTCCGAGGAAGACCGAGCGTTTGAGGAGTGGAGGAGGACTGTGAGGCCAGCCTGCCCTGGCCCTTCGCAGGCATGAGGTTGGAGGCCCTGAGGAGGGCAGCTCTCGGCCCGAGGCCGATGGGGTCCGCACGGCCGAGGAAGAGGGCCACGTTGATGATGTGCTACGGCAGGAGAGGGGGGGGCAGGCTGGAACGTGGGCGGCTGCCCGGTCCGCCAGGGAGGCGATAGGGAGGCGATAGCGGCCTCCAGCCTGGCCAGTCAGATTCTGTCATTTTCGCTGCAGCAGTTGTCTTGGTCGCCCTTTTCTTTGTAGTGGTGGTTTGGCGAGTAATTGGTGTTGGGGGTTTAGCCGAGCGCGTTGCTACTTTGCCCATAGTGAAGGGTTGACCTACCACGTGGTGTTGAGTGGGGCGGTGAGCTGGGGTGAGGGACTTCTTTACCATTCGATGAGCAGGAGGCGAGTGAGGCCGAGGTACTGAGGCGGCAGAGGTGGAGGGTGGAGCCGATCACATGGTTTGCCCGGGAGGGGGTGGAGAGGGGAGCCGGGAGGCCTCCCTAACGACCGGGACCCAGCTCCGCAGCGCATTAAACACCAACCCGCCGGTTAGGGAATAATGTCTTTTGAGGTTTAGTATTTTTCTTAAGACATGAAACCCCTATTCAGGTTACATCAGTGCACTATGTGCACATTTTCTTAACAAAGCTTACCTGTGACGAAAAATGTTGTTCCGATTCTTGAAATGCTGCTGACAATGGACAGAGATGTAAAAGTATACATATATGGAATAAGAAAATGGCACAAAGCTGCATCAGCCATCATCAAACTTAGCAATGTCCAATGATTAAACTTGTCAATAAGTGCCCCACACAGTACTGCTCCAGAAAGTCCTACGGCGGCTCTTATTGGGAAAAGCCAAGATATCGCCTCAGTGGTAGTGTCTGTCAATCTCTGAAGTTCCAGTAAAGTAGGCCCAGTAATGTTAGAAGTCATACCCTGTAAAATGGATATAGAATAACATTACTAAATCATAGGTCTTGTGAGCAAATTTGATATTATCATTGCTTAGAGATTCGAGTTATTCTGAAATGTTGTGTCAATAAATTGAAAGGAAACACTGGTGAAACGGTCTTTATACTAACAAGGCAAAGGAATCCCAAATATAATGAAGCTGTTCGTGTAACTTTCCATCTTCTCCCAAGTCTGCAGTGCAAAGAAATAGATGATAACTTCTCTGTCGAAATAGTTTCTTGATCCCTGCTAAGAGGTGATGGTGTATGCTGTACTTCAGCCATCTGTGAATTTAGATGATCAAATTCAATTGCAGTGTGGAAATTCGGAAAATTGGATCATGGGTGACATAAACGTAGACGCTAGAAAAAAGAGAGGTAGATAAGGAATAAAGACATGATAGAAATAACTAGACAGTTTAATCTAAAACGATTATTTACTACTATCACCAGACCAGGGCCCTGTTTTTCAGTCACGACAATCGTTATTACCGATACCCTAAGATCGTACAGCGAATGAACGACACTTTGGAAGACAAAAGATGGCGGGTGTTCTATAGTCACGATCGTAGTGCGCCACGGGAGATCGCCACGAAAATTGTCGGTCATTACGACAAATATAGAATTGTCTTAGGTTCTATCAAAGAACCAGGGAACCGTTTTGGTCATATCGGCGAATCTGACAAGACGATCTTCTTCATATTTGGTACGATTATAGGTTATGGGTATCCCTTACTCGTGTTAAAGTTTCAAGACTTAATTCCCACGAAAAGTGAGTGGAATTCTGATTCCAATCTCTGTAAGAGCCTGGACCCGGGAACCAGCTGTGTTTGTCATGTGACAGCTGCAGAGGGTCAAGGTTGCCGCATAAATTAGCGGAGGCGTGCTTGTACACTGGCTACCAGAGCAGAGATTGCTATGACGAAATTCATAACGCCGATAACTTCGGAATAGTGCGGCCGTTTTTCTTCATTTTTGGTACAATGATAGGTTATATGTATACCTAACTCGTGTTTAAATTTCATTGCTTAATTCCAAAGGGAAGTGAAGTTGCGCATTCGGTACGACATGTCCAGAGTGGTCTTAGAACTACGATATTAGGGTGACACTTTCCGGTCCAGTGGCCACCGAGTGTCGTGACTATAGCACACCTCACACCGCCCTACGTGTCGTAGAGTGGCGATAATTGTCCGACCCTCTAAAATGTCGCGACTATAGCACACTCAGAGCAAAAACATGTCGTTCATAACGATTGTTGTGACTGAAAAACAGGGCCCAGGTTTAGTCAATAGTCCAAGTATAGACACAGATATTACCAGTTGCCTCCTACATAAAATAAGTAGCAAATGCATAGACGTCACAGCGCCCGTCGTTAAAGGCACATCATATTTTCATCAATATGTGTCAAATAGGGAGCATTCATTATCAATGGGTTGGAACGCAATTTTTACGGTATGAATCGGTGAAAAAAAAGTCCCCCATATTCCATTTGGAAGAACAATAATATATCATCGAATGCGAATATACGAAAATAGATTCCGATGCATCGAGGGCAGTCAAAGGTCCATAAACACAATCATCATATAGTTCATTACTGGATGTGAAACGATTAAAAAAAGAGTGACCGTGACAAATTAGGTTGAGTATTGCAGTAGGTTAAACACAAGCTGGCTGAGTGGTGCAGTGCTTGCATTTTTCAGGGGCCTGTTTTTCAATCATGACCATATGTGATAGTGACCAGTTAGTGACCGTTTCGAGAGCAGCGGGTTCCAGAGACATGGTCATAATAATAGTGGGTTCCAGAGACATGGTCATAATAATAGTGATCATTTTGAAGGGTAAAAGGTCTGTGTCAATGTTCTGTAGCTACGGTAATGAAAAATTGAATTTCATATCTATAAATAGAATAATATATATAACAGATAGTCCGGTAAGAGAGGATCACAAACATATTTGAATTTTTAAAATCGGTCATGTAGTTCAAGAATAATGGAGGAAAGTCTTAGTCAGATTAAGATTGAATTTGAGGAACTCAAGTATATAGACTAGGAGCAAATGGTATTTCCATTTATAATGGAAGAGCGCGGTATACCAAGATCTCATCAAATAAAAGTTAGAGAATATCATAGGAAATTATTGATCAGTAAGCCATTTGTATTTGAAAGTATCAAGAATGTTTCAATAGACCCAGGGAATGGATTTAATAGTTGTTCTCAAGTATCATCAAGAGGAATATCTATTATAGTATAGAAGTATATCATGTATATGTTTTACTTTATCATATTTCATGTATCATATTTCTTTTGAGGTGTTTGTCATTTGTTGGCTAACATTTTTGATTTTGACTTGTGCCTGGTCTAGCATAGCACATATACCATTCAACTTGTCACAGTTGTGACCGAATTTATCATGGCAGGTCAACTGCCCTACTTCTCTGGCTAATAGGTCAGCTATGACACTCAGATCGCTCTCTGATAGCCTTTAGCGCTTGATGCACTCAGGTTTATTTGGCTTGAGGGTACTTCATTTGGAGTACTAATCATGCTCCTTGTAGTTGACGCTACGCAATACTCCTCGCTATCGCTTGGAGTATTACTACGCGTCAACTACGCGGAGAATACGGCCACTCAGATCGAAATCATGGTAATATTGTGTATTTATTCAAATTAGTGCTTGATCAAGTTGTTTGTGTCATAGAAACTTCGTGCTAGCACTAAAGTGAAGCCCAGTATGCCCTCTGATTGTCTGAATAGTGTTTTGGCACTTAAAGAGGCAAAACAACTCAGCAAATGGATGAATTAAACACTGTGTCTGACAAAGCAGGGGCCATGGAGCAGGGTATAGGTCCAGGCCAATCCTTCTTAAATGAAGTCACAATTTAAATTACTCCTATATTTATATTCACTGAAAAGCCCTGAATCTCAGCTTTCAGGAGGTATATTTCGATATTAGATGTGATGACCGGGCGCGTGTGGAGAACCATTTGTTCGAAGAGCAATTATTGAGAAATGTATTGTTTTAGCACTGAGTGACGGCCACCGCACACGTTGCTATGTTCTGTGTTCCAGAGTTGTGACCATTTGGTGACCATTTAGTCCAAATATTCTGATATTCTTACTAAAACTTATCAAAATTAAAAGATATTTGCAGTGGAGAATTTATTTTATCTTATTTTTTTAATAACGGGCAATGTTCTTTTTTTATTGATCATACAATTTTAGTTACATTGCAATAAAATAGATTTGTCTGAACATGTTTGGTGAGTAATAAACTATATAAAAAGTTGGTAATTCCTTACAAAGTCATTTGACTCCAATGGAACAATCCTAGTTGAACAGATACTAGTTATAAGAGGAAAACACGTTCAGATTTTAGTTCCTTCTTCCTAGTTAGTCTAGTCTGAAAACTTGAACTATTAAATACTTGAGGCAAATGCTGCTTTTTTTCTTTTTTGTATATGAGTACAAGGACAGACAGAAGTATTACACAAATGTTTGCTGACAAGGCTACATAATCAAGTCGGGAAAAAGTGACATTCAAATTGAAACACAGCAACGGACCACACAATGACTACATACGTGGGCACTTAAACATAATATGGGAAATTACATATTCACAATCATAACTTGGCAAAGATAAATAGTAATACACCAGTTTACTTTACATGACAAAACAGCTTCAAACTGCAGTTACCCCTGTTTCTCCATTCCTATTGGACTCATCCTCCACCCTTACAATCTACACTCCCCAAAAGGTGAAGAGCTTTTTCCTGACTAACAACCTGTGTAACATTATGTTCTGATCTTGATGCGGATTTGATAATATGGTTACATGCTATTAAAAAGCCTCCGCCACTTCTTAAAGGCTTTGTCCTTGTTTTCCTAGGAACATAGATATTTCTCGACACACAATTTTTGTCTAAATTCATTACATCATTCGAACAATGATAGTTGATTCTCTTTGATTAAGCGTTGTCTATAGATATAAAATTTCACTGTTAAGCATATATAATTATACAATTTCGATTCTGAAACATTTTCCTCTGAACCCAAAAGTATATACTGCTGTTAAGTCAAGACGATAGTTGCAGATTGCATTCAACCATGTTTGAATAGCTTTCCACTGTGAAGCACAGTTATTACATTCTAAAAAAAGGTGCTCAATGGTATCCTCAGCATGGCAAAAATTGCATCTATTACTCTCTTTAATTTTTCGTTTCATCAGATACTTATTGGTGAGTACAACTCTGTTTATAATCCTATATTGGAGAGACTGATATTTTGTTTCTCTTGCCAAACAGAGAGCATTAGTGAATATGATTTTCTATCGGCTTACATCGTCCATTGGAATTCTGTAATCAATACACCAATGTTTTTGTGCTGCCGGAATTTTTGTTTTGAAAGAGCTTACAACCCTATACAAGTTTTTGTTCTTTGACTTAAATATATTAATGGCAGTGTCAAAGGAATCGTTCACAAAAATGGGATTAATACAATCTTGTGTTTTCCCAAAATCCATTTTATGCAGCCATGGAATACTCCTCCTAATTTGGAGCAAATGCAAGAAGGTGCAATGTACTTTGTATCTTTTGTATATTTCATCTATGGTCATCATTCTTCTTTATAAAAAAAAAACTGGGGTGCCCTCCCTATATAAAATTCGTTGCTTTTGTCTAAATATCATCATTATCAGCATTGAGGTTCATGAAGTATGGCATACCTTTATCCCAAATTACACAATTTTTCAATGATTATTTCATTCATAAGAATTGTTTCACCAAAGCCAGTGACAACTGCTGACACTGCTCTGCTTGACTGCCTTGTTTATATCCTAATGAAGTACTCAATCCTAAGTTGGTGTGATAGTCTCATACTACTGATTGGAATATCTAATTCTATAACCTTCCTTTGTATCAACTGAAACAATATTTACTGCGATGAATTATTCATGTCTGTTTTATCTAATTCCCAAATTTCAGAATCATCTTCGATTGAGCAATATACATGTGAAACAGTCCAAACCCAATGCTTGATAATCTTGTCTAGCAAAATCTAAGTATCAGGGTTTATAAACAGCATTTACATCAGTACCACATTGATTAATGCAATTGCACTGTGAAAAACAAGACGTATTCTATGTTCCTACAACGAGAACAAGCTATAGCTATGCACGGTAATTGCTACATTATCTGAAATGCCTTGAACAATAATTTTCGCCTGCCCTTATCCATATGTTCCACATGTAGCTTGACTTTATTCTCCAGTCTGTGCATCAGAATCTGACAATAGTGATGAAAGTAATAGCTGTACTTACCATTTACTAGTCCCCTTTTCCACTGAAAAGTATGATCTGTAAATGTTATTTGTTACATGGCAATATATAACCCCTTTTCATCCTGCCTGACACCTGCTAAATATAATCAAGTTCTGCAATAGTAACCATCTGGATCACGACAGGTTTAGTAACAAGGCACACATATTGAAATGAGAGGTCCTTTCAAATCCTAAGGCTGGACCAAGTAGAATGTGCCAAGTCTTGCAACAGTAAGTATAAAGGTCACTCTTGAATTTTCCCTATTTGTTGTATGAAAAAGCGAAGAGGAGAGGGATATGGGTCATTATTGCACAGGAAAATGTCATTTTGGTGTCTGGAGAGGGTTGAAATACAAATCCTTGAAAATCACTTAAAAACGACTTGGATGACAAAGGTTATAGTCTTGGCTATAGAAAATGTTAAATTCAACTGGGTTCTGCCCAGTGGGTAATTTGGGCCGAAGAAGGGCGGGGTCTCATTTCTGCATTACATCCATTAAATTAATGAAAACAAACATACAAGAATGAATCACAAAGAACCAGCTTCAAACTGGTTCTTTTTTATTCATTCTATTACTAAATGAGTAAATTTAACATTGTGTCCAGTTCATCTAATTTCAATAGATGAAATGGGACAATTTACATTTTGGATTTCTCAATTCCCTCGAAAACAAGGAGGTGACCTATGAATTTAGATGTGTAGTACTCCACATCTACTATATTCTGTGAAAGTCTGAGGAAAAGGACATAAAGGAACTTTAAAGAATGTCTATATATTCCATCATGAAAGTATCATAATATTGATCTCTATATCAAAACAAGCATGGTGACACCCAAATTCTATTTAATTTCCATATTAAATGTTTAGGAAATTGACATAGGTTTTACTTGTCAAGCCAAATTGTGTGATATGCCTTTAACATCCTAGGGAGTGACGCCAATTATATATACATGCATAGTAAAACTGTTGGCGCGTACCCCGTACTCAAGATCATTTAGGGTAGAACGTGTACCATTGCATAGTTGACCTGCTAAACCAGTCCTGGCATAGAATCTACAAATAATATACACGCATCTGAGATGGGCTATCAGCTTGGGTGACTCAACAAAGACTGCTTGAAGCCTTTTGGGTGTTCCATAGACACAAACATCGTTTATAATCGTTGCCGAAACGGTCAATAAAATGGTTAATGAGAGGGTCAGACTAGTTGTAGAGGTCCAATGGCCAGTTCTAATTAATGTTTTCCAGGTGCTCAATCTTATTCAAATGAAGTAAGATTTACGGCAAAGGATTATATATAAATGGCGTTTCAGAATTTTCCTGTGGTTATTCAGATTGTCAGAAACAATTTACTGTAACTTCACGTTTAATAAGTGAAAACCGCAGGCACTTTCCATAACCTACTGCATCGCTCAACAATAATCGTGACTATATAAACTGACGCTATCAACGATAATCACCACCAATTATACAACACCTTCCGGTATGGCAGGTTGGGAAACTCCGATCATTTATGTAATCGATATCAATGATAACTGTAACCATAAAGCGAATGCTCCACCAAGTTGGCTCGCTGGCCAGCTGAAGCTTTTGCTGTCAGTACCTCACCAATACCACATCAGACGCCATCAACTAGTCAGGTTGGTACAAATCTTTACCCTGGTACTAGCGACTTCGTCGGGTCCGAAAAAACCCGAAAAGTCAAAAGCCAATACGGGAATCGAACTCCCTTCACCCGCATCCCTAGCCGAACACTCTGCTGACTGCTCCACAGAGCTGGATGTCTGAGGTGGGTCAAATACTTAGACTGGTCGATGGAGTGGTGGTGGGTGGGGGGAAGTTGTCAGCGGAGTCTTGAAAGGGCTACCAGAACCATGGTAGGGAACCAGCGAAATGTAATCTCATTGGTTTCTCACGAGAAAGGTAGATTAGAAAACTACACTTCCAAATAATGTTTTTAGTACATCTAGAAACAAATCATAAGAATAGAAGTACATCTGTGTAGAGAAAAACAAAAAATAGTAGCAAGATTCAGTTAAGTACTGTACGAGAATCTCACTCTCGTGGCCCTTCAATCTCCAGGCCTAGATCGGGTTCACTATGTCTCTATGTATGGGAGCAACTTCAAGCGGATTCGACGGAATTCTACCGTTTTAAATATAGTAGGTAAATACTGTGTAACTGGCAGTTTGGGTCGCCACGAGTATTATCAACGTGAACGGGCGCCATCTGCAAGCCACTAACCTGCTAGCGGAGACCAAATGTTTGGAGAGTTTGTGTACTTTGGACAGAATTTTAGCGCCAGAGTGTGCTATACACATTCATAACATCAATGCCTATCTTTATTTACCTTCTTTGTGCGGTTAACTGCAGTATTCAACAGAAAAATTAACGATCTGTCATAGCTCCCATACACATCTTAAAACAACATGGCAGCACACTACTTTGCTTGATACCTGGGTGTCTGAATGGCGTAGTGTCACGGATGTGTATATATGAAAATACCAAACTAAAAGGTTCTAGTTAACTCTACATAACGTAGGCGGCCGTTTCGGGCTTTTGCCTTATCATCACCCAACATATCACTGCCATGCTTATAACATCTAGTGTTTGAGAAGATTATAGTTTATATCATCAATCCACAACTTCCAAGCTTCTTCCCATCTGTAACACGTAGGGTGTCGAGGACTGTTTGGCACCCCCTATCGAATGAACGGGAAACTAGTGAAGCACAATAATGCTGCCAATGTCCACCAGATGGCAGTGACATCGCCCTTCCATGTTTATCACCCCACCAGCGCTGGCCACCTGCCCGGCTCTGTGAAAAGCAGCTGATCCACCAAAACTGACCCAACAGATGCTCGGCAGACAGGATTTTAATATCCAGCCAATTATCCTCGCCAATGTCTGTTGGCTGGAAGGCCCAAAGACAGCAGAATATTGGTGGATCAGCAAATAAAACAGCCACGACAGTTATTGCCAACTGTCTGCCCACCGTCTTGTCTCCAAAACCCTGTCGCCGACAAGTGTCAGCTCGTCTGTTGGCCCAACTGTCTGTCAGCTCCAAATGCCCTTGTTTTGCTGATCCACTAAATATTCTGGCCGACAGATCATCATCTCTTGAGCTTCGGCCCAACCTAATTTGATAATTGTTCAATCCCATGTCACATCGGCTGTAATTTCTGTTGACTAGAAATACATTTCTCAATAATTGCTCTTCAAATGATTCATTTGATTTTCAGCTGACAGGCCAACATAGTCTCCTAGCCCCAGAATGTTGACCACTCGCCCACATATACCGTGACACAGACCGTCAACATGGAATGGGCGACCCTGTGAGTGGGAACTGTGAGACCGAAAATTCTGGCACTCTGAGAGCAATCCTTGCCTCAGAGCATGCCATGCACATTCAAATCTTATGTTTATTTACCATCGTTGTTCGGTTAACAGCAATATTTCTCGGATATTTGACATGCTCTGACCGTTCCCATACAAATCCCAATGTGGCGGCACACTGCTCTGCTTGATATGCGGGTTTTGTGCAGCCTGAGCGTCGTAGTGTATGGAGAACCACTCAGCACCTGACCATCATGTGGAGTCGGCCAGCTGGGAATAAGGGGCTTTGGTTGATTTTAAGCGGCTGATCACCAAAACTGACCCAACAGACGCTCGGCAGACAGGATTTTAACATCTAACTGGCATCTGTTGGCTGGAAGGCCCAAACTCAGCAGGATATCTGAGCAAGGAGGTAATTCCAGACACACACATTTTGAGACGACAACTGTTGCCGACTACAACATGGGAACCACATTGCCAACATTCAACTCTAGCTGAGCCTTGGTGGATCAGCTGCTGAAGTGATCGCTGGGTGCCTGCCAGGCAGCATGTTTGTGCCTTGTTGTCACTGGCTGGCTTAGAATTAGGTGGGTTAGAGGAACAGCACAGACAATTCATAGACTTTCTGCACCACAGAAAATTCATAGACTTTTTGCACTGTCTCTTCCCAGTGCCGGCAGGGTGCCCACGGCAGTAGCATAGGTATGGTGCCAGGTACTATTGCCAGTGAATACCACTATAGGCCTCGCAACCATATTGGGGACTGAAAACTAGTTATTTTTGACTTGCTATACAAAAATTCTCATCACTTAAGCTGTAAAAAAGATATAGATTTACAAAGGGTACCATATTAAACCAGAGATTATGGGCTTTATTATCATATACAGTAGAACCCCTCTTAAGGGGACACCCTCCGTTCCGAGCCAACTGTCCCCTTAAGCGGGGTGTCCCCTTAAGCGGGGTTTTCAGTCTGCCAATGGTCATACAATAGAAAATACCTACATAAATGAAGGAAACGATGGTTATTAGGTTAAAAGGTTCATTAATAATATATAAATAAGCAAATACATATCAATTATACAATATAAATGAATATAAATGTATATAAATTAAAAATAAATAGATAATACATGTAAATGTACAGTACAATTTATATACAGTTTCACAGTCCCAGGTGTCGGTGTTGTGGGTGGTGCAGAAACTGTCCAGGTCAATGTCCAGGCCAACTGTTCAGGTCAACTGTCCAGGTCAATGTCCCCCCGTAACTTCTGAGAGAAATCAGGGGCCGCATAAGCGACTCACCATGAGCCGCCCTGAGCCACGACGGCTCACTGAATACCACACCTTCAAAGCCGCCAGCCCGTCCTGAACCGCCCACTGCTAACCTGTAAGTGGGCCTCTAACCCAGCACCTTCGGCGGGCGCGAAAATCAGCGGCCACATATGCGACTCACCGTGAGCCGCCATGAGCCGCAACGGCTCACTGAATACCACACCTTCAAAGCCGCCAGCCCGCCCTGAACCGCCCACCGCTAACCTGTAAGCGGGCCTCTAACCCCCTACCGTCAACGGGTACGAAAGTCACTGGATTTTCAGTGTTTTTGATATGATGTCCCTCCAAAACTGTCCGCTTAAGAGGAGTTTTTATGCATTTCTGTACCGAAAAACTGTCCCCTAAAGCGGGGTGGGTGTCCCCTTAAGCGGGGTTAAAATAAACTCTTAACAGAGGGGAAAATTTCCGTTCCGAGCAAATTGTCCCCTTAAGCGGGGTGTCCCCTTAAGCGGGGTGTCCCGGAAGAGGGGTTTTACTGTATATTTTTATTGAGGTGAGTTATCTGTTTTCATTTTTGACATATTTTCTCTGAAATCATGCTAAAAGTTAGGCAAAATGTTGGACTTCTAGAAAAAGAGTGAAGATTCCATAGAATTCCATATGGAAGCAAAATCAAAGCCCAGTTTAACCATGTAGCGATTCTTTTGAGGATCATTTTGATACCTTAACTTTTATTGTACTCATAGTAGAAGTCAAAATGGACTGTTTTGTTATCAAAATAGAAAAGTAGCAAAAAGCCCCTTTTTGTGATATGCGCCATATGTTATAGCATTGTCGTGGTAGGCAATAAATGGAGAACTAAGGCTTGGTTGGAGATGATGCAATATTTTTGTATTATAATTTCAGACAATGTTTTTCCTTTGGTTGTTATTTACAAACAAATGCTTCCTTAAACTAAAAAGATATGCAGCACATGTCAATCTATAAGAATTTTTAGGGAAACGCTATTTGAATACGGAACCCACCATAGTCCCTAATATACCTACCTGACCTATAGAGGCCGGGTATTGAGGCCTAATTGCAATCATTTTATCTTTGCATCACGTGAAATGACAAATAATCTTTAATACTTTTCTTTATCTTGCCCAAAAATAACAAATGTGATGTTCTACCTACATATTCTGAAAGTTTCATGTTTATTGAGGAAATATTTCCAATTTTATTAGAAAAATTTTTGTTGTTGTAAATTATGCCTCAAGGCATCATCCAGCTATCCCCAGATGATGCCTTGAGGACCCGGCCAGCCCAGTTGATGTCTCAGGGCATCACCTGGCGTGATTAGGTTAAAGGCATATTTGGTTGAACTCCTACTTAAAACAACTCCCTCGTATATGGTTGAAACTCCTCAAAACCAATGTCAGAAAAATATGATTATATGTATCAGGTGATGGCTTATCCTTTGATGCCAGCCGCCCACCCTCCACATGTCTCCATCTGGGGTGGGTGGTGGTTGGTAGGGAGGAGGACCTTGGAACTTGTAATCTCTTGTATTCTGAATGACATCAATTAAGCTGAGTTAATGAATTCAAAAGAGTAAGCCCCACCTACGACGCCCTTGAACATGTGCAGAGCGGGGCAAGCAGGTGTGGTGGTCGCCGCCTGGCTAGCAGGTTGGAATATCCACTTCCGGAAAGCTAGTTCCCAGCGGGATCCCACCCTACATGCAATTACGTAGGTCGGTTCAGTTTTCAGTAAGTATGTGGTAACCTAGAGACACAAAACACAACTCCAAGCTTTTTAATAAACTTCCCGGAGTGATCTGGAAGATCTCTCCCCACAGGTAGAGTGCCCCAGCATGGGGTGCCTGGTAATGCTGGAGAGGCTAATCTGGAAGACTCGCCTAACCACCAGGAAGGTTATGAGAACCTGCCTGCAAAGTGAGGGTCCAAGGGTCCGCTCTCGAGGAGAGACGCACGAGGACAGCCTGTCGACCTACTGTGAACGCTGAGTATATATACCCAGCGTTAAGCAATCCCAGCCCCCACCGTGCCACTCTCGTGTGAGGCATTGCCCGAAATCACTACACAGTAAGGATTGACTCTCCGCGCCACCTTCCAAAGAACATAGGAAACCCTGCTGGATTCCCGCCCCACTACACAGGTACAATTATCTACAGACCAGGCTGGCTTGACCCAAAGTCGAGACAACCACAGTGCCCCGAGCAAGGGGATATAAGGCCAGAGATACACTCATGCAGGGCAGGTAGAAGAGTGCAGACACAGACACTATATCTATGTATACCCGTGAACCTGTATCTGTGTCTGTATTTACACATGATAGTCTCAATGTATTGTGCATGTCCTCTAATAAAATTACAAGGCCATGTGAGAGAAAGGTGACACAGCAGAGAGCCCTTGTAGTGTATGCTGTACTTGTGCTGCCACCTAGTGTTTACCACCAGTGGTGTTTGTAACTGGCTCACTCCTAGTATCTTCTTCCATTTGTAATACAAATCCTGCCCCTTGATTCACACCACTCACCCAGATGAGTTCATCTTGTTTTTAGCATGGTGTAAGTTAACACCATGCTAATAATCCACATCACACTCTCCAGTCAAGTCAGAAAGTTGGCAGAAAGTCTAGGGTTCATGCAGGGTGCCCATTTATGGCCCACAATGAACTGGCAGCTAGGTGATCTTGAGTAGGAGAGGTTTGCCAACCATAGTAAGTTTGTATTTGGAGGCATGCTTAAGAGGGTGACAGATGAAGAGGAGAAGATTAGTTACATCATGACTTTCATAGGAAACTAGGGTAGGGAAATATACCTCACATTTGCATGGCAGAATCAGGTCAATCATGGCACAAAGGAAGCACCCAATATAAAAGACCCTCACAAGTGTTACCATTGTGTAATGGCCCAATTAATAGCCCATGTAAATAGCAAGAGGAATCCCATCCGGGCTGCCGTAGACTTTGACCAAAGATGGCAGCGACCTGGTGAGAAGTTCCAAGACTTTGAGACTGACCTACAACTGTTAGTGAGGGGACTAGATATGGACGACAAGCCAACACAAGACAAATTGATTTATAACACAATTGCATGTAAGTCCCTTAACCTGAAGGTTAGGGAAAAGTGCATGGATCTAAGCGTTAAGTTGACAATAGACAAAGCCATCCAGATGGGTCTCGACAAGGAATCAGTCACAGAATCAGTTTGAGTTCGAGACGGGGAGGACCCTAGCGTCAAGGCAGTTAACAAAATCTCGATACAGGAAGAGTAGAGGATCAGGAAGTCAACAGACGAGATCACAGGTATCAGGGTCTATAAATCAATCGAGTTCCAGCGATCTGACACACGACGTGTTTTTGCCATCAGTGTTCGATAGACACGACACTATAGTGAATAGGCGACATGTCGTGACTGTAAGAGTCACAGGGTGTCCAGACATGTTTTTCAGTCACGACAATCGTGGGGTCACGTGATTGAAAATGTCGCCCAAAGTGTCGTCCGTTCATGACACCTAAGGACATGTCGTACCGAATGCGCAACTTCACTTCCCGTACGAATTAAGCAATGAAATTTTAACACGAGTAAGGTATACATATGTACCAAATATGAAGAAAATCGATGGCAATGTTCCGAAGATATCGGCGTTTTATTTTCGTAATAGCAATCGTCTGCTCTGGTGGCCAGTGTATTTTCCTGATGCCTCCGCTAATTTATTCAGTATTGACTGCGTATGGGAGGTGGGAGGGTGACTGGCCACCAGAGCAGACGATTGCTATGACGAAATTCAAACGCCGATAACTTCGGAACGCTACGTCTGATCATCTTCATATTTTAAACGATTATAGTCTATATGTAGCCCTTACTCGTGTGAAAATTTCATTGCTTTATTCCGTCGGGAAGTGGAGAAATCCTCAATATTCGCACAGTGATGTGTTATAGAACCTAAGACAGTTCTATATTTGTCGTAGCGGCCGACATTTTTCGCGGCGATCGTGAGTGGCGCACTACGATCGTGTCTATAGAACAGCGGCTATTTTGTGTCTTCCAGAATGTCGTGAAATCGCTGGACGATCGTAGGGTATCGATGCCCGACGATGTTGTTACTGAAAAACAGGGCCCAGTTTCAGTCTGATGGGAGTGATGTGAGCTATGAGGATGTGATGTTACTGTCCATTTGTCAGGTGGACATTCAGTCATGCAAGGGCAATGACAACTGGTGGGCAACTTTGGCAGTAAGCAGCAGGACTCTCAGATTCCATCTGGACACAGGGGCGCGAGCCAGCATCATGAGTGCCAAGGACCTGCGCAGCATCAACCCGAATGCAAAGCTACGACCCACATCAAAACGGTTAGTATCATATACAAATCATCAAATCCTTCCGCTAGGCACAGCTCAGCTCAAAGTGAGCTACAAGGACCGTGCGTGTCTTGTAAAGTTTTATGAAATCAATGGAGATCAAGTTCCCGTGCTTTCTGGAGCCCTGGAGCTTGTGAAGCAAGTCAGTCAGATCAACATGTCAGCAAAGAAACTTTTCAGCAACATCGAAGGTGTCTTTCTCATAATGGACTATATCCTCATAGCCCCAGAAACGCTTGAAGAGCATGACCTCATACTTAGGAAGGTCATAGAAAGGGCCACCCACAATAACCTGAAGATTAATCTTAAAAAGCTTAAGATTAAACAGTCGTCTCTGCAGTATATCGGTCACATATTGATAGGACAAGGGTTACGTCTGGCAGGAAACCTAGGAATTCCACTGGGACAAACAGCAGCAGCAAGCATTTGAGAGACTGAAAGACCTCACCAGTACTGGCATACTATGACATTAATAAGGAGGTTGTCATCCAGTGCGACGCCAGTAAGACGGTGGTCAGAGCAGTTCTCCTCCAAGATGACAGGCCGGTAGCATACGCCTCCTGGAAGCTATGTCCAACGGAGCGGAACTGGGCACCGATTGAGATTGAAATGCTAGCAATTGTCTACAGTGCAAAAAGTTCAGAGAATATATGCTTGGGAAGAAAGTAAAAATGCAAACTGACCACCAGCCACTAGCCACCATCGCAAAGAAACCTCTACATGCAGCTCTAGCGCACTACTCTGAGTTTCAGACTAAGACCGCTCATGAGCTGAATGAGCTCTATTTGATAATACAGGCTGGCTGGCCGGACACTAAACAGGAAGTACCTCAGGGAATCCGCCCATACTGGGGTACACAGGACAAACTCTCAGTTCTGAATGGTATTGTATAACGAGGCAGGCCCATCGTAGTACCACCATCAATGAGACCCGACATGTTAGAGATCATTCTTGAGACACACATGGGAGTAGTGAAGTCAAAACAATGTGTGAGAGACTCTCTACTAACCTGGTATGAGCAGTCAAATCCAAGATCTAGTGAACAGCTGTGTTGTGTGCCAAATGTACGCCCTGCTCAAACCAAGGAACCTATGATAATACAGCAGACAACCAGATTATCATTGACGGACGTCGCCTCTGATATCTTCCATTAAGAGAACTGTAACTACATCCTGAAAGTGGATTATTTCTCAAAGTTTATAGAAGTAACACCCTTAACGGACATGCCCAGTGAAGCTACGATCGAAGCACTAAAGCAACAGTTCGCGCGACAGGGCAGTCCAGAATGCCTCTACTCTAACAATGTCAAAAAATACATCAGTGCTGAGTTCAGAAAGTTTGTTATGGTCTGGAACTTTGAGCAAGTTACCAGCTCGCCCCGCTTCCCACAATCAAACAGGGAAGCATGAGCCGCAGTGAAGACCGTAAAAACACTATGGGAGAAGACAAAGGACAAATGGAAAGTGCTACAACACAACCACTATTCCATCTATCACCTTTGCTCCGACACAGCTTAACATGTCCGGGTGCCTACCCATGTCATTACCAGTGGTGAGACCACTGTTCCAACCATCCATAGCTGACCACATTAGAGCCTGTAAGTGTCAGGCAGAACCCAAAGTAAAGCAGAAGTTTTACCACAACAGAATCAGGAAGGAACTCCCACCACTCCTTTCATAACAGCCGGTCCCTATTAAGCAACCTGTCTCAAGAGAGTGGAAACCAGCCACAGTTGTGATGCATCAAGACAAAACCAGGTCCTATGTGGTTGACACCAGCAACAACCAACTCCACCGCAACAGAAGCCACATTCATAAGGCAACACCATCCTTTGTCCAAAAGCAGACAGCAGATCAATGCAACTAGCTGTGCCAGTGCCACGCCGCTTTTGCACCACCACCTGACAAGGATCTGCCAGTCACCATACCCGGCACCAAAAAAACAGTCCAAAGCTTGACCAGCGTCACAACAAAGATAGCGACACTACCTGGAGCTACTGCCAACACTACCTCTGGCAGGGCACTCAAGCCTAGAATTATCCTAGAAATGTAGGGACCACTGGGTCCACAAGGCCTAAATAAACCCCTTCCAGTGGATGGAGAGCGAGGCAGTCTACCTGAGTTCACCTAGCTAGAGAAGGGTTGCATACCTTTATATCCGTCATTAGATGTAGCTGTATAACCCAACTGTATTTGTATACTATAATGTAAAGAGCGTTCATCAAAAGTGCCTTACAGATCTGCATCAGTAATACATCCATTACTTAAGCTAAAACCAAAGACTACTTCAATCTGAGTTCTAATGTCAAGGTCATTTTTAGTAGCTTTAACTAAGGGGTACCAGACTTTCATACAGACACTGAGGAAGTTCTCTCTCTTCTAGATATGAAAGGGGGGGGGGGTGTAATATATACTGTACTTTTGCTGCCATCTGGTGTTTACCACCAGTGGTGTTTGTAACTGGTTCACTCCTGGTATCTTGTTCCGTTCGTAATAAACATCCTGCCCTTGATTCACACCACTCACCCAGATAAGTTCATCTTGTTTTTAGCAGGTAGGGTCAAGGTTGTACTGGTACTGTATGTCATTTGTAAACATGATTTGTGGGGAGAGGGGCACTGTATGTCATTTGGGAACATGATTTGTGGGGAGAGGGGCATGCCAGTACATGAACTACTCCTAATACTGCATGTAATATCTGCAATAACTGGTAACTCATGTGATATAAGATTTACTTTCCATGGCCTACCTGTGGCTTTCAGGGTCCACACCTTGTGAACTGGCCACCATTCACCTGAGTCTGGCTCCTATATATCCCCTCAGAGTGCTGACTGGGGCATAGGGACTGCGTGAGTGGCGTGTGCCAGGTGCGCCCTACACACAGGCTCCCCTATCACTGTATGAGAGGGCAGTACTATATATTTTTGAAACTAGGAGTAGTTCCCGTAATTCAGCTTTAATACCAGACATTAGACTGTAGTGCGTCCCTATGTCGCCAGAGCCAGGGCACGAAGGCGGGCAGTTTGTGAACGGACTAACCAGCAATGAGTCACCTATTGAGTCTAAGGTGAACTAGACTGTTCACTTTAATGACACGGATATAAACTACTTTGATATCTATTTTACCGGCAGTTTCCATCATTCCAGATTTCATCAGATTATGCTTGACCGGTTGTTTGACGCATTATTATATCCCCTGTGTGTAATTACAGGTGCCTTATATAATATACATTTTTTGTAATAATGGACCTAATATAGATCCCTGGGAAACTCATGCACTCTACAAGCAGAAATCTGGCAATCTACTTCCGGCCACTTGTATCTCTGCACCGACCTGCCTGTTTGGGACAGAATCTGTCCCATCCCCCAGTTTATTCAAATATCCAAAATTCTCAGGGATTTTGTGTTCTACTTGTAAATAGAGATGAACATATTTATTTAGTAAATAATATACTCATTTCTGTTGCTATTTATTTAAAACCAGATGGGATTACTTTCTACAGTGGATAGCACCTCATGTGTTGTAGGGTTTTCTTTTGTCAACAAGACCATGTGCTCTTTTGAAAGGGTAGTCTAATCAACTGTAGATTCACATTATAAAATGGTTTAAATCTGAAAAAGAAACAGCTGGATTGTCTGTGAAAGCTCATTTAACAATTCCTATATTTCACAACTCATAATATATGAGTAGTTTTCCTTTCATAGATGTTTTGTCACGAGGCTTAACTTGTAAGAGCTCCTTTCCCACCGCGTTGTAGTTTTAGTTTCATAACTTTCGACAGCTATCTCGTTTTGAATCTGAACTTTTAGCTGGTTTTCCCTGTCCTTAGTGGATACCCAGGGAACAAGCGTTGGGTTGAGGCAGAGATTAGCAAGCGGTAGTACCACGAAAAATCTGGGAGGAAAGTGTTGTTCAAGTTCCTCGGTTTTGATTCATTTAAATTGACCTGCTGACTCACTGGTTTATCTAATAAGTGCTTTATTGCTACTCCATTAATCAAAGTATTTTCATGGAATACATGTTAATCTAAGGTTTTAAAATGACCAAATTACAATTTATCATTTGGTTATCAATTTTACAGCTTTCTTGGATTTTCCTTGTCAATGTGATTTTATATGTAATATTTTAAAATAATACTAATGACCCAATATATATATTTATATATATATATATATATAATTCCATAGTTTTATTCATTGATATACTTCAATTTCTATCCTAAATACTATTCCGCAATATACTTTTATCACTTTTAAGAAGGTACGGTGGGAAAACGACATCAGCTATAGACAAAGACGCAAAACACAGGTATTAATTTTACAAGTTGTCGGTTTATTTTTTAAGGAAGTCATCCACACTAATCACAGTTGTATAAATAGATGTATACGTCTATCTGGCGGCTCCTCGTTTTAGGTAAATTATATTCAAGCCATGGCACTACATAACGATGCCTTACCCACCAGAGCTTCCTCATATAAAATAAATACGGTATATGTTTGTGAAACCAGAGTTTTAAATAACACCGATCTGTTTGATAATGTAATCAATGTACGTCGTCGGGCATTGGTAAGATTTGACTTTAAATGCTTCCTTCAAAGACATGACTAACACTAACGACACTACGACAATACTTGTCTACTATTTGAGGGACTAACTTCAGTGTGTGAATATGCCCCGGCTTTCGATGCGAAGCTTTTTTCCTTGCTGCCATTTTATCCTCCAGAGAACAAATACTCCAACATTCATTGAATATCGCGGACTTTATTACAGCGCATGTGCCGACAATAACCGCTACATGAACATGTGCCGGTCTATCCTCAACATGAACACCTGCGAGTCATAACCTCTACATGAACAAGTGTCAGTCATAACCGCTACATGAACACGTGTCAACCATGACTGCTACATGACCATATGTCAGCCATGTCCGCTACATGAACAAGTGTCAACCTTGACCGCTATATGATCATGTGCCAGCCATAACCGCTATATGAACACATCACGTCTGCACAGTCTGGCCCTTTCGGATGTCCAATAAAGCTATTTTAACATTAGGAATTCCAGTTGTTGTGACTATTTTCTCCAATAAGAATTTCAGGAGGGCCCTGCCATCCATATCCTCCTTTTATGAACATATCGATTAGTTTGCTCACACAAAAAAAACGGGACAGGGATGGTAATGAAGAAGATATAATTTCGTTTTCGTTATTAAACATGTCCATCTAGGATACGGCCGAGACTTTGCATAGTCTTTTTGCAGAGACCAATCTTTAAAAGTTGGATTAAACGGCTCAAAGACACACAAGTACAACCAAATCCAGCTCTGGCTACACATTCTAGTGCCACTATTAGGTGACCATTATTTACAAAGACGATGTAGCAATATACACACACAAGGCTGGTTGTTAGTTCTGTACATTCCATCCCACTATAACCTGGGACACACCAACCTCTTATTTTAGTATACATATATTTAACTTTACACAGAGAAAACGAACACCTTATGATATATTGCACTCTTTTGGGGCTTGAACCATCATATCGCTTTTAAGTGCCCGAATCTTTCAATGTTCATATGGGACCACCCAATATCCACATGTTTTTTTTAACAGATTAACTTATGACCATCGGTGGATCAATACTGGGGAGCAGCTCTAGATTAGAATTGGATTATATAAGTGAATGCATATTCTAAATGGTTTAATAGATAAGCTCATCTTTAGCACCATGACTCTGGTTATTCATCAGTGTAGTCTCTCCTCTAGGCTAAACACGTAAAGCGAGTCATAGCTGGGTAAGCGAGGATGTGTAACTAGAACTACAAACGACACGTACCAAGTACATCTGTAAAGGTGCACACGTTATGTCAGATGGTTATGACCAGCAGTCTACTGTGACCAAAACAGTCTCAGTGTACGAGTACAATGTGGTTACAAGCATGCGGTCTTCGTGTATGGTTTTTTTAAATTTTGGTTGGTTATTATTTGTCATGATCTAAGACATAATTACACAAGACGTATACAAGTACACAGACATAAGACAATTCAATGTTCCTGCAGAATTGTATGCAATCAATCAAAATAGAAAACTGTTCTAATTTGTCAAAGCTACTGTATCATTATGTCTTTTTTTATATCTCAGGCTGTCGTAGTTCTTTGCTACAATACAGCACGAGCATGATGTCTGTATAAAAATAATTACAGTCTTAATAAATAATCAAGCTTTACAATATAAGTGGCAACAAAGCCATCAACACTGTAAACTAACCAACTTCAGTGCGAAAAACATATACATTTAAAAAGATCAACCATAAAATTCTCCAACCTTGTTGTAACAGGGTCATTTGATGAGAATATTTAAAGGCTTTCACTAATCCAAGTGCAAAAGCTATATTTAGCATCTCGCATTGATATTGAACATGCCGTTGTTATAATATTCAGTTTCAAACTGTCCGTTATAACCTTAAGCTGAACTATGTGACACTAGACCATTCTATATTCACTTGCTATGAATTTCTGCACTTCTCGGGTGTATATATGTTTGTTATACATGAGATGGACTGAACATGTAGCAAAAGAATCAATATTTACCTGATACTGAGTTGATATTTCAATAGAATCTCTAGTATATTTTTCTTCTTGTCCATATAGTTGATAAATAACAATGGTGTGACTGTGAAGTGTATACATACAGTAAGGCGAGAACGGAAATACCAGTATGACTGACATTAAGACTGCAAGTACAACAATAACCATTTGTACATCACTTAATACCAATAATGAAATAAATATATATATATGTATGTATGTATATCTTATGCCATTCTGTTCACGTTGTACCTGCGCGTTCTGTCTGTATCAGTCGTTCACGATTCCATCAATCAACAAGTGAATATAAAAATTGGAGGCAATGATTTGTATTATTAACAACAAGGAGCGAGGCTGACGACAGCGCAAATATGATCCACAGAGAGAGAGCGAGTAATGAGACAGTCCTCAATCAGGCACCAATAAGTTATATATGTTCCAGTTGTAAAAATGGGTCTGTCCCTTTGTCAGCGTCTTTGAACACTTCCCCTCACACTCACATGAAAATGGTGTGTGTTTTACCCTATTGTTCACCAGCTCTACTCCCCAGCCCCTCTAGCTATACAGTCGTAACCAAGCACGCAGATTTCTTGTTTTTCTCCTCATCCGCCGCCTTGTCAGCCTTGTTTCGACTGTTTAGGTAGGACTGGCGTCGCCGTGCGATCAGCATCTCTGTCTTAGTGAGAGGTTTGGTGGCTGCGCTGGAAGACTTGGGTTTGGCTGGGGCCAGTCCTTGCACGGACATCACCCCTTCGTCTGACTGGTAGGTGACCTCGGTGAACTGCTGCTTGGCGACTTTCCCCATTCTCACCGGGGAGACTCGTGTGCTTGGCGTAATAACCAGGCTGCTGCACCCGCTGCTCCCTGCGATCGTCGTACTGGTGGTAGGGGTTTTCTGTGTGGGGGTGTAGTTGTATGGGGGCACGATAGCAGCATTTAGTTCACCCTTGGGGCTACTCACAGTGATCGTCTTTTCCTCACCGGTCGGCGATATTGCTCCCAGAGGCTGGGGATGCTTTGTGAAGTCTTTCTGAACATAGCCATTGGCCAGTGACGTCTCCTGGGTCTTTCCTGCATTGGATGGAATGAGCGATCCACTACGCCGCATCCACACCCCACTCGTACCAGGCTTAGGCAACTTGGACTGCCCTGGACTTTCTTCCGTGCTGTGGGATACATTATCAGAACTCCCCTTTTTCCAGAGACTCATTTTCTTGGAGGACAAAGAGAATGCGGCTGCTTCCTTGGGTTGTTTGGCCTCTATGGCTTCAGCGTCGGCCGCATTTCGTCTCCAGATACTAGATGACTTTTTAGGCTTTGGCGTGGGTTGAGGCAGTTCGGTGGAGGAGGAATCTACTCCGATATCAATAGCATGCGCGACCTCATCCTCAGGGTCGATCGTGTAGGTTCGTCGCCATTGTTTCTTTGTACCAGCGTTAGGGTTCAATAACTGCTCTTCAGCTGCAGTTGGATTTGTCTTTTCCTCTTCGCTCTCCGGAACGGGCAACTTGTCGTAGGTCGAGCTTCGTGTTAGGTCTTTCTTCTTACTCGTCTCCGCTTTCTTCTTCTCTGAACTTGGTTTTACCACTGACAGCAAGGAGCGTCGAGGAGGTTTAGGTGATTTTAACGGAGCCTTGAATGACGCTGCCGCCTTATCATCCTTCGACTTGGTTGAGTCTGTTGAGGACTTTACAGGCGGCGACTTATCTTCTTTACGCCACAGACCTGCAATCTTACTGACAGCCGGTTTTTTGCTGCTCCCTGCTGCCGGTGTCTTCTTCCCGGCACCAGAAGCTGGGGAGGCACTATTCTTGGCAGCAGGAGACGGAGTACTTCCACCGGACAGTCTGCGACTTGGTGGCGTGCTGGGCCTGGGGTTTGAGAGTCCCGTCTTCTGACCAAGACTGGCTTGGCTCTCCGACTTCTTGACATCACTCTTACCGGGCGTTGTCTTAGTCAGGGACGTATTGCTCGTAGTCTTCCTCATCGGACTCACAGCGGAGGTCTTCTTTCCTGTGGGTCCACCACTGTTGGACTTGGTAAGAGGTGATTTACTGCCAAGCCTGTTCACACTAGTATTACTCGTTGACTTGTTGACACTGCCAGTGCTACCAGTCTTGCCCATACTGCTGCTACTGGACGATTTGCTCACCTTCCCAAGACTACCACTGCTCGATGACTTGGACACACTGCCGCTGCTACTTTTCCTGATTGCAGTCAAAGGGGCCGGGGAGTTACTCTTCTGAATACCGTTTTCCACTGGGATATCTGCGTCACAGTCAAGGGATCTTGACCACGACCCGGGCCTCTCAGACATACTACCTGAACTGTTCCGATTCGGGGTGCGAGTGCCAGCAGCTCCTCGGGTGAGCTTCTCCTGTGACTCACTGGAGTACTTCAGCTCCGCAGAGCTGCGATTCGAACCCTGGCTGCAAACAGATGCCCGCTTATCACTGGTCTCTCCGTTTATCTCGGGAGCATTCTGTGACGGCTCGTCTTTGGTGAAGGTACCTTGTTTCACAGGTGGAGGTGGTCTCTCAGGCTCAACAGGTGTCTTAGCTTTCGGAGATGAATCCTTTCCTTTACCTGGTGTTCTTGGAAGGCCCGAGTTGATCTTACTGGCAATCTTACTGAGACCACCTTTAGGGGGAGTTGTAAGTTTAGAACTATGTGCAGCTTTAGGGCTAACAGGTGTCACCTTAGAGGTATTTGAAGTCGAGGGGGAGGCTGTCCGTTGCGAAGAGCTGTTGGCTGTCTTCAAGCTGCTGTCGCGTACTGGTACTTTCGGTGGTGTGACTTTCGAGCTGTCCAGTGACTTAGCAGACAATCTAGAAGTGTTCTTAGGAGGGGGAGGAGTGCGAAGTCTTTGCTGTGGTTTAACTGGGGGTTTTGCGGAAGTAGCGGTTTGTTTCTGCTGCTCCTTTGGCGAATCCTTCAATTTATTCTTAGGCGGAGTGCCACCTCCACCCCTAATTGATTTACCAGGAGGTGGAGAGGGACTCTTCAAAGGCTTTGGTGTTACCCGTGCAAACAGTGATCTTCTCTTGCCTCTTATACCTTTTCCTTGAGTTTCTTCAGCCTCTGGATCTGGCTTTTTGAACCGGCTCAATCCTGGCTTAACGATTCTTGGGCCTGGACTTTTGGGTCCCACACTGGGAGCACTAGAATGAAGCGATACGGTGGAGCTTTCACTGGCCTGTTCCGAGACTGTCTTCGAGCTGGAAGACAGAGCAATGGATGCTTCAGATGCCGTGTCCGACATGCAGTCGTTACTGACCAGTGAAATGGTCTCATTCTCAATGAATAAATCTTCATCGAGGGTACTACAAGACAACTGTCTTGTAAGCGAAAGTTCCGAAACAATGAGGCTCGCGTTCTCTTCTAGTGCTCGCTCTTGTTCAGGTGACATTTCTAGCATTTTCTCTAGATCAGTAGCTTCTACCACAGTGTTGTCCTCAGAAGAGGTAACTGGGGTTTCCAGGGTTGTACTGTTGTTAGACAAACTGTCATTGGCACTATCGTTTGCACTGTCATTGAATGCTGGTGGTGGTTCAGCATAGTCATTGCAGTCATCCACAGCTGAAATAGATGATACATCATGGTTAAAAGGAGGCGGAGGATCCTCACCAGGCGTGGATATATCGGATATCAGAGAGACTTCCATACTTTTAGGGAAGGTCTCTGCTGTAATATCCATGAAATCCTGTGCTTCTCCTGACACCTCCATAACATTTGGGGTCATGTGGTTGTCTTCAAAGTTGCCTTCAAGGTAGAAAGATGCACGCTCTTTTGTATGCCCGAAGTTTCGCTCTCCTACAGAATGGGAACTACCAATACTGTCTACGTCTTCGCTCTCACTGGGCTCTGAGCAATGATCCTTCTCGTTGATGGCGATGGCTTTCTGTTCCTTGTCACTGGTAAGCTCCATGTCATCATCACTAATCCTCTGCTTGTCTGAGTCAATCTCTCGAGTTGAAGCAGGCATCTCCATGAACACATTCTGTAGGAATTCATTTTGATCACCAAGATGTACACTGTTCTCGAGAGTGACCTCAGCATCAGAATTACCGTTACCAAAGTCAGAAGGTGGTGGTAACTGTTGATCTAAATCATTACATTCATCAATCACATCATCACATACATTTTCACATACATAAGGGTCACCATCGCTGGCGCCCTCTGCTATAATATTATTGCCGAGGACCTGTTCTTGATTGTATTCCTCTTTACACTGTTTATCATTTGTTTCTGATGTGGGGCGTCTCCAGCCAAAACGAGTCTTTGATCCTTCCGATGCGGATCTCCGGAACACCAATCCAGAGGCATCATTCGGTCCTCGGCTTTCTTCTGTTGTGGACTCGTTTTTTGACTGGGACGCCCTCACGTTTTTTGACGGATCCTCGCCAGCCCGTGCAGACAGACTGGACTCTTCCGACTTAGACGTTTTCATCTTAGGTACCCTAGGCGCACTTCCCGTTGACGGGGTCTTCTTCTTCTTGGATGACTTACTTTTAGGCATTGCCGCGTTGATACATTCTTCCAGTAGGGCCTTTTCAGAAGCGGTTGGTTCATAGCTGAGGGACTCCACACTGAGAGAACTGAGAGAGCTGTTTCGTGAAAACACACGAGGCGTGTCTTCCACTTGGAATGATGCACTGTGGTCACGTGCAGGCTCGGGAGAGTTCTCATTCGACCCTGAGCCGGAATTTCTTTGAGCCAGACCCTCATGGTCATCACTGTTGAGGGAACTCAGTGAAGAGTTCCGTGAGAAACAATTCGGGGTTCCCTCAACTGCGTACATGTGTGCCTGATCAGGAGGGCCGGGTTGCTCTGTTGGCTCATTGCCTTCGTTGTATTGTAATGACCTGTGAGCTTTGCTTGTACGGCCTTTCGCAATAGCAGGGGTAGACGACCCTGCCAACTGTCCAATACGCCGATTGAGGGCAATACGACTCTTAGCTGCTGACCCCTTTGAAGGAGGAGTAACGCTTCCACCTGGAGACACATGTCCACGAGGGCCCTGCAGCTTCTTCAACTGTTCCTTATCATCCTGAAGATCAGCATCTTCATCGCAACTCAGTGAACTAAGAGAGTCATTTCTAGAGAAGCTCACTGGGGTGCCCTCAATTCCAAACGTACGTGGCGAGTCAAAGGCATTGGTGAAATGTGAGGTATCTTGGTAAGCTGGTGGCGGGGGCAGTACCTCAGGGACATGCGCTTTGGCCACAGGCTTTTTTACTTCTTTCTGGCTGTTATCAAGCTCACTGTCATCACATGATAGGTCACTCAGCGAATTGGCCGTGGAGAAATTCAGTGGTGTTCCTTCTGTTGCATAGGACATCACAGTGTCTGACGGCATGCTCACAGTTCTGTGGTTTGGGGCACTCTGCTGTGAATCAACACTTGCTTTTTTAGTCTTGAAAGCTGGGATCTGGAAATGCATTTTTATTTTAGTGTCACTTCCTTCTGCTATACGATCCATCTTCTTTGCTTTTGGTTTGTTCTTTGGCATGGCAGCTTCTATTGCCTCAGAGAGAAGATCCTCGCATTCTTCTGATAAAGAACTGATATCAGATTTAGTGTCATCCACTTCACACACTGAAGCACCACGCACGGGTGCAGCACCTGTTGTTGGCTTGCTAGGTGTGTGATACACATCACTCTCACCATCACCTCGATGATGCTGAGTGTCGTCTCCCACACTGAGATCACTCAATGAGCCACCCAGCGACCCAGCATTGGAAAAGTTCAGTGGGGTCCCCTCTGTTGCAAACTTCCTGGGAGTATCTGGGGCGTCAAACGGATCATCCTGATGGGAGAGGTTACCATGGTAGCTGGCATTCATCCTTGGTGCGTAGGTGGCGCCAGTGTAAGGTGACATAGGAGCTACATGAGCGATATTTGGCACCTTCATTGGTAGGCGTGATTTGCCTGCAGGTGTTGATGTTGCCATCATACCACCAAGGTTGTTGACCTTTGTCAAACCAGCTTTTTTCTTCAGGTAACTGTCAGATGTGCTTCGCTTCATTTTCTTTCGGGAGTTGTTGGGCATAGCCAGATTGATACAGGCCGCTAACATGTCCTCTTCCCCTTCTGAGACTGACAAATCGTCGTCGTCGTCACTAAGGTCATCAATAGGGATGGGACTGGTGGGTTCCTTGAGTACAGCAGTGTTCTCTGGTTCCTGTGTAACCTCTGGAACCTCCTGCTTGTCGTCATCTTCTTGACCAAGCGGGACCCTCCGTAGGTTAGAGTCTTTCTCAAGGTGAGGTTCATCATCAATTGTCAGCCGACTAAGACTGGATCCACATGAGAATCCAACAGGGGAGTCCTCCTCTGCAAATCGAACTGTCAAGTCATTGTATATCTGCGAATCGTTGCCCTGAGTCGTGGCCTTTGGTGTGGTCTTCTCAGAGGACTTTTTGCTGTGCTCACTGCTAGACTTATTATTAGGCAGCTTCTCGATCTGCGTGATATCAGCTTCGTTCTCTTCCTCTGAGTCATCCGCCGCGGCTGTGCCAATGAACTTGACAGGTGATTTGCAGTGGGTTGGGCTTGGTGGCATGGTATCACTTGGCGAATCAGGTAGGTCGCTAGGTGATACGACTTCACTAGCCCGACGGCTGTATTCGCTCACCACGGAGCTGTGCACAGAGTGTGCGTCAAAACTGCTGAGTGAGCCAAGTGAACTACAGCGTGAAAACATGAGTGGAGTTTCCTGAACTTGGTTATTATCATCAAACGTTACACTCTTTGTTGTAGTGCCAGCAATGCTATCATTGCCTTGCGAACCGGTGGTAGTGTTGGCAGACGACTGATAGCTGTCATTCTGGTTTTCAGGCTGACATATTGTGACATCAGCACTAGTGGTAATCTCAAGACTGGTATTCTCATCAATACTTTGGAGGACAAGATCATCTCGGTTCCGGGGCTCTGCTGTAGAGCTTGTATGATCCTGTGCTTCACTACTATGCAAACTGCTCAATGAGCTGACCCGAGAGAAAGTGGTTGGGGTTCCTTCCGTACAATACTTGGTTGGTTTCTCACTAGGACTAGCACTAGCACTGGTATCATCATATGAGTACAGGTTGGCTTGTTCGGATGGTGTTGAGACAGACTTGACACCAGGAACATTGTTGTTTTGGATGTTAGCAGCCTCAACGTGCTTGGCTGGGACAACCACAGTAGCCGGGCGACTCTGGCTGCCACAGCCTTCACTGAAGGCTTTCCTAAGTGGGGGTGGTCCATGTGGGGGTCCCATACCGCCCGCCTTGTGATCCTTATGATCTTCTGATGTGTATTTCGCACCTTTACCACTGAGATCATTCATTGAGGTGGCTGTGGAAAGGTAATTTAAAGGAGTACCTTCTGTGCAGAAGGTACGCATTGTGTCATCGTCTATGTGAGGTTCCAGATGTTCAACGTATTCATTACACCTGTGAGCCTCCATCTTACACTCTACACAGCTTCCCTCCGGCTCCTTGTACCTTGTGCTATAGTTGATGGGTTGGTCAGTGAAATGGCCATCATCCGTGTGCTCAGCAAAACGGATGCTGTAGTTGGTAGGTTGGTCCATTTCCTCATTGTCCAGATCAGTCTCGGCATAACCACTATACTGAGGGATGTTCATATTATTCATATTATTAACCTGTTTGTTGTTTGGCTGAATCACAGCTGTTGGTTGTTGTTGTTGTTGTTGTTGTTGTTGTTGTTGCTGCTTACTAAGCTGGTTAGCGCTTTCTGTGGTCTGAATCATGCCTGCTACAACATTGGCCACCTTTGACACAGGTTTTGCAAAGGTGGCAGGTGTATTTTGATCGCCAGAATCACTCCTTGGCGACTCAGAGTATTTCATACTATAGTTTATTGGCTCATCTTCAACATGGTCGTCATCATCGTCCATGCACTGGCTGAGGCTAGCATAATGCATACCTAGCCCTTCTTTCTGCCCAACACTGTTTAACTGATCAATGTCACTTTCATCAGGTGGGCTGTCTCCCATATCTGGCTGGCCATGATTAAAGGACTGGCCCTCCCTGGGTATGAAGAGGGGGATGGCTCTTCTCCCTTGGGCATCAACATTCTGTGTTTGTCTTACATTCTGTGTTGTACCCTCAGCAGACTGAGATTCCTGTAGGTTCGGCCCGTACTGTTCCTTCGTGAATGGGCCAGGGTCAATGCCAGCATGTACAGCCACTTCATGCATGACCTGCATTATCCGACTGTTCGGCCCATTGCCACGTGCCCGGTCAGTTATACTTGAGTCACTTCCCGACATACGCATGCCCTCACCAATAGTGCTTGTACTGTTGTTGAAGCGATGTGACAGGTCACGCCGCCGGTCAAGATTCATATTTTGCCGTTCTTGTAGGAGCTTCGAGCTCTTTCGAAGCACATCCTGCACTCGGTGGCGGTCATAGGAGATGTCAGAGTGTGTACTCCCCACACTGTCCTGGCTGGCTGACCTTGAGACTGACCTCTGTGGCGAGCGGGGAGAGTTCTCCCCACTCAGGTTGCGGCTGAGGTGGTGACCCCGCAACATGGAGCGCCGGGGTTCATTGTCTGCCACCTGGTAGATCCCGCAGTTCTCTGTGGTATACAGGAACTTGGAGTCGTGGGCAGGAATGTGTTTTCGTGTCTCTGTAGGGCTCCCTTGTGGGCTCTCCACATTGTCGCATGTCTCAGCCAGGTTCTGGTCGAGCTCGGCCTCCAGGGCTCGCTGTTTCCGCACGTGCAGGGAAGGCATATTCGACTTGGTATGACGGTCGAGGTCCAAGTTAACCATGGCAGGCTTTGCTGCAAGCAGATTCTTTAAAGCGGCAGCACTGCCCATTGAAATCATTTTATGTTTCGAGTGCACTAGATTCCTTAGCATGCTGACTGCGCCCATTTCCCATAGCGACTTCTGGTCCTCAGGACAGCGTGCAGACAGATTCCATAGCGTGCCACAGGCATTGCTCACTATTGTTAAACTTGGTGAACGCAAATGTTTCAGGAGTATCTGTAAACAGCCATGTTGACGTAGAATCTTCCTATAGTCTTCTCGAACGGCTATATGACTGGAAATGTTCCTCAAAATGCCGCCTCCATTCTCAATAATGGCAAGTGTCTTAGAGGGGCTTTTATAGGTAAGTGTTGTGACTAGAAATGCCAGCGAGCCGTCCACTGCACATATATCGGCTTTGTTTTCGCTGCAGTGGGCAGACAGGTTCCACAGGGCGCTGAGAATACTCTTCAGCGTTGACTCCTTCTTGACTTCCATGGAGGCACACATGAGGGCCGTGACCGCACCGACCTCCCGCAGAGTCTTCTTGCTCGCCAAGTCAGCCCTCCACGAGAGATTCCGGAGGACACTAGCTGCCACTTGGCGTAGGTCCTCGTTAGGTGAGTGAAGTTGTGCGACCAAAGCACGCATGCAGGACTTCATGGAACAAAGCAGGGCTTTGTTGGTACCATCTCCAAACGTCAGGTTGGTCAATGCCATACAGGCATAGCGTCGCATGGTGATGTTGTACTGCTCTGTGGTATTGCCGTTCACGTCGTGATCCACTTGTAGTAGCTCGGCAATCGCTTGAAGACCACCTGAAAACATCACAAGAAAACGAGATTACTAAGAGAGAATACAAATAAATTGGTTCAAAAGTTAACCGTTACCATCTTCCAAGTTGTCCCTACATTATGTCTAAAACGCCCAGATATTCACAGAAAAATGATACACACACTATTTTATAGAATAATTAATTAAGTATATTTTGAAAATTGATATATAATATATTCAGCACTATGAGCATAACATTATTTCATCCGTCTCAAATATAAATGTTTGTAACTATTAGTTACAAATACCATTCAAGGTCATAAAATATTTACAGAATTTCAATGAAGACTTCTATATCGCCGCAGAGACCCGTTTGGAAAAGTACAAATTCCATTTACAGCGCTAGCAATGTCAGTCAGTTCGTTCATTACCTAATGTACAGATGGCATGTCGGTGTTCTTCATCAAAGGATAGTTTCATAAGTGCAGCTATGGCAGGCCCGGGGTGGTGGTCTATGTCTGCTGATCGGTCTGAAACAACAATCACGTCAGAGTATTAATTTACAGTTCATAGAATACATTTTTTTCCCGAGGTAGCAGCAACGAGTATAGAGTTGGTAGCACCTAACGAGAGATGATCTTACAGTTAGAGTATGTGCAAGAATGGATCCCGTACATTCGTAATTGCTCGAGGTACTTACTTGCAATATTACCTCGAGTTTCTGCCTCAACCGCCTATCTAAAGTTCATGTGATTAAACAGTGCATATCAATTTCAAATTAAAGCCACCTCCTCCTCAACGGAAATAAAATTCTAACCGCATCAGATCATAACTGATTAATCGATTAATGAACTTCTGAGACAAAAATAGATCTTTCGCAATATAGTTTTTCGGTAACAGAAGTGAAGTAATAGGCGCCCCATAGTTGTGGCAACATCTTCACTGCTATAAGCAACAGCATGTAGGCAAGTGCCATATACAACACCCCATAGCTGTGGCAGCATACACATTGCTATGATTACCAGTGTATATAAAGGTATGCGTAACAGTAAACTACCCACAATTGTGGAAGCATTCTCAATACTATGAGTAATAGTGTATACAGGTAAGTGTACCATTAAACACCCCATAGTTGTGGAAACATTCTTTCGCCTATGAGTAACTGGCGGCAGGTAAGTGTAGCACCACATTCCCACATGTGGAGGCAGGCCGGCTTCAGTCTCCATCCATCATCGCCTCGCTGGCTTTCGATTCTAGGCTAACTCACCACTCACTATCCGCCTGTCTGCATGTTGGCTATGATTATGCTGGACTTCCTGCCTAAAGCACAAACCCTCCTTCTTTGATATTTACCTGGGGATTCTCCGCGAAGTGCTTTATGGAGATTTATGATATTATTTCAGCAAATACGTATAAAGGATTGGTAACAGCCAGATTTCCTAGAAAGTGCATCCGAAAAATCTGCTACAGACTGGTCCCCACTACATTTAGAAAATTGATCTACGCAAGGGGAGTTGATATGTAACGTTTATTGTAATCTGCAGATGTTATAACTAAAATAAAGGGGAAAACAAACTGGTTTGATCATTTTCCCGACCTGTGTGAAATTAAGTTATTTTTGATCAACAATGTTTCGCCCCCCCCCCCCCCCCTTCAAAGGTTTAATGGGGGAAACAAATAAAAATTTGAATACTATTTCCAATATCTGGGATTAGGTCAAAAGTTGCTCCACTTTACCATATTTTAACACTTTCCTTCCTTGCTACCCACCTACTCACGTCCAAACACTTTACGTTATTTAGTATAGAGAACTAGAACAGGAGAGCTCAGCTCTGGCCGAAGGGGTGGCAGATTGATGGAGAGAGCCCCGTTGGAGGTGACTATTTGGTGTACCTGTTCTGGTGCGAGTCTCTTCATCATCCTCCAGCTCCTCTGTGAGCTCACGCAGCTGGTCGCAGTGCGCCCGGATCTGCTCGAGGAGACGCAGCACGCGCGCCTCGCGTCGACCGCGCTTGTCGTCCGGGTGCGAGTGTACGATGTTGTGTAGGGCGGCGGCGGCGCGGGCCCTGGCCGCCTTACTGCCCCGCGTGTTGCCCAGCAACCCCGTGTCTTTGTCACTGCCGTGTAGTAACTGTACGAGCAGTGGCAGACATCCTACAAGGGGACAAACAAAAACGGATTTATTATCACTTCTTCTGTAAAAACCTCAGGAGTTCTTAAAAACATTTGCATCGACTTATTAGGAGACATGGCAAACAATCATTAAGTATGGGGCTTCACCAACTAATACTGATCAACCTTATATATCGAGATTGAACTTTATAGACATAAACTTTAGTATACTGTTTAATAGTATTAAGTTTTTGTTTCCATTAAACGCGTACTGTGTGGCACGTCTATTTCATGGAATCATGTCAAAGAACATTCTCCAGATGGTATATAAGGCCTACAAGTATCCAATACTTGCGACATCATTAGTATGTTATGCAGTAAGTGTTCTACTTACAGAATCCTAACATGGAAACTATATGGTCATCAAACAACAGTCACTGAACTGATGGAAGAATACCACTATTCAGGGCCAAGAGTAAGGAGACCTCGATTGTTAAGTCAGAAATACAGATGTGATGATATTATTTGTTGGTCTATACTCTATTAATAACTATGCGAAGAAAGTCAGACGATGCGGTAGTGTGCGTAACGCGACCACAAATGGGAGAAGTAGGTCTTCACGCACAATCCCGAACCAAATAATTTTGAAACTCTATTAATAACTATCACAATACATGTATCAGCTCACAGTGAAAAGGTTGAGGTAAAGCTGATGATGGAAGAAAAACGAACCTAAACAAGGTCCGCGTGACTTTGTCAAATTACTCCGGAAAGGCCCCTTCCTCCAACAGATGGAAGGGTCCAGCAGTTATGCATGTTATTTATCCTATACCATATCACTTGATCAGTGCTAAATACATTCAAAGGACGCTTACATGTTCTGTAGATGTATCTATACCAATTTAACCGAGCCTATGTTCTTTACTGTGTATTTATTAGGTGTAGGTTATTTTGTCAGTTGCACAGTTGGCATACTATTTTCGTGCATATCAAAACAAAGATCTCATGCCAACAATAGCCGCAATTACTTCCATTAATAGCAACATGATTTGGTGAAACCATATACGGGTTTGACTATCAAGGTCTTCACCACAAACATTCCCACCGGAAACCGGACACACTGGATAACTATCTCTGTGATGACAATGGAAAATATTTGTGGTTCCCTATTTAGGGGCCCTATAAGCAGTTAACATTCACATGATTCGGTCAAAAGGTCAATCACAATATTACCCATCTCCCTGGTCACATTACCACGCTCGAAATCAGTAAGAAAGAAGCGGACATAATATGTATAGATGACATTCTTCATTGACTCATATAGGGATGGTTTCTCTGTACTGTGTACATGTATTACTCCCCTATTCCTTCACCAAATCCCAATAAGCATTTTAACAAGTACGTTCTTAAAGTTATATCTAAAGTTATGAAGACGTTGTTTTTTTTGTTTTTTTTTTTAAAAGTTATATCTAAGACAATAATCTAGTTTCTCAGTCAACACCGACACTTGAATAATAAATAATTTAGCCATGGTTAGATTTTCCCCTAAATGATAGGAAAGATTGTATCTTATTCATACTAGTGGAAAATGGGTTGTAGTAATAATAGTGTGTATCCTCAATAATATTTTGAATAATATCATACTTTGGCTTATAACATCTTTACTGGCAGTAAATCATAGGAATTATCAGTACCATCACGGTGAACATAACGTCTTTACTGGCAGTAAATCATAGGAATTATCAGTGCCATCACGGTGAACATAACATCTTTACTGGCAGTAAATCATAGGAATTATCAGTACCATCACGGTGAACATAACATCTTTACTGGCAGTAAATCATAGGAATTATCAGTACTATCACGGAGAACATAACGAATAGTATTATAGTGTATCTAAAAATATATGATATTCTTATAGGCAGTAAACATAGGAACCACCAATAATAAAATAAAGAACACAACGATTAACATCGTTTTTACATACCACTGGCAAAACAACATGAACCATCAATAAACTTATGAATAATAATAAGAATATCATCGTATTCTGACGTACCTGATTGTCGCATGGCGATACAGGAGTCCTGGGAGGAGGACATGGCGAACAATGTTCGCGACATGTCGTCCTTGTCGTGGGTGCCAAGCATCGACAGCAGAGAGTAAACCATCTCCACCTGTGGTGTGTAAGTACACAAGACCCGTCACAATAGGAATGTGTGTGTTTGTAAACAGGATACAATCCCCTACCACAAAGCATACACATTATCTTAGACGCACTGTCCTAGAACCGGGTTATCATTATTGACCTGTACAACAAACTTTTTATTGATGAATATCATAGTGGGGTTCCCATATTCATAGGTTTACCTAACTTTAGAATTGGCAATTTTCTTGCCTTACTTTTCATTTACATATTGTTATTTTCTATCTACTAGATATTATTTTCAGTTTAACCGTCGAGTAATATAGTGAAATTCATAAAGAAACTGATCGCGGTGCATGCATTCTATAGTTTCACAGTTAATTCCACTGCAAGCTGCACAAGCGATGCTGTTGTGTTTTTAGCAAAATTTTAATATCAGAAATCAGATTCAAAACCAACGGCGTTCCACATAGACGAAACTTGGGTGGACATTTATCGAATGAAAGCCAACTTAGGATAACCCTGGATTAGCCAACTGTGCTTATTTAATATTAATCGAATCTAATGAAATGAATTCCCGGGTTTCTTTTTAACATCAACATTGATCTTTGAAACAAAACCTGAAAAAATGTTCTAATTCAATATAATATTCCCCAAGCGATTACCTAAATGATTAAAATACCATAAACGTTGTAAATTGCAGAAACAAATGGCCAATAGTTGGTCGGTTGAAGCGCGCGGAATCACAACAGTGCAAATTTGAATTTTGATATCAGTACATAGATTTAAGCGCTAGGTATCATGTATATATCGGCTATTCACAATAACAACGAGGAGGAAGCTTGGGGGTGGTCCACATACCCGCTGCGGTATATCACTAACATCGCTAATATGGGGGAATCCCATGGCCATAGGCTGAGTCCATGAAGCCAGAAACAAACCAAAATGGTGGCAATTGAGAAATTTGCTAAGATTAGAATCGATTTACGGAACACGTTGACTTCTAAAGAAGGAGACGAATGGATTATCTCAGACAGAAACATGGATTACAGAGAACAGATACAGGATGCAATATTATTAGGAAAAAAACAGTTGGTAATATCTACATCGGCTGTCTACATCAGATATATAGATATGATGACTATTTTTGTATAGATCTCTGAATACTTATAATTAGGGAAAATAAGAATATTTAAAGCGATAGTTTTGATTCTATGGGAGAAAACTAGTTAGACGATAATTAGAGCTATTCAGAATATCTGTATCGGAGTGAATTTTCTATCTAAATATGTAAACAGGGATGTCAGTTGGGGTCAGAGAAAAAAGTGGAAATATCTTTATGTGGATTTTTGTGCCACTGTTTTATTGAAGCAAGTGAAGCTAAATCAATATCATCTTTGCTTGAAAAACAGAAAATAAATTACAAATACTGAATATGAAAAAGTGGATTTCCACTGAAAAATGGAAAACTGACATCTCTGTGTAAAGCTAGGTAGCATTCAAGAAGTATACATACAGAGATAGAGATAGAGACATGAGAAAAGCATAGTCATGCCATGCTCAAGTCGAACTTTGACTCACATGAAAAATAAAACATGACCTCATTCCCGGTAAAATAAAGAGGAATAGACCAGCTTCTAAAAGGATACCATCAATATGCATGAATATGCGTAACCAGGACGCGTATCCAAGCAACACACTACCGCGTTTTATGCCAAATAGAAGTAGCATTCCTCATGAATAACATACATGTATTGTTTCAGAGATGCCAGTGAGGTCTTGTAAAACTGAAAATTTGTCATCCCTGTGCTTTACATTTTCGGGTTTGCTGGCCGGGACTGTGAATCATGCTATGAGTCGCGTGAGTCTATGACTGGTAACCTGCTCGCTGCATGCACCTTGAGCTTCTCGCTCGGCTTACCTTGGTGCCCAGCTGCTTGTTGGAGACCCTGCGGGAGCCGGACGAGGCATTGCTGGAGTTGAAACTCATGACACTGGCCGTCTCCTGCTGGTTGACCAGTGTCGTCAAGCTGCCCTCGCTCCTTGACCCTGTAAACAGAAAGAAAACGAGCATTAAATATGGTTCTCTGACGTGACCAGTAATGTTAGAAAACAGAATGTGTCGTGTATCTTTACAGTATTGCCTGAAGAAAGAACGATCCGAATTGCTGTACACAGAAATGGGCAGTAAATCCAACACTTAACCAGAATCGAAACTCTTGAGTTTCTCTACTGTCCGATTTTCTCAAGATGCACAAATGGAACACTAGAGTTCAAACCACTATTACGTTGCAAATCTTCTTGTCAGTGATACTTGCAATGAATCTGTTATACGGCATTGTGATCCATAGTATTGTTGTATAATTTCCAACACAGACAAGTATTCTTGTATAATTTCCAACACAGAAACATTCCCATGTAGATAAACTCCGATAATGGCGAGCAGGTCGGAGCTACTCCAACATGATCCAGCATCCAACCTGTTGATTTGATATAAATACAAGGCGTATTTTTACCTAGAGCATTGTCGTCTGGCGGCCATACAGACAGAACCGATAGCCGTTTCCTCAGCAGCACCATTGTGTTACCTTATGACGCAGCAGCGGTCTGTGAGGCCCTATATCTCAACATTATGTGCGCATATGGTTGACACGCTTGGTAAATCCCGAGTTGTGTACGGCACTGATAACACCACCGCATCATCCTTGTCCACACTCCGTTCTCAACGCACGTCACTCAGGAGGATTCTCGGAACCGTCTCACGTCTCCTCGAGCAGGCTAAATTTAAACACCGGGAGAAGATGTTATGGATCCTGGTTTGTGTTGAAGCGAGGGTTGAGTATTGATCAGTGAAGACTGACTTCTGGGTGAGGTGTACGCGGCGGCCGTGGAGGAGGCAGATCCGCCATGCTGATATGCGAGCCCTGCCTGACCCACCTCCTGGTACGATGAGCTCACACCACTGACACTATACACACTCACACCACTGACACTAGTCTCCGTCCCCATCCGCGCAGTCGTTCCTCTGGGAGTGGATGTATCCTATTGGTGGTTAGCCATGATATGGGGCCCAGTGTCTGTTGTTTAACATGGGAGCCTGAGTTAGCAGCAGGAGGAGCAGCTGATGAAGCAACAGCCTCTGCGAGCTGTGTGTTACAAGTGACCATGGCAGGGAGAAGCTCCGATGACAGCTGTGCGGTTATTCTGCTGCCTCTGACGTTACAGGCGCAGGACGCCAGTGTGTGTATCAGACCCCCGGTGGAAGCAGCGTGTGCCCGTCTACTGCGGTATCTGAAGCTATAGAGGCGCAGGGGCCAGTGTAATATGCAGGTCACTGTTGTAGCGACATATGCGAGTCTGCCACTGTGCTGTACATAGAGTCTATTCCATGGTCCATTGTAAGATGACCCTGTGTATCATTAAACCAAGGTGACCAATGCATAGAACAGCTTACATGACGCCAGCCTGTAGCCTGCGCCTCACTGCCTACCGCTGAACTACTCACACGCTCCCTGCTGTGCTGTCCGCGGCCTGATGAGTCATACCCTCCGCGGTCCCACCTCCACGCCCTCCCCGTCCACCACACCACACCCCACAGCGTGCAGTCCGCTCACGGTGGTGAGTGGTAGGCAGCGTGACCCGCCCGTCACTGAGTCACTCAGAGCTGCTCACACACCACCCAAACCCTCCCCAGACGTGCTTTCACGTCTACCGTCACAACCAGCCTCCTACCAGGTGACTCTGCTACAGTCTGCAGGCTATGACTGTTATAGGGCGAATACTATCACTGCTACAGGCTATGTACAATGACTGTCAGAGGCTACAGATGTTTAAATTCGAACAGTTGTGACATCGTATCAACATCCAGACGAAATGCCAGAGTCGATACCCCAAGGCTGCCCTGTTTTGAAGATTTTTTGTTCCATTTTTCTCATGGGACTCCTATGGTTCCTGTGGTAAATATCAGGATTAAACTACGCGTATAAAACACTAGAAATTTATGAATACTGGACTCACAGGGAGAACATGAAACAAACTTTTGCACAACTTATTTAAGGTTAAACCAAGCCTACATACAAATTAGCCTAATGAGGTCACACACCATGTAGTATTTCTACCTCTCATAACATGTCATCCCACACAAACACTCTTTAAGGACTTTATCTGAGTGTTATGAATCGTACAAGACACTCGACCAGATTCTCCTCCAAACACACAGGTTGGGGCAGAGGTTAGTGCAGAGAAAGCACGGATAGTCACCAATCCTCTGTGGAGAGAGTGCGTCTCAACCACATTGCTGGGGTTCAGTTGTGTGTAAAGGGAGGGGTGGGGTGGGGCGGGGGGGGGGGGGGGTATCCATGTAATGAGCGTCTCCCGACTCAAAGAGGTGTAAAAAGCCGCGTCTGTGTCTGTCCGTACGTCTGGCTGCTGCTGCATCATACCGTGTAGTACGTAAACACAGAGTGTGTGTTTGTGGGGGGGGGGGGGGGGGGGGCAGGATGTGGCTCATGGAACTAGAATCCATGGTGGGTAACAGCGTGCTTCCGACACCATGTCATCATGTGCACCTCTCGTGACCCCATATGCGTTTAGTTTCCCATTTGTTTGTCTGGGAAAGTGGAAACAGACGGATGCAATTGTCGGATAGGGCTGAAGTTGGTATTTTTCAGTGGATTCAAACTTAGAGGCGACATAGACTGACACGTACGAGAAGGTATGCGTGCATACACGTACATTGTGTATCAACCCCATTCAGAATTTACATATGCGTTGTGACTGCGTGTTTTAATCAGTCTACGTTGTCAGTAAAGCTGAACCCGACCTCTTTGTTTTGTGCATCAGTATATGTCCACTATGCATGATTCACGGTAAATGTCACAACCACTGGAATCCAGCACGATCATCATTAAAGAGCCACTTCTGATGGGGCAGAAAAGGTCACCCTGACAGATTGTCTGACTAGTTTCATCAATTAGATTGACCAATTTCCTTCCTATGCTCACTCACCCTTTTTGTATGTACATGTTACTTTTGTATATGATAACACCATATTGAATATACGAACATAATGTACAATGTAAAAATTCCCCCCGCCACATCGAGTTCTTAATTACTTTTTTGGGCAATTACGTTCACCTTGGATAATATTACGACGTGACTTTCATCTAATATTCAATCAAGTTTGAAAGAGCACAAATCCTTTTTATATTGTTCTCCCTTTCCGATGGAACTGGTAACCATACTATTTCACCCATGACATGAATATGCAGCACATATTCCAGAGATGAACACAGTACCGCTAATAAGTTAGGTTCATGGAATCAGAGAGGTAAATGGGGTCACGCCTCCTACACGTCCCACCCACTCAGGCGTGACGTATGTCAGGAGGATCCAGATCCGCTTCGCTTCATTGACCTCTCTTTACCGGAATACAAGTAAAAACGGCCCGAGGTAATATCGGCCCGCCCACCCCCCGGCGCCTCCCCACCAAGAACCCGGAAGAGAGGCGTCGGCGTGCGGGCGGGCTGTTGTCGGTCTTCCATCCCCAACAACGACTTGGAAAGTCATAACTCTGTGAATATTCGAATAAGTAACCTAGAAGCGCCAGGTGAAGACTAATAAACTGCTAAAGACATGAGGAAAACGATCAGCAAGTTTATATTTAGATTCATGATGGGGAATATATGTTTATTTGCCGTTCCGCGTTCCGCCGCGAATGTCGGGCCGATATTACTCCGGACCGTTTCCACCTGCTACCCTTTACCGTACCCCCTCCTCTTTAGATCCCACAGAGTCACTCTCCGCCCTTAGGGGTAACCACACACTCTCCCACCACGGATCCAAACGGCGACAGACCCAAGTCCTTCTCCTTCACCTCCAAGAGCGGCTACAAGGTTAATGTCTGATTAATGTGATAAGTGACCCGGTCAATTGGTCTGTTTAGAAATGCACGAATCACCAGCAATGTCTAGGATATGTACTGGTTAATGGTATTAGGGTCAACATGATCTCGACGAAAGGCACTCAACTCTTAACCGTACGTGATCCCTCATGCATAACGGAAGCACGTTTAGCATGCGGATAAACCATAACCTGGCCTTGAGGACACCTAGTTAGTCAGGAACATCTGCCGCTAGTTGAGGAAACATCTGCCACCTACTTCTTACTGAACCTCCTTGCATTGCCTGTGTCGGCTGGAGTGAGGGGAGGGGGGGGGAGATCTATACATGTACTGATCTCAGGACCGTTGGTGACACTTTCAAAATGTAGAGAACCCCAAGGTTTGAAACGCAAACTCTGAATGTCAATTTGATGAAGATGTACTACTTGGGAGGATATTACCAAACTAATAAACAGCAAAATACCATCCTACTGATCTCTCTCCTTTTGACGCTAGTCTACAATCATTTTATTTCAAGAATATCTCGAACTTTGCCGTTTTATCTATGCAGCACTAGGCACGTGGCAAAAGATAGCATGATCCATTTACAAGGATAAGTGTATCTATTATATAAGTAAAATCTATTGGTTATGTTAGGAAACATTTTAAATATTCATCCTCGCACGAAGATCCATAAATTGTTGGTAGATCATTAGGGACACTAGAATATAACAAGCATTAATTGTTCCTTTAATGAACGAATGTTACATAATAGATACTCAAAGGTTTGCCGTGACTGCACGTGGTTACATCCACAAATTATTAGGTTTGTGCTAATATATATACCATCGAAATCAAATAAATACTCATTGTATGTACTGATGCGCCATCTAAAGCCAACAGGATGTCCCATGGCCATGACTTAAGAGATATTCGTATTAGATGCGCTATGTGTTGATAGTATATGTATATCTAAAAGCCAGGAGTCACACTTCGTACGTGTATTCACTCAAAACGATTAGAATAAATAAGAAATATATGAAAGAATAGATGGTGGTTGTTTTTGTAACAAAGATAATGGTTCGATGAAAATACAATCCGTCAGGTCCACAGACTGGTCTTCCCTTTTCCTATTTTACCTACCCCTTTACCTATCCTACCCTTCCTTGCCGAGATTTAGGAATGTCTTGCGGTCAATGCAGAGTACAAAGTATTCTCATTTGTTAACAATGTAATTAGTCAATGACTTGAGCAAGTCTACCAGTACCATACAATAACAGCGTGTAGCACACTTGGTCTGCAGAGATTTAGAGTTACGTATACCGAAGGATTTGGTTATATCAACGAGTATAAGATCTATTATGTACGCGTTGGTTATATTGAACTGCTAGCAACTTTACCAACGAGTAAAAAATAAATATATCAAATAAGAAAATAACCATATAAGAAATGATAATGATCCACTTCGTTTTACGGTGTTACTTGCCTTGGTGCAGGAGGTTGGAGGTAGCGCCGGGCTCCCACCCTGGAGGAGGCGGGGACTCGTCGCGCCATGTCGCCGCCTGCGAGCCGCTCAGCCCCACGTCCTCCAGGTCCACCAGGCCCTCGTTCCGGATCATGGCGCCCTCTGGTGGCGCCCGGTCACAGCGCCCTCAAGCGCCCACTGAGGGTGGGGCCGAGCCGGCCTCGGCTCCTGCCAGTCGGCCATAGCATGGTGAGTTATCAACCTCTTCGATGCAGGGAGCACTGTGTCTCTTTATATCTCCTACCTGTGCTTATCACCGGGGGATGGTTATGCCCCGTCGATCTCTCCGGGGCGTTAGACTACTTCAAAGAGCACCTGGAGGGTTCAAATGGCGCCCGCGCTGCCACGCTCGTCTGTGAAGTCTGGCCGGCCAGCTGGCTTGGCTGATTACTATCAGAGGTTGCTGAGGTAATGCGTTGCACCCTTCTTTATGTCTGAAGTCCTTGTCTGTTCTCAATCAGTCATGTCAAACGGTTCGTGAGACCTGGGTGTGTTTTGTCCACTCGTCACGTGTGAGATTTTAAACACCAACGACCCGCTGGTGGTGACGCAATCAATAGGTCTCTACCAATGAACCACAGACTGGGGTCTAGGTCAGCTACTTAGCAGCTCCGGCCTTGCCTGCAGGTGTCCAGGCGACTGGTAGATAATTCAAATCCTCGTGTAGATACAGATACTCGCTCGTGTACTACACCCGTATGTGAAGAGGGACTTCACAGCCGGGGGGAGTAATGACTAAGACTCTGCAGCTGCCACACAGATAACCATCCACGCTTTTTAGCGTCCGTTCACCAGCACAGATGCCCCATTATGGGACACAATAAAACTCATCGGCGAGTAACGGGCGACCAGTGTGCAGTGACACCAGAGAAGGTCGCTTGCGGGGAGAGCGTAATGCAAATAACCACCAATCAATCCAGTATTGGGAGAATATCGATTATGATGTAATCCTGGTGACCTGTATCCTACAGATGATCCTCCATTCAAGGCTGCGTTATCAGTGATAAATCCAGTATGATGCCCTATCGTACATCCTGTTGATGTGTGTTTCCCGTGACAGTGGTAGCCGTGGTTGTGTCGATGGGTGACCGTTGACACTGTTGTCAGCCGAGTAGTTTCACCCCGACTAACACGTAGTATCGGGGTGTATCTGTACGCCACCCTCACTGCCAAACACAGGGTCTGCTATCGCAAATAACACCACTCCAGTGTGCGCAATCTGCTGGGTGGTGGTGGAGTGGAGAGAGGCCCACAGGTGAGGAGCAGGCACTGATAGCGGTATTTCGGGAGGTGCGTACGATGTAGGTCACCTATCCTTGTGATGGGGAGAGTCCCGCCGGGAACGGTTGGCTCGGCGGCGGCCCGGCATGTACGTGGGCCAGGTCGGAGTGTGGGGTAGGGGTGTACGGACGGGCGGGCGGGCTCCAGCAGCCGGCCAGGTGGTACAAGGGAGTGGAGTTGAATATGGCGCCACCGTCACGGCCGACTGATCAAGACGTAAACACTGGCAGGTGACAGGGGCAACGCACGCGGGTCGTGGACACCTCAGCCTGTGTCGTCACAAAGGCCCGGGCCTTTTGAACTCCGCGAGCCGCCAACTGTCAGGTCGGCTGACAACGCTCGCTTGTCCGGCCTCCCAGCCAGTCAGTCCGCGCGTGCGGGGGGTACTCTAAACGTTCGAGGCAAACTGAAACTGCGGGGCGGAGACTAGGAGTAAAATTTCGTGGTGGAGTTGGAGCCAGCTTGCCGGGGTTGTGATGGGAGGAAGCACGGCCCGGTACCACAGGATGTGGATGTGTAGCCGGGAAAACATGTGCATACCAAGCGGCGGGCGGAGGCTGGTGGCAGGCTGGCGGGTGGACGGTTGAGTCAGACGGCAGCGGGGTCTAAATCTGGCCCCCTCCTCTCGACTCTCCACTCACAGAGGGTAGCCGCGCTAGGCGGGGGTCATGCAGAGCCACACACCTCCGGCTGCGGGCTGGGTGATGGCAGGGGTGAAGGTGGGCACGGCGGATGCTGAGGGGGGACACTGTAACCTTTGTGTCAGACCGCTCTGCTAACTACAAAGCCCCTGCCCCCAAAGTTAGGATGCTCAACCACCCTCCCAACCACCCCCTACTCGACTCACCCACCCCGTCTCCGACCCATTCCCTGACCCTCCGCCAACGTTAAAACACACTACCCCCTGTGCATACCAAAACCCCAACTCGCCCCTGTATCGCCTTATCGTGTGTGAACCTCTTAATTGGGCCGTGTTTATAATTACGACCATGTCCACTTAAAAGAGATGCCCTTCTCAGATCACACCGCGGTGTATATGAAGGCGGCATTTGTCCAAGGGTCCATCGGCGAGTTGTCGGCTCAATGAGAGCGTTTAAAGACACCATAGGGGCAGAGGAAACCGACACAAGGAAAGGCCATTTGTCCTTTTATTGGGCTCTGAACACCGCCGACCAGACATCAAAGGGTGCTACTTTTGATGTGCCGTTGCCTAGGTTACTGAAGGATAAGTGTCTTGGGGTAGGGGGAAGGAGGCGCGGTGGGGGATGGGAGGACCAGCGATAAATACGATTTGTAATGGTGGCAATCGTTTACCCCCCCCCCCCCCCCCACAAAAAAAAAAAGAAATGATAAAACAAGAGCGGAGGGTGGTATGGAGGGGGGGTTATTGAACTGACCCTCTTCATTAAACCTCTCCTCTATTCAGACAATATTCATCATGTTCTCCGAATTGGGTCCTCCGTGTAATCTTCCGGTTACATCTTTCTTTTTGTATCAGTTGGTTTTCAAAATAAAATGTACTTTTAATGTCCGTATATAAGAACTACTCTCACAACAGTAGACATCTATTGAATATAACCTCGAGGGCATTTAAACAGTCCCGGCGACCACATGTGCAGTTTCTTTCTTAAGTTCCTTCTATTTTTTCGTCGGGAAGTCTGGCTTGTTCTCCCCCCCCCCCCCCCCCCGCTTGATTTCTTTATTTATTTTCTTGTGAGGGAAGAGAATTCTATTAGGCACGTCGCTGTGAGAGCTGTGAGGACGGAACTCTGGAGGGTGGTTGGGCACCGAAGTGTTATTATCTATGGCTACATCATCCCTTCATCAGTTCCATCTACTAACCTTATCCTTCTTTTACTTTTTTGGGTCGATATTAGGTCATATTGTTAGGCATTGTGCTGTGCTTGATAGCATTTGATGATTTAATGTTCCAAGATGTGACCTTATCACGAAAAAGATGTATCATTTGCCGAAAAACGAAACTGGTCTACTTTTATATCTAACTATTACCAATAACTCAATTGCGGCGATGGAAGACCGCCCATGTAGGCGAATTGTCAATAAAAATTTGAAAAAAACCCAACAAAAAACATCCAGGCCAAGCCTCACTCCGACACTCTCCACCACTTTCTGGATGATACGAGTCAGTTGGGAACCACACCTACTGAAACCAGTCTTGATACATGTGTATTCGAGTATACTCTATACTCGTTGTTATATTCAGGGAGATAGCTTTGGGAAAACTGGGAAATCACATATTGAGGGGAAAAATGACCGGACATTGTCGGGACTGGTAGTAAAACATACTACAAGCTGTGGGATGTGTGTATAAATAGAACAGCTCAGCAGACTCACTCGCCTTCCAAATTAAAAAAAAAAGTCGGCACATTTCGATCAGCAGCCTGACGGCAGCTTTCAGCGGCCTGTCGGCGCCCTGCTCCCGGAGAAGAAGATTCCGTTCCTGGCAAAGGTGCAACGAGTTGGGAGATGCTTCCTTTTAATAACGGGATGCGCCACAACTGGATTTTAACTGCACATATATATCACTGGACTCAGGGGTGAAAGTCGGGACTGAGAAACAAATCGGAAATTCAAAACACTTCGCAACAAGAATAATTCATAACATCGATGTGTAACAGAATGGCTATGAATCTATATATATTCTAGCGTTGCAGGTGTATATGAAATGTCAGAATTCCGTTAATTGTGGGAAAACTTGCATCCCTGTATATTGTAGAGTAGTATTAGCGTGTGGGGACAGACAGCTGCCATTGTTACCTGGAGGCCGACGTGAACGCCACCTGGTGATTTATTTGGAAAATGACCTGTGGGGAGCCATCTTATCTCTAGATATCACGCTGGTTTCTCCTGCTATCTCCGCGCCCTACAATTAGTAAGGCTTGTCTGGAGAAGAGCAGGACCCAACGTGCATTTACACTTGTTGCATAGACCAACGAGTATTCCCCTTGCATAGACTATACATAGACAATAATCGATGGTTTACAGAGCCGCCTGTCCACTTAACCATCGTTTGTTGTATTTATTATCCATCTTTTCGTATGAATTAAACCCATTAATTACCATATAAACGGGTATAACAACAGGGACTATTTCTTTGCTCTACAGCACAAAGGGGCTATTTTCCCCGTATACCATGGTTTTGAGGCTGTATACCACAGGTTTGAATCCGTATACCACAGTTATGGTATCTGACAGGTGTTATACAATGGGTCGTGGTTTACTGAATCCCCATACATTTTCAATGGAGTCTTTGTATACGATGGATAATAAAGGGACTGCACAACTAGCGCCATCTACGTATACAACACCATGACGCATGCTGTAAGGACAAAACAGCATAAACTTAAAGTGTGTCATTTACCAACCCCGCTCCATCTCCAAAATGGTTAGTAATTCTATCTATCGTTTTCGCAAGCGCTAAAATCCGTAGGTTGGTATCTAATCTCTCGGTATTGACGTGATACTGACTACTTTGGCGATGTTATTTCTCTGTGTCTATGGGAACAGAAAGTAGTGCCCTCAGTGGGTAGGAATCTAAGCTTCCACATATCATATGATAATAAATAGGGAGACAAGAGAGCACTAGTAGAGATTATGCATATATCTCAACACCTCTCTCGCCCCAAAATACGGATGTCCACACTCCACTCGGTGATCTTTTAGATTAATATTTTATTCTCTAGATCAACGTTTCACCATATCAGTTTGCTCTGCATACTTGTTGGTCTGTATAAAGGCGGTCGATGTAGGCAAAACAAGTGGCCACGTGCAAATAATATTCCCTTTCATTCGGTAGAATTCAGCTAAAATCTTTAAACACAAAAACATCGATATTTTTGTTAATTTTCTTTAGTTTTTGTGTATCCCCACTATCTCCCTCGCTTTTCTTTTACATCTTTTTCCTGGTGAAAAGGGGCGGAAAAGACTGACATCGTTGTGCACTTCCTCTCGTCGCCATGACAACTCCATGACAACCAGATGGCCTCATGTCAAAAGGGATGGAACAAGTTACTGCCCAGGCTGCAGACGACGTAAACAAACCCAGCGTTCCCTTGTAAATAGCCAATGGCATTGGCTGTATCATTTGTGTCCCGCCCATGGTATGTATGTGTCGGCAGCTGCTATTGGTCCATGGCTTCCTGGCGATAAGTGTTTATGTCTACGGGAAACTGATACTTGGGAGCACCACTTAGTGTTCGGGACACCATAGGTATCGGGGATCACAACAGAGGGTGCCTTACATAAAACTCTTTGCCTTTCCCCTGTTCTAGCCATAGATGCACTCTCTACAGCATTCATCTTCATGATGCAATCGAATTCACCCCCAATTAACGTTTCCATAAAAGCTATTTTCTTTTTACAATTATAAATCTGCTTAAAGAAATACAAAGTAAATTGTTTAAATTCATATTGGTAGGTATTTTAGGGTGATATAAAAGCATTCAGCGTAACGTTTTCATTAAAACATTTTACTATTCTCGGGCCTGGAACCAGAGATATTTTTCTGATGAAGTTTGCATGTGAACAAATACAGGCAAGAGTATATATAAGCATCGAGATAAGATACTTTAAATCTACCATATTTGATCAACGTGAAGTGAAAGGCACAACGAGGTTGTAAGCACCAGGAATTGTTGATGCTCGATTGATGCCCCTTAGGGCACCAACGACAAATTCGAGGAGACCATATAATATAAAACGTTTCATTGTCATTTGTCGTTTCCCCGTTATAATAACCCAAACTGAAGTGTAACCAAGCGTATCTGCACGTAGCCAATGCATTTCTCCAAATAATGCCGCATGACTTATAATTGATCTCTTTTGAGAAATTAAGAAAAAAAATGGTGTCATAGGTACAGAAATATAGATGTCTAACAGCTGAACAACGGTGCTGGAAAGTTTCCACCTTAATTTATTTCTTATAAATATGGGTTAATTGGCAATTGTGTCGTTGAAGGAAGTATGTGTTTAATTACAACCGACACTTTATAACCTAGCAAAACGATCTAACTTTATGCTTGATATTTTCACTACCAATTCTGATTACACAGGACTATCTAAAACTCTAGTCTCTCTATCCATCATCGAACCATTGTCATATTCTAAATCCAAGAAACTGCTGTAAAGTAACGTTTGCGGAATTGTTGATGCTCGATTGATGCCCCTTAGGGCACCAACGACAAATTCGAGGAGACCATATAATATAAAACGTTTCATTGTCATTTGTCGTTTCCCCGTTATAATAACCCAAACTGAAGTGTAACCAAGCGTATCTGCACGTAGCCAATGCATTTCTCCAAATAATGCCGCATGACTTATAATTGATCTCTTTTGAGAAATTAAGAAGAAAAAATGGTGTCATAGGTACAGAAATATAGATTTCTAACAGCTGAACAACGGTGCTGGAAAGTTTCCACCTTAATTTATTTCTTATAAATATGGGTTAATTGGCAATTGTGTCGTTGAAGGAAGTATGTGTTTAATTACAACCGACACTTTAAAACCTAGCAAAACGATTTAACTTTATGCTTGATATTTTCACTACCAATTCTGATTACACAGGACTATCTAAAACCCTAGTCTCTCTATCCATCATCGAATCATTATCATATTCTAAATCCAAGAAACTGCTGTAAAGTAACGTTTGCGGAGTTAACTTTCCTTTTGTAATTGTTAAAACCTCTAAACAATATTTCACATAATCAATTATTTTGTACATTTATCAGAACATTCATTAACTTCAATTCACGATAAATTCATTATACTCATTCTAATCCACACAACCTCTTATTTTATTTGATTTTTTTATCTAAAATTCACAGGCGACCTACAAAGAACACGCGGAGATTGGCAGCAGCACTCACCTTGCTTGTCAATGGGCCAGGAGCCGTGGTAGAGCGAGGCCAGGTTGTGGTTGCTGACGTTGCAGGCATCTTGCTGGTCGGCCACCTGTGCCTGCTGGTCCTGATACTCGCCCGGTGTCTGTGTGCCTATCGTCACCACGGCCGACCCGTTCACCGGGACCCCGAGCCGCGGGTCGAAGTTCCCTTGCTCCCCGAGCACATCGCCCGTCTTGTTCAGGAACGCCTGCAGCCAAAAACAAGAACACCATAAGCATCGCTGCCAACTCTGAGCATTCACGCACGTGCAGTTCACGAGCAGCTCCGAGCAGTTCACGAGCAACTCCGAGCAGTTCACGAGCCACTCTAAGCAATTCTTGAGCAATTCTCTGCAGATCTATTCCAACTTGCAAACAACTCCTGCCTTAATAGCTCCGGACATTACGCCAGCATTTTATCACATTGATTAATCCTGTGTTCCTGGTCTATTCCTTTAGAACCTATAACATAAAATGGTGTTAGTGTTTCAAATATTACCTGGAAACAGCGGCGGTTACTGTCGACCACAAGCTGGTCTGCCCACAGGAAAGTCGTATGAGCAATACAAAACCTACGTACTGCTGTCGAATGCAAAAATTGCCAAGGCACAACAGCAAAGGTGGATGAGTGGTGAATTTATCGCCGGAGCTTTACACAGAGGACTTGTGGTCTATTTTTAACACCTGCCAGCAGCTTTCATGACTGACATTTAGCGAGTGTTTATGTGACCAGGTCTTCGTTAATTAAATCTCGCAGAGGGTTACCATCATAGATGTCAGCTTAGTCATAGCTCATAGTGCTAGAGTGATCTATTGATATCTGTTTTTAAGCACTTATCAATTTATCAGGGCATTCAAATATAAGTACCAGTTACTGTTGGAACTTGCTCCTAGGATCTTGGTTTTATTATTTTAGATTTTATATCATTTCTGAAAAAGGTAGAAACAGAAATCCATGTAGATGAAATCATACCCAGTTCCGCAATAGAGGTGGCACACATGGATAAAGAAAATATAAAGACACTAATCTGTGGTGCACATAAAATTCATTTGCAATGCTCAAGATATTAGATAACATCTAAGGTTATCAACAAAGTTAAATCATTGCAAAATATAAACACACGGCGCCACTGAGTGAGCAATTTCTCATGAAAACCATTTAGTTTTATACAATCATTAAATATCAAAACCACTAGCTTTGAAAAAAATAAATAGACGCGATGTAGGCTAGGTAATTAGAACAACAGCTATACACATATATTTGTTTGCATACAGTAAGCTGGTTATCTGGCCTTGTCTGCGGTCTGCTTGTCAATTGCTGCAGGGCTGGCGAAGCACTGGGGGAAAGATGTGTGTGTGCTTCGAAGGCAATCTCATACCACACAGCAAGGAGGGTGGAGGCAATAAAAGTACACGACTAGTAGTGACGGGTAGTATAAGGGAGCTGAGAAGCGCCAAAGCCTGAAGCCAAACCAATGCCTTTGCAATCACATACAGACCAGTCTAACGGGAAACCCAATGCAGCGAGCTGCTAATGTAATATCATCCAGTCATTTAATTGCTTACTGATACTCATTCTCAGTCTTTCACTCAGTCATATCATGTCATAACTGAGTTAACCAACTCCTCATTGATTCATTCATTGACCCATACATCTATGGAAACAAAGCGTAAGAATGGATATAAGCCACAAAAAATCAGGCAATGTTCAAATACTCAGCCGCCAGTGTATATATAAATATATATATATATGATATATTGATGATGGTGATGTTATAATAATGCACCGCTATGAGAGTAACACGATGAACAAAGTATCAAAGAAAAGTAAGGAAACGAAGTGCGATGAGCAGACATTGGAACCGGTTCCTAAATACCTCCATTTTTATTCATCATTACCATTTGAAGGGAGCTGGTTATTTGTTGAGGACATTTAGAGCAGATTTAAGAACCGGGCCCGTGTCTGAGAGGTGGCCCTCAGAGAGTGTGAGCCAGTCTGAGGTGAGGCATAGCTTCTTACATCGCCTGTGACTACCGTGTTGGTGGCGGCGTCTATGACCACCACGCCCCCTTCCTCCTCCTCACGCACCCCGTGGTCGCACGTGCCCGAGTCGCGTTGGTTGCTAGGTAACTGCAAGCACCACACCACACAGGATTACCATGGCAACCATTGTCACCCAGAGACTCTTTGATTCTATTTAAACCTTTTAATCGTTTTTTTCGGGGATGTGATGAAAAATGATATTTCATCTGACAACGTCAGCTTTTGCATTTTTGATTCTTTTGTTCGGGTTCCACTTATCCTTTCTGCATTAGGCTTTTCTATTCTGACAAAGGAGATAAAATCACGATTCTTTAATCACTAATCTTACCTACTTTTAGCACCATTTGAAGTGTTACTGATCAGCGTGTTTTATCTAAAGCCAGATACTTTGCATGCATTGTCAGCAATTATTTTATTCTTTAAGGGGCTCATCTTAAAAAAAACACACCAGCAGAACGTTCCTTCTTCAGGTACAAAGCTACAACTTGTACATCAGTTAATTCTATATCATATCTCATCGCCACCTTTCATGTAAGCGTAAAAACACATATCTCCAAACCAGTCACTATCGGTGACTAACAATAGTGGTGTGTAATAGGTCAACTTCTTGCAAAATACATAAATAGGTCTGATATGGAAACGATGCCTTTCTGTTAAACTGTCGGTAAAATAAGACAGATGCGAGTACTCACTGATAGTCATGGATAAGAGGAGTGGCATGATGGAGATAAGATGTAAAGGATAACCGATCCGCATCCATTGAGTGGCTTCTCCTACTGGGCCAATATCAATCTATATACTACTTCTGTCTGATATGATATCTCTGCAGTTTACTCTAGAGTTTCAATGAGGTATTTATCAGCAATATCATACGTGTCGTCGACGCATTAACATTATACATTATTGCTTCCTTTTAAATGTCTTGCAAGCACTCTTGAAACGATAAATCTACCATAAACACAACATTCCACGATGGGTGAATGGTTTATGAGATTGGAGAGCCATCTTTTTGTATTGCCAATTCTCACGTTTATCGCACAGTGTGTAAAGATCTGTGTTGGGTAAAAGTTCAGTCAGAATAGAAACGACAGTAGCGCATAGGAAAGAGTCTGTGGTACCAGTCTTCAATGTTTTCTTTGGTTCTTATCACACTCGACACCTGGATAAAACCATATGCTGTCAGAATCCTTTAACAGCAGATTCAGCACACTCTATGCAGCTTAGTAGTCTATTAATATCAATCCACCTACGGTTACTGTACCTGACAAGGGACTCTCTAAAGACGACCTGCCACCTGGTGGCCATGAGCTCCAACACATTGGGTGCTTCCATCTAGTGCCAAAGGGAGGAATAGCAGTTACTACTAGATTGGCCACCCACCCCTGTCTGCACTGAGCTTCGACTTAGGGGTTGTATGGTTAAACCTAGCTCGTGTCCACGAATTCTCTACTAAACCAAGTAGTTTTCGGGTATGCCTGGGTTCTGAATGCAGAAATATTTACAACTCACCAAATTGATAATAAAATCTGCCTTTATGGTTATTTATCAAAATACACACAAAGGGAAATAAGAATATGTAAAAATGGCTTCAGGAGTGAGAAATATCGCACTCTCTAAGCATAGGACCAGGTCACATAAAACACCTGGTGGGAGAGTTACAAACACTTACAGGTAGTGGGTCAATGTATCCCAGATTCAACTCAACCAGAGCTAACGTAGTGTAGCTCTGGCGGCCAGTGTAGAGTTGCTAGGTAGTTAACCCCGTCTTACACTGGCAACCAGAGCTACACAAACTTAGCTCTGGTCGGGTTAAATATATAGAATAGAACCACCATGAAACTAAATTTCATTATCAATTTGTTAAGCTATGAATTTTACCTATAAAGTATTTCTGTTTTAGAGCCTATATATAGCTACATAGAACAAAAGAACTTGGTGTGAGGCCCACCGGGAGTGATCCCGTGTGTGATTTAACCCAACCAACCCCTATATCGTAGGAGGGGTTGGTTGCCGAACTATTCCTGTCTGTGCTGAGCTACAACATAGCGGTTGATCGGGCTAAACCACGCACGGGATCTGTTGTGTGCACCTCAAATCAATTAGTATTGTTCTATGTAGGCTCTATATAGTGTTCTTATTTTCTAAATTATAGACGAAAGGAAATAACAAAGTGCTAAATTGGGTTCGAGAGTTCAAATGATACACTCTCCAAGCATTACAGACAATCTGGATGAAGAGTAACAGACACAGTTTTCTATCACGAGCTAGTTCATGTTTTGTCTTGTTTTACACTTTCAAAATAATTACTTCGCCCACTCTTTCTGTAGAACTTTGTGCACCGTTGCTTCAATACAGCGTTTTTTAAAGTGAAAAACTCAGATGTATGGCTCCTGTTCCGAGCGGCTCCGGCGAGTCTGTTACTAATATATGTGTATTACCAGATGATATATCAAAGCCTTTGCTCCGTCTACCATGTAGAAAAACGCCTAGAAACCAGGGCTGTGCTGTCAGGAGGGGCAACAAACGGGTCAGGGCTCCCGCGGCCAGTCTCAGCGCCGAGATATTTAGGACACTGAAGATGGCGGATCAAAGCGCCTTCTAATACTAGCCGTGAATCTGTTCTGCCAAGACTCTGTAAAATAGTGGGAGGCAGGGCCCAACATATGCCCTTTCATGCTCTTTTAGTTGATTTCAAGGTATTATTTTGTATCTGAAGTCTCGAAAGGGCCAGAATAATTCTTAATTTAAAACAGTTAGCATAACAGCTTACTTAGTTCTATTAGAGATACAATCACTTCCTACAAAAAAAGATACGATGCGCGATGTGCATACGCTGAATACATGAGTCGTCAGTGTGGGAATGAGTTTGTGAGTAGGGGGAGGCGACGATGGCGACATCTGCCGCAGCGGGAACGCATCACTCGCCTGAACGCTCACTCGGCCTGCGTCACGTGAACCGCTTTCTAACCGAATCCAGCAAATCTGGGTACAAGATATCCGTCAATTTCACTGCTGGTGGCGCCCACTAGCAGAAATTATTCTATACTATAAACAGGGTATTGCATGGTTGAATCTGGGAGCATTTGTCATGCGTTTGGATGCAGTTCACTTCATCAATACTGAGAATTACTGAAAATATATTATATACCGGAGAACTGGCAAGGTCTACTACCCGTATGAGCTACTCATCAACTGCCACACCCCTAGTGGATAGGGTTTAGAACGAGCTCAGAACAGCTCATACGGAATCTTCTTTTTCCTCGGCGGACTGGTAGAAGTTTCTATCAACATACATGTGTACTCCTCAGACAATAACACCATTTAGATTTGTCTACACGTGATCTATTTCATGTTTTATCATAACCTCTTATGGCAGACTATCCTCATAAATAAATCATTACGGCATATATTGTATGTATCGCAGTTGAAAAAAAGAAGAATACCTTCTGCTGGAGGCAGGATAGAATCTATGACGATATTATCTATCGATGTGTACATGCTTATATGTAAACACAAAACTGTAATCAGTCATATTCAATCCTGGCTAGAACAACAATGACTAGATTCACTGAGAATTAAGGAAGTGCTCTTCTTTGGGCGCTCATTGGTTTAGATATGCCAACTGGGATCAACAAAATGCGCAGTTAAACCTGATTGGTGTCCCTATGCAAGCCGGAACTAATATAAAATGGGTGTTTATCATAATGGTGATACTGATATAAAATTGGCGTTTATAAACTTGGCAATCCTGCTATGTTCTGGAATTATGTGGCCTGACTGACTCAATATACTCTCTCAGATCGTTTTACTCATAGAATATATTCTGACAACACGTTAAGCAGTGGGTACTGCAGATTTGGAAGCCCTGCCATTAGTTCGAAATCCTTTTTCACTTTGATCGATTTCAACCTATTGCAAAACGTATTTCAATCCTCACTTTAGCCTTTAGGGGAAAGGGCAACGATGAATGTTATATTGGTTAAATCGTCATTAATTGCACGGAATGTCGTTTTACCAGTAAATGTTGATGAACGAGAATATTGCAAATTCCAGTTGATCAGGCAACTAGTGCGCATCTTATATATGCATGGCATTCATACATAGTATTGCACCATGCCTATAGAGTGTTGAGTCTTTCGGATGCCTTACCTTCTTGGTTCTCAATCCCCTAAATCTGACATTGTAGACCCATAGACCATAGAGCTCAGCATCCATATCCAATAATTATGTTCCGTCAAGGTATAGCCGCTACACAATGACCAGTCCAGCACGTCCTCGTACCCACGTGCACTTCACTATTTAGCTCCATGCTATCTGCACGCCTTACCATAGCCCTAATAACCACCACCACTACCACCAGCATCATCATGTCAGAAGTTAGCAGCCTGCCTCTCGTCAAACCACACAGGGAGCAGGCGCTACTACATCCTGGTGGTCCTCATATGGAACTACCTCCTCCTCCTCCTCCTCCTCCAGCTCATTACCCCCACCCTCAAACGAGTCACAGTGACACGAATCATGTCGGGATCCAACCTGAACTCTAAGTACCCGAGATCCGGAGCCTGAAAAAAACTTTATTTAGAGAGTGTTCCCCACTCTCCAGTCTTAGGAAAGACTCTCCTTGAAATGCATGGAGTATTGTAAAGATGGGCCGGGATGCAATTCATCTCAGTTTGGTACAGCGGAATTATGAATTAGTGAATACACGAATGGCTGAGGTCACTTACTTTCCCGAAGAATTTGTGAAGGTTCATTTTAGGAAGCAGCCCCAGATTACACTAGCTAAACTCAATGCTGCGCTTTGTACTAGAGAATCATTATTATCCCCTGCCCTTATCCTCGAATAAGACCATAGCCATTCGCCATTACAGAAATTATATGATTATCATGACTCTTATGAAGGCTCCACACCTCATTTTCCTTAATCCGAAAATTACTATTTGTGGTATCATATGTATGACTGTTTCGTGCGCTCTTTCTGTACTTCTCTTTATATTGCTTCATCTAGAAAGTACCTAAAAGGAGATCAACAATCACATTTTGTATTTCTTTCTTTCATTTGATGACTAGAGTGGGGTATTCGTGTCGCGGTAGGGGTCCTTAATTAAGTTTGACCTCCGGATGGATCACTCCAATTTGACCCACACCAAATACATCCCAAGTTCAATCAGCTACTCGCCTTAAAAATACAACCTTCTACGTATCTTCACATCATAAATATAGGACCAGTGATCACCTAAAATTGACATGGTATTTATTTAACTGTGGCCTAGATATCAAGGCGTGCAACCTAATGAGGCGAGATAATTGGGACTAATTATAGCGGTAATTACAGCTGACTCAGTGCAGCTTGTTTCATAATGTACTAAACTACTCAGAGCTGAAAAGTGATGGGTTGTTGTTCAGCGTGTCTGCCACATCTGGCTACCCCCATCCCACTAAGAACCGTTCTGGAAGCGAATCGAATTTGATAAAAACATAACTTTGTCCAAACAGTCAATCATCATATCATACATAGATATTATAATCATTTCTGAGTGATGTGCGTGCCTTTGTTATTGAAATGTTTATTTGGGGAATTACACGAATCTCGTTTCTACGTCGTTAGAGACTAGTTAACCGATTTTTTTTCATTGTTTCTAAATACCAGGTTCTATTTTTCATGTTTGTTTATGATGGGAGAAAACACTTAAGGAGGTGCTGGCTTTGTAATTGATATGTTTTGACAAGTTGGCTCGAACACAACATTTGGAGTTGAAATCAATAAATTGTTAAGATATTTACATGTATCTGCTATATTTTTGGGTAGAATTTTCGATGGCAAACTATATAAATAAAACAAGATGGTCAGCATGTCTCTGCCTTTCAGTTTCATCCTGCACATTCTTCCCAATAGTAAATGAAGATACAAAACCTTTACGCCGCCCGACGTTTTCAAACATCATCGTGATCATCAACAACAACCTGTGACACTATTGGTTCTCGTCTCAGATGTTCTGGGTTAGTATAATCTTACGATTGTTCTGACAAAGTGGTCACCAGTTATTATCAGTAGGATTATGTTTCCATTAGTATATGGTTTATATTCTATTCCGGTCAAATATACTCAGAATCCCTAAAAATTACGTGGATAAATATCTTGCCGACATGGGTACCATGCCTGTCTTTAAGCCATCCTCATTAAAATATCTGACTATATCTCTACCGCTGTCGCAAGTCTGGTGTATAAAACACAAAGGCAAGACCTCTAACATCAATAATACATCCATTATCAGGCCATGTCAGGGACATGGGCCATCTTAGATAACTTATAAAAGGAGAGGGGATCCATGATCTTGGAACTTGGCTATGACTGCGAACTGTATACATGTAAATAGATCTACGCCACTATACCTGTTTCCCCAACTTGCTTGTCTGCGTCTTCCCCTCACATCTAATTGCCTCCTTTCATCTGTTATCATCGGTCCCTCGTTTGTTTTCTCCTCTCAAAACCCAACAGTCTTGGTATTTGACTAGCATACATAAACTCACGTAGTGATAATAGGTATGCATAGGCCGAGTTTGCTAAGACAGCTAACGTGTACTGACAAAGTATATTGCATCAAAACCTTTCCGTATATATATACATGTATGCGGACACCCACACATATATGTGCATTCATATCACATCCGATAGAGAATCGTGGAGTTGATCAATGCTAATGTTCTGGTGAAAGGTAGATATTCGCTGGGTAGTTGATGTAACCAATATTATGATATTTTTGAGAAATGCTATATACATACCGTGAGGATGGATACATCTAGTAGTACTCGTAATCACTCTGTCCTTTCTACATGTGTACGGCCCATGACCGTAATGCGAGGCGTACTGACTGACCTGGCCGTGAGAGAACGTCTGGCTGGCGTGTATGTCCAAGTACCTGTGAGCTCGTCTGGCCGTCACACACTTTACTACAGGCCCGGATACCTGCCAGCCACCCGGCCCCCCTTATCTCTCTCACAGAGAGATATCTCTGATTCAACGCCAGTTTCACCTGTATTCTCAGTCACCACTACCGGTCTATAAAACTAGTTAAATCTGGGATATCTATTTCCCTCTTGATATTCATATCCTGATATTCCTGTATTGTCAAAAATACTTTTATGTTTACTGCTCCCCGCAGAAATTTCTCAGAGTTGCACGGTTAAGATACAAGTCAATATTTACAAATACACTGGTATTCTTTTTTTTATGAAACCGAATGCCAGGTCTTTATATACATATATAATACAGCATTGACATATCAACATTAACATGAACAGTATGCCTTCTGTTCTGAGAATCTTAAGTTTAACCTGCCAATAAAAGGTATAGACGCATACATACCATTTGACATAGCTCTCTCCAAGTCTAGGATACTGTGGAATATAACATGCCATATGCCAAATAACGACCTGGAAAGTACAACCGTGTTACGTTCGCCTGAATACATAATATTGTAGATCCAGGATTATGACAGGATACACAAAGAGATACCATATCTTTGTCGTAAGTCCAGATACTGGCACCCCACTGGTATTACTCTCAAAGCTCCGTGTTGCAATACTACTTATACGCTAGGCGCAAGGAGGTAGTTCTGCCATTGAATACCAGGTGACAACTAAAGTGTCTGTCGTGGAATAGGCATATTTCACTTCCAAAATTGTTTATTCTGAAAGAACAAGCAGTGTATTTGGAAATACTCTCTTTCCTCTGAACACCGATGAATTCTATCTGATATGCGAAAGTGCAGTTGAGGCTGCGGGGTTGTGGATAAGCGTTAGGTCATTAGATAGGTTAAGTGAAATCAATTGCCGAGATACTTTACTGGCGTTGAAGCAGGGGGTGGGATACAGGTCCGTGGTTGAAGAGAATATTCTCACCTGACCACACCTTGCCCTAGACCTTGATCACATATATACGTGAACTACATGGCAAGTTCGTCAATATGACCTGGTCGAGGGTGATAATCTCCGCGGAAGGGCGATTAGTGGCGAATCAGCTCTTCCGACTGTAATAGCAACAAAAAATATCTCTACGCAAAGGAAAAAAAGCCGCGCAGGCTTCCAAATGGTCATGTTTATGGTAAAAAACACATTTCTTCCGTCGTTCATGTGGCAATGCGCCATGGAAATCTGTGTTTGTCCTTTTTGTAAAACCTAAAGCGTGTGTCGAACGGTAACTGGTTATTCTCTTTTTTACCCTTTGATAGTTGGTATGCGCGAGGGCACTTGTAAAACTGTTATATTTTTACTGTTCTTATTTCTAAAGCAACATTAAGAGATACAATAGATAAAATCTTCAAATGAAATAGAATAAATGCTCTGAATATTACCCTGAAATACTCTCTGATAGATTTAAACATACGCGTACAGTCAGGTCGAGGTTAACAGTTTACGATTGTGACTGTCATATTTTTACAGTGGTCTGTGGATATTGAATCTGGTTGCCAGAATGGCTGTAGGGGTCCTGTTGGAGCATCAGTCCCGTGCACTAACATTAGTTAGCACTAACATTAGTTAGAAGGTTGTGGAGATTAGGGATCATGTACAAGTAGCCAATTCCGTTCTAAATAGTCATACAAATAAATTGGAATTATCCACATGGATACTGTGGTCAAGAGTTGCTTATATCTGATTCCGGAGACGTAGACTGTAGTGTGTAAATGATCCCCATATCAACGTTCATCATACTCGACCAATACGTAAGCAGAGCGCAGTGTTCCAAAACGGCGGGCGGAGGTCTCCGGGAATCTTGGCAGACCTCCAGCCATCGAGTACCTGACCATTCATGGTGTGAGACTTGTTAGTTAGCAGGTATGTGTGTGAATAGGATAGGGTTGTGATGGTCTAGTGGATGATGTTATGAGGGCGGGGGATGCGGGGCTTGGGGGTTGGGGCAGGGGCACGCGACGCTCCCTCCTTCACCACAAGCCAATGGCAACCTACATATTATACATATATTTTGCATGCAAAAGTTCACGGGGAATAACTCGTAAAGGAGATATAAATACATATCTTAAAAGTGTAGTAAATACACTTTCAACATGGATCTTATCCTGGCCAACCGAGACCACTTCATGCAGGAACCAAGTACACATGTAGACAAGGACCATGCAGTTTATTACCGAGCCTCAAATGTGAAAGATAGTGAGCAGCAGAGCAGCTCAGTAGGTAACACACTAGCGTGTGGATCACAGGTTCCCCTGTTCAATCTTGATCTTGTCAAATGTTAGTAGTATAGACAATATAAGTGATTGTTTTAAGTAACAATAGGGCCTACATTGTATTAAAAACTAGATACTTGAGAATCCTAAGATACAGTAAGAATGTGTAGTACTTAGAGTGACATGTATTCTATCTAATTTAGAATGCTGAAATCACTGTAACTACCAAGAATAAGCACTCAGTTACTCATGTTATAGTCATCATTGCAATGGAAGAACAATTGTGAAATCGAAAGCAATAAAGACGTCTTTATAAAAAAAAAATCATATTCTCAGGACTGGTCACAATCTATAACCGTCAGACTCACCTTGTACTGTATATCATGCCCTCCGTGTAGATCCACATATTGATCACATACTGGTAAACAATATTTATGATCACACTAATGAATCATTGCGATATAAGCCATGTCAGGTTTCATGTATGTAAAACATGTAGGTGAGGGGCCAGTATCTACCAGTATCTACTGCAGTCTGGTCCCCACTAGTCCACTAGATGCCCCTGGACCTTCCTGCCTTCACGCCGGCCTTCTCCACAGTAGTACTAGCGTTTGGCAGACATTAGAGGTAACCCCTTCGTGAGTACGTACAGAGGCCGCTAGGAGGAGCTGCGGGCGGAGCCGCGTTGTCAGCCGCCGCCAGGATTTCCGGTGACTGAGCACGGGTCTGGCCTTTTGCTGGTGCCCCGGCATTGCGTAGCTTGTGGTGTTTTCCGCAGGTATCCCCATCTCCATTGACTTCCTGTTCATATTCCACGTCCAAGACTAAGCCCACATGCTGAAGCACGCATATAGAATATCCACTCCTTCTTTGCTTGTTAAGGAAAATAATATTTCCTGATATTTCTATACTAACTTCCTCCTAGTTCCCTGAAGGAATTCTGAATAAATTGAACTGTACATATCTAGTATCAACAAGAAATAACCCTAAACAGAGACATGTATATAATCTAAGCCCGTACCCTAAAGGACTCCTTAGTCAAAGAAGATCTGAGGATCAAAAACATCGTAAACTTATTTATGTAAAACAGTTCAAAGTAACCATGGACAGTGTATTCTCTATTGGGATCTATGTGCGGGAATAACCAATGATATTGGTTCATTCACAGATACAATATAGTTGGTTATAACAAACTCGTTTATGCTATTTTCACAAGGAAGGGAGTATGGGACACCCCTCCTAGAAATACCGCCGCCCGCCGCTCACCGTTCACTTCTGGTCGAGTATTGGCCAGGTATCCCCGCACCAAAACCAACATTGGGAAAGTTCTCTAGTGGCACGTCGCCAGGGGGCATTCTAGCCTCTACAACTAGGGGGCACAACTAAAAGGGATTCTTTTTTTTCCCAAAACAAAATACGTATGTAGAGTTCTGTGCCATCGAAAATCGTTCAACATAGTAGACACAAATCTGAAGTTTTGTTTTGTTTTTAAATACCTTTTATCTGTAAGTTATTAACTATTAGAATGTCACAAAATGCCAATCTACACTGGTATAAATAGGTTGACTATTCAACATCCATTGGCATACAACAACCATTGACATGTATATTTTTTCAGGTTATGATGGGGTGAGCCGTTTGAAAGGAAAGAGTCACTTATTAATGTAATTATGCATGTTTTTTCTCTAACACACTTATTTTCTTCATTTAGTTTTGTTACTATCTAAAGAGGCTATCACATGATCAGGCAATTACTCTGCCGACACTTTCATTAAGGTCTATCACGTAAAGTGGGATTTATCAAACCATTGAGGACATTAACTTCTGGAGAAGGAGTCTAGTAAACAACCCACACATACTGAATACACTTGGCTACCTCCACTACATCTACCTACACTAAGCTTCACCCAACTGGGATTTAAATACCATCCACTCTCCTGCCATAAAATATCTACAATAAATGCCACGTCTGGTACATAGCATGCTATAGTGAGAAAGTACCACTGACTAGTCTCCAGTGGGATGATTTATAGGGATAAGTGAAATGCATCCATGGTTAATATCCGAATTTACCTGAAAGAAAATTTCACTCTAGAATACAAGTAAGAAAACATTTAATACAGAAGTTATTCCTATCATGCGTTTTCTTTCTATGTGTCACCCTCTAAAATATAAGAATACAATTTCCTCTTTATAAATTCCTTGTTGTTTGCACCTAGTTAATATACTTCAGCTGTAACACTGTTTTTTTCTGTTAAGATAAATTAAATGCAATTAAGTCGACCGTAATGTTCATTTATAGCTATGCCTACTCAACGCCTACTCTACTTAATTCTATCATTGAACATGATTTTCCTAAAACCCTGAGAGAAGACTGTCTAAAAATATCTATTTACGTTACAATACAGTGTCTATGTACATGAACGATGTACCGGTTGCATCTTGCTTACGAATTCACTTATTCAATTCAGAATGAGATGTGAATTCACGTGTTATTCATTTAATTTTATGAGATAAAAAGAAAACAGCAATCCAGGAAAATGAACTGCCATGCATCAGTAATCTATGGGGTAGTACTAAGAGACTATCCTCAATTCCTTAAGAGAAGACGCACATTCACTTTGTCACCAGACACACATTGCTACACAAGTCACACCTCGTCAGGGGCCGGCCAGCGCCGCACCTAGTTCGCGTGGGGTCCAACAGGGGGTCATCCCAGACAATCGCAGTGTCGTCTGCCCGCTGCGTCAGAGCTGTGCCGCCTCCCTCACGTCATCAGCCCACCTAGCGTCACACTAGCTTTATATCAATTCTACTTGCGGCAAACACCACTGGGCCTGAGTCGGATCATCCCCCCCCCTAATAGCACTAAGCCTTATCGTCACCCGCCACCCCTAACACCGCCTTGTTTTTTTTTTTTTTACTGATATTCTTCCTTTGTGCTTTATTTTTGTGGATCATTCTGTTACCCTCAGGTGTCGATGTTTTTTTAAAACTTGAATCCACTCGCAGGGATCAAGCCCTTTGATGTTAAACAGATTCATTTCACGGTGACTTGATATCCTTCGCTTTATATTCTACTCCACGTTTATAATCATTAGTGTAAGAGATCCTATAGACACGTGGGATTAAGTTTCTCTTCTTAAAGTACTCCCCTGCCCCCACTCCGCCTACTGTACAGCACAAAGCTATCTGAAATAGATTACGCAAAGCACGTATATTTTCCTTGTCTTTTTTCTTTCCTCTTTCAAGAGTGAATTCACTTGCAGTGGCTTGTATATATATTAAGTTGCGTCGTCATTAGTTTCTTATGTGCATACAGATACAATACTCTGGAGCTAGCTACCTTTGAGTGACCATTTGAGGACTTCATGTACGGCCTGTACCAGCGTGTTTGCGGTGGCTAAAGTATGTTATTTTCAGCATTTTTTCAATAACTTGCAATGATTATTTCGGCGATGTGTGACACGCATTATATAATCATGGCAACGGTGAATTTGCATATGGTATAACGTTACTGAAATCATATTGTTACTTCTGAGAAAAAGAGACACAGGAGACGGACACGAACACACAGCGTATTCCAGGTGGCGGTTACCTGATTGTAAAGAGTGTGATCAGACAAGCTACAACTTGGATTAATGGTTGCCACATGGGGTGTGAACCTACCACTCTCGTGGTACATGTAGTTACCCTCACGTTCCCCATCCCAGATGCTGCCACATGCACAGAACCTCACACACTGACATGTTTAGGCGGCTCGTGTAAGCAGGCTGCTGTGTGGTCCCTGTTCTAATGAGACCTACACGACATGGCCTGCCGAGCAGAACCGAGCAGACCTGAGCAGCATGTGAGCACATGCCACCTCAATTTTAATAGCCTGCTCTTACCGCCTGCTATTCATATAACCTATACACAGTCTGTATGATACGTACCTAACTACATACACTGTATACTGAATATCAGCTGGACCATGTGTGCAAGACCGCCCACAGCGGCGAATGTATTTCTAGGTCTTTTTTTAATTGTTAGTTTTTTGGTTTGATTTAACGTCTAGTTAACCATTGCAGGTTCTCAGTAGACTTTCTCAATAGTTTTTTAACACAACAAGGGTGGTGATCGAATCTATGTAATGAATATAGGTAGAAACCTCACCCCTACACATTTACCGAGGTGAGAGTTCTTTTACTTGCCACGACACATAGACATGGTATGAGAAGGATTGGCCTTTGATATAGCAGTAAATCTACCACTGCTGGGGGTGAAGGAGAAAGGTGGCTGCAGTGGGACCCGAATCAACAAAGTTTTTTTAATCATACTCAAATCCTGTAATACCTACTAAATTTACATAGTGCTTCATAAAGTGAGGCTGTATACAGTCTACGGGACGTACTCTCACGAGAAATAGTTATCATTAACTGTAATTGGGTAATGAATACGAGGGTACGAAAATAGAGCTTATGGAATTGTTTTTCTCGATTCATTCCTTATATACTATAATTCTGAATAGACGTCCTGATGCAATTTTATATATAGAAGATATTGATAGGGGACTTCGAAAAATATTGATACAAAAGACGTTGCTACATGTATCTTTTGTAATGCAGGTTCTGGTGGCGTCCTGTTACTAAGTAATAAATACCTTGCGCATAAAGAGAATAACTAATCGCAATATATGGCAAAGGTATTGGGAGGTGACTGGACTGAAATAAACGAGGTACATCCTCAACAAAATATACCTTTGAAAGCACCATGGCCATTTTGTTACTAGTATTCCTCCCTACGGTACGGTCTTACTTGTATGGGCGACAGGTTATAACTTGTACTCTTTATTCAGTGCGCGTGCGGAGACTGACCACTGACCGCTGGACCTACATCCGTCAAACACCGGGCTCATTCTCACCATGACCCGACCCGGTCACCGCCCATCACTACCCCACGCCCATCACTACTCCCCCCACCCCCACGCACACCATCGCCTATTGTTACACTCTTTCATGCCATACACTGTTTGGTTTTTTCTCTACTTTTTTTAAGGGCAAGCTGCGTTCCTTGGTCAGCTTCTATTGGTCAGCTGTCGCCTGGCACGCTTCATACACTGACTTCTATAGCTCAAGGGGAAATATTTTCGTTTTTGTAAGCTGCGAGAAAATATAAATTGGTACGTTTTTACTATTACAATATTAGCCTTGACCGAGCCCATACATGCATATATCTGTCTACTGACATCAGTAGAAATCGAAATAAGATACCAGTTCTTATTTGGACCTAAGATGTACCTATTGACATAATGAGAAAGCCAAATGTGATACAAGCTCTTACTTCTATACACCTATTGGCATTTTAGAGATATAGATGTGATAAAATTTCTGTTGCTGTTACAGGAACGCAGATCTACTGCAGTACCTGATATATAGATACATAGTAAAAAACATCAAAATTTCTGAACTCTGCTTATCTCCACTCTTTATCTCTAATATCAAGAAGATTCAACAGACTGGCTGAAATAACAAAAAAACACTGGCGTCACTATACTAGAGAGGCGGGTCTGATATAATCCTAGATTTCATGTGATCACTTGTTATTATTTGAGAAGATTTCATCAAACCCTGACTTTCTCCTTATATTCTATAGGCGTTTTAAGAGAGGCAGACCTTACCTTGGAGAGTGCCTGTGCCACGGGTGCTCACTGGGGATAAGAGGTAACACCAGACAACGCCGGGCAGCATCCGACGCTTCCACTCCGCTACCGGAGGCAGAACTAACCGCCAGGAGGCAGCACCCAGCGGCGGCGGCGGTGGCGGATACGGCGGCGGGGCGTCTGAGAAACCCACACTTCCCGCCTCGGGCTATGTACATCTGTGGCCGTGTCTAATTTCAAAATACCCCCGCGCGTAAACTTTGAACACATGTGAGCGAGTAGCAGTAGGAGGAGGATGAGAGTAGGCTACCTGTGGGAGTGGTCGCAGCTCTACGGCGAGGACTGGAAGATGCTTTGCGTCGCCCCATCACCCCAGCCTCCTCTTACACCTCCTCCCAGCAGATACATTCTGTTAGGGTAAGCAAGGCTGGCTTTGAACATCTCTCGACGTGAAAGAAAAACATAACTCCCATAACTTTCATCACAGAAAAAAGTTAGTGCACGGCGGAAAAATGCTATATTTCCTAAAGTCAACATTCCCTCTGGCATAGTTTGAGCGATTGTTGCTGTCTGAAAAGACCTTGGGTCAGTCTCCACAGCACGTTCCCTCTATCCTATATTCAACACAAGAGGATCCTTTTATCAGCCTATATAACATGCAGGCCAAAGATGCACAGAATACATATATAATAATAGAATAGTTTATGGTATAATGTGGCTGTCTGTGGTATTATCATGTGGTAAAAGGGGAATTTTTAGCGGTACACATTACGCCGCGATCGCACATTCCTGTGGTGACAATTCCAACCGCACAACTAAAGCATGTAGGACTATGGGCGCCTCCAAACTTCCAGTGTCATAACCCACATTTAGGTAAGTATATATTTGGGTAAAGAGGTGAGTCATATCTATGTTATACAGACCTCTTCTAGTCCTTTTTTTATTCACTCGTCTAGCCCACCAAGTATCCAAATTATGCATTCATTAAATATAGCACAAACACAGAAAACATACCATTCTTCATCGATTTTCCTTTCAAGGCAATCCCGAAATATTAGACATAATTTCAAAAGATAGCCCCGCAACAGAGGAATCTCTGAGGAGAAGATAAGTGTTTAGTTACACCCTCTTAAAGCTTGTAAATCAGAGTAGAGAGCAAGTACCCGGTCCCGACTGCGGCGGTCACCTTTCTTTATTACAGATGTCATCGTATTCGATGTATGAGCCGTGGGAGGCGGATCCGAGGGGGCAGACGACATTTCTCCCGCTGAATCCATACATCGCTCACCCCCACCATCACTCAGATCTGATAGTATCACACTTTCTCTTCATTGTTCCATTATAAAAAAAAGGTCTGTGAGATCTAGGTGAGCCACAGAAGATCTAACCAGTGATCAATGTGCAGGTAAATCACACCTGAGAGGAGTGGTCCTATCTCTGTCTGATGGTGAGTGGGTGGACGTGCACACCTGTGGTGATCAGGTAGGGGCTGTTCATTCAGGCGTCGTCATCCTGAAACTCCCTCCCCAACCACCTTCCTCAGCAGTGTCAGCCCTTGACACTGGTGTAAATATTGGGTCTTTGACCTGTCAGGGCCAACTCTGATAGTGTCCCCTCCTTCCCGACCGTCTTCAATGCAGGGGAATTCCTGTGAGTGCATCACACTGTGACTGTAGTTCAAAAACGTCGGTTTACTTTCTTACACATGACAAAGTCTCTCCAAAGTGCAATAATTCTGTCCCATTTAGTATTCAAGGCATGGTAACGACCTGTTAAAAGACTTTTTGTAAACAATACATCACAGGCTAACAATAATACTGGCTCCACCTCAAATATATGTCTCCCCAAAATATGACATATAGCATATCAGTAAACAAGTTCATATAAATAAGTAAATCTGTCTCCCCCTATGGCAACATAAACTCTGAATAGGTTGATCACCCTTTTCATTGGCGGTTATAAACTGGAGGTCCCTGCCTTTGTGTATGTGGCTGCTTTGTGGGTAGGTGACAGTGATACCGGACACGACCCTTTTCTCATAGGAGAAGGCATGCATAGGGTCTGGAGGCGGACTTCAGAAATCAATTGTATACAAACGAAGCCGTGCACATCCATCTTGCCACGTGACAGGTGTAGAAGAACGCCACACGCCCCGACACAAGTCGCCTTGGCAACACGCTACCTGGGATAAGTGCAAATGGACGCATGCTGAATCTGGTGGGGGGCTTATAAAGATAGAAGAGAATGTCTATCGTGCGCCTCTGCGTGACACAGAGTGTACTCTGGTTCCATCGTCCTCCGCCAGGGAAGATGGCACGTATGCGTTTGAGAGTGTGAATACCCGAAAATGAGTCTAGCTAACCTAATATGAGAGACTGCACTTGGTATATGTATCCGTGTATATCCCTGTGTACCTGAGTGGAGGGGACTGGCTGTCTATGCCATGTGTGTATCTGTGTGAGGTAGGCTGACGGCGTGTTTGTATCTAGGCCTGCGAAAGATTGGGTGGGTGGCCCTCCCCCTCCTGCCCTTCCCCCCAAACTATAATGAGGACACTGTATCTGAGCATGATGAGGTTATTGCATAGAGTCAACTGTAAGGACTATATACCCACTAGCATCTGAAGAAGATTAATATTTTTTCTATCATTCACAATTGGAAATTTAGATTAGTGACTATTTATATTCTCTTTGGTAGCAATCTCAAGATTTTACGTATGTAATGACAGGTTCATATCAAGTGGATGATAAATGACTATCAGTGAAGCCAATATTTTGATAAACCAGAGTTAACATCCATCATTAAAAGAATAATCAATTGATATAAAGGTCCCTATTACGGTGCATAGCGAATTTTGCCAGTACACTAAGCATATCAGTCTTACTTAACATATGTGACAGAAGAAGAATTTTAGGTGAAATATTAGAACACAGAAGTAAAATTCATAGACAAAACACTATTCTATCTATAGATTACCAATAGTGGTTAATATCATTTTACAGCTACAGACTGCATGCCATGTTTTAGCAACTTATAGGCCATATGCTTCTCATAATCTATTCAAATAACAAACACATGCAGATCCTATTCAGGAATAAAAACATCAGGTCACATTTTCCATTTTGATACTTCTAGAAAAACGTGATTACCAAAGGCATATGTCATGGGTCAATTGAATTCTCATGCATTAGATTCCTTCATATACACTCTAAAAGGTGTGTTTGATACAATTTTCAAACAGTTTAATTCGTGTACACTTGTAATATTCACACACATATACCTAAACACCAACAGATTATGAACACTTAGTCTACCAATTAAAGACTTGATACCTACACACCTAGCACTTTGTCAATGTTTGGCCGTATGGTCACAGTGGTGAATGGTAATTTCTAGATTGTTTAACCTTCACCCCCCGCAAAGTGTACATACTTTATGGATGGCCCCTATGTGGTGTCTATGCCTATCTGTGTGGGGTAGGTTGATGGTGTAGGTTTATCTCTGAGGGGTAGGCTGATGATACTTGGGAAGTACCACACGACAAACACCTGTGAAAACAGGTACGCCCTCCACGGCCCGCTGCACGGTGTATGTTGCAGCATGTGGTGCGTTAAGTGTGGCCATGTGCGGGTTCTCAGCTCCCTCTGACGGCTGAGTGAGCTTCTCCAGTCAGCCGAACGTATTGCTATGACAGCTGATAACGCTCGGATCTACTCTGATAGCTGATAAAGCAAACGTTTAAATGAGCAATACAGAGATCACCCTGTAAACCCTAGAGATATCAGTGAGGTCTAAGACAAAACCGGAATATTGCGTACATTAGAATCGGGGTTGGGGGAGGGGTGTGGGGAGGCGGGCGGTCAGTCGCAATTTGAACTCTTGATATTTTCCCACTTAGTCTCAAACTAGACTCTGCTAATGATAAAAGCATTTTCAAAACACTTACACAGGATGATGCCATTAAAGGGGATTTAGGAATTCATTTTGGAATGAATTGGAATCTTTTGGAATTTCTAATTTGGAGAGCCCTGTGGTTACTGGCATCAAGGAATGGTTGAATGTGTTTTACACTGCTGTAACATATATCGTGGGATTTGCAAAGCTGTGAACCACCCAGCGATTTGCCAACAAGATACATCACCCCTAGAAAAGAAAAATAGCAGTGTTCCGTCTAGATATCGAAATGCAGCTGACAAGTACACACCACTACAGAGAACGGAGGACACACAGAAGAGAATATACGACCCAATAGTTCACAACAAGTGTTAACCAGTCGGGACTTGTTATATTTATTTGTCAGTCGTTGTCTCAAGTGTATCACAAACCGACTCTACTTGTTAAAAAAGGTTCGTTTTTGTCTCAAATGTACCATGAGAGAAGCTGAGCCATTCCATCAGGCTGAGACAGGCCATTAGGTCGTAGAGGCACCCCCTCCCGTTAACTACGACCACTCCGTCTTATTACCGGGCTCTTTAGCGCACGTTCATGGATCGTCTTGACAGCGGAAGGTAAACGATGAATACATATTACCTCAAACCACGAGAGGTTCTTTTATAAATAAAGATCAGGCCTGAACTCATTCATATCGACCATGCTTCATCGTAGGGCGATTAACTCATTAACTACACCATCGTAAGTATCTAAAATGAATACTATATGATAACATAACATGTATATATTTATGTCAGAAGTAATTCGGGATTCTAGTAGTTTGCTCATCTATAGAATGTTCGTTCATCCCCACTGTTCCGGGTACTACTTATTGGTCGCTATGGGAAACCTGGTGATCTGGAGGAGGGCTCTTGGTGTTTAGAATGCTGCCAGTACTTGTGGTTCGATCAGTGGACTTCGTGTCTTCTTTATCACAAACAATTAACTGCGCCTTCCCAAACAACCACGTATGAATTAATAATTATAATAAACACAGTAGGAGTAGCTCCTACAATGTGTCTGGCGAGCAGATTAAATTATGCTATTTTTAAACACATTCTAATGGCCATCATTATCGAATTCAGAAGAAGTTGACACTGCTGAGCCACAATGAGCTGAATATGCTGTAATAACCTGTATAATTTTGCCTGTTGAATGTTAAAGCTAGTTTGGTCTCCTGGGAGTTTAAGAGTATGCTAGATGAAGGTTTGAGTCCGGGTTGTCGACTGTCAAGACCTTCAATTTCTATGGTAATGGATAATCCCCCTCCCCCAACTGGGGACTTGGGTATTTGTCGACAATCCCGTTTCTCCAGAAAACCCTCCTTGGGAAAAAACATGGACAGAGCGGATATACTAGACTCGGCTGGGCATTAGCGACGCCAGGAATTGGCAGAGACACAATCTAAATCACCTCCTTTTTTGAAGCCACGTCTTCCAGGAAGCATTTAGGTTCGGGTTACGAGTTTAGAGGGTAATTAAATCAGTCGGCAAACTCGACAAGAATGCTCCCCATCCTAATAATGAAATGGTGATCGATCGGCAGTGCCCCTTGTCAGCGGCGGTGGTTGTTTTCAAACAGGAGAGGTGGCGTTTCCTTTATGCCGTGCTGACAGCGGTGGAGTCTAACCCCACGTGGAGAGAGGACTGATGGATGCGGATCGCACTCTGGTTATTTTCCGCTTTAGTTTTGATTTGTTCAGGAGCTGCTCAATAATGTAGGCTGAGAGCTCCTCTTGTCTCAATATGTCATCTGCCTTTATCTTTCCTGGAATGAGCCTCGTAGGACTACATCTTTACCATACGGACACTCACTACACTTTGATTCTACTAAAGCACCTCTGCCTTTTCAAGTATTCATATGATGGCCTTGCGTATCCTTACCTTCACAAAAACCGTAGTGGTAAAGTTGACGTAATCACATCACAATTTGTATTGTGTACCAGTATGAGCACCCTCACGCAGACACTCAGTATCCATCCTTTCCCACTTTAGCCAATACACGGCCTATTGTTAGGCTGAGATAGGCCTATCTATATGATCCTCTAGGTCCTCCAGTATGATACAATTCCTGGTAATCCTTACTCCATTGGCTCCAGTAAACTTCCTCGATCGCCACCAGAGGTCGGGGCGGGCGTCGGCGCGTATATGTCAGGTGATATGTCACAGAGATCACGTGGTGTGGCGGTACCTCTACGCTGTAACTTGACGTGCAGCCGGCGTGCGCCGCGGCCGTCCGCCGGCCGTCCGCCGCCTCTCACTGTCGGCAGGAGAATGACTGCCCCGTGGACGGGAGACGGGCGTTATGAGCGGGAGCGGCGACTTGCTACTGTGTGCGTGACCGTCGGGAGGGGACGGGCGGGAGCTGGGGTTCGGTGTCGGCGGGCTCTCACCCCGTCTCCTCACGGGCCACCGGAGACGTAGGGAAACAGACGGGTGTCAGTGATACGCCTTGCCGCCGGGGAGGATGACATGGACGGAGACCAGTTGAGCAAACAGGCCGCTCCACCCCACAATCCACCGTACACACACACCACACACATAAACCCGATGTCAGTCTCTGTGTGTGAGTGGCGACCCCTGACGGCGCCCGTCCGCCAGCATCTCAAAGAGGCCATCTCACAGCCACGCGCACCTACAATTACTTCATCAAATATACTATTCCACAAACCACCTACTGTCCGTCACCCCCTACCTATTCTCACCACCCACAGCCCTAATAACTCTTAAAGGTATGAACAATACCATCAACTTTATCTGATACATAAGTCACCATCCAGAACTGATATCTTTCTGTATTAGTAATAAACTGGGATTGTTCCATCTATGTGTTATATAATAGAGAGGAGGTTATCAAGACAGCCGCTTAAAACCGTTAAAGGATTCAGCAAAGTCATATAACAGCTTTATAACTTAAATGGAAATATTGTATAAAAATGTATCTTAAATGGGATAGGGGGTATTAATGCCCTTCCAAATGTCACGTACTTGTCCGAGCTCTGTATTCAGCTTTATTTTGACAATTCCGTCAGTGTTAAAATATCCTACCTTCACTTTTGTCAACATAGTCTGGGGACTCGGTATCCGTCTGGAAATCGGAGACGCTTCACTCAGACAAACCCGCGCCACAAGGCACTCGTGCATGGCACGCTAGTTCCGGTGCGATCCACCAGGTGGCAGTATTGTATTCACCAGCACGACCCTCACACACGTCAAAGTCAAAGTTCTCAACGACGCATTTTATCAATACACGAAGGGCAGATTGGATTACATAGAAGGCCTCTGGGCATCTTATTAATTTTTCATCCCCTGACAGACGTATTCGAGGTTTACCTTGTTTAACAAAAATTCTAACAGTTGCTTCCATAGTAAATCTACAGATAGATCTGTAATCTAAACCATTTTCGCTGTAAACAGGATTAGAATATGATTTCTGGTTTCGGATTATTAATCAGACCAATTGAAATAATCCAACAGAGAACAATTTTTTTGTTATATTTTCTGGTTTTATAAACTTTAAAAGCCTGCTCCATACGTTTCACGAGTTGTTGACACAGATACTTCCGAAGGACTACAAAACTGTACCAACCTGGAAAATTTATCACTGAATACATACTAAATACAATAAACGATGAGCGAGGTAATTTACCTGCAGTGAGAATTTTCTCATGTAATGTGAAGTTGAGTAAATTCTAGTTTTTAGTTCGGCAATGATTGAATTACAAAATCTTGGTTTTGAACGATTTCTTATAGTTTTGCAACCAGAACATCAAAAAAATGTTAGCACATGTATTGTTAGTGCTGTTTTTTCCACATGTGGCAAATATAATATAGGGTAACTCCATCGGTGATCAGATACATGTGTACAAGAGTAAGTATGTTAGATGTTCGGGGTCTGCAGGAGCTCCAACCACACACAATGGAGGGGATTAATAACGACAGAGTATACAAGGAGTACGTACCTGGTCGTGGTGCCGCTGCTGCATCCTTAGCATCTCGGCCTCGATGATCCGGATCCGCTGGAGGCGCGCCTCGTGACGCTGAGCGATCTGCTCCGAGGTGCCCAGATTGCCGGCCATCAGGTCACTCAGCCGACTCACCTCGTATTCCAACTGGCGCCGCGTCATGTCCGCCTGCAGGTTGTACTGTAACGACACAAGACAGAGTCGGGGTTAGTTTTTTTTGTTAAAAAAACAATGGTTTATTGACGAAATGGTTCACAAAGCCAATACGTGCTTTTCAACTATGCAGGTCATATAGAGTACGACCTGCAAGTCAGAACAGAGGACATAAACGGGCACAGGTACATGTATTAGGAAACAAGACAGACTAGACAATGGGGTTCAGTACACTGCCTGAACGTCTATTGCATTTACAATAACTAGGGATATGAGTACAGTTAATTTCGAACATTTCCTGCATTCTATGATACCTTATACAGCGATATCCAAGGAATCTAACATTCAGGGATATCAGCTGAGATAGGAAAAAAAGTGGAAATATTTTTCATGTGGAGTTTGCTGCCTCAGAGAGACTGGGGAAATGTGGAAGTACACCAGTGAATGGGGTTAAGGGTATGTGGGGAGGTTCAAACTGCTTTTTACTGGTGTGAATGAGGCTTAATCAAAATTACCTGCTTTACACAAGGGAAAATAATTTAAAGGCCGAAATGAAAATAAACCAGATTTCTATAGAAGAGGTGCAAGGGCCGTTCATACCGATCACAGGCTGACAACTCTTACAGGATAAATAAAGAACATAAAAATCTCTGAACATTAGATGGCAAGATCATCGTTGGGGAAAAGTGAGGCATGAAGATGGGCACGCCAGGGAACACTAGCATTAAGCAGAGCACTGTCTTATCATCCCACTGAGTTAGATTGTGTTCCTTTATGTGTAATCTCCATCGATTGGGTTGCAGTTGATCATATAGAGGAAATAATCCTGACATTAAACCTCTTCATAAATTCAGCATATGCAGGAATCCTTGTTGGTGGCTATGATAGAAATTGCAAGATCAGTTGACCTTTATTGAAAAACAATTGTAATATTTTGGCGAAAAGCCATGAGGGTCTTCCTCAGCCAATGCAGAAATTCCTGGGGGAAGCTTTCTTCAAACTGGTCAGCAAATAATCTAAGAAAGGTCATTGAATGCCACCTTTAAACAGATGACTGACCAAGCCACCACCCACCATCTGGTAACAGTGAGATTACTTCGCTCCCTGGCCACCAGACGGCGGCTCCATCTGCTCGTCCCACGAGCCCGATCTATCACCTGCTCCTGACCTACATTCCGAGGCGCTTCCAAATCGCTCACTGATGAGATTTCTATGCAACACCAGCTCTATTACCCAAATTTATTGTGGGCTGGTGGGCATGGGGTGCAATATCGAGCATGACACAGAGATAAGAGGAAGCAGGGCAATGACGTCAGAGAACCAGTCTAAAATCAAGGGTGCGTCAAGCAGCAACAATGAAATGCACCAATTTCACGAAATAACGCCAGCCATTGATATCTTTTTAGATCTGATGAAGATAGCGTGTTGGTAAGGCTGAACGGGGTGCTGATGGAAGAACAAGATGGTATCAGGTCAGAATTCACTAATGATCACATAAATGATCTCTGAATTTACCAGTTTCACGGTCATATGATTGGTCTTTATACATGCCAAATATTCTATATGACCTAATGTCACGGATATAGAACAAATCTAATGGCTTATGGATATGATTCATCAACAGGTCTCATATTTGTGAATTATTAGGGATATTGCCAACAGCTTTAGTACCTCTTACACCAGCTACGTTTACCCATCACAACGCCGCCACGTTGGCGGAGGTTCTCTAGTAGATAACGGGAAGGCATAAGGGGGAGAAAATTAGCGTATTGTACGTACACGCAGCACCAGCGTGCACTGATCACTCTCTCATTAATTACATCCCGCCACTCTGAATCAATCAGCCCACTTCACACGACTCCAGGCTCGACGAGCCGTGTTCACACAAGCCAACGCGACTCTCTGTTGAATGATTTCATCGTAAATCATCTCTTAATGTCACTTTTATACGATATGACGTCTTAAAACCATCCTCTCTCACGGATAGGGTGTAGCGCGGAAGTGGGTGTCTAAATTTTATTGCATCTAGCGTGTTAAATGATAAAAGAGTGGTCCAGAAGAGGATTCGTGAAATATTCAAAATGGTTCATTACATGGTGCATCAGAAGAAAATACCACTTCCACCTGCTCAATTGAAAATGTCACCTTTTTATCTTCCTTAATGAGATATTATCTCCTAGTGTTTTATTCTTATTCACACTGAACCTTAAGAGAAAGATGTGAGTTTTACGGTTACTTTTTCGTTGGTTTGATTTAACATCCAGTTGACCATTACAGGCCCTTGCAAGACTTTCTCAAGGTTCTTTTACACCACAAGGGTGATAATCGAATCTATCTGGTGAATTCAGGTAAAAATCTCATCCCCTACACACTTACTAAGGTCAGAGTTCTTTTACTTCTCACACCACACAGGTATGGAGTAAGAACGATTAGCCGTTGATATAGCAGTAAATCTACCAGTGCTGGGGTGGGGGAAGAGGAAAAGTGGCTACAGTTGGCCTACAAGTAGGTCAGTATTGACATTTTCCCATAACAGTAAATAAATATGTAATTTGGTAGCCAAAGGCAAAAAAATGTAACTGTTGGTAAGTCAGGTTGTTGGGATCAGTAGATAAATGCGAAAATGAGTGCTGGTCCTGTTCTTAGAATCATTCCAGAAAAATTCTTGATGGAAACAATGCTCTTGATTATTTCTAAATTCACATATCAATGTTAAAAGTGGCAAATCTGCCACTCATACTGACACCACGGACGTGCATCCAAGTCCGTGCTCATACATACCACTTTTACAGGCTGCTTCTATGAGTTACCCTTTGGTTTTGAATATGACGTGAAGATTGTTTTATCTCGACAGAGAAGCTCTGATATCTTGTTCAAGTTAGAAAGAATGACTAAGCCGGGGCAACTTAAAAATCAGTCCATGACATTTATTTTTTAGCACGGACCTATATAGTCATCCAAGTCCGTGTTGTTAGGTATCGCTTTGAAAACGGAATCATACACGATGGCGAATATCATGTACAGCCACGAACACTAATGTAGTAAACATAGTACACTCTATTGGTAGGACATTAAACCACAAAAGTCTTCGGCAACATGGCTACTTATCATGGCAAATACAAACGACAGTCTCAGTACGGGCGCCGTTAGGAAACATAACACCTAACACATGTCGTTATCCAGCCGTGACGCAAAGGTCACGTGATGATAGAAATTATGGGATGTTTTATTGGAACAGAAATGGTTGACTCTGGGTCACGTGGCACGGTCAGATGACGTCACATGTGAGGGTAAAGATCAAAGCCTCATGTATCTCGCTATACTTCGATCATCTATTCATCCTTTAGATCTGGCAGGGTAAACACTCACAATCCGTAGGCTTTCAGGGAATCCTGTCAAATCGCAGTACAGGATTTCTTGATTGCATTAAGACAAAGTCTCTTTTATTGAATCAAAGGGGTTTAGTCAAGGTCCAAAGCTGTTGTCGCTTGTGTGCAAACTTTCTCCAAAAGAACCATGGCGTCATAAATTAAGAGAGGGAGAAAGAAATGTAAAAAAAGCTGCAGGATTTTAAGTTTTGATAAATCAAACGTCGGTAAAACTGGCCACGAGACATAACAAATCCTCCGCACTCGTAGCCGCTGATCTGCAGTGTTATAGCGACGTTTATTTGCCTCTGGCTTTACGCTCGCTGGAGTCTGGTGGGAGTTTGATATGGTTACCGTGACAACCAGCCATCAGCAGCAGTGTGTCCATTAGGCTTGGTCGTCTACTAGAGCCAGGCCGGACTCCACATATTTACCTCCACCCTGGAGGAGGCGTCCCACCTACCTAAACCCACCCCGCCCGCCGGGCACGTCCAACTCACTGTAGACTTGTCAATGACATCAAGGCATTATTATAGGATCTGAAAAGAATCTGGGAGCGATTCCTTAAGTCATTCTTGGACATTTCAACTTATCAGATCGGAGGCAAGTAACCTACAATCATATTCTTATCTACCAAATTTGATAATCTGCTATACAATTTAGTTTTTTAGAAAAGGACATTTTCAAGATAACACAATTTGCTTATGTATAATGAAACGTCAATAATATTACCGAAATGTTCGAAAAATCACCCCTTTCCATCGTGGCCATTGCCAGAAATAGAGAACGCATTAACAGATTGAGATCTAAGAGTAAGGCCTCCCACGCACTACATTTGCGTCAGGGCACTAGGCAAATAGTCTGATAACGGGTTATTTATGAAGGTAAAATGTTGTAATCTGCTGACAACATGAATTTAACAAGCACTAAGCTTCTCCCACCTGTGAGTAACCTGTGTAACATTGAGGCAACAAGCTTCAATAACAAAATTGAGACTTTGTGAAATATTTGATTAATTATCGTGCAGCACAGTCCCCACCGTAAAAAAAGAAGATTGGAATTAGTTGAAAGCCCGAGAGTCTACATTAAGAGCCCGAGAGTTTACATTTAAGTCCATAAAGAGGGCAATGTTTAAATGGGGCTGTTCAGTAGTGGCTATATAGACAGATTTCTTTGTTTAGCGTTTGTTCGAGTGTACCCATTCCCATTAAATGTCTATGAGTAAAAACTACGCTATTAAATCATGTTTAATTAGGTTACTGTGGAGAACATAGATCTTTCACCAGGCTTTATTGTACCAACTTTCATTTGAAGTTCTTACGGATGAAAACAAACCTTTTAGAAGGATATTCACTTGAATGATACCAATAGGTAAAAGGGGATAGAGAGTAGTTGTTTCTATTGTTTTTCTTCATTAAATAAAACCAGTGATAAACCATTGATTCCACAAGTCATTGGTGAACCCACTTTTATTACATCAATGATATTTATAAATTAAAATAGTTTTTTGTCTGAACATCTCGCGTGTTGGCTGATAGTTCGGAATGCACAAGACTCGGATACACGTCTACACCCACTAACCCGCCCTCTAGCGGGCACTGTGTGTAAGTGGGGGAGGGGGGGTGCCTATAGACAGACAATGAGACCCGGTGCTTTGTTTATAGGTGTAGAGCATGGTATATAGTTATAGAACACGCGCCGGGCACACCACTCACTGTGAACCAACCATCCTACTCCACTGTATCATAATAACAGCGCCCACTTTCTCTAAAAGCCTCGATCGCCGTGTTCACCAAAGAAAATATGGCTTACGTCAACACCAAGGAGGACCTCAATATAACGTAATGTCCACCTAAAAGAAGACTGGTTACATTGACTAGACCCCCGATTGGAAGGCTATTTGTCATGCTATAAAAGTATTAAATAAAGAAACGCTTTGGTTGGCAATAAAGAAACGCCAGGCACGCGTTGTGACATTCTATTAATATAGTATGGCCGGTAATATTAATCGTTCAGGCTGTTTTTCTCGAGTCATGACTGACGACAATGGTATCTCTATGTAGAATTGTGCCGTCATCCTCAGTGACTATCTCCGCAACAGGATGACGTCTGCTGGTCTTATTACTTAATGTTGTAGTCGGGGATATGGCTAGAGTCACGCAGTCTTTGGCCAGACACACTAGCTGACACAACAGCCTACAAGCAAATCTGACAATATACCATTTGCGATGATTAATGGCGACCAGTTGTGTTTTTTTGATAAACCATAGATCATCTGAGAGAACCTCCCTTCATTAAGTTCGGACATGACTCGTCGAGAATAGCCACAGTCCGATCGGGTCTTGCTGTTTACCTTAACATGGTATAAACCTCCATGGGCTTAGCATTATGAACTCGTTCTCAACGGGCATGCGAGAATGGTAACTCGTTCTCTACGGGTGATAAAGACATAAATACTTCCAGGCTAAGATAAAATCAGAAACATATTCGTGCTTGGTCTGTGCTTCAGAATATTCACTCGGCTATCACCTCGTTCATATTACTGCGTACTCCAAACTCGATGGCGAACGAGGACACATACCAAACACTCATCATTTCTTTCTTAGTAGTTGTGAACATCTCCAGTAGCCACAGTATCATACCAAAGCGGCCTGTCCTTTTATATCTTACATTAGTAAATGCCCAAGATTCTGAGTGTAAAAGATATTTTTACAATATGGAATATCGAAAAGAGCACTGGAAATTGAAATAGTTTTCCTAATCTTAACACAATGGGACGAACTATATGTGTATACTGGAACTATCATTAAAAGGGTCGAGCACACAACTTTAGAAAGAAGTAGGTATATCCACCTTATGACCGAATATATGTAGTTCATCTAGATGATTCAGACCGATTGTTCTTCTTTGATAACCGTTTTGTTATATGACAGCTTGGTTCCTTTATACTCTATTAGCCCTACAGTATAGTAAATATAAATTAATCTTTTACTTTTACAATAAACGTTTTCTATCTGGTCACATCCATACGCACGAATAAAAAATAAATAAAATGGTCAAAACAACTTCTATTACATCCAGAAAGTTTGCCGAACTCCGGAAATTGTCCGACAAAAATGAATCTATTCTAGAATACCATACTGTCATGTTCTGTTGTTGACAAAACAGATAGGGAGAGGGACCGTAGAATCGACGACTGTGTCGAGGTCATTGGAAATAGTGTTACAATGTCACAGCTACTGTAGCCAACCGTTGTCCGCTACACGAACCGCAGATTGTTCCTATTCCACTTTTTCTCTCGAGTCTATAGAACGAGAATGGCTCTCACAGACATCACTCTCCACCACAGCCTAGGACCATTCTATAGGTTAAAGCATAGCTTTCAGCATCTCCCGCGAAAAGGAATTATACAAATGTTACAGCAGGAACGAATAAATGAATTTCGACGTTGTTTGCACAGATAAAAAAAACACCAGAATACCCACCTCACAATATGTGAGTTGAGAATGCAATATTTACCGCGGTTGTTGTCACCATTTCCCATTGCCCGTTGGATTATCTTTTTTTTCTGTTCATCAAACCAAATGAGAAAAAGTTATCAGTCAATATACATAGAACCCTGTCTGTTGAAAGCACCATGCAGTACTGGCCTACACAATATCAACCACCGGCGATCACATTTGTCGAGTGAGCCTAACCCTCGGGTTAATTAATTATCTCCTACACAAGCGTGCATATATTTTCCTCCCTTCTTATAATACTAATCATACAGGCCCACCTTAGGATCTGCACTAAATCCTTTCCATATTCCATCCTTTGCTAATTCCCCAGGTGGCATATTATATCCACGAGGGCTGGTGGTCCAGGGCGGGTAACTGGAAACTCCATCCTACCCAAACATACCACCGACAATAGATTAGCATACATATAATCCACCACTGAACACAAACACCCCTGGACCAGCACCGCTGGGATCGCTGCCCGTCCATATGCTAACGAAGTCAAGAGGAGGCTCGGACCTGCGCTCTACATCCATCAAAGCCCCATTTACATTGGTGGCTGGCCTCTCTTAGCGCCCCGCACACATGACGCCACTAACTGAGGCCGATAATTGATGGACAATATCCGGAACACCTATCATCCATTATACCCCGGCCCCGTTCTCATGCTCCATGCCGCCCGATCCAACTGCCTTTTTATTCCATCAATTTTGTCTTGTGTTAGTCATATATCACTGTAAATTACCGCTAACAAGTATTTAGGCAAACTGGGAATGCACATAGTCTACTTTCATTGTTTTTTCTCTGTCAACGATAAATAGGAAATAGATTTTAAACACGTGTCGGTGATATAAGAGCATTTAATAACATTAGCTGCAGTTGTGAAACTGTTATGGTAACACTAAAAGCACTGCGGATGTGTGAGAATGGTATGGAGTATCTTTTTAATTTTTTGGATGTACATCAGGGGAATATAGCAATAAGGGCCTGAATACATCCCTATTAGTATATATTGAGATTTTATGTCTGTATGGAATCTCCTTTTTTTAAATTAAAGACGGATTAATATGAAACCGGTAGCCTAAGCAAAGCGAATAGTTAAAAGAATTCATTTACAGATTCCATGTGAGCTTTGGAGATATTCGCCTACTTTCCTGAAGGTCAACAATGGAGGAATGTGAGAAAGAGAGATTTCTATATTCCTTTCTGGGATTTGCAAAACACTTGTACAAAATTTCTACAAGGAATGCTAAGCAAACATTACGTTCTGCTTGTTATCAATGTTTCTTAAACCAAATTGACTTTAACCCCCTATGAAGTTGACAATCTCTGTGGATCTCAAAGAAATTCCTTTTCCTGTCTGAACGAATCAAGGCAAGAGTAGGTTCTATTTTCTTGGTACGAGAACACCGGAAACGATCTGCGACAACCAGGAGCGTTGCTGGCGACGATCTCTTGTGTTACCATGGCGACGGAAGAGGCGTCACGCGTTGTCGTCGTCCCTGATGGGGGCATTGCATGTGAGCTGCATGTGAGAAGCATGTGAGAAGCGTGAGCAGCATGTCAACAGGTAACATGCGACCAACTAAGCTGCGACGTCCTTGCTTGATATCCTAGTTCATCCTGGGATGAGTTCATTCAGGTAAATGTAGGCCAAGGTGGTTTCCAAAGTGGCCAAGGATAACCTGCCCTCAAGGCTTATAGGTGGCCGCCTTTGTAGGAAATCTCACTGAAGTGTTCTTATCTCGGGCTAGAGTTTTTTTATGTAAGCATTTAGGTACACTAACATTAGAGTCACTGTAGTGTTTCATTTATTTTTATGACAATTTACTCTTATATGTACACACGTACAATGCACAGTATTTACAAGAAAGTGAGAGCGTGCCATATCCAATGCATACATACATTATGTGCGACATATATCAACTGCTTTTGTTATTAGGGCAATGCAATTCCCCACGATCTAACTAGGACAACTTTACACCCTCATTCATGTCCTAATGCTCACTTGACAGAGAGAGATATTTCTAGGTACATCTCTAGGCATTGATACCAATGCCTCATAACTTTATTTGCATACGCCGGGTAAACACATTGGGCTTGAATACCCCGTTGTGAACCGGCAGGCAATAACCCTCATGCTAACATGATATAATAAATCTATCCCCACCTTTGTCCTGCATGATATTACTCGAGTCCACTTCATTTGATTTGTTAGCTGCGATGGAAACCGGTTTACAAGAGAATCCTTTTATGAAAAAAGGTACGCTGAGTGCGGACATTGCAGTTTGGTTACAACCCAATAAGGACGACCAGGAAGAATTTACAACTGAATCACAGGCTCCCAACTTCAGCCGCATCATCAGGTGAATTGGCGTCATTGCGCAGTAAAACCAAAGCTCTTTGTTCGACCATACATACTCACTGCCATCACAACCTCCCTGACACTCTCACTGCTGAGATGGTTTCTTTTTTAAAATGTTGAAATTCTGAATAGTGGATGTGCGGAGGGATGACCTCAAAGAGTAACCCCTGACATTGCAGTCGATACAGAGGCCCAATACATCCACGCCTTTTCACATAACGATCTCAACCACGTCTTCAAAGGCCTGTCGCCGGATTCGGCGACAATCAGACTTATCGTCAGGCCGGTTGGGATACACAGGGGTGTTAGACGGCGAGCGCTGCACAGTGAGTTGCTCTTTGAGCTCCTACCCAGCCCCGCCGTCTGAACATATATCTATTTCTGGCCGCGCGGTCCCTGAAGTCTCTACAAAGGCGAAGTCCATTCTTTATGTCGGCGATAAACGTCCAGCATTGGAAGAGAACAAGGATCAGCCCGAGAAACAATCAGAGTTGGCTGGTAGTGTTGTGAAAGAAAAAATATCTAACACTAAACGATAAGATTTATTATCACCAGAACGAAAAATTTTTAAAAAGAAGAAAAAGACGTATGGGTTAGCTTGGGTGGTAAAGTCTCTCAGCTCGGGGTTGTGGGAGTGGGGGCAGTGTAGTTGTGGAGGAGTGGTGAGGTGGGTGGGAGGGTTGTGGGGTGGAGAGGGGTTCACACTGAACATGCACAGGGCGTGAACTTCACTCCAGGGCCTCACACGTTGAGCTACGAGCGGCAGTCATGCAAGTGAACCCAAATTCGTGCCTTATTACTAGCTGTGCTCTGAATACCAACCAGGACCCCGTCCGGCCCCGGCCTTTGTCAGAGCACTCACTCGTTGGTCAGCACAGATTCACTCAGGGATTTATTCGTGTGGGTCTTAGGTTGGGGTGAGGGCTGCAGGTGAGGTAAAGGTATTCACCTCGATATCACAACACGCAATACGAAATTTGTGATCATGCTGCCAGCTAACTAACGTTGAACGTTGAACCCAAATCAAACCCCTACAACTTTCCTTCCCACCGCCCCAACTGCATGGTGCCTCGTACAGTAGCAGGAAATACCCTGGCACCCCTCTCCCACTAGGTAGAAGTTAACGCAGTATATATCGACGTGGGTTCATTAAGAAGTACAGACGCGACCCGCACACATAATAGTGCGAATCGAGAGGCCCTGTCCCCACTCGCCATGCGTCCCAGGGGTAATTGAATTGAAAGGCCAGCCTCTAAGTAAACAGCTCGATAAAGGCTTACGTCTGGGGTTGGAATGACGCCATGCATACACGAGAAGCCGCTCTGGGGTTGGCAGCACCGCGCCCACTGCTACAGCCATTAAGGGTGGGTGCCGCGTACAGGAGCCTACCCAGAAAACACACCAGCCTCTCTGGTCCGATAAAAGATGCACAATCAGTCGAGTAGAAAGAAGCAGGCGGCAGAACGAACGCGTGCCAAGTATAGACGGGCGGGGGCGAAAGGGGCACGACAGTTTTTACACTGGAGGAGATCAAGGGAAGCTGTGGAGGAAGATTAGATCTATAAGGTTGGGCAAGCTTAGGATATATCCAAGGTAATATGGTTATCCTCGCTAAAAGCATTATTATCATGGTATTGGTGCATTGTTTAGATCTGACTGTCTTAACGGGGAGTATGATTACTGATCAGCTTTGTATGAATAATCCTAATAAGGGAAACATTGAGTACTTCTGATGGATAAGTCAGCCGAAATCACCATCTGCCAAAGCACAACCACACCTGAATTTCAATATGTTTGAGGAAGTTCCATATACTCGGGATCGAATAACCTGTAAATCAAGACTTGAACGTAGACCCTGACTACCAGGTTTAAGGTAAAATCAAAAAGATTCAACTTATATCTCAAGGCCAGGAAGTAAAGATTGATTGACCTTTTGCAAATTCATTACTGACACCGTAAAATAAAATATGATAATCCTTTATAAACTATCAACAAAGGTATTGTCAACCATTCTATTCTGAAGAACAAGAGTTAATCGGAGGACCTATGAGGCTAGTTTCGGCTACGTTTATCACCCAATTTCACTTTAATGGCCAGAGTCGGTCAGAGCAGCTCAAAGCTGCTACCGCTAGGCGGCGCTGGGGACTATTTGACCTCTGACTTGAGCAGTTCCGAGCAATTCATCAGACATTAATAAAGAATGAGCGCTGACACTGACCACTCCCTCCCCGGCTACGTCTACTAATCTAAACTAATTAACAACACAAACACATTTGTTGGCCCATGATTAACTCACCTATAATGAACAAAGTTTTAGGGATTTCTATAGATAATAGAATTTTCAGCAAAACGCGCAGGTACCAATGGTTAAAAAGGACAGCCGTAGAATTTTTTTTATTACATATTGATCTAGTGCAATTACGCCATTGTGCCTTCAAATGTCTAATGGAAATTTAATTACTACATTGGACCTCATTCAAAATTGACCTATTCTACCCAAAAATGTAACTAGACTTAAAAGGCTTCGTTTTAGCTACGGTCGACCTCAGATAAATTATCCAGAGTTCACATGAAACAGTGGGAATCAAATGGCCATGGTACACGGGGACCCAAGTAATGTGAACCAACTAAGTGGGTCATTGTTTTAATACATCAGATCGGTCTGAATTAATGATGGCTGCTGTGCGCCCCGTTTGAGCATTTCCTGACTCAAATTTGTTGCTTTTATCTTGTCCACTTTGTCAACAAGGACACTACTTCTTTTAGTTAATCCATCGACAGCACCCATTCAATAAATGGTCGCCGGTAGAAAGAAATCGAGAAGATTTTTAAAATTGTAATTTTTGGACACGACGAGAAATTATTGATAATTGCCGGTGGAAGTTGATGAGTCATGTTGGAATATTTGATCCATGTCATTGGGGATCTCTTGGGATGTTTAGATAATGATCCGTAACTGGACCCTATAGATCATGCTGGATCATTTTTGGATGTCCTACTGTTTAGCCAAGTCTCCTCTACGTGGACCCCAGCTGTGTTAACACCCTTGCTTTGCCCTACGAGATCCAGGCTCATGAACGAATGAAGCTTCCTAGATTCAATCTCTAGAAATTCTTGAGGAAAGGATCAATCTCACCTATTGCCAGATGCAGTTACACTGCCTATGGAGGAGATGAATAGCATAGGATCATACATTTTGCTAGAATTAATTAATCTGCTCAAAGTATGATAATAGGGGTATTTCCAAACTGACACTCGAGAATTTCGAATTTTTATGTCTGAGGAAAACGTGCTATGAACAGTAGAATAATTGTAATACATTAGTGATGTGTTTGAATGTCCTTTGACTTGGTTCTGAGAGAAGGAACCGGAACTGGAATTTTGCAACAGCACATTTGAGTTTAAGGACCAGGGTTTTTACTACCAGAAAATGTCTAGTTCTTACTTATGGAACCTGACCCATACTAACCTCTATCCTCACCGTCCCTCATCCACATAGACCCCAATCACACAGACAAATATGCATCCCTGCCCGCAGCGAGCCGGACGCTTCACATGCGCGCGCGCATCATGTGGCGAGGGACCCAGTCGTCCATGTATCATGTTCCATGTCACAACATGACCTCTGACCCTAGAGGAATTCCCACGGTCTGTCTGGTGAAGCGGAGAGGCTGTACATGACAGCTCAGACAGGGGGAGGACACTGGAGAATCGATGTGACCTCTCATTCACTGATAGATGGCATTGGAGGAGCGCGGGTGGGTGGGTGAGAGGTCTCTTAGGGACCTCTAAACCCGACCTGGCTTGACTGACCACTTGGTTGTTGAAAATGTGGGTTTAAGAAATTGTGCAAAAGGCCGGCTCTCAATTTATCATAAAAAAATGTCTCAATATGATAACATTTGAAACACTTGTACTCGTGTTCAGGACCCGATGCTGGAGTATGAATTTAGTATTTATTTGGGTAACGCAGAGAAGGATTGTAACGATGTAGAATGAATATATGACTGATTTGTACCTATAAATTGCATGGGTCTGAGTCTCCATGAGGCTTTTATCATCAAACCACAGAAGGTGCGTCATCCCTTTCAGCAGTAACCACAAGATCAACAAACATGAGACAGAATTCCCTTTCCCTCGTCATCAGACACTATCGCAGTGAGATCATGGTGACCTTCCAGCCGTCATAACTACGTCAAGTGAATAAGGAATTGAAAACGTCAAAGACAGCGTTGCCCTTTACGTAAGTCTAAACTGCAACAACAACAACAACAACAACAACAACAACAACAACAACAACAACAACAACAACAACAACAACAACAATAATAATAATAATAATAATAATAATAATCGTAATAATAATCATAATAATACAAAAAGATTATACTGCTACGCTATTACTCTGCCCAGAAAAAACTGCAGCGCTTCGTCGTCGGAAATTTTGAATATTACGTATCCAACACCTTATGGAAGCTATTTCGGGGTGCCTGTTCTTATCTGTTTCCAGCAATCGTATTCCAACCATGCTCCACTGCAGAGTAGAGTAGAACTAGCAATGCCTACGCTCTCACCTCCTCATCCAAGTCTGAGGAGATATTACCAGCCACAAATCTACGAAAGGAGACTTCTTTTGCCAGATGCAATTTGACCTTTGGTCAAACAGCTTGTTGATTCTTACTTAAGGAAAGATATGTATCTTAAGACCAGAGGATCAGCTCTCCCACCTCGATCATTTCGCAGATGAACCCACACTGTTGGCTAGTATCTATATGCCAAGCTGCCATATTGAGATGGGGTCAGAGCATCTCGTGTAAGCCTAAATACATGACGAGTATCATTCTCATGTCCACGGCTTCAGGCGAGAATAAGGACTGTAAACAAAGAGCAGGTCACCTACGCAGATTAATTAAGGGCACCAGGTCCAATTCCCTTTTTCTCCCTAACATTTAAGCACTTTTTCAGACATTTCTTCACACAAAGCACTAAGAAGATTAACATTTTCTCCAGCGACGAATTTAATGAACGTGGCATGTAAAATGTTATCAACTTAAAAATAATTTCCGTTTGACAATGACCCAACTTGAGAGTGGCAACATTTCAACAGGCTCCTGTAGAAATGGTCAATATGACTAAATAAAATTGCCATTGTAGATGTGATGCACAGTGATTATAATATTTTATCATTGATTGTTGTGTCTACAGTGGGAGAAGCCTGGCCCCACACGATACCCTCAATGTCCACATCAAATCACCCCCTCCCCATTCCACTACCCCCCCTCCTGCAACCAGCAATGAAGGGGTGGCTTATATTACGCATATTCCTCCCCTGTATGGATCAGGCTTACCGCAGGGGTAGACCTCGCCTGAAGCGGTATGACCTCTGGGACCGGAGCCTCCCCCTCAGTCCTGCCTGCCCTTCCATCTTCACACTCCCCCCCCCCATTCCGTTGTCCACTACTTTACTTCTTCTTACTTATGATTGTTATCTTCTCACTTCGCTCTGTATCATTTAGCCATCATTGTCAATTATCTCCCTGCCTCCACCTTATTTAAGTCTTCCAGTCACCGTCTTCCTATTCCTGTAATCCTTTTATTCGCGGTGCTCGCCAACTTCCCAGTCTTATCCCCGTATCTCTCACATCCAGCCGGCTCAACCTTTCCCTTCCTCCCTCCATTCGTCAGGGTGCCGCGACAACCCCTCCTTATAGACAAGGTCTGGCTAAAACCGAAGCCATGTAAAATAATGATTGGTCCCTGCGGCCCGAGGGCCGGTAAGCCGGGGCCAGCTGGGCCCTGTGCCAGGTTACCTCCGGGTACTACCCGACATTTCTCCCGACAAGAGGTTCATGCGAGTTTAGTAAATGCACCGTGAAGATATATTTACTTAAACGTCCTGACCACCGGACTATTGTAACCATGTCTCTGCGGACGTCTCTCTTGTTTTATTTTTTTACCTATAGCTATCAACTGGTGATGAAATAGATAAAGGGAACAGATCAAGAGCAACATAGCTCAGCTTTTGCTGATACATGCACCTTGCAAACGAATGTACATGTACATGTACATGTACCATATATGGTCCAAATAAGTAGATATTTCTGATCTAGAATAATTAACGTTTATTGTTTTTCCATTGAAAGGTCGGTCGGGTGGTTGGTCGTTCGTAGTCTCACGCATAGTCTGCAACCTTTAAGAACAGCGGCACAGAAAATTGGGCCGACTCTGTTGCTGTGTCAACCACACATCCAATCAAGTCCACCTGGCAGCACCTGGGTGTGGACGGGGGCGTGGGCAGCATATCAAATACCTGAAGACCGCTTCCCGCGGGACCCACTGAGGGCGATCGACAGCTACAATTCAGTCTACTGTTCCTTAGATCATGACCTTCATATAAGATTCGTTCTCACTCTGACAGCATCTCAGTCTAATTCTATCGCCTTATATAACGTGTCCACATGCCTGCCATCTATAGACACCTATCTGTATTCACCCAGATATATAGGATCAATTTGGCAGAGAGGTTTCACTTGGAGATAAGTGAGTTGTCTTTGAGTAGTGTGAGCAACTCGTAAGAACCATGGAGATTCTCCAGTGTAAATGTGCCTATCGATCTACCAGCGTCGATCAAGATGGGTTGGTGCGCGGCTGCCTTGGCGCTATTCTATGAAGTGTCACATTCCCATTTACACGGGGTTATTCAGGTATTTATAGGATGGAAATTAGATTTCTATATTACATAACACGTATCTGGTCAATTTCCAGAATAACCCATCCCGAATCGAGCTGCGTGTGTGGAAGATCGACGGAAGAACCCACCCCACATGAAATTGATAATTTGGTGGAGAGTCCAGGACGCTGGTGGCTGGGATAGAGAGTTGTCGCCGCTCGAGTAACTCGACTATCACCCCAAGCTGATCCGTCCTTCCTGGCCCCCTCCCCGGGAATCCATCAGTGTCACCCGGCCACGCCCCTCCTCCAGGGTCACATTGATCCGTATAGATCCGCCACCCCTCAGACCCCCATCTCCGGGCCGGGGGTGGAGGACCTCACGCCCCGCCCCGCACCCTGTCTGTGATCAGGGGTTGGCCGGGGCACCTTGTAGAGACTGAGGGTCCTTGCGCCGTACACAACTTGTCATGGATGAATTCCAATGCATGTATGTAGCGGCCAGTGTCATCGATAGCAGGACCGTGCCAGGATTGGGGTCAGAGAGTGCATTGTGAATGCCATAAAAAATGTCCAACTGAGAAATATCGATGTCGCAAAGTAAGAATATTGGACGCACCCAAGAAAATTGAAATAATAAGGACATCGAGTTTTTCATCTATCTTCGATCTCACGTGCGTGCTCTCAAGGTGTTCGTCTGTTACCTTATGTTTGTAGGCCCTGTCGTTCCCTCCTTTATGACTCTGATCTCCTAAATACACGAGTCATCATCTATTGTAGTCCAATGGTTTACGGTGGTTATAGTTCTGAACAGTTGATGATGAGAAAACCGTTGGTCCAGCAGTGGAGTTCTAATTTCTCACTATAAAACTACAGGAAACGGTATCTCCGCTAAATGCACGACATATTTACTATTGGGATCTGTCGCTAAAGACACGATTGATTTCCCCTGACTACCCTAAAACACACTCCCACGTCCCCTCCCGCCCCACACTCCCACTCCTCATCTCTTCCACAGGACCGATTCCTCAAAGCCCTCCCGCCTCGTAAAAGTTACACCACAAGCTCATACATCAGTGTTTTTTCCGCGTTTCAAATAAGCGAGAAAATTCCTCTGCATTTTAATCGGAAGAATGGCGCCATACATTTTCACTTTCTTCTCAGAGTGAACTCGTGCTCCATTGACCTAGATTCCGCCCAGATGCGCAGTGGGCGAGCAGTGAGTGGCTCAGAAGAGCAGTCAATTCGCGGGTCGACCCCAATGGGTTTTGATTCACACTAATAAGTCTGAAGCTCATCAGCCATTCATAAAAGCAATATAAAGCAGGCATTTATTTGCATAAACAAAGCCCGATGGTCGCGATCCCATTAGATGCCAGATTCAACAGGTTTTCATTCCTTCAGATTAAATCTCTATGAGTTGGGACTTTTTTTCGCGGCGCATGGATATGCATACTAATGAGTTGGGTGTCCATTTGATAGCCTTCGAGTATAATTCATAGGGCTTTCTACAATGGGATGAATTCACTTTGATTAGGCAATGAAATTACAAAAGGCGATACAATAACACGAACTGAACGGAACGCATAAATAAGAGCAGAGTGGCACAGGGTAGGGCTTTCCAATTGGGGCGAGCAGATAGAGGCTATTAATCATGGCACCAATATCATATCATTCTTCATTCATCTGCTCTCTGAACCTGGTCACCATCTCGGTCAATAGTATCCGCGCGATCTAGGTTAGAAGGTATGACCATGGCTGACCATAACCACAACTCCGTCGGCGACCATTCGTAAAACCAATGTTAGATACCTTGCTTTAGGCATGAATATTCATGATGCCATTTAATTATAGATACCACCCTCTAACCTAATTTAGAAGCGATGACGACGGTAGCCTATATCATCAAGTTAAACTACTCTGCTATGGCAATAATATTGACCCGAATGAAAATTTTCCGCTTCATTGCAGTGTTATTTCTCTGGTCCTCTCACTGGTTCTGACCCTTGATCCGCCTATTTCCGAACGACCTTCCCATCTCACACGAAAAGCTGGCATGGGCTTGGCGGCTGGTGAGCAGGAACCCATTTCCTGGGAACGCAATAATCGCCTTGGGTTGATGTAATATTACATTGACCCCGACCACGGGCCTGCCTCCCGCAGTCACCGCCCCCACGCTGGGGTATCAATACAAGACTGGCTCTGCACTGCGCCATGATATGGTGTTACGGTGTAATTACGGGCTGGGGTGATTGTGTCAGCGGGTGATGAGTACGAGGAGAGGAAGGAAGGAGATGGGAAAGTGAGGGTTACCTAGTCTTCGAACGAGCCAAAGCACTTCAGAGCGAGCGTTATTTTGCTTTTCAGTCTTTCGGGACAATTAGACGAGACAATGTCTGGTTTCATGCCTCTAATGATATCCGGTATAACCTAATAGTGCCACCAGTTACCATCACAATACAGGAATAACAAGACCCATAATAACACACAGAATATTACAGTAAGGGCGACCCTTTAGGACTGTTGGTAATTAAACCCTTACAATTGAGCGTCATCTCATGGCACAGGTTATACCATTATATATCAACGTTATTACCAAGATCTAATCATTTCTAAAGGTGTGTTCCAATAAATAGTCTCAGTGAATACTTTGATAATATCATCGCAAATGAGAAATGATGCTATTATCTCTATACTCTACAATTTATGTCAAAATTTCAACCATTTCCTTGTTTCTATGGCATAGGCATTTAGATGGCCTAACCCACTGATGTTTTTTTTAATCGTTTATTCAATTCTGTAGGAATACAGTTCTTCAATTGAATATTCTTGGTTGTTATATTCAAGTTTTGTATACTGATTCCCCACTGATATCTGGACGTGCGAAAGTGATGGAAAACCATGGACATACACCTGAAACGATCACAGTGACACAAGAGGTAATTTATCCAACCCTCGAGATATCCTGACATAAACCTACAGCTCATAGCAGCTGCAGGCTTCAGAGATTCGTCTAATCTATGCTGGGACTTGTGTTTGGAGAAGAAGTGAATCGCTACCACACGTAGACAGGGTAAACTGCACGACCAGTGTTTTGGTCCCGGAGATCAATTCGGACATTCTATACTGCACGGCCTCTCCAAAAGAACCCGTCGTCACGGCATTCGGCCATTACTGCCCCTCCGACTGACATCGGGCTAAATTGGTCTTCACTATAAAAGACTGCAGCCATAAACAGTTGCCGATGGGAGGCCTCTATGAATTAATTGCCAGCTAAAACGAATTCGGAGACCATCCTGGTATCTCTTCATATCTCTGCACATGCGTTAAAGTCAAACATCGCTCGCGCATGCGTGTCCACCCACCTGAGTTTATCGATTGGGGCTCCAGTCTTGGTTTGGTATCTTTATCCTTTTTTCCACCCCTTTTTTCATAAAAAGCTGGTTGACGGACGGCTTCGGCGCACAATTCTATCTATTCTACAGCTATCTATGCTATGTTTGTAAAGTTCCCATGTATAAAATAGCAGGCGCTCAGGTTCCAGGTTCCCCAAACAAAGAACCAGCCACAATCATTGAGCGTCGTTATCACAGGCAGAATCAATAGTATCCAATGGCGTAGAGTACCTGAACTGCAGCCTGTATTTATAGGGGTGAAATCGGATCGCAATCAGAGACGGATTGATTGTGCTATAGCAGGAAATGTTTGCCCCATTAGCGATAGGAACCGTGATCACAATGGCTTACTGGCACGCCACAGAGGAGAAGACCAGCGAACTTTAAAACTATTCCAAGTGTGAATTAATTCTAGCAAAAGCTATCCTGACTGGGAATAGGTGGATCATACTGAAATCTATAGCAATGATTTTCTATAAAGCCTGGCTCAACTATTTCTACACTAGTATATCTTCCTGATATGTGATAATGGGATTACAGTTATTTCAAACCACTCCAAAGGTTTTGTATGACATGTTTTTAACATTTTTTGCATACAGATGATACAAGTTGTTATATGTTACCAAGCTTTAGAAAATTACTGGTTGCCCAATATAGTCATCGTTTATATATCACTGAATGTAGTCCTTATCTCGAATCTACCACATCCTTTGTATACTAAACCCACTATTTTCCCTAAAAGACCAGCTACTCACTCTGCTACCTAGTAACGACACTTTTCTATCGGGAAGAGGGCGACAAGGTGTCTGATGGATGAGTGAGCTGCTCATGGCGTGCCTGGTCTCATTACTGAGCAGCTCTGGTCGCGAAGGCTGAGTGACGGGACAAAACAGGGCCATTGCTACTCCCATCAGACCACTAGTCCCCGGTGACCAGAAGCAAAAAAAAGTTACCGTCTTTTATATCACATCAACACAGTATCGCATTTATTCCACTGTGACCAGAGGAGCTATTGAACAGTGTGGCGTTTGTCTGCGCGCGAGCGAAACAATCAGAACCATAACGGATAAAATGTACTCGGAGAGTTTCAATAGACTTAAATACAGGTCCCATGAGCTACAACAACGACAGTGCGTAAAAGGTAGTCGATACCTTTAGTAGAGTGAATTATGCACCATCCACTGATACATATTGCCTGATGGTCTATGCTTTTCTTTAGTAACTTCTGCTATTTTTGTCGAGTCCTTACCAACAATGCAGTGTGGGACTAGGGTTAAGTTTCTCAATCCTTTCGCAACTACAACTCATACTGTCGACAAGCCTTCCTGAACAAGGACCCGGCGGCTTATACAAACAGACAGGGGGTCGATACGACTAGAAATCCCCCACTAGAGCCTCTATAGTGAGCCCTACACGGTTCTGAAATTGACTGCCAGGGCTGGGGCTCAGAGTGAGAGGGGTTCGACAGGGGGTTGGTCCGTCACGACGCCTCCCTGAGGACTGCTGCTACAAATACGGTGAAATTGGGGTGGACGTGTTTGCAGGGAGAGTGTGGTGCTGGTGATACCCGCACCTAGTCTCCACTCACAGAGGGCGCTCCCTGTGTGAGCTGTGTAAAGAAGGCCCAGAGTAATTGTTATCTGGGTGGTCGCTAGGATAGGCCACGGTGGACGTTCTATGGCTGGTGGGTATGGGCGTACCAAGATGGACATGATCTGGGTTGTGGGTAAGGTCACTGGCAGTTATTGGGGTGGTGAGCAAGGGTATATTACTGTTATGTAGGTTCTAGGTATGGGAGTCATTTTCCGGACTCCCTGTGTATTCTGTGGGGTCTAAGTATAATAGTAATAGAAGACAGGACGTGGGGGAGGCGAGGATTACAATACAAGGTTAATTATTTTCACTTCTTAAACCTTCATATAAATTATAAACAGAACCTCAAATGTCTGAAGTAAAAACTTTATAAGATAGGACAATGAATACATCTTCTTGCATCCAGTGTGTAGTGGTGGGATAAACCTATTGGATGAAATCAACATAACCTGATTACATTAGGGAATTTGGATAACGATAGGGAATCACCATAGAACATTCCCTCTTCGACAGGTACCCATGGGATGTGGCACAGCTGGTAATTATAATTTGCAAAAACTAAACCCGTAGAAAAACAACCTTTACGACACAACTCCAATACAGTCATGTCAAACGCTCTGTTTCCAGTCTTTGAACGACAGTCCACTTCCTGACACGGGTCCCCGTACCTGAGAACACCTGCTAGTCCTTCCCGTTCCTCGATGAGCAGCTTCGAGCAGCTCAGAGAAGGAGGAAGCCCCGGAATGAGTCAGAGTAGACCCTTGACCCCTTCATGTCTCCATACTGTGGGCCCAATCTCCCCACAGTGGGATGAAACCCCTCATTTGAAGCCTGATTAGCACATTAATGAAGCCAGATCATGCATGTTGCCCACCCGAGGCAAACAAACAGCCCATTTACAGCCACAAGAGGTTAAGTGGCTTTACAACATTTTCACCCCTTTTTGCGAGCTATTGATTGGGTTAGTTCCCAGTTTTCATCGTGGTTGTTGTATAATGTGTTCTTGTATTGGACCGGTCATTTGGATGTGTATTTGTATATTTGTAAAGTTAATGGTAAGGAAGTGTTAAGAAACCAGCTCCTGACTGCAGGTGAGATGCTCCTGTCAAGAACTTCAGCCGCCAGCCTCAGCCCAATCAATGCTCCTCTAGAACCTAATCAATCCATCGCCAACCGCCAACAGGCAAACAGGGCACAGGAGACCAGTGTCGGCTGCTCACCTGCTAATTACTGCTCGTCGTATTGCTCACGCTCTCCTGCTGAGCTGCTCACAAAATAACCACCGCCGACCCCACTGCCCGAGCCAAACCAATGGAATGTGACGCCACGAATATTTGGCCAATCGGGGCTTTGCTGGTTGTCAGTTAAAGCCGGATTAGTCATCTGTTTTCTGAGCTTCTCAGACTATAGCCGATCCTCCCTCCTTCCCACATAGCCTCACCGACACGGGGTTCCTATACGCGGCACGCGTGGGCACGGGCGGCGGAGTGGGGGTGTCGTCTTTGGGGATTCAGGGTCAGTGCTGTCACTCGTCACGTGGAGATAATAGGGGTGAGGAGTCAGGGATCGCCTTATATAGGCCGACTTGGCGTTGACCCAATTGACAGGCCATTGGAGAGGATCCGAAGCCACACATTTATATGGCTTCATGGGTCATTACCCAGTCCTGGGTATGTGATAAGTAGGGCAGGGGTACAATGCCCTGCTTTTAACGAACTCTCTTTTCTTCATGAATTTCGACTGGATATCGCTGAAGGTGCAGTATTTTATGCAGAGGTATCTGAGTAGGTAAGGGCTTACTATTCCAGGTGTTTAGAGTATATCCATATCATGGAATTCTAAAGCCAGAATAAACATAACTGGTATTTTTTTCCACGAGATCGAAAGTTATACTTTAGAGGGCTAATAATAAAGATAGATACAAGACATAACAATCCTGCGACATAAAACTGAAGCAGTCCCCTGGTTCTTCTCTGGAAGACGGTATATTTGATTACCAAATAGTAACTGTTTACATGCTTTACTATCTACCTTAGATGATCTATAACTGTTGTGCGAAGGCGCACCGAAGCAGAGAATGAGAAGTAGCTAAATAACAACGATCCCGGGGAGATGTTGTATACAGGTTCCATCTTTATGGGGCAAGCTAACAAGTTCGTAATGTCCGGCTAGTGTGTATGCAGCTGGAAAGCCCAGATCTGCTACAAGATATAATAATGTGTTTTTATCGTTCATGCTGTGATGGAATTTATAGCAGGCTTTGATGTGTGGGATTCCCCTTAGGAAAAACCCTACAGACATGTAAACCTGACCTTCAAGCAGCCGCTCACTTGCTGAAGGTTATACACCTCCATGACCCTTATATCTCGATACCTGACTGAGCATCATGCTTAGCTCTTCCACCAACCTGAAAATTTCCCTGCTTCGCTTTAGAGAGATCAGGAAACAGTCAAATATTTACTTGAAGAAAGAAGATATATCAAAACTTAGATATGCCAGTGAAGTCTACAAAATAAGCTGGTAATTTTCTGAATGCTGCTCATCTCCACTCTCCGTGCCTAATACAATGAATAGTACACAATATCAGAATACCAAGAATGGTCACTATTAATACGCAGTCGGACGAGGTAGGGGAGGCTCCGTAATGTTCCATGTCTCTCTACATCCATGGTACTGTCCCGTGATGTTGGCTTTACCCTGAATAAACATGGCCAACTCAAGTACCCAAACCCAAGTACCGTTACTGACAGGCCGAATAACTGATATATTTGTTTCGGTTAAAGTTTGCCCAGCCCCAGCTACGCGATGGGTGGTGATGGTGAACGTTGGGGGAGAGGTGTACATTATGGCTCAAGACTGCAAGAATAACATAACAAAGACTGGACGCCTGGGTCGCGCCGATTCGCCTTCACATACCGAGGTAGTTTGAGGTGGTGGCCGCGCTTTGAAATGTGAGCCGCTGTTTGGGTAGCATGACATGGTGGGGCACCACTGTGCAGCCCACACCTCACTCCGTCAGGCTCTCACAACATCCCCGGCCAGCCGTATAATCTGTAGATTACACACGGGGGTGTATGCTAACCCTCAGGTATGTGTAGGAGAAGGGAGGGTATACATTACACAGGGTCGCCTTACAGGCCCTCCACAGCCCATGATCAGACCACTCAATACCCCCTGTACCACGTGATGCAGGGCGTAGTGCTGTCAATCACAGCCGATCCTCTTCTCAGACTGGCAGGGGGTGTGGAAGGGGGCCCTCATAATATTGACAGATCCGTTATTTGGTGGGCCTCCACTGTGTGGTTGGATGCTCCCCCCCCCCCATCTTTGGTTCCCCGAGAGGACTTTTTGTGCGTTTATTAATGTTTTCATTCCACTCAAATGTCACAGTGTCACAGTTAATCTCGTTCGCGTCCGACGGTGGTAATATGGAAATGATGCTATCAAAATGAATAGTTGATACATATTGCTCTACCCCGATGTGAGCTTTAAAGAAACAGGTGGTGAGACAAGAATTAAATGATTAACAACTTTAAAATACACTATCCATTATTAATACATTGATCACAGACGATGAACTCTAACATATACATCAAAATAAGTAGTCTTTAAAATTTATGCTGTGGCCTATCCTTATTTTGAATAAAATATGGGGGCCTTCCGGAGTGTGTTGTCCACCTTCGACAGAAGAGGGCAGCAGAGGATTACGCTGTGATATATATATATATATATATATATATTGTATGCCAGGCCCCATTAAATTCTACATTATACAAAGCTGAACCTACAGGCTATATTGCATATCTAAATAATGCCTGTTGGGAAAGAGTTCTTCCAAAACATTATTTCTAATTAAAGTTATGCGCGTGCATGTGCATACATGTATAGATTGGTCTTAGTAGTGCAGTGAAATCGGCCCTGGCTCAGGCGACTTTGGGTTTTCCCTCTTAAACCATATTGTTTATGTCAACACACGCCTCTGTTATTAAACAATCCATACAAACGGACGGGCGACCTCAGCATAACAATTCAGGCACATAAATCTATCATCTGACGTCATAGTACGTCATGTTACGTCACACTGACGATACAAAAAGGCTTTGTCCATGTCCAATATCCGTCCAGCGTCCCTACCCCCCTGATCTCACCTGATAGCCAAATATTTATCCCCGAGGAGCCTTTCCTCCGTGTCCCTTTGTCTAGCTCTTGTTTCGCGATATTTTCCTATTTTTTGAGCCGCTACCAGTCATGCTCTGTCCCGTCCGTCACTTCTTTAAAGCACAGGCGGCCAATTTATGCGACGACGCCACGGGAGGTGGCCGGGCGAGCTGTAATTTATTCCAGCAAATCCCACAGAGATCGATACACCTCCCCTCTTCTCCCCATACACACATCTGATGCGGTGCGCCGACCGATACGCTTTTTCTGACAGCTCCTTGAATGTTGAGCGCACTTTATCATGGCCCCCCAATGGGAGCGCCGACTTAACACCAAGCATTAGCCAAATGGTGCAAGCTGCCAGTCGGCAAACACTTCCCAGCGTGTGTGGCTTACGCTAAGCCAGCATCCGCGTTAAAATGGTCATTGCCTTAATGGTTAGTCTTGCCAATAGGCAAAAACATTGATAACCCCTCCCATAATATTAGGAGTATCGCGAACAATATGAGCTGTCAAGGTCTAAAACAAGCAATAACTCCCAACATGTCAATTTGCAATCAGTCCCGAATGGAAATTCAGAAGAGAGGTGGGATCTTTCTATTGCAAGGCGAACTTGGTTATTTGGATTGAATAATCTCAGGGATTTCTTTCAAGGAGAGCAGATCTGTGTTTTATGCTGAGCCACTTGGGAGCGTTTGGGAGTGCAGAAATATCAAGCACGTTATTGCCGACTGATGAACTGTACAGAAAGAAAGTTATTCCTGATAACCTTTACATTCACTTGTTATGTTTCTGTTTATGTTTGTTCAGCTATCAATCCCACTATATGGGGTTACTGTCTGTCATATTCAACAGCCACTGACACAGAATATGTCCATTTGAACAAAAAACATAAAAGACCTTATCTATGGGCGAATCTGCCTCAAGGATTAAAGCCAATAAAAGGCAAGTGGAACTGAAAGTACCCTTGTGGTAAATGGAGAAGAATATCAATCCTATTCCCTTTCGCTCCAATTCTATTTTTTTTATTTTTGAACCAGATGAAAAATGGTTGAGTTGAGTTGTTTATTATTGAAAATGATGTGTACCATTCTGAAGGGGGCTTGATGACAATATGATGGATGAACAAGTAGGCCAGTCAATAAAGGTTTATGAGGCTTAACTCAACTAAAGTTTTATGATAATTTGCCACACCTGTAGTATCAATAGTAATTGAATCTTTCGGATTATTAATCTTATTTTCTTTAACAAAATTTAGTCCAAGTATATAGTTATAGGGATTACCCGCAATATTCTGCGTTCCTGAATCATGCTGATAACGCCGTGAGTTACTGTCAGAATGGGTGGCACTCGAAACTTTCCGGCTGGGGTGCCCTGCCCCCATCATAACCCCGGACGTTGGGGCAGCCCCCCTTTGTCCTTGTCCAAATGAGGGCGACCTTGTCCCTTTTCAGCCTTTGACAAGACAATCCCACAATGCTTGTTTTATTGACAAGAAGCTCCATTCAAACTGTCAGGACCAGTACGCAATAATAGCGGTGGAGTAGTGTGAGGGGTGCGTTTAGGGTTGGCAGCATCATTTTTTAGCCAAAGCTACACTTGACCTCACCTCCAGCCCACCTATGACTCAGTGCGGTGGGGAATGGCATTTTTGAGGCTGTTAATGCAGTCAGGGGATAGTGTGACACAATGCATTTTTCTGGTTATCCACAGACCACCAAGAGGGGTTTAACAACGGCCGGATTTTGTGTCGGCATTTAACGCGACAATATGGTCATGTGACTGTTTAAAGACCCCCCTAGCAGGAGGCAGAACTGAGTAATGCGCATGACATGAATTTATTAGCATGTAACTTTGGGCACATGTTTGATTCAGTGAGCTGTTGAGATGACTAGGGATTTCTTTAATGTGGCAAAAAAGCTAATGACAACATCATCAAATTCGAATAGTGATTAGCTATGATCAAAAACGAAAAGCTACCCTGGAATTATTTTCAAAGAAATGTGCCAAGTGGGGATGTAGAATTCCCTTCCCTTGAGATTGGTAGTCCTAGGGGAAAACAGCACATAACCACGTTTTCTCTTAATATTCCATGTCTTGGTGCCCTACTGACGGGCTTGGGAATGGAGTCTGGATGGTTGGAGAACACACAAAAATGAAGCAACTATAGACACGAGTGGCATGATAGCTCAGTCGATAGCACATTGGCATGCAGATAGCAGGATCCAAGGTTTGAAGCTAATAAGTGGCACTGCTGTTCTGTCATACTTGTCTCATGGATTCGATCTCGGCATGATATGAACCTGGTAGTTGCTACTGCGCAAAACACCATCAATAATCAAACCACTTTAGAGTCATGTAGATTTTATATATTATTTATAGAGAAATAAATCTATTTTAGGTGTTCTGGTGCTAAGTAGAGTCTGTATGTAGTGATGGAGAGGGGGGTAGTTTCCGTGCATCTCTTGTTTTCTATTGAATATAATATGGAGATGGGGTTAAGGGTTGGGGTCAGACTTTTCAGAAATTGTGAGTACAAATGCGCGTACTTTATGGATTGACCCTTATGGACACAAAACCAGAATGTAGGTATAAATTACTATCAGTAAAAAAAACGTAGTACTCACTGTTTCTGTCAGAGGTAGACTCTCAATCTTCTTGGTGAGCTCCTCCAGCTGCTCATAATACCACTTCCGGTGTTTGTCATCAGCCTCGATTTCACGTAAAATGGACGTCCTGTAACACAAAAACGGCCACAGCTATGAATATTAACCAGGGCAAACACAAAGTCCAAGATCAATAAATATTCAACAAAGGTAAATAGACGGTACATTTTCAGCAGTGCAGGTGTTGGTAATTATTTAAAAACGTATGTTGACGCAAGTGAATGTGTGTGTATTTGCATAGCTCTAGTGTTTAGATTTCGTTATTTACTCGGCTGGGAATGTTGATTGCATGTATGATTGTGCCTGGTAGAGGTTTCATTTTAATGAGATACTTATCATTCAGGGGAGCTGTATTGTTCCAGTTGGTGGCCGACATAATATCCACTAAGTCAAGTGACCCTTCTTGGTGTGATCGCAAACAATTATCATGTATCTCGAATATTCGCATCGGGCATATATCATGTGTGGACAGGACACCATTGGAATTTCTGTTAACTTTGCAGTCTCTAAGTCAGCTTACAGCAGGCTGCAGGGAGACAAGACTATTAGGAGCAACGTCCACCAGACCGAGCTGCTCATAGATGCTCGGACGGGGACTAACTCCTATCTCTCGACAACCCCCATCAATATTGATCTTTGGCATAACAATGTGGAAGCGGGAGTGAAAGGTTCACGTCCGTTGACAGAGGCGAAACACGCGTAAAATGACACCGAAATCCAATTTTCTCGCGAATTATTCTCCGCTGGAGGCCTGATGTGTTATTAGAGAAAACACATTCAGGGGGTGCTGGGGACTCGACTCTGGCAGTGGTCACTCGGAGTGACAGTGTTTGACTTGTCTCTTTTGCTCGGACTGCACTCTACCGCTGCTCTGAAGGTCAGTGAGCTGGTCATCTTAGGTGTGGTCGTGTGGAACGCACCGGGTCCGACCACAGTGGGAGGTGTCGGGGGGATGATGCAAGATCTGCGCGCGTGCTCTCAGTGGGCATGCACGCACGTGAGCTGCCAGGCATGAGCAGCTCGCGTTGTGGAGGGGGTGTGGTCGCGGGTAAACATGCAGGGTGTGCAGAGCTGTTGGCAGGGAGGCTCAGCCCTCCTGGTGTGCGCGCATAAGCTTTAGAGTCACGTTCACAACTCAGAAGGTGGGACTTTCACTTAAAACCAAATGTTCAGTTATTTCCCCAAGTCTTTCTCCATGTCCACATCGGTTTTCGTACCAGGTTTGTTTGGGCATTTTAACGTCCAATATGTTCAAGACAGTTGATTTCATCTTACACAACTCTGACACATAATGTCGTATCCTTTCATTATACACGAAATTATTCTTTCGCACCTTGGATCTCAAAATTAATTGATATCCCACATCAGTTATCTCACTCCGCTACAGATAATTACCATCTCTTGGTGGTTCGTCATGTTATGAGAGCATTAAAGAATTCCATTCTCGGTGAGAAAATTAGGCCGATCTCGCCCAACATTCCTAGGCCTGGCTTCCTCAGTAACCACAGTCACATTAATCCCAGCGAAAAGCCTACCAAAACATTCTTCTAATTCCCAAAGAAATCGATAAAAACACAGGCAAATATTGACTTCTGACAGTTTGTCCCTGCACCCAGAACACACTGACCTGGATTGGAATAGAAGAATCTGGCAGAAATCGATGTTGTTTGGTTGGTGCATTGTAATCATGTTGTGAGTCACAATGCTCACACATTTAACACCGCCTGGATCTCACACACACAGCTGTCGTGGAAAGATTCCAACAACAACTGTTGCTCCATCTCTTCACCAAATGCCATTATGGACTGAGCAATTAATTTGGGGAATTACCGTTTCCAAAGTGAATCTCAATGTTCTTGTACATATTTCCTTCAATTAACAAGGGCGGTAGTTCGCGGTTCCTAATGGTTAGCAATGGCTTCTCAACAGCGACATTCGATACACGGGATGAGGTTACAGAACAAATCGAAGTATTAAACAAAACATTTGTTCCTTAGTAAATGTGGGTGTTCTCCGATAATGTAATATATTATATCGTGCAATGATCTTAAGCAATTCATCGATAATGTTGCATGCTCCAGAGCGCACATGTCTGTTCATATCAGTAGTCGCTTTCAATATTCTCCTTGTAGGTGTCTAACACAGAGGATTAGACTACTGTGAGAATTGTAGGAACACAGACGGCATGTACTCGGTGAACCCTATTCTCCGCACCACCTATAGCGTGATGGTTGGTGCTATCTTGGTGAGGTCCGCCTTGGTCTATAAAGAAGCGTTTCCTTCTAATCAATCGAGGTCTGAACACACAAAGTCCTCACAGCTACCGCTCACTTTCACTCATTCACTCACCATTGCACAGCCTAAGCTGAACATACGCTTCAGGAGTATTTTTAGCGGGAAGGAACAGGCGGCAGGAGTGACAGCAGGCAACAATCACTAACGGGCACTATATATAATCTTGCCGATGGATTGACAGGGATGATGGGAGTCTTGTGGCGGATCAATATTAGATATGCCAACTTTCTTACTACATGACTGGTGTCTTCAAATGCCCAGTCTCCAACCAGATCATTCGAAGCTTTTGGCGCCTGGAAATCGTCTACTCTGGGTAAATTGGCCGCGGACTAAAACACTAACTGGCGTCTGTACCACATTAGCTGCCCAGACGACAGTATTGATTCCCGTATTTTTCTCTTTCCTTCAGGAACGTTCACTTAAGTCTGCGATCTGACGACGTTTCCACTGAAGTCTTCATCGGAACCCTTTGAATTCCAAAATACGCCCAGAATTCATTAGCCGCTGGACCAGGAAGCTGTAGCAACAGATGCGGAGCTCTCCTGTTGTTGTCATTAGTTAGTAATGAGTCAACGATACTGAGTAATTGCGTCTGAGTTATGACCAAGGTGTCATAATTCATTACGGATGCACTTGACCTATGCCCAGTGGTCAGCTAGACCAAAGGGTAAACACTGGTATGAGCCACAACAGTAATAACTGTAAAATGCATATAATTTAGGAATGGATCGTATATACCTGCACAACTTTTGATGCACATTCCTTAGTAGCGCTATATGATATGTAAGAGGCGACATCAAACAACTTAAATTTGTACAAATAATGCTATATCATTTACATGTTGTCATTTGACATATTTCCAGTAGAAATTCCAAGCTTTCCTGGGCAAATATATAATGAACACTGGCGAGCATATCTTTATACAGATGTATACCGCTCGGAATGATAACTAAACTGTGTGTACAAATGGCTCATTTCCACAATCCCTTACCGAACTACTTCATAGAGGATATGATTCTAACTAATGTAGCTGCAGAGTAATGACACACATTTCTGTTATAGATTCGATGTTACATAGCCTCTTAAACAAATCCGACGCTAGCTTATTGATACAAATTCTTCCCTAGCTTACATGCTTGCAGAACAACTCCTGACATTGCTGGTATATGCATCTACTTCAACGTATAGAGTCGGTTATACAGCACAAATCTCAAGTTGGAACCCACCTGAGTTGGATAAGCTCAAACATTGCGACGTTTGGTGTACAATTATCCAGGTAATCCTTAGCGTACAACATCCTGTGTTTCTCTCCTCCAGCGTCCCATTTACTCAACCTCCAGTACTCTCCATGCACCCTCCCAGCACTGGGACACCTAGGTTAGCGTGTCCGGCGGCAGGCCTACTCCACGGTCCGCCCGGGCAGTGAGCGCCGCCTTCCCACCCTCAGGGCTTCAGTAGTAACACAGCCACCCACCCCCGGTTTGGATCCTCCCACCCAGGTAACCCGCGCACAGGCCGGGTGTGGTGGGAGGGGAGAGTGGATCCGTCGCCGGCAGGGGTTGTATTGCGACAGTGTGTACGTGCGGCGAGAGTGGGGGTGGAAAGGTATCGCGTGGAGTGGGTCAGTGGACGGCTGTGTGTGTGCCGGGAGGGAGGGGAATAAATATTGTTGGCGGGCCTCCAGCCTCTGCATATCTAATTGCTGGTAGAGAACGTGCAGACTTTATTTGCCGGTTATGAACTGGTGACGCGCGGGAAGCTGGGCGGCGCGCGTCGCTCGGCGCCGGGCGTCGTGCGGGGACGCGCGGCGTCGGGCTTCCATGACGATGACTCAGCCGCGTGTTTACCTCGCACCGGAAATGGAGCTAGACGCCGTCTCGTGCTGGGCGTCGTGCGTTCCCGAGACGCCGGCCCAGAACCCGGAAGAACGTTTCTTGGCGATAACCAAGGTGTGGGAATTAGGCGATTAGGGTGTGTGGGTTTAGGGCGCCGAGTGGGGTATTCTGCTCGGGTCCCCTTCCCTATTCCCACGGGTCACAGGTTAGTCACTCCTCAATCTACTCCAATAATAATAACCCACGTTAGTCTTCAGCAATATTTGACGGATTGTCTCAGTTTGTTCCTTCTTACGCTCCTTAGATAGGGATATAAAGAAATGTGTTTAAAAGAGAAATCCAGAGTCAAAGATTAGAATATGAGGTTTGATATAAGAAGCCGAAAGAGAAAGATATTCAAATTGAGACATTTGAAGAGGAGGGGTGTTAAAAACCAGGGCTGTGATTGTATACAATCCTTTGAGAGATTAAGGACCTGCTTGCATTTTCGAGAGATTGGGTATCGACGGACTTAAAGTTGCTTTGGGTGGCAGAGTAGTATTAATTAATGGAGAAATGATGCACAGATGCTGACTCTCTCTCCCCTGGAGGAATACAGGATCAGAGGCGCCCGGAGGTGATGTACATCAGGCACACACCCCCCCCCCCCCTACTTACACAACTCATTCTCGACAATAACCTTATATGACCGGCGCCGATAATAACATACTGGTCAGGGATAAACTCTATTGGGTCCTGTGAGGCTATGTTGATTCGTAATGCGTACAGGATCCCAAAGGCCAGGAAGAGGCCAACACTTGTACGTTTATTAAAGACCAATACGGGTAGGTATCGCAGTGCCCCGTGTCTAACAAACTTAACACTGGTGCTGCCATCTGGTTTCATGAAAATAAAGCAGATTCCCATAAACACCAATAGATAAGCAATTACCTTCTTCATATGGCCTTCCCATAGAAATTAGCATTAACAAAGTCAAAATAGAAGCCATGACTCATAAAATGTGATTTCTTGTCTGGATCCTGTGATCCTAACTATCGTCATCAAACAGAACACTATGCATTTCTTCTTTCGCCTTGATTCTATATCTGCCAAGCAGTAATCTTTAGATATAGTTATTCAATTAGGCGACCTTAATCTCAAATCCTGAATATATGTTTTAAGAGAATCTGGAAATTCTCCTATCCATCAAACGCTTCACCTTTGAACACTTCTGATGAAAACACTTCATCTTGTGTGAACATTAAGTGGCACTGGTTTGTTCAATGACGCGGGTAGAGAGTAGCTCTCTGTGTGGATAGCTGTGCAACATGAGCAGTGTCAGACCAAATGGTGCCCTGTATACTGTTACAGTGCCACATCTTCCATCACTGCCCCTCTGTGAATTCTACATTCACTATACTACATGATAAAATAAGGCTAGTCTAGGTCACTGATGTGACCACCTCCATATATAGAGGCAGCCCTATCAGAGTAGTGTGTCTACACACAAAAATCAGCAAGATATTTTCCGAAAACTGATTATCACTTACATATATATGATAAAACGTTAATATACCATTACAAAAACCAATAACCAGAAAATGTACATCTTTGCACTACGAAGGGTAGTAAAACGTCTTTCACGCTTGGTGTTGCGTATGGCTGAGCGTGACCAAAAAGAGAAAGGCAGACGTGGCCGTCACGTGGGAAAAGTATGATGCGTGATTCAGATGTGGTCGATGGCTGCCTGACGCAAAAAGTCAACTGTCTATACTACTTAGACTCTGTAATGGTAAATGGCGACTTCAGCCTCCCCGCACTGCAGGAAGAAGGTAGACAACTTGTCTAGCTCTTTCTCTTCACAACCAGGATGTAGGGTAACTGTCGTCTCTGAATCACGACCTCTCAGCCTCAGAATGAACAAGAAGGAAAATGCAGTACAATATATGTTTAATCCAAGTACAGTACAGTGCTTTCCAGAGGTCGCCTCATTTCAACACTTCACAGACGCAGCTCGGTCAGAAACACCTTTTATGGTGACGTCAGGTCGTCGTCGAGTGACGTCATCAGTCTATATGTGGAAGGACATAAGCACGGAAGCATTAACCTCCAACCTCCCCGATCCACCAAAAGCTGGCCAGATCTGGGTATGGGAATGGAGGGTGCGGCGGAGAGAGCACGCATTACCCCTCGGGCGGGGCGGGTTGGAGGGCCGGGAGACGGGGCAGAGCCGCCCGCCGACACGTCGTCTAGAATCCGCTGAAGAAGCCATTATTTTCAGTCACGTCTGGCGACAGTCTGAGTAAATATCGTCGCCGTACATCTATTATCAGATCGCATTGGATTTATCCCGCGGAAAACCAGCGAGCACCACCCAACGTCCTCCAGCCAATATTGAACTTTTTTCCCTCAGTAATTTCCCCTCTCCTCCAACTCCCAGTTCTACCAGAGCTCCTGCACCTACCAATCCCCACTCATCTAACATACTTTGAAGCTGGGTACAAGCCAGGCGCCACCACTAATAGCGATACGTCGCGGTGGTGAGCTGCTCAGTGAAACCACGAATTGCTCATAGCTGCTTATTGGGTCCTGTGAGTAGCTCTCGTAGAAGGGTCGTGCTATATTTAAGACCACCTCGGTTTTACAACCCGCCTGGATCCCCCCTCCCGGCTGCCATAACGTGACAGCCACGCCCCCTGGTGGTCATTACCCGCACGTCCCTCACGGCCCCACTACCAGCAATAGCGCCCCCTGTCGGTTTCCGGTCAGATATGAGCTGCTCAGACGTGCCGATTTATTGTCGTGTGTCACTCACACTACTGGCCATCTGTGTCACCTCCACTCCCCTGTCCGCCAGCCCCATCTCCACCCCCACACTCACCCATCCACACACCCTTGGGATGTACTCGCAGGTGGATGGTTCCCATGGAAACCCCTTATCTGTTATCATCTCCACCAGGACTCAGCGGAGGGGTCATGACCTTCTATTGGTTCTGCGATCTGGTCGCATTATGAGTGGGGTTAATAAAATGGCCGGTATCGTCATGGCTTTTGGATATGTATCTTTCAGCGATTCTTCAATGAAATTATATCCTCCCTCACTGGGCACTAAAATGATATTTTAACAAGATGAGGATGTGAAACAATGACTGGAATCTCATTTTCATTGTTTCTATGTTAAGGCAATTATGTGGCGGATAAAAAATATTTAATTGTCTGAAATAATCGGACCTAACAAGTAGAGGGTTATATCAGGTATGGTCATATTTGAACCACATTCCAGTGATTTATTACTCATAAACAGTGACTTAACTATAGTGGTTTAATAAATCCTCTTTGTACCGGTAATTATTGCTCGCCTAGCCACAATCCAGACACCAATATGCTGACTGCCCTGTATGTTAAGATACACCAGATATGTGACTAGTTGAAAGCACTGAAGTACTGATCACAATATAAATTGAATTCTATGTATCAATAGTGGAAATAAAACCCGCTTAACAAACAAATATATGTATTATATGCTACCTGTAGTTTACCGTCTTAGTGAAAACACTGGCGGCTAGAAAACCGAACATTGACACAACAGTCCGTACTCTTACTACTGTGCCGAGAGAAGAGAATTTCCGGGGTTTCGTCTCATCGGAATAAGCCTGAAGCCAATGGGGACCAACGGGAGAAGAGGCGATAAAGGCAATAAGGAGGTGATCGGCTTGTCGGGGAGTATTGGATCGGCGGCGGAGTGATACGGTCTGACCTCGGGCAGCAATGAGCCGCTCCTACTTCTCCCCCAGTACTATGAGCGTCAGGGGTGTCAGGCCGAAAATTCACAGAACAGTTTTACTGAAGTGACGTAGTCCTAAAGCCCGAATCTGCACAAACAAGGCATGCTTGTTATGGCTTACAATATCCGATGGTGCGAGACGTATTTTTCAATAAGAGATCCCAATATTACAGATGACCCTACAAACTACCCTACCACGTTAGCTCCACTGTGTTATACTGTAGCCCTTACCGTCCCTGCTCCTCACTATCCATACAGTAAAACTGGGACAAGGACTGCTGCATTGGGAGATAGAGTGTCTGGGTTGCACGGGAGTAGGAGTGGTGAGTGATAGTTTCCTGGGTCAAAGGCCTAGCCTTGATTTAAAGGTGAGGTGAACATTGACCAAACACAGCGTCACCAATAACGGAGGAGACCTGGTAACAGCCTGTATAGTTAATGCATTTCTCAGTGATCTATATGGTAGTGGGAGGATGGCAATATGTCATCAGTGATAACTTGATCAAAGTTTGCTCACAGGACCGTTTATATCAGCTTAAAATAAGCCAAAGCAGACTAACTAAAGAACAGGATTATCTCGTTTCAATTCCTGAAATATATATATATATATTGTCTTTTTATATACGTGGTCTTCTGCATAACACAGCGGTCTTACTTTTCAATACAACTAAAAAGCAACTTATAATAGCTGAAAACAACAGGATTACTATATATGTATGGATAAAGTCACACCAAGTTACATTGTCCTAGTAGAAATATCGGATTAATGTCAGAATCATTTTTTTGAAAAAAAAAATAATTTCCGTTTATCTGGAGTTGTCCTACTCTGTTCCCTGATGGGGGTGGTGAGTCTGGACATGCCGGATTCCAAACTTCCAAACGCCACGTCTCCACAACATTAATGTCAGAATCAGATTGAGACCTTAGTTTGATTTGACCTACTGACCCAGCAACGCGGATATAGACTCCGTCCTCAGCCTTGGCTCCTGACCTTCTCCTGCAAATGGCCAGCAGGAGACAGGCAGACAATAGCAGAGAAGAATAGGAGTGGGTTGTAGCCCGCGGTGAGAGCTTTGAGCAGTGTATGCAGGTCAGCGCATCTAAGAGGATCCGATATCAGTATAGTCCTGTGAATATGATCTTTTATAGTAAGACGCACGCCTTTATGGAGTGATAATACCCACCCATCCCCAGCAGACACACACCCTACACACGCAGTCACCCCCTCCCACCAACACATACAGACTCATCAAACACACCTAAACAATACAGTAGCTCTAAAGCATGCAGTCTGAAAGCAGACCAGATGACTGAGTGTGGCGGTATGCAGTGGGCGTGGCCGTAGGAGGGAGGTGGGTGGGTACCGGGTCAGGGGGCCCCTGTTGACGGGTCATCCTTGTGTTGTATGGCTGCAGGCAGCGTCACCAAGAAGGCAATCACCCTCACAGCCCGCGGCCATACGGTGTTCTGATAGCTCCCGCCAGGAAGAGTAGGACAGCTCTGGGGAGGGGCTGTTCTCCTACTGATCTCCTCCGCCGATCGCTCAACAACCGGCCTTCCCCTCCACACTCCCTCTTTAGAACCCCCATCCCATCCATTCCCAGGACAGATGAGCAGTGGACTACGCTGGTACCGTAGTAACACTGCAGACTGAGGATACGTTCCAGGCTGGCAACCAGCATGGCAGGGCTGGAAGCCACTGAAAGCTGTGGTCTTAACTAGGGGAGGAATGAGAGGGTGGAAGGGGGCGTCTAGACGAGCGATGTGAGGTTTATTCTACCCCTAATATAAAATCTCATTGGCTTAACATTGAGTTTCTGTATGCCACGCTGACTGGCATACAGAGTTTTATATGCCACTAGTGGCATACAGAATTTTTATCACGTAATATTCCAAAATTGAGGAGACCGGGTAGGATAAAATCAGAACCTGATTCGTTTAATCTTGGCCGCCGCATGCCACTCCTGAAGTTTTGGCTCCGGACTTCACTCGGCTTTGCCTCATGAAGTCACTATGCCAAACCCCAGTCATGGCATACGGTGGCCAAGATTAAAACTCATCCAGTTTTACGATAGTATATAAGGGCAGGCAGAATACGGGGGGGGGGGTATGTTTGTACAATCCTATTACTGCTAGGGTCTCAGTGACGTCAATAGGTTGGTTGTGCCAGCGGCGTCCGCTTTATAATGGTTAAAATATTGACCCAATGAAGCCGTCAGGAAACTGATAACACTCCGCGTGTTTCCGTATTGACCAGGGGCCATATAGCGTAACAGAGCGAAATTAGGGCTTCCAACATGTAACGTAACACCGTCAAATTAAGTCTTCCACTATATTACGTATCAGACTGAAGCTCTATCCAACCGTTGCGTGCTACAGCATAATTGTGATTCCCGACATACAACCAGGGTAATGCAGGTTTCCACCAAACAGTATGATGAAGAGAAGTAATAGTTCCTGCTAAGCAATATAACGTGGTACACCTGAGGATTCAACCACACATAACTGTACAGCGAAGAGGCGGCTTCCATCGTTCTAAGTACTAGAAGTTGTGGCATCGACAATACAAGCAATACATCAAAACCTTTAGTTTCACTACCTTGTGGTGTGGCCCTGACAGGTGCAAGTCTATAATTCCATCGGTCCACCACAGCCTATCTATTGTCTGTTTCCAGTGTATATAAAAGACTGTTCAAGGTTCAAGTAGTATATGTAAAAAGAACTGAGGGCATGGCTCTCTTTAGGAAGACTTAATTTATCTTTACTGGAATGTTTCTGCTTCCTAATACATAACATAATCTCTCCATGACATAATATATGTATGTTCTATCACTTATAAAACGGGTTTCAGAAATAACACGCATTATATTTGAAGAAGGACATTCAATGCTGCTAGTTCAATCATATTATGGGCCGCCGCTGCTGGAGCAACCAAGCGTGTCTGTCCAGCCTTCGCCTTGTCTAATGAACCGTGTTGGGGGAACAGTACCCGTAATAGGTTTGAGGGCACGTGATCAGCACTCCCTGTTATAGAAACGTCTCGTCAATCGAGAGTCTATTGCCAATCATCTAGAGAACAAAAAGCCCTAATTAATACATCATGTTCCTGCCTAGTGGGTGATCAGTGTCTGGGATATAGGCCTGGCGCTGTGCGTACTGAATTAGATCTTTGTGGAGCAGCTCATACGTGTACCTACATTATAGACTACATTATAGAGCGCCCGGCCTCCTGCAGTGAGCAGGGGCGAGCAGAACGAGTACCGAGAGGCGCTCAGACCGGGAAGCCGCCCTGAGGGACCGGCGGGTAATGGATGGTGCGGGACAATTATGATCTATGACACCGTAATGTCGCACATGATCTATCCCTACAGATCCTGGTCATCCTCCGGCGTGTGGCGGGCGGCGTATAGTGTGCGGCAAGCGGTGGAAGGTGTATAGAGGGTGGTGAGCAGCGGGCAACGAGTGGTCTATAACCGTTGGCATATGGCGGACGGGAAACAGCGTAAGCGTGTCATTAGTAGTACAATGTCTGCTATGATATTCTACCAGGCTGGCGTGTATATAATACAGAAGACCAAGGGCAATAATTCAACCGAATGCAGGCATATCAGTCCCGACCAGATAGATCCACGCAAACAATGAGCAAAGCTTTCGGAGATATCATGGTTCGACGTATGAAACGGTCACGAGTGATGTGAACGAGGCGACTTTCACCAAAATGAGTTCATTTCTGTATTTATCTCACTCCTGTACACAGTAAAAGAATGGACGATGCACAGGGTATAATCCATGGAGAACGGACTGCAATACCCATAGGGACATGGAGAATGTTCCAATTTTAACCTGACAAAAATACCACTGTTAAGATAAATATGCATTCGGTATTCATGATTATATAAGTGACATTTTAAACAGTTTTGTAAGGTACAGTGATAACGAGGTGACAATCCTGTTGGTGGAGGTCAGGCTAAAATAAAAAGGTCTAAAATAGACTATTTCTGAAAAGTAACAGAAACGCAATACAATACTTTTAGATAGAGACAATAAAGTTATCACATACGAGGACAATCAATATGCATTCCCACACTTTGTACGGTTGTCAGTGAGCTGCCAATGAATACGGACAACACACCTCTTTCTTTAACCGTGCCAGTTTCTCCTTTTTACGATGACACATGATTTCTTTCTACGCACATATATATATTGATTATATATAAGCAAGCTGAAAAACAAATGAGAGAAACTAAACCAATGGAACACTGTTACAATGCGACAACATGCTTTCGCTACCTTATCTATCATTGTCATCCTAAACTGAATTATAGCGGCCACTGAGAGGCTATACAAATGGAGCTTAATGGTTTGACACTAGAGAGTTGGCACGTTGGTGAAAAGCTGTCGCCCATCAGTGCGGACGTTCTTATAGCTCTCTCAGTTCTCACAGCTTACCTATTGGATCCCGTAGGATCAATACACCACATTCTGCTCAGCTCTCCCACCTACTTTCTCATGCGTGAGATGCCAAGGGGCTAGAGCAGCGCCGAACAGCCCAGTTTTAACGAGCAACTCCCAAGCCGCTAACCTACGTAATGGGCCAACATGGACGACTCAGAATAAGTGCTGGATGAGTTTTAGAAGTCGGCGACCCGTCACTCTCCGCTAGAGACTGACGTCTGAGAAAGTTGAAGCGGCACTTCTGTTGGTTCATGGTGTTTCCAGTCGTAGCAACTGCCAGGTGAGATCGAATCTATGAAATGAAGCTGACAAGACAAGCAGGGGACAGTGACATTGTTGAGCCTCGAACCCCAGACCCCGGAATCCGCAATCCAACATATTATCGACTGAGTTATCCTGCAACCCTAGAAGATAATTTAGATGGGGCTGGTAGTGTTAGTAGATATACGCATGACCTTGGGATAGAACTCAAAAGCAAGAAAGGGCAATTAAAACAAGTCGGTCTCAGACAGAGACGTGGTACTCATCAGGCTTCTAATCCAATCAGCTTCCTGCTGGTCTTGTCGTGTGCGTGAAAGATACTTTTGATTAGACTCAGTGTCAGATCCCGACGAAGCATAGGGCCATCCAAAGCTACTCACTATTCCTACTCTCACACTGCGAGCTGCTCAGACTCATTTACATACGGATCACTCCCATGTAAAGGCAATAGAATATAACCAATGCAAATTCTGGTAAGGTCGGCTTTGGAGGGGGATTCCGCTAACTTTACAGAGATTTGCCATTGTATCGTTAAGGCAAAGCCACTGTTTACAGTATTATTCATGACAAGACCGGTTTGGTTTGAGCTCAAGTCATATATATATATTTATATGCAGTTTCAGATACTTGGGCAACTGTTAATGATAAGCACTCAAATTGCACAATTTGACATTGCTGTAGATAACAAACGCTACTGATAGATGAACATAATTTCCAAAACGCTTTTGATTTCATAATCATAGCTATTCAACTTTTTATGGTCTGATGGCACTGTTTTCGTGGCACCATGTTGCTCAGTTCTGTTGAAACTGCATGGTAAAGTTGATATGTATTGTCTATGTCAATTGATATCATGTTGGGATCAATATACATTAGGTTACATGAAGGCTTAATGAAAACAAATTTTGCTAACCAGGTTCAATGTCAATAAATGTAGTACGAAATTCTGGCACACAAATTCACCACAACGCCCTCTCCTCCTCCTGCCTACGGTTCTCCCTCCTCCCAGGTACGTAATTGACAATTGGTACAAAGACGGATCCCCTACTGTTACACTAAAATGCCGTACACAGAGGGGTCCCCCAGCCACCCGCTCCACATGGAGATGAGCAATTATCCGTCTCGTGTTCCCGCTATGGTGCAGACACACCGCTGCCCAAATTTGCAGGTCAATTAGGCAGCCTGTAATTAGATTTTCCCTCAATTTCAGACAATTTAATGCTCATAGTGATTCATTCATTTGGCCACTGATTGAACGAGTTCACGCCTCAGTCAGGTCAAGTGGGCCTCGTCCTAGCAGGAACAGCATTCATGCTATGGCTTCTTATGTAAGTCAAAAAAGAAAAGATGGATATTTGCTCAAAAATATTGCACTCGTTTGAGCTCACCACTTGGGTATTTCTAAAATGATTAAGTGCATTTAATCAATGAATGAAAACCAGAGAGTTATGTAGCTTCCACCCAAAAGCACGGTACATCCGTCGGTAAATCTATATGTACTCCATATGTTGTAAGAAAACTAATGCTGTGCTTAGTAAGGGAAAAAAGAAGCAAAATTACCAATTTTCTTTTCATCAGCTTCAGCACTAATAAGTCACTATATATACAGTCGATATGCGACAACGTATAACGCAACCAACGGGCTTACAAGATTCAATAGCAGCCTGCTATATGGAGATGCCAGCCTGGTGGGGTTGAGAGGAGGCTTAGACTAGAAGCCTGATTTATCTGTCCAATAGACCAGGACATGTCTCTTACATAGGCCAGAACCAACCACCAGTGAGTCATCAGCCTCGGCTGGAGCGCTGTGTGGAAGCAGCCAGAACCTGGCTTCAGGGGGCACGTGCAGGGGCTGTGTAGGGAGGGGTGTCCGGCCTAACAGTCCATGTAATGGCATTTGGCCTTTTGCTTTGAAGCCATGTGTTATATAACAGGACCGGTGAGTCATAACAGAATCCTCCGCTGGCCTTCAGGGGTCAACCACCGTCCCCAGTGAGATCAAAGCCAATGTGGGGTAGCATACATGTTCTGATTCTCATTATTCATAGATAGTAATTATGCAAATATGTCATTGATATACGTCAATAACCGCGATAACAATGCACAGGATCTAGAGTCATTCAGCATATGTAGGACGGTTTTCCATTTTATGATATGCGGGCAGGGCCACAAACTACCTAATTCCTTTGGCAATTGCCACCGTTGGAGGAAATATGACTTGGCCTCTATGCTAGTCTCATAGACGATTTATGTGTATGCCAATCCTGGTACTGCAATACAGATATTAATATGACCGGTGTGTCTAATTCCCAAAGGGTCACGCCCTGTGAACGCTGCTGATGTACATATAGCAATGTATTTATCATACTAAGTAGTGAGATTATGTAATGTAGGCCAAGCTGAAAGCGGCCTCTTGACTTTCTGACCCCGGGTATATTTATACTGAATGTGGTCTAACACTGGCTTAACACAGTGAATGCATTCATTAGGTTCCCAGCTACATTTCCTAGACTAATGCTAGCCAAATCGTTCCCACCAATGCAATAAAGGAGAGGGCCAGAATCCATCCAAGATGGCGCTTCTGACTACTGGTCAGTGTGGCACATATAAATCATGCTGACCTGTCTAGCTTGACCCATCGGGTAGGGCAGGAGGGTGGGATCAAGACAGTGGCCAGGCAAATGGAAGGAAATGACCAGGACAAAAGGGGTCAGCTTCTCCCGCCCCTTGGTGGTTAGTATGGGCAGCAGGCCCAGCCTATTACTGGCCAAGGGGGTTGGGGGTGGCAGGAGGGGTCCGGGTGGGGCCTACTCGAATCCTCAACCCCGGCAGGACATTACAGAGGTGGGGAAGTGTAATCAGCCTGATTGGCACACTTACACCCTAGCCGCTCCGCCCTGGAGGACGTGCGGGGTGGCCACGCCCCACTGGGGTGGACAAACAGAGGGCATGCTGCATCATATGACAATGTCCGCTGACTGAGGTCAGTCTTGGGAAGAGACAACAATATAAAGAGCCTGTTGATTGCTTATTCCCCAGAAGATCCAATGACACACAAACTACCGTTCTCGTTTCAACGGCACCTTTGAAAAAAATCAAAAGTGCTGCTAGAGTAGCACCTTCCTGATATTTTCATTATGCAGAACCTAAACGCTTGAATAATAAAAGTCATATTAAATCTAAGTAACTTGGTTTCATCTGCACCACATATATGGGGAAGATACTGACTGTTAAATCAATTCAAGACTTTTCATATACCTGAAGAAGTCTTATAAACCAAGACGAAAGTCGCAACACTACTGGTTACCCCATCCCCCGCTTTCTCGATATCCAACTGAATTCCAAATAAAAGGTTGTTGACCGTAATAAGCTTTTCTGGTATATTATTTTTGTGGATTATAACAACAACCTTTTATATACTTCTAAAGTCGCATAGACACCCTGCTATGTTATTATCATTTTGTATTACAAACATACAAATACTAACACCGTAATACAATTCTGTTGACCCCATGCGATAATTTCTAACTCGGCGCAATATGAATCCGAATTCTGAAAGACATAATAAAGAGACATCATAAGATCTCACTTTAAAAAACCCACTAAACTAACATCCCAATGAAATGTATCGCGTCGTTGATGGCGTGTCAAGCAAAATGCAGAATCACAACGCGATGACTTCTCAGACCATCTATTGGTATAGAGGCTGCACACCACGAGGTCAAAGGCCTATCAATAAGCCAGCGGGGTACGTTATCTATAGTTCTGCATATGGGTTACAACCATCTTTAACTATTAACAAACAGCGTGTAAGCCTAATCAGGAATCACTCATTTAACTGGAAGTATTCACCTGAAATGATTGATTTCTCCAATAATGCTTTAATTACACTCGCTGCCGTTTAATTACTCCTGGCATGAAAATTGAATAGACTAGGGTTTAATCGCGCGTCGTATGAAGGTCACTCACCAGCATTCACAGCGCTTCATAGATGTGCCTGCTGGGGTGTGCAGCTACTAATTAGTTACCAAAAGAAATTATCAATTACCTCAAAATCAATAACTAATATTCAATTTCTGTAAGAACCTACACACGTCTGTGGGATGGGAATAACCACCAATTCCTATACTGACTGAGTGACAACCAGAAAATATATAAGAAATATCTAAAAGAGATTTGATCAGCGGAAAATAAAAGCAATGGAGAAATTGGAAGACGCATGTAGACACGCCATTCATGAGCAGGGCAACAAGTCACTGTGATGGGATGATGAATTATTTATTGGAAGAGACCTACATTACAGCATTATTATCACAGATCCACGGTTTCTAGTTAGGTCATTTATTGACAGGATGAAAATATAGCATGGTACAGGTCTTCATAGAGGGTGCTAATCGAAATATGATATGCTTCTGCACATTTTCAAAAGGGGCAAAAAATGGAACACGAAATTGCTATGACTGGTTTGCATGTTCCATGGCAATCGAGCATTATCCAATGTATGCTCAAGAAAATCAATCAGAAGTTTACCCCTTCAAAATTCCTTTATAAACTAAATGATGCTGGCCATTACGCCAGGGTAGATACATTGCTATTGCGGTCTTTACTAGGATTAGAACATTGATAAGGAAATAAATAAACCAGTGAAAGTCAACATAGTTATAGCAGACTTCATGAAACAAAATATAAGCAGCGTAGAAACGACCTCTGACCTCTGAATGACGAGTGCAAATGCCTTGACGTAATTAACTTTCATCCTAATTTGAGTATCCGATGTCTCATGAAATCCTTTTCAGTAGATCCTCGCTATACCATCTTTAATCCAGTGATAATACAAATACGTATATATTTGTAAGTATTCTGCAGCGGAGATGCAGATCAGGAAATGATATCAATCGATCTACGATGTAAACAGCTCCTTTCAGTCCTCAAAATACAATCAAGGAATATTTGAAGTCCTGGGTGAAGGGTAGTGACCCATGTATAGTATACATGTTGGATCCTGCTATTTTGGCCCATACTTGGAGTTTTCTGTTTACAGATCCGGATTAGCAAAGGGTAATCCGCACTCCGCTAAGAGGCACCTACATGAATGGGTTCTTAAATTTGGCAGGTTGCTCTCCCTATTGGCGGTACATCAGAGGTAAAGTCTGCAGAGGGGATGCTTCTAGATTGTACTGCGAATATGTACATCAGTCTGTGGTCGTAGCTTATCGATACAATCGGACAGTTGAGACGTCCATATGGCTGCATAATCCAATAGACCCAGGCACAATGTAGAAAAGCGTAAAATCCATATATTCCCCAGACAGAACTGCTTTCAGTGCGTGCCACCACAAATTGCCAGCCAACCTGCCGCTTCTTGCCCCGCTTAGTCTCTGCTAGCTGGCACTGACACTGTGCTAGTGTCTAGAGTGGCAGTGGCAGTGAGCTCAAGCCTAGCGGGTGTACAGCCACTGTATCCTATACCGTGGAGCAGCACTGGAGGAACCATCGATATTCACCCTCCTTCTTCACCGTCCATCCCCTCTTTTCACTGTACTGCTTAACAGCACAACTTTGGGGAAACACATGCACGCCACAAGCTGAAGGATGTCACATCTTGACTGTCAACTTCTCTACTGTCAGTTGTTTGTGACAGGACTCCGAGACTTGACGTCACAGCGGTTGGACCGTACCGAGTTGATGTGGGATGCAAAGGGTGAATGTTTACGGCCGACAGAGTGGTTGTATGTATGATGTGTGTGGGTGGGGGAAACTACAGAGTGAGTGATACTTACCCGGGTTTTCCCTCTACGTCACGGGCGGCGATGGTGGGTGGTGGTGGAGCCTCCCGCATGTCAGTCACCATGGAATGTGACCCCCAACCCGGACATGGAATGGCAACTCAGCAGTTTCCGCCGACCGGCCACCAATAATCCATGATCGCCGCCGCTTGCAGTGGTAGGAGCAGCTCCTGCAGGGGTGAGCAGCTCGCCGCCAGACACACAGACAGACAGTATTGGTACGGCAAGTGTACAGTGGTGGTGCAGTGGTGGCGGTGCCGCTGCTACTGCTCCTGCCGATGCTGCTGCTGCTCCCACCATTCCCGCCTCCGCTGCTGCTGCGTCATCACACTCAACGATGGCGGCACATGCCTTCACCACATCAAAGGAAGCGGTTCTTTTGATGCTGACACCACCTGATGATCCTAGGACACCCTAAAGAGGGAACAGGTTGAGTGGGTAGGGCGTGTCGTAGGGGTAGAGGGGCAGAGTACAAGGCCCCGGGTGCTGTTGGGTGGTGGGAGTTTGGAGGCAGCCCGCGGGGCAGGCTTTGGCCATGATTAATTCATGACCTGGTGGGGTGGTGCGTGGCGGTGCTGCATGGCCTGCCTCTCCGGCGCCCGGTGAGCTTTCCTCCTGTGCTGTCCCATCTCTACGACCTGCTGCCATCGACCGCCCGCTTCCAGTGCTGCCATGGCAACAGAGAAGACGCATTATGGCACGCCATGCACGTATGCACGTAAGCATGCGCATACGTATATGTCTACTTAAACGGTCTGGACCCACCACTCCTCAGACTAAGCACCTCATGAGCAGATCCTTGTAGGGAAGAAGAGAGAACCCAAGGGGGATCAAGCTCCCCTCCATCTCAACCTCCCTCGACAGAGTTTTATGTTCACTTCAACTCATACTAAGATTTTGGACAAATCGAGATTCCCAATGGAAGATTTCTAAGCTCACAGGACTACATGTATACAAAGTTATAGTCCTATCTTTACGTCATGATATTGCCCGTACCAAATAACCGAACGAAATAAGATATTGGGGAAACTAAAAGATACACCCCTTCTTAAACTCTCTCCTGACTCTTCAAAGACAGCCCTTCCGTCCTTGATCTTTTTCTCTCTTTGACATCCGGGTCCATTCCTACACTATGTATGATTCTTTCTACCTTATGAAGTACTTGAGACATAACAGCAGGTCGTTATGTGACCACATTCATCTGGATGGGTGCCAGAGGGTAGGAATGCTATGCCCCTACGTTAGGACCCGCTTATGTCAATATGGTATGCTCACTATGTCCTTTTATTCTAGGCAGAGCTAGCAGTTACTGGAGAGGTGCATAGCTAGAAGCTACGGATCAAATAAGAATTAAAAGAGATCCTACGTAGTAACGGACGGAACTATTGCTAAGGTTTTGTTTTAATATACTAGGTGGATGATACAACGATGAACGATGTAAAACGAAAAACCACTGTGGCACATTGGTTTACAGTAATTATCATGTCAGTGTTACGGTCTCTCTATTATATGACCCAAGAGATTGCTACATAGTAGAGCATGTCAAGCTACCAAACCACATTAGTGCACCTCTCGCTGAGTGGCAATTTCCTGTCACAGCTTCAGGTCTGCTTCGCAGTGAAATACGTTGCCAATGCAGTGAACCAAGTTATAACTATCTCTAAGGATGCACGATGGCGAAGGCATAATCTAATTGCATTCAATATATAGCCTTCTTGGACCAACATAATCCAACCATATAAGGGGACTCTACGTAGTAAATACCAAGTACAGCCAATATAAACCCCCATATAGCCTTGTCTCTCATGGTAAGTGAGCCCATTCCGGATAGAAGTAGAACGAGAGACCAATATCACCAGGGTATATCATTGAGGATGTTGATGATGTCGCATAATGCTCTGACCTGGGCTTCCCGGCGTGGGAATGACCACAGCCGGCCGTTAGCTGGACATCCGTCGGCCACACCTGCCCTAACCGCGCCCATTGCTACGCCGCTCTCAGCTGATTTAGCATGCAGCCAGACGCCTCCAGCAGACTTATGACCGCCATCAAGATGAATATTGCATGCATTTTTTCATCTTACCTTCTTTTTTTCTAAAGGAGTTGTGATGTTGGTATGATAGACGTGGCTTACGTCTCCCAAGTTCTTCTCGATTTATACGTCTAATCTGCACCGCATATCTCTCGGAATGCCTTTAATCCTGGGTGGAAATGCCTTCACTGACACATCAATCGGCGAGTAGCTCACAGATGTAACACACATATCTATAGCATTCCTTTACAAAGACATGGCAACTACGCACTTTGAAAGCATTTTGTTCCCTTTGTCTTTGCATATCTTTTTACATTGATTTGTTCCAACCGCCAATTCACAGAATACCAATTTCGTTAGATATTTAGCTTTTAAACATTTTTTCTTACTGAAAATGCGAATTGGTGAGTATCTTTGCCGACCGAAAACCACAGTTTGTGGGACCTGAGCAGGTCTAATAGCAAGGCGTGAGGACTTACGGTCGAGCTGGTAGTGGAGATGGACTGGAGTGTCAAGCAGCGGTTGTCCAGTTAAACACAATGTAAGGGCAGGGGTTGACACCTCTGAGCCGCGCTCAAGTTGCCACACACAACACCATCCCAGATGTGTCTATGTGTGTGGTGGACTGTGTGGTACGGGCAGCCAGCTGCCTCAGGGCCGCCTCCCTTGCCATATCCGTAGGGGTATAATGAGGAGCTTATATATGCCTCCCTGTGGATTATCACTTATATTAATATTTGATGTGCGGGAAAGGCCATGATAAATACGTGTCTTCATGGAAAGAGGCGAACTGGCTTGCGGGCATGGTGAAAAACTGAGGTAGGCAACAATGGACTGGACGATGTTATACCAGGGAAAATATCAGTGTCTCCTGGGATCAGATGTGACATTTGAACCAATTTTATATAAATATAAATGTAAGGAGACATATAAATATATTACACTCTCGATATTCAAATCCCGGATTAAAACCTACTATGGTGTTAGTCTAATCGTATTTTACGACTGGATATTGATTTGATATCACTATTCCTATTTAGCATTCTTTTTTTTGTCACTTAAGACTTCATCTTTCAACAATGATCAAATAGGTATTAGAACCTCTCAAATACGGATGCTAAATATATAGTAAGCTTATCTACTCCATAAAGCGTTGAAGGTTTACATTAGTAAAGCCAAAATGATAAACCACAAAACATCAGAATCTCTTGGTATTTTAATATCAAGGTATCGGCGTACTCTATGCTACCCTTAAATGATGCGCACGTATATGACAGAAGTAAATCGAAGTGGAAAACTTGCAGATGAAACCCCACATCAAAGAAGATTTCGCTGCTTCCTTAGTATTTCGTAGAGCTCACCTGTCATGCTGATCACGTACAAGCCCTCCAGGGTGGGACTACTCCTGTACTGCAGGCGGGGTGAGCGTTGCACAGATGACGGAGGAGGAGGGTGGGTACAGACCGACAGCCGTGGGTAAAATACAGCCGGGGTGTAATCCTACAGAGCAGCTCATCCCAGCTGCTCCCGTTTCCAAGCAAAAACAGCCTGCTGCACACACATACACAGAGTGGTCTACATGCTAAAAAAAAACCTCCACATCGATGCACACTACAATAAAGATCCCATCGTGCGTTTCTTCCAGTATGAAAAGAGCAGCTGAATGAATCTTCCTTGTAGTACCAAAACTGATTTAGCCAGCTGGCTGTATTTTCAGATGGAGGTCATTGTACATAGAAAATTATGCGTACTATGTATGAATACGGCATACTGAATAGCATGTATATTACTACAAAGAAAATTTGCTCCTCCATCCAGCCTGACCTATTACTGTTGTTATGGCTAAGGGCCCGATGACAACATTGGCTGGGCATCTGAGGCTGCCGGCGGAGCAACACCTAAACTATTGCACTGCATGGTAATTCAAATAGAGCCTAGTTTTTAGGGGCGGTACGTCTTTCTCCACTCCCTCAGTGTGTAACTCCATCCGCTCTCCGGCAGGTTTTTTAAAGGTCTTTCCGGGCTTGCAGTTCGCCTCCTTGTCTGCCCCTATCCACGGGTGGCAGGGGAGGGACGACGTTCCCACTGTCACAACACAGGGTCGAGTTACCTTCTGAGAGCTGAGCTACACACCAAAGACAATCAAACGTTCCTCGTCTGCCTATTCCTGACATAAAATAACATTTTTCCTCAAATTTCTCAAAATTATGATTCAATAGCTTTGCCTTTTCTACATATAAGCTATATATCATCCTCTAATTGTTTTTGAATATCTAATTGGAACAAATTATACCACGCATTTGATTCTATTAAATTGATTTTGAATATCAATCTTTGCTGCAACTTTTGTGTGTGTGTGTGTGAATATATCCTGTGTTTGTAGAGCACAGGATCTTGTGCTCCTTGTTATTGTTGTTTATAAATCATATCGAGACATAAATCCCCATGAAATGAAATAAATAACATACTCCTAATACGCAGACAGAAAAAAAGTCGATGATGGTTTCTTCAGCTGAAACTTGAAATGGTGATTTTATAGCTATATATTTCCTCCAGTAAAGGGCCTGTGACATCATCGCTTTGTTGGCGACTCACAGTGGGTGGTGACAGTGATGGGTCCTCACGTGTTCGCCCCCCCCCCCCCCCCCAACACACACACATAAGCGTGATAGTTAGCGAACTTGTATGTAGCAGGGGGAGGAGTAGAGACGGTACGTTGCACACGTGCCTGTCAATCAAACCAACAATAAAGACTCTCTGGCAGGGATTTGCACGTGCGCCTTGTTGGCCTTATGTGTTCCCATCATACACAACCCAGGAATGGCTGTTAAAATGTCAAAGAACGTATATACTTTTACACTATCATTTAATAGATGAAAGTCTATTTCATTCCTAAAAGTTGAAATGCGTATAAGTGTGTATGAACAATAATGTCGCAGGGAAGCCTAAGTACATTTTAATCTACAGTTGATTAATATTCATGTATATATGAAAATTAACTAAACATGATTAAACTACCTTCATTCAATTCCAATATGCTTTCCTATAGGAAGAAATCCACTACAATTATTAAGAGCAATCAATTAGACAATGGTTAATGAAGCGCAATAAATCAGCACTTAATTGCAGCGGCACACAGTTCTCTCTCGAGCCCCGAGGCAATGGTTCCTAATGGTGTAGTCCTGGGATGAGAATACTAGCTGCAGCTTAGAATGCTGTACTTAGTCCCTATACCTAAATGTAATTCGTTCCCTCGTCAATGAATTACATCATGGTAAACTAGGAGTCGGGACAGGATCAAGGCTTACATAGGGAATCGACCACGCTGTCGCGGCTGCCACCTAGTGGCAAAGACACGAACTACACTGACTCAATAACCAGCCGCACACTGGCCACCTGTGCATCCTCCAGCATGGTCTCCGCACAGAATGGCTACATTATGACGCAGCAAAAAAAAACCGGATGACCATTGAAAAGCGGCAGCAGGTGACAGGTCTGTGGACGTCTGTCATTATGACGAAACTCCTCCCCCAGTCCCTAACGCACAGTCGCAGGGTTTTAATCTGGGTATCACTGGCCTAATTACTACTGAGAGCAGGTGCTAATGGCTCGGGGAGCCATCCCATCATACACGAGATTACCCGGTGCATTACTGGGAGTGGTGTAACGGGATTCAGCAGGGTTGAGGCACACCTGGATCAATACACCTGTAATAAGGCCAGCCGGTCAGGGGCCAGCATGGTCAGTAGAATGCAATGGAGTTAATCTCTCAGGGTTTTCGTAGTGCGTACATATCTAAACTGTCGACGTTCTTTGAGGTTATATTCACTTACCGTTTCCTACCTGAGATATTCTAGTTAGATTTGATAGTAAGTGAAATGGTCTATAATGGATTTAAACACTAAATTTGAAGAAATGATATTGAATAAACATGTCTCATTACATATTATGCACTACTAATATAATTTGCTATTGTGGTACAGTTTGTGATATACATGCATATCATCCACTTCCTTTTCCAAACCCACATTTCCCTAAAACATGTCGTTAAATATGATAAAATATGCATACACATGAACCAGGCCAGAAAAATGTCAAAACCTGTTTTAATAGATTTGTCTTCAGTGCACAACTAGACACAGATTGACTTTCATTTTCATTAAAGTGGCAAAACATTACATTTGTTTTACTTCTTAGTGCTTAGTACTATATACACGCCTAGTGTAGGCCAGACACACTAGGGGGCGTGGCGGGCTAGTGTAGAGACCCAGGCTTCACAAATACTGGGATTTATAAAAGAAAGACAGCCCAGAAATGTATCAAAATGTCTAAAGGGATAATGAGTATCTAGAAAACAATATGACAAAACACCTGATTATAATACAAGATCGGGAATTACAGCTTCTTTTTGCCGGCTCCAGCAAACTGCACTCTACCCTAACTGCCAGTGCCTGCTGATGGCAGTCAATAGGGCCGCGGGTGAGCAACACTTCGTGAATGGATGCAACTATTTCCCTTACCCGGGGCGGGAAGAGGGCGGATTAAAGGCCGTGCCTATTAGGAAACACCCGCCTCTGGGTGAGGAGTTCCGAGTCATCCACCAGAAAGTATCCTTGAGGTTTGTAACTATATTGGCCGGTATTGTGTGGTATTATAAGGCCAGGACAACCCATCCCACGTTGGCGCATTGTTTTATACCGCACACGCATAGAGTCTGGGATGGACTTTCCAATGCTATGAACACACCTCATGCCCAGGTCATCCCGACTGCTTTAAACCCGCGTGCACGGTGTTATCAGATTATCCCCGAGATTAAAGTAGCAGCCCGCAGGTGCAGGGGGCAACAGGAGGAGGTCCGGGGTAGGTCCTCCAGGCAGGCTTAACATGGTGAGGCCCCTGCTCTTAAGGCCCAACCGTCCTTTGACCTCAGGTAGCCTCCAGGCCACCCAACCCCTTCACAGTGAGTGAGTGACCTGATAGGGCACCTCCCTCAGTGGTCAGTGTAAATAATCCCCACTGGTGTAGACCTTCAGGAGTACCCATCCCCTGCTACATGGTGATAGGGCACCGAGCATCGGGAAGGGTCAGACAATTGCTGTCTACATGTCCATAGTAGGGTGGAGCATGTTATAGGAGTGGTTGGTAGAGGTGGTGGTGACCTTCAAGCTACATGCGCTGCATTAATGTCAGTAGCCGTGATGGAGGGGGGGGGGGGGGTCTACTTGGCGGGGGATTTCTCCATCAGGACTGACCATCAACTCTGATTGTCCCACAGAGACAGATCTGAGGAGAGCGCACTCCCAGAGCACCGCTGCGGTCTGCAGCAGGGCAGCAGTCTGTAGTCGCTGCCCCCACCCGCATTCACCATCACACACTGACCACCCCCCTTACAGACAACAATGGTAACCCCTGCCCTCCTCTCCAGGGAATAAAAACCCATCGTCATGTGTCCATGTGAAATAACTTCCCCTCGTAAAGGCAAACGCAACACTTGTCCACGAGAGCAGGCCATAGAGTTCATACACACGCCCCGTAATTCAAAATGGATGACATTATCTGAATGCAATATGCTTAGGCTTTTTTGTGCAAACACAGACAAAACGACGACGCATTTAGGAGGCGCCTTTGAGCTTCTGCCAAATGTGCTGATTTTGTTGGCGTGGGGACTGGGCCCGAGTGTACCGCGCACGAACGTTTTGCATGGAGTGGCGATGTACAAGGGGAGGGTGTATAGAGGGCATGGTGGGTGAGGTTGCCTGCTGATTACTGGGAACAATTGAGGTTGATTTCCTGTATAGGGGTTCCTAGGGACAGGCCAGATTAGGGCTGTGGGAGTGGAAGGGACTCGGGGGACTACATCCTACCGATGTCAGTCATCCAAGTCTATCTGGACAGATTGGAACAGATCAGGACAGATCACTACAATCAAAGTCAAATCTACCGGGGGCTCACTCTCCGAACATATGTCGCCGGTAACTATCACTGCACGGATTAACCCGCGCACAAGAGCTCCGCTTGAAGATTGCGCATCGGGTCACGTGAACGGGTCACGAGTGAGTCCGCGAGAGTTGGCGAGACGCTAGGACGCTTTCGTGCGACACGCCTGCAGCGACCTCTTACGGTGCAGGAAGATATCCCCTGAGTTATGAGTTTATATTGACTGTAAATGCCGCAGGGATTAGGTTGTATTGACACTAAATCTCTCAGGGAACGAATGTAGCCTCAAAAGCGAAATACTCAAACTGTAGTAAGACAGGTAAAGATCCTCAAATTTCTGCCATATCGATATACATGTATCATCAATCAACTGACTAACTCAGATATCAAGATCTATACCGCAATAAAACTGGATGTGTACGTTTTTTTCAGACTGTTCTTACGTCACCTAATTCCCGTTTCCATCCTAAGTTTAACAAGTCAACTTGAAATAACCTTTTACCATTCTCAAAAGAAATATCTCCCGTTGAAATGATGCATCCAGTCGGGCTCTGAATGGAGAGAACTTTCATGAACGCAATTTTAAGAAGTGGCTGCTGTTTACCCTCTGCGATAGAGCCTTCTACACGGCATATCGACCCCTTCCCCGTCTTAACAATCCATGCGTCAATGGTATACATACTGGAGGATGGCCCGCGGACTCAAATCGGCCCACAGCCCGGAGGAAGACGACCGGCATGTCACGATGAATGGCCTAAAAGAGACGCCAATACCCGGAGATGACCTACGGCTGGTAGGGCAGGGTGTTCCTACCAATTTCAAGGCCTACACCTTGAGGATAGGGATAAAAGGAGGACACTTATCATCCGCTTCCTTTTACTCATTTCTCAAATGCCTCAGTATTAAAAGCCTTCTATTTATACAACATGGCCGAGGCCTGCTGAGTAATCTAGGCTCGTTTACTGTACCTCGTACAATGGTCATCATTTAATAATGTTTAAGTTCATAAAGTCGTCCATAAATGCTGGATAAAGTTGACCCACATGGTCCCTGGGTCTCCTTGGCGTACAGAAAAGTACCTTCATGTACGAGTCTAGATTATTCATGTCATCGTCATCGATTACTATGTAACGATGTTTGGTCTTACAGGTAACGTTACATTTTGTGATATGACAAACTTGGTTCATTTATAGCGATTCGTAGAAGTACACTCCTCCGACCAATTATGGCTTGATCCATCTCTTCTCTGTATACAATATGGGAAATTAACTGCAGTGTCGGGACTGATGGTAACGCTTGCCAATGGGTGTGGGATATGTGCATAGAGTTCAGATTGACTCACTCTTATTCCGAGAAACAAAATGTCTGCACATTTCGCCAGCCTGATTGCACTTTGCAGCGGCATGTCGGTCGCTTCTTGGCCTGGTAACCCCTCGGTTCAGCCGGATCCGCCAGGCTGCCGACTTGGAGATACTGCGGTTCTTAAAAATTAGGATATGCCTATTGTTGGAATTCTTAGACATCCGATTTATTTCATGTTCCCGTCGAAAGCCATAGCTAGAAATAGTTGAGTAATACCAACCACAGTTTGATTTAGAAAAGTTCATGGGTCAGGGTGGTTAGAAACGTGTGTAGCACTGGCAGGTAGCCAAATTGGTCAACCTCAGGTTTGGTTATTCAGAGGAGCCCGCCGATGGGATCATTTGTTAAATGCCTATACTGTATCCCTCCCCTTTAAGTGTCTTTTTGCCACCTACGCCCGGCTGGCTCATAGTTGATGCTCAGACCGACACGGAGCCCACCCAAGGACATCCCCGTCTGGAATGTGAGGTTAATCGGTGTTGACAACCTGAGCCCGGGAGCGGTGTGCAGTGGCGACGAGCGGCATCAATACTGCATCCTTCCCGGCTGCCCGGGTGTGTATGTCAGATTGAGCTCCCGAAAACGGCATTTCTTTTTCATTTCTGCCCGTCATAACGGCCGATCAAGATGCAATAATACGTCCCCGTGGTCCGCACCCGCTCGACCTCCGGGCCGTGCATGATTTAGGCCCGGGACCTCCTCCCACGCCCCGGCCCGTCCCGCCCGGGCCTAGATCATCCGACCCCGCCACGCTGACCCCCGACCCAGTTGCTATGGCAACGACACCTGTGGATGAAGCGGGGAATATTGCAACTAGCAGGAGAGTAGCAGAACCTGGCTGGGAGTGGGTAGGTTCAGATGGGTGGGTGGGTCGGCAGCGGACATATCTGTGGTGGCCGAGCCCACTCCACCTCCCCTGGGGGTCTCGCCGGGAAGGCGATGGATCATATTGACAGAGTGGGGGTGATACTAGTTTTTACCAAGTGATGTATGGATCTCATGCAAGGGAGGGGATTCCCCCACCAGACGCACTGACCCATAAAAATGGTACTTGTCCGGCAATAGATTTCCAACAGGCAGTTATATATAATTACGTTAAGGGATCTTGTCCAGTTTTAATACCCTGCAGTCAAGGGAACTGTGAAAGCAATGAATATTTGATGGTTTGCGGGTTTTTTTTGTCTTTAGTGGTCAGCTGACTATATACATTATTCTTCCATTAACTCTTTATATATGTATGTGCAATTTCAATATCTAACAGACATGGTAAAATATATCTGATATAGACAGGGAAGTATAATTAAAAGATCTAACTCTAAATATTGCCCTCTGCCTCTAAATACGCTCAAGGGGAAAGGATCCAAATGCGAAAACATATTCAGTGGATCATATTAAATGTGGCCGGGATGGGTCTTCAGCAGAGTGCTGAGGCGGGGATCTGTCCACATCACTTGGGCGTGGTTGTGTATGACACGTATAACTAAGTTTCAGGTTGGAGAGATACACACCTGTATTTTTCAACGTGTTAAGATCCCCTGCCATACTAAGGCTACCTACACTTGAGCTCAATAGGTGTGAATTTTGCCGACCGTTCACAATCATATTACCGAAGCTTACAAGGTGAGGGGTGTCGCTTTTAGTCAGTGTATATCCATGTTCCAGTCAACACATAAACTTCAACTGTGTTTAATGTCGGTGCGGAGTAAACCTTTATTCTGTAATGTGGGCTTTTTTATATATATATATATATATTCGTTGACGCCCACGTTATATCATCAATTTATGACTTTACCAGCTCAAAGAGCCTTGGTCTATGAATCAATGCTCCCCTTATTCTATATATTGTGGTGTATTTTTAAAGAACAGCCTTACCATATTTCTACATCATACAAGATGAGATGATGCTTGATGTTATCTACAGATTGAGGCCGTGAAGCAGAGTTCCCTGAAATCGTCCAACTCATCGAGTCTTATATGGTGACGACCATGGTATGTTCGTATGCATTTATTATACCCAAATTCCATATCTTATTAAAACAATATGTGCGAAACGAGGGAGAGAACCACTAAAGCTATTTGGTAAAAGTGGTCATTTATTGTGTGCAATGATGAAGCCACATAGGAAAAGGTGACTCTTGCAATACACTATTAACTATGTAACTATGGTATCATGCTCAAAGCCAATGAGCCTTCTTTATCATAGGGAGATTATTTCACCATATGGCTAAATAGTGCTGCACAGCGCATTCTGGTCCGGTCGTGATTTATCATGAACTTTGATGAAAAATTGACTAAGCCAATTTGCTGCGATAACCTTTTTATACAAAAAGATAATTGCTGCAGTTCTGAGAGAAACGTCTCAGAAACTTCTGCCCAATTTTGCTACGCTGGGAGTCTGGGAACGGTCATTACAACCCTTGACTGAGCTTTAATTCCCGATATGCCCATCTACAGCTAAGAACATGTACTTCCCCTGAATAACCCCCATCGCCATTTGAGTTATAAATAAACACATAAATTGGTTATAATAATCCCTCAGAGGTTTGAAACTCACAGGAGAATTCCAACATGGAAACTGTTTGCCAGAAAAAACAGATAGCACAGTTGAAGGGTTGTGATAAGAAATAAAACATTCCGAGTAGCGGATTACTCTCTCGTGCCTTGGTCGCCTATCTAGCACTGATCGCCAGTGATCTGGCCATTACAGTACCCCCTGTAGCCCGGGGCGCGGCACCCTACCAGTCTATACATCTCTATTGGGCATGGCCTGTCACAACGACAGCCCAAATTACACTGTCTGTCACCCCATACACACTGGGTCGACCTGGAAATGTATAATAACAGTATTTAGGGCTGGTTACAATGGCCTTTATAACAGGACATGTGGGGGCTGTTCCATAACTATGCCTCGTTGTGGGATGTAAGACCACTGATGGTGGGTGAGAGGTGGACCATGAAGCTGCTCCCGGAGCTACTGGTGCGATTACTAGCGCTGCAGCAATCACTCCTCGCGGCCTGACGTGGCGCTGAGAGTATGGCACTCTCAACGTGGTGAGCTGCTCATCGGTCCGCTGAGCTGCCTACAGACGCACTCATTGCTTCAATGAGCAGTTCACTGAACTACTGCTAGCTTGCTTCAAGGATCTGCTCACGGCTTTACTACACCGCTCCCTGCGCTACTCGTGCTTGGACTCAGTCGTAGTTGTACATGTCTTTATAAGGGAAATGTGAAATTAATTTAATACAAATATGCCTTACGAAAAAGGTCTAATGTAAAAACTAGACCATCCCAATGCATTACACAACACTTGGGGATACAAATTGGTATCGCTCACCGCTTTGAGTTCATTCAACGTATTAGTTCAATGATCGAGATTTTCCTGATATAACACTGAATTGAAATAAATAATATAGACATTGATCTCTAGTCTGGGTAGTTGAAATGCTGATCTCTTAATGGGTAAAATCGTAACTCTCCTTAAAGACTTCATGAGGCTCTCACAAGGTAAATACTGTGATCAACATGTGTATATCCTTTAATAAAAAAAAACAAAGCACTACTACTGCAAGATAAACCTTTGGCGAATGTAGGACATATAAATTAAGGAGCCCATCTGCGAGGACCCGTGCCATGCTGGTCACAGACAGGACGCCTGTGCCAGGTCGTCATTTGTGAGTACTACTCAGAGACCACAGATCACAGGGCACAGCTGACCAGTTGTCCGTGATGTGGGAGTGCTGGGCTAGGCAGCAGTATGGTCACTTACAGATAGGCGTCAAACCTTGTGCCACTTCCCCTCCCCCGCGATCACCTGCCCTGATCCCGAGGGCCACTATCTGCCAGCACACCTTACCCACCTACAAAGGACCTGTTCCCACGCCAATCCCTTTGATCTCAATCCTCGCCGATAGCTGGGATCATTTAAGGACAGGGTCCGGTGGGAACTACATGCAGAGATCCCCAAACCAGCTCCTGAGATCCAACTGTAGCCCCCGGGACACTAACAGACGTGGCCTCCAAGCCCCCCTTACCTTGACCGAGAGGGGAGGCAAGTGCTTCTCATTTTCCTCCAGGGCTGCCAATTTTTGGTGCCGGGAAATAAATACTAATGGTCATTACTGGTCAACTGCACCTCCAGTCTCATTCATTCTCTGTTGAAAGAAAAAGAGACTTAAGTCCTCATCAAATCAGAAGTACTTTCTTTAAGTTCCTCTCCTTACTCCCTCTGTCCGCAGAAAATCTGCATTACAAAAATATTGTGATTTCTTTTCGAATTCCCTCGCTTCCCAGCCCGGCCATTCCCAATGTTTCCATGATGATCAATACTCTTGCCCAGACCTCAGCCCTTTCATCCTCCTTCCCTGGAGCACCCCTTTACCGCCCCGGCAGCCCCACCTCCGCTGCCGTGACTGTCTCCCCTCCTGTGACCCGTCACCAATTACTGCTCCTTCTCCGAGCGCGCTATCATCAGGCCCAGTCGACCAGCAGGGCAGGCTGGTGTTGAGGGTGAGGGTAGGGGGCTCTCACCGCCCACTCCTAACCTACAACCGGCTGTAAGTGTTAAATCTATACTCCAATACACAGCCCGATCACAGGTGGTTCGTGAGAGCACGTAAGTGGGTGGGCCTTCCTAAAACATTCTGAGGAATTCTTATCTTTATCATATACCCATGACGTATATACTGTAAAAACGCACCGTTTTGAAATATAACCACGTAGTTACCGGCAGGAAACTAGTAGCTCTTCTAGTAGAAGGTGTGTATACAGGGTGAGGAGTAGAGGCCGGGGCTCGAGGGTTGGGGTAGGTCTGGAAAGGGTGGGAAGAGATTAGTTGAAGGTAGAGCTTACAGGCCGACGTTGAGGATGAGACGGTGTCCGGGGTGAGAGCTGAGGTAGAGGATAAGGCTAGGGCTTGGATAGAGGTCAGGGTAATACTGAGGGTTAGGCTGGCCGTTTGGGTGAAATCCTGTCGGTGATGGGGGCCAGGTAGTTGGGGTGTGGTGGATGGATTAAAGAAAAATTAAAGAAGTTTTGGTCAAAGTCGTCATTCTCCACGAGTTTGATGCGGTGTGATATGAACGAGGAGACAGCCAAGACAATATCATGTATCATTCAAACGAGTTGGAAAAAACGGCTTTGACCAAAGGGAGTTGCTTCCTGTATTTATGTCACCCCCTGCACACACTAAAAGAATGGACGACATACATGATATAGACCATGGAGAACGAACTGAAATACTCGTAGGGGCATGGAGAATGAGCTTCCAATGTTAAGCCTATGGGATGAAAATACTAGGGGTGAGATAAAGTTGTGGACATGGATTGCGGTCGAACGTGAGGCATAATGGCGTTGGTGGCTACAAGGGCTAGGGGAAAGGCTGTGGTATCAGACTACATGTAATTGTTTCAGGTTAGGTGGCGGTGTCTGTCCAACAGTATTGGTGCTGGGGATAGGTTTAAGGGGCTGAATAACGTCAGCTACCAGAAGGTTCTTATTGGCCCTTCGTCAACTTTGAAATTGGGACAAATTGACTTAATTCAAATTCAATTTACGTACAAAAACGAGGAAGTCTCTTTGGCAATAATGAAAGAAAGATGATTGAAAAACCACGGGCATATTTTTTTTGTCAAGAAATTCCTTAACACGAATCTGGGTAATTCAAATGCCGATTTGGGAACTACTTGGTTCAGTAATCGTGATTTTGTAATTATAAATAAAGAAATTGGGTGAGATGCTCACCTCTTAATGACATTTCCAAGGTTTTTCGGGATGAAGCACATAAAGTGACTCCACTTCTAACATCGTAGAGGGCTATTCGAGGTGGAAGACAGTAATTAATACCCACTAAAAAGAAGACACGAAACCTGGCAATAATAACGATGACGGGAAAAACTAAGTAGACGGTTCCTGGTTCTCTAGTGTTCACACTTCATAGGACATTAGCCATGCTGCGTTTTTCAGCACTCATTTCAGATGAACATTTTACCGCACATCTTCAGGGCTCTACCCTCGGTGGGTCACACCGAGCCGTGCACCTTTGTCAGCCTCGCACTGCGAAGCTCTGATGGTTGCTATAGAAACACCAGACGCCTACCGCAGTGTACCTAACATCAAACAGGGAACCTAATCCGTGAAGCCTTTCTGAATCGTTGTTAAAAAATGTCCACTGGTGCGATGGCCTATATACGAGACCCCAGTACGATGTGTGTGGTGGGTTAGAGAGTGGGGGGTGTAGAAGGAGGGTCACCTAATGGTAACAGGGTCTGGTGGTAGGGGGTATAAGGGTGAGCTACAGGTGAGAGTGGGCTGAAAGACTTACCTGTGTGCGTCATACCTTAACGCAGACAAATCTCCCACCGTCTCCCACTCTGATGGTACGGAGGGGGTCATAAAACAAAACCCCTTCTATTCAGGTGTGGGCGAGTCTGGTGTAGGTTACAGTTTCATTTTACCTCTTTGATGGCACATTCTTACCTGTTATTTCCATTGGCATTTTCAATATCTCTTGATAGTGTGTGCTTATATTTCTATTCACATATATAGCAATTTTTTCAGGGAGTATTGCGTGAGTGTGACTATATTGTTGGCTAATTAGTAGCACATTCATTTAAATATTCGAGCGTTAGTGACCACTAATACCTCAGGAAGTGTTGCTCAGTTTGATAGTGCCATTGTAACAAATCTATTATTTCGGACAAGTAACATCGTATAAGGGGATCCTGCTTTAAGGGCATTTCTTGGAGCTGGGTGTTGGGTACGACGTGTGAATTATTGATGGTTTGTCTCCTCAGTGGGTGATTCATTTCACGGTCTTCTTACCTCCGTCAACATGGGAAGGGAGAGTTCTCCTTCCCGACACCACCATTGACAACGTCGATATCAAGTCTCCAAGAACTGCCAGGAACAGAGAATCAAAAATCACTGCTTAGATCTCCATGGATTATTCTGTATTCAATCGTGTATAGACTCCAACCAATACACAGCACCATTTAGAGAGTACATCACCGGTAACTCTCACCATATATGTTGTGCCAATGGTGAGGAATCTCGTACATGATAAGGCGGTATAAAGTGGCATTCACAAGATGGGATTCATGTACCTCACACGGTGCTTTTCTGAGACAAATCTTGCTGAAATTCTGTATTCGAACATCTAAGTTGTAGGGTTCCATTTCCTTGAGACATGTTTTTTCCCCTGCAATTGTTGGTGACAATAACCCCTAAAAAGAAACAGAATCTCATGAGATTTTGAACCCTGTGAGGTACATGAATCACACTGTGTGAATTCCACTTTAACAGTCTCATTTGTCTGCCCATTGCAGGCCTGCGCTAAAGACATATAACCCCCATCACTGGACAAACCATTCGTAAGTACCGAGTAAAATAAGACACTAAACAGCGCTCATTGTGACCCATTTGTCTTCTAGCAGGTGAAGAGTCATTGTTCTCCGAATGACTCTTTCCTCTTTTGCGTGCAACTGGTGGACCAGAGGTAGGTTCTGCTGATTCTCCCGGTATTGACTGTTTATGAAGATAGTTTCGGTTTCAGTTTAAGCGAGTCATCTCCATATCTATATTGTGCCTCGTGATATTATCCATGATCTCCGCGATCTGTCAATCACATATCTATAACATGCAGTAGAAATTATTCCCGAGTTTCACTCTTCATCGGAAACCAATGATATCCTTGACTTTCCTCCTGAAAAAAATCCAGGTGCTCCCTCTGGTTAGCTACTCGATATCTACTCACCTGCTGTTCAGCGCCCAAAGAGGAGTGAGCAGGGAGCAGCAGGACTGACCTTTCCAGCTCCATCAGACCTTGGTAACAAGCCACAGGGCAGCTTGCATAGAGGTACAGGATGTTTTACGCTCGACGTGAACCAACGCCCCTAGGTCCTGGCTGATTTGCCGTTCTAAGCTAGCCGACCGCCTTTCTCCTGCCGGTCCGACGACTACCAACCGGGCGCCCAACAGTTAAGGTCATAGATCAGCGAGCAACTCATAACACTCGTATTCTCACGAAGGTCACCTTCCTCCGCTTCTAGTCTGGTATTATTCACCTCTAACGGGAGTTAGCAGTTTGATACCTACAATACGCATATCATAATCATGAAAGCATAACTCTTCTAACAACTCCGGGATCAAGCAATAATAAACATGACCTTTAGCTAATGACTTCAAGGAAGATCTAACTCTGTAGTATAGTGTGAAGCTGTGGCATTCTACAGCGATAGTTTCGTTTATCTACTTAAAAAGAATTGATCTCATAAGCGGTTTCTCTGCTCCTAATATTACTTTAGTAGGTAATCTGCCGTGATCATCCCGCCAATTTAATATATGCATGAGATTTACCAGTGAATAACCTCAAACTCAGGGCACACCATTATGGTATGGGAGGTACATTTTCAGAGGAGGGCCATGCTCTCCATGTTCAATATTTGAATTTCAATATAGCAGTATGTGCGAACAGGAGAGTGGGGGGGGGGGGGGGGCGGCGCTGTTCACATGCCTGTACCTCCATCGTTTAGAGTAGAGTCCAAATCCACAGACAGGTGCAGTGTGAGACCTATCGCACCATTACCATGTTCCCAAGGGGTTGCATCATGTATAATAGTTAGCATATGATACACCTCTGCTTTCTTTGTAATACCTATAAAATGCTGCTTCCTTTCAGACTCTAATTTCCGATAATTACAGCGGTGATTGCCCCTATACTTTCCTGTAAATTATTTTAGATGGACTTCATATAGATGGCTCTGTCTGTTCTTTTCCCCTTTTTTGTTATTATTTGTGTCATGAAGGTGAATTTGAAACCGAATCTTCGGATTTTCCATAGACCTGCTCTTACAGACAAATTAAGTTCTAAGCAGTTATGCTTGCTGATCTAGAGAGAAGTTTTGAACAAATTGAAGTGCAAATCCACTGGAGACAATTGCCTGTTTGTTGTGCCAAATCAAGATGGGTTCTCTGACAAACATCATCGATCTACAGGTGAGGTTCTCCTCTGTGTAATGGATAGATATTTTCGTGTCATATTCCACTCTGTTTCAAAGTATCGAAGCAACTGAACTCTTCTTGGACCTGCTTCAAGGGTCGAAGTAAACAAATCCTTGTGATAAGCAGCCAAACTGGCTGCTCATGCAAGTCTCTCCCGAATAATTGATAAGAAACAGGGTCCTCACACTTTGATCTGAATAGAAAACTTCCTAATGGGTATTTGGTAAGCACTCATCGTTAATATTGTATTTCATGAGAGCTGTAGTTTCCATACTATTGGGACCTTTGGACTGTGTTTTAAGAGAAGCCATGTTTTAGATGAACGCGGTATATAGGGAATAATCCCGAGAGTCGGATCAATCAATCCAAATGAGGGTGGATTATTTCGGTTCTGTTCCTATTACTGACTGTTACAGAAATAAAGCGCAAATTTCATGTAGCGGAAAATACAGCTATTTTTCAATTGCAACAGAATTTTTGGGTGTGATAAAACCAATATGTTCTGTAATGCTCTGAATCATTCAGAGAGTTGTCATACGACTAAACAACAGCGACGATGCATTTTGTGAGCGCATCATAAACTCATTCTACAAATTTCATTTCAGTTCAGAACAATTTTTGTTAAGAATCGGAGGGGGCCTTTCAGAGAAGATTATTTTGATAAAAATAACCGTCAAAAGTGGCCTTAATAAATGTCAATTAAAGTTTCGCTGTACCACCTTTTTGCCATGCAGGAAATATGATAGGTATTTTCGCATCATATGAAGCAAGGGCATTTGAGAGTTGTGGAGATGCAGTTGTGACTCATGTAGATGTTTACCTGTCAAATTCTATAGGACTCATAATCATAATGGGGTTGAATTTAATAGGCTTTTCTCTGACCCATTCAATATGACCTTTATGAAAGGGGAGGCATTTAGAGTGGACGTTTTCACAGGACCCATGTAATGGTTTTCGTATAGTGGTGACGTTCACTGACACCCCCTCGGTGTTGCTCGCTGGGCGGCGCCCCGACCGTAAGTCCAATATAGCGTGCGGAACCGACCATATATCACAGCCCAGGCCCAATTTGTGGGCGGCGGGCGGCAATCAATTTTCAACGTGCCTCCCGCCTAGGGGCTCCTAATTGTTTCCTGTGGCCGAGCAGCAGCGAGCAGGTTAACCTGCAGCGAAATGCTCATCATTGCTCGCCTATTGTCGATGCCTAGCGTTCCTGACTCCGAAATGACCATAACAATCTCGTCCCATCATATTTGGGTTGGCTCGCTCGATTAGGTATCGGCATAACGGACCAGCTTTTTGATGTATTCGTATTTAGGCTGGAGGGACCAGATATTCCTTGAATCTTATCCAACATGAATAGGGAAAAGAAGGTCACAGAGGAATAAACTATACATGATATGACGTGTTGCTAAATATAGCTGCACATGATTTTAGCTATATTTAGTGAATACATGTTTTATGGTCAAGGAAATGTGAATCTTTCAATAAAATGAACATGGTAATTGTATAACCTAAAAACACGGGGATCATTGGCCGAAAAATATTGTAGAATTTTGTACATAGAAGAGGGAGTGGGGAAAATAATATATAGGTCATCTAGAACCACATAATACAGAAACGACAGTCCTGAAGGAAGTCACATGAAGGACACAGTGTTGATCCATCATACCCTGACCAGAGGTCATTACCATGGACGTCTACATCCCTCCTAATCCAACCCTTTAGTGCCCGGACAACCTGACCGCACCTGAGTACCCCCTGCTCCCTCTGGAGCAAGCCTGGAGTGACCATCAGTCACAATGTGACCGCAGGGCGACCACAATGCACGCCCACCAGGGGCAGGGTGGACGATCAGCACCCACCTCATCAAACAATACAAACGACGCCCTGTGGGGTAGGACTCAGCACCTCGCGATGAAGGCGGCTTGGAGCATCTTCATGGCTATAGTCAATGGTCTACCAGTGAGCATTGTCGGGTGGGATAATCATCACTGCACAGTTACCTTGTGTGTGGATGAGCCATCTGTGTGTTTGGGTTCATAGTGAAACATTTCCGTTCCTCGTGGCACACCATACATATTCGTGGTGGCACTAAATGTATGATTGTATGTATGGTGGGCATGTTGCAGTAACATGGCAAGATGCCAAAAATACCCGTGACCTAGACTTTTTATTGGCTTTTATTAGGCGATAGAAATTTAGATATGGAACCGCGATCTCCGCTCACATTCCTTGAATTAATGAATGAAATAAGTATACACAGCTCATTGCACCTGCTGATAATAATCATACATCGAACACAGACCTGATAAATAATATAATTGGGGTCATTTAAGGGTTGAATTCGTTACCCTGTTACCATATCGAATCCCAGTCGAATCTATTCACTACATCAACACCCGCCACTACCACGGGTAAATGTTTCTCTTATCTCTGCACGAGAGCCTCGATCATGCTGAGACAAGTCAGATTTCACAGGAACTCGTTATATTCCGCTTCACTTAGAGCCCCCAACTCCTTCTGATTCCTTCCCCAAACGGAAGCTTCCACTGACTGCATGCTACCCTCACCAAAAACGGGTGGCGGACTTGAAGGATTGGTTTGCCGGTCCAATTTGTTCTCCAGGCCTAAAAACAAGCCTTGTCGGATAGGCGGAAGCAGGCGAGGGCGTGATTTATGGCCCAATAATTAGGGCGGTCATTGATGACCTTGTAAGATTTATGTGGGTGTCTAACTGGGTTTAATGCACGCTCTAACAACCCTCTAATCAGGTAAGCTCCTGTCTTCCCATCTCCACCAGCCTCCCACTCACTCACACCGACTACCAATATGCATATGTACATGAGGAATCGGCGTTCTTCATAAATGGGCTCCATAGAGTTATATTAGCAAGCTTTATATTAATATGGAATACATTTATAATGCTTATATCTGAGATTAAGTGTTCAGATTGCAGGACCTGCTGTGCATACTATTCTTTTGATTTTCTTTTATCATCCTTCATTCATTTCCCGCCAATGTTATAACACTGCGTTTCTGGTTTTAAATCTAGCTTTATGCAGGTAGACAGAGGCGTATTTAGGTGAAGGAGGGTGTGGGTAGGGGTGGCAGTGGTGTCCAAGGCATTAACCATGATAATTCACATCCTAATGAGGCTATGGCCAGGCCCTTAACGTTGGTTTATGGGCGAGGTGAACAGGGGTTTCTAGATATAATAGAGTATTAATAATTTGGCGTTAAATATGAGCTTAATCAGGTTTTGATGAAAACGGCGACAGGATTCATCAGGAACTGGCTTATTTACTGCCGGGTGACAAAGGGCCGCCGACAAACCAGATGACACGGGCCATTATGGATGGAATGTACTGGTCCCGGGTTTCCTTTTTACTGGTAGTGCGAACGCAAGTGCCAGCACACACGGGAAGAGGAAGATTGAATGCCTGTGGTGCGATTTGTTTTTACTCATTGCCAGTAATTCCATGGACATAACAACCTAGCAATGCTATTCCTGCTATGTATACGGAAGCAATATTTTTCCTACACCAAATTGTTCCATAAATATATTATATTTTTCGTTATTCTATATATGTAATAACGTACTATTGAAAACTGAATATGGAGATGGTAGGGTGATGATTACATTGTACTTCACTGTGAAAATAATTCTCCATAGAAGCATTGACACTCTATTTGCGGAACTTAATCAGGGGTGTGGTAGACCTCCCTGAGGGATCGGGGTCCTACTGACCTTGAGGTCAGAGGGGTCATCAATTTGCCACCTCTCCTGTCATCCTCAGCAGTATGCATGCGTGGGGACACTTATTATTACGCCTATTTTCTGTAATTCTCGGGATTCGGTCGGCCCATGAATACATCAAGAATATCACACTCTGATGACTCCACTAGAAATGACCAAACGAGGATCAATTCACCTTTTAATCGTAAAACGAGCATTTGCAATGGAGTTGACAAGACAGGGAAACAACCTGGATCTCAATATTCCAAATGGAGCATTCCTGTAAATTGCACCTATTATTAAGACCGTCAATTGTTATCTTTATACAACGATATTGAAACTTCCGGGTCCTATATTACATGTGTTGGGCCATCCTGTCAACAGCATGATGCATCTCATACAGCTTATACATGTATTATTTTCTATAAATTGTTGATTTGGCAAACGTCAAAAGAACGACTCTGTTACATGAAATACTCTTTGAATAAGTGAGAGACTGTTGAAAAGATTATATCCTATTGATATTTCTGAATTCCAAGGTAATTTTCTCAGGGTAATGTATTCGTGTATCAGGCTAGCTGCTGATACGCAAACGTATTTTGCATTCATCGCTTCACCATCACGCACAAAGCCTACTCTCACTTGATGTCTGCGAACCTTGAAGGCATTAATGGAGAATAATCCATGAACCTTTGGCTGTATATACGTGTAGGAGTACTGTGCACCTGCAGCACACGACTACCCCCCCCCCCCCCTCGCCCCACCCATACTCAGCGATCACTAGGTCTCGCAACAGACGGGCGGGCGGCAGCATGGCGCCGAACGGGTCCCGGATGGAGCATGGACGGTGCCCGGATGGCGGGTGGTTGGGTGCGGGTGGAGGAAGGAGGTGGGCTGTCGCTCACCTTGGCTCGTGTTTGTGTCACCCGAGGCTGGCAGTGACCCTTCCTCGCCGAGTTCACCTGTTGGCCACTCACCGGGTGACTGAGTACAACAGGTAACCTTTAAGATAGATCTTTCAAGGGAGCCTTGGATAGTATGATGCTTTGAATAGAGAGTCATAACATGGCATGGTATGGAATCGAAAAAGTAAAATATTCCAGGGAATGACTGGGAATTGAACACAGATCGCAACCAACCTGGTCATAAACTTTTCCCTCCGACATAACTTGCATGTGACTACATTATTGTAAATATAACATCAAACAGTATACTTCCAAATGACCCCTCTCAGTGGCGCTGATTTAGTGCTGGCAGGGGGACTACACGCGATTGCTCTTGACACAGGGTATGGGTGTCGTTTAAGCAGCCATTGCAGCAGAACAATTTATAAGCTTTCACTACAGACGTTGCGGGGTTGACCTGCTTGAATTACGGTCAGCCATGGGTAGGCAGAACGCACCGCCAAATCTCGTATTGACTTTTGTGGGGCTGTCGTGACTCGCCTGTTCCCGGCTTTTATCCATGCCATCTTCGACCCTCTTCCTTCACAGTTTCCCCTCCTCGCACTCTCCTCCCTGGCTCTCCTCGCCTGACCCTCACCCCTTCTGGGCGCTCGCCCGGCTGCCAAGACGCCCCTCTCCCTGACCCCAACCCCGACCCCGCCAGCCTCCTTCTGACGCCCACCGTTAACGTCTCGCCGCGCCCGACACGCCACGAGATACTTCCCTCCAATCAGCGGCGATGACACTCATCAACATGGCCGCGTTCAGCCGGGCCAATAGAGAGTGCCGTCTTATCGCCACCTCGGACAGGACGAGTCGGATCTCGGGCTTCCAATCCGATGTTAAGATCTCTCCGAGACAGAGGAAGAGAACAGTTCTTATCTACACCGATAGGCTAAGTATTTAACTAGCTCAGCTCGGAGCAGCATCGTTATACAGCCCCTTACTGCCAGGTGTAAGCTGCCAGGAACGGCGATTGTAAAAATGAAGCGGATTGGAGGGCTGATGCTTGCGGAGATTATCGCACAGCCAGCCTTCCTAATCCTGCTCCTTCTAAGTGGATTAGCCCTAGATAAGATTGACATGCTCCGATCCAATCTTCACCCGAACATGCTGTCCTGCACTGACCATTAATGCTCTAACATTTCAAGAGAGTTATGGATGAGATCTCTGTTTTCATTGTAGGTTCTAGACCTTTATGTATATTATACTACGAAGAACTAAAAAGAAATTGATAAGCAGCATTTTGGTCACTATGATTACGAGATATTTTTTTTATATGCAGTGCATTTCCATGATTTTGAAATTTGCAGATTTTTCGGGGTGTTCCCTCAAAGTTTTAATTTCAGTGGTATTTCTTATTTATTGGGTTTCTTTCACCCGAGCATCACTCATTGAACTAAGTGCCAACTGCTATTTTAGACAAGTCATAAAACAAGGAACATTCTCTTGTTTCTTTCCTCCAAGTCGTTCATCCCACATGTTGCTTTGGATGAATCTGGGACCTGTGGACTAACAATCTGCAACACGTGCAGTGCACGTTTACTTGTACACGTTGTTTGCCCAGGGGAGACTTATTTCCATCAACCCCCTCCCCACCCTCCCAACCCCCTGCGCATCCATCATGCTATCTCTGCGCGACCTACAGAGATCCAATCACCATGGAGACCGAATTATCAATTACTTCAATTACTATCGCCGGACGCACGGGACTTCTTCCCGGGTTGGTCTGTCCGTGCCCACGCCACCCCCGCCCCTTTCCCACACCCCCGCCCCGTTCTCCACGCCCTTCCCCTCCATTACCACACACACACACGCTCACAGCGCGTGGACAAAACACGCAAACCCCTCTAGGGATCCCTCTTCCAGCCGTGGCTTAAACCTCGCGTTACCCTGAGCTGTTTTTTGGTCAAACAGAGTCCTCCAGAAGAGTGGGTGGGAGTTTCTTGCCGTCCGCAACACGATTCTCGCCTTGTTTATGTTGTCATCAGGTGCTAAGGGTTGCCAAACAATTACATCCTCGATGCAGAGCTCTGATTACTTTGCCGCGTTTGGGAATTTTAATCAAGTGAAAGCAAGTGATGTTCAGGCAAATCATTCGACAGGTTACTAGTGCAAGTAGATCCTTTACCCAGATCTTTAAAAAATTAATCATTTCCAAGAAATTAGGGAAATTGTTAGAAGAGTCGAACTTTGAGTAGTATATTGAAATTTATAATTGTAACGGGTAGTGTACGTGAATTGATTACATTTTGTACGCGAAAACAAAAATATATCAGGGTACTCTCATGCCAACTGAAAAGGTTAAACAGATCGGGTGACGCCCTTTAGCCTTAGTGTAGGTCAGTGCAGATCCTTTGATGTCACCTGGTCCTGAGCTATTTACCTCAGCAGGTTAGAATGAGTAATGTACCAAAAAAAAGAAATCAAACATTCATATCTGACATTGATGGACTGACATAGCGTAGTATATGGAAATTGTCAATTGCCACGGGGTCCGGTCTCCCATACCATCGTGTAGCTGAGTCAACTGTCATAAGGTCGCTCAGGCAGCTGTCATATGGTACCGAATTCATTAATCTCGGGGTAATAGGTCAATCTTAACAGATCACTTGACTTAAATCTTTGCGATCACACCAACTGATTCTGTCCTCTGAACATATATCCAGAGATATGAAAGTATGTCTAGAATGGTCCTACCTTTCCTGGTCCAGCTCCTGAATAAAGGTATACATTTCCTGCTCCCCTGAGCAGCTCCTCCGTTTGGAGGGCGAGCCTTCCGTGGGCGAGTTGCTCCCCGACTTGTGGCCCTGTGGGTGCGGGCCCCCCGCGTGCGGTACGCTGTCCATAGCGGGCGGGGCTCCGGGGCTGGCAGAGAGAGGTCGGGGGCGCGGGGCGCGAGGGTCGATGCCGCCACCCCCGCCGCCATCGTCGTCGTGCTCGCCCTGCTCCTCGCCGGCTCCGGGCTCCGTCAAACTCGAGTTGGCCGAGTAGAGATTGTTAGTTTGGATGGACATCCAGTTCTGATCCGTCGTCGTCTCATCTGCAACACGTAATAGGGGTAGCGGATATTAATGTTTAGTCTAAGCTTTAGGTTAAGCATATTAATCATTTACATACTAAGAGATATGTCAGGTAAAGGTGCTACTGTCCTTTACTTCGATATCATACTCTTAAAATGGCAACAACTAACATGAAAAAAAAATCCGAGAAAATCGAGGGCCCGATTACAGAAGTACAGAAGGTTACACCAAAATTCCTAAATTCACCGATCCTTTTTCCTAGTTGGATTAAACCTTTGTATACTGGGATATTGGCACATGTGATATTAGGTGCGATTGTTCAGTATATCAGCACAGAGTTAATCTGGAGTTACTAGCTTTGTTATTCTACACTTGTCATCTTTCTAGGATGTCCCTGAGAAAGCTCCTGGTAGTCGGGTAGGAGATCCGGCTTTCTTTAGAGAGGGCATTATTCTGTGTGACTTGGCGGGCAGGCATAATACACCAAAGATGACGCCTCCCCCGCACGACCCGCACTCGCTGCCTTTACCGAAAGGTCAGGTACGTGGAATAACCCAGGGGCTGGGCAGGCAGGGATTTCCCGTTACGCCCCTAAGCCGGTTAGTGTAAACCTTCCGGCAGTAATGTAGTCTACCCGTAAATTACATTAGCTGCGGTACCTGCAGTGCTAACATCGACGGTACATAGAGAGACATTGTACCGAGCCCAAAATATCCATCCAACCTCCGCAGCGAAATAACTCACACTTCAAAGGGAAATATCTCTTTATTATCACTAATAACCTGATTCAGCTGGTGATAATTGGTTCAACAGCACTCTAAGGTAAAAACTCACAGGTCGTTAAATAAATCCGGACTGGGAAGCGTATGTAAACTTCAGAGCGCCGCCATTATTTCATTAGTAAGCGGCAAGTATACATTGTGTGTCGATTTTCGGCACGAACGAGCAGACGACAATTGAGAAAGGGAGACGACATTTGTGTATGGCGGGAAACCCGACTTGAACCCGTGCTCCAGTTTCCGCAGGGAGGGTGAGGGGGGACGCGGGCAGGACGTTGGCAGGACGCCGACATCACCTGAAGGAGCAACCCAGGAGTGGCTCTCTACTCCTTTATGACACATCATCAGCTGTACAAACACCACTAATGCATCGCGCGCATCCTGCATAACCCGATCCCGTTTGACGACAATAATCAGAAAACACCCTAATTCCTCCACGTCCTGGCTCTACCCCCACTCTCCACAACACACACCATATCACTGTCCTGGAATTACCCCAGGATTCTCACTGAAATATCGGTGTTATCCTGTAAGCAAGAAACCAATCAAATAGATTATTCTACTATTGTTCGCCTTTTCTTCGTCCTGAACAAATCCCCCTTCTTTACATGATTCATCACGATATACACTGCGTTAACACCGCCTTACTTATCAACACATACACTGCTTTACACATAAACCCACCCTCTTTTTCTAATTCAATTATGCATTGTTCACTAATAAATGCCTGTATTTTTCACCATCTGTTATTACCATGGAAATCCATTAGTGACATATGTAAGGTGCATATTTGCAGTCTTCCCCCATCCCTTTTCCCCTGAAGGGGTTTTGCACACTTCATCCCTCTTCATGAGCTCTACTAATCCTGCCTGCTGCTGTCCTCCAAGCTGCCATTCCTCTCTTCTCTCACTCTCCATCATGACGCCGCCATTTGGATATAAAACATCACAAAGCGATGAGGGCCTCCACCGTTACCCCCCACCCCCTCCCCAACAGCCCCTACAGCTAATGTTTTGTCTTGGCACCTCTTTACTTTGATATACACCACATCCTGACTCTACGGCCGCTAGACGGGGTGCTGTAGTTGAGCGGGCACCTGCCAGAACTCGTTAGACTAATCCCCCAGTACAATGCGCACCTGTCCCTCAGAGTACCTCCCTTTTTACCCGCCTCCATGGCCCCTCCCTTCCCGCTGTTCCTCCAGGGAATTAGCATCACCTGCCCGTAGATTCACAATCACCTGAGGCAGTGGGTACTTCTTGTTGGTGATGGCCAAGGCTCAGGGCACTTGAAGTGGAGAATGTGCATCTCAACGCAATTTCTGTTCCAACCGATTAGTCACACTGTTTTACCTCACCCTCTTCCCATATATTCCATCTAGGGGTGATATGAACCTGTTTAGTTGATAAGAGGGGATAAACGCATCACGTTATTACTCAACATGTCTTCGAGATCCTTGGGGATCTTACCAGAATCACCTCGTAGCTATCCCGGAGTGCACTTCAGAGAGAAACTCCGGTGAATATTAATGCAAATAGCTCCAAATATGACACGAAATAGGTTGAAACCTCTATAAAATACTTTGAGAGAGTGAGCAAGGAGAGTATGGAATTCCACTCTCTCTCTTCTATAGACTCAAGAATGCATGAATTGGGGTTGATTGATCGGAAATGGCGTCGATGCAAGATTCAAGCCCACGTCACATCCGGTTGGAGCCTCTTATGAATTTCCAAGTCGTCTTCTGCTTGGGACACCGCGCAAACCGCACCCTTTGCGCCTCGGTACGTCTTTCTACTCCATCCTCCTCCCCTCCCTCCACCTGGAGACAGGCAGGCTTCTGCTGTAGCTATAGCAACGGGTCCATTGTTTGCCCTTGCGCGGCAGTCATCAGGGCGGTGGTTGGCGCCTTGTTTACCATGGCTACAGGAAACATGTCATCTGACAGCACCGGCCGCGGCCTCCAGTGTCCGCTGCACCAGTAGCCACGGGAAATAAAGGGTGAAACGATATCTTAGTAACGTATTGACTCATCCGTCTCCATTTACCTGTAACCCCCTACTATGCTGATTAGATATATGTAGCTGCATGCTGTATGTACCAATTATTTACTCGAAGAGTGTCTGATTATAGATCACATTACTAAAGTAGATGTCAAGCTAATGTTAGGATACGTTGACATATAACGTTGCAGTGAGGTGATTAGATTTGCTGCATCTCAGCTTTCACGAATTTTATATACGACTACCCTGTTAGTACATGTATCACGACAGCACCATGTCGTAATTAACCGTGACACCGCTTGTGATGTTGTAATCGCGAAAGTTTAAAGTGTCGTTTTCAATTTGAATATTTCCTTGAAGTAACCGTCTCAGGGCGGAATTAATATTTTATGTTTGATACGAGTCGCAGAAGTGTGGGCAGCCTGCAGCAGGGTTCGGAGGTTTGATCTGAATGTACGATTATAGGCCCTCTATTTGTCCTCAGCAGCGCTAAAATTAAAATGTGCTCTTTAATAGTCACATCACACACGGTTTCATATTTCCACTAGGTCGCGTCCCTATCTCCGTTATTATCTTCGTTCTCCATGCATCCTCAATGTTTCCACATTCAGCGTCGACAAACAAATCTCTGCAGACAGTCGCAGTGAATTATTTACCAAACACAGTAACCTAAAACCGCGCTGCCTGCTCCAATGGCCGCCCAATTATTGGCCTGTAACAACCCGCCCAAAATCTGGAATATTGGCTTTAATGACAAACGCGATTAGAATACAAAAAAAGAAAGCGGCGACCGGCTTCTTATTCCTGACAGCATCATTAATGTTTGAGACCACACCACGTGCCTCTGGTCGTGGTAGCTGTTTATGGCATATTCCCATCGCAAGACTGGCGTCGTAATTCACATCCAGAAACAGGTTCCCAGGCAGGGATAATAACTACTTGTCTAAAATTGTAAACAGAGGTCGTGCTAACCTATGGGTATAATACTTGATTTATATTTTCTAATAGCTTGCCCCATTTTCATTTTTTTAGTATGTATATATCAAGAGTGTAAAGCATCCATAACCTTCCCCATCGATAGTCTGCCTAGTCTCACGTGCGTAACAGTTGGTGCCAAGTACAATTTTTCACATGAGGGGCAGACACAGATAACCGGTGGCGACATGGCGGTAACTGCTTCACATCCCATTGGCTCGGGAGGGACCCCTGGTACACTACATGGGGGTCGAGCGAAGGATCAAAGACGGGGTCGTTCTCAGGTGTGAGGGATCGAGGCAGACTCACCTGTGAAAGTAAAACCTCGCCAAGGTAGGTCTCACATCGACCTGCTCCCTCCTAACCCACGCCATATGGCAACATATAACGTCTCTATACATTGGGGATTGTATCACTTAAGCAACAGCTACAAAATTCTGTCACTGGAGCGAACTATTTCATTGATCAGATACGGCAGGTGACTTTGACGAATAATTACCGTGGTTTGTACCAGAATTCTGTACCCAATATATGATCTTTACCCTGGCCAGAATGCCAACTGGAATGGCAAAATGGCTAGCCCAGGTCTCCTTAAGCTACATGTTTCTGATGTGCAGTTTCCCGCCTCCAAGGTTTATCGGGTATAAATCGGAACTTCGTGGGTGCTTTAGAGCAATGTGAAGGTTTGTGTATGTTCTGGCGACATTCAGGTAAACGTAGGAACTATGATATGTAGACGTGGATGGAATCCACAGATGGCGATTTCCCTTGGTCAACGTGTAGTCATATGGATAAAGGGAGCCGGAATAATCGATTTTCACTATTTTTTTAGATTTCGAAATAAGGTGATTTAAAGTCAACAATGATTCGTTCCCAACGAAAAAAAAGAAGATTTTCAATGAGAAACAGGTTGACAGTCTGATATTCCCTCTGCGGATTGTCTGTTGGAGGCGGGTGGGGTATGCAGGCAGTCACTCACGGTTAGCCCACACTCAATATTGGGGGTGTTTGCCGGGGTGTTCCATGCGCCAAATGTCATTATGGCGTATTGTGCCCAAGGCGAAAGAATGCTAATTCAAAAGACTCTCCCTCCTAGCTCTCCCCCATCGTTCCCCCTATTATCCAATTCCAAAAAGCAAAAACGAATCAGCAATTTATGATCCAAAACGGTGCGGATGGCATCAAAAGAAAAAAACCTGTGTTTTAACCATTGCTTCATTTAGTCCAGAGGGATTGGCCGATTCGTTTAATTTTAGTTATCTGTCGTATCTACGTTAAACGGAAGTGGATTACAATTCAGTCATCAATGGACTGATGTGAAAATGAGGTTTGAAGTAAAACCGGTAGAAATCCTCTTAAACAGAGGACGAGATTGTCGAGTTAATCTTATTGCGCCGCGAGATGAAATTTTTAACTAATTTCTTCAGCGCTTGGGTCACACGAGAAGAGGGATGTAGGTAATGGAATATTGGCGGTAAATGGATGAACAGCACACATGTGCACACGCATATATATGCCCTCGCAGTTACGCTAAAAGCACTGTCAATCCTTTCAATACATTTAAGGAAGCGCACTTCATTGAGCATGAACTATGCAGGCGTATTCTGCCCTCAGGGTTGCTTCCTGATGGTCCATTCTGACTGGGTAATAGCCCAGGCTTATCTATCTGATGTAAAATGCAGGACGGGAACAGGCTGTGACTCGCGTGTCTGCTGTACATGTGACTCTGTAGGTTAGGCCGCCATTACGACAGTTTTTACTGTTTGTCTGCGTTGCCATGTGTGCATGTACCCAACTAGTGCAGCTCAAGCTTCAATCACATCACCTAAAGGAAGGACATGCGAAGCCGGCGTGCTACACATGAATAAATCATGATGCCCCACCCTCCCCCAACACCATCCGGACATGTTTTAACATGTAATGCCATTCATCTCTCTCGACCATCTTGTCTCATCGCTACCCAATTTTCACAAGACAATCCCCTCTGGTGATTTCCTCCTTCGTTTTGTAGCCCTATTCCTCTTCCGGGCGAGCTCTTTTCATTCTCGTTTTACTGCAGGTTGCGTTTGTTTTTTATTCACTTCCCCCGTCCGCAGAGATTGGTCGGGCCTGAGGTAACCATGCAACTGGTGTGTGCTGGGTGGAGGGGGTGGGGAGGAGGAGCGTCGCGGGAACGCAGCTCGCGTCCCGCCGTGTTGACCGACGTGTCGCGCCCCCTAGCGACTCGTACACCGACACCTGTACGGCCAGCCCCAACCCTTGCCTCGTATCAACGCCTCTATATTGTACAGAGCAGACATCCGCTATCACCACTCCAAGTCTCCACACCACTATACTATGCAGAGCAGCCACACCCAAAGCCGACCGCAAACGCATGTCCTGGGGTATAATATTGAATATGACAGTGTCAGAGAAACTATTATACTGGATGACTTTGTCCCTAAGAAAATCACTTTGTTACAATTTTCTCGTAGCTCCATCCCCTAAAAATGACAAGAGGGCTCATCCACCCATATGAGATTTATTCATTTTCTTTGTCTTGGTTAACTTAAAATGAGGTTTATATTTTGCTGTAATTTCGCCAACATAAAGTGAAATGTCTATAAGATCCGCTAGCTTTTTCTGCGTGAATCAGTCCACCTACAATAAGATTATGATTAATTTTGTTGTAGGGCTTGTTCACTTGAAATTGAATTTTGTTTACTTTTTTGTTGTTGTCCTATCCGCCTAAAACGAACAAAATTAATTTCAATTAAATATTCCAGTGGCCTCGTCCACCTACTCATGCCTCTTTCTTCCCCACACCCCATCTCCCCTGGACATGCCGCCCTGTGCCCCCTACTCAGGTATGCAGGCGGCAGGGACAGCTTTGATCCTCTAGGATCAATCTGGATCCTTGGATCCATCCATCACGTGATCGTAGCCCGAGGCACTTCCCTCTCACTCTCCCCCCGGATGTTATCTCTACTCTCCCTCCCTCCCTCTATGGCTAACCACATTCCTGATAACACAGCATCGCCAACAATCACAACTCTACATTCTCATACACCCCCACTCCCACGTATTGCCTGACGTGCCGGCTGCAGACTTCCCAAGCAGCTCACCCTCCCAGATCCCTGGCGACATACATGCTCATATCGCCCGCTGTCGCACGTGGCACTTTTATCCCAGCACGTGCAAAGCGCGGCACTCTGCTACGTGTACACACCCAACTCCGAATTAATGACACACGTTTTATCGCCTTATCGCTACATGCAGAAGTCACTCCGACTCTAGATCATTCCTAAAATTCACCGCCCTCGGGATTTAATTAGTACCACGTCCGAAGTTTTTCTACCACAACCCTATGCAGAAATTTAATTCAAATTCAGGCATAAATTTATTTCAGGAACTCTCTATACCACTGCATTAAATATGACCTGTTGCATCTTTTGTGTTTCGAATAATGATATCCCTATCCTTACATAAGAATAAATACAATTCGAATCAACACACAACCAGTCTCTATAGTAAAAACGCATCGATGGAAACCTCAGATGCTGATAACTGAGCGAGGGTTATTCGCTTCTCTACAGTGTGGCTTTGATAATAACAACTGCCCCATGAAGGCCTCACATTACGCTATCTGAGCAAATCTTACTTTCCTAATGGATTTACATACAGCTGTGTCTGTCACTCTGAACGGTTTACTGAGCAGCTCGGGTATATGGGTCACGTTCCTGCTGCTCCGAGCGTTTCCCTACAGGCCAGCCACCCACCCACCTGTAACACCACCCACCCCTATACCGGATACTCAAACCGCAATCCCGGACCACATTTTGCCCTCCCCCTCCCAAGTGTCATCATTTGGCCCATGCGTCCTTGTTATCGACATAGCATGTATGTAGCGGCGGTAACATGTTAATGCCCCCTGCATCTCCCGCCGGATAAACTTGACATGAAACATGAAGCATGTGCCTAATGGAGCCTGTTGATGCAGAGTATGGTTGCCATGGTTACAACCACCGTCCATCGTCCCTCCCCTTCCATCAGTCCAACACCTTTTTCATGGTGTTGACGAAGGTATGATCGTCGTCATGGTACCCCAAGCCCCACTACACATGTACAGTGTACTTGAAACACATAGTTCTGTATGGTTAGAATACATAACTTACATATGTATGTTCGATAAAGTAATCAATCTGCTTCAATCTCAAATGCTTAACACGAGTGGTTTCTAATAAATTAATCGATCATAACAGATACGAGACCCTCCAATATCTGTCTTTACTTGCAATAAGTATTGCCTTGGCGGTCGGTGATCTTTACATTATGCACTCATTTCACGAGGCTGCTCAGATTTCACGTCACATTGACGATGTGATATAGGATTCACAATTATTTATATTAGGATAAGAATTACAATATAGCAAGAATTCCGTGTCATTCCCATATTAGTTACCACCTAATCAGGGGACATCCTATGTAGCACCCAGATAACAATATATATGGTAAAAACATTGGATATTGCGATATCGTATTACAAATATTTGAAACGGTTCGAAGTGGCAAATAACAGGATCACTATACTGCACTTATATGCAGGATGATTATTATCTTGTTCAATAAGCCTATATGTATGTCATTTGGCATGGTTTTTCAATGAAGACTGAGTTGGCCCATTCAGTGAGACTGAATTCAACCTACTACTCGCTCCTTCCTCCCGCCTCTGCTTGCTGACCTATATCGACTGACCAGCTCCTCTACGAACATTTTAACCCTTACAGTCCCGCTTCAAAATATAATAAAATCATACGATCTCTTTATTGCATCCATCAATTAGGATATATATGTATATGTTTTAATAGCAGCCATGATTATCTAACAAAAGCAATGATACAGGTTGTGGCTCTTACTATATTGTGAGCAACTCGCAGTAAAGAGTTGCTCAGGGTGGCTTCCTTTTCTGTGGTGAGTGACAAACTACGCATTCACATGGGCACACAGACTGCGGCCAGGGTCGTGAAGGAGATGTTTTCATGTGATCATGTCTCTGACCCTGTCTTGTAGCCTGTCCACGCCTTCCTTTCATCTGTCCCCGCCTTTCCCCGTCCTAAGGCTACCCTCACCCCCACCACCCACACTCACCTACCTATTTAACCACCCAGGCCTAGTCACTACCACACCGCCATGTGCTGCAAAGTGACCTACTGCAGCTGATGGTCCAATTTTGGGGACTTGTTGGAGACCGACGGCTGACAAAAGCCTCACTCATGACCAGGGTAGGGGGTGGGCTGGTGGTCCACCCAGGGTGGCTGAGCAGGGTGCGGGGGAGTCTAATGGGGCTGACAGACAACTCGCGAAGAAAGGGTACAATGGGCTGTAGTAGGGTCGGGGCCTGTCCAGTGTCAGTGGTCAGTTATTAGGGACGTGCCCTCGTTAAAGCTGACCCCGGCTGCATGTGGTCACTGTCCGGCTGGACATGGCCAGTCTCTCTTCAGGATCCTACACCACCACCAAAAGGTCAAGGCACCCCCGAATTAGTCACCATGATGAAACCTGAGGTAGTTTATTGGACAAATCTATTATTAATCCTTCCATAGGGACATTGACGGCAAATACCTGCTATGGGTGCATATGAGAAAAGGGTAATATTTATAAGTATTGGACACGGAGCAAAATCTTGCTTTCAGTATACTACTTATGCTAGACAACGGTCTATGGACTGTACGTGTGCAAACAAAAAAATTCAAAAATCCGTAGACTTATTAAACTGTTCATGGTACGAATATAATCCAGTTGAAAATGAAGTAGGAAATCTGAACCCACTTGAATTTTGCAGGGTACTGTAGCATGCACTGACCTCTTCCACCTGGTCGGAATCCCTCACGGAGGGTTAGGGGTGAAATGGACATTAATCCTCCAGTGGAGGGGCAGGGATTTGAGGATACCTCACTGAATTATTTATATGTTGGAATGTTTAAGTGGATTGCCGCTAGAAACGGGGAATGGGAGGGGGGGGGGGGGAGTTATAGTGTTGGCCTAGGCAATGCGAGAGGCATGCGCCCTACAGTATGGAGAACAAATATACTGTTTTGTGATATGCATTTCCATTGTGTAGCCATACTCCTATTTTCAAGAGATAATCGCAATGTGAAAGTAGTAGTTTCAAATTTTACAACCCGATGCACCATTCATTTCATTGTGAGAGTAAAAGGATCGGAGGCGAGTTCATCACATTCACAATCGTAGCACGAGGCCTACAGTTACTAAATTTAGCCAACCTTTAGTTTCCACTACAATGGATTAGGCTTCGAGGAAAGAGACTGAGAAAAGAGGAAAAACGAATAAAATTGGCTTACAGTCGCCGTGATCAGATTTCCCATTCCTTTTCTATCCAATATTCAAAAGAGCCTCGTGAAACTGTGCCTGGTGTGTGTGTGGAGCAGGATGTAATTAGGCCGTTCAGCTTCAGATGGATCGGGAAGAGAAACCCCTAACCATCTGTTCCTACAAATGTGTGAGGCACACGCCTAGGTGATAGCCGAGACGGCTGTGGTGGTCACCACAGGTGTGCGTGTGGTGAAGGCCCACCCTCGGCATATGTTCGCCAACAATGGCCGACGACTTGGTCCTCCGGGAACCCCCTGAAGGGGTGAGGGGTATGAAGGGTGACCTCCTCCTGTTCCTCCTTACCCCCCCCCCTCCCACACACACACACACTCACCAGTTTCCTTCTGCCCACCGGACACCAGATCCCGCCACCCACCACCTGGGTGCCATGACAACAGATGAAGGGCACGGCAGGCGGGCCTGGGTGGGGGAGATCCCTCCAGGGGGGTACGGGAGGAAGGAAGGGGAATGGATGGTTAGCGGGAGGCCGCGCCTTATGCTGGGCAGAGCGGTGTAGGGTTCTGAGGCCAGCTCTCCCGGCCAATAAAGGTGCACAACCGGACACTTAATAGGCCGTCCGTATTAGCCCGATGGTCTTCTCCAGGGTTCGTCCACTGGTCATCCCGGTCAAGAGTGGCCGCAAGAGAGGGCTCGGTTACACACGAGGCCGCCTCTGAAATCACTAAGGTAGGGCTGGCCCGACGTGCTGCCACGCCCTGCCACAGCAACGTTTAGGGACGTTATACATGTTGGAGCTACATAATATACCCCTCTAATGACCGTCTATGGTTCCGATCTTCAGCGCTCGCTGTATTGGGACGGTAGGCTTAGCTGACAGTTTAAACATAAATAAGAAATATCAGTTTTGGGTTATGGTGACCGTACTTGGGGGATGGTCCTCTGAGCAGGAGTTAACAATATTCCCCCACAATATTGACACACAAGACTGATGCCTATCGTATTGTCATGCCGTACAAAACAAATAGCGACATCTAATGCATTGTTGTGCCAGATGCTTTTGGGCGTTTAGTGGCGGCGGCGAAACCCAACGACCATTTTGAAACGTTAAACGGGAGCAGAGGGTATGTGAGGAAGGGGGAAGCAGCAGCAGCGGCTCCTGCGGGTAAAGTAGGAAGTAGGACACGAACAGCTCAGCCCTGACTCCCTGCTCCAGTTGTGCAGCTCAGACGATTCAGACTCACTCCCCCGCCGTCTCCTCCCTCTCCTACGCCGCCAGCCGTGCTGCCTCCCCGCCCACACAGGGAGCAGTCAATACGGCCTCACGCTCCCTCTCCCCGAGTCGCTCACGCTGTGCTTACAGCTTTCAGAGCAGCTCCCCAATGAACAGCATACTATGTTCAACCCGATACAGTGAGCAATAATGAATTCCCCCCAAGAAGAATGTACACACACCGACAACCATTGCGCTGGATTTATGTTTCTTGTATTGCATGATAATGTTCGTGTCAAATTCAATATAAGAAATCATATCGAGCAATGAAAGAATTGCTCATTTAGAAGGCTTGATACTGGACACCTGGGTTTGCTGGGAAGTAATAACCCGCTCTGTCAGACTGTGTGTAATATGTGACTGGCGGCTGTGGCTGGAAAGTAATTTCTAATGACCAATCTAAATGAGAATAAGGCTTGGCGAGATGGCTGAGCCTGACTCTGTTATACTATGCACTCTCCCTACCTTGCATAGCTCTCACGTATTGACATAACTGCACCTGCGGATGTCAATATAATGGTGCCCTCAGGTGAGAGGTTGGGATCAATGACAGGTGTGACATGGGGGTTCGCTGTTTATGTATCTGGGAACATGTTACATCACCAGGGCGCGTGGCCTGTTACACCTGACTACGTCATCTGGGTGGCCTGGTTCGCCGACCAGCCAGACAACTGCTGTAACAACACGCAACTGCCTGAAATTACTGTCTATTATACTTAGCGCGAACTCAACGTGGAATGCACTTAAGGGACGAGGTATTCGGCATTGCACTTAATATGTCTGAATGCGTTCGGGTAATTCTGCGGGAACATTAAAATTATGCATTAGAAAGTAACATTGCAGAGATACACTTTCAGCCGTTTCATTCTTTTCCATAACGCTTCAATTTCTAAAACATACATTTGAAGTTCTGCTCAATCAGGTATCACAAAACCAAATGGAGTTCAGCTGAAGCTTTGGCTGCATGTGCAGTCTGCAGTAGCCTACAGTTATCACAAATCACTACAACGGAATATATCTATATGCCAACTGTATATATGTATACACAATTATGCATTGGTTAGACTGCTTATGGTTGAAGCATTTGGTATTAACTATTATTCAATGGATAAAGAAATTGTATATCCTTTAAAAAGATTGCAACTCATTTTAATCTCTTTAGGTTTAGAGACGTTTTCGTAAAATTGTCTTTGAAGATAATTGTTTTGGTCTTGGATCATACCCAAACGCCCTTTTTGAGATATCTAAAAGGGGCAGTAGAAGACACACATAAACCCATCTCAGACCGGAGCCTCACCCATCTGTCCATTACCTGATGGTCAATATCGGGATGTCTTCGTCCATCCCCGTGTTGGGTGGGTGGGTACTCGGCCTCTCCCCCTCATAGCCCCGGCGTGGCGGTGGACGCATGCCGCTCTCAACGCTCCAGCCTGGTGATATCAGATTATCTCAGGGGCGATGCTTATTTAAGACTGACAGTCCTGCCAATCATAGTGGAAGGCTGACCAGCCCAGCTTACCTAACCCCATGCCCCGTTGCCGTCCCGCACCCTTCACTTACCACTACTGGCAGGGACACCACACAAGATGCGGCCCTGAGATGAAACAGGGTCTGTATCTCTCCAGAGCCAGGCTGTTGAGGTAAGAGGCTACCTCAATGTGTGAGGATTGGTACGTCTGTAGAGGAAACAGGCAACTGACCTCAGAGCTATATTGGATAGTTGGCTCCTCTCGAGAAATTGATTGGCTCCTCTCGAGTACAGTAAAAAACACAAAATAATTCGAATTCACTAAATATTGATGATGTCAGAGCATGCAGCGCACCATGGTTCCGGTGATTATGGGCGTTTTCTAAAAACACCGCTTCAAGGTAGCATCGCTAGTGGACTGGACGTCACCTCGTTTCTCTGATAATTCGAATTCACATTACAATTTTTCAAGCCAACATAATTGAATAGCGATTCAGTCTTCATCAAATAAATGATCTGCTACTTGGAAATAACCCCGGAGCAAATAGATAACACTAGATTATACCAGAGACAAACGTGAAAGACATTTCGGAAAACTGCTTGTTTCCGCTCTCAAATATGGTGTAAAAGCAGGGACACCAGAGAAAACCGGGAATTGACATTGCTGATATACACAGTTCCCATATGAGGCTTAGGGGAGAAGATATTCGGGACTAATTTTAGAGATGGGCTTATGGATCGACTCAGTCAAGGCGACGGCGTCTGCGGCACGTTCACTCTAATGCCATAACTGACAACCTCCTCATTATGAACACCAAAGAAATGAGCTAACACAATATCATCCCATTCAAAAATGTGGAGATTTTTCCCAAACATATCCTTTCCATTACCGGAGAAACACGTTCTCGAATCATTCATACTCGCATCTGCAGACACGAACGCTTTAAAATAGGCGTGCGAACTACGTGTATTAGCATTCGAGACCCAAGTCTCACACTTTTGATTGGACAGATGGAGCACCAGTCCAAGCCTTTGGAAGCCATGTCAAATGTCAGGGCGGCGTCTCAAACGTAACACTGGTGGCTTCGTTAGCCCATTTCCCGCGGCTTAATTGGGTCAACTTCGGCAATTAAAGGTCACTCAAGTCACGAAAACCAAGACTTCAAAAATTCTCCCAAAATAACGCCTTTCTCGTGGAATGCACACTGGCTCGCACACCCTTTCCCATCAAAGACAATAGATGGCCAGCTGAATATAGCACTAACGATCATTTGGGGACGTACCTTTATACTCACTGTCACTATTTTCTCTGAGGATATTGCAGCAATGCTGATTCTGAGAAGGATTGCTATTACCACACCGATAACTCTTTAATTGAGGGCGGTGCCAGAAGCCAGTGGTGTGGGGAAATTGAGGAAATGTCTGCCAGCCTGCCCACTACAAAGGCACGCGTTGCATGTGATTTGTGCCATTGCATGTCATTACATGTTCCCACATGGGAAGCGATCTAATTGGATCCAAGCCATTCTAATGCTGTTATAAGCATGTTTCCAATCAGCGCACCACGTCTTAAAAGGGAGTCCTCACCTTAGGCATGCCGCATAGTATATCAAAAGTGGGTAGGGTGAATACCAAGGGAAACTGTAAGCCCATTCATGGGGCCTACTCTGCCTGATAGATTCAAGGAAGCTACTAATGGGGCCCTGCTTTAAGTACATGTTGTTGAAATAGGGAAAAAACGTTAGGAGCGACGGGAAAAACATTAGCAAATCCCAGGATGCTCACGTGATTTTCACGAACAGGTTTATGACTTACGAGTATTTGATCAATCTATCTATCTTGAACAAATAAGTTATCATCTCTCTTGGGGATATGGTTAAAGGTCTCCCTCCAATGCACCAGCTCTCAATGAAAAACTATGAAAGCTACATAGAACATCTCTGCAATTCCCTTGTTTCGTTTGGAAACTGCAAGGTCAAACATGGACGTAAATCAGTCATGTCTGCGGCCAATGCCTTAATGAATCAAGCTGACTTACTACACGCTAGGGGAGCCCAGGGGGTGGTGGTGCTGAAGCTTGGTCCGACAACTGCTGTTCCTGCTGCTGCTACTGCTGCTGTTGGCCATGATGCTGGGTGGCTGTGATGGTGGCGACCATCTGATTCTCTATCAGTATGAGGCGTGTATGTGAGCCCTCCCCCTGAGTTATCAGACTCAGTGCTGACTTCCCTCCAGCCTGCAGTAGGCTCACACAGCACCTAAACGCACAGCGGCGCGTTCGGAACGTGATGCATACAACAACCCCCTTCCCTTACCTTCACAGCACCACAACCCCTTAACGTTTAAACACCCCCAGAAATGACGCTAATTGGTACCAATGGGAGCAGGGAGGAAGGATTTAATTGGGTACTTTTTGTAACATTTCGAAGTGATTTCTACGATGCGCCACTTCCCCTTCAGACTCCGGCCTGTTGGACGACCCTACACCTGCTGAGCGCAGAGGTGTGTTTCCAAACGACCCCAGGTGTATGGAATTGTGGATGTACCCAATGTATGTGACTCCCCCTTGTACCTTCCCCCTTCCCAATAGTGTGACAGTGTGGGAGGGGGTTTGTCACCCAACACATACCTACCCAAAGATGACTCACCCCTCTGTACAGGTGCACCATACATCTTTACAGGTAATATGCTCACAGGGGTGCACAGGTGAATTGGGAGATACCTAATGATGTAAATATGATTGTCGTGTCGTGCTCCGAATAAGTGCTGAGGTCGATGGTTCTGGTTTCCTGCGGTCACGAGCACTTGTTGACGATAACTAGCTTAGTGTCTGACGGCACGGGTATTGAACACTTAAATCATAGCTTTGCACAGTGGACAGATATATGGCGTGAGAATCAGCGTACGATGGCCTTAATATCACAGAGGACATCTAAACGTACACCATGCCATAGGGACTGATCGTGTCTAGTGTAGAACGAAAATAGATCAAGTACAACTTGACAATGTTGGATGTATTTTCGATTTAAGATATAGTTTCCATTTATGTATTATCTATGTAAAGATCTACAATGTAACCTACATCAAGTTTACCTATAGACATATCCCTCAGTAATAAATGAAAGTATGGGGTATGTTCTCTCGTATATAGGCGACCTTGGAACATAGCGATAAACTGCGCATGCGCGGGATGATCTCATCTGCTCTTTGACGTGTAGTGTAACGTCAATAGAGATGAGCCTGACCACTCACCGCGCAGGATTAACCCTGTGTGAACTGTCATAATAGGCAGCCTGCTTTTTACCATGCCACGACTCCAGGGCATCTGACAATGCCAGAAACAGGCTAACCATCGAAACGCTTTGCATGGTGCGTTCTGTTAATGCTGCTGAAATTATATGAACCTTTCCAAGTCACATAATATGAATTAATATTTGTTCTAGTAAAGAGAATTGATATAGTTTTGGACCAGAATGGTGGTTGAACTCAAGATATTCAAGCACACTATTTCTTTCGTTTAATGAGTAGTTGCTACTCTCTCAAAGGATAAATTAAAGATGTTTAGTATTGCTAGAGGACTTTGGTCCCTTGAACCAGATACATAATGCATTGTATTCCCATTCCCATTATGCTGTGCAGGTAACACTTGCATATATTTCCTTTCAAATGGAAATATAGGCCATGTTATACTCACAGAGCAAAACCAGAGATCCATTTATATATAATACCACTGGTATTCCAATGGCATTCCTTAAGAGTATTACCTCCCGATCCACGGCCCCTTGAGCGCGTGGAGGTTCTGTCTTCTATCACACTTTACCTTTGTGGGATACTAAAACACACGCTCATCTCCATATAGGATCGGCTTGGAGAGCCAGCGTGCACCTCAGACATGCAAATAGCTCGTAATGCAGGCAAAAGACAAGAGCACAGGAGTAGCTGCCCGATCGAATTCACCGCTGACTTTTTTGTCAGAGGACGCTGAGTCGCTCTTGTGCCGTATGCAAATTGTGAGTTATTGGTGAGCAGTTGGTGGTGGAGAGGCCCTCACGGTATAGCATTAGTGGGCGCCGACAAAAGGGCCAGGCAGGCAGTAAAGCACCCACGGGACAGCTTACTTCCTATCTACGCTTCCGGCGGCTAGGGGGCGAGCTGCTCCCGTCTGGACAAAGTGGTTACTACCATGAACTGCTCGCTGATTTGCGGCAACTTAACAAGGGTTTCTACGTTTTAGCCTCTATTATCTGTGTGTAAAGTTAACGCAACGACGGACGCCAATCAATCTGGCGTTTTTATGAAACAGATCCCGGTGCCCACAGTTAGGGGAATTCCTAGAGTTCAATTAAGGCAACCAGCAGGGAGCTTACACATAAAGATTCTTTATCGTCGACAAAACCTATAAAACCTGAATGTGGATTAGCTAATTATGAAGTTAGTTTTCCCATCACCGCCTACAGTATAACGGCAGCCAGACTTAAACAACTATAAATAAACAGAATTAATCAGGGGAAATAGGGCCAATCGGATGTGGAACAATTTGTATAGAAGTCACATGGGAAGATCAATTTTGTTGAGGAGAAAACTGGGGTTGTGTTGAGGATCGGGGCGTTGATCCCTACAGGAGGCTGGGGTTTGTTTGTTGAGCGTGCAATAGCGGCGTGCGGTGCATGACACCCATACCGCCTCACAATCCAAGGGTATTAGCACCAAATAGCCACCCTTATCGCACCCCCATTAGGAGGCAGAGCAGGCCGGTTGGCGCGGTCTGGGCTGGGGCCTATTTGATCAACCCACGCCGCCAATTATCATTTTCTGTTTGTTCTGCAGCATTCAAAGATAGCAGGAAGCAGCCAGCTCACCAGTCCCCGGCACCAATTACTGCTTTTTGGCCATGTTGACACGAACGTCAGCTTCCAAGTTTACTCCCTGATGGGATGAGCTTGGCAGCAGCTGGATTAAGACTCTGGCTCTCATCACACTTTACCAGCACCAAAGATTCCGTCGATTCGGCTCGGCGTTCAAGACATTCCCGTAGATAATGATCGAACAGCTCAAATTACCAATATCAGCGACTTTTTATGTGGGCTTGACATTTCCATCCCAAGTACTTCTTAATGAATTTTGGAATCTTTTTATGGCTCATCTTTGATTTTCTTTTGTGTTTTTCGAAACGGAATTACAGAGATTTCCCCACAAAGACATTTTATCATTTCAGGGTTTCGTGCCTGCACTTGCTTGAATGCAGGATTCATCCAAGCAATGACTGATATCTCAGCTACTGTTTCCCGTAAACATACGTAAATACCGTTTCGATGGCATCTGCACGAACTTCTGGCTTAGTAGGGAGGCATTAAAATAGAGGGAAATGCCGATTAGGGTAATAGAATAAACATGAGAAACCCATTCGCATCTGTCATCGTCAGTCTCTGTGGTGCTGAAAATGAATCTTGAAACTCCAGAGCTGCTCTTCTACTCGTCCTGTTGTTAATACACCGTACCCTGACCATAATACATTTTCTACCTCTCCACCCCACAAACAACACCTCCTTACCAGGCCGAGTGACAGATCAGTACCGTCACACGCCATGAATATAGGCACATCATCGCCGCTCCTCGCCACCTACTAGACGCCAATACAGAGCCGTCCGGCCATTCATTCAACACCCGTTGCAGTTGGGAGACTATCGAGTTAGTTCGGGTCTATACGATATCCATACATTTACTCCCAGCCTCCTGGTCTTGCTAGCTGGTGGCGGAATGTGGTCTTGCACCTATTATCGCCCACCTGCGCCTTAGCCTTACTGCGCCTTGGCCCCAATCTCCATGGTGACTGTGGGTGCCTACCAGTCACTGCCAAACCCCTGACCGCCCCGGGCCATTATACAGGAGCCTGGCAGGAATGAGGCCTTCAGAGACACCACAACCAACTCACACCAATAGACTTTGCAGCGAAGTGGGAGTCCACCCTATAGGGTTAGCGCCAGTCTTAAGTATGGGCCTGAACAACGTTAAAAATTGATGCGAATATGTATTCCACTGACTTATCACATTGCTTCTGGACACGTGAATGTTCGATATATATTATCAAATTAGCAAGACCAAATTCCAATAAAAAATGCTGCATCTGATGAGAGCCAAACGCATTTTACTTGCATAGGGTCAAAACATATGACAAGGCATATTGAGCAATGTTTCTCCCTTTACCTAATACCCATTCAGAATTCTTCATCATGGTAAACGTTGTAAGACTCCAGAGGACACATACATCGTCCAAAGCTCTTTCCTTTATGCCCCAGTCACACTGGCGTAAAAAACGGCGTTTTTCCGTGTACACATCTCTACGTTCTTCTACGCATTTTGAAATATACAAATGCGCGGCGATGCGCGGGAAAACGCGGAGATGCGTAAAGAAAAGTCGGAATGCGCCGAAAAACGCCACAATACGTACAAAAGCGTAAAGAAGCGTTGATGAACGTTGAGAAGCGTACTAAAACGTTGAAGGAAAGCAAACAAATGCGTTCCAAATCCGTAGCTAATACGTGGTCCCCAACAATTCAAATACGTAGAAGAAACGCCGAATTTTACGCCAGTGTGACTGGGGCATTATAAGATTATAAGGGGTAGAAGCTTAGCTTGGTGTATCGTCCTGACGTCACCTCTTTTCTAATTCCATCTCATCAGAGTTGCATATCTAGTTCACGAACAATGTAAATATGGCCAAATACATCATAGAAAATATCGTACGGCAGCGTCAAAGAAAGTCGGGTAATGGAAGCGGGTAAAAGACAACGTCCGTCAGTGTATGGTCATTATAGTGAGATCAGGGAGCTGCCCAGAACGATCATCCATCAGCCTGAGCAGCCCAGTACGGCTGGTAGTAAGGTAATCCGGGCTATTGCCACAAGGACGACGTCCCGCACTTCAAAGGTGCACCGTGTGGTCTGTGCAGGACGGGAAATGATGATGTATGAGGACTGGGTATACGGAATGTGGACAAGAGCTCCGCTTCAAAGCATAAAGCCTAGTCAGGAACGGTGCCCGATCCTGATGTGTGGTTCTTACGACGGCCGTTCCAACAGAACCCGATATTGGTGTATATATATATATATATAGAGAGAGAGAGAGAGAGACAGAGACAGAGAGTCGGGTCTGCTCAACAGCTGGCCGCCTACAGCGTTGCCTTGCCCTGCACCAACCCAACTGCCCTCCGCTGGCAGCAGTGCCACAGGTCTCTTGTTGATCCGTCACCCTTTTCCTGCTAATCCTTCACACATATTTTGTTAATCTAAACTTTGCAATCAGCCAACCAGACCGCTGCTATCCACCATATCCTTGCCAGCCCAGCTCCTTCCAAAGACCTACAATTTTTACCAATAACTCACAACTCCATCGCACGTCCTCTCTCTTTCCCACCAGCTGCTCCGAGCTGCTCTGATCTCAGAATCTCCGGTCAGCAGACAATGATGCAATCAGCAGTGTTTGCTGACCAGCCGCCAGCAGCATCAGTCAGTCGGCCTGCTGCTCTTTTTGTCGGCCGATGCTGCTCTCTGTGTATATATACACGGGCGGTGATGCACATATAGGCAGCGACGGGCACTTCTGTATTATATATTGGTGTGGTGCCTTCATGATGGGATAATATTCCTAGCGGGTAGAGCAATGTTATCCTGGATGAAAAAGCTGTATTTCATTGTACTCGTAAATGAACAGAAGTGATGTTTAATTTTTTGCTGTATTCGTTCCTGGAAATACAATGGTAGCGGTGGTCCACTCACAAAAGCGAGATCTCCAACATGTCTTCAATGGAAACACCGTCAATAAGAATGTATTCTATCATAATGTCACTTGTGTCAATATAATCATTATCACTCGAAGATATTCACTAATAATATCCTATGTATGTACTCTGCTTTATCATAGCAGAATGCCCTCCTCCTATTTAATCATACGAACAGAGACCAGAATACATTAACGACAGCGCAACTGTTACCCGAAACCGATCTCCACCACACAGGCATGCATGCGCGTTCATTGGAATCCGTCCCAAATATCTTAACGTGAATTAAGTGAAACGTCTCCGAACCCATCCAATGTGGGTACACCTTTGTTTGTTTAGGGGATAGAGAGAGCCAGCAACAGGCGGGGAGATGGTGGTGCTGGGGATATGAACCTCACCAAATGCTGACATGTGCAGCGGAATTTTTATGCCCGCGGGGTTTGGCCCGCGGATTAGGTTTTTCCCGGCGACAATGAGAAGTGATGTTGATATTCTGTCCCGTATCACGTGGGGAACGCGGATGCTGATGTATATCCCGTTACCTTGGAAACCAGCCTCGATATGGCATGGCCGCCCAGACGCAGCTGCCATGTACCCATAATGCACCGATACCATTTCCCGCTGCATAGAAATTGGCAATTGTGGAGTGATTGCTGCCGTGGCGTTAGGCTCTGCCTGCCAGGCGCTGGTCACCCCGAGTAAGGGGTGGGGCCGGGGCGTGGGGACAGAGCGTGGGGACAGGGCGTGGGGCCCGCACGCGGGGCCGGGGCTGAGGGGACGGCCTTCCGGTACTGACCCCGTCCGTCCACTGCCACACCGGTTGTGATCAATCCTTGGTGGGGTCAGCAGCGATGCACGAACCCCGTCACATGCATTACAACCCCCCCCCCCCTTCCACACACACAGCCTTCAACCCCCCCCCCCCCCCGCACACACACACGTTTCAACCCCCCCCCCCCTCCATATACACAACCATACATCCCCCCAACCCCACAGCATTCATTACCCTTACCATAGGTAGAGCCCATACTCCACATTCTTCCCCACAACCTACTAACACACAGACACACTGGAGAGGGAAAGAATCTTTTCCAATTTCTGTGGGCACTGAGCGGCCAGCCATCAGTGACCCGTGGAGGAGCAGCTATGAGTGAACAGCTGGATCAGCTCACGGCGCGTACATAGAGCAGATCGTGCTGACCATGACTAGTATGGAGTCAACCCTGCCTTGTCTGATCCTAACCAGCAACATTTAACGCAATCTGCTCTATCAATTTGAAGGTTCTATCATTAGAAAATCGCAGTAATTAGGTACTGGGGACGATATACATGTCCAACAGCTGTCCAGTCTTATTTATTGCAGTACTAAAGCATGAGTTATAATTATCTATCGTTTTAAAACTTCAACAATGCTGATCATTACGTAACCATCTTATTTGCACAATAATGATATAGCTAATATGTAAGGCTTCCTTGCTGTTTTTTTAAACAGTTTTATTGCTTTCGATTCATACAAATCGCTGTTCCTACTGCGTAGATCTCAATCACCTCAAATCAACCATGCCGAAAGTTCAATTATCGGTATTTCCATAATCTGAGGGTAGCAAACCGATCTTTATGCTAATATCCTAATCTGGTTCTGATATCTATCAAATAACTAAGCTAGCACTCCATTCTGTTGAATAAATCTCCACCTCGTTGTCTCAATACATGCTGTCAGAAACACGAACCCAACATTAACTACAACCGGCAGTAAAGTGTGCTCATTGGCAGGCACGCCAGGCAGGAGATATTTCTCCCGGAGCAACTCGGCGGTGGTCGTGGCGACCTCTCACCTCCAGCCAGCCCCTTCTTCTATTAATCCCCGCCTACCACGCCAATAATCCGGTGATATACACTTCAGCTTTCTTACGGCCATACACGCCCATTCCGAGGTCCCTAAATGTACCAGTCGGTCAGGCGTGGTGGGCTTAGAGGTAGACTTTGAGCGCGGGGCAGTGGTCCTTGACGAGTGGTTGTTAGACCGCGCGCTGCATGCCTCGCCACATACCGCCTACCGGTGACAAATGGAGGGTCTATTGTCGCCGGCTCGTAAAGCCAGCTCCTGGAGGTCCCTTGGAGAAGGGCCGCCCTCCCAGCTTCCCCCACTACCGCCCGGAGGAGGCTCAGGAGAGGCGGTCCATCAACCATTACTCCACCAAGGCGCCAAGACCTCCACCGTTTGTTCAAGAAGCATCTCAGCAGCGGCAGTTTACTATGGAAACTATAGATGTGTTCAGTTATGCAGCACAGAGATGACAGTGGGATCTTTAAAAAGGAAAGCCGGGAGGTTTCCATATCCTGCTTATCCCCTCTCTTTAACTCTTATATATTGGCAATTTAGTACACAATTAAAATAGGGAATGAACCGGGAAACTGAAATCTCCGTTAAAGTCTCTAATTAGCAACTAAGACAGTAGGCAGACTGTCGTAGATGTGAAATAAAGGCGGTTTATCCATTGTTATATTCAAAGATATGTAGTTTCTGAATTATATATTATATGGGGCTCTATGGTATTTGTCCCTCAGGTTTTTGTATAGTGCACGTCATAGTTTAGATAGAAAAAGAAATAACATAAATTAAATCTACAGGAGTGGGGAATAACTGGACAATGTGGGGTCTGAGTAAAATATTCTCAGAGCTTTGAGATGTGTGAATATAAATCAATGAAAGAGGCCCTTTCGCTTTCCCAAAAGATAACGGTCTGTATGTTTCGGTTGGCGTGGCCTGGTCGGGTTATGGCTGCGTTCTACTGACTCGTAGTTACTACAGGATTTTGACCATTAAAAATGACAAGTTTTATATCTCGGACACTAACATCCCTAATGAAATGAAGATTAGAGGTAATACTAACAGAGAGCCCAAGGTCGACGGTCCACCTTACCAAATATTTTGCCAGTCTGCCACTCCATATAAATTGCAGTTGCAATGTCTCTCAACCTGTCAAACCCTAGTTTTACATGCCATTCAAACTGTCATCGTAACAGTAGTTTGTAACGCCAAGCACTAGCTTTTAACATAGCAGATGGCGTGACTAATCAAAAGCTACAGTTATGGCAGCAGTTATCCCCAAGCAGCTGCAGTTGTAGCCATAAACACAGTTATGCATGGTACTGTAGACCTCGGGCAGCGGAACCAGCAGCAGCAGCAAGCAGCAGGATGGGGATCAGGGACCTCTGAAAGCCTACACTCGACAAATAGACAGCCCCGTTAGATTGTAATTTGTCATGCCGTGATCGCGTTTCTCTGCCGCATTTGCCGCTTGTTGGTGGCTACTGGCTGCCTGCTGTGTCTAAAATCGATGGCGGAATTACCACCCCAAGAAATAGGGTGAACTGCATCTATAGGTCATTTTTCTGAAGGAATACCAATAAGTAGAACGTGATGACAATGCAATGTAAGCTTATATAAATATACAGGACATCACTGTGGCATAGATACCTATTTCGGCAAACAATCCGGACTTAAATCAACACAGCTTAATTCCACAGAGTCTGCAAAAAGCTTTAGGGAAATAATCTATATTTACCATCTGTCTCCTGTAAGACGTGCAACGCTTACTGGTGATACACCCAATAGATATTTCCAGAAGGGTTGGGGTGGGGATGTGGATGGAGGGGGACCCTCCACAGAGTCTACGGTCCTTGACAGCTTTCCTCGATCCCCCCGGTCGCCTTTGTATGGGCGGCGGTCGGCTGTCGACTCCGCCTCGCCCGGACACTAACAGAGAATGGCACCATCTACATATAGATGGGTCCGGTCGAGGCGGCCCCACGGATTGCCATCAGGCACATAGCCCCACCCTCACGATCGTCCCGATTACTGCCGCCAAGGCAAAGTGAAATCTTATCTCTCAGCAGAGATACCAACCTTTTATCTACTGCTCAACGCTGGAGAAAAGTGAACAGCAGATAATAGATCCAAACTGGCCATGAAGTGGTTGTCATTCAGAGACAAAAAAAACACCCGCCATTTCTGTTGTTAATGGCTTTAGTGGGTCCGCTCTACCTGTGTTGATATCCTCTATTTCAGCTGGGCATGGCTAGCTGATTATTACCTTCTTTATCAGGTTTTTTCCACTAGTCCGATATCGCGACCCTGTCGTTTCATACCGACCACTAGTTGAATCCGCTCACATAGACAGCAGGGGGAGGGGAGGGAGGTGGTGTCCTTACATGGCATCTCTCGGCGGTCATAACACATGGCTCACTTGTTCAGGACATCTCATCGTGAGTCAGTGAGCATGGCTAACATGGCGTCATGCTGACCGCCACCCGTATGAGCTGCTCATGCACCCCGGGCAGCTCAACAAGCCCGTCCTCAGATGATGCCGTGATTGCGTGTCAGTGCCGGTCACTAAAACATGAATGCCAACCAGCCCACGTTCACGGGACGATCCTGGATTCGGGGACGTCTCAGCCCTGTAGGTTAAATGATCGATTCAAAGGTCGCCAGGCATGATAATGTGGGGAATAAGCGAGGATTATTGTTGTAGGTCAATGCTACCCTTACCTCCTGACCCTTTAGCTACTGTCTTCGATTGATCCATGCTAGCAAAGTGTGGATTCGTTGTACCCCCTCCATCCTTACTCCCACCTGAACAGCAGTTGGTCGTCTTTCTATAACATCCCCACTACCACCCCATCCCACTGGGCGATCGACAACTTTCATGAAATATCAATACATGCACAACGGCACCTTAAGAAATTCAATCCGCATCTGTGACCCATGGTCCCCATTACTACAACACGCGCACCCACGTTGTCATGGCAACCAAAGGTAAATCAGCACGCGGCTGGTTAATGTGGCGGGTCTGTAATGCAATTTAGCACCTGGAAACGAGCAGGGGCCGCTGTTCCGGGCGCAGGGATCCGTGGTAGGAGGCGAGTGGGGAGGCGGTGTTTACACAGTGGACCAGACCACGTGGATCCACAGAGAAATCTTCATTTGCGCTCACTGCCTTCAGTAAATGAGCCCCTCTGCAGACAGAAGACACCCCCGCCGGGTTCCCCCAACACTGTGCACGGTTTAATTGCATCGACCAACGTGCCCGAGGGCCAGTGATTCAATTACTTTTAGACAACAGGAACCGAAGTGATTCCGGGGTTTTCTTCTCGTGTTTCATGTGCGGAAAAAGCTCAAACACATGCAAATGCAATCGCTTGGGGAATAATGGTAATGGTTGGGAGCCGGTGTTATAGGAAATAAGTATTTTCTAAAAAAAAGAGTAAGGTATTCATAGGTTCGTGGTAATCACATCTAGAGGTCTTTCAATAAATATAAAGCTGGGCAACATAGGAGCTCTGTGCGTCTAGAAATGAAATCTTTTGGTCCATAGATACTATACACCAAGACAATCGAGCATCCCCATCTCTAGATACGCAGCCATCCTACAACATTGCATGTAAGGATGCGGGCCTGCCTTTGTGGCGATATCAGGTACGAATCAGTCCATCATGTAGACTGACCATAGAATCTAGCTGAGTCTCTAGCTGGGCTTTAAGGGCCCACAGAGAAGTGGTGAGGAGGAGGACATGTATGTCAGGGGGTGATATGGACATGAATACAAGGCAAACACATGATGACCACGGACACGCGATGGAAGCATCTAACGGAGCCAGCAGGCCCGGAACCAGACAACAGGGCACCATTAAGGGTCGTCAAGAGAGGATAAGTAACAAACTTCAGGCATGGAATCTGCCACTCACAGTGAGGGGAGCACCCTGTGCGATGGCAATCCCGTATTTAGCATATGTCAGGACTTGAGCCATGCCTATATTAGGACACTGCACTATACAAACAGAAGCCATCTCCCAATAATCAAAGCATATCTTTTCTATTCCTTGTTATGGTGAAGTAACATAAATGTGAATAATGCATCGTCTGACCATAGGCATAGTCTCTCTGTCCCTGTCTGAGTTTGTTTCTTTTGCATACATATAAATATTGCAAAGGTCATTTCTGCCTCGAAAAAAGAAAGTAATCAGATGTTCAAAAAAAAATATCAGGAGTTATAAACCCCCACTGTTCAACTGGGGACTAAACATGACCAAAAGAGGCATATGATGTCTTAAAAAGGGTGCTGCAGTATTAGGTGCCAATGGCCAGTAGGATGTCTCTATATTGCGCTTTCTGTCCCGGTGGGTCCGCACCAGCACAGCCATTCATATTTAATGGAAGCCAATTTGAAGCATCCAAGGCCCATCGGCATACACCAACGTCGGCCAACATAACGCCACGCTTACACTGTGAATGCCCCATTAGGAATGGGGTGGTGGGGTACGGAGGGTTAGACGCGGAAAGGTGGGTGCAACTTAGGCCCAGTGGGCCGTCGTTTTGAATAATGGAGGAGGGAAGATCCACGAATCAAAAGACTGGTATGGATATGTATGTGTGTGGCGGAAGTGTGGAGACGCAAGGTGAGAGGTAAAACCAAAGAACAAAGAGGGAAAGGGTATACGAATAATAGTGGCATCCTGTGGCTATAGATCTACAGAATGGCTATGCTGTGCTTGTGCTTGAAGGAGATGGGTTTGCCTTGGCCAGGGCGGTTTCCGGCCGGGGGAGGGAGGGACGGAGAAAAGCCGGGCTAATACATGACCGGACCATGTGGCCATATTCCCGGGTGACAGGGGGTTATTCTTCAAGGACCGCTGGATTCTATTGTTTCCGTGCAGGCTTGGTGCACAGTCTCCATTATTGCCAGGTGATCCCGGTGGTAAGACCTACTGCCAGACAGGAGACGTATCACAACCCTACCGCTACACCTTTACCCCTACCCTATATCCAACCCCTTAACCACCCCCTCCTACAGGCCATATTCCAGTAGTCCCCAGCCCCCACGGCTGCCTAAAGATAACAATTTTTTCTGGAGCGCCTGGAATAATATAAGACCGCTTGGTGGGTAAAGTGGGGGTAGGTTAGGGAAGGGGAGGGGGACTGAGGTGTGTGTGTGTAGGGAGCGGTAACAGAGTGAAGAATAAATGGTGGGCACGCCCGAGCCGGGGGCCTCGTGCAGATGATCTAATGTCGGCGGGACAAAGGCCATCCCGAGGAATAGGGCCCGCCGGGACCCGCGCGCGGGGCCGGCAGCGGGCCCGAATCTCTGCCATACATTACCCGCCCAACATACAACCCTGAAAATTGGGTTTATGGAGCTGTTAGTCACCGCCCGCTATCGGCACCAGCCCCATACTCCCACCCCTCCTACCGTCATTGAACCTTCATTGCTCCTGGCCAGACTCCTTTCCTATACCTCTGCCACCTCCCCAACGCACCCAGCCCCACACCGGGCCTGCCCCAAGTTACACGTCTCGTTTTATTTGGCGGAGGAAGTCAACGGCCGATTTACATCCAACGTAAAGGAAATCCGGGTTCTAACTCGTCGCCGGTCTGAAATGCCAGCAGGCGGGCCGGGCAAGTTGTGGGAGCTAGGCGGGTCAGGTATATATAGCCGCTCATCCCGCCGTTTGATTTAGGAAACAATGGCAGCTGCACGAGAGACAATACCCCACGCCCTATGCTGAAAGCCAACTTGTCTCATTTGAAACTCTCATCACGTTAATCACATTATGTTGCTGTGAGATACAGCTCCGTCTACTTTTACACCAACCCGGCGCGAACTGCTCCCTATAGCGAGCAGGCTGCACCACCGCCATCTATCGGCGTGACAGAGACGTAGAGGCCTGCTATGGTTCTACCTGTCCCCAGGGACTCGCCAAATTGCCTGCCTCCTAGCTGTCACTCAATCAAACCACTCCCCCATTCTCCATCCCGCACAGGGAAAGGCCCTCTGGATACAAAGTGAAGGGGGCTCACGCATCCTCCATTTGACCATGGAATCCCATCCTGGAGGTGTTCCCTCCATATTTATCATCGCCCGGAAAAGGGGAAATTAGGTTGAGGCTTTCTCGAAAAACCACTTGTAGAACGGTAATGGTCGTAAAACAACGCGTTGTTCTAAACTGTTGTCCCTCTTCTCTGTGTCTGAATGATTCAACTGAGGAAGAGGCTATGACCGATTCCTAGAATCTGAGCCTTAGGACTTTCTTCCTTCAGGTATCAGACTAGACTCTATAGTACATCCCTGCCGTAAACATTTAATCCTGATACTGATACTATCAAATAACATAACCTATACTGTGCAGTGGATGTCGGAAAACATGTATGTAGCTACTTTCCTATGAGAGTTCTTAAGACTGATTTTAGGAATCGACCTCTGTTGTCTGGGTTAAGGTTGCTCCTAATTTCTACCCCCGTTCACATATACGATCATGATTACAGGGAGAAGACAGTCGGCTTGTATGTGTTGACAGAGCTTACGGGTCGTTTTACTCAAAGCCGTTCAGAAATGAGACCTGGGGGAAATCTAAAATAGATGCTTTCAAGAGTGCGCCCGGAGTGGAATACTTGAGAGGGCTTTCGCCTATGACCTGCTCCGGGCACTCTGCGGCGCCCACATACCACCTCGAATCCAATTGCGACCGGGGCCCGCGTTAGAGGGATCAATATTCATTACAGGAGCGGGAGAAATCTTCCGCTACCACACAACCAGACCTACACGCCGCTCCACCATAGCGAAAGAAACAATCAATCCGCTCCTGTATGGCGGGTGGCATGCCGCCCAAAACCCGACCCCAGAATCCCGCCCACCCTCTTCTCTCCTCCATGGTTGGGTAGCAGGAACATGGTGCCGTCTCCACTCCCTCCTCCGGCTGGGTAATCAATCAGGACTTTCTTAATTTTGCCCATTTGCTGGGTCGGGTTTCTTGCGGCGGTACATACGGCTGCTTTGTCGGACTCCGCGGGTGATCCATCATGGCGGTTGTCCTCGCCCTGCCAGCGCCATCACGCGGTCAAAAGGTACGTGGTGCTTCAGATAGGATTGGGGCTTCTTCTTCAGTTGACAAGTAAGGTTCCGTGTTGACGGCGATGAAAATGTTATCATCGTGTCCACACGTGCTCAGTTCAGCTTTGAATAATACATGTCTGTACGATAAGGAAAACATATGCCTTTTCTTGCATTTCTTCCATTTCACAGTGTGGCAGGCTACAGGTCCATTTCACTTATACATGACTTACACACATACATGGAAATACCGACGTCAGTGAAATATATCTAACCAACAAATATTCACATAAAAATACACACATATATATTCATAAATAATATGTATATAGAATATATATACTATAGGCCGCCATTTTTCAGCTCAATGGAATCTACTTTTGCCACCATATTGCTCACTCACCCACCCTCTGACACACCACTCACCCTCCCACCGTCATCCATTTGCCGTTCCATACACCCAGTACTCCCCCAGCACCAGTCAACGGACGTCTGTGTGATTGGAGCCAGTTTCCCGACGCAACACCTTCACAAATAGACCCAGTGAAAACATCCAAAAAGGGCTTTTATCAAATTTGCTGACGGGCGTCTCCCGCCCCTGTCCGGCGCACACAGGGGGCTGGCCGACCGCGGGGCGGGCAGGGGCCGTTTGATTGTCCGGTGAAGGGCTCCAGCCGCTGGGGACAGGAGGTGGCCAGCGACCAGAATCTACTTACAGACTCCGGAATCCGGTTTGCATACGGACGCCGATTCACAAATACCGGGTTCCTCCGGGGCATCTAAGTCCCAGGAGCTTGTATGTACCTTCATTTTGGTATGGCATGAAAGGAAAGTCTCCCCGCTTACTTTACAAAGAACAGTGCGAGAATCAACTTTTTGGGCAATTCACTCCCTAGCAGTTCAGTTCAATGTACGAGTGTTATGAGGGGCAATATACCCCTGTATTCTAGAAAGTTAAAAGTAACCTAGTATATACAAAACGCCCATACATATAATATATATATATATATATTTATATATATATATATATATATATATATATATATATATATATATATATATATATATATATATATGTCCCAGGCAATATATGAAATCGATTATTTGGATTTATTCACAATTTGATTGGTCTCCTTATGCAGTTGTAATGAGTTCCTATCAACTAATATTAATCAACCGCAACAGTATATACACCTATACCTCTCCCAATATATCTCACATCACTGTGAATGAAATACATTTTTAAAGCCAATGATCTTACAAAACTAGATTTTGATTATCATTTGTTACCTGAAAATGGCAGTAATTATCTTTCTTCAAATATGCATTCCAGTGAGACATTCAATAGGATGAAAAAACAATTATCAAGCAAAAGATCAAAAGGCTATCAGAATTCCGGTTGGGTGAATGACTTTTGAGGGTTATCTGAGTGTAATTTGAGTGGCAATCACACGGTAGGAAATCACATGGTGGTTACCTTGGCCGTCCACACGGGACTACCAGCAGCATGCAGCCAAGCTGAGCCGCTCGGGCTGTGCTCACTCTAAAGGATTAAATGAGCTGGTAGTCTCCAACACATTGCTCACTGGTGACTAGTTACATGGATATCAGGAGAGTACATTCAGGTGGAACTAGGAAATGGTAAAGGGATATCGAGATGCACTGGCCTACATTCGGTCAAGATAAACTCAAACCTGTCTTAAATCCCTCCTCCAGAAAAAAAAATTTCACATTAGAGGTCAATGGTTTCGGAAGGCATTTTATCCTTTTTAAAATGAAATAACTTCAGGGCAAGTCTCTAACATCAGAATATCATGTCTCGGGCCTAGTCGGAAAGATTCTCAGGACTTGATATTTTTAAGTGCGAAGCTATCCATGTTTCATTAACCGCGTAACTATTTCTTGGAAAATTCGAACATGTCAAATCCAAGGAATTTTTCATTCAAGAATGTTGTAATCCACGAGGTAGACTAGATACAAGGCTACAGACAGTAGGCAACAAGTGGAGTGGTTGATCGTTATTTAACCTTCTTGAATCAATGTGTATGATGTGCGTAAAATATTGTTACAAGAAAACTATAACCAAACGGTAGAATGAGATGCTATCATACTACTTCCAAATGGTGCAGTCAGCAGCCTAGATTAAACTGAACCCCAAGGTAGTGTTTGTTGTATCGCTCCGTGCGTCTTGAGGTGCACTGCTCAATAATTAGCCTTTGATTCTATAAGACTCTCCTCTTCAGGTAATTCTCAACTGTTCAACTAAGTGAATCATTAGTAGAGTATACGGGAGGCAGATCTGTCTCAGGTTGCTTTATCTCTGCGTTTATTCACTTTTAAAAACTAACTGGATCCATGTGGCCAATACCTAAAATCTGTCTTGAAAAGGCCCTGTATCAAGAGGTGATCCAGCCATTCCCACACTCACATTTCCACTGAAGGAATGAAGGTTGTTGATATCCAAGTCCATTGTGACATATGGAAATTTAATAATTTGTCAAATATCCAGTTACTGCTCAAATTGTATAGAAAGGCACCAGTCTTTGTGAGTGGAGATAATTCCTCATACTGACTTTTAGGAACAGGGCTCTGATGGAGCTGCTGCACGCAGTCCCTTAAGGTGATGTATATGTCTTCTGTGACGTATTAGTGTTGATTATGGAACTCAAGTCCTCTAAGACCGGCTTTAATACAATTTCATCTTCAGCAAGCACACTAAGGCGATTGAATATCTCGATCAATTACCCCACCGACCAAATCGACTATCCTCTATTTGAATTCCTGGCAGCAGAGAGATGGGACTCTCCAGCAAGAGGGAAAACACTCGAATCAATATTTTGTTTTTCTTCAGACGGCTGTCCTGAAAATCCAGTCTTTTAACATGCTTATCAAAACGGCTTTCTTCTCCCGGAGAGCTGTCGGCGTAGAATGGCAGTGCGCATTTGTTGGTTCTGCCCTGTCAGTCAATGTGGCATATTGTCTTCGGGTACCATTGATAGGGCTGGCAGAGAGAGCGGCCTGCTCCTCAGTGAAATGTCATTATGCCAATCTCAAAGGCAACCCTCATCACCGTCAGCATTCAAGTATGCAATGGCCAAACCGCCGGGCCATGTTTGCTGCAGGTGCATTTTCTAAACCATGCCCCCCTCTTTTCACTTTAAGCACGTCAATAATTACGAGAGGTCGATTCATAATTGTCGTGTCATGAAGCAAAATCGATTCCCACAAGAAACGGTGTCAGATAGTCAAAAATATGTGACAGCTCAAATGTGAATTGAAATGGTTTCGTTGGTCGGCTACTTCTAAGGAAAGGTATTCAATTTCTTGCCTATACTGTACTTTATTACAACGTATGGATAATGCTGCTGGACTCGTCTCTTATCAACAGACACCTGCTATGCCTAGGCATCAGAGCAAATCCGCGAAGCTAATGTATATTAGAAGATGGTATTCAAGGAAGCTGGAGAAGGAGGCGGGGACATTAATCATAAGTCAGCAAGCCTAAGACTGGCCTAAGAGAGGGAGGGGGGTTGGGGAAGGAGTGCCCATCGATCACTGTCTGTAATTATATCGGTAATTGGAGGAGAGACACTTGTCGGAACGTGGGGGTTCTCCCTGCCGGATGTGAGCGCGCCCCCAGCTCCTAGTAGCAGCATGTAGGGAACATGGAATGAACATGTAGGCAACATGGTGCGGCGTAATGACAATAACACTGATTGTGTTATGGCGGCCGACATGGGACACGGAAATTATAGGTCTTCGTTCGGTGTCAGCTTGATTAGAGAGACTCAACCTGTCACAATGGGGTCTTTAGGCCACCGTCGTGGAGGGAATGGAACCGGGTCGATGTCAGAATATGGGAATTGTCGTCTGCTGAGCTGTTGACCTGGCAGAATGTCGTCTGCTTGTGAGGCTGTGAATGGAGGAAGGCGAGGGCGGTGTTCTTTAAATAGACCCCTTTGTTCCCGTCTATTTCTTCCACTTCAGCAAAACCACGGCCTTTTCCGGGAATCGGACATGGCATGTGTACACACTACTACCCTGCAAAAGGTGGCAATGACTGTGGGAAGAACAGGTCATGAAAGCAGGATTCATCTTCTGAATTAACATAGGATGTAGGAGCATACAAGAGGCATATGTTTTCAGTGCTCGTTCGTGACATTGTGCTACATTACATTTCTGTCATACTTTTTTCATAGCTTCAATCTCGCTCTGATATGATCCTTACTGCTGCTATATCATAAAACATTATAGAACAACAGATATACACATATGTATATATATAGAAAGCTCCACATGTGCTTGGTTCAAATATTAGGTGTACTTTCCAACGCAATAGATTAGGTTATGGATGGGGCTGCAAAGCAGCGGGATATGCTGTACTGCTAGCAGTGCTGAAGCACATCACAAATCTAAGCCCACTCTTGTGGGACAAGCCTACGGATCCGGCACCCATTCACAACCCGCCAGCGCCACAGGCAGCGTCTCACGTGACCGAACCGAGCCAATCAGCGTGCGAGAAGTGTCCCTACTTGCCTAGAGAGTGTGCGGGAAGACTGAACAGATGCAAAGCACACCCCCATCTCCCCGCTCCCTCCCCCGGTGCTGGGATACTACAGTAATATTAACTCCATGGAGCAGAGTAGAGAAGGTGCCGTTCATGAGACAGTAATGAATGGCCCTCAGCTGATAGGATCGCTGCAGTATGCTGATAACCACCCTGCACTTCCATCACCTCCCCGGCGCCGTATCCCCAAGCCCTGTGTGTGATACCAGGATGACTTACATGATCACTTATCTACAACAAAGGAGAGCGCCATAACGATAACAGCAGACCATAATGGGCGAGCTGCTTAGTGTGGGTCCTCACGGGACAAACTCGATATGGTGTTACTTGGCGGGGGAACCTGCCCTATGGTTTATAGGTTATCGGCAGTTTGCACCAGCTTATCTCACGTTAACACACATAAAACCACACGTTTCTGACTCACCTTCTGTGGTTATCCTGGTAGGAAATCCTGTGGTCACTCTGACTCACCAGACTGTATTCCTCTTAGACTCAACCCTATAAATCTCTTGTTTAGCGAATAGCAATGTAGTGTATAATCTTTGCTGCGACGAGATATTGCTTATAACAACTACAAAAGAATACGCCCCCTCCTTATGATTTAATGGATGGTTTTGCAGACAATATATCATGCCTATAAGAAAATGGCAAAATGCACATTGCATTGCTGATCCGATGTTTCTTTTACAGACAAAGATTCAGAGACACATTCCTATATGTTTGACTTATATTTGAAATGTTTATTTTTTCAAATGCATGCGACGTCTTTAATACTAAGCATATGTATGAATGCCAGATGCACAAAACTTAAGTTAAACATGGCAGCCCTGGTTACAAGGTGTAAACAATGAATCTCTCATCTTGATTCATGCACGTCAAACCTTTTGGTACTCCACACAGAAAACAAATTGCCGAGGAAAGGCCAATGTTACAGCAACAGGTAAACCGTGATCGACGCTGCATCGTTTATTTTCTCCTGACAGGCTGATGGCGTGTACTTTGTAGGGAATTTGGAAAATGTATTGGGCAAAAGATTACCGCTGACATCTGGGCTAACAAGACGCAGGTGAAATGAATAGTGTTCAGTGGTGCAGTATATGATAGGCAACGGTATACACAGGCAAGTGACATAATAATAGAGTACCTCACTTATTTAGCGTGATGGCTCAATAACTTATCTTCCATGTTCAAGGTTCTCATTTCAGACAGCCTTTCAACGCTTGTTATATACGTGCTCAGGGATATGGAAATAAATCGTGTTATTTTTCATTTCCCACAAACAAAACAGCAATCAAGGATTGGCGGCTTGCGGCTGCTGGCTTCCGGGCCCCCATCCCGTGTGTGAGAGGGCTCAGAGCCTGAGCTACTCGCCACCCGCCGCCCTAGGGGCCACACACATGCCCCGGTCTTTTGAGGACGGGCAGCTCTCATCTGGCGCCGAGCAACTCAAAGAGGCGCAATAACAGGGGAAAGCCAGTCGCAGGCGAAGACAACTTGGGCAGGTTCCTAAACACAACCTTCATCTAGATCTTGGAGATTTTACGGTCAATTTAGGAATAGGGCAATAAGTTGGATCAGGGACGGGGTCAATGAGACAGACCCCCTTATACTTTCGTCGAACACACCCTGTAGAGTGAGAGTTGGTAGGGGATAGGAGGACGGGATAGGGGTTGGATCCCAGGCTTACACTGTTGATCATTTGTCGAGGGCGGTGGAAGCCAGGCAGTGATCGCTCGGATAGGAAGTGAGAGCAGGCGATGAGTGACTGAGCGAGCTGCTCTTTTATGATGCCATGACTGATGGGTCGGCCTCCGCCTTCTGCCGGGCCACGTTCCCCGCCCGCCTCTTTCATCCCGGGTTATTGTAACAGATACCGGGCCGAGTCCGCCTACACTGCCTATTGCCGCCTGCCGCGACAATCCCCCAAGTAAAGTGAGATGCACCGGCTATTGCTAGTGGCATAAACCCAGGGGGTGGTGCGGTGTATCTGATGTATCACGAATTGGCAGCACACTATGTCGCTTACCCGGGGAGAAAGGGTTAAGACAGGGATCCCGTCAACATTAAACCGGACCGGGATAAGGAAGGCGTTATGTGTCTGGATGAGGCGAGGGCGGTCGTGGATTCATTACATTAAGTGCTTGAAAGTGAACACAAAACACACCTGAAATCCATCACTCCTCACCCCCCCCCCCCCCCTTCCCTCACCCCCTCTCACCTCCGTCACTGTCCTCCGTCCCTTCCTGGGTTTCAGTCACCGAAGTCAACACACTAACTCACTGGAATCCAATTACAACGGTTTAAAGTCCAGTATAGTGGGGGTGGGGGTAGGGGGTGGCTTAGTAGGGCGGGAAGTGTTGATGAGGGTTGTAGCTGAGGAAAATCAAGGTCGGTGGATCAGGGAGGGAGTATCTACTGAGAGACGCCACGACGCCTGCTATCATCACCACGACCTCAGCGCCACTAACGGCCGTTTTAACATGAGCTGCTGTTACTAAATTGAGTCATATGAAAACCCTCAGTTAATGGGATCTATCTCGACACTGCATACTGATGGTAAATACTAGGTCAGAAAGTATTCTCATTGTGGCATATTGAAAAAGGATTCAATCTTTTGGGCAATGTAAATATAAATTCTGGCCGCTTTACTGACCCAGCTCTCGAATCAGTCCCATGCATGGTTTGGAGGAACACATGTGTGAGAGTGGAGACAAACAAGTTCATTACAAGCAGGTGCTCCAAGCAGCTCTAGGTGATTTCCCTCCTTCTACACCTCCACGGTTTCCCCTGCTATATTACCTCAACACCACCCGCCGAACACACACGGCGGCCCACACCCCACAGACCTCCAGTCAGTGAGGTAAAAAATACAACTGAGTGTATGTATAGGTACCACTCAAGCAGGGGTATTTGTACACAGTAACACCCACCAACCTTCTAGGTTTCTACAGCAGGGTTACATTACAGGACGGACTAATAGTTGAGCTGCTACAACCCCAATCCCTCACTCTCAAACCAATCCTAAAACGCTTACTCCATACATTCTCAATCCAGGGGAGAACTCGTGTTTCCAATGGCTTCAAGCGGACGATAAAAAATGAACTATAACGATGTTTCATGCCCGTTACAAAAAGTAAGTCAACCACCCTCCCCACCACCAGACAATGCTCCATAAAATGGTACTTTTATTTCTATTTTCATGAGCGGTGCCGCAGCCGGGGGCTGCTCTTTTCCTCGCCGACCCTTGCAGTCCGGTTTCTGGTCGGTTTACTCCTACTGATTGTAACCAAACGTTATCAGGCGCCCATTTTAGGCCTATCAATGACTGTCACGGAGTTGGGAGGGGCATGGGACTCTGATTGGCTGGTGGGCCTTGGGGCGGTTTCACGCCCGCCTGCGTAGAATCAATGACCACAGAGAGACTGAATACACGTGTTGTCGGCGCCCGGTGACTATAGCCTCCAGATCGACGCGTTTTACAGTCACCGTAACCGGCGGGTTGGATCGCCCAGCTGCGGTCTAAAACCCTGTAGCGTCGGCCCAGGTAGCCCACCACACACAGTAACCTACAAGGATTACCGCTGCCTCCGCCGGTTTTAACACATATGTAAACCATATTTATGACTGCGTTCATTTATTCATGCCGGGTGAGGTTTCTGCCAGCCGCCACTGCATCAATCCCTTTGCCGACGTTCGTTCAGCAGGGAATGAGTACAACCATAAAACATGTACCCAAACACCACAAAACAAAGATCCACCTCCATAGCTTTATTTTCGCGCATTGGAAAAGCATGTATCTATACAACAGCCGTAATAACTAGTGTTTGGGGTTTATGTACAAATATGTAAATTAGCCAGCTGGGAGAGCGAACACTGCTGTCTATCCTGTCTTTCCCGATATTGTACTCCGGGTTTTATCGTCAGTGCAGCTGCACGCCCATTGGCAACGGCCTTCGTGATGTACATTTCAAAGCCGTGGCTGGTGCCTATGGGGGGAGCTATTGACTGACATTTAAGCAATACGGCTACAAAATGTTATTGTTTCCCCGCAGAACATCAATGAGGAGCGGCTATAAAACGTTTTTACCATGGGCAGATCGCAATAAAATGAGGCTTAACAGAGGCTCAATGTCTCAAAGTTTGAGTGCTAAAGTATTGATGTTTATACTTAATACTATACACCCATATGTGTTATATAAAGAGCCCTGCTTTCTCATTATTCAGAATAATAGAGGCCTATTCAGACCTCTTATTCGAAATTTCGTGTTTATAACATTAATGCACCATTATTTACATCATTTCCGACAACCAAACAAGAGTCATTTAATCCGTAATTCAGAAAACAACATGCAGTGAAAACAAAAGGCGAAGTGTATGCTCTACGTCCTCATGTTATTGTATATCACGGATATACATGCTCGATTTACTGGAGTATGGGTCAATGTCCACTGGCAGAGTACCCTTACAGTACAGAGTACACACAGAGAGCTAAGTGTGCTGCTGCCCCTCTTACCCTTCAAATCCATCACTCCCATGCCCTTTCTATCCCGTGTGGTCCAGTTTTTCATCAGGTTTTTCTTTAAGGGTGTGCACAGCTTGGATTAATGCCCCTTTCCGACCTGGCTGGCACTTCTACCCGGCAAACCCGCTGCTCCTTTCACGGCAACGCCAAAAAGCAATATCATGTAGCAGTGCCTTATGAATTCGGCCAAGTGTACTGCTTGGGCTTACACGTTGCCTTCTCGCCAGCCCCCTCCCCCACCTCCTCTACATGCATACCAACACGAGCGTCAGGTGGCTGTAGAGTCAACTGGGATTTCGAGGGTCCATATATTAACCCAATTCTCCTGGTAGTAGCTGAAGGAAATACAGCTATGGTAATTACACATAAAAATCATATAGAAAACAGTAGTTTGTTTTATAGATGAAAAGCCAACAATTCATCTGACTAATCAAATTAGGTATTGCATTTAGGCTACATTTACAAACCAAAATATTTCCAAGAAACTGCAGAAAATCCATATCATTTATATCTATACAATGAATGTGAGAAGAGTAACTGTAAATTATTTTCAATTTCAAATGCTTTTCTGAATGTCATATGGGGTTATAATAGGTATTTCCTGTTTCAAATTACCGTTGGCCGTCGACAGATTTGGATTCCTGTACAATGTGCTATTTTTGAGTATCGTATTGAAATGTGTCCTGTTCCGTGATGACTATGTGGGCAGAACCTGATATGTAGTTCGGTGAATGGGGCATTGTGAGGGAGACGGGTTAGGGTAGGCTTTTCGGAGGGTATGTGTGTGTAGGGGGGAGAGAGGAATGGGTGGGGGTCGGTCAGAGACTGGGTGGGCAGCCAGCACCACCAGCCTATACATTACCGCGTGTGTACACAGCCAGGAATAACGGTCCTCGCCACGGGAGGCAGCTCGCTAATGAAATAACCATAAAGCGACCGCCTTGCTACTAGCACAAACCAGAACGAGTCCTACGTGTGGCTGGCCTGCCCTACTTTCACTGCACTACTTAGATTGGTGTGGACGCTGGTCCAGAACGCCTGCCAATGGCCGGCGCATTGTTCCACTTTGTGTACACTACTTACCTCACAATGGCGTCTACACCATGGAGAGCATACCGCTGTGATCACCGCCACACTGCCCCCACCACCGCCAGAGGGCGAGGACATAGTGAGGCCGGGAAGCAGGGTATGAAGCCAATTTAATTAAATCCGGGAACGAGTGACTCGTGGGTACATAAGAGCAGATCGTTTTTCACACCCTCTACTATCACTTATAAAATTCAGACTGAACAGGACTCCGCGCCGACTAGTCCGATTTACTGCATGGGGTGATTATGATGACTAAATACACCATCCCGCGTCATTTGATACCCATACATTACCGCCAAACACGCGAGGCTTTCTCTTATTGATTCAATTGGAAAAAGAACAAGATAAAAAGGGCAAAGTTCTGGATGTAGTTCAAAACGCTGGATTGAAGAACCGAAGGATGAAGTAATAAGCGTTTTAAAAACACATGGCGGCTGCGGCTAACAATCACTGGGTGGTTTGAGGACAGAGAGGGTTTTACGTGGTATTATCACCTGTAGCACTGACATAACTGTGCTACTGATTTTCTATTGGGTGGTGGGGAGAGGGGTAGAGTGAAGGTCTCCAGGAGAGGTAGTGAAAAGACCCCCATGTAAAAACTGACACCCGACCTGGGTTTATACAAGTCCGGAGAAAAGGTGATGGTGGGTACACGAGGTAGGGGGTGTCAGAGTTCCATTCAGACCGGGGTCCTTTCTCCTTTTACCAGTGCCTCACTGGGAACATCTTCAGTTACTCTCGATTCTATATATATTGTTATCATATTGATAGATAGTGTTTAACATCAGCCATCATTTGGCCGTTTATACTATACATCTCCAACAGGTACCCTAGTTGGTTGTTAAAGCGGGACCTTCAGAGTTAACGAAAACGATTAACATGGGATTGTATCGTTCTGAATTAACTGTTCCCTGATAGGTATATTTCCAATCACTGAGTACATAAGTTTTTGAATGGGTTGAAATGTATCTTTACAATATGGAATAAGGATTATATGACTTGCATACTGTTGATGATATCATGTTACTTCAGGCTATCCACCCAGCCACGCTTTCTCTCACACTCGAGTACTTATGCACCTACCTGTCCGCCTGGCCATCCTTGCACTATAGCACCTCTCCATCACTCAGTATAGAGTCCTCCTGTGTCTGGTCCGCCCACTCCTCTACCTACTCCAGTGTCCATCTCACCTGCAGTCACCTGATCCCCGTCAAACACACCACAGACCAGACATGGAGGGGTGAGTGGCTTGGCACGGGGCAGCGGGCCGCACTTACTGGTGCTGGTGGTAGCACATAGCGGCCCCGTCCTCTGCTGCCTGCTCAAGCCCTGTCCCGCCCGCACCTCGGGCCTCCAGCAACATGGCACGCTGCACGCTGACGTGCGTCCACACACTGGAGGGGTATAGGAGCCGGGGCCTGTAGCGGACAGCGGGAGGCCGGCAGCGGGAGGAGGGAGGGATCAGAGGCGGCCTCCTACGGGAGTCCCACAGATTCCCCACTCTAACCACTTCAACTGATGCTCCGGGTGGCCGCTAGGAGCAGCACTCCCTGATCCAATCTAGATCTCCTTTCCTCGCAGAAGCAGGCTGGCGGGGCGAACTCCAGGTGCTGTACAGGGGCGGGGAGAGCAGGAGAAGTGGGCAGGGCAACGGCCGCAGCTGCTGGCGACTACTGGAGGTGTCGGTAACAGTCTCCCGAGCACAATGCGCTCCATACACAAGCCCCTCCTCCAGGCTAGACTGACCACTTTAAGTCCGCAGTGTTATTCCACAGAGATTAACGTCAATCTAAAGTAGTGTGGGGTAAATCCGTCCTGTGCACACTCCGTAAATCAGCAAGGCCCAGTTATAGCACCAGGCTTTATGCAGTAATTATATGTAAGTAGTTGCGGGAAATATAGGCCCGTATGGTGTAACTGATAACCGTGAAACGGATAATCCTTCTTTCAATTGTCTTTTTGTAAAGTTATCATATAAAGAGTCCCGCTGATTATCACCGATTATAATAAACGCACTTGTTGAGCGCAGCCATCACCACTGCAAGCTCTAATCTCCACTGGAGAAAAGGGGTGCTAGAGCTGGCGGCCACACGCCCGCACTATAAACCCTGCCCACCGACTATTATAATAATAGGAAGGGCTGGGGCGGGGTGGGTCGTGCCGATCGGGGCAGCAGGCCAGGGCAAGGGGCATAAATCGGCCGGCGGGGTGACGGCGGTAATCCGGCTTGAATGAGAGCCGTGCCCTGCTATGCTAATGGCCAGTGGAGGCGGCCTGTATAGGGGTGACACCCCCGGCGTGCCCGGCGCTGACCGGGCTGGCCGTGTGGTATAGGAAAGGGTCACGGGGTGAGAGGTTGTAAGGTGAGACTAGCCGCCCGGCAAGCATGGCGCTACAATGGTCATCGCCTCGATGATTGGCATGAAGATGCAGGGGTGGGGGGTCGCTGGTGTAGACAGGGGGCTGGAGCTGTAAATCGTCGGTGATGAATAGCATACGCCAAGTCCGAAGATGGGATCCGCCAGGGGGCACCGACCAACCTGTCCGCACGTCGTCCTAGCCGCAGGATTGATCACACAATTTACCTCTGTGGAGTGACACGACTAGCACAGCAACCCCGACACACACACGCACGCCCGCACTCCTCTATACCTCGTTCTCTGCCTTCTCCACGGTTCACACACCAACCTCCAGGACAGAAACCAGCCTCCAATAACCCGCTGATCCCGACGTCCAGTTGATCATTGGATCTTCGTTTTCAACAGGGATAATAGCTTACTATAGTCATGAGCCGCGGGTGGGGTGAACCATGGGCCCCCGTCAGCACTCTTATCTGTGTGAGAAGATAACACGTGCGTTACACCTGCCCCCGCCGGCAGGCCGCTCAAACACTGCCTCCTGCTTCTCCTCGCGATTCTCCTCCAGGGCGCTGAGTTATAGGCGACATCGCTTGGAGGATAATGCCTTCCTCCTGTGCTGAGCGCTTTCATCCCCTGGTGATAAGTCAAACGGTGAACCCCTCTCTACACAGGGTTGTGAGGGGGTAGTGTTAGATGAGGCTGGGTTGTATATGAGGCTGCGGGAGGTACCCCAGCTGGAGTGCTGTGATCCAGTGTGCGGTGTGAGAGCGTATGGGTTCTGTCCTGACTGCGGGGCTGGTTCCCTCAGTACCAAGCCCCTCTCCCTACTGTCCCACGCGCCGAGCCCGGAGTCTGTAGTGGGAACGGCAGCAGGAGGTGTGGGGCGGAGGGTAAGAACCTATTACACACCCAATCCTCTAGAGCTCACAGAAGTTGGCCAGGATGGCCGCTTATACCAAGGACTGAGATGGGCGCCCAAATATGACGTAACCCCGAGCCTGCCAGCTAAGAGCTAAGCCGGGAGGGGTGTGTGAGTGGCGCCTGCTTACACCAGCAGCTAGGCTCCGATACACGGCCCAGACGGTCCTCCAGTCGCCGTGTTTACATTACCGTCCGACCGTCTGCTTCTCCTCCATGAGATTCATCCTCGGCTCCTCCCCACTCCCACCAACCCACAAGTACCACCACTTACTCCTCTTCCTCCAGGGGAAGACTCGGGTGGTGCTCGCTAATTTTAGTTACCTGCTCCATACAGGTAAGGGGGTGAAGTTTCCTCCCGCTTCATACACCTGTGAGTGTCCCACACTCCTGGTTACCTTCTGAAGGACCCATGCCGTGCGCAGACCGTGGATGGAGATCGGGTCCCGCCTCCGTCCACGGGCTGGTTCGGGTCAGTGGGAGACTTCCGCCCTACCTTGTTGCCACTCGAATGATATCGTGACAAGGAGGAGCGACTGGCGAGCAGGTCTGAGCAGCTGCTTCCCCACCTCGTGCGAACCACTATACTAGCCCCGAACTTGGTGGAAATGCGGCCGCACGAGCCCGGCCAGGAAAAAGGTGGTCGGGGACGATAGCGGGCGACGGGGTCTGGTTTCCGCAGCGGGTGGAGTGCAATGTGGACGTAAGACAGGCGAAGTTAGCGCTCAGAATAAAAAGGGAAAACGCCATCAGAATGCAGTGCGGCCACTGGAAGGCGGGATGGGAGACGGAAGGGGTGGGGTGAGAGGAGTGGTGGCAGCAGCATCGACTGATGTTAGTGCTACTCAGCGTGGCTTTGAGGCTGCCTAAACTCACCCCCTAAAACCCCCCACATGTTAAAAAATGCCGTGATTTGAATAAATCGTGTCCACCATATCCATTGATAATGTATAGTCCACCATATCCATTCAGAATAGCTGATGATCTCAAGGTATTCTTTTAAAATCTTGAGATCCAACAATGGTATCCGGGTTCCGATTTATTACGGATTTAATGAATGAGGTTTCGACAAAAACTGGCACTAATAGTATAGTTCAACAAGGCCCTCAGGACTGGTAGACGCGTATTTTTGTCCCTGATTACCTCCTAAAGGCGGCCGGATGAGGCTTTGTTAGCTGTCTTGTCTCCACCGTGGCTTACCGGCCGGCGAGCTGCTCGCGAGTTGCTCCGAGAACTGCTCCATCACGAGCACGACCTGTCAGCGCCGCCCGATTAGGGTGAGGGATTGCATTCAAAGGTCAGTAGCACCCGGTAGCCGCAGTAATCAGCCCCACGTGCAAGAGATATGGCCCTTTGGTCCTGGTAAGCCTGAACTTCTCGGGTTAGAGTACGAGCAACTCCCGAGCAGATCAAACCCGAACCAGCTTTATGTTCGCCAAACTGACACTGAACACGAGGGTACTGATAGAGTGCCCCGGAAAATTCAGTTTCTTGCATTATAATAGATTCGGACCACCTGCTCCAGCTCAATAGAATAATGATGTAGCTACTCACCGGCAGTACAGTATATTAAACAGCGGCACATAGCGCTATAAGAAGATATGGCTGAGATAAGCCTATGCTAATATATCATAAGCATGTGATTATTCTATGGCTATAATAATAAACTCCTTATCTCATTTGTCAATATCATGGTATAAACCCCAAATCCAGCAATGCAAGGGTTAATCCTAGGGCACATATCGACGACTGATACCCGGGTATAATGGCGGACAAATTGCGGGGTATTCCGCACACCGACCAGTGGTGTGATATGTGATGGGCGAGCGTGACGGTGGAGTTACTGACCTTCCAGTCGTGCCACCGGTCACTAAATCAGTTTTTACAATGGAGGAGGGATGTGTGCTATGCTGCAGCGTGGAGGCTGGGGTGGCGAGGTTAGAGATGGAGAGGGCGGGGTGCATCCAGAGTGTTGCATGCTGATAGTGGTGGCAATGGGCGACTCACCCCGTGAGGTCATACCCCCGCTCACACATCACCCCCTTCGACTCTCCATATGGTAACTAGTTGGCGTCGCCACGCCTATAAACCATGCCCCAGCGCCTCCTCCTTCTCCTCAGCTCCGCTGCTGCCCCTGTACAACGCCCACCAATAGTCCCTCAGAATAGCAGGTCGCCTCGCCATCTTCCTCACTTAAAGCAGCACCGTCTCTGACCTTTAAACGACGTCAGAGCATCTTCAAGTCAAAGAGTTTTCCTTGAGTGTCACGCGACTCCTGGTTCAGTCTGTTTTTACCCTTGGATGGGTTCAGTTTTGGTTGATGAACAATAATGCTTCCTGCGTGAAAGAACTCCCTCAGTTGAAAGTTCACGTGCGACCCTTTCTATAATCGCTTGTCGTGAAGGCCTAATGTTGTGCATTTCTCACAATGATCTACACAGTCCCGGCTCATCCGTATAACTGATTTAATCAGCAAAACTGGGTGAAATATACGGACGTGTCCCGTAGAAAGACCCTGCATTCAACCGATAGGAATTCCACGTGAATCAACCATGGTCACTCCAGAAATCCTACATCAGTATAGGCTAAAGAATCTGGGCAGCTCCAGTCAGTATTGTGGTACAGTGGCCGAACAGGTTTGATAGACAGGTGGTCATTCCATGTGTCTGACCCCCGCTGTCTGTCACAACAGGCAAGCAAGCACCTTCTTCACACACCCTCCTGCCGGACCCGCACTGTGCCTCCATCTGGCGGGAACCGCGCACACCTTGGCGCTAATAGTGTTCGCCGGGCGTCCCATGCGGGGAGACGAGCGGGGTTCGGGGTGTATGCAAATCGCAAGTCACCCACCACGTGGGCCGACTCCTAATTCTACCCCTTTCCCCGATCAGTAGAAAAAAGGACACCTTGTTGCCAGGACGACGCTTGTTGCTTTCCTGATGCAATTTGCCAGCGTGGTGCACCCTGTCGCCGGCAGCCTGGGACCTTTTGGCTTGTGCAGGCTGGAACCAGCGAAAGGAAGATGGAGGTGGAGGAATTGGGGACTGGAGTTGAATAAACAGAGGGAGGGGAATAGGAGAGAGGGCTCACGACCTCCAACACACAGCCCACATTGCTTGAATCTCAAGACACTCACCATCGTATATTTAGTGCCAGATTCAGAGAATCCGCGCCCAAGAATTGTATTAGTACAGACTGATGTGTTTCTCCTTCTTACCACGGACTTGGATATAGGTCCCTTCCCTTACCATGGTGTTTCTAATGGAGGTGTTGAGACTTTCCCTCCCACGGCTTTCTATATACCCTCCATCTCTTCCTCTTACCTTTCCATCCTCCAAACTACAGGAAAGGTCTGCGGCAGGCTACAGACGCCTTGCTGGATGCTAATCCTGCCAATGATTTATTGATGCTACGACAATGCAGTGAATTTGTGCCAAGTGCGCCGGGCGGGAGTGAAAGGCACTGAGCGCCAGATTAGTGCCATGTGCATGCACGTGCGCCGCATGTGAGACGAGGGGCCCGTGCGGGCGCCACCCCTCCCTGCTGCGCATGCGCTCTGTGAGGGGCGGGTGAAAATCAATGCATAAATGGTCTCGAGTAAAACATCAATTCCTCTACACCCAACCGGGCCGGCTCGCACTAATCAGGGGTAAATGGGGGTGAATTCTTCAAAAATCCCCTCTCCCTTTGGGGTCATTTTCATAAAGCATGTGAAGGACCCTCCGGTACAGAGCCCCGCCGAGAGCTCCCCCTTCTGCTATCTTTCCGTGCTGGCGCCTCTATTAGCAAACCCGTAAGTAGTTTGTTTATGACGGCGTGTCCTCACTTCTAAACGCAAGAAAAATAAAACTTAAGTATCTTTTAAACACAAGCAAAGAGGAAAAACCGATGTATTTATCGTGCCGTCCATAGGTGGGACAAAACCGCTGATAGGTCCCTAGAGTACAACGTTTACACATTTTTATCACGCTATAGCACTATATCGACGCCTGCCTTGGGTCACACAATACAGGGGCTGAGTCGGCCGGTTTTATGCCCTGCTGGTGGATCTTAGCCGAGTTTTCAGAGTGACTCAAACCTTCTCGACCCCCCTAGCAGCTTTATCTTGAGCCATTGCGGCCGTCGCCATGGTTTCATGGCTTCCTGGCCCCCCGGGTTGATGGATTGTGCCCAGGGGTACACCTAAGGACGATACCAGCACTGCCGCGACCCCTGCTTAGTGCTACCGAAACTAAACCGACTAATGCTGACATCTGGTGGTTTACAAAGGTACTAGGGTAGCACCCCTTAATGACTGGCGGTCCGAGAATGACACTTGTAAATAAACCCTGCGAGTAAGATAGGTCCCCTTACGGAAAAAGCAATTTGTTAGAATTCCATGCCAATTATTTCTGATATAAAATCTGTCGTTCATATTCTTAACCAGGTTGCAATCTTCCTCTTGTCCTGATATGTTGATGATTTATCTTCCTCTGGAATGGCCAGGTATACTTAGAGTAAACATAAAAGTACTATTAATTACAAACACTGGATCGATGCTATTCGGATACCATGTTGTATGCAAGAACTAGGATTAGCTATGTAAACAAAAAACCTAGATACAGAACTGTCGTATGTAGATAATGCAATCAAAGGAAGGTAAGTCACATTTATTGTTTTGTGTGGTATATTGATGTAATGAAGACACCTTGAGTAAGCACACCATACCAATCACCATCTGCCTATGGAGAAGTTTAATCTGCATGTACCATCTCACATGAGTCATGTAGCTATGGTGTCACGGCTGATTGAGACATGATCCTAATTAGTAAATTAACGCTGTCGTTAACACGGGATTAATGACGTCTGCGCATGGCAGCACCCCCCTCAAACACACACAAACACTTCCCCCGGGGAAGAGTGCCAGCAACAGCTTACAGGACATAGTCCATCGCAGAAAAGGCCAAACTCAGTCTGCAACAATTGAGTTGCTGCCTCGGGGGTCCTCATGTTTTGAAGGAAACATATTACCAAAGCAATACAAGCTTGATCCTGACGAAGGCGGTTACTCTGCCGAAACAGACAATAACTCAAAGGTTGTAAGTATGGTTTGGTTTATGGTAGTAACAACAACATAATACCAACAAAATACGATTCAATTCCTCATGTGTCCCATAGAGAAGGGAATGACAAACAATATGGGGTAAAGTAACACTGGCATCTGGCAGTGTGCAGGAGCTTTACTTAAAAGTCAGTATTATGGTACTGGTATTGTAATCTTCTGACAGTCAATATATATATGTGAGTATGATGTTGACAGTATATTCATGGAAATGAAATATTGGCATCTGTGGCTCAATATTGGACAATGCAATCCATTTAATGATAGTCTAATGGTGACAATTAGCACAGTTAATGTCTGCAGCGGGTATTTTAGAATAACTTGTCGGGACCATTTTAATCTGATAATCAGTATGGGTTTCAGTCTGATGATGAGGGTAAATACTCAGCAGTCTAATAATGCTTTCTTGGTTAATAAATTGTCAATTTCATTACTTTGACCTCCAACTCCATATTAGAGAAGGGAAACAATATTTGGTAAATGCCTCCATAAATGCGGGTTTTACTCTGTTATAATTCATGATTCCATAACAATTTTATATTGGGTTGTAAAATCCCATGAAACGTGTATAAAGTCATTCAGTACAGCATTGCAAATAGCTTAGTTTCTGGACCCCTGCTGTGCTCCTAACAGGGGGTGGGACAGGGGCAACTGCAGCAATCCTGCTTAATCCCATCACACCGCAATTAGCAACAACTCCCCTCTTCCCACAAACACCCCACATTCCCACCCCCAACCCCATCACGTGCGGCTAAGTGGTCGTCACGGGTTGCCTTGATCTCTGACAATTTCGGAGGGGGTAAATATGATAATAACCCCTCTGGGTGCAGGGATGGCAGGGGAGCTGGTGGGGTGTTGAGGGGATGAGAGCTGCTCAGAGCTGTTCCAGGCCAGGTGAGGAGCTCTTCCGTGCTTCACAGGAGGTCAATAGCGAAGTCTATGGCAAGCTGCGGCAGGATTCTCAGTCACTTTGACGCCGTGAACTTCGATGCCAAGTGGCGGGGATAACAGATGCAATTTGCGCAATCTAAAAACTAGGCTTTTTCTTCTTATATGAAAAAAGTATGCTCCATTGACTCAACACCGCGGAAAACCACGCGACGCATAGAACTGGGTAGTCTTATGTTAATGCATGAATATAATCTCCACCTAGCAAATAAAATGTTCCATATGCATCTACAAATGAAAATTATCCAGCCGATGCTTCAGGAGAGTAAGGAGAGGTCTAGATGTCGTTATTAGTTCCTCTAGAAAATAGACCAGAAGTGTACTTCATAAAATCCATAATGACACCTAGGCTAAAATTACACATTAGGTGCAAAGTAAAATCCCTTCGATTATAAGCGTGAGTTCCATTAAACTAAGAATTCTTCGGAAAGTTCCAGTCTCTTCAGAATATATCAAAGAATAACGTATATTGATACAAATCATTCGGACATGGTGAGTGACCAAGGTGAGTATCGCAGGAAACTCTCAGGAAAGATATGAGTGCATTCCATTGCCAGCTACCTGGATATGATTTTTTTTAAAAGATTGTTTTACGATCCCATGGGTTCTCCATATCGGCAGGTTTCGAAATAGATCGGTCGCTCGGTGGAATTCTCACTTCAGACAACTGAAGGGTAGAATCCTAAGGACCCCAAAAAACACCCTAATATCACCACCTATGTTGACAGCGTTTGCAATCTACCGGAGTCTAAGAGGCTAATCTCTTTAAGAGGGTAAATATCGATACATCAGAATCCATGCTACGTTTTAGTAGCCTTCAGTTATCCGCAGGGGGTGAGTTGTAGAAGCGATGAGGTCTGGTGTAATTTGGCCAATCAACACCCATAGTAATGACATAATTAATCCTTTGTTTGCCCATTTCTTGGCGGTTCGTGTTTTAGGTGTGCGGAGGGCTGTGGGGTCATAATGACCTGAGTTGAGTCAGAGAGGAGCGCATTTCAAGGGACTTGTCACGAGTTGCTCCCCCACTATGCACGTCAAGACATTCTCATCTAAAACAGTAACGTGCCATGTCGCATGGTGCATTCCGAAACGACCTGTACTTCTACATTCATGTCAAGGTGATTACAATGTGATATCGTTACCAAGTCTGTACCTCAATCTGTCACAATATATCAGATATTCCTCAAACACCAAATTTGGAATGATAGCAAAAAAGTATGGCACATTAGTTGGTAATGCTAACACCTATTGGAATCATCTTCGGAATTATAAGGTATTATGATGTAAGCATGGATGATTATATGAGACTCCTTTACATAATATTTTTTTTCGATAATGAGGCATGACTAGCATTTGAAAGAACGGCAGTATAACATAATATAGGAATATACTTCTTCGTATGCGTCACTCGTTATCACATGTGACTCCCCATTAGACAAATGACCTATAACTAGGGTGTCAATTGGTCTAACTCAAATAATCAGTATCTTCCCAGGATTAATGCTCGTACAGCCAGAGCTAATTTCTCTCATTCTGAAAAATGATAGGAGCAAAATAAAAAGGTACGGTCAAAACGCAACAGTTGCGGTAAATTGTCATAAATAGATTGGAATTGGTCTCTTTCATTATCCAACAGAGTATATTCCCATTCCTGATACATGCGATGATTACCAAACTCAGTCCCCAATATATTTGCTCAGCTTCCACAAAGAGCATCTTTGCCGTCCGGTGAGTATTAATAACAGCCCGGCACACGGGGTTTATTTTAGTCGACATGTAATAGCCAACACAGTTTGAAAAAGTAAACACGACAAGTCGACGTTATCTCTCCCTCTCACTGAGCTCTGTTTTTCTTTATTTTTATTCCTATTTCACAGCATGCCGACAACTTTTCATAATTAATTGGCTCGTGCATTTTTAATGCTGGCACTCTCGTAGTCGTGCGAACATGTACGCACTGAACACGACCTGCGAATTGAGCAGTCACACGAAAAGTAATTTGTTACACTGTTTTAGCGGGTACCCTTCATCCTCCATGACACAGAGGGCAGAGGGAGTCAGTGGGCAGTTAATCAGAGAACCGTGTTGGGCTCACACAGGCCACCCAATGCATCACTGTGGATTCTGGATCCAAATTCAATTCCATCGTACTCATTCTCGAAATAACATACATCGTGAGATTTAGTACTCAATTGATCGCAAAAGTAAAACGTATACAAAATCTAAGACAAGGGTATACTGCAGTGAGCGATCTACTGAATGTAATTTGTAATACCTCATTTTACTGGGTTCTCAATTAGGGTCAAGAAAATATATTTACTGCCTCAAAGAAACTAAGAATATATAGAAAATAATCAATGTTGGCCATGGAATAGCGTTGATGATGGTGTGTGGGGAGGTTCAAACCACTGTTTTATTTGTCAATTATGTTCAATTTATTCTTTGTATTACAGAGGGATCACACATTTATGTAACGAAAAAATGGATATCCTTGAAAAAGTGGAAATCGGACTTCTCTGTTATTAATGTCCGATGACGTGAAGTGTTCTTTATAAGTTGTAGCTAGTTGTAGCTAACAGATACTGTCAGTTATCCAAATATCTGTTTTGGTGGTGGAAAGGGGGGCTTCCTTACGAGTTGATATAAACTACGACAGTTTATATAGGAAATAGCCACGATCAGTAACAAAGGCGACTTACATACACACTTACACTACTGACCGGTATTGGTCCTATTTAATGCAAGCATATCACGTGGTAGTAGCATGTACTTGAGTCACTCAGGTGTGTTGAAGTACACTCCAAGTCAGTGTTTAATAATTAATCCCTAATCAATCAGCTTCGGTAAGTCTACCCCGACTTAGTCCAGCCTACACCTCTCCCCTACCTAGGCCACAACACACACTCACACTTTCCCAGTCTACACCATCAATGTAGGTCAGCTAGTTATTTCGTGCCTGTGAAAGAGTTCATCATAATAAATATCGATTTATCTGACAGGCACAATTTTTTTAAAGGAAGGTAGCTCGAGGCTAGTCAGGCCTGCCACACATGCTTCCCATGTAAAAATAATGACATGCTCAACAAGCATGTTTGGGGAATGCCTAGTATGGCGGACAATCTTTGCATCAGGGCCCATGGCGCCGGTACGCTGACTGACCGTGGAGGAGTCCGCGATGGCAGATGCACTTTACCCCTCATAAATCAACTCTAATATGCCGCGCACGACTGGCCAGTAGATGGTACCGATACAATATGGCCGTGGTGTGCATATCGTGACCATTGATTTTATTAAGGCTCATCCAATATTCTTGTGGTCGGTTGATTAGGAGAGGTACTTCATCACATCACTAACCTACCTACCCCAAGTAACTATTTCTGTCTGATATACCAATTGCAACATGATTATCACAGTTTTTCAAGTAGTGTTGGCTATTGTTGTGAATATATCCACACGCTTTTATGTCAGTATCACATTATCTAGTCTGAGACATGATAAATGAAAACAATTTATACATGGTAGATATATACCCGTCCTCTAAAGTATATATAGATCGAGAAGCGAATCACTTAGCTACATGGATTCTAAAATGAAATTTTAATACATGGTCTATTGCGCGTTCCCAGTCTAAACTAAAACCGACATCTATACAACCTGAATACATTGCCCCATTTCCATGCACTACTACACTATCGCCCACCTGCTGCAGTCAGCATGGACCCTTCTCACCTGTACGCCAGTGCTGTATACCTGTACCCGTCTCGTGGTATAGGCGTTACCTGCAGCCATGAGTGCAGGTATAAGTAATGAACTGCACCTACCTTGACGCCTGACGTTACGCAGGATCCCCTTGAGTTTACGTAGCGTGAGCTGCTCACTGAACACAATTGTTGGCACCTGGTTGTCCAGTCCCAGCTCGGACCCCTCAGACGGGCTCGGGGTCGTATTCCCTTGTCCGTCCTGGTTACTGGACTCAAACATGGTGTCAAAGCCTGACTTCCTCCAGTAGACCGTAGTCCTCGACAGGAGGCCTCCAGTGTGACGCCATGTTTTAGCACCAGGAGAATACGTGGATAATCACACAAGTCACTGGAAGGTGGAGACTCATAGCAGTCAGCTGCCCATTTAGTCAGAACTCTCCGTGTGGTGAGCGAGTGCTACTTTTAGTTCACATCTACCCCGCGTATCTCCGTGTATTGCTGGCCGGGCGGTGGATGGGAGGGAGGGAGGAATCAGGCAGCCACTCCAAACCCGTGCCTGATGGCATTAACGAGAATCAACACACACCGATCAATACCACCACACCACCGCCACCATCGCCCACGAGAGGGAGGGACGAGTGTGTGAGTGAATGGAGTGGCGGCCTCTTAAACTTCACCCTTCCCGGGGTTAAAGGGTATCTCTTCTCCTCCTTGTCACAGCTTAGCATCCCAATCCGTTCACACCGAGAGGGTTAGCTATCCACCCCTCTGTGAGAGCAGCACCCATTCTGGGTTCATTGTGCCGTGTGGTAAACACTGCTTTTCTTCCCTAAGCGCAGGTACATGCTATCCTCTGTCTAAAGGGATGTATGAGATCCGCGCCGATCGCCAGACCATCAGGCGCCAGACCAGATGGTGAGGATCAAAGGGATCCAAGGCTGATGCCGCCGCCGCTCTGATATCGTTACATCCCTTCCTAGAAGGACGTATCCAAAACAAGGCTCCCTGATTAAGGAGACTGCTGTTCCCTGCGCCGGAATCCGCTGCTGCTACTGCTCTCACCAACAACTGCCGCAAAAGAGCAGCTCAGATGCCTGTGGTTTTTTTCACATCCGAACACGTCACAGATACTTTTCTTATGAGCCTCAGAATACAAAACGCCGCCGTCCAGCGTTTCCCTCCCATAACCACTGGAGCCTGACACATGACTCCTTCCTCCCGCACACAGTCTGCGGCTATTCCGATCTGAGCAGCTCTAAGCAGCTCAGTGCTCCGTGTGATTGGCGGGAACTGCTCAAAGCACTGCGCCATCAGAAGGTGGGCGTAGGGGAGGATGTCTGCCCCCTCAAACATGACTCTAACAAGCAGATCAATGAGCAGATCGTGTAAACTTGGCGTACACACCGAGCAACCCCTATAACTGCCAGTTATTCTAGGCGAGAGTGTTGCTCTTAATGTCAGTGCTCAGCGTGAAAGGGTTCTATCGGACGCGGGTTGGGGAGGTCAGGCCGGCCCCGCACCCTGTATAGTAATCAGCAGTGGGGGCCCTCGCCCTGTGTAGCAATCAGTACTGGACCAGGCCAGTCCACCTGGGACTGGGGCCAGCGTGGGCGGCGGGTGGCATTCCTCCTGCCAGGCTAACACTGCCCGGGCACATTGACGATTTCAGCACGGTGCCTCCCTGTGGTACAGGCCTTGCAGATAGACAACACATGTTACAATCTCACTTTCCTCTGTCCTCTCTCTCTCTCTCATTCTCTGACGTCAGCCTGAGTGGTTGATTGGGTATTTTGCAGTAACGACATCCAGCGTATAATATCGACGTAAAGAGACGACATGAGGATTACAGGAGAATAACAAGGCGACCTGGATTGACCAGGACTTGAACGTGGTCCCTAGCCATAAGGGTCCCACGGTCTCACCACTTTCCCACTCCACTCTCCCGTTGCTGATATTTCCGAGTCATTGCCATGAGAGCGAGAACAACGTGTATTGTTATATCTTATCCATGGCTGTGTGACTCCGGGAGGGCAGCAAGTCCGGTGAACAGTCGTATTCCGGGTGGGCGTACATTAACACCCCCAGACAGCCCCAGTGCTGTTGAAATCACGCCGGCCTCTGCGGTAGGAATCACGGGCACACCTGTGTAGATAATCCCCGTGCACCTGGCCGTGGGTACCTCCGTGGTCGCAGGAGGTTGGGGTGGGTGTAGGTTGCGGCGCCCACTCCCGTGTATTAACTACCCAACCAGCAGTGAGGAGTGGGAGTTCTAGTGGGAGGGGGCAGGGGAGGACACTGCCTGGTTATGGTGGATTCTCATGAAACCCGTCCTCAGATGATACGGGAAGGCCATGTCAGGCTGCCGTTAACCCTACCAGGCTTAAGCTAGGCCTGCGTCATAGGCCTGACCAGACGTGGAGAAGGGGGTGTCTGTCGCCCCAGGGTTCTGACGCTACTGGTGGTGAACCCTGGCGGAGGCATCAGGACGTGTGGACGGCAGGGCTTCTACGTCACGTTTGACATCGCCGCTAGCGCCGCCAGCACCACTGAGGATCTTCCTGATGGAGTTATATTAACCTGGAGTAGAACTCCTATACATCCACTTAAACCCAGTCATATTAACCTGAAGCGGGGCTCTTATTACTTCTACTTGAACCAAGTTACATTAACTGTAGGCAGGAGTCATATTACCTCTAATTACTCCCCGTACTACCAGCACCAAGTATCAGCTGCACTCTAATATTATAAGAAAATGTCCCTTCTGTTTTGCTTCTACAACTATAAGCGGCCCCTTTATTTATTGCGCCTGATCTATTTTGTCGACGATTCCGTTAACTGTTGAATAAAGGCAGCCAGACTACTATTGACGTCTAAATATAGGCCTGCTTCTTGAGTTCTGCATGTGCAGAGTAATATCTAAACTGCCGTTTTCACAATAACTTAGAATAAAGGTACTAGAAATGAATGTACCTTGTGCAATGTATTAGATACACAGTCATATCCCGGAACAAATAAAGAAATACATCACCCTTATAGCACATCTTCAGACAACAAACAGTCCCGTCCCATCACCACCCACATCCACACCAACACACGATGTCAAGCACTATCAAACAAACCAGCTCACGTCTGGTCCATTCAGCCACGTCTGGCAGGGTGCATGTTCTCAGGATCCTGTCTCCAGACTCTAGGAGTTCATCCCTGACCCCTGTCTGGACCCGACCTCCGCCATGTAACCCCTCTGACAAGTGCATGCCCCGCCCATGGCCGCCACCGCCCCCGCCAACCCACGGTATCCGTGGAGTGATCCAGACGCTAGGCAGTGTTTGAACCCCGATACAGGCGAGCCTGGCCTGATCTATTATTCCTACGGATCGTTTATCTTCATTACGCCCGGACCCGTCCCCACCACACCACTAAAACCACCACCAGCACCACCTTCAGGTGCTCCACCACCCACGTGACTCATCCCAATACCTCCAGTCATAATGCAATTTGCATATTTGATTGGTGGAAGCCAACTATTCATCACCACATCACCAGTCAGTGCACCCGCCCCAGGAGGGTCGTCAATGAATGCATCCTGCCTTACATGGGTGGGTGGCAGGTGGGGGCAATTTAAATTTTATCATTCAGTGGTGACGTAGATGTTTGATATCCATTCAACACCAATCTGGCCATTTATTTCTGCCAGTCAAAACTACTGCTATGTAATATGCAAAATCTCTGCACTTTATCGAACACTCTTTAACAACATTTGCTGTGTATCTACCTTCGTTACTATCAATATGTGTAACTACCTGACATAAGAAATGAAGAGAAACGTAAGCTATATTGAGCCTAAGGGCACTATATCTTATTATCAAACAATGTACAGGAGGGAATTACTTTTCTAACGAGTCAAAGTACTAGATGAATGCACTACTGATCGGTCTGTCTTTTTTCTGTTCCTCCCTCTGCATAAAAGAAAAGAAAACCAACAAAGGAGCTACCTCTTATTTTATCTAAGCATCTTTATTACTCTTTTTATTCTATTGGTTTGGCGCTCCTTTATTGCAAAAGGCTTCGTATTGAGGTAAAAAGAACTCCGGACAACTCAACCTGTGCGTTATATCTCCTGAGCCAAGGTCACTCACCCCGTCTCGATATAACTCCTGGAACTTTTGATCTCCTCCTACCAGATAACATATGGTGCCCACTCAGTAAGACCCGAGCGCATTTACATGTACACAAGGGTGGTTGGATTAGTGCGCCGGGCAGAGTGAGAGAGGCTTGGGATGGGAGGAGGAAGGGGGTTAATGAAGGGAATGTGGATTGCGGATGATTAGAAGCAGCCCGACTCAGTAAGTGTGTCCGTTCTAGTGGCTGGTTCGACCAGTGCAGGCCCCGGCTTGTTGCCTGACACTCATGCAAAGCACACATTACCAACCCGAGCAGAAAACTTCAAAGCAGCCCAGCTCGCGGGAAGGCAGCATTAATTTGGTCCTGTTGGCACCGTGCCAATGGTCATCAAGTTAGCTTTCTATTTTCCTGCCTCTTTTCTCTTACCGCCTCGTCTCCCTGAGCAGTTGTGGGGCGTAAGCAACTCTTTATGTTACGTGGTTGGAAGCTTTGGGCTCTTTATATTACGTAGCTGGAAGGAGAGCTTTACTTATCATATGGTTTAGAGCTGAAAGTTTCTATGTTACGTAAATTAGCTGTGAGTTCCATGTTATGTGATTGACAGCTCTGACCTATATATGTTACATGGGAGTTGTGAGTTCTGTGTTATATGATTCAACACTCTGAGCTCTGAATGCAACAGGGGCGTTGTCAGTTCTGTGTTATGTGACTGAAAGTTCTGAGCTCTAAAGGCTAGCCTACATGGGAACTGTGAGCTCTATGCATTATGAGGTTGGAAGCTGTGAGCTTTATGTGTTACTTTACAACGGCACCGCTACCATATACTTAAGCGTTGTGAATTAGATGTGATTTGTTGTACTGATGATAATTCAAGGAAAATCATTTGGACTTTGCTGTATCCCATTCTGACGAATGCTACGCAGACAGCAGCAAACTGGAGGTCTACAGTCATACCTGATAATAGAGAGACTGGACTATTGCTCCTGTTTGTAAACGAGAGCTTGGACTAATTGAGCTCTCTAAAATAACCCAGTATAACTGAGGCATAACAGCTTTCTTTATAACAGGGATTTCATCTATAACCTAGAAGTTAGTTAAAGAACCCCTTCCTATTCAAGTAAAGTTATTTTTGGACCCACGGGGAAGGGCCAGGCCTGGGCGACATGTTTTTTCCGTTCTTATAATGACTACTCTAACAGGATATGCCTGTATAATTACTTACTTCGTTGATTATAGACGACAATTTCAACCAACCTGACCTATCTACAAGATCTGCCCAGACCATTTTAGTAGCAGGTCGACAGACAGGTGGCGCCAGCAGTCTAAAGGAGCCTCGCTTCCATCTGATAATGATCACTTATCACTGCATGTTCCTATCGACCGCGTTCGAGATAACTAAATCAAAACCGGAGTACAAAGCTTTACCGATACAAGTACACTCTATTCCACTTATCAAACTACCCGGGCCCTGCACAATTACCAGACATCCTTCACTTCCAAGACGCATCAAGAACGACGCCGTCTTAGTCCCTATGTGTCTCGCCAGGGGGCTCTTCTGCTCAAACTAGGTCAAGCTGAGCAATTGGCCTGCATCAAAAGCCCGGACAAGGAATATTATCATTAGTCTGAGAATCTATCAAGCTGGGCCTGGCAGGGCCTTACTATAGATATTGGTAAGTAGGGCTCAGACGGTTTGACTCATCCCTCTGACGCTGCTTGGCGCTGGTAGTTGTGGCGGGCGAGGCAGTGTCGTCGTGCCCGAGTCCGCCATTTAGGCAAGGCAACAAGAAAAGACGAGCAGAAACAGGATTCTGATGCGAGTATTGCATGACAGCCTCAGGGAGGCCTCTGCATGCAACTGGTTGTCTCTGGTTTGTTGATCAACCAGGCTTGAGCGGACAAAGTACCTCCAGTCTTCCCATCAAAACACTAAGGGAAGCAGGTAGCGGGGTTTGGGGTTACAATAAACATGATAAACGTGATATTTCTGCCCTAGTTCTTCTGAGGAAAGGAAGATTTTTAAAGTAGGTCATCGTGATAGATGCGGGTACTACGTTGTCTTTTTTGTACATTATTACACCATGATTGGAAAATGACTAATATTTAAAGTGAAAAACGAGAGGCCCTTTTTTCTGAGTTTTCCAGGAAATTGCTCTCATAAACCGTTTTAAGATTTTCTTTGCACGAGAATTTCAAAAACGATATCTACTCTATAAATACCTAGGCCGGATTCATCGTAAAATACATGTAAAACCCAAGATTATATAAGCACCGTCATTGGTTTAGGTAATGTATTTCTGGCCCGTTGGGCAGGGCTGGAAACTAATATCGGGGAAACGAGATGTCTCAATCCATAAAGAATTTCATCCCCGATGAATTAACATCAATAATGTGGTCCTTTTTTAAACACCACACGCGCGTCATGTTCATTTCCATGCTGGAGGTCAAAGGTTAAACTGTGGTCGTGTGCTGAAGGGGTTAATTTACACAGAGAGACATGAGAGGCCCGACAGCGTGTGTGTCCTGGGGAGAGTTGACATGTTATTCACTCTTATTGATTCTGTGTTTTCGTGGCTTTTATATGGATCTCTACGCGGAAAAAATAGAGCAGATCAAATGAAGAGTCAAGGGAAAGGTTATTAATATTTCCCAAATTCGAACGCCGAATTTCTACCATTTATTTTGAAAATAGTGTGAAACGGTTTTACTTCATAGTAATAGAAATAGCCCAACCTTCTAGGGATGCGTTGGCGTGATGATTTGATGGGTCATACAGCTAGCGTTATATAACTACAGGATTCAATAACGTTGTGAAAATTTGTCTAGAAAAAAAGTTTAAATGCATCTTCCATTCTATCAATACTGATTGAATTATCAATACACAGGGTTGCAACAAGATAATGTTCCGTCGAGTCTGCATAAGTGTAATCGAACAGTATTATTGGAATCCTCGTTAAAGCTCACAGTTAGTTGGTTGATGAATAATTGGTTTAAGGTGGGAATGTAAAGGTTTGCAAAGTTTCCTATTGCAAATACTCACTCTTTCTTACTTAGATTTGAGAAAAGATATATATATAGATCACTGTAGATAGGAAATCTGGGGGGGGGGGGGGGAAAGGGGAAAAAAAAGAAGAGCATTGGTATGACCACATCATTACGAATTTGTTGTTTAGAATTGTTTATTGTGTTTTTTGAAAACGTTGAAAAGATTTAAGATTGTATAAGGACCAAAAACTCGAACAAATGATGTAAACAAATGAAAAATAAAAACTGATTGCAAAAAAAAAAGGGGAAAAAAAAGATAATGTTCCGTATATACAGGTGAAAGTAACACCTGCTTAGTTTGTTTGGCTGTTAACACAGTTTATAAATGCATCTTTAATCAAACTCATAAGAGAAATTATGTAATATCGTCAGGGCGCAATGTCATAACAATACTGGAATTTATGCAACATAATCTATCAGTGGATGAAATTTTCATTCATTTCAATTTGACTTGCCGAACTGTCAATTCAGTTGATTGGTCGCATGAATGAATAGCTGCACAGTTTCTACTGAATTATTGGAGTAGCCTCGCCTCATCCCCACTAAGGGTATCTCCTCACACATACACTGGGCAGACTCGGGTCACGTCACTGCCCTCGTGACCCTCACACGTGCGCTGTGCACGCGCGTGAACAATCACGCGCACCCTGCGTGCCACGCGAAGAGGGGAGTCGGCGTACCGTCTAATAGGCTAAATAGGACCGGGGTGGGGCGCGGGATGGACCCAGCCCCCGTCCCAGCCAATAATCGCTCCATTAGAGGCACTAATGGAAACAATTCATTTCCACGTCACTTCTAGTATTGATCTCGTGGAGCAGGGCCGGGTGGCTCGCTGACCCGCTCTCAAGCCTACTCGCTCATCACTCTCAAGGTATGCTTCCTGTGTGAGTCCTTGGAGCTGGTTGTCCTTCAAAGTTCATCCCTTAGTATTGAGGAATTAATTATCTTCTCTGTTCTTGGCTATTATCTAAGATCATAAGGATTTTAATACTTATCTGACGGAACAGAAAAAAAACCTTAACGTTATTTCAATTTATAGGTGTAGTATTTAGAAGAAGTTATCAGATCTACTATATTTTGTTATTATTAATTACCATCAGAATAATCTTGAGAAGGCGGCAGCTGTAATGAAATGTTGCATTCTACCAAGTTTTCCAAAGACTGTTTTATGTAAAGGGGCGCGTTTCACTCAATGAGTGTATTAATCTATTCATGCAGTTCATGAATGTTATTTTAAGCCAGGATGGTCACACATAATGCCCATTTCAAAACCCATAATGAAAATGCATCAAACGATTGTCCGGTCCTTTTTCTTTTTTTTTACTCTTTGATGGGGAACGGCAGATGACGTGGGTGTGCGTTGGTATGGGGTGGGGTGGAGTGGAATGCCCCCACCCCCTCATTTTCCTCTCTATGGAGTGGTGGTGGAACTAGTGGCATGGACCCCCGATGCCTCCTCCAACGCGTGCAGTTTCCCACCTCTGGCTCATATTTGATGACGCGTGAGAGAGGGTGTTCACCACGGCATTCCTGCAGCCCCTGGAGCGACCCCCTCTCCCCATCCATCGTCCAGTATGTGAAAACACCAATCATCCAGCAGTCTGCCATGTTCATCATTGTAACAGTCTCGAAACAAGCCCCTTCGGGTATCAAGAATGGTTAATAAATCTATACTGATCGCCATCTGACACCTTATCGCATGTTCCCCAATATCCATGAGACACATTCCGTGGTCATAATAGTATCTCAGGTCTTCTAATTATTGTAATCAACCCCGATAAATTCCAGAGATTTATATCAATTTCAGCGCTTTCCAAAATCAGGTTTCGAGCACCGCCTTGTACAGCCAAAACTAAATGGAGAAGGTTATCGATTCTGGTTACCTGATCAGTGTGTTTATTTCGAGGGAGGTATATTTCTGATTTTCCATTTGAGGTAAATGTAATGATTGCTAATGATTGCTCCGGACTGTGGAAAAATTCAAAAACTTTCAACCCTTAAAAAGCGGAGCATTTACAACATTATTTTGGAACATAATTCCCATGATATGACACATATTCTAATTTCTCTTGATTACACGGTTACTTTGTGCATTTGAAGAGAGATAAATTAAAGAGAATATGCCACTCTAACATTGTGGTGCTCCGATAAAGGGAATGTCGGAATCTCGTCTTTGGTCCACAAACTTGCATCCCTGTTGCTATATCAAAATATGTTCCTTGTTGTAAGGAATGTTTCTAAATCCCGGGATGGAAGGAAGTGATGTTGTCTGTCCGATAAGACAATTCAACCCTGTAATCTTTGTCGTATCACTATCTACCAGGACCCTAATTTCAATATTCAAAGCAGTTCACTCTGGGGATTAGGAAACCCCACATAAAGAAGATGCAAAAAGGCAGTTTTCTGGGCGACTTCCCCCGAGCTGCTCGTAAAGTAGGGCATCAAGTCTCATCAGCGTCAACCGGCTCGTTTACATTACCAACATCAATGAGCTTTTGAAATCTAATTTGGCCCGCCGTAAATCATAGGGCTGCATCATTAAGGCCCCCACTTGAGACGGATGAAGTTGTCATAATTCGCCGCTAGCTGGGCTCGTGGGAGCAAAGCCTGATTGGCATTAAGACTATTTAGGGAGCTATTGAGACGGCTTACATTGAAAATACAAACACTGTCTGAAGTCTTAACACATAACCAGATATGTGGATGAAGAACACTCGATGAATTGTCAGTAGCCTGACGACCAAAACGTGTGGTTTCATTTGGTGGCACAGAGCGTTACTGCAGGGCAGTATTTACTGCATGAAGACTTTCTCCTCGTCTCAGCTAAGAGTATCTTGACTCATCAAGGACTCTTGCAAAAGTCTGAAGTATCTCCAAGTCAATAATGCCAGACAAAATTGAATGGCGTTTAAGCCGTGTTCCCTGGAAATTAAACCGTGGCTGCTACTTCATCTATCATGATCCATTCCTCGACTGACACATAAGCCCACCCAGAACTAATGTCAGAATGAGACAGTAGCGGAAAAAGAAATGTGGATCAAATGGGACTTGGGTTTTGGTCTACTGGAAAGTAGACAGTGATTCCAAACAAATTTGGGTTTTCAGTGCATGCGTCACGCATTATGTACAAGTCGCTAGAATGAAACCCATGGAACCTGACTAATTCTGCAGTCTCAGCAGTCTCTCATCATAACGCACCCTGGCAAACCCCAGAGCTGAGTCACTCACCGCGTGGACCATCAACCCATAACACGTGCCGCCACCTGGTGTTTTCTGTAGGAACTACTAGTGCCACACGCGCCTCCTGGTGTGTAGAGAGAGAACTAAGGCGAGCAGCTCAGTCGGGAGTCTCCATGCACGCGCGCCACTCCCTCCCCTGACGGTTTAAAGCGTTATCAGCGTGAGCCGCTCAATGGTAATACTGCCTGGATATTCGCTGCTCTGTGGTTCGTGGTGTAGGGTGGAAAAAACAGACCAGGTGTTTCCTGCACCAGCGTTCAAATGCCAATCGGTGACCTTCCTCGAGAGGCCAACTTATTAAATTCTTTAAAACAAACCACAATGACAGGAATTAATCACATCTGAAATCATTAACGCAAATCAACTTTCATTAGCTCGAACCAAAAAGAGTTGTTCTATTATTTCTTTTGGTCAGCAATTATGTTTTACTTAACAGTTTCTTTCAAACTCTTGTTCTCAACGGTGTTGATATTACTTCTACAATCCAGGAAGTATTCTCGTTTGGCTGTTTGCGGAAGATTTCATCATTACTCCAAAATATGTACACCAGATCTGGATGACCTCAAATATAATGTGCATGTTAGATCTATACTACCTAACCTCAGATAGATTCACTTCAAATGATGTTTAAAAAATCTTATTACTTGAATATTTACACCAGACTTACACCAGAAATTTAACTGAAAACATGATCAATGTTTCTGTTTTCACCCGCTTTTTTACTCTAATGATACTTTTGTGTACATATTTCAGGTATACCAAGGAAGCTAGGAATGGGGTCTATGCTACTAGTGATATTTACAGGTGAGAATATGGATTTGTAGGCCACCGCTCCCCCTGTACATCGGGAAATTGGCATACAATGATCCATGACCTTGAGGTCCAAGTACTAAGACATGACAGAGTTTTTCGAGAAAATCAAGGTGCACTACAACCTTATTCACCAAGAACTTATCAACAGGGATGAACGTCGGGGCTGAGGAAGAATTCGAAAATTTAAAATGTTTATATAAAAAAAAAAAAGGAATCATTTATAAGATTATTTAATGAACAGAATGGCTATGAAAAGATATACATTCTAACACTAAGAGTATTGTCGGTGAATATAAAATGTCGGAATTCCGTCATTTGTCAGAAAACTTGCATCCCTGTATCAACATTTGCAATACTGTTGTATGATTTACAAGTGTGACTATCTATATCGATCCTTTGACTTTATGACAAATTAATTTCTATTAGTTCTCTTGTACCTTTTCCATATTCCACTTATCGGATTCTATAATTCAACTTATATCATCCAATCACTGGGTACCATTCATTTCATAATTCCTTCTATAAAACTAATACTGCCAATTGAATGGGAAGGATTACATCAAAATATCTCGAACCAACCACATCGTGAAAAGCTATAAACCCTACAAACATTGTGCGATACCAACTGCCGTAAACGAGGGAGGTAGTGTAATTGGGTCAGGTATGAGAGCATCTCGGAGGAATGTGGGGCGCGGGGCCGAGTTATTCTGAGCAGCACGTAATCTCGTGTTTACCTGTGATGCACGCGCATCCCCCGCTGTCAGGCTGCGGATCACGGGATCTGAGGAACCTGAACCCTGTTTGATCCCACGTTAACGTCAGAGCTGAGTGCCCTCAGGTTACCTCTAAGTGTTAAATGCGCTAACCTCAGGCTGCTCCTAGAATTACACCTGGTGCATAACACAGCATTCCTCCGGATATCTGGCGCAAACGCCATGGTGGTAAATCCAAGCACTTTCTGGTAGTGGCTGATCCTAATTAAACTATTGTGGTTCTTAAATTTATCATAAAAATATCGTGTTTGATGGTTTCGAGGTGGTTTGGACGAGGCCATCTCTTTTCTGACTCTTTTGAATCACGAGTTTGAGTGACATGGATCCATCGGACAGATCCTAGCTTAATACGTCAGGCTCAAGGACTATTCATCCTGGATTGAGACAAACGCTTAGGTGGCCACCATCGCTGACGCTGAGGGATATGAGAGACTTAAAAGGAAAGAACACACAACGACTCCATGTTGTCCTCAAGTAATTCGAATCGAATGTGTGCTTCAGTTGGTTTGAGATTCTGGGACAGGTAGATCATATGAAAGAAGCAGGAAGCAGAGCAGATGTCGGAGTATAGGTTGTGCAGCTTTATGTTCTACCTTAAGACACTCGCTAGTTAAGGGGCAGCATCAAAGGATGTACCACAAAATTTGAATGTTAAATTGGGTATAATATTTAAATTCTCCCACATGACAGCAACTTTCATTTATCCGTGCTGGTAACATTCTATAGCATATAAATATGTATTGATGATTTGAATTACTGTAATGTTATACATAGATGCAACATGGCTGTGGCATCCTTTTAATACTCTACCATTTGTATACATGGTATCGGTTAAACCTTACCTGAACTGACAAGACCATTCCCGCTTTCTATTACCGTCGTAAAATCGGTTAGACCCCAATAAAAGCCCTCCCTAGGGTGCATGTTTTCCCATCGCCGAACTACTTTATTCTGACACTAATGAATTTGTGTCTGCTGGCAAATTGACACGCTTCAATGCTTGTTTTGTCCAAAAGTAATTTCTATACTTGTTGATTCAACCCAGAATAGTTGGCCAATATAGAATCTTTATATGGAAAAGAATTGGGATCCGCCCTCAGAAAGACGGGGTCATTTCCGGACAAGAAGCACCGATACGCTTCATCCATAGGCTCATTACTTCTACTTTGTGTGGAAATAAACGGCCATTCGGGGTGAACCCGGACCTGGTGCCGTCTGGCATGTAAACAGGGGGCGGCCTTAGAAGTGGCCCATTCCCGGGCGGGCGTCGACCTATCTCCGGCCGGCACGGTGGGACACGTCGGACCCGGTGTATATAAGGAGACGGACCTGTCCTTTTACATTAGCCGTATGGGCGCTGCACCCAAAGGCCGGCCTCCTGTCACCTACACCCCCTCCCCCACCTCAAGCCTGAGGTAGCTGGGTGGGCAGCCCGAAGGGGGCCATCGGGGAGAAGGTCCTGGGATCACGGGTGGAGTGCCGCCCTCCGATCCCCCCTCCCCCGTATCCTGCCTACATACCGCCGTATGCATCATTTATCGCCCATTGAATACGCGCTTTGGGCAATACAGCCGCAAGGCAATGTATAGAAAGGACCCCCTCCACACCCACCCCCTTATAGACAGAATACACATCCATATCTGCCACGCCCATACCGATGTTATGCTGCCCAATGCCAGTGGGGGTCAAGCCACGGACACCCCGACACACTTTGTGACAGCTGTGGCTATCTTTACTCCCTCGTCTCCATAAATCATACCACATCCCTGCACGGATATGGGCAAACCAGGGCCTATAATACCCCGTACAGGCCTTATCAAGCGTGCATTATTGACCATAGGCACAAAGGTCGTTCTTCCAGAGAATGCACTGTATTTCCCGTTCGTGATGTAGTCATATCTGGTTTATAGACATTGCAAATAACATGGTGATGTTATGTAAGTTAAGGACAGTTCAAACGTACAGTACAATCACTTTTGGCTTTAATATCCTTACATTTATAAATGATTTTCAAGTTTGCTATTCTATTATTGATGTTCATATTTCATTTTCTTTCTCTGTGATGGTGTGGGTGGTGGAGCATATGCAATGTGGTGGGTTGACGCAATAGCAACAGCTTAATGACAGCCCAATACGGTATCCCAAAATTGAATACAAATTACCTGGAAAGAATTCAATAACTGCTTAACTATAAAACTTAAGATGTCCACTCACCTCCGTCGAAACTACCAGTGGAGCCGGTAAAGCTGGCATTGGAGTTCTGGTCCAGTTCGAGCCGCTCGGAGCCGGTGACAAGCAGAAGGCTATTGGAGGCGGTGGTGGAGGTGGTGGTGCTGGGGGTGACAGTGGTGCTGATGGTACTGGTGGAGGCCGTGTCACCCTCCATCTGCTGCGTACTCTGTTGTTTCTCATGCTGCTGATTCTGTTGCTGTTCAAAGCTCAGGTTGAGGGCGTAGTTGCCCTCAACCTCATCGGCCATAGAAGTCTGCAGGTTGGATAGCACGTCGCGCATATTGCAGGCCTCCGTCTCAAGCTTGGTGAGGTGGGAGGAATTATCCTGCAGTTCCCGGCGGAGCTCTCCATTCTCAGTCTTCAGTGACTCCACCTGCCGCAGCAGCTCGTCGTATGACGACGCCGACATCACCTTACGTCTGCAAAACCAAAGTAAACATTAATTACAAAGAGTTTGATTAACTTTGCCTTTAAGAAATGATGGTGCAACACTAGTGATAAGTGAACTCAATGAAGTAATAGCTCTCATTGACTTCCATACATATGTGCTACTGTATTATTTCAGACGGTGGAACATGGGTGTGAGATTTTAAAAATATTTTCTTTGTCCTGCAATTCGATAGTTTTCGGCTTGTATTATCAAAATCAGGATGGGGGTAATGAATATCAAAAGTGTTATAGCATGTACCCTCATCCCTGACTCAATTCATGCAAACACCACTCCCAAACTCTCTCTCAATGGTCACATGATGTTTGCTTCATATGCTCCAACATAAAATGCTCAATATCAATAAACTAAAGGTGTTCGCATCTCTGTACCATGGGAACTTCTTATTACCATTGATCTTCATGCTAGCATCAATAATGTTAATATAACCAAAATGTAGGCCTATACACCCAAGTAGTTGCTTTGAACCTTGCCGTATCGATTTGCACGACGCTACCGTGTAACAAGAACGCTATGTCAGGGGATTTAATTGGGGGACTGCATTCTAGTCTTATCACATGCACGCTGTCTAGGTCTGATGACCTCTAACTTGCCTCTCGCCCTACTATGTCAATGTACAAGGACCCGAGAGAACAAGGCATATACTTGGGGTGTGTACACTGGAGTGGCACGTGCTTTTGGGCGAATGTTCTGTCGGAACGTCATTTCCTGGGCTGGGATCGGGTTCCCAAATCCTCTCATAGTGGGCGCTACCACTCGTCCATCTCCGCACCTCAGTGTCATCTCCATACCCAGCCACACCCTGTTTGTGAAGACCATTACATCCATATTACACCAGTATTCATCTTGAGCCAATCAGAGAGCAGTCTGCAGATATTGCGACATAACCGCATCAGTGTTCCTATCCCCCAGGAATCCCGACTCCTCTTCATCCACACTTTCTTGGGGTTGGCAAGTACACTGTCCCAACACATCAGAGGTCAGGGCCTAGGTCAGAGGTCAGGGCATTGAGTGTCCTTCCTCTGGCCCCAACCCTCCCCAACAACTGAGTGTACGACTGGTAGAAATGAAACATCCAATGAGACCGGAATTGGTTGTGGGGCTGCGCGCAGTTCTCCGGCGTCTCGCCAGGGGTTGGGCGCACTCTACCATCGCGCCCCCTAGGAACAATCGGAGGAGTTTACTGGGTGCCGCGACCCATGCTCTGAGTATCAATGTGCCGTGAGACGCTGGGAGGGTCTCGAGTGATCAATCCAGGGGTACGGGGTTGGGATAGAGGCGAGCTATTTTTCTGTCACAGTGTCTTACATAGGAGTAAGGTGGTCCTCCCAGTGGCACAAGACAATCAGCATTGTTGTTTCAGAGTTCGCCACCAAAGCATAGAGACCTGCAAGAGAGCAAGTCTCATCAAGACAATGTTTTCGCCAGTCTGATCTCCAATGTAGGTCTATGAGGACACGCGCCATGTTAAAAGCTTACTTTTCATATACTACTTCAAATACATTCCAGCGACAAAAGACAACGTAGATGACCTATGCTTCCATATGCTACAAAAGACTAAACTGAAATTAGGCCCATATTGTGTAACTAGAGGGATTCTACCGCTGTCTTAGTAGACTAGAAGCTCTTGGACCGATATGACACAAGGCCAGGCAGAATTTGAGTGAGGGCAGGTGGCCAGTATGACGAGCGAGGTACATTAGCCTGTCATCGGGCAAGAAGTGCAGTAATGTCACCTGCACGTGCCTTAACCCAGTTAACATTTTGAACCTCCCAATTATTAAGGGACATATGTAAGGGATACAGTAATACATCCAATGGCAAAGATGTCCCAAATATAAATAACCAAGTAGGTCATATTCTCCCTGAAATGGAGAGCAGGTCATTGACTTTCACCTAGGGAAATTAGGTAGGTTTAAAAGCATTGCCTGAGAAGCAAGGTGGCAAAATATATATACGTATTTCGCCACCTCCTGGCGACACTCCATATCATTAGGCCACCTCCTTTGGTCCCTGCCGCTGCGCTGTCCGTCTGCCAGTGCCACCCCACGGTGTGGCCCTCAGCCTCCCCAGAGAGGAACACGGCGCGTGACATCCGCCCGTCGGTGGGGTTCCCACTGCCACGCGCCCATGTATGGCACCCCCTCAGCTACCTCCCTGCTCCACCCAACCCCTGGCTCCGTTCTTACACCGCCCATGCATCTCCTTGTTCGTAACCCCGGCCACATATTGCAACACGCGGCTTCACCAATCCACGCAACCAAACTGAGGGATCGCCATGATCTTGTACAAATATGGACACACAGGGCGCTATATAAGGTAGTTTTGATCGTCAATACCCCCCGTCGGCGTCTCCTCAAGTTACCCCCAGTGCCTCGATAATTTCTTCGATCTGACAAAGTGGCACACAAGAAAATTCATCAACATCAGTGTTCTATGGGCTGCATGTTAAAAAGGACAGACACATTAACGAACTTTTCTTTTATGTCTTTTTCAATATCTTGATATTGCAATTGGTGCTCATTGGCTGCTCAGATACTGCAATCCAACAAGCGTTAGTTATGAATGGACTTGCCATCAACCGTCTTTAGAATTCAATGAATTTCCACCTTTGAAATCATTGAAAAGATTAGCATAATGCCCCTGTCAGACAGCAACTATTTAAATTTCCACCCGTGAATTAAAATCTGATTATTTCGAGGTTTTCCATCAGTGTATTCTATTAAATCAATAGTTCTATCATCATGATTTATAAAGTGGCGTGAGGTGCAAACATAACAGTCAAGACACCTTAACCTGAACCCCGAGTTCACCTTCTAGCCTTTCGCCAGGGGTGGACCATGGTACCGGTCGGAAAACACCACGGTTATTTTCTCAGCTGCTTGGACAGACCGTAGAGAGGGTGGGTGAAGACTACGGGCAGGTAGCGATCGGCCTACAAGACCACAAAGAGTGGCGGTCAGTAATGGGGGCACGCAGCAGGAGGTTGGGTACAGGTAATAACCGCGTTTTAGGTAGAGCAGGAGGCAGCACGCACGTACCCCTCCACCTCCTAGGTTCCCTGTCCCATTCTTACGGCCAAAACCCCCAACAGGCACACACGAAGCTTCAGTCCCCAGCACCATATTTCCATTTTGTCATCTCCAGGCCCAGCTTGTCCCTCTCGTCCTTCAAAGATATAAGACACGCTCCCAGGTTCCAATCATAACTGATGTTCTCTTTCATACTGGATTCCTAGAAATTTATCAATATTATAAATTTGATAAGTATATCAAAACGGCTTTGACATGACTTTAATAATTAGAGATTTCCTGGTGTATTGAACCTTAGAACTAACAATAAATGTATCCCATTTAATTTCTTAAGTTGATGATATATCTGTTCTTACTGCAACAGCGTGTGCACTCTTCTCAATATGGGTGCTGAACATAGGCAAACAATAGCTAACAACAGACACTCTTCAGTCCTAACACACGCAAGACCGATGTTTTATATAACTACCACACATGGGAAAACTCCCCACGAGAGTCCGTGTTCACTATAGATGAGTAAATTCTGTCTGCACTTGGTCTTCCGTTGTTCGTTAAGCAAACAAGAATTCAAACTGCTGTAAATGTTATAGGGAAGTATATGAATGAAATATCGATCGGCTTAGTGGAAATATCGAACCATTCTCAAACACGACATGAGAAGTCACTGACAATCATTCTCAACCAAACTAGGATTTCAAGCTTCCCTTCAGTGAGCTGCACGTTGTGAGAGCCACTCACTCTGAGCGAGCTGCTCGTTCTGCTGCTACGGATCATGATCCAGCATAGCCACCTCCAGAATCAGTTCACCGTGCAATTTCCCCACGCCTCTAATTCGTAATGGCTTGGTCACATCGACCATTAGTCTCTGTCAGACTCAATCACATCATGCCCTCTTCTGAGCACCTCTAGAATCAGGGGACCAGTGTTCGTACATGGCGCTACAGAACGGTGGAGTTGGATCTGGCGCCGATATCTGACCATTTTGTTTCAATCGTGGCCAACATTATCAGGTAGGAAGTATGTTCTGAATAAAACGGAAAATAAATAAAATACCTGTTTCATAAGTGATGGCAAGAAAGACAGACAAGACATTCTCTCATCCATGTATAGCTGGATCAATAGCTAGCGATGATACATATATATGGTGGATATATCTATTGGTAATTCGTCATATAATCTCTGACCAGTGATAAATGTTAGCTTCACGCCAACATTTCAGCTATATCAAAACGCTAATGCGCACTTTATCAGTCTATCCTCTTTAGTGCCGTCTCAATGTTGTAAAATGTAGATTAGAAGTAATCCTGACAAAATATAGCTCTCCAGCTTAATGACTGAAAAATCGATCGCAGGAGGATAGGTTGAAGCTGCTGTCATATTACCACTATACATGTATATTGTTTTCCCTGGTCGCTGACGTGGTATCTACAGTGCACTCTATAAACGTGGCATAATCTGTATGGTAAATCCCACCAGGTCCACGGGCGAAACCTTCTGTACGCCAAGCCACAACTATTGCGTTTCTGGGTTAATCCACTCTAAAAGGGAACTACGCACTGCCAACCTAATCCCTTCTACTTCCAACGGCACTTTTACAGACAAGAAAAACATGGCGGCCAATGGGGCGCTGGCTGAGGTTATTTTCACACTGCGTCTGCGTGAACATTACACTCCTGGCTTGCCTTTAAAAGAAATACTAGACTCATTTACGCAGAAGATAAATTATTCCCTCAAGTAGAAACTTAATGAAACCTTTTTTTCTACAAAGTTTAACCTTGAATTCAGATAGCCATTTGCTTTTTACTTCATCTACTGTTGAAGTAAACAGCAGATTCTCATTTGATACTGCCTATACATGACATACCTCGCTTTCACGCCTTCATGTGCTTAATGTCCGGGAAATTCATTTCCACCAGCAGAGGCTTATATGAAGGTATTGGCGACTATTTGGGTGAGGGTGACAGTAACTGCACAGCACCCCCCCCCCCCTCCCACCCTCTATCCTTACACTGACACCAGGCGCCCTAAGCAGTGCTGACATTTTTCGGTCGTCCATCAGACAGCCACATTCGCCCGCGTTTCTGCCCGAGGAGCGGCGACTCGCTGTTTCCCACGAGGACAGCGCCATAATAGGAGAGCCGCCAGCACCGGCGTCGGACCTTTTTTCACTGACCGGCTAGTATTGCTCTGGATAGTAAAAGAAGCCAAGATGGTGCGATAGCTTGGTTTGCGAGGAGAAGCCCTGCTGGGATAATAGCCATGTTTTTGTCTCATTAGTATTACATTTAACTCTAATATATATAAATCATTATGCATTAATATCCAAGAGTCTTCGGTACAACATCCTTCCCGTGTAAGATATGATCTCTGTATACTCTTGAATAGCATATATGTAAGTCATCAATGCCGGATAGATCAAACAATCAAAATATTTGTATGCTAATATATAAAGTGTCTCTAATACAGAATGCATAATATTCATGTATTTCGATCTGACTATAATACATACAATTACATAGTTGTAAGTCATTCAAGCTAAGATAACTAGAATACATGTTAGCTGATATATACATAAGGTTCTTTCATCACAATGTTTTTTTCTTCTTTTATGTATGTATACATCTGTAGTTCATAGGGGCAGAACGACTAACGCAATATGTTCTACAGGGGCAATCAGTCTCGCCCACTAACAATGTTAAGCAATAAGATGTCGAGTGGCTTCCTATATGGCTTCTCATCTTATCGCGGCAGAAACGAAAATGCCAATATTCCTGCCCTAACCTGATTTAGAGGGTCATACAGATGGGCCTTTGATGACTTAGATAAAGTTCAGCATCGCAGAAAATAACGTCGCAATTGAATTTCTTCTGGGCACCCACACATGTAGCTCGTCGAAAACATGGGTAAAGGTCCAAGGAGATCTGACGTTCCCATACCCTCAAGGTGCTGCCTAAGTCACATGTGTGTCATCCGATAAGCTTATAACACCAACAATACTGTCCTGATGGTCGTTGAGCTTGATGTACAAGAACAGAATTGATTGGTGATGTTTTCTTCGTCACCTTGTAACCTGTGGGGGTGATAATCAGTATATGATGTGTTTGTTCATTATAACTCAGTCTATACTATTATTATTGTTATACTTTATAATGGGGTTAGGTAGTACCATAAAAATCAACTCTTGTAAAGTTGAGGCCCTAACCTACTTATTGGTTTTCATCATGATATACTTTGATAAGATGGAGTAAAAAGGATTTATGTAACTGTTTAATTATGACCAATAAAGAAGTTAAAAACAAAACAAAAAAAACAATGCTCTGCACAGGTCGATGACTGAACTAAATAGGCTGAATAGTCTCATACTTTGCATACATTCTACATATAGGCTCAATAATGTTTTACCACATGCGATTCCAAGCATGAGTTTTTGTATTGATTGAGAGGTCGCTTTTGCGGACGTTATATAAAAACATGGCGCTACAACTTCATGCCAAGTGATCACAAAGACAGGCTCACACCCGTGACTAAAAATATAACATCTATAGCCATACAATGTCTATACTATTGGTTTTCAAGACAAAACTTGGGAGTCCAAGACTCGTATCTGTGGGCGGTGCAATGGCTCTGGTTAATCTGCTTGGATGTCGATACTTCAAAATATGTGATCTATGAAGTTACTTTTACACGACGATAAGAGATATGCCAGATGGTGATAAATCTAACCATTCCATTGGAGCAGGCAGTCTGGGAGTGAGGCGGATGCGGGGAATGGGGCTTGTCCACTCAGACATCCTCTTGCCCTCCACTGTGTGGCCGGAAAAACACCCCATCAGGCCCACCACCCGTCACAAATTGCTGTGGTTACAACCAATATCAAACAGAGCAGCATATAGGTCGGAGAGAATCGATAAGCTGTGGGTACTTCACTTTGTAACCAATAATACATAGGGCAGGCAGTGAAGATATTTGTGAAAATAGATTTCCTCTTTGTATTTCACTATGTCTTTCTTGCCAAGCACGAAATTCTTATTTAAAGTATGATAGAAGAAAATTGTGATCAACATTTTGTGCCTATATTCTCATATCCTTCTGTCAGATTGCGAAAGCATAATGTATCAATACAATGAATTGTTCACCGATTTTGCACTCTTTAGGATTCTAATAAACCTGGAATGAATAAGATGAGGATTAATAGCGAGTATAGCCGTTTAAAAAAGTATTCAGCTTATGCATTTAAATTTTTGCTTCAACCACGTCGCTTCAGAAAACCTCAGAATACAACGCGTAAACACGATTAGTAATATCCACTGTGCCAGAGTGTAGGCCACACCCTTAAGTAGCGAAGAGCTTCCTCCCACCGGAAACAAGCTGCGGGCTGGTTTTCATAAAGACCCGGTCGGGCGACACGAGATGGCGGGCCTGTAGGAAATGGATACTGACTGCCCGGCCAATCGGGAAGACGCCTACACGGAAAAGCGCTCTAGGATTTATTCTACTGTTACGCCCGGGCATATACATAATCCGTCCAAAGAGAAAGGGATCAGGAAGAGAAGGTCGTGCAAGACGTCCCTGCATGGCCGCCAGCCACATGTCTCCCGCCTTTTTTCCACAGAGCGGACATTAAGATTACAATGATCTGTAGGGAAATATGTAGCGTTGAATTGGAATTTATAGCTAATTTCTATCAGACATTGTATTTGATGAAATCAGATAAAGTACACGTTCATATTAGCTCATAGAAATAGCCACATTGCAATATATTCAGGGGAAATACCCAAAGTAGAATTCATCAATAAATCATGTTTTAAAATGTTAACCATTAGAGAGGCACTATATTTTATTATCCCACATATCATAGATACTTCTACATTTTTCTCATAGCTCGAATTTGGTTCATCCCTGAATTAAGGTATCAAAGAATCGAGCGGCGCTAATTAGTGCACTCCGCCATCAATATATTCAATAAGGCGGACGCCTGCAAAACCATCCTACTGTTTAAAGGGGCGAATCTCAACGGCTGGTCTTTTAAGAACGGGCTGATAATAGTCCACAAATCACTGAGAAGACATTCAATCGACGAGAAATCCACGAGAAATTCATAAAACGGCGCGCTTATCGCCAGCAGTAGAAACCGCTCTGTATTCACGTCTGGTTGGTCGATATCCCTTTCCCATCAATCAAGGCGAGGGACACATCAGGGAGGTTTGCAATATGATAGTCAATCCATATTCAGATATAGCACACGCTCATATTAGATGTGGTGATTCTATGTAAGATATGTAAAATATCCCACGGCATAGACCAAGGGCAGACAGCTACACACTGATAAATTCTCAAATCATGCTGTGGTTTACGCCATATGAATATAGACCTCTTTCATACACAAGTGACATATTGTTCCTTGTATGTACATACATACCCTTCTATATTACAACTCAATCTTGATCTTTGTCTGGCTCTAAAATGTATCAAGCATCGAAATACCAAAGCTAACATATACATATATATATACATGGAATATTTGTTATATACCTAACCTCATTAAGCCTTCTATATTATACAGTGTCCAATAACATATATATCATAGACCAAACCTACACTGCGAAAATACAGGAGCCGGTACTTTAGAGATCTTCGCATACAGCAGCGTTTCCGTCTAGTTATAACGTCGACTCGAAGTACTTTAGAAGATCCCCCGATATTGACTGCACAAGGTGTATTACACAGTGAACTCCAGATATGAGCCTCCATCTAATGATCTCAATAGAGATACCAGCCTCAAGGGGGAAGCACTTAGGGCCGTCTTCTCTGTTATCTGCCTATACCCTCGGGCGCGGGCGAGGGAGGGGAGATACCCACACCCCTGCTAGGGGATAGACGCTCCCGGGCGGTCGATCAAATGGTCTTTGCAGATCGGTCGGCTTCGATTTTCTTAATTTGGACTAATTCAATCATGCCTCCTGGAGGTGCTGCAGAAATTGGAGATGGGGACTTAGATCTTGATGATTAGATCTGGTTCGGTGTGTACTGGAGGCGTGTGCGGCAATATGAGAAATATGATTGTGAGGCCTTAACCTTGCGCATGTTCCACATTAGCTTATCGGACACAAAAAAAGATGCATCCTATTGTGCATATTTAGTTGAAGTTTCTCCCCATGAGACTTGGGAATTGCTACAACACATCTTTTTTTCTTTACTTTATTGTTTTTTTTTTAAAACCTCATAGCATATCACTAAAGAATATATGCATTACTTGTAACATCAAAGAAGTGTAGGAGGACATATAAACGGTGGCGGCGTTGGGATATGATCATTTAAATTGCGTTACAGTTTAATATATCTCGCACAGATGATCGAAACAGGGGAGACAATTTGCCAACCCGCTTGATCGTGCAGATTGGATTTATGCACGCTAACTCAATCAAACGGTATGGTAATTAACTGAAATATCCCTATTAGAAGTGAGTGTGGCATCTGTAGGGGAGGTAGCGCGTTGTGGGTGAGTCACTTATTACATTATTGGTGGACCAGAAAACACACAGAAACCGTCTTGTTGGGCACCCGTCTGGAAAATACTGCCCTAATGATGGTCACAGACTCGGGACAGCCCAAATATTATGTTAGCCGGTCCCCGGGGAGTAGGAGGCAAGGCTAAAGGGGCATTGGAGAGATCAACGAAGAATAGAAGTTAATGGCATTAGGTGGAGGTGCGCAAACATTAGCAATGGCCCAGAAATCGACTGCAGTTATTTTCTAAGCGGGGTTTGAACACTTGGTGGTGGGCGGCGCCTGGAGGTGCGGTCAATGCAGGGGTTGAGTCGGGCCACGAAGCCGGGGTAGGCTCAGGTCAGGTCGGAGGAGGTCGGAGGTAGGGGGTGGGGGCTGGAAGATGCCCGGAGGAAATATCAAGCAAATAACCCCCATCCCGAGTACGTCAGGGTGTCCTGTGATGTGGAGGGGGGGGGGGGGGGAAGGTCCTTTATGGGGAGGAGGTAGGGGTGCATACAGCGGGTTGTGGGCAATGTTAGAGCGGGGAAATATGTCGTGTGGACAAACTACCTGTTACAAGGAAACCCGATCCGACAAGGCGCATGGAACGCCACGCGTGGTCTCTCATCAACACCACTCCCTGTTGGAAGGTTAATGAAGGTCGATCATTAAACCCGAAACAGCTGGATAAATATACCCTAGCATAGAGAACGAAGAACGATCCCAGCTGAGCTTGGCATATAGAATTCACAAGCAGGGATAGGTTTGGTGAGGCACTATGCAAAGTGTAATACAAACACCAAATAATGACTAGTAAAACAATGGAAACCTTAAACCAATTGATCATTTTACGTTGTAACGGATACGTGCCCTTTGTAGGTGTACTGTGGCACAGAAATAAGTCATGTTTCACTGTCACAGAACCATAGCATTGCGACACTTCGAGTGTCCTACACTAGTTCTGTACTACAACATAATAAAGACTTGGTCTGATTTGCTTGTTATATGATTTGATTTTACCGCAAGAGAGCCATATCTCAAACAGACCTGTCCATGTAACCAAGCACAGATAGTACTTAAGCCTGTAACTATACGATGCAATTATAGGCCTCGTTTGTTTAGGGTCGTTAGGGTAGTTTAACGTCCAATTTGTTCAATTAGACTTACTTTGGGTTTGATCAAATCTATGCGATGAATGTAGGTAGAAATCTCACCCCTACATATTTACCGAGGTGAGAGTTCTTTTACTTCCCACAACACATACACATGGTATGAGAAGGATTGGCCTTTGATATAGCAGTAAATCTACCACTGCTGGGGATGAAGGAGAAAGGTGGCTGCAGTGAGACTTGAACCCACAAAGTCCTACAACCCTGGGATTACAAGTCCAGTGCCCTAACCACTGAGTTAATTATCCACCCCAATTATAAGCCTGCGTTATAACTCGGGCATATTGCTTTTTCAAGGGAACAATGTTTACGACCAACGCGTGGGACATAGGCATGTAGTGATACTCTATCCTATGGGATCTTTTTTATTTGACTGATGCTATCATGTTTTTAAAGTCGTTAGTACCGCTCACCACCGCGGAGGTTCTACTGGGGACTGCGGGTGGTAAGTAGTGCAGGAATCAGGGCACGGTGGCAGGTGACACTCAGCTGCCTTCCCCTTCCAGGCTCGGGTTACTGCCCGCCACAAAGTGGCAACATCTGCGCCTGGCGTGTCCGACTGCCCGGTTTGTTAACACGTAAATAGACAGCACGAACCCCTATGGAGATATATATACACAATCCCTAGGGATTTATATGCTGATAGCACATATCCCCTAGGGATAGATGTATATACCACATATCCCTAAGGCTGATACGCCATTAATAATATTTACGTACAACACATCCTTTGAGAGCTAGGAGTACAGCACATAATCCCACCAGCTGTACACCCAGCTAACTATCCACTTTGTCAAGGGGCTGGAGCTCAGCTCATGACTGAGAAGTACATCACATACATGTCTGAGGTAGGAGCTATGGGCGACCCCAGCAACAGCCAAGTAATATATCACCACATGAGGAAAGAGATATCGTCCTTCGTTGACGTTAGAAACATGACCTAAATCTAGATATTCCTGGTTATACAGTGAAATACATCAACATGTATGCCGTGCTTAACGAGATGGGTCTGGATTTAGAATTTTGGTATAGAAGTTTGAAGGCGGTATATAAAACAGTGAGTAGTTTGCCTGAAGGTGTGAAGATTGTGTGAATGAATAGAGATTCCAACTTTGGAATCTTTGTATATTTACAACAGGAGCATAGTTTATAACAATTAATATGACGATACCTCTCAGATATATGTTTGGAAGAGATCCTAGAAGTATTTTCCACATTGAAATCGGGGAAGACAGGTACCTTTCTATCATACATGGAGTGGGCTGTACATGAACACTGATATCAATAACCGACGAACACCGGCAGTGTATGAAAAGGAAAAACACTAGACGCATATCAGCATATATATATGCAGGACCAGCCTGTATTATTGGCACTAGTCGGAGCTGATAAATGGACCCCGCAGTGAGATCGTTGTTTATACGCCTGGAGGAGGGCTGGTCTAGACCCGCTCTTATCGGTGGCGATCACCAGGCCAGAGAGGGCGGGGGTCAGGGCGACCAGCCATATAATATACATCGGACACCAACGTTAAGATGCTTGTTCAAGACCAAGACCAAGATTGGGCCTAAGATAGTAACAGTAGTGCACACCGAAACACAGGTCTAGACAGCGTCCGTACCTCTTCTCCCCTCCCCGGGATTGGTATAGGATTGCACTGATTTGCTATATCAAATAAATGTGCTGTGGACCAATACCACCTTAACATCAATGGCTCCTTTTCGATTCTGTTTAGAATATTATAGAGGTTTCCACCATGGTTCACATGAAAATATATTCAGGCTCGTTATAACATCATGTAAATCAAGTAGAGATTCGGGGAACAATCTTCTTTATATAATAAAATGATGCGGGTTTGCCATAATATCTAATATTAATATGAATATGCACAAATAAATATCTGTCAGTGGAGGGACATCATGTACTTATCTGTATCCGCACGATAATTTCTAGTATTACGGTTTATGAATGGGGTTGGGAACATACGTCCCTCAACGGATCATATCGGAAACACATAAAAGAAAGATGTGTAGAACGATATATATACTTCGATTTGAATAGGTTCCACATGCATCCGTTCCAGGGTATCAAGTAGGCATCTGAAAAATGGATGGTTGACGGTTCAACATCTTAGTCTCCTCCTTTTTACTGCGGATGCCCCATCTTAGGGTAAAAAGGCTATTGAATATGCATGAGCAATTAGTGTTGGGAGTCACACATATTGTAAGCGTCAAGGGTGGCTGCCAAATCAAGTTTCTCCTACTTAATCACTGATTACCCGCGCCCCCAGCTTGCACATTGATTACCATAGGCATGCATTGGTCGTCCGGGACCTGTCTCATTTACATCTGATTAATAAGTGTTTGCTTCTCAATCATGAGCATTCAAAACGTCTAATACCATAATAAACTTGTAAAAAGAATTACTGGGAGGGGAGCGTTTCCGAAAAGAGATCACTGGCAATCCTTGAGTTTAAATTTGATTTGCGTAATCAATCTCAGTGGCTGGGATACTGAATACCCCTGTAAGAAGTCAATATTTGAATTTTATTATCAGTCACTCGTAGTTTTGTGGACATTTTGAAATACACCAGACTCTCCATCACTGACACAGCAATAGCTGCAAGAAATAGGTCACCTGTGGACGTCGAGATAGCACTAGGTTAACTGCCCATTAGTCTCATCACAAAAATAAGTGTCGTTCATGAAATATAAATTGCGTGATGAATCAGCCTGCCCTGTTTACAGACCTGTGGCATCATTGTGGCATCATTGTGGCATCATTGTGGCAAGATGAGATCCACGATAACCACATCAAGTGACATGCTTCTCAGGACACTTTCATTTCCATTTTTCCAACATGTAGCTTGGAGAACTTTAGGGAGAGGCATAATACTCTGTGAGACACAGACGTAGTCAGCAGGGGGTGCTGGGCGCGGGCATACGAGTCCAGGCATCCATCACCCACGCCCTCTACCAGCGACCCTCACACGTCTGCGCCGAGCCCTGAGCAAACAACCGACTCACTATACTACTACCACTCCATCACGGCATCAGGCCGCGAACTGCTTGCTACGGAGCCCAGCACGACTTGCAGATGAGCCAATCATTAAGGTCTACGTGTAAAAACACGTGACCCATTAGCCTGGGAGGGTGGGTGGGCGGGGTTTAGAAGACCTTCAATACTATCCATCATTATTACATGCCACGGGATATTCACCCGGGAATCAACAGAGTAGCTCGGAGCGATTTCAATGGGTCAAGAGGCTACCTTCCAGTAACACCAACAGCTGTTAGTATGAATATGCATCCGTATTAAATAATGATCTGGAATGATGGGGGAATGGTTGAGGTTGGTGAGGGTGGGGCGTATAGTGTGAGAGTGGTTGAGGGTTGGTAAGGGTGGGGGTTGGGGGTGGGGTATGCATACACTGAGAACCGTTCAGATGGGTCACAGCGGCCGTGGGAGAAGGCATGTGCTACTTGTAACGTGGTGTGTTGTATATCAGGAGCTACTCGGGATTGAGCGTGGGGAGTACACGGCATAGCGCACTGAGGTGCCCAGCACCCATCACGTGCCAACACCGTCATACCAACACTAACTCGAAATCCACACAAAGACACTATTGAATGTGCATACATCACGCTATCACCAGTTAAACATGCCCCCTCCACTGCTACCAAACAAATATTTGTGTTTACGAAGTATAGCATGATACATCATAACAGAGCACAGCACATGATTAAACTTTGGTTCTCAGTCTTAAGCCCTTTTTTCACTTTGTCTTTTATTTAGATTATTTTGGAACTCTTTTCCAGTACACCAAAAGGACGACCCAGACACGTACAAGAGGCACGAGCACATATTGGTAGTTGGTGGTTCTGTTTGGGAACTGGTGTTTGTTGAGAACAGGCTCGAACTAAGCAGGGGAGGTTATGAAAAAGCAGGATCAACATGCAGGAACGGGTGTGAGAATGATGACCTTAGTGTGAGGTATTGATATAGAGATAGGGAAAAGGAGCCAAGGATAAAAGAGGTTATCAATTCAGACCGGCAAAGAGACAAGGATTCAAGGAAGGAATCAGGGATGGAGGGACATAGGAAAGGGAAGAAAGGAATGTGGAAGGATAAACTGGAAAGCAGAAAAGAAGGCAGGAAGAAAAGGATCAAGGAGACTGTGGACGTAAGTAGGATGTGGGTGGGAGCGAAGGCAAAGTGGCCGGAGTACTAGCTAGAGGAAGCATTTTAGGAGTAGGGGGTGTTAAGGATGTATTTCTCTGGGGCTGACCTACCGCCAACCCCGCTGTCAGTGAGTGACACAGCTATCAGCGTGACCGCAGCACGCCACACCACTACGGCCTATGTTGTGTCGGCGCCGGGTACATAGCGGGTCCTGTTACGGCTGGTATAAATCACCCCCGTATCATTACGCGCTGCCCCTATCCCCGTCTCGCCACCACGACGCCTTCCCCCACTGCAGCCTGATATGAATGACTAATACTGACCAACCGTATGAGCAAGGTGTGCACGAAATGAAAGGATTCGTATACACAAAATATGGTTTAGCAGAAAATATATAGAATATCTTGGAAACTGGATAATCTCTGAAACTTAAGTAGGAGTTCCCACGGGTATTGATTCTGGGTAAAATGATAATTAAGACTTTGTGTTGGTACGATCAATATCGTTGTATTTATAAAAGAAATATGTTATACTCGCATATTACGCCTTTATATTCGAATATCATGGCTGTGTTCCTAGACTCCTAACAGAGTCACTGTGACTCTGATTCACCTATGTGCACATTCAGCCCCCGGTTTTCAGTAAATCAACCAGTGCATACCGACAGTAGGCTTCGACGTCACTGCCAGGATTCCCCCGACCCCACCCATCCGCATCAGATCCATTGTCCCGTCCTTTTTTTTTTTTTATTCAGAACGTGGTATTATCACCACCAACACACGTCTGGGTTTCAGGGCGCAGCCACCAATGCCCGGAAGCGAGGGCGATCTGGGAATTCCTTCCTCCTGTATTCATTTATTTGATAAGCCATCGGCATTCGCTTTGAGCACCTCTGATTTGCTCGCTCCATTGTTACTGCCTATCCCCACGGTGTTCCTGCCTACGTGAGATGTGATACCTGCACCTAAATAGGGTTGTCTATGGGGGGTTCAAGTACTGTGGCCTGATTTAGGAGCCCGTGAGCAGGTAATAAATTGGATCAGTGAGGGTCTCGCTCCGACTTGAGCAGCTCAGGCTTGTGACCCACATACAGCTAGACATGTTAATCATGGCTCATCTCTCGTGGGAGGCCACCCCTCATAACGCCATCAAAATGCTAATCTCCACTCAGACTAAAGTGGCTTCACACTTCTCCTAACCACCCCAATCCCCGCCCCATCCAGCCACATCCCACACACCGCACAATACCCTCGGTGGTACAACACCTTTACAGTGCTCAGCACCCAAGTGGCGCGTGCGAGGGTGAGTCAGGCACCAGACCTAGGGATCCAACTCAAATGATGCAATGGTTGTGGGGGAAGGGGGTGGAGTGGTTTACCCTCCCCTTTTTCCCCAACCCTTCCTCCCACCCATCTAGTTACCCCATGGGGGTAGCCGTGTGGTTAACGTTAATCCACTGACACACTGACCTCAAGGTTCATCCCCGCTGGGAAGTACAAAAAAGAGATGGTATAGAAGAAAGATGGCCGGCGGGGGATCGGAGCGAGTAAAACACAATTACCTAGCTATTTGTTGGCTATTAGGTAGACACAGGATGAAGGCGAATCATCACGTGTTTCTTCCAGGCCCCGCGGCAGGCACCCCACTTCCGGCCATCACGGCAGCCAATCACCTGCTGATTTCCTGGAATTTTTCCCCGCGAACGGTATCACCGGGAAATTGCTTGGGATCCAAGGATTGGGTTCAGTTGTGAATGAGAGTTGGGATGCTGAGCCACGTGTATGGCCCATTTCTAAATCACTGATATCACTGAGATGCATATCAATATGAGGCAGTTTCAGATCAAGGAGGTGGGAGAGTTTCTACTATAGCGTTGTAGATTCAATATTAAAAATTGTAACGGAATTTCTGTAAACTCCAATTGCATGAACATACCCTGCCATCAGGAACCGCATGTTCAATTCTAACTTCTTAGAAAACAAAAAGAAATTGCTTCTTCTTTAACGTGTTGGGTTCTTAACATCAACGGTAAGGTTTCCTCTCAGTTTCCACGATTATTTAGTGTATAACTTAGGGACTCCCATAATATAATTTTTAGATAAAATAAAAGTAGGATTGGAAGCAAGATATCATTCGCAATAGCTGAGGAAGTTGATACTTATGCACCCCAAAATCAGTTCTTTCTTGAGGGAAGTTCCCTCCCTTATTGGACCATTTTTTCCGGGAACAACAGGGTGTCGGGCTTAGGGATACACACGCTTATAGAAAACCACTAGAGACCCACATCTCAAACTCCTTGGTCCTGAGCCTCCTTAAAGCCCGCTGCTGGGCAGAGTCTGTGAGTGCGTGTGACGGTGGGATATATGACGGGGGATGGAGGTGGTGATGTATCGACACCGGGCCTTGGGCGTCAAAGCCCACCCAATACCACCACCACCACTACTACCACCTCGCCTCCGGGCGGACCGTGGAGTAAGAGGATGTGGATGCGGCTAGTATTGGCCTCTCTGGCCCTACCCACCAACCGTAACATCCTTGGAGAGGCCTCAAGGCCACGTGAATCCTGACGGCGGCGGTGGCTGCCGCAGACAGGCGGCAGGGATGAGGAGGATGGTGTTGGGAGATCGATCCTCACAGCCGCCAGAGAGTCGCCGTGTGTATACCCCTCCATCTTCGCCCCCCTCCCACACATCCACCCACACACCCAATCGGAATATTCGCGAGACCTCCTAAAAACGACATCAGCAGGAAACAGGGATGCACATCATGATTAGAAAACAATGAAGACATCCATCAGATTGGTAATAAAGCATGCTCAGGTATGTGGGATGGGTTTATATCTATATATTATATCGTGAAATTAGCGCATACCTTCCGAAAAAAATCAACATTTTAGCAACATTTTGGCAACCTGGCGGCCCGAGTGGATCATCCCGGTATGACCGGATGCGGCCGAAATATTACAGAATCTGTGTCGCTGAGGAAAGTAATCATCTTATCCGTTCCTAAATTTTCTATTTCCACTGCTAAAACAGGATTATTTCTGTCTTTGCCTTCTAAGAATATTCCAGTCTGGAACTGAGAGGGCAGAATTCTATAGATTAATTCTAGGTGGTTTTCTGTGTATCTCACAGCGACTTGGCGTGGATTCAGATAGCTGTTCCTGGTCTGGAGAGACCTGTGGTCGAAAATGGATGGGTTGTATAAATGATGCCGTGCCAGTGTTGAACGCCACGTCTTGGAGCGTCCGACCTTTAACGGCATCCCCCAATATGTCATGGCTGGCAGTGATATATATACCCTGTGACGTATACTGTATACATAACTAACTCTAGATAGGAGTGGTCATATCTTAATACCGACTTCCATAAGGTAGCGCAATATTTGAAAGGCATTTGCTGGAGACCCGTTTGATATGCTACGGGCTAAGAAAGGATGCTGCTATGAAATCCGCACTATTACTCAGCATACAGGTGAGTGACACGGACGTCAGCTTTGTCTCTATTAGACAAAATAAATTGCAGTAAACACCTAGCTATACAGTCAGAAACTACTTCTTATGAAGAATATACAGACAATTCACACATCTCTGGATCCTTACTGCACACATTCAATAATTAGCCACGATTTACTTTACTCACCTACTTCAGACAGCTTTCCGCTAAACCAACTGCCGTGAGAAAAAGATCCAAAACCAGCTGAATTTCCTCTTTTGAATGAAAGAGAAAACAGTCCAGCTGGCATTAATCCAAGGGCTCGTTCTCAAAAAAAAATTTCAGTGGGTAATTTCGTAAAGCTCCTGGAGGGCCTGGTGACCGACTTGGCCTTGGTCCAGCTGACCACACTTCCTCTGTGGGTAACTGGGCCACACCAGTGGCGACCCCTACTTTTGCTCTGACCGGACACCCAACCCTGAGCGAAGCAGCTGCCACGTCCGTTCTGGTCCCTGATACATCAGGCGTCTCCGTGTCTCTGTGCCGGCCAACTGACTCTTTCATCAGGCACTTAATTAACTAATGAGACTAATGAGCTGGCCGGGCAGTGTAATCTGCCGGCCGCTGGCCGCGTCCCCGGGGCTGTCCGGCGCCAGTTTGTGTCCAGTTCCCGTACCCGGGAGACTCTCGCTGGACAGCCCGACGCCGGAGGCCGTCAATTGACCGCTGCAATAGGACATTTAAAACACAACCACGTATTCTTCTAAGTGCCATTCATTTCTGTGTTATCCCAAAGATATTCAACCTTATACAAGAGGTACTTCTGTGTGGCATAAAAATGGTCAATGAGTATGTTCATACATGCAAGTTGTTAACAAATGGAAACTAATGTCGTGACTTCCTCAAGAAATACTGAGGGTAGGAGTACCTCAAAAACACAGAAATAGCAGGGAATCAATGTAGGGGACACATAACAATTCAATATCCCTGTATATATGTAAATACAAAAATACAAATGACAGTATCATGAAATATAACTAAATTATTGATGTGTCTAAAAAGTAGTTTCTTCAAATCACCAAGGGTCTGTCACATAGTTGGCGCCGTATTACTAATGTGCCGCTTCCCGAGTCGTAAATAAGAGGGCCGGTGAGTCTGTGTCCGGTGCTAGACCAATAAATGATCCATTTCTCTTATTAAATTTCCGTACTTCCCTCATTTATACAAAGGACCCTGGTGGCTAAACTACCGTCTCGCGTGCGGGACACACCGGCGCCGGCCAGTCAGCCGTGCCCTCAGACTGACCACGAGTCACTGGACCTGCTCAGTGAGCTGCTCGTTGGGCTCTACCTGCCTCCCCTGTAAGCGGGTGATTAGGGCAGAGAACTTAGTCACCCGGCCGGCCCTCACTTATCACTGCCGGCACACCCTCGGGAGACCGCTGGCAGCAGAGGGGACATCGACTTATGGCCGACTGTTGTGGCTCAGTGCGATGTGTAAGGGTCCATCTATAAAGTACGAAGGCAGAATTTGAATTTTTTAATCCACCCCCTCTCCCAATCTTATACGCAACAGAACAAAGAGGGAGAATACGCAAAATTTCAACAACAAAAATGTACCCCTTCATCCCAACCCCAGTGCGTACGTTCTTTATGGTTTAGGGTTGGCCCTAATGCATTTTTTTAACTTTATTTTTAATCAACGTCCCTAACAATGGTCTGTATGATTTACGCACAATTGCTAATTCAGGCATATAACCTGATCAGTGATATCTATAGTCAACATTTTGTAGGGTGGAAAGGCATCTCCATGGGATACTGCCCCAACACCTTTCCGTCATACTAATGATCAAAACATAGTTTTCATCTGGGAAATAGTTCTAGCAAAGTTATATCTGTTTTTCTGTCCATCATAAGTTGTGTTTTGGATTTCAGCATCTATATATTGTTCTCTAAACTGAACAGACTATCAAACCAATATGGATGTTATTAACAATGTCGTCAATTATCAGAGAAAGCATTGTATGACACGGTTCTTTTTATGAAACTTCCAAAACAAATCAAGAAAGTGGTGGCACTTAAAGATCCTACCTCATCACTCAAGATGTGCAAAGCACCCCTTCTGCTCCTCACCTCTCTCACATCACACAAAGTCAACTTTAGATCTCCACCATCTCTTTGATCCCCAGCCATTCACTATAATCTGGATCCGTCTTTGGAGAGGATAGTGACTCAGATCAATTAAGATGTGGGCCCTCTAGCCATGACCCGACCCACCACACCCTAACCCCCAAACACACACACTCGCGCCCCCTAGCTCTCAGAGAATGGATTAAATGATATCGATACGGGCATGGGAACCAGCAGGTTGGAGAGAGATCCTCTGACTGGTCCTTCTTCTGGACACGCCCAGCCTACCGGCGAATAGGGGAGCTAGTCACGGTCACTCGGGGTCGGGATTCAAGTAGGGTAGTGACAGGAATACGTGTAGAAACAGGATTAAAATACTGATGACAGGACGTCATCCGAATCAATCCTGGGAAACCACACATGTTATCGGTGTCAACCGTGAACTTCATCTAACCTTTCAGAGGTTTGAGGTGGAGGGTCCGGGAAGAAATCAAGAATAGCAAACCTTACCTGCCAAGCTAGTTTCGGTTAGTCGCAAAGTCCTTCAGTCAAAGTCTCTGTTTCAATTTTAGGTAAAGGTGAATCGTTAGCACACGGAGAACACGGATATCACTGAATATGGCACTCAAGATAACGATTTTAAAACCTAAATCTGTAACCTCGTTTTAGGTTCGAAGCATCAAACAACGTTAGTATAACTTATCTATCCTATTGATGATTTATTCAACCCTGTTTTTCAAGAGACAGGTTTGTACCTTCCCGCGTGAACCATGTGAAGACAATCCTCATATATAATCATACTAATCGGGTAATCCTTCCAAGAAGATATGTATAAAACAAGGCGTCTTTTTTTCAAACGAAATGAGGACCAAATACCCCAAGGGTATGTCCCCATATCTCCACAGAGATAGAGAGAATAGGAAAAAGATGTTTATAAAATCCTTCAACAAAGATATTCGGAAAGCAAAATCTAGGCCATGGTTTATCTGAACTACTTCTACACTATATACTGCCCATTACGTAGGTGAAGGATAACCGCAGAGCCTCTGGTGTGGATTTTTGTAACGCCCTGCCCGGCACTGGCCAGTGACACCAGCCTGACCACAACCTGACCCCAGTTGCCGCGGTAACGATTGACTGTCACCTTGTAGCCATGGTTACTGGCTATCCAGTGGTCAGTACGGTTAGCAGAGCCTTAAGGTGCAGAGACGTTGTCAGGTGGGGAGAGTGAAGTGGCTCACCTGTCAGCGATAAGACACATGAGCAGCCCCTTCCCCTGGAGAGCAGATGGGAGCAGCTCTGTTCGGGAAATACCTTCGCCTTCCGCTGGTCTTTCCTCCTGATAACTGGTTACGTTCTCCACAACAGTGAAGGCTAACATATCATGAAAACATCCATGATTTCTGATGGATGCTATCATTCGTCTCATTTTAAGTGACAATATATCCTCAATGAATCACCGACCAGATAAAACATATTAAAAAAACAAGGTACATAGACTGCTTTGCTAATAAAGACATACGCCCTTAAATCCATGGTAATTGGAGACACTCTAAAAGAATAACGATGACAGTAGTATCACAAATGACAACATGTAACGGGTTATCTCGCCCTATCTATTATGACATCATTACTAGCGTCATGAAATTGTTACATGACATGAACATTTATAGAATATTTAGTGATCTTATTTGAGGTAGCTGTGCTTTACGTTTAGCCAAGGGATGTTGAAGAGATATTTACATTTTCTGCGTTCAACTCGTGTAAAATCTATTGCTCTGAGCTTCCTACGACACTGAGCCATGACAGAGTGCCAACTGCGCAGTGGTAAACAACTGCTACAACACTAATCCCATTTGTCGGGCCTCCCGATTAACACTAGTCCAATATGTCTAATGGCGGACACCCGGCCCGTCAACTGGCAATCTACGCATTGAATTTCTCTACTGTGACAGGCGAAAATGTGGGTTGTCGTGGCTGCTTCACAGAGGGGAATTTAAGGCGTAGAAACAGCGTCTTAAAGGTGGGACGAGTTTGTGTGACCGGCAGCAGTACGGATGGCTCGCCTTATTAAATTCCTAAGAAGATGACAGTAAAAACATAGAACGAAAACCTAAAACATGGACAGGTTGCACGAAACCATCCAGTTCTAATAATTTGCTTTTGTTTTGCATGCTGTTTAGCGATGACGAGGGAATACTTACGGTCCTTGGATTGATATGAATCCAGGTTCAACACGAAAGTCATCAGGAAATCAAACAGATTTTCTTTTATTTAAAGGATCTCTCCAACACCCAACACCCTCAGACGCAATCCGTCGCCAGCTTTCAATCCCCGGTGGCGAAGGCGTCCTCGAGCAGGGCGTGGTGTTGGTACAGCCGACTGGATGGTGCTCGACTCGCGGAGGAGTCAGCCTATCTGTGTGCTCCACCTGTAGAAAGCCCTCGAGCAATTACCCGCTCGGAAGCAGCTCCGTGTGACCAGCGGTTAAGCAGGGCAGCGAGCGGCTCCACGCTGAGAAGCAGAAGCTCGCTACAGCCAGAAGCTGCTCACTGCTGGGATCCGGGAGAAATTGTCTGCGTAGAAGTGTATCGTGTGGGAAGTAGGAGGTAGACTGAATATGTTGTCGAATCTCACAGTGGTGAACAAATGCCATTTTCTAGGTTTATTTTGTGTGGGGTAATGATAATAGGAAGCTCGGTATAAAGGACACTATTTAAGAGTATTCATTTTATAAGTTTAATATAATTTGTTAAGAGTACAGCTCGGCATGCAGGGAATTTCTCAGTGCCACACGAGCTATTCTTTACGTATGTGCTGTCGCTGAAAATAGAACAACTCTAATAACAGCAGCGTATCATCACATATGCTTCATCAGAATTCGCTGAAGGATAAATTCATGGGACCTTCAGTTGAGAAATCATCACAGATGCTGTTCTCAATCTTTAATACACAAAATGGTGTGGTTGCATACAATGTGTTCATCTTTAATGCATATGACATGATATGCGTCACTGTTAATGAACATGGGTCTTATAGCGACAGTGCCTGTTTTTGAAGTATCTATAGAACATTTAGTCAATATTCTGAAGCCTTTGATGTCTCATTATTATCATTGTATAAAGAAAGACCACACACATAAATAAGAGTTCTGCAGCTACCCTTCATAACAGATTACCTATGGCTTCCTAGTAACATAACAATATTTTATCACTAGTTGAGTAGTTTTAGGCGTGAATTCATAGAAGCCTTTCAGGGCACTTTATCAAAGCATTGGTTATTCTGATACAATTATCTATATAGTACCATTATCTTTTCGATACCGTCACATTTCTGTGTAGGAGAACATAGAAGAGTAGCTCATGGAGCAGCACTAGTATCTGCTCTCTCACCACACAGTAAAATCCCTCGTCAACGTCGATGGATACAATGAATAGATTTCTCAGACAAGCTTTGTGTCAAATACCATACATACAAATATCACCACAATACATTACTCGCGAGTTCCGATCTTTGTCATATCACCATAGCAACGGGTTCGCCCAGAGCGTGCTGCTGGTGACATTAGATAGAGCTGATTGCCCTGGCTCTTCTGCCCGCCCGCGGACGTGGATACCGATAAAGAATCCCATGGTAACTATGAGAACCAAAAGGAATATTATCTTGATTACAATAGACCTCCAATAATCGATGCCGCTGCCTAATGAAAGCGTCTCCTCCATGGAACCAGGAGATGTACTCAGCCGTCCCTGATTGGAGAAGAGCTCTAATGAACCTTCACATTAATTCGTTATTCATTCATTAAGAGATTAAATGATTTGCAAAATCTACAAATCCAGGCTAAAGTGTCCATCTGAGAATGACAAAATAGACACTTCAATATATCAATTATATACACTGTACATTTCTGTCATTTAGATAGTCCATTACTTTAGAGAAATGGTGAAATTTAGGAGTTAAGACAGCCATGGTATCAGGGGTTCGTAGATGTTTACGCTACTACAGCATACATTTAAATCTAGAAAAAGCACGAAAGGAGGCAGAACTGTCATGGCAATTTCCACCACCCCCATAAACGTGTCTAATTTCCCAAGTTGAATTAATCCAGTGTGTATTAATTCTGGCATGTTTAATCACGACTACTCATGCCATCCTGGTGGGAATTCCATAAGACATCTGTACACTTGTCTCAGCTGCATTTGTGTGTTTAGTTTTCATTATTTTATAACAGCATTTTATTCCCACTTTTATTTTCCAACAGTAAGAACGTCAAAATTCGCAGAAGCCGCAATGTCCTATGAGCAATATACATGTTTATAGGAAGGTTTAGAATTTGCGAGTGAAAATCAGGAAAGAAGTACCTGCATGTGTTTTCCACAGATCAGTTTCCAAGTGACATCTAGATATTGAAGCATGGCGCATTTTCACTTGCGGCTAACAGGAGGGGACAGGCACTTTGACACTTGTTGCCAAGTTGCCAGCAGGGCCCAAGACCCCAGGTCCCCCTTTCCCTAATCCATACTTACCCTAAGGTCAGACACGGCGGGTGGTAATCCAATAATCCCCCGGCCCTGACGCCCTTAACTCCGGCCGGGCGCCGTGCCCTCTGTGGAAGCCTCCCTGGCCGACTTCCAAACGCCGGAGGGGTTTCAGTACCCCGTGTCCACAGCCCTCCCTAACGCCGCCTTTAATTACATTCCCAGTATCTCTTTCCCGGAGCAATCAAACCCCGCGGACGACACGTGCCCCGGTCGGGGTGTAATATTCCTATGGGCAGCCAGGGTAGTGACGAGGAACGAATGAACATGGAGGGAGACAATAAGATGAGAGGACTGATACTTTGGTCTACCACTCGTAGCTTATAATTATAGCTCATTTGGTAGGAGACTTGCTAATAATGAAAATGTGACACTTTCATTAAAATCTGCTGAAAACGGCTTTTTTTCCTTTGGGGTGTGTGAATGGCTACATGACCCTAAGATAATAATCCTGTACTGCCATTGGCGAATATTGACTGCAGGAAAGGAAGAAACACACCTTCCCCACTAAAAATAAACCACCTATTAGCACAGAACATATTCTATATGACACACAGGTGCTGACCAGAAGATTCAGGTAGAAGGGTTACGAAAGATGTATCTACAACAACAGCTACATACGCATACCTTCCACCAACCTGTCCCCAGGTAGCAGTCAATTAAGAAGATTTCGTTTGAGATTGCAAGCCTGTGTTTCTACCTGAATATACACCTAAAACCCACATGACATCCAGGTACACAAAGCGATGTGCCAGAAGATCAGGTATATATAGCTAATAGCATTTTACTCACAATGGACTACCTGCCATACTAAATTCCGCATTTGAAAAGACAATTTCACCGAACAAAACAATGTCCTGCATGTGTCGAACAGAATTCCCATCAAGACAAACGCATAATACCATAATTTGTCCTTGATGGATTTTGGCAATTTTCGATAGGGGCGCAAAGCCTGTGCTATTATTTGATTTGCCTAATGTCTCATCTGTAATCGCTCTGGGTTTTGATCTCATTCTACCGGCTGTTGCATTTCCTGGTTTCTCTGCTGATATATTTAGAGCGGAACATTCCCGAGCCATTATGCAGGGATTAGTCGCACAGTTCAACCTGGGGATGGACAATAGATCAACAATAAATGCCCACCCCTCTCCAGGTGTTGACTAGAGCCGGCTGCCTATTAGCTGCTCGTAATCCCCCATTGTTATCGACGTTGATTACCAACATAATAGTCGCATGCCTTCCCCAACTGCGTCAATCAGCAGCGGTTGCCTGGGGAGCTATACAGGAGGCTGGAGGCTCATGGAAATGACCCATTAGTTGTGTGTGTTCCGGGTGACCAGTAAGGTCACTCACTGACCACTCACACCCTAGAGCAACGACTGCCTCTCGAAGGTAAGAGGACATAGTAGACACCTAGTTACCATGGTTATTGTACATGAGATAACGCCGACTAGTAAGATGCAGCCTCAGTGCGGACGTTAGTGTATTCTAACATCCGAGGCTGGAGATTAAGAAATATTTTCATTACTGTAACCAGCATGCAGCTTTGGGGCACTGCGATATGTGGGTAAGTGGGTTAGTCAGTGGGTCGTCGGTAAGTAGGTAGATATATGAGGAGTACCAAAATGTTGGTGCCATCAAGCAATATGGACGTTACGCCGTTATGAATGTATTAGTGAGGTCAGTAATATCATAATATTGACATCTACATCTACGTGACCCACAGTGGGAATTACACGGATGTTTCCAACTCAACAGGTCCTACTGCCATTCACTATTAACCCTTGCGCAGTCTGACAAGGTGCTGTTAATATGTGGGCGTCCCCTGATGCCATCTTCATCAGTCGCGCTCTATCGCTAGGTTCACCGGAAATGAGGTGCCTGCGGATGTTGACACACGCTAGCACGAGGTGTCTTTGCAGCTGGCTGCATTGCATGCCGGGAGCCGTTCCGGATCTATATGAACCCCCGTGTCTGTACAGCATGCCAAACAAACACAGGAGCTCACCCCGAAATGCCTGACCTTTCTGACCATATCCGCGGCCATCGCGTCATGATAAACATACCACGGTTATCAACAGCTCCTCATTGGGTCCTGCTCAAGTAGGGGAACCAGCTCTCCCGGGCGTATGATTCTATAACGAAATACTGAATGATGTAAATTGCCCATTTACCCAGCTCCATTCATCTCCCTGTCAGCAAGCCGCCTTTAGTAGTTGCCACTGGTCTCCTGTGTGAGCCCCATGATGTGAGTCTAAAGCCGGTCCCGTCAATCAATCATCAGCTATGTAAGCCTAGCATGCCCCAGTGAACAGGCTATTTTCACCCTATTTTCGTTCACCAAATTCCTAGCGTCTCTGACGTCAGCAGGTGTGCCGGAGATGGACGCTGGGACACGGTGACGTGTAGTGGGAAATGAGACCGCAGCAGCGCCACCACCGGTGAGCAGGGGAACACATAGAGAGGAGCGGTCGTGAGGAGCCCAGCAGGAGAACACCTGGGGAATGAGCTGCTCTTAGCCTGCAGAGTTCAGCTCAGGGCAAGATATAATGGGACATAATCCCCAGCATGTCATAAGGGAGTTATTGGACTATCCATCTGGTTCTGCATTCAACACAGTGCCGGATGGGAAATGTATCAGCAGGCACATACGTCCGGAATAACCGTGACTGAAGCAGCTGCTGACACAAGTTCGGAGCTACTCATCTATTGTATGTAGGCTTTACGGGCATGAATAGTCCTCTCTTCTACAGTATAGTCCATTATCTAACCTGTGACATTAGTAGGATATGACCTTCGCAAAGTGTACTGCTGTATGAGTGTTTACTATATACCCATGCCGTATATACTGTAAATATGCACCGTTTATGACGTAAAAATACTGTACGGACCGCCGGTCCGTACACTAAAATACGGACCACCTTGCCATACACATTTATTAAAAAATTGTTTGTTAAGTCAAATGAAATTGATTTTTTTTTAAATTTCGGGTATATAGTAAATATATAACGTCCAACCATGCTTGTACAATTCACAGAACTCGATGATAATTTACCGTTTGTACGGAACTCGGCATAAATGCCTCGGTCCGTACAAACCGTAAATTACCGTCTCGTTCTGTGAATTGTACAGCATGGTCAGAACGTTCTATATAAATATTTTCCAATTACAGGTTTTCGTCTATTTTTAATCCTTCACAAATAAAAGGAATATAAGTCATATCTTCATGCGAATTTCTTTTACCATGGCATAATACGTAAATGTGAAAGTTGTAGTAGGCCTACATCAGAAATGATATGAAAATAAGAATAGATACAGGCGATATCAAATCAAAAACATTCAAAATTACAGAAATAATTTGTGCTAGCAACAGTTTGCTCTGGTTGACAGTGTACCCAAGCGGGTTCCATCGAAAAAGTAAAGAAGTGGTCGGCGCTTTTGACCCGCAATCTGCCAGGGATCCAAGCGAGAAAAGGACGCCTGCTAGCTGCCGACAATAACCAAGCTCAGGCACCGACTGTTAGGGGGAGTATGCCAGCTCTCCCAGTGAGTGAATATTAACGTTTTCATGCAATTTTCATCAACATTCCGAAAGGTCTGATTTCCATCATTTGCTGGATGACTTGCATCCCTGAATCTGGGCCAGATTTTATTGAAAGTATGGCTTTGTAGTAAAGAAGCTAGATGCCACCTGCTTGCACTGATGCTTTCACACTGAAGAGTATGTCCTTGTAATTTAAGAAAGGATCAAGTGGAAAGTGTGTGCATAACGGGAATGGCACAATATAACGGCATGATGAAGCTTTACACCTCTTCTCCACGTTTGGTTATTCTCCTTTGAGGTTGTGGTGGGAAAGGAGGTGTTCCGAAGACTCTCCCTTTACCAATTTCCTCTATCAGCTTATAGACACAGCACAGATGGTTATCACATACAAGATTAAGTGGCTCATTTGTTAGGTATTTGGCAAGGCAAGTTATCTTATCTACCATGCGTTTAATGCTTCCATGGAAACCACCCCTGTGTGTACCTAACTCCGTCCTGAAAGCCGACCTCTAGCCTTTGTTCTGCCACCCAACCCTGCACACTTCCTTCCCCCAAATAGCTCGGTCTTTGAGCCCCGAGCACCTTCCATCGGCGGCCAATCGTGGTGTGTATCGGCGGCTCGAAGGCCTGCAGACACGGGCATCAAAGGAGTAGGGTTGGCCGCACCTGACTGCTCTGTTATCGGCATATATCACGTCAGGACTAGGTCCACTGTCATAGACGTTTCACTTTGTCCTGCTGTGTATCTGACCAATAGAAGGAATATAAAGACGAAGGATATTTGCTGGCTTGACATAAATCATGCCTTAAAATTATCATGAAATTCCCTATTGAAACAGTATCTCATTAGATGCGCGTGCATGAATCCTCTATGTGAAGGGGTTTACAGTTGTAGAAGCCAGTCAGACGGTAACTGACAAATAAGGAAATTATGTCACATAGTACAGGTTTATACTTGAACAGAAAGTAGTACCACGACGCCATTACTAAGTCATACAGTAACCATTCTTTAAACAGTGTCAACACTAAATCAGTTCCACATTTTCGTTTATCTATTCCAAAGTGTAAGCATGGATAAATTTAGAAAGATCCACTTTAAGTTGAAATGTAAGGGAGAGCTAAAACCGAAACACCATAGGGAGGTGAAATCATTACAAATGAGATGAGTTGATTACAATCTCAAAGATAGACGACTTCGGTGTGTTGACAGGTTTGAAGGTCACTTCTGGTTCCTTATTATAGTTCACATTCCACATTCGTCAACACGGCCCTCCGACCGAGACGTGGAAGGTAGCCGACTATCATTCAAACGGCAAAGTAGTGGATCAAACTTGACCTTTGGTGTGAGACTTTTTTCTTTGGGGAAAAAATTCAATTCTTCCAGAGGGAATTTCTAGGAAGTTTCCTTGAGTCTCCTTACCGCAAAGATAAAAACTGTTTCAACTAGGAAACTTCCTCAAATCATTGACCACAGAGGGCTAAAAATTAATTCTGTTCCTAAGAAGTAAGCCTGTGGTATGATTTCCCTTCTTCATGAGCACCCGGGACAGAACGACAGGACTGGCGATCATGGGGAGGGGGTGGTGGTGGTGGAGTCCAATGTGTTATATAACACCCTGTTGGTATATATGAGTGTTGTTCAGAGCATATAGCCGCTGGCAGGCCGCTGTCATTGTATGACCACTATTATGGAAATGTAAATTCAATGCAGTCATCGACAAGGGAATTGGGCTACACGTTCCTGCTAAGTTCTTGGGTTAATTCCTACACGAAAGCCATGCAGTTTCCCAATGGCTGTTTCAACTAATGATATACTCATATTGCAGTCGTGCATGAACGGACTGAAATGGGTAGTTTACTGCGCCCAAAATAAGTGTACAATAGGGACTTAGTTTGTGATTAAATACACACTTAGAGCCTTGCCTGTAATTATATTTCAGCTGTACAATATACAATATATACAAAATAGTGAACTGCAGTGTTCCCCTCTCTATGATTACGTTTAAGCCTGCTCTAGCATATTCCTCATTTTCTTCTCTCACTTAGGTTTTATTCCGCCTCACGCCCCTCTGGGCACACACCGTGTTCTTCCACCTATGTTACAGCATTATACACAGCACTAAGCCCCTCAACTCCCGCATCGCAGTATTCGCTTAAGCGTAGGTTCTTTCTGTACCACAGGACAATCTAATTGGCCCAGAGGAAATGAGGTGGGCATCGACAGGAAGGAGGTGTATGACAGCAAAGCAGATACGGTCCGATATGCGAGCAGCTCTAACCACAGTCTATACATGAGCAGCTCTATACACAGTCCACACATAGAAGGTCACTGGCATAGACCGTGCACCGAGGTTCAAGCCGTTAGCTAAGGCGTGCCAATAAATATGTGATGTGTTCTTCTCGGATGGCTTTATAGTATTGATCAGGACTGTACAGGAGAACGACCAGCATCCAGCATGCAGGCTCTAATGAAGTGGTGGAGAATAGCCACATAGACTGACCTCCAGCTAATAGTGTTCGAAGTGCTGTGTTGGGGTGAGGACCTTTTCCATCCGGACGGTAACGTCCATCCGACCCCTTTCCTGTGTGGCTCCTCGTTAGAGACACGCACTCAGCATCTCCCCCCCCCCCCCCCCCACCCCTTGACCCTCTTGAGGCAGGTGAGTCAGAATGAACATGAATTTGATCCGAGCTGTATCAAACGAGGGAGTTTATGTATGTATGCATGCATGCATGAGGTCTGCTAGTACATGGCCGCGTTGAAACGAAATTAATGTACCAGTCGCCCTTTCAGAATTTACTGATAATGAATTCATCTTCCCGAATATTACTTCTCAAAAATTAATTTACGGGATTTTGATTCAATACCTGTGTCCTATTCATTTGAGTTGTGTTAATGCATGAAAGTCTTAATTTCCAACCTAGATTGATTTAGAAACAATTTAAGAACTATCTGAAAGCTCTCATACCTAAAATGTCTCCTGGGACTCCATTTAGATGCTACAAACCTAAATAAGCAATTATATGTTAGGTATTTGAAAGCCACAATTGTCGCAAGGTTTCGGCAGTTTAAGCGTTATCACAGGAAGCTCGGATTATCATATATAAAAAGCAAATAATGTTCTAAATGGTAGTATTCAGTTACAGAATCACATAGCTATGGCCGATCTAACTCAGCCATATCAAATAGATGGGGCTCCCTTCTACAGTAGAGCCAGTCAAGGCACTCAGAAGCAGGCAGGCATAAGGGCGATAAGGCCTTTCCTCTGGGAAACCACCATCTTATTTGTCAGTCGGCCCACAGGAATCCCATACAAGACCCTGCCTGTAGAGTGGCAAAAGAAAACCAGAAGCAGTGCCCTCTACAGCACAATGCTCAGTAGGCCGGGCCCAGACCGAACGGCGCCATCCGAACCCTTTTGCCCTTTAGCTTGTCTCACACCACCCAATGGCCTCATCCATTGGGTGATTCTTGGAATTTGCAATTGCCTCGGCGGCAGTACAAATCACTTAAAACCCAGATACTGGACGACTGTTGTTCCTATGATGCATGGCATGCTCCATGGTGGGAGGGGTAATGTCACATCTCTGCGTTTACATTTCTTTGGTCCACAAACGCCAGAAAGGCCTAGCATTTGGTGGGAGCTCCGAGTGCTGGAAAAAACAAATATTGATATTGGCGCATGCTCAAAGGTAACATTTCCAATGGCGTAAGTATAGGACCCTCGGGATGTACTATGCGGACTCATGCTAAAAACTAATATCACCGCGTAACAACTGTTACACCCTTGACGTTCCAATATCCAACAGGGAGTGAGGGTAATGCCTCCTCCTACCTCATCCCCTATCGAAAACCTCTTTCTAAACAATGGGAGAGCTCATGCGATCCTCCCATGGCCTAATCGAACGGGCAAGTAGTATGAAGATATGGGGTTTGCATATGGTGAATTTCACGCCACACTAACAGCTGTGTACACAATGGTCTCACGGCTGGAGTTATCTACTCCGGAGGAGTCAGATCTAGGTTAACCAGATATAATGGAATCGAGGAGATTCCTGTGGTGTTTAATCATTGGCCTTTCGTGAATTTCGCATGGTGATACAAAGCCATAGGTGGAGGGTCCCCAAGGTACCCTGTGGAGTTGGGGTGCTTCTGTGTGTGGCTTCACACAGGAACTCACCTGTGGGGTGGGGGAGGGGTGTGAGTCATCCGGTGAGAAAACAGAGACTTGTCATTGGACTCTCCTACAAACATCAACCCGAGAGGCACAATCAACACCACACACCTTCACCCCACCTGACCTCCCCGGTTTTTATAACTAATTGATCAGAACTCGTTATATATTTATTCTTCATGTTGATATCAGACCACGGGAAAGTGGTGGAATTTTCTGAAATGAAAATACACACGGGGGTTTTTGCCATGCTGGTGATATTCGCCCCAGTGCACGTGGGTGGTTATGATTGCATGTCGCTGCATGAGGCCCGTTGCCTCCATGCCTACCACTGAGTACAGATGACTCATTATCCCAATAGCAAAGCAGGGAGGACATTATTTTATACCTGTCACCTACTTCTCTCTCTGTGCCCTGACTCTCCAGCCTTGTCTCCTTAGAAGCCCTCCCCCTCCCACCCAACTGACCACCAACCCTTCCCTGTGGTGTGGGCACTAAGTGGACAGCCCTGCTGGAAGGGAAATGCACGGCGTGGAAAAGGTTTGGTGGCTGGAAGGTTAGTGCATGTGTTCACATTCTACCCCGAATGACACATGTAGGATCTTTAATGCTACATGAACACGCATAATTTACCCCCTAGAAGAACCCCTACCATGCGGAGCAAATAGCCACATCATCATCCACAGGTCAATATTTATTGACGTTTGTATGATTAATGATTAACTCCCACGTGTTTACTATAGCATATATCTATCAACGCCGACACAAAGTATTCTTTCCTGCCGCTGGTGTTGACACAAAAGGCATAGATCCATAGAACTATAGCAGACGTAACGTAATTGATTATTTATACCCTTTATCTGCGGTTGTGTTTACCCAAATAGTATCAATATGAATAGATTATGGGTGTGATAAGCATGTCAAATAGATATAAACATATTTTCACAGTCATAATACAGTGCTATTTTCCAAAGTTGAATTCAATTGCATATTCAGTCGGAGAAATAGTCTGAAACGAATGAAGAACCGCTAGACTCAACCTTAGCTGAAGTTGGAGATATTTATCATCATTGTCTCTGTTTGTGGATATTGGGAGCAATTTTTTTTTACCAGAATGATACACTCTGTAACGACAAAGGATCAAAGAGGATTTAGCGAAATGCAATTCAATAGCTGGTAGCACTTCTCCACAGAGAAATATCGCCGCTAAAAACCTACGCGGACTAAATGTGATGCTACTTCTACTACTTGGTATTCTCCCATCGGTTCAATGAATAACCGCCCTTTTCATTACATTCCCAAAAGCTGAGATTCTAACAAATGGGCATGTTATTGACAGAATTTAGACATTTGGTATTTGTTCAAAATCGAACGGCTCCATTGCGGTATTTTAGTGTCCTCTAGCATGAAACGTGAAATTATTTGTGAACGAGTCGGTAACAAACCCATCTCCTCTCCCATCAATAAAGCCGGACGGCCATTTTAACTTGGACGGCCGCGAGGTGTGGTGCCCTACTGAATCATGCACCAGGAGTGGAATACCATTACCCCCCAGACACAGTCCCACTCCAATATCCCTGATCATGCGGGTATCTCTATCATATGATTTTTGAAATAACAAATACCCTCTATAAATTACCCAGTACTGTAATTATAGAGTAACAAAAGGACATAGTGAATACAGAAGATATTATGTATCTTAGATTAACGAAATAAAAATAGCCACTGCCTTGTATAAAGGAACACATGGTTCCATATGTAGATTACATGTTTGAAGTGGATATGTAAGACATTATTGTCTCTATTAATTACGCTGCCTGTATTAACTACAATACCTCTATCAATTACGACTCTTCTTATAAGTAACACATAGTCAACACCCTCGCTCCTAATGTAATCTCATTTAAGTCACCACAAGTCACCTTTTAGAGCGGCTTAATTGTCCGCGCCGATACCGACTCCTGCACTGGACTCACACAACAACGCAGTCTCATGAAGACGCGACTGAGGATAGAGTTTGTATTTCCTAAAACATCTTTTAGATGGGCACATAGATCACAAGACGGCTAATGGCCTATCCTCCCTCCTCCGCACTTCTGGCAGATAAACTTATTTGAACTGATGTACAATCTCCTTCGTTCCTAATACGCCTGCGCACTCAGGCATCGCCAGCGCCTTTTACTTCATTTTATACGTCACTGTGGGCGACAATAATTGAGAAAGAGCGCCATAAATGTACATTCTGCCCTTGCTACATCGTCGGAAAGGGCCTGGAGCCGAGATCCGAAATGAGATTTGTCTAACGACTCAGTAATGTTAGATTCAGATTTAGGATGCATTGGCACTTTCCTCATAAATCCAACCTTTATCTCACGCCCTAAATGAACATTTTACAAAGTCTGTGGTACAAGAAGATATTGATACTCAAGGTGACTCGGTTAATCATATCTATATCGGATTTAACACTGGGATGTATGGGACCTGTATGTCTAAGTTAAATACTTGGTGGAATACTTGGCAAACATGTATATGATTTGGAAATCAGAGGAAACATAACACAGTTGAGTAGTCAACAAGCGAACCCTAGGGAAATCTCTGGGGCAATCCACTTTACGTAACCTCGGATTCCGGATAGGCCCGTGCCAGCAGTGGGTAACAAACCCGCTGAATTTAAATGACAAGGGGATGTGGCTGCAGTACACTGTTAGCATGTGAGTTTAGTACATGCAGCCTCAATCCGGTAATCTCCCTGACCCTGGAGTTATCTCAATGCCCGCTGACCATATGTTGGGGAACCAGTAGTAGGTGAAATAAGAGAGGGTAGTCCAAATAACGAGACGGACAGCGGCAGTCTAACGTTATAGACGTGATGGGACTGGGACCAAGTACAAACAGCAGTTACAGCTGTGCTCTATTACAACAGACAAATGGGCCCTATTTACACCCCCGACCCATTCACTATACAAACTCCTACACCCTCTGTGACCTTTCATGAAGGTTCATACTGATTACATGTACATTCACCACAGAAGTAATGTAGGCAATCTCTATCACTTATGGAACATCTGCTACGCTATATCACTTATTTCATTCTTTGAATCGGTTATATGGCATAAATAAGTATTCAGTATACACATGCGGGCCATAATGAGACAAGTACTATGAGTTCCATGTCTTATATTCCCAAGTCACAATTAAAATATGCAGACAACCCAAAGACGAAGCTTCATAAGTCAATACTTTGCGACTACGTTCCCATCCATTTCATATATAGCATTACACATACTTTAATTCAGATTAGAAATTCCAGCGCCTCACGTCGAAGATTTCACAATATGCTTGAGGTATTAACGTGTCAAGCGGCCTGTCACCATGTGATCCCGTTACCTAAAGGTTTGCTGTGAGCGCCTGTAATAGCGGGTGAAGATGGGTGACGTTGGCTAATGACGCAGATGATGTAACCAAGCCCGACCTGTAATACCCGTATGCTCACACCTGACTCCAGCCCCTGCACGCCCCCCACCAGCCGCGCTACTAATTCTCCCAAAGTGATCGATATTCCTCATTAATACCCGCCGTGCCTATTAATACCCATGTCTGTGGTTATGAAACCGGCTCTACCCTAATCACCAGCCCGCTGGAAATCCATGAATTGCAAACATCTCCAGTTGGACTGCTGTAGCGTGCACAAGGCTGGAGCATGTGGATGTGTGGCGTAGAGGAGGTTTGTGGTGGTGGCTATGTCAACTACTCCCCGACTGAACAAGCTCCCATGTGGCGCGACACCAAGCCGGGGCTCCAGACTAAACATATCATGCTCGCACAGCAATAATTAATCACAGAGACTTAGTCCATATACACATGTACATACCGCGCGCGCCAACATCTCGACCAATCTCCCACTTTATTCACAAAGAGAAAGTCAGGGGGTCATGAACTACGTACCTTTTTTTGTTTGCCTCCTGTAGAAGAAGATTCTTTAACATTTTCCGTGGGTGGCCTTCTCTTACTCCTCCTCTTGTCTACACACCTGTCCGGTGTATGCACAACAGTTCCCAGTCTTTCTGCTCTACAGCAATGATTCACCGATAGCCCTGCCTCCTCCCGGCGGTAAGGCCTCCTCTCCAGGGCGGTAACGTCCGTGTGAGTGATGCGAGCACTGGCTAGTGAGAAGGAGAAGATGGGCGTATGTAGGAAGTATATCACTCTGAGTTTGTAGTGTTTCAAACGGGAGCAGCTCTCGGGCTACACGAGCAACTCTTCCCCGGCATCGCCATGCTGTCTTTGCCGTCTCCTCCTACCAGCTCGCAGCTTTAACATCACTTCCTAGCAATGCTTGAATCCCGGTAGCCATGGCAACAATCAGTGGGTTGCGGCACTGGTGGTGGTGGGGCGGTGGCTGGTGATGCTGGTGGTGGTGTGGCAGGATCTGATGCGTCTACCACTACGACTACTGCGGCAGTGGCGGCGGCGGCAGCCGTCCAGCACCCTTACTCCTCCCGCGTGCACTCCTCCTGGGTTTGGCTGTAGGGGTTGGTGGGTTGGGCGTGCAGCATGGCCGGTAGGGGCCACCACGCGCCGTACGTACAGTACTGGGGCTTTCCTGCCGCGAGTTCAGTCATATAGTGGAGCCCGCGCTCTGTGCACCCGCGTGCATGTGGTATGTGGCTAAGCGTATCGTGCACTTGTATCCCTGTGTGTAGACCAGTAGTCGTCATGCACTAACAACCCACTATGTGACGCGCACGACATGAATACCACATTAGGGTAAGGCGGTGTGAGCAGCTCAAAGAGATCACGAGCACCAGTGAGTAGCTCCCTTAAATGAACGACTCTCAGAATGAATACCTCTCCACTAATTCTAGCCACCCTACAGATAGTAAAGAAACTTTTCTGGAGGCACTGTGTGTTAAATGTACTCCCCTAGACGGGTTCAAGGAAGGGCAGACCTTGGCTTTATCCGCTCAGGAGGATCCCCTAGAGGCGCCTCGTGGTTTCCTCCTTTATTTCTGGAGGTTATTAGGGGGAGCAGCTCGGCTGATGAGTGGAGTTGGTCAGCTGCTCGTCACGACGGCTATATCGACTACTGGAGGAGATCGATACGCACAGATACCCGGCTCTTTATGCCCGATTGGATCTTCTATGTAAGCGTACAGGCTTTTCTGGGTGCATTCAAAAACCCTACTTCTGAAGACACTGAACTTTAGCGATTATCATGTCAATACATTTTAATATATATCAGCGACAAGCATATGTGAAATGGCATGTGTAATGCGAAGTATACCCTCTATTCCTCATTTCACATAGCAGTTTTCATGTGTTTTTTTATACACATCAGTAAATCAATGAGCACGATTGTAATGGGCAACCAAATATAATCTAGTCAAATGGATCACCAAGGTCACTAATTATATTGTCAATAGTAGTTTGAATTAAATGTCTCTTGTGATTAGGAAGAAGTCTTTATTAACTGACATGTAATGGTAGTCTTCCTCTTGTAGTTATGGACATACTTCGTTCTCTTGATGAGGTAAGGGGTGAAGGCGACCAGGCTATTTGTCCTTTTACTTCGTCTCCAGTGAAGCAGTTTTGAATTTTGACCTCGTTGTCACACGTACGACATTCCGTCATACGAAATCACAGAAAGTAGTAACCTTTAAAGCTATTCTCACGGGAAAACCCATGATTATATTTGGAAATTTTTCGAATGTACCCTTCATGGACCCTAAGAGAAGCTCGCTTGGTTTGATCCTTACCGCCTCCCAGTGTCGTAATGCAACAATATACTGAGCTTGGGGTTAGCCTGAGACCTTACACTCTCACAGATAATATTCACCAGACGGGCTAGCCCGCAATACACTAAAGACTTTATTGGATAACGGGTGGACAGTCGCTACCGTGTTCTCCCTAAGAACCCGCCCAATCAGCTAAGAGCCTAGGGTGATCCCTGGTAGATATCTATAGGAGCTACTCTGAGCACTGTGACAGCGATGTATGCGTGAACGAGTGGGCAAGACCCCTCTGAGTCCCACTGTCAGCCCATTATGAATAGATCCTCCACCCTCCATCCATCACCTACTGCTGTACTGTTATTAGTACTACTGCTAGCTCACCCCTGAATCCCATTTCTACACTGATGACAGACAGACATGACAAAAACTGCCCAATATCATATGTGGTACTCGGCATTATGACTCAATGGATTGTTAGTGGTAACTACCACCAACTCTTGTTTCATTTCGACGAGATTGATGGGAATTGTAGTTTTGATTATACCATAATATTGCCTTGTTATCAGTTCATCAGAAGAGTAATTCTTCTTTCGTGTGCAATAACGTCTATACTAAGTGGGCAGTCAAAGAGTAATCCTATATACATCCATACATAGGTTTTTTAATGTATTGTGACTCATACTATGTATATTGTAAACTCTAGATCAATATATAAATATTTCCGTATGGTTACATGATTCACAATAGTGGAAGACTGGGTATGAATAGCCGATAAATGTTATGGTTCAATACCTACCTGTACGTCATATCGCAATGATTAATGGAACTTTCCTGAAATTTCATTAAGTTAATTACGTACAATAAACTGATTCGATTGTCATCAACTGAAATGCGCATAACAGTTATAATAACATGTGCTAACTATAAACTCCCCAGCAAGTTAATTGAAATAACTCTCCAGGGTTATTGAAATCAGGGCGGCGGAGCTCGAAGGGTTAACTTGGCTGAAGTCCAAGGCATACACCACAAGGGAGGAGACCGAGTACCACCAAACCCGCTGTGACAACTACAAACTCAATTATGGATGTTTTATTGGTTTTTTTTATTTGTATCTCCAGCATTGTAGGTCGATTAATTCCACGCTGCACTTGGTGTAACCAAAACAACCACCTTGTAAATATTTAGATCCTGACAATCACGGTTACATAATTGCAAAGGTACATCGCTATTTGGGTTTGCATAATTTAAAAAAAAATACTGGTTGGATTGTTTCATAGGGATTTTGATGACTCACTTTCATAGTCTACCGGTTCAAGTTGAGGGCGTGAAATGAGATTCTAAACGCCGTCTCAGCTGCGTTCAGCCATTGCTTGACCCCCCTCAGTATCACTCCCAACGTCATCAATCACCATGGTGACGTCACCTTGACAACGATGTGTCGGGGTGTCAGACGCTAACAACGACAGAACCCCCGCCCCCTCACTTCCTCCTTCACACCCATCTACCTCCCCTGTCTGCCCTGCGACAACCAACACGGCAGTGAGAGCCGTCAGTGGGGGCGGCTGGTTGTGGAACATTCCGTTAGTGATAATCGGATGGCATGACAACGCTGAGCAGCTCCTCATAACAAGGGAGCAGCTCGCTGCACGTGGGTCCCGAGCTCGGAGCTGCTCCGTTATGGGTCATTGTCTACGGGCACAATGCCTGCTCCGAGGTCCCTGAAGGATCTGCTCGGCATGTAGAAGTACGCGGAACATGAGTGACTCACGAGTCGTTCATCATACACCTTTGTTTTGGCACACTTTTTTATCAGACAGGTAAGGACAAAGACATCTGTCTCCTGTCTGCTGACTGCGAATGCTCAATGGAAAATAAATCAGAGTCGAAGCTCGATTCTTCTTTGTGCCTGAAATATTTACCCTGGCACTTCCGACAAGTATGGTTTAATAGATCCACGAAACACCTTTCCTCCTAGTTTGCCTACCAAAATGATTATACAAAAGGAGAAAGGATTTAAAATTTCACAGATCATAGTTGGCGGGTCCTGTGAGTTGGCCTTACATAGTATTTTCATTCCAAATATGTCTTTACATAAAGAGTTGTTTTCTTGAAAACCTTTAACTTTCATTTCATTTCATATCAAACTCTTACTCAAAGTCGTGGCCATATCAATATGACCACCCCTTCTGAGGGGGTGCAAATGCTTTTTTGTTCCACAATAAGGCAACTCCGATCAAATAGAGTTCATGATAACCATACAAGGCCTCGGTTTAGAGACTCATCTCGGTAACTTACATTTCTTAAGGTAAGGCTAACTGGCTCTCAATTGTGATATTCCTGGCAGAATATTAACAATGTAATGTTATAAGTAGACAAAACAGTACAACTCCAAAACGGTGTCTAAGATATGCAGTTGGCGTTTAATTCAGACCCGACGTCTCCTCCATGGACTTTATCAAGCTTCTATGTAATTGGAAGCCCCTTATCTTTGTTGTGGGTAGTAGAAATAATTTATCAAAGTATCATAGAACTGGTTTGAGTTTGGCGTTTGGTCCTTATATGTTTAGACTTAGTTATATGTACATTTGAAGTGAAAATGAGAAATCATACCTATAGGCGTGTATTTCTACGAGTAACCACCGATCACCACTGACCCTCATACCCCCCGCCCCACTCCCATATCTCCACCCCTGCCCATCTCCACCTCTCAAGTGCAAGCCTCCGGTGAAGGACGCACATACCCCCGCCCTGCCCCGCCCGCCCTATGTGTCTGGCTCCACTGACACGACACCAGAAGGATCTATCTACGTGACCCACTAAGTGAGTCACTCACCTGCACCCTACGTGAGCACTTCGCCCCACGCTGGTATCGGTCAGGTAATGATTTCACCATCGGAGAGGGTGAGTGATGAATGTAAGCTACCACTGAAACGCTATCTGTATCCACCCCAACTCGATTCGGGAAGGAAAAAGGCCTAAAAACGTCCGAATATTGACACCGTTTCTAATGTCCAGCATGTATAGCAAAAGAAAGCATGGAAAGCCCACACAACGACCATCCGACATATCACGATGCCACAGCACCACACACGAAATTTGTATTTAAAGAGAACATATCAAGAACATCTTATTACTAGACCTACGATTTAGGCATGTTTTAAAGTTGATGCGGGGTACAGGAGGCTTTCAGAAACCTAGCGCATGTTTATGTCTTCAAGTTCAGTCATACATTATTATAACAAAGAACAAGGCATTGTTAACAATTCGCAGAACCCGTTGAATCGGAGTATCCTCACTACATGTGCCATCACACATCGCTTCTGTTTTGGTGTGGTATTTCCATTCCTTTTGTATTTGTAGATATTTGATGCGCTATTCCTGTGAGTTGTCTGTGATTACAGGCCACCGTTGCAATTGAGAAGCTCAGTGACGGGATCTTGATACAAGAAGCGACTCTTTGAAATATGTACCAGGTAATCGGCTTCGAGAATTATGCAATAACTTAAATAAATACTCAGGCTTCGTGAGGTACCCTTTGACCATGATAAGCGGTTAATATGAAGGGGGTGAGACCAAAGTTCAATGAGGTGATCAGATCAACCCGGATGGTCCCGTCAGACGGGGGTTATCGTGATCATAGCCCTGCTCCCTGCTAGCCTGGGATCCAACCTGGAACCCTGCCTCTTAAGTCTTATCACCCCGTGTTTACCCTGGTCCCCTGGTGGACCACCTGGATCCGCGTGAGCCACAACTTACACCTGGCCACGCCCACCCCCACACCGCCTCCTTCCCACAGCACACGCTACACGCCCAAGAGTAAATACTCCCAGTCCCCTCACCTATCGCCTGCCCACTACCCCTTCCCAAACACACGCGCCCATAACACACAGTTTCTTCCCCTGTCAGTGACAGCTGGGTCAGTATGGCAACGTGATTTATGTTTATTAATGCCCCGTTTTTTTCACTCTCTCTCTCTCTCTCTCTCTCTGAGCAGGGCTCCCTGTGTTAAGAGCAGCTCCGACGTCACAGAATATTACGGGATATATCAAGCCGGTCAGAGCAGTGTTGATTTAGCGGAGGCGCTGCATATAGATATATGTACATAGATGCGATTATATGATCCGGCGATGGTGATGATACTCGTTGTGAAAGCAGGCCATGGTTCAATTAAACACTGCATGTGCATGACTCAATGTTTGTGTCAGCACTTCTCTCCACGGGAACCAAACACGGGAAACAGTTGGCAAAACATAGCATGTGTAAGTGCTGTAAAGTCAGTTTTATTGTAACGGATATTTGTTAACGTATAAAGTGACCATTTTAGTGACAAGGAATGTCAGTGAGTGTAACGTTTATAAATGTATTTTTCTTCCAAAATTATAATAATCATACCCTAAACATGTCCCAATTTTTTAAATTCCTCATATTTTGTGTCGTCTGTCAAATGACACAGGCCGATATTGTTTAAACTTCCACCCCAATTCAATAAATTGGGATTTTTTGTAAGATTCTGCGTTCAAAGCGAGAGGTGCAAGAAAACCAGAAACTCTGGGAGTCAGTAAAGTCTCAGTTCAACTATGACCAACTTTTACCAACCATTAACAATGTATTTTAACTGAATTAAAAGGAACTGGCCTCAATAATGTTGACAATCAATTTGCCTTCGTTGCTTATGTTTTTTGCTCTTATGATTTAGCATGTAGGGGTGTAGCTTACCTGAATATGTGATGCCTCAGGGAAAGTCGCGATCTTTTGGACATTATGTTAGTAGAAGTATCCGCCGGATGGTCAGGGTGCAGTCAGACAGGTATAGGAATGTACTAATTACCCAAGCAACAATTGTTAAGAACAGTTGGCACACGTTGGCATGACAGGCCGGTCCTTTGTTCCTCTGATCCTCTGGCGGACACACTCCCCTAACATGGGACATCAGGCTCTGACCAACTGTACCAGAAACTTCCCATAACAATAGTCGGATGCTACCATCCTGCTGTGGAGGGGTGGCCGCTGGCTGGAGGTAGCTTTCACGTTGTACTCGCGTTCAGTTACGGTGGGTATATCCCGGAGTGGAGGATTCACTTCATTGGGAATGTAAGGGAATGCCAATTCACACCTGTGGTTGAAAAGTGCCTTTGGTCAAAATTCAGGGTTAAAGTGCGTGAAATCAAATCAGAGTAACCCGTTTTGTGCGAGGGGAAGAATTGAGTTACCCCGCTCAGGCTTTTTGGAGGGGGTGTCCCCTAGGGGTAGTCACCCCTGGGTGAATCACGCCCTGCACGGGCCCCTCCCGCGGGCGACTCCCCCGCCCTGACTGCCCCTTATTTTCCCGCTCTAATGAAGCATGACCGGATGCCGCTCATGAATATGCAAGCACAGCTGTTGTCATATTTCGCCAAATAACTCCACATTTTGAGCACTTCTAAGCCAATCGTATGCCACTTGTAAACATCACTCCTATCCATCATACCCCTCCAGCCATACACACAGAATTATATGTCCCTAGTTTAACAAATCTTCTTTGAAACTATCAGAGATCATGAGAATAGGCATGAAATGAGCAGTTGAGGTTGACTCAACTGAAGTGACAACCGGCTGAGGCCCGACATTAATCTTATCTGGATGACTTTTAGATCTCTCTCCGGCATTATCGCTCACTCTCGTGTCCCCGCTCCTTATGGGCCCATTGGCAGACGACTTTTAGCCATTTCTCCGCTAGTTCCTCAGAGGAGGCTCAGCTGGCCTCTTGTCAGCGAGCGATGCACTTTCCACCCTCCTCACACTACTCCTCCTCTTCAGAGACAACACCATCGCCCCCAAACCCCCACACACAAACGTGACAGGGATAATACCCATGTGATATGAAGGATATTATCGTCCTGATTGCTCAATGCGCATTGTTATGTGGATACTTCAGGACATGATGAGAAATTACATTGCGGTTCCTAGGTTTGCGTCATCCATAAGTCAGAGGAACTCCATTGACACTTTAGAGTTTCAGAGTGCATAGGTAGATGCACTGGTAATGGTTGTTATTGATCGATAATCAATATAGTTGCGTGCCAGTTAGTACACATACTTTATTAAAATCTGAGCGACCAGATGTAATTTTTCAGTCTTACAAAATATAATCAATGGGTACGACCGTTAAACACAGAATCAAATACTCATTAAATTATGGACTAGAATAATCTACATTAGCCGTATGAAACTATTTGAGGACTATTCTAGGAAATGTGGGAATTTAATCAATTTAGATATAAAGAAGGGAAATAATTCAGCGATTTAGCAGAACGTACGATGCGTGCTTAAGTCATGTGCAGGTGCAGCAATACTTGAGGATCCGACTCATGAGAGAAACATGCAGTGTAAAACGAAGCCGAATAATTGCAATTACAATCAGTCCAACACCGAACAAAAGCCGGGACTAAAAGCCGCTTCGGCCTAAACAATAGAGGTGGATAGGCTTGTTTGGCAACAACAGCCGAGCAGATCGGATCTGGGAGGGGGAGGAGCCGCGCACTAAAATTGACAGGGATTTGGAGGGGACTTCCTGAGTGGGAGTGGAAGTGGCCAGCACGGAGCTGAATGTTAATCAGGAGAGCTGGTAATTTATTCAGAAATTAGGATGCGATTAATGGGAGTTCAAACAGGCAGTGCAATATGGCGGGCAGGAAATTAAAAACCTGCCAGAAGTGAAAGTATTCATTACGAATTCCGGAGAATTAACAAGTTGTGACATGGGTGAAATAGTTTTAGTGGTTACCTGCCTATAGTGGGGGAACAAAGGCAATATAGAACTCTGTGCAGCATTGTCTTTTTATTTGTTTATCACATCACTTTGTATTAGAACACTTTGTATCAGAAATCAACACCGTATCATATGGTCATGGATTAAATCCCCATGGCATTTTTCATCGAGCAATGTTTCACCAACATAAAAACACGGAATAAAGATGAAAGAAGAGAAAAGGAAGATCACAGACATCTCCCCGCGAGAGAGGAAACAAACTTCTGGGGAGTTGTGATCAATCAGACATGATCAAGGTCCCCGGGTGGATTCCACAACAAGCTCCTCTATCATTTATACTGGGAGGTGCGGGCCAACTCCTGTGGGACCAGCACCACAATCACATTACAATGGGATCATTGTCAGAGTAAACATTGTTTTGCAGTAAAACTCCACACATAATTATATTCTATATCAATGATAATGAAACAAATCCTTGGAGCAAAATAAGATTTTCATCGTCACTGCCTCTCTAAACCCGAAGGAAAAATGGCAAGATTTTCATTGGACTGACTACAGAATTTTGGCGGGAAAAAAAGCACACGGTATTTGGCTTATTCGATTTCCAATCAGGACTGTCCCACCGTGCCTTGAGGTCGATGGGGGCATTGAGGGGGGCTGAGTCAGGCCCCTCAGAAATCCCCTCACACCCATCTGGGGGTGCCGTCACATTCTAATTACACAGCTTAATTATCCCAGCTCCACGGAATGACCAGTCAGCTGCGTCTGACGCGCTTAGGACGCTCACGCGAACGCATGCGTTCATCGAACGCTTCCGGGGCAAGCCATGCAGATCCTGATCAGGCCCCTCTGAAAGATGGACAATGCGGTCCGTTGACAAAGATCTGCACCTCCTAGGCGCGAGTGCACCCTGTGGGAACGGGCACAGTGGAGGGAGAATTGATTTGGGGAGGAGATATTACAAGACGCATTAATTACAGGGTCGCGTTCACCTGACTTGGTCGTTGATCCGACAGCTCGGTGGGGCCGCGCTGTCAATAGTAACTCGGGCACGGCGCGCTGGGCGTTGTCCTAAGTAAAGAGTCTGACATGCAAGCCGCTCCCAGCCGCTTGGAACCTCATTTTCCTGAGTCGCTCGTGCTGGCGGGGTAAACCCGTATCACACCGTATCGAATTGACGTGTGACCCTCGGTCTTTATATCTGCTGGCGACGCATCACCTGCCTTGACCTGAGCTCGTTACAATCATTGCCTACACAGGTCAGATAACATCTACCTGCCCTGCCACCTATCTCCAAACAACGCAAGATCGAATGTTGTGCCTAGGTGATAAGCCTAGGGGCAGAAGGGTGTCCGCAAATTATGTAATAATAAGATTTCTTGAAGAGTGGGGTGAGCTAAAGCAATAATTGAAATTAGATATAGCAAATGGGTAATATTTCCTAGGACAGATTCACTTTCTGTCAGGTTGTACGTTTCATGTTTAAGGGAAAGAATTAATAAACTCCCAAACTTGGATAAGAGACAAGAAAGACAGTCTGATGTGGACTATATATTTAGATTCACATGTTTAAGTGAAATATTTAGTGGCTGCTTTTAAAATGCTAAGCATAACATTCCATGTGCAACTGCAATATCAACCTAAACGCGAGGAGATTGACCTGCTACCAGGAAAGGAAAGTAAATAATCTAAGTTTTATTTCCACTGTGATATCATAGTGTTCAGACTGACATTTAAGAGGGAGACAAACATTTCTAACATTGACAGGTTTACCGAAGAACATCCAAAAAGAACCTAAAAGGACTTACCAGGCGGCTCATACCAGTCACTGCGTTTAATCTCACTCACCTGCAAAAACAACAGTGGGCCAAAATCAACATTGGATTTGATAAATGATGAGGACAATCGTCCATTTTTTTTCCGGAAAACAGTACAGATACAAAGACAGAAAGGCAGATCGGAAATGGCAAAACGACACATCGTAAATCACAATTGTTGCCCATTTGCCCTGTTTTCTTACTATTTTTTCCTTCTTTATTTTCATTAGTTTTCTTCTGCTAGATGGCCCAAGAGGACGAAGATGACAGGGCGCAATGTACACAGACGGTCATCCTCAGTTATTTGACCAATCTAGAGGGCAGGAGACCTTGTCACTTCCCAAACCGTCTGACCTATATTGAGTTTTTCTAGCCCATCCATCATTTCAAAAACATCAGTGCCATATCGTATGTATTTTTCTCCGAGAATATACAGGGTACTAGCACATGCATACGGTAAATCCATCCATCAATCAATCACCATCTTGCTCACTTATTTCCCCCAGGTCGCCTGTTCTTTCGGCCTGAGCTAGTGAGCAGCTCCGGAGCAGCTCGCAAACATGTCAAAGAGGGCTCAGTTATCAACACGCATAGATATGGGTTCTGACGGGAGGAGGCCCGATGGGAAAAGTATCCGGGCAACCACAGGTGGCAGATTAGCTCACCTGGCGTAATCTGCCTACCTGTGGGCGGAAGGCCGCGCATGCACCCCGCCCGTGCACCTGATAAAGCGCCGGGCAGGTAATGGCTTCTCCCGTCACGTGACGACTATCCAGTCAAGTGACTGGGTGACTTACGGCCACGTGGTAAACACCAAGCCAGACCTACCGCTGCCTGCAGCGCCCCATGCGTTGTACCTGGAAGTGCTGCGTTATGTCCGGCGTGTTAATAATTACCTCCAGAAACAGCGCAGCTTATGGCGGATTTATAGTTCTGTGAGCTCATGTTTCCGAGTAACATATGTAACACATTCCGCTTAGAAAAAAAAAGATAGGGAATTGGAGTATCAAACAGGAAGGGAGGATAAGGCCTGGCGTCCACCTAATACTATAGAAATTTAGACCTACCGATATGACACTGATACAAAAAGAAAATATTGAGACATATCGGGAAGGTGCAAAATCGTAGGCATATGTCTAGACATGCCAATCCACCACGCATCGTAAGGTATTTGTTTCGGTGCCTAATCGCAGAAACGTGGTCAACTGCCCCAATATTAGGTGACCTTACGACGCGACTGAAGTTCTCTATCGGGAGGTGTATCGTAGACCATATCAGAGCCATATTGTAGTAGGTGGACGCCGGACCTAAAGATACAAAGAGTTTCATATCTAATCTATTATCAACAGTTTCTCCTTGAATTCATTTTGGAATCCTCTAGGAAGTATACAATTAGTGGGTGTTTATTTCTTTTGTACCAACAGCCCAATCCCCTACCTTCTATAGAAGAGTGAGCGAGAAAAACCACGTGCTCTGTGATGAGAGTCCAAGTGCCCTATAGAGCCCCCAAAGCAGCCAATAGCCTGGGGTCTTTCACTGCGCCCTCTCGCGGGGACTCTCCATTTTGCCGCTCTTTGACCACGCCTCTTGACTGGCCGCCTAGGTGATCCGCCCTTTTACCGAGCGGAGATGGGCGGAATACACCCCTCTAAGCGCTGGGCTTATTCCCACGATCCAGAGCCGGGATCCTGCCGTGCTATTAGTATAGCCAACATCTTGAGAAATGGGGTTCTCTTTCCTATGTACTGATACGCGTATCTTTACGAGGGAGCCCAAAGCGCCAGGCTGGAGAAAGACTGGGTGTTGAGTCCGACTGATGCTCTATAAAATAAATTCAGGGAGCATCCACATCGTGGAGCAAACCTATGTTGCATGACATTACCACATTTATATCGAGTGTCATGACAATTCAAGTTAACCTTACATCTAGTAATCTTGGGACTGTGCGTGACATTCTTTGTAAACCTTCTACCTTCCTTTTGGTCTACCATCTAGACTTCTATTCTGAAGCTGAGATAAATAAAAGAAATATACTGAACTATTGTTAAAAAAAATCGTTGATCGCTTCGTAATCGGCTCCATTTTCTACTGTTGAAACATAAGATACAAGCGCAATGCCGATAGCTTAGGTGCAGAGAGTGTATTGAAAATTGGATGATTCTCTATAAAAGATAACATTATGGGGGCTCCAAGTTGCCGCGGGCTTCCGGCAAGTCGAACAACTGTGGTGTAAAGATGGAACAGCAAGGTGCTTTACGTGAGTATCGTGTGGAATACTTGGACGTGGATTGTGCGGTACAGAAGTCTATGTCTATCCACTGTGCTCCACCCCTTCCTTTTATATTATTTCACACACGAGGTGGTATAAACAAGGCACCGGTCCTTCCAATGAATCATACAATAAAATAAGTGCATATAATATACATATAAACGCTCATGTGACAGGCAATGGGGCCCATAGGCTAAGAGGTTTTGCCAATTTGTCTTACTACCAGCTCATTGATTACTGATGATACATCAGTGGTAGGTTCTATGTCTTGTGTACATAAATTCCCCTTTTTTCAGGCGGCAAAAAACGAACTTGCCTTCCTTGCCTTATACTAACATAATGTTAATGTTCCCTCCAGTTAATTGCATCCTGTCACAAGTTGCCCTACATCGAACTAAACTGTTGTTTGCTTTACCCCATACCTAACACGATAAACAGCAAGAGACAACCCTCCTCAAATATTTTATGAACATTCGGACCTTTAATCTTGGAGCTTAATGAAAAAGAAATGGTTTTACTTTACATATCAGTACTGCTGTACCTGGTAAGTGAGTATGGTGCATTATGTAAGAGATATATTACCGTCCATTAACAAAGCAACTGGAAGGGCAAAATACTAACGTTCAATATCGAAACCCTTGGCAAACTTCTTTTCGACGTTAATTGAGCATATGTTCTATGATAATTATTGGGTGAATATGTAAAAGGTACACATACACGAGATATTTGGCAAATATAACACATGGGTGACACAGTACGCTTCTGCATAGATTTATCAAGCGTTTGCTTGCAGTACGGCATCTCATATTTCAAGGTATACCCCTTTTATTATGAATCTTGGAAGCATTGCGAAGCCAGGGAAGTGGATCCATTTCCTACTTGCCCGGTGCGTATGAAAGGCAAATGGATGAGACGGACATTTATAGCTACATTCCCAGGCCATCAGTGTAGCTTGCAAATGAATTTATTGCAAGAGAAAATATACAAGGGAATTGGATGTAGTGTGGGGCGAGGCGGGCGAGTAAAATTATGGGTAAAAGGGAGAAGTGGCAAGTTGTAGTATATAGGAAAGGATGGGCTGAGGACATGTCATGCTGTTATAAGGTCGTCTAAATGAGGGTGGGGTTAGTAGGAGAGGAGACGTGAAGATGGCTTAGAGAGCCAAGGCGAATGGCGGAGGAGAGGTCAAGGACAGGGAAAGCGGACTAGTAAGTGTAGATGACAGTAAAATGGGTATGTGTGTGCGTGGGGTGGACGGTAGAGGAGGTGTTCCAGCGATTACACCCCCGGGATTGAAATATCGACGATTGTCACCGCAGTCGTCTATAAACACAAGTGAAGGTTGGCGGTGTGCACCCTGCCTCTGCCTTACGCCACAAAGACTTTACCGTATGACAGACGGCCAGCGGGCTCCCCGACCACGCTCTGTCTTCCTCGTCCCACCCCCACCCACACTTCCTGATTCCAGTCTCTATATGTCTCTGTCGACAACAGGCTCACAGCCTAAGGCGTCCTCCCAAGGAACAGTACCCGCCCCTTTTGTGGGGTTAAAAACTGTTGACGCAGCGTATTTCAACGTTCGACAACATTTCAAATTAGGAAGCCACAATTTCGTTAACGGGTCTGCGAAAATGTCAAGAAAATGGCTAAGGTTTTCTTCGTCAGTAATATAAAAGGCTTGGAGTGGCAGCATGACAGGTCGTATGAAGGTAGTCACATGGCATCCATAATGGTCCCATATTATACCCTCGTTGGAAGACTGGTGATGTATTTTTTTTTCACAGGCCATGGACTGTGGGTGGGGCCAGAGACATAGAATCGAAAATAACTGTTGAGTAACACCCTCATAGAACCAATGTGACGATGTCCGTGGCGTTCCCCTTGTGGTCTCTCATGGGAACCTGCCATGCTGTATGTATGATATACAGTGTAATTGAGTATATAGGTTATTGCCACTACTCGGGCCAAACACAAACACATAAACACACACATATATAAACCACGAACCACGAATGAAACGTATTGTCGCTCAGAACGTCTAATAAACTTCTAATTGTTATCTGCCCCTTTCTGCCTGGGAAGTGGCCTTCTTCAGAGCTGAGAAATTAATCTGTTTTTCTTTTAAAATTTCTTGCTATTTTTCGTATCAAAGTGTTAAGGAGTTCTGGAAAATGAACCACACAATAAGATACCAAACATTTCTACCGGCTTTGGACAGACATTTCAACATGTTATCGGGTTAACTCGGAAATTGAATAGACCTTAATAGGATTCCGTGGCCCCCACATGGCATGGAAAGTGTTTACTTAGACGGCCGTGCTAGGGGGAGTAAGGAAGGGGAGCGACTTGCTTCAGGCTGTCTTTATAATCTGCCTAGTCCAATAACTGAGCTGCTCGTCCACCTGGAGGAACTGCTCACTGATTAGGGCCAAACAATGCCCCCACACCAGCCCCGCAAGGCGGCGCTGTGGTCTGGCCGCCTCGCGGAGACCAGCTGCACACAGCGACAAGCTAATGATGATTGCCGGGATATTAATGCGCTTGCCTCGCACCATCTTCAGTCCCGTTGTATTTTTCTATGGGATCTTAATCCGCATCTTTAGTATTCGACGCCCCCAGTACCTACAATGAAGCTCAATTTAGTGTAGTGATTTAGAAATTAGTGTCAGTCGGAATCCATGTCACAGGCTACCCCCCTCATCCATTTACCCCCACCCCAACCCACACACACACATCTCCTCAAGAAGGCACATATGTATTGCGTGTGTTAACTTTGCTAATGATAAACAATAAAAAACGGAAAGTCAATGATAGCGTTGACTACACAAAGTCTTCTCAGATAATAACCCCATGCGTCATTCGTGTGATTGGACATAAAACATACAACGAGACTATAAAATAACCTCGATCCATTCTGCATTCATTTCAACATCGTTTAGGCAGTACAATGCCATAATAGACTCAGATAAAATAAATAAGTTGCCTAAAGATATACGTACACTGCCCTACTGATACTAAATAAATAATTCAAGATCGCTCCATCAACGCGAATTGCCATCTACTTCCCGTCACAGTTCACCACAAAGCCTCAGATCCCCTCAAGTAACCACAGAACCCCAGATATGCCTACCTCATTGATGGGTGCGCGAGGCAGGGTGTGCTGCCATTGGTATTGGTGGTACAGCCATTGGGTGGTGGGAGGGCCTATCCGACCGCACTTACAACCCTTCACCCACCCCACTCACCAATATTACCCGTTAGTATAGCTCTGGTCCGGGGCCAGAGCCACGGGCCGCGCCAGGCAGCATCCAATCTTCCCTGACCCATCTAATCACACCTCAATTTGGACGCCTTGCCACCATCGTGGTGTATAAGCAATAGGAAAGACAAAAAGGTGCCCCGCGCCTGGTCGATTAGGGAGGGATGGGCGTGAGGGTTGGGGGTGGAAGGTGGCTGGTGCGTAACAGAGAGGGGTGTAGGGTAGGAGGCCACAAGGACATGCGCAGTTGGCATGAAACTAATCCCATATGTTTGTGTGTTGTTAATTTATTATTTAGGATGTTTACTTTGGAGTATACAAACGCCAGCGCAAGAGTTCAAGCTCGGAGAGTGAGCAAGTCATGACCCAGAGTTCCCGGAATAATTGCCCTGGTGAAGTCACTGTAAGCGTTCCTGAATTATAGTATTTCTGGAACAACAGTGGCTAAATGAGAGTTGTTATAGGTTCGTTTTCTTTTCTTTTCTTTACATAACTACATAGAAAACACCCCATCATTCACTTTATCACTTGTGTGTTTTAGTAAACACACCAATGGTAGTCATCTAGGATATATAATTGGAATAACATTGTCGATATTTCAGTAATCAAATTGTCTTATGCACGTAATACTTCTTTTCTTAAATTTAAAAACAAGTCTCCGAAATCCATGTGAATAGTTACGACTGGAGAATCGAGAGATATTTGAACAAGGCTCACAGTTGATAACTGCTACAATGTTTGATCGGGGCATATATCCTGTTGTGTTTCTATACCAGTGATACACGATCCTTAATTAACATACTAATATACATCATGCAGATGTCTATAAAAAGCCCGATCCTACGATTGCAATGAAACAATGTGAGATCGATTGGTATGCTAATTGGATATGGGGACCCAAAGATGAATAAACCCCAGGTCAGGCAGGCTACACATTTCACAGGGTAGCATGATACAAGGCATTGGCCCAGACTGCCACCATAAATGGCTCTGAGAGAAGTTATGTGTTTGTTGGCTACCACTATATAGTGCTATAACCATCTGCAGATAGCCTTTATTGATTTCCCATATCACCCATTAAATCAGTAGGTGTATGATTAGATATATCGCCAGTCATGTTATGTATCACCCTCGTCATACGTGTGAAATATCGCAGTATAATACATGAAGTGACACGGTAAATGCCGCATAACTATTGTATAGAGATTTTTTTTTTTAAACTCAGTCAACCGAAACCATACTAAATGTAGATAATTACAATCAGAATGCACTATCCGAATGATGATTTACCCTCCCAAAATGAAATGTTCCATGATAAAGTACCTAATATGTCACTGATGGAAGAAATTGGGTAACGTGAAATAGCACTGCTGAGAAACAATTCATTGACTGCCAACGTTTGGGCTAGGTTGACAGAAAATTAATCTTATCATTATCCCCTTGTTAATAACAGGATCGCTGTCACTAGGACACATTTTTTTAATGCGCTGGCAATCAAACGACGCCGTACCAGACTCGGGTTCGCTCAATAATGCAATAATCCATCTCTTTGCTCAAATATTTGAAACAATGTCTCTCTTCCATCAGGGCTCCTGGGATCCTTTGTGATGTAAATTAGGCCGACTCAGAGTCAACTTTACCTGAGGACACCCTTCGACCCACTCCTCTAACCCGGAACCCCCAATCTCTCACCACCAATGCCCAGAGTGGGCAAGGGTTTCCATATTGGCGATAGAATTAATTCTTGATTAATGATCACTGGCTAAACCGCATCTCTGAGAATGTTAAGATTTAGAGGAGGTGTGCACGCTGGTGGGAGAGAATGCGTGGAGAGTTATGGGGAGCTTGGTTTCTGCGAGTTTATGTATGGTGGAGGATGTGTTGTTTGGGGTTGTAGGGTTACGGCTCACAGTATTAAGGTTAATGACATGCAGGTCAGATGCGGCCGGGCGTGGAGTGGTGTGGTAAGAAGTACAGAGTTGGCAAATTGTCACAGGCTCTTCAGGTAAGCCATGATGTTCGACAGCTTGGATATACATATATATATATAAAATATTTCAGAGGTTCGTTGAAGTAGGCATCTCATAGATTTGGCACCATATTTCCCCATAACCTCCTAAATATGATCAATATCAAAGTTACCAACGCCACTGTGTGATTAAATTACTACTGGTCAGTCTTATTCATATTTTTAAACGGTATGCTATTTTCTTTCATACTTGTACTACCCGAGGTACCTACCTGTACTAAAGGGAAATTGGGAGTTCTAACGTGCCTAAGTCATAAATCAACATGTCACCCAGTACAACAGAACTGAACGGGATACTATTTAACAAATGGAATAGAATATTCCAACAGGATTACCGTGTCTTATTAGAATGCATTCACGTACTAAATAAGTCACTGTAAAAAACCATCCAGAATAAGGACATAAACCATTAACATTTTTAGGAAGTTCCCATACACCTGGCATGTTCACACACGGAGGCCCTACCTGCCTACCTTCTGCTCGCCACTTGTACAGAGACGACGTCCTTTGGTTTCATCCTCCAGCCCTGGTGATGGGTACACGTCGAGGCAGACCACACACTGACAGACACACAGGAGGAGATGTGCGGGGACCTTGTAGAATCTCCCGACCACGACACAGACACACTGAGCGCTGAGTGGTGCTGGGCATAGACGCAGTCCCCAAGGCCAGCGGGTACATGTAGAGTGTACGTCGCCGAGTCGAGACTGGTTGGCCGCGCTAGACTTCACACCAGTGTATAGAGTATAGTCTACCCCAACTCCTCCTCATCCACAGCACCGCCTCCTCCTACGTACTCCCTCCAGCCGTAGATCAATATGCCCCTGGCTGCACGCCAGACAACGACCAACCCGCTTTGTTTCCGCGTACAGCCGCAAAGTGCGGGGATTATACACTACTTACATTTCCATGCCCGCGGGTGGGGGTGATTAGAAGACAATAGCAAGCAGGGGGTGGTGGGGGGGGGGGGGGGACTTTGAATATTTCACTGTCACAAATAGCTACGGGAAAAAAATTAAAACGGGATTTTTATGTATCTTTCCCTTCAACTATATTACTATTGGGGGTCTGCAATAGGTCGGTGAATTGATAAAAGATCTATCAAACTGAATTGGACAAGGTGATGATCAATAGAGAATCAACCAGCGCTGTGATACATTATCAATATATTATCTATGTAGACTGATAACGTCCAAAAATAATGATACACTTTTTGTAATTTCAAAATGAAATAAGGTTAGAGTTACCTCACTGCTGTTCACTAATTTAGTTAAGTGGCTCATAGTATATGTTAGATAACATAAAGATGATGATGACGAGACACACAAATGGTTATCCCAGTGACCTCCCATGCTGTGTCTATAGAAACACCTACATCGTATCGATGTTGGCTAATGGTATGTGTGCAGTGACATTGCTGCCAAAACTAACACCGATACCAAAATCAGTATTGTGATTTATAACCACACGTAACGGTCATTGACGCGATGCCCCTGGTCAATATTGAGGGTAGATATCATGAGAATACTGTGTGGTCATCTGATTTTGTTGTTCAGAGATTCCAGTGAAGTCTAGAAAAAATAAGACGTGGACATTTTCCGAATCCTGCTGATTTAAAATCTTTATCTGTAGTATGAATAATGATGATTTAATACACCCCGAAAAAAAAACGCCCTGTCTGCTTGTTGTGGTCAAATTAACTGATACGATGTTAATCAAAACCGTGAAATTATATCTCAGTTTGATGAACTTTTCGTGAAAGTAATGGTGTTGTAGACCCTATGCTTCATCAGTTATCCCTTTCTGACGATGCAATGATTGTCCCTCTTTTTTCTCTGCACGAAGAAGATTACTTTCCGCACCCTACATGATTAAACACCATCTCGTTTCACCTCTAACTATACTTCACGTAAGAAGGTGTCATAAATGAAGATGAAATACTGACTACCTGACTACCCCTCCCCCTCATCCCAAGTAACCTTTACTGACCCACCCTAGACCCGATCTGACGGGAGTCAATTATTTGACCCCCATCTAGTCCTATGACCTCCAACCCGTAACCAACATGTATCCCTTCAGTCCAGAACTAATAAACTGGATCCGCTAAGACTTTACGTGGCTTTGTAAGGCTTACGCCACGTCTGCGTACTATCTACGTCACTGCTGTAAGACCTACGTCACACTGGTTAGGTTCTACGTCACGACTTGGCACCAGGTTCATCTTGCAAGTACAGATGTAGGCACTATAGCGATGGACACAGTCCTGGTTACCGACCTCACTATACCACTTAACCTTGACTCTGCCTCGTCCCCAAGAAAAAAACCCGCATATATCATCCGGTCACATTGCCCTCATCAGTCCTGACAGCCGTACCATCCCTGCCCCTCCCCCCTACACACTCTGGTACTGCACCCTATTTTCCCAAATCTGTGCTCATTGTGTCAACATTCTGCCTCTACGCCAATATCCACACTATATTCATTCACACCCTCTCCACTCGCAAAACCCCATACGATCCATGCTCTTCCTATACCTCCTACATCGTCGATTCCTACACTTTGCAGTTCCAACTGCAGTGGACCTAGTGGTTACATTCATAATCCCCTCACCTTCAAAACAAAGTTGATGTACTTTTTTTTCGCAAAACCGTTCTAGGTTGCAACCTTAGCATACAGGACACATGTACAAAGCTTAGATATCAATGATCAGTTGCGATAGCTTGCATGATCAGCTCATACTCGCTGAGTGAGCTGTAAGTGAGAAGCTCCCCGCCTGACACAGCGGCGAAGTATACGAGTCTGTTAATACCCCCGGGGGACCTCACACAGCTCTATGATGAGTCTAATAGCAACCGGCCCTGGCGACGACTCTCAATTAATGGCTAATAAGCGCTAACAATAATTGAATGAGAGTTGCTCCGACCGACGACTAGACAATAGGGTGCCTGACAATGGGTGCCATGGCAACTGGAGCCGGAAGAGTGACATAATAACTAGAGTCCCTATGTTTTTGCTAAACCACGATTTCCTAGGCATGCAGTAAAATCTTTTGTGGGTTTTTTTTTTGCCATAACGAAATGACGATTAGATTGAACTACGTGAACTACTATTTCACACTGACCTGATGGACGAAAGCTCATTCAGGTGGTTTATACACTGCATCATGCTGAGACTAATGACATGGGGCTGGTAGAGACCTGCGTGCTGTTGTCATGCCCGTTCGTGACAGATTCGCTGTCATGCTGAAAACGCCGTCGAGTCTACCAGGAGACACGCGCAGTAACACTGTCTTATTGACGAATCAGATTAAACTGGCGGCAGTCTCTGAGTCGTATGCCTACCCCTACACCTCCCCACCCGAACCCCCTGGGGTTCTTGTGTGTAGGAGGAGGGGTACAGATGGCAAGGTTATCTCACTTCTTAATCAATGCCCCTAATCAAAGATTTGACAAAGTCTAAGGTCAGACTATCTATACTTAGCGTGACCTTTTTCCAAACACACGGCAATCTATCAATTATTGCAGCGTTATGTTAGGAACGATATGCAGCGGGTTTTTTTCGGGAACTTCTGTCGAAGTTGAAGCCAAATTAATTGACAGTACATTATACCAGAACATTTTTCGGTCATATAAAAGTATCAGCAACTCTTATAGACTCTCGTTTCCTTATTTTTCTGACCAAATACCAAAGCCAAAGGCTTTTATAACACGCCTCGATTGAAGACTCGACATTTCCAGGAGACAGTTAAAGTGCCTATGCCCTTGAACAGTTAGACTTCTTTCATTCATTTTTTTCTCCTAAAATCGTCAATACCGTGCAAGATGGAAAATGGCGACCCGTCCGTGACCTCGCCGTCTGCTGGAGCTGACATGCTTTCTCCATTATGTCCATAAAGACGTGGCAGAGATTGGCGGGGAGGTTTGGGTGGCAGCCACTGAGGCACTGGAGGACTGGGTAGTTCTCTCCTCCTGTTGATCACATGGCAGCATCCTGCAGTAGGCCTGCCTGGCATGCTAGGAGTCCTCCATGGCTGATCGATACCAGTAACAATGTACCCGCTGCTATGACATAACGAACACGAGCCTCGCTTTGAAGTTCCGCTCGCGTCTCCACATCGCCGCTCGCACATGCGCTCTACACTCCAAGTTGCGTGGTTTAGTGGTTTGTCACCAGAGGATTGATTCCGGTGTGTCGCCGCTAGGAGACGGTTGAGCACAGACCTTCACGACAGAGGGCGCCTTGCACCAAGACGCCGTATCGACTTCCGGGAACAGTGGCCGGATCGTTCACAATGATCAGCCGCGCGGAATAACGTCTTCTTCGGAATGCGAACATCTTCCCTTTGATCAACCCTGTTACGGTCTAGCCTGATATTTTTCGTGGACCTTACTACCTTCCTAACAAGGACTGAATCGATACCAAAGAGTAAATCTATCCAACTGGAGAGAGCATCTGAGCTACCCCTTTGTTGGAAATAAAAATCGAATCTCAGAACAAGTATCTTATTCTAATGGAGCTGATCCCATTCAAGCCCAAACGATTGCATTCCAGGCTTATTTCTCGACAAACTGAATACCATCGTTGAACAGCTTCCGGTTCACTTTAAAAAATCTTAATTAAGCACTTGTTACCATGGTCGTTGCTTCAGTTTCCCCTTAAGCTAAATGTCTCTTTTGATGAACCCGCTTTCCATTATCTTGGTCCCATCAGATGAACTGGGCAGAAGACACCTCCAGCGGGAGGATCAAAGCCCGCCAGATGAAGGCAGCGCCTCCAGGTGGCATCTGAATGGGGCTCACGAGCAGCTCTCCCTCCAGTCGTCAATGAGACCTGCTCGTCTAACTTTAGTATTGCTCGCAGAGTGAACCATAGGTCTATATTCCACGACGAAACCTGAGGTTGCACACAAAAAGTATGATTCAATTCTTCCTGCCCACTGCCAATATTACATTTTCGACAAGTAAATTTGATAATTATTTCCATTAAACAAATCTATTTAGAGAATTTACAGATTTATGAGGATATCAAATGCACAGCATCCACACACAATAATCTCATATATATATCTGAAATGTATGCATTTCTTCGTATTTTAATTTTTCTGAAACCCAAGGCTATGAGAATGAAATATGATATTCCACAAGTGGAATTGTTAGTGTCCATTTTAGAGCTTAGTAAAAGATAATAACCAATGATTAAAAGGCCATAGTCATATCTAACATGCAATTAATACGATAATGATCGATCAATAATTATTATTTAGTGAAGTGAAGAGTCTCATTTGAGGGAACAAATGAGACCCCCGTGTCTAATTAAAGTTTCTCATCATTGGATAAAACCTAACCCACGTAAACGTTGAAGCATACATCACGCTGGTAGACCACCTTAGCATGGGGACCATATGGTCCACTGGGAGGCCATGTAATGGGCTCGAAGGTTGCGGAATTAAAAAGTCAGGAGTAGGTATGGGCATGATGCCCGCTCGGCGAAGCCCCGGGGATCGCATGCAGTAGTCCGGGGGACGGACGCGGTGTGGTCGGGCTAGGACTGGGGTGGTCGAGACATGGTCGGGTTGGGGTTGGCGGAGGTTCCGTTGTGGTTTCTGTGAGCGAATAGCAGAAGTGGCTATTGATCTGCCTGTGTCGTGTGTGTGTGTGTGTCTGTGTGTGTGTCTCTCTCTCTGCTTGAGAGTGTAAATATAATGTAATACAAAATAGTTGATACGTAATAATCTGAACACGATTGTGTTCCTCTATTGGAACTAATAAATTTTGATTATTTACAAATATCAACCATATTTCCCTAATCACCCCCATTAGATGATCACTCGCCGAAATGACTGGGAAACAATGCTCACCTTGAAGTGCAATCTAAAGAGCAAGCCATATCGCACATGTTGAATCTTTGCCTTTACAACCCATAGAGGGAGCAACATTTCACACGCCCGATTTCAACCTGCCGGAAGGACATTTTCTAGATAATCGCAATCTTAAATAATAATCATATTCGAGGGGCAATGCCTCAGTGCTAGCGCTTACCAATTAGCGTAATGCGTACAAACTCTGTGGGTGTCCAACCGGAAAAGGCCGCCCCCTTACGGCGACATTAACGTCCTCCGCGCCTCTCTCCCTTCCCCTGGCGGCTTCACACCGCACCAAGCCCGGCCCAGGCTCTCGATCAACGAATCATATTCTCTCTTTTTTGTTCGTCCGCGGATACCACTTCCTCCCGTCAATGTTGCCATGGAAACGGACTGCGATCTTTTGCCAAATATCGCCGGGCTGATCGCAGGTCTGGCAGGCTATAATTCCAGTCTTCCGCATCGAATGTGCCATCGACTGATTGTAACCGGGATAGGTTTTTGGTTGGCAGTGTTCCACTTCTATTGCAATATTCTGGAACTACTCTTCGCGAGAGCAAACATGTTTCTACGTTAATCTGTAAACATCATTTAAAGCGGAAAGGGATTTCTCGGATTAGTTGGTGCCCTCTCTTAGAGCTAGTGAATACTGGTGATTACAGCAGTATGGAAATTCAATTGTTACTTTTAAAAGCCATGAAATGCAATTCTAAAGGGTGCATACTCTCTCTCCCTTAATGCAAATCAATGGTTGTTCCTTTGTTGCCAGCGTGTATTATGACTTAGGGATGTAGCAGTTTTTCATCAATCTTTGTATCATGAGCTCGGGGTGTACCTACTGTTTGTCAATCTGTAATATGGATAAAGAAGCGCAAGTATAGCAGTAGTTTTCTAATCTGTGACGTGTACTATGTGTGTACTATAAATATGGGGTCTAGGTTGTTACAGTGAATGTCTATTATGAAGAACAGATATGGAAGGTAACATACGAATATACGAAATATATGTTATAAATGTGGGGTGTAACAGTTATTCTGTAATATTCAATGTAAATTATGAATTAGTAGTAGGCTGACTGCTCTGCTTTCTATGTTGGTAAATTTTCAATATAACATGACTATCTTGAATCCGTAGACTACGATCCCACTGATCTGCACTAACTCTGTGATGCTATAATATTGTGAGTAGATGTCTGATACTGTCTTGATATTGTTATGTATTGATACCTTGAGGTATCAATTAATGTATTACCTAATTTCTCTATGATAGTTTTGTATATAAGCTTGACGCTGCCCCAATGTACGGGAACGGGTTGTAAATTCATTCGCAGAGCAGTGTCAGTGGTGGGTTTCCGAAAGGATGGTGATGAGTACTTCTTTGCGCATGTCCCGCGGCCACCTCTGGTCACTGGTGGCAGTGTTTACATAGCTGTCACTGGGCACATAACCAGAAGCAGACAACAATGACGCGCCTCGTGTTCACATACACCTACATCGTGAATGTGGGCCAGTAGTATGCCAGTGTCCGATCACCACACACTTATCCCATCACCCAGCGATAAATAATACTTGGTATTGTTACCTCAATCGGTTTATTTCGTGGAAATCCCTATTCTGTAGTATAATAATTGTCTTCATCATAATGCATTGGTCCTTTTTTATATAACTGAAGTAAAAGAAGATCCTGTATGTTGTTTCATTAAAAACGCCAAAGCTTAATCTGAGATATTGGGATTATTTATTGGCAAACAACATGTGAAGCATCTTCAAAGGTGTGTCTCTGTGCGTGTTTCTATCGCGTGTGTATGAATGTAACGTATGTGTAGGTCCCTCTGTCCCCAGGTCCGAATGTGTGCGTCTCTGCCTGTAAAGTCATGACTAAAGTACTGTTACTCTTGTCAATTCTTGCCTTCGTGATTATATTTGTTCTATTTGTTCTACTAATTGGCTATTCACGAAAATGTATTAGTTGGGAACATAGCAAGTCATGAGGACCGCTTGGGACCAGCTGAATTGTATTGGCAGACAGATATATGACGCAGGGGGATACGATTTGACTAGGTCAACAGTACAAGGAGAAGAGTACTGCTTCAACATCTATACCCCTGTCGGGAACTGAACTTTAGGTGTTCGGTACCTGTTGTCTCACCAACTGAACTATAGACAGGTCGGAAATGGTGATAGAGAGTTATCACCTGCACTAGATGCACCTGATAGAGATGGTAGCAGTCTCATACCCTATCCCGTGTGAATCACACAGAATATAAATGAGCAAGATCATGGGCAAATATTAGTGGATGTACTTGTTTGTGTGTTTGTTTGATTCGATGTCCGGTCGACCATTACAGGTCCTTTCCAGACTTCATCAAGGTTTAGCTTTTTCTCGCTAGTTTTACACCACAGGAACAGTGACCGAATCTATGATATGAATTCAGACAGAAATCTTCCCCCACATCTTTACTGAGGTGAGAGTTCTTTTACTTCTCACACCACATAGACAAAGTATGAGAAGGATTGACCTTTGATTTTGCAGTAAGTCTACCATTGCTGACGTACAATATATTGACCATTGCTCCTCAGGATGAATATAATTACAAGATATGTTTAAAGGAAGGCTAGCTTTTGACTTTGCTATTTCAATGACTATGAACTGATCGAATTAAACTCCTTCATATTACATATCAGGTATGAAGGGGCATCCCCGATTATATATCAAGTATCAATAAATTATCAAGCATAATTTTGATAATTTATATAAGGGAGAGTTGTATCACACGTCTTTAACAATAATCCTTACATTCCGAAAAGCTAATGATCTACTACAATAACACCACAATAATCCATAATGCTGTTATTCCCTTGATATTACTGGTGCATATTACAAAAGACGAAAAAGTTCTCAGACTCGTAATTACCAAAGCCTATTTATAGAAGTTCATTTCTCATTTTTCCTGAAGTGTTTTCAGGTTGGAACATGTCGTTTGCAGCGTGAAGCCTCCACGGGCCTGGTTAGCGATTAAATGTGTCCTTAACAGGTCCAGCCTGGGAGTCATGGTCAATAACAAACAAACCAAGTCTCCATAAAGAACAACCTAATTTGAATGGCAGATTCACCACTGTTTGATTTGGTTCCGCCTTCAGGCAAGTCCGGAGATTCCCCTTGATGAATGATAGGATATGGAAATGGGAAAAGATTTCTATCACGCTGGCCTTTCTAACGCCGATGGAAAGCTGGTTTTTTTAATGACAGGTCATATCTGTATGAAAAAGCTCATATATTCCCGATGATTCATGTGTCGGATTTATCCCAGCTGGGAGAGGAACTGGTATTTTTAATTTGACTTCTTCGTTTATCATGTTCACTCTATCTCTTGTTGTTAATCCAATCGGATCTGAATTATGCTAGGATATTTACTTTTAAAGCAGTGCAACACGTTGTGTATCTGCTGAGCCGAAACCAATAGCAACAGTCTGCACATGAAGCATGCTTTCAGTAGAGATGGCAATTTCCAAGACAGAACACTTCATGTTCACGCGCAAGTGGCACACACCTTTCCCTAATCGTCCAATTATTCTTTTAGCGAAGCCAAAGACGATGAGGGAATAAGATAAGGTGCTCACACATACTGGTCTGGGACCACAGTGTATTTATACAATATTTGCCAAAGCGGGAAATCTTAAAGGTTATCTCTAACCACTAAGTTCGTACTACTTTATTCACATTTGTTTCAAGAGGTAGAAGAATGGTCATTGTGCAATGAAACATAGGACCAATGTGCATCATCATAACAATGTGTTGTTGGATGTACCTGGAGCCGTACTGTGAAACATTTCCACCGTCAAAGGTATTCCATGCATGGCGTGTGAACCATAAAAGGCGAAGAGGGGTTTATCACAGGCCTGTCAAATATCAGCGATAGAGAATAATGACAGATGAAAGAATAAAAATTCCTTATCGTTAGTTAAACAAAAGAAAGGCATTTTTAATGTTTGTATCGCAATGACTGCGAAGTTATCCAAGATGGAAACGGCTTTGGGAAATCTGGTTGTCAAATCATGAACTACATCTCATATAGGAGTTACTTTTTCTATAATGCATGTACATGAACCTTCCCGTAAAACAATTTATCAGAGGGCCCGGGGCTTAACGCATTCTTTCCGCATTCTGGTAATGAGTACTGGGGCCTTTTTACCCACTAATTAAACGAAGACAATATATCCAGACTTGTCAGCCTTGACACAAGAACTAAGAGATAAGAAATGATAAAAACTCGTAATGTAAAACGACGTTGACAGCGAGTTACACCTATATGTGATATAACACGTTATTCTGTTTATTATTGCAATCACATATATTTGAACAAGGAATAGACGGTGATAATGAGGATATTACTTATTAGGTGGCTCATTACGACATCTTTATCGCCAGAGATCCGACAATGAAACGGTCAAGGTCACAAGCCAACATTGTCAGTGCCACCTGTCCCGATAAAATCACTCTGATACCACTGAGACCAGTTCTTATTTCTATTCAACAGGAAAGCACAGACGGAGGGGATTTCTCTGAAGGGAGACCGGTAAAGAAAAGTCTCTCTGATGAAGTTCCAGGACTCTGGAGATAGAGACAACTCTTCCTACTCGCCAGATTCTCTATGATGATAATGTTCTAGTTCAGGTAGTAGGATCACCTCTATAAATGCTTGTGTGGCTTTAATAACAGGTCGCGAGTAGGGGACCTAGAGATCAGTGAATGGACGCCGTGACAGGCCAAGGACGGTGCTGACACCTGATGTCGTGACCAACCAGGTCACCCGTCACTGACGTCACGACGTATGGACAGTTGAGGGTCGGGTTACCTACCCCTTCCTCATCTCCGACTACCCACCCACCCATACGTTGCCTACTCTACAAGCCAACAACTGCACGGGTCTGCTGGGAGTTTAAACCAGACCTCCGTCACCGTCCTGAGCAGCTCCCAACAGTTATCTACTCGACAACGCAGCTCTAGGTTTCCCTAGTTTAAAGTACGTTTCCCACGGGGTCGTCGTAGCTTTTGGTAGGTGGAATTAGCTGCATCGTTCAGAGACAATATGGCCACTTGGTGATACACCACACACAAATGATAGACAAAACCAAAGAATACTTGTTCAAAGATAACTGATCGACTCGTATTGAGGATCTAGAGATTGTACTCACGTGAAAAACTGGTCACCAGTATTGCAGATAAAAAAAATATTAACCGTAGGAAAGTTTCCTTAACGGTTGCAATTAGCAGTTCAAGGGAAACAATTTCCTCAATTCTAGAATACTTTAGACTTGATATTGAAAGGCAAGTTTAATGAAATATGAGGCTTGACTAGAAAATGTATAAACATCCTACCTTTGAAAACGTTCGAAAAGTCCCAACATGTCTGAAGCAGCCACCGTCGGGCACGAGGAGCTGAGGTGTATGTATACGAGCGAGCTGATCGCGCTTAATGTGTGCGCCGAGCTGCTCACAACCTTTACCTTTACCCGAGCACCCTGCCAGCTCCCAACCGTATCTCAAACATGACCTCGCTCCCGGAATCCTGCCAACTTACCCTCTTCCCTCAGGCAACCTTAATTCACTCCCTTTGACTTATGAATAGTTCAAAAATCTTTCCATTCTTTCATCCGATTCTCAATGTCAAATCCTGCAATGACTTTATCAGTGCTAAGATCTGCCCTCCGAAACTGTAAGGTAGCAGTGTAGCGTAGTCAGTACAGGCGTGCCTGTGGATCGCGAAGACCTGAGTTTTGCTATTTTCACACCAGGTGGCAGTACTCTCGACCTGCCGGAAGCCAGAGGTTGCTTGGAGCTTTCCTATGGTAATTCTCCTTAGAAAATAAGGCGAAGTCTAATCACCTCTGATCTAACTAAGACGTTGGAAATGGTTTTAAAATCTATTCGTCACCTTTCGATCTCCTTAAATTCAGTGTACAATAGTCAATATCTTTTAGAGAGTCCGTATTGGTAAACAATGGCACAGTAATGCAGGGTAATTCATGAAAATAGAAGAGCCTCTGACATTCCCGTTTTCACATCGTTGTCTTCTCTTTTTTCCCGCACTGATAGTCAAGCCATATGGTCAACCTATCTAATTTTCAATTCCACTAGGGATATCAAAAGTCCCTGGTATTTTCCTGACGTTTCCCTCACAAATTTCACTTTCCTTGATGAATAAAACTAGGAAAGTTTTAAAATAAATTGCCTTACAGCTTACATGCTCCATCCATTTAACTTGTGATTTTAGAACCAGACTTTCAAACGCAATACCATAAACCTGTCTTGGCCAGTTCCGAGGCCAATGTGATGACAGTTGCTCATATTCAATTAATATCCATTGCAATCGAAATATCTGGAATATTTTCTTTCCATAAATTTACATAGATTTCAAGAGTGTCTGAGTTGGCCAGTGCTTAATGCCTTGATATGAAACTCCTAGTTTTCCATAACAAGAGAAATTTTTCCCTGACTTTTTTTTCAAAATTTGAATTTTCCCTGACAATTTTCGTGATAATTCACAGAACTTTAAAAAAAGCTAAAATTGCCAAGATTTATTACTGAAGAGCGGCAACTGTGAATTCTGTCACCACCCACGTATTAGTTATATCGTGATCGTTGCTGTTTGCCAAGGCGTACACACTCCATAGAACTATTTTTAAAAAACTGTCGAAAATTCTTTCTTTTAAATATGCTTGAGCTCTATGGTACTGCTGACTAATTTTCCTTTCCAGAGAGATATTTCCACAGACATAGTCCTAGCAGTAACGCATTGACCTCATGCTGAGTCTGGCAGCACCCTACTGTCTACACACAGACCTTCATAACAGGTTCCGACTTTGCTCCCGCGCTAGTGAACCTTTACCTACAGATGAGCAACTTAGCGAGCAACTCGCCAGAGGGTGGCTCCTCACCGGCAGATTGGGTCTGGACGCCAACACATCACGTGGGAGAGCAGTGGGGATGACTAGACGTAAGACTTGGGGCGCGGTGATTGGTTTCTACTATCAGTCTCCAACAGCTGCTCAACAGTCCGAGCTGCTCCTAGTCTGGTCCATTCCGTGTACAAAAAGCACAATATTCACCAACATTGAGCATCAGATTACCAGTGTTAACCCTATCCATTTGAGTGAGAACTACTTACGATTATTCAAAGGTATTGATAAATAAATGGGTATACATATACGAGTCGCCAAGATCTGCTGTATTGTAGAGAAGTGACTGCTATGAAAAGTATAAAAAAATGAAAATCATACATAGACTTTAAGACATAGCTATGCAAAAAAGCTTATGTGCTACGGAGTGTCTATGATTGAGTAAAAACCTGAGAATTACACTCGAAATACGATCTTCGATTTATTCTTTATCAGATTTATATATTTAGCCCAGACACATTGCCGTGTTTAATTATTGCAAAACGTGCCGTGGAAACAGCACACTGGTTCTTGGTTTTTCTGAATGTCAAGCCAGTTTATACGCGTGTGAGATGGGAAACGAAAAGCCCATTGTCAGGAATCTGTGACAGAGGCGAACAGAAGTACCCACCACTACCGGTCTCATTACATGGTGTACAATAGACAGTTTACTACGATGTCACTTTATATTGGACAATTTGTCACCATAGAATGGTATATAGCACCGTTCACAATGGCCTTATGAGGTTTTGCACGCTCTATTGCATCACCCTTACCGTGAATCATAGGCGTGTACATTCAACCTACATATCATCATATCCTGATGATGGAATATCTAGCACAATAATCATGTGTTATATTCGCATAGATAATGTTTAACTCTCTCTTGTAGAAGGTGTATTTTGATGGGAAGAGGTTGAGAAATCCCCATGATTTGATGAAATTTTACTCCATTATGGTTGTTAAAATGTTAGTCGTCTATGCGGCGGTAACTTTGAATGATAATACATTTGCATCACTAAATGGCGTGTTTGTATCACACGCAGATACTCGCACTATGGAATGTTATACTGATAGCTCCAGTCGAGTATAAGCTCATGAGTTGGTGAGCTGCTCGGGCACTGTAGTGGCGCCCCCTGGTTGATCATATTGACCTCTATTAGCGACCTCTGACCCTGGGCGCAGGAACTGTCAATTACATGGTTTGACCTCTGGCTCTTATCGTCGTCTGGTGAAATGGAGATCATGGATCACCATACAAGTTATACAGTATTGTCAGAATGTTCATACTATGTTCTACTTTTCAGAACTACCAATATTGTACTGATCATCATAGTGCCTCCCCGTGAATACGAAAATGGGTACTTTACATAAAGCATATGTACACATAACAACATGGAAGTCTTATGTGTCATAATAAGTGTGCCTCTTAAATGTATTGTGCTGATTTAAATCAAAGCATACGTTTTGCTCGGAGTAAATATAAATCATTCAATTCAAGTTAGCCCGTATGATGTTAGCTACAACAAAGTGGAGGACTTTTTTTCTGATCTCTAACATTTCGAACGCTTGTATTCCCTATAAAATGGAGTAAAACCATGAGTGGCATCTTCTGGAGACTAGGAATCAACATAACATTTTGGCGTACAGCAATGTATATAGTTATGTGTTTTTGCAGTCAAGACGCAAAACAAAGTATCTTTTATATCTGACAGTGTGTAGTGTTTATCAAATTTGGTTAGTAAGGTTCCTAAGGTAGCTTTTAAGAGTGACATGCCTGCATCAGTTGCGTTAAGGGAATTGTGAGGGTGGATCAACTATAGCACAACCTAAATATCATGTCTGGATATACACCACACATTTATATATGTACTTGCATGTGTGTGTATTATATACATGTGTGCCTCTATTATATATTGTAGTGGATACGGGACACATTATATAATGCATACGCGTATTGCTTCTATACATATATATACTTATGTATGGAGATATGTATACATGTAAATGTTATATCAAGGTGAGCCGTGTGTAGATTCAGTGTGTGGAGTTAAAAGCATGTAAAACCCTTATAATCACCGTGACGCCGACCACGTCCATCACACCTAGTCAGGCACCTGTGACAGCAGGTCAGGACTTCCGCGGGCGGAAAACGTCAGAACAACTTCTCACTCATTCCGTCGGCACCCCCGTGGGCAGCGCGGCGGGTCTATGTGGCCCCGTGAACACAGAACGTTTCAGACGCGTCATTCATACCTGACCCTGAACCGACACGGCCTTCTAAAAGCCAGTCAGAATGGATGCCCCCGCCTGGCTTTACGGGCCCGACCCGCGCTCCACAACGACCCCTAGCGGGCGCTGATGAATGACGCCCCGCGTTGGTCTTTGTACAAACTGACCCGAGAGGGCGCCACCGCATGTGGCGCCCCCTTACGGGACGCTGGGAACGAAAGTCCTCATCCGGCGGGAGCGTTCGCAAATGGAGGAAATAATACGTGACGTGTATATATTCAAAAATTCATAAATATAACGCATCGGGTTTATGGAGGCGAATGTATTCAGAGAATCTTGGTTTATACAAAAATGTGTACACATTGAAGTGGTGATCAGATTGCGATTTTAATCCAAACAATGTGAGGATATCATTTCAATACAGCCCCCCCCCCCTCGCCCTTGGGTGTTTATCGATGTGTATATCTACCCAAACCTTTTGTTTAAAAAAGAAAAGAAAAAAAATAGAAGGGTTTTTGAATCGTCTAATATGATTTGAATAACGGTGTTTTTCCTTTTTATGTAACTCCTAGAACAGCCAGAGATAAATGATAAATCGGCATGTATGACTTGTTCATAGAATCCGTTTTATTTGACATCTTCAGTTTTCATATTTGCATACTATGCTGAGAAAAATAGATAACAAGTCATATGAGAACACAATTACACGGATATTGTGCTGCAGAGGACATGGGTTTGTCCTTGGATAAAGGTAGTAGCGACATGGGTTACCTCAGGTGGCAAGACAAGCCGTGTGAACTTTGCAAACACGCTCAGTTACGACGTCTATTTTTCACCGACTGCAGGTGATCAATTAGACGTGGCTTAAGGCTGCTTTACCTGGAGGCCTCACCTGCTTCTCCCCTGGGACACGTGAGGAAAGACTGGGGTTGAAGAATATGGCCTTGACAACATACCCAGTCAGCAGGCTTCAACCCCCTACCACCACCCTATTTCAACTCTCTGTGTAAAGGTCCATCCCAAGTCTGATAGAAGAGGGGTAAACTACTGGCGTTTCTTGGGGGAAGCAATGAACTGTCACCCTATTGACGTCGTTTAAACCCCATTTCCATTTCTACTGGATTTCCTTCTGATTTCTGATAATTCCAATAGATTGTCTTTTTCTGATAATTCCCAAAGGTTGTCTATATTTTTTTCATCTGGGTGATTCAATAGCATACAAGCCTATTGTTGTGTACAGTGTCGCTATCTGTTTTGCGGTGTAGGAATGCTTAAGAAAGCAGAAGGATTTGGGAGTTAGACTTATCACAGGCAATTTGTTATCACTTAATTAATACTTTTTGAAAGGTAGAACAATTTCCTAATTATTTATAGGCTAATGTAGAAATAATTGCATCTCACTTAAAACAACGTCATGAGTCCTACTCTACAAATAAACCTTTTTCAAATAGTCAGTGATCAAATAGAGGCCCTCTTATGATTTACCTCCACTTGATAGTTTTTTCCCTCGCGCACGAATTCTTCTATCATGATTATGAATGCCTCGCACAGTCCCTGATTTCCGGCATAGTATTACAAAAGATTTGGACACTTGGTTAATTTTGAACTGAGAAAAAGACCAAACACATTTCATAATAAGAACCTCAATGATATAAATACATCTGTTAAATTAGAACAACTTTATATTTGAGGTCCTCTAAAAATGGCCGTTTGGTTTAGCGCCGCTGTGAACCTAGGTGACATTCAGACGGTGATGGGAGTTCTACACGACAGGCCGGCTCTGTCTCCTGTCAGGCCGGTCGCGCATCAAACTGCCTACTTTTTGATACAGCGCCAATTAGGATATGTAATTACAGGCTTTGTGAGGCTTACAACGCGCCAAGGGCTTTTGTTTCCGGATCATGTTTTTGTCACTGTGGAGATGAACGGGACACGAACGGGGACTGGGGCTTGGTAGGGTGGGTGGGTAGTTGGGTGGATGGTTGAGATCTGATACGCGTTCAGTAACGCCCCACGTCAGTTATTCGCCAGCGACAAGACGGAAACAAACGCGCCGAGGATGAAGCTGGGAACGCTGGGATGGGAGGCCTGGATGAGGAGATATGGAGAGGGATGTTGCCACCAGGGGTCGTGACAGTGCTACCAGCATCCCGTTAGGTTTATCTTCATCATGGATGATGCGCAGACCGGGATTTGTTTTAGGCCACAGGAGCCCGACCCATCTATCTGCTTCCACCCCCGCCCCCTACCTATATCCACACACCCACCTTCAACCGCCCTAAAGCATCATCCACAGCAATAACCTCTTTCCCTATCTATACCCAACTCTAGCCAGCTACCGCGATATCAATTTCATAACCAAATCCATATATTCCTATCTCTACCCTAACATCTCCCTATCTCTTCCCCCCCCCCCCCCCCCCTCCACAAAATCATCCTTCTTTTGTTATTCAAGCCAAGCCAACCACCACAATCTCTAATCCTTACATCAGTCAGTCGTCATTTCCTACATATTGTGGCCCGATACATCACAACTGCCACCCCAGCACGACCCCTTCAACATTCAATTCTTCGCCCTGGTCTACCACTCCAAGCACTGAGACAGTACTATTCTATAAATAAAAGGTTATATATTTTCAATGATAATATTGTCTATCCACTACCCTACAACCAGTCATCTGATTGTTAGTTCGCTCAAATCACACTCTATAAACGCCAAACCATCTTTACCATCGTCATCCACCTCTCAGCAGCTCTCAGTTAATATTAACAATTCTACAATCTTCCTCACTCAGCAAACAAATATTTTTTTGAAGCCTTTAAACCATCTTCTATCCCCAACATGTTCCAATCACCATCAACTACCTCTCTTATTTCGACAAACACCTTCCAATTCCCATAAACTTTCCTCATGATCACCAACTTCGTATCAATCAGTCATCTCGAACACCCCTTACTATAGCACGGAGTAACATCCGGCCATTTCAGTTCTACCATGGATGGTTAAATACCAACGATTTTAACACTATGCCTTATTCAGGAAATGGTTGTTCAGCAGTTACAGACTGCTTTCCTCTCACATCATCGCCAAGATTCCACCTCGCCATGGTATGACATTGGCTATTACCCCGGCCTAAAACACCATCAGGCAACCAATCACCCATCCACCCAACTGTCCCTACTCGGTCAAGCCTCACTGCTTCCTCATCCACCATAAACACCACCCAATATCGACCGGCGCAGCAGACAGAGGTCGCTCTAGTCGACATGGCTTCACGGCCCCTGATAAGGTACCGTTCCCCTAAGACTATTAAACACAAGACGCTGGCTCGAGAAGAAAAAGAAAGACAGGCCTAACGGAACACGAGATAGGGACACAGGAGGGCTGCCTCCGCCCTGAGTTAGATCTTTGATATCTACAGACACGCGCGCCATCTAGTGAGACGCTGGTAACGCCCTCTATACCAGAGCACTAAATGCTGGGCACAAAATTCCTTTATAATCGCAGTCTGCAGATAATCTATCTTATTTTCTACTTATTAATTTTCCATAAGGTAGACTCTATCTACACCGTTGAATTGCCAAACGTATTTTTATGCGATGATTTTAGTTTGCTGTCTACAAGACTACATTAGAGACGGTTTACAGATTATAGTGAGGCGTTGCTATATACATGTTCATGTGTTACCAAATGTTACAGTCTGTACAGTAAGAACGGTTCATGATGTGGTGTTACAGTATGCGATGTGTGTATAGCATCTATACGATCAGATACCATACGATCAGATGCTACTGCCCAAGCAAGATGATGGACCTACCTTATCGCAAAATGTGTGGTGTGATGAGTAAAGTGTTGCTTGCACTATAAAGGTCGTCTACTCTGACGCAGAGTAGTGGTCAATTCCCGCACCTGCCATCCTACCATGGTGTATAGATACCCCCTGTAATGGCTGAGGCGAATGCTTCGTACAGTCTTTTCCTCGTAGACATGCGTGGTCACAGGTGTCGTATATAGCGTCCACTCTAAGTGTACCTTTACCATAGACCGCAATGCACAGGAATCCTGGTGTTTTACACGTGTATAATTGTGTTGGTTTTAGCCAGCTGTGCTCCAGTCCTAATCCTCTTCTCAGTCCCCCAGCGGGCTAGGACCTCCTCCTCCCCTTCCACCAGTAGGTATATATCTCCTCCAGGGCGGAAAGGGTGTCGGTGTGTTTGTACCTGGACACTTGGCAGGGGGATAGTTGGCGCTGTGGTTATAAACCCAACCCAAGTGGCTGGAGGGAGTGCTACTAGTATTAATACTCACTCACGGGGGAACTCCAACAACCCGTCCTCCAGGCAGAATGCGGGCAGCTTCCCCCAGGGTTTATTTAGTGGATCGAGTAGTATGTGGCATATTCTCAGTTTTTTCTTACTGGAACTATGGGTGTAGACTCAGTCTTATGGCTCACCTGTTATCATAAAACACTGCCGCCAGCTGCAAAAATGAAACCAGTACACACGCGCCCGTTTCTGCAGTTCAACGCTCATGGAGCATACAGGAGGGTGGGGAGGTGGTCCTCGTCTTAAGCTGTCTGCTTAACTCCCACATGTTGGGTTAGCCGAGATATCACCACCCGTTCTCAACACACCCTCAAACGCCAGGAACAACAATGTCCGTCCTCCATCTACTCGGGTACAGGGTACTCCGCCTACCAATCCCTCTCTCAACAACTTTCCCCTCGAAAGTGTAGTACTTCATAGACTCTACTCACTTAATCGCACTTCCTAATCTCTCTAATCTCCCATGTCATTTCCAGAGATATCTTGGATGTGATCAAGCAGAGTGAAGACGAAAAGCACCAAAAGAATTGATGTATATGTATCCTAGCACCTTCTCCAATGTTCCCGACATAAAGTGATCAATATGATGTTGACATACAAACAAGGTCTGGCACGGCGTAGTTGTAATGAAATGAGTGATCGATCGCTACATCTGGCCATTAGCTCTCGCCCAAACGATACGAGTCCGGAATGAAGACCTGGCCATCAGCGAGCAGGTTGTCCTTCAGACATTGTCGTGATTGATTAGGAGCAGAAGGGATGGGTGTGGTGTGGTGTATGTATACTCTGCCTGCAGGCAGTGTCTTCTCGTCTCCCACTGCTGACTGTCGCTACAATATCCTGCTCGCTGCTGTCCTTCTACAACCTCCCCGAGCTGCTCCGAGCTGCTCCTGCTGATCCGCTCGCTTGTGGAAATGTCGATGTCTGCAACATTACACACGTCCTCTCACCCTGCCTCTCATCCGCCCTCCGTACACCAGGGCACCACCCCTATACATATTACGCACATACGTACAGTATGTATATATATCCCCCTTCCTCCATCGACAACACATTTATTGATTCTTCATCGCGGGGGTACTCTATGGGGAGGGCCCTAACAGAAGGGAGTGTGGGGAGGTGTGTGGGGAGGGGAGGGGCTGGTTGTGGGGCCCAGCCGGCAATACTGCATCTATAACAACAGCCACCTCCTGGTCTGTGTACACTGGACAATTGGGGCCATGAAGGCTTAACCCCACAGGCAGACAGTAACAGTGCCTTAACGGAGACGAGTTTCCTCCAGTGCGGGTGCTCATAGTTCCTCCTGGGCGGTCGTATTCATTAGACTATGTAATAATACAAGGGGGTGTATTGATCTGAATGTTGCAGTCTCAGCATTATGAATACTAGGCATTCATTCTACCAGTGTACCTCTAGGCACACTATACAGAACTGAAAACGTTCTAAACTAGATATTTACTGTGGTATTGAAGAAGACGTGAGGAACGTGTGGGTGACTGTCATGAAGGGAGCTTAAAAACTAATTACAAACATTAGCTTCATTATCTGTTCTGATTGAAGACACGACCGACTAGTGTGACTGTAGAGTCCAGTCATTAATAATGATTACATTTATTGCTTTATCATTCCTGTCAAGGTACGAGTAAATGTTGTTCCTTTACAGGATAAATAATAACTTAATTTTACGACTAAAGATCACTCTCATATATATTTACATTTTCCTCTTAATGAATATTTAAGTACATGTGATAATTTGTTAAAGTGATGAGACCACAAGAGCTTGGCAACCTCTAGACAGGTCCCTTGATCAAAAGGCTTAGTAAAAGGACGAGATCGTGCCCTATAAATACAGAGTGACTGTCAATTCTACCATCATCCGCCAAGATATTGGACGAGTTGAAGGACAGCCCATGAAGGTGGTCTCCTGTAGTCGGTGGACAACCGCAGTTAGCAGTTCTATAATCCATGCTGTATAATGTTCTTTATTATTCCATAAAACTGAACTTTACCATTATAATCCCACCTACACCACGACGTTGACTCTTTTCACCTAAATGGACTTGCATATGAATATAAAGCAATAATCAAAATCACAAGTACAACCGGAGAGGAATCAGCTCACCAATGTTTAATATATGACCAAAATGTTACATATTATATTCAGATGTACATAAATTGTATACGGAACTACAAAAAATCAACAAATCTCCGCTTCAACCAGACAAACCCGCGATCAGTTTTTTTAATCTCTGATATAAATGGACTCTACATTTCTGTCGCTCGAGTCGCTTACTATATTCAATCAGGATAGAAAAAAAAGACTAAATATATTCATTAGGTGCGCCAGGATGAGATACTTGTTTGCTATGATGCACAGCAATTACGGAATCGATGGTGACCACTTATCCAGTTGGGAGTTTCCCATTGAAATGGTGTGTCTGATAACATCGCATCACGGTGTTTTGTGGCCAGCTCGAGCAGAGATAAGCCTCAGAGGGTATCAATCATTGAATATGCTGTTGTACAAGAGTAGTCTGCCCTACGTTGCTTTACATAACAGCAGGCAACATACTAATTCACTCACAGTATATATATTCTAAACTGAACCGCCACATTCTAACACAAGTGGCTGGAAGTCAAACACTTAGATGCATGGTCTATTTGCGTTGTCAACATAATATGGTGTCACTATCAGAACTATATGATCATTTTCTGGTTACATTACATAATATCTTTCATCAGTCAAAATACTCAACCATGCCATTAAAATGCACCATTCAAGCCCCCTTTAACCGCGTTATCTTATATACATGTATTATATTATTATTCTGATATACATGTATTATATAATTCATTGATTAGTATTAACCAGGGACCTATTGTAATGAATGAATATTATGCTGTGTCAAAAAGTCAGGGGAATCTGAATATAAACCAACAGCTGAATATCACAGGATTTCTTTGTTGACTAGTTGTGCACCCATACAATATAGCACACACACACACAGAGATATATATATATATAATAGAAACTCTTGCATCGTTTATACAGAGATGACAGTACGGTCTAGAGAAGCCGAATTTTCCTCATTTCCCGAATCCTCCATATTTTCCCTATCTGATATAATTTTTCTTAAATTGCTTACACCAACAAAAATCTGTTACATGCACGTAGTAGGAAAAGAAATACATGCACTGTTTTGGACAACAACAGAGTGAAACAAATTCATGCAAAAGGCCCATCAGTAAGCCATTCCGTATGCCAAAATCAATGGGTCCGATTATTGTCTATTTACCGGAAGGTTTCCCATGAACACTGGGATGGTCTAATGGGAATATATAGCATTGTGTTTTCCCCGAGAAAAGCCCTGAGCCCTGAGATTCCCCATAGGATTCTTAGAGAGTCAAGAGCTCTGTCTACCATTACGTCTCACAATCAACCCAATTCCAACTTCTAATCTCCTCTCTACTTAGTCCGTCCAGAACCGTTCCCTGTTTCCCTGTTAGTTTGGGCGCAGCCACTTGGGACGGTACTACAGTCTACCAACAAGTGTACTCGTTGAGTCTACTCACTATTCAGCTCCTCTGCTTAATACCACCCGTACCCCATCTTCGCTACAGGCTGCTGCTGCCGGTAGGACACCACTGTGGATGTGTGAGTCTCTGCCCACCTGAGTTTATCCATCATTGGGCATACACTGGGGGCTGTGAGGGGCGAGTAGGGGATCATCCGGGGTGTGACTATTGAACAGATAGCAGGAAGGGAGCTAGGCCGGTGGTTTTTTTGTGAAGAGGTAGGGCGTTAAGTCAAATAATTGAGTAGCAGTCAGTGGTGGCAGTAGTGGCATGTCGAAAGTTTGCAACTAACGTGGGTGGTAAAATGACACTGCCAATACAAAAATAACGGCATAGCTCGAGCGAAATTAGCTGAAAAGCAATGCTGTACCAAACAATCGCCACCCGGGCTTGGTAGATCTCGAGCATGTTATTTACCCACACATCCTCACCTGTTTTTGTCTCATGTATTTGCGGTCACACCGATAGTAAATGGAAAACGGCAATTCAGGTCCATGCTATGTGTAATACTGGTTTGTCCTAAGACATATGCTGCTTCCAGAGTCATACACTAGGGGGCTAGAATTAGATGAGTGTTGAAATTCTCTTTTTTTTCAAATGAAGTCTCTAAACCCTGGGCAGTATGTTGCATATTAGGAGGTTGGATCACAGGTCGATATTTAGGGTGGTAGGTGAGCTTGTTGGGTGGCAGATGGATTTGTCGTGTAATACTAAGAGGCAGGCCAGGAGCTTGGGTGGCAGGTCAGGAGAAATGACAGTGAATCAGGATGCTGTAGAACAGAATGGGAGCAAGGGCAGCACTTTGGGAGGCTGGGTGCTCCTCACACTTGTGTGTGGTGCGTTGGAGAAGCTGTCAATGACGGGGGTAGGCTACATGCAGAACTACTCAGAGCAGAGCGGCGATTCAAACCAGCAAGGCCGCGTGCTACATCAGGGGGCAGATAGCTAAAAAAAAAGACAGCTTTTTATACGAGGCCAGTGACGCTAGTGAGGTCTCGGTAGAACAGGGAAATTGTCCTTTAGGAGGACCATCGCAGAATTGATGTGGCAGGTAGTCAATAGGGCGCGATATGAGCATCGGTGGTCGAGTGTTTGGTACGACCCTGCTGGGGCTGATGTGTAGAGTTTCAGTCTATTGAATATAACTCTCACCAACCCATTTGCAACTAAATACATCGTCGGCCTCATTTTGTCACTATTCCCAGTGGCTCCCGAAACGACCACTGGGAGGTGTGCGATGTTGGCTGGGCAGGGTAGAACTGCGCCTCATGGATCTAATCAAATGACACGCTAACTGCTATAAAACAAGGCAGACAGAAATGTCAACATCAACCAGTTAAATGTCTCCTGTACTTTATTTGCGTCTTCCTTTTTCTTCGGGGTAATCAATTAAGACATGTTAAGGAGTATCACGACTATTTCTGGTGTAGAAATCCCAACTGATCTTTAGCGTTGAATTATGTTCAAAAATTGATTTTTTTTTAAATGGACGTAGCTAAGCCTGGGACTGCATCTAACAAGCAGCAATCGCGAAGTAGGTGGCAGTTTAGAATGGAAAAAAACCTTTTCGATATTGAATAAAACCACTCCATACCGAATGTTGAGGTATGTGGCGGTGGTGTGTCGGGCGGAGTGGGCTACTGGTCGGGATGGCAGGTGCCTGCCAGCTGGTTGATATCACCAGCGCCCAGAATCAGCCCACGTAAATGGGCAGACAGACGACCCTCTACTGGATCATATCAGTACATATACGGGCCATAGATCAGGCACGACCGGGCGGGGGTCAGGGCAACATGAAGGGGCCATGTGGGGCCCTGCCACGGCACAGGGGACACCGTGGTTTGACCACTATTATAAAGAACAAACCAAAAACTTGAGACAGAGAAAAAAATAACATTTTAAAGACCGAATATTGATAACCTAATCACGCATTTCATGAAGCAAAGTCATGTCAACTGATGGAATAGCTTTTATCCAATTCCAAATTATGGAAGAAAGTGTATACACAAAACCAAATTCACTTACTGTGCCATAAACCTGTACCGGGTACTGTAGGGGGGAAAACGGTTTGCTGATCAACTATCAGCCAGAGAGATTTTGGAAGCCATTGGTTATTTTTTCCCAGCAATAGGCTACAGGTTAAAATGAGACTGTCACAAGATGTGGGCTGAGAAGCGTAATTAATATATCTATTCTCAAAGCGATTAATCACAGTACTGACGAACCTCAAGGTTTATCTTTGCTACAAAAATTACGGGAACTTAACATTTGGAAAGAGTATAGTGATAGAAATATCTCAGACTCCACGCTTCCATTGTTACATGCACAGTCATGGCACTGCATTGGGAACGGGACAGCGGGACAAAGTCCCCATGGTTTACGGTAAGGGCGATGTATTGGATAGTAGGTAACGCAGCTGTCAAATAGGCAAACTCATATGATCGGGGAGAATCCACGGACGCCAATGCGACAGCAGCTCTGAAGCATACAATAGGGGGGCTAAAGTGAAAAAAAATGTTACGAAGGAGACGCATGCTAATTCATAAATCACATGGTCACTGCACTAGGTCTTGTTCGATTTTGTTGTCGCAGGAGCACTATTCTAGACAAACCTGGATCTTTTTATTTTCTGTAATTAATCCCTTTCAAACCATGCTATTGTACCGGCGTGTCTGTGGCAACATGGCAAGTAAGTATAAAATAAGACTTATATTAAAATGAATTATAGTTCATTTTCTGAGAAGAGCGTTTAATTGAATATGCATACTACGCTCATATAAAGCTACCCTCTGATAGCGCTTTTTAATACTATTTCAAGGTTCGGCTTCAGACTTTCTCCCGCTACGTAGCAGAGTGACGTTTCTATAGTGGAGCGGTCCCTTGGGATCAGCCCTACACTCTCGGCCGATGTCTGCCCCCTACATCCACATACTCAACGATCATATAACTCATGTATGACAGCCCTCGGGCCCGTTTCCCCGTCCTCCCTGCCCGTAAATATCTAATAAAGCCCGACCAGGGGCGTAATCTCGCGCGGTTGGACGGGATCTCGCGAGGTGGGACGAGATGGGCCGGTGAATATGTCCGAGATGCAGGCTGGCGGATTCCATCACTCTCCCCCCACACTCCTCCCTGTCTCCAATATCATATCTGTGGCCCTGCAGGCATGTGGACGAGACAGGTGATTGGAGCACCCTTAATACGGGGAGCTGCCCGGGTGGACCTGCTGCCAAACAAGGTGAATGGGTGTTGTGTTTGGAGCTGTCTCACCCAGGCTGCTCGCTGCCAATCAAATCACAGAAGATCACTGGTGTTACCGAAACGCCATCCAGATTCAGTGTACCGATAAAGTAACTAAATCAAATCTTCCACGTGCTCTAAGATCTTGGTGAAGGATTAAAGTCTTTATTACTTAATCATAATCTCACAAATGCGTTTGATTCACAAAATAATCTTGGGATTCCATTACGATTTGGATAAAGTTCAATAAAACATTCAGTATCCTGGTCTATTACATGAAAACCATCCGTTTCCTTCTTCAGTTTCTAACCTAAATCCAAAAAAAGAACTCCTGATATATTCAAGCCATCCCACATTTTAGCCTTGTTTGGATAACAAATGACTCTGAGCCTGTACGTTAATCGTTGTGTCAGTTTTATTCGCATCACTCCCCGCAGTAAAGCCGCAGACTGTAGCCACCAATGCCCTGACCGTGAGGGGAATACTAACAACCGCTGGTAGCAGTTTACCTCGGCCAGCCTAACCACTGGCCGCCAGCCAGTGCTCTGAGTCATAACCTGTGGCGGGGTATGGTTAATGGCTTCATTATTCCACAGGTATCACTAAGGGGAGCTAAAACCCAGCCACCTCTGACGTCCTCTCTGTGTTTGTTGAGTGGCGCCACGTTGTGTAATGATGTATGGTCCGGGAATGTTAAGTTGGGAACGGAAGGTTAGTGATAAACGCCCATTTCTACCTCCCAGTTTGTTAGTCAAGCCAAAGTTATAAAAGTTAAGACCACAGAGACGACTGAAGATAAAAAGTTATCATATAGATAGATTGAATATAATAATAGCACAAGAGGCCTAAATGACAACATTGCACAATTTTGTGTTTTAATATTGCACACATGTATTTTTATATACATATTGCATAGTTATGTAGTGAGTGGGTCCACAAATTCCTTAAAATGAGGCAAGTTACATGTATATTGTTTTGGCCATCTTATTTTCAAATGGTCAGCTTATCTGATAAGTTGAGTTTAAACCTGTCACCAAAGACTATCCAGTAAATAACTCGGTAATATCGTCATTGCTGTCTACTAAGTTCATAAATCATATTTTTGGTAGACGAGTCAATCCATACGCCAATTAGATATTGTATCAATAATATGTTCCTAAGTCGCCATTGTTTCATCTGTAGGCAGGGAAACAACAGGACTGTTTTTCATTTTTCTCGCGGTTCATTTCTTTCCTTAATGACTGTGATTAATGTATTGACGGTCTATCTCGAAGTAAACATTAACGTCTTGGTCGGAGAGTGGTAATGAAGTCACGCACATGGTGGTCAGGATAGCCCTCCCTCAACGGCAGCCCATTCCTCTCTACCTAATCCTCTGACCTTTTCCTGTATATCCTCGCTGTCGTTCCTACTCATTATATCACCCATCTCCAGCACCCCCCCCCCCCTCCCTCCCCACCGCCTCTACAACCGGCATGCTCTACACGCAACTCCGCACGTTTATCTATCATGCCACCTCGAATACAAAACAATTCTGTCGAATTATATTTTCTTTCAGTCAAAATCTAGAACCATTCATCAACCATCCTTACACTTCCTACGTTATAATCCAGCTTCTCGTTCTTTTCTGAGACTTTAACCCTCAACTACCCATCTCCAACTCCAATACTGGTAGTCAACCTATGTACCTACTATGACCCGAGATCGCCCGGTAATAATAAGTTTTACCAATGGCAACCTGACCCCGTTAACACCCTACCCCCTTCAAGCAGGTGTCAGCCCTGCACCCCACCTAGCACCCCACTCTCTCTCTCCGTGAGGTAGCGCTGTGAGTAGTACACGAGTTGTGGCTCCGTCTCGGGTAGCAGATACTCGGGCGGCGGGGATCGTGGGGTTAACGGAGTGTGTCTACTGGGCACAGTGAAGCTTCCCAGTCATGCATGACGCCGGGACCAGGAGGGGCTTCAGCAGTATCTCGTGCCTACCAGGCTTCTTTCTAAATATCTTTCTAACCATTTTTGTGTATCTACCTATTTCTCCAAGTACTTTAAATTGTTTGACTGTTTGTAGTTTAGCGTCTCAGAGGACCCTGATGGTATATAGGGACCATCGATGTTTATGTAATTTATAAATGAATAACAAACTGATTCAATTTTTTTTTCAAGTTAATGCCTGTGCTTTTTACATACTCACATGTCTACAGACTTAAGTTGAGATCTCAACTTTCTTTTTAATTGTACCGTCCTTTTTGCTACTTTACTTCCTACACGTGTCACATGCCAATTTAGGAGTAGCAGATTAAGCAAAGAGACTTTACACGACTAAGAAATCGGCAAAATTTGAATGTTGAGAGTTAAAAGGCAAAGAGGCACTCTTCAGATTTCAGTCATTTCTGAGTTTATCGCGTTTTGTTAAGTTTCACCTCGCAAAAGAATTGGCCTCCTAACTTAGAAACTCATCGAATGAGCAAAAGTAAGCTTGTTGCGTGTGACAAAGAACAACTGGCGAATAATTCTGACACCGTCTGGGAGACCTGGCAATGGCTTCGGCCTCTAACTGGTCATCTGTCTTCTTCAAGCGATTCTCTCTAATTGATTCCTACCTAATTGGGGACATTTTGACAGACCAATTACAATCTTCTGGCGAGGGGTTCCGGCATGAACTAGTTCCATCCATCATTGGACAATAGGCAGCGTACAAACAGGCTGGGGACCCGAAGATCGTGGCTGGAAACACGGTTGAAAACACGCCGAGAAACGCCAGCTGAAGCGAGAACTTTTCCAAGGGGAAACTGTCTGGAGATTTCACTTTCCTGATGTGTTAAGTTGTCCACGACTCGACAAAGCAAATAGCAAGAAATGGGAAAGTGATGGTGGATAAAATTTTCTCTAGTTGTTAATATCTAACTCGTTTAGCTGATGATCTTTGCATGTTGCTCCTTAAATCCTGGTGGGAAAATATACACCAAACTTTAACACACTGAAATCCCAACAACAGAGCATCTTAACACCAATGGGTGCACAAAAAAACTATGATTCCAAAAAATGGATCCTTCAGTTTCCATTTTTGGATGATTGCAACGACCACAATAAATATGTGTGAATGCACGAACAAAAATTTATTTAGAAATCAAAGCGACCCCGAAAGTTGTTGTAGGCCAGGAAACTAATGTTTAAATGTGTGTACACAGGTGTGGCGCTAATAATGCATGTTTTTACGTAGACTCAAAATATTCAATTCAATTTATATGAATTTTTAAACCTTTGAGGAGGCCAGAGAAAGAAACAGCTTTCCTGTGCATTTTTAATGGTGCTGTTAGGGTTTATTGAAACATTGAAGCTGAAACAACAATTTTTTCGGGGTGGGCAGGTGTGGGGACCTCTCCTCTTAATGCAGAGAGCGTCATGACACCACCAAGTCCAACCTCTCCATTTGTCGTCTGCTCGCCTGTTGACGGGGCTCACCACCTTTGACGGGTCCTGACACGGACAGCCGCCAAGAGGCTGGCCGGCAAAGGACGGCTAGAGCTCCGGTCATCCGGGCGGCCGACCCCGGGTTACCTGCCGGCCCGCCCTGCTCATGCATACATCATCAGCACTGGGAGGACTGAGGGAGAGACAGGGCAAGGAAGGAGACCCGGGATAGTGTGCGTCGTCACCCACTTTGTTATTCAGTGCTGCCCCTAAGCCAAAGCTTGTTGGTCTCTGACGTATGACGATGTGTGTAAGTGCGCCCTGAAAATTCCTTGTAGTTTCCTTTTCTTAGACTATTTACTGCTAACATAAGATAAAAGAAAATTTAATTCAAAGTTAACTGATTTAGGGTATGGTAATCGGGTATTCATTCCAAGAGTATTTCCAAATAAATAAATTCAAGCTCTTGAGAGGGGTCAGTTACCTAAGTCTAAGCTTCCTGAAATTATAAGATATTGTTGAAGTTTCTCTAACATGACTATAAACTTGTACAAAGTAAGGTGTTTACATATCAGGGTTATTTTTTATAAAATACTGACCTCATTATTTACGACTTACCGTGATATATTCCGGGTGCAGGAAGACAAAAGTTAATCGAAACACATGCTTTGAATAGTATCTGCTGGGTTGGTGACACCTTGGAGATTGTAAATAAGCTGGATGGGATGTACTACATCAACTCTACATCATAACCACGCACGTCACACCACCAAACCCTACCAACAGCAGCGTGATAACAACTCCTGATAAGGACACAGTCGCCATAGCAACCATCCCACTGAAAACTTTATGATAATTGCAAATTTAGGAAAATTTACCCACCAAGGTGTCCGAAATACCCATGCAGACAATAACTGTAAATATTCAATGCGAGTGTCTATGAGGACAGGGTTAGTCGGGTTTAGTTTTGTAGCACAGAGAAAATAAGGCGAGATCAGGGTAGGGTCGATAGATGACGGAACTGTACCAGTAAGGCCTACCTGGCAACCCACCACTCTCTACTGACGTCTCTACTGCTGTCACTGCCCCGTGAAGATTTCCCTCTCGTCCTGCTCAGTCGAAACACGGACAACCGAAATGACAGTCACTGACAGTGACACCGAAATACAAGAAGCTTAGATCTCCTTCCTTAGGGTCTGGAGTTCAGCTTGACGAAAACCCGAGGGTTTTCCGTCCTCGGGACTGTAGGGGCTTGCTGCAGCGTGGGCCGCTCAGTGTGGTAGGTAGTGTTTAGAACGGTCCGCCTGCCGCTAGACAATCGATGATGGGTGCTGCGCAGTTGCCGTAGCCATCAAATATTCATCACTGCAGTTCGTCTGCCGCGTATGGCGTAGGCAACTTCCCGCGCTCCCCCGGTGCTGTCGTGATCTTCATTTCTATTGAAACTTTTAATTTTCAAGGAAATGGCGATTCTAATCATATTTATCTCAATCCTGCCAGTTTCCCCTTGGGTGAGACAATGCTTTTTTGCCATTCACTCCAGTCGAGTATTTTCGGCGGGAAACTGAAAGTTGATAATTCGGCGACTTCACGAACAGACGACAGTTTCGGGTTCGAACCCAGGCCAACAAAGAAATTAGACCAAGGTCTCATGGGAGGCAGGTAACAATAATGTCAACCAAATGTTCAACACTGTCAAAAAGAAATAATTTGATTTGAGGCTTTTGTCCAAGTAATCCCATAATGTATTCATGAGACCACTTCCGTGGGTCGGTCCTATTGACAGTTCATCAAACTGTCACGATTCTGATCCAGTACGTACTACAGCAGCACTCCCGAAACAAAGCTTCGTCAGGTGACGCAGACGAACGATCAAACACTCGCCAGACTGTCTGGAACCACTAGATCTACTCCAACGATTAGTTACCCCACTCCCCACCACAGCCCTGAACCCGACCGTCGACCCCCGCCCTCTCTGCACCCTTAATTATGACTTTTCACAATTCAAACCCATGAAGTAGGTCAGTATGGGTTGCACAATAGATCTGCCTGAGGAACAATGGATGGAAAAATATGAAAATCAATGCCTGCTGTGCCACAGGGCGGCTCAGCTTGTATCATGCAAAAAATGGGCCGTCAATTTGTTCAGTTTTTTTTTACTCGAACGAGGAGCCCCTACTCGTGATTGGAGAAATTCTGTGTTCATTAGTTCCCCTGGTCGCCGCAGGGCGTGTCATTGAGAACTCCCAATACGAGCAGCTCATTAAAAGAATTAGAACAGCTCTCTTGGCAACCCCGGGTTCGAAGTTCTACATTTCAGTGTTTGGCTGGCGTGACATGATTGCCTTGTGTGAGTAGGTGAGCAGGTCATGGTATCAGAAGGGGAATGTATTTTTACTTATGCTAATGCATAGTCTCTCATTAACTCTCTTGAAAAGCTCTTATGTCTGCACATCTTTTTAATAAGGCCTCAAATCCTTCTCATAAACATATATGCAGTGAATAAGTAACTGTTAATTCTATGTTCGAAGTTCAACAACATCAATCAACATGGTTGAAAAACTGTGCTGAGTGCTGCCACCTAGAGAGATTGGACATAATGATAAACCCATTCCGTGTTCAAAGAGATGGGGACATCTCATGTTGACAAAGAACGATAAAGCACACAAAGAGCAGCCAATCCTGGTAATTATACGAATAAATGCACTTTGTCTAATATCGCAAAATCCCCATAAGACAGAAATGACCTATCCTACCCAAAATTTCTTCCTCTATATGCTGACTTAACCTCTATAAATACGCCAGGTACTTACTCTGTAAATTGACTATGGGAAAATGCAACCTATTGGCTATAGAATCATCAGATACATATAATACCACGTAAAGTAGTGTATACATATTTCTAACAATCCATATGATATCTGTGTTTTCTAATGCTTGATTAGGGTGGCTTTTCATATACTTATTCAGTAGCAAAATATAAGGGAGGTCATGGATAAATACGTCAATAAGATAAAATTGTGACTTTAGTGTCAGATATAGAATGGGTTAAGGATAATGCTGAAGCACCTTAAAAGATGTCTGGGTTGGGATTGCGACACAGACCACGAATATGTGTGTTAAAGTCTATTATTTTGCTTCACCATTTTGCTTGTTTTGGTAAGGGGAAGAAACTATAGATGGATGCTTTGGTACAAAGAAAATTAAATGAAAGGGTTATATTACTGTTACTGGGTTATCCCCCCCCCCCCGAACAAATGTAAGGTAAATCAAATTACCTCAAACAACATTTATATTGCCTATCAAAATTGGAGACATGTAGAATACACTTATGGTTAGCAATCAAATCAATACAAATATGTGCAATCTGAACTTTCGTTTTGTTTATCAAACTCCATTTAGACGTTGAACGATTAACTACATGTTTACTTAAACTCAATGAACTGGAAATATTTACGTGAACAATCAAATTGTACTAACACTAATTTGTTTTATAAGCTGTTCAATAGATGATGTTTTAAATGAAACTATATACATGTATCAGCAATTAACTTAATATGTTAGTGTTGATGATCTAGCGCTCTCGTTACCAACAATTCCAATGGATTTACAATGTATATGCTTATTTATACCAATTATGGTCCAGGTCATACTTATTAAATGGAGTATAGACCTCCCAAGTTGGCCCCGATTACAGTTTCATTCCGGTTTGAAACTAAGCTCATATTAAGTAAACGACATCATTATGGTGTTCACCGTGTATAAGTCTGTTTCTAAACTTCCATTATTTTGTGAATGAGCTTTTCAAAGAAAAGTATAAATGTAGGCAAGTTTCAGAGGTTGCTTTAATTAAGATGCATTTACATATATTATTTGGACACTACCTTGGACTAGTGAGGCTAATACTCAGACCATTATTGTCATAGAAAGAGTGTTGTCACTGAGCTACCACCAGCCCTATACAGGTGTTGCTGTTCAAGGCCCACTGTCTAGTTACGCGGCTGCTCGGACAAACACGGCCGAGTCAGGCGGCTTCTATATAGAGACGCACAGCAATCACACCTAAAGTGTGAACGGTGGGTGTGACTACAGGAGTGTTGTTTTTTGACAGATTGAATTGCTGGAACAAACTATGGTATTGTCTTAATGGGTCTGAGCTGTCTAAACTTTATATTTGATAATTATCTTGGTTTTAACTTGGAAAAAGATAAGCATATTATAGCTAGGCCTGCCAATGTATTAGTGTGTATGCAGTTTCGGTGTCCCTGTGTTATCTAAGGTATATCTAAGGCATTATTGAGGTGATATGCATGTAGCATACATCAAATTGGAGCTGAAATACCATAAAATTTGATGCGGTCGCTTTTATTTCTATTGAAATAATGTGCATGGGTATTATAAACGTTTTACACTCAGTGCTCCACTGCTAAAGAATGCGTTGACAGGGGGTTGTTTGGCTGCAGACATTGCGTAACCAACCAGATAAGGTGCGACACCGGCCTATGGAAAAAGGCCTATTGAGACAGGGCTGGTTATACTAATTATACGTAGTTCAATGTTGTGTCCGCTCTCACTCCCCACAGACGTTGTACTTACAGACATAGGCACGTTTTTAAAGAAAGTGGATTTCAACAACTTTCAACACAATCTTAAGTCTGGCATTATATCAGCAGCAGCTGTCACTCTTTTCTTTATTAAATCCTCTTTTGAATCCCTGAATGGGGCATCTCCTCAATCAGGCATCCACCATTTTGAATCTTGAGTGAAAGTTGAGCTGGTTGCCTAGTCTGTGGGTCACCAGCAAGACTTTAATATGGGAGACGTTTGTGGGGACTTGCTCTCCATTCAGGGAGAGAAATAGGTAATCTGAACAGTATCAGCCCTTGATTTGACCTTTTGGATTGAATTTACACAATACAGACATGTATCTACTGTGTGGCATACACTTTGATGTGCTGGATTATGTTTCAAAGGAGGAACTGCCAGTTTCAAAGTTTGCATATGACATCAAGTCAAACCTTAGTGAGGAACAAACTGGTTATACAGGCTAGGAGTGGGGTAGGTAAATATTCACCCCCTCATCTTCATTGTTGTGGATAGGGCTGGTTACACTGGCTAGAAGTAGGGTTGATAATGATATTTTAATGTCATTGAGAATGACACACAGACAGTTGGAAGGTAAAGCGGGTGTTCCACCAAACAGCTGCTAGTCCCAACCAATGGCATTGTGGCGGCATTGTGGTGTTTGGCAACTGTCTCCAGCCCAAATTGTGCATCGGCGACGATGATCTACTTGGTGGGACAGCCCGTAACGTCTGCCTGGCCGGCCGGCTGCAATGACAGAGCCAGCCCATCCCCATGTCTTGAAAATCCTGTCGCTGACCCAGCGTCGGCAGGGCTGTTCCTTCTCGCGAACCGCTAGCCTGGCCTAAAGGTAATTTTTTTGCTATTCCACCAAGCACATTGAAGCAGACTGGTCAGGGGTTTTGAGGGCTAAATTGTTCCTAGCTGCATCGCCAGCCAAAATCTATTTGAATAAATATTTAGCACCAGGCGGCCAGGAGCTTTGACGGCTTGCACACATATACCATAATAGACACAGTCAACATGAACCAGACACCCGGCAATGCGATAACCTGGCAGCAGAGACAGAAAATTGTAACAGTTTCGGTAATTCAGGCAGAATTTGAGCACCAGAGCATGTCATACACATTCATAACATCAAGGCTTATCTTAATTTACCTTCATTATTCAATTTAACACAGAATTCAGTGGTTTGGGATGACCCCTTCTCTCTCTCACTGACAAGCTATCATCGTTCCCGTACAAGTGTCAACAAGGCAGCACACTGCTTTTCTCAATCTGTGGATTTCGTGGAGCCAGAGCGGCGCAGTGTATGGAGGCATATTTGTCCTGACCCTTATTGGATGAGTGGGGGCTGGCACATTATTGTGACCAACGTCCATCAGACAGCAGCAGCATACCCACTGTGTGTTCAACGCTGGCAACACCTGACCGTAGGGCTTGTTGGAACAGCTTGGTGGAACAGCTGGGTGGGAGCCTGTCAGGCGGTGTGTGTACCCGGTACCCTTGTGGTCGTCGCCAGGCTAGAAATAAGGAAGTTGGTGGAACAGCAGGGAGATTTTGCAGAGTTAAGTGCTGATTCCACCAACACACAAGATGTAGCAAGATTAGTCCCGATTTGGTTGTCTTGCTTAATCAGGCTAGGTTTGAATAATCCAGTGCCTATTTGTCTCGATGTGTCTTGAGGTCTTGCGGTGGTCGAGCACCAAAACATACACATGACATCGCGCGGCTACCAGCCCTTTAGGGGTGGCTGGCCCCACCAAGTAATGTCAGCTGAAGGCTAAAAAAACCTGCCTGCAAAGCGCCTGTTTGGTGGAACACCCACTTTAGATATGCGAACATGCTATTCCTTCACTCACTTCTAAATACTGTGTCAGTGTTATTTATTGGATCTACTATTGATGATCGATAGGTTACGCCGTTTTATACGGTACTGGAAGTGGAAGTATCAGTCGTGAACCCTCAGTATTCAAAGCTAGCTGAGTTCATACAAATGCCGAAAAAGTTTCACATCCTTAACTCTAAGTTTAAGATTCGATGTGTACTGCACGGATTTGGTCATACTCATACTGACAGTAGATGATCAAGTATAACAAGCGAAGCCCCGGAAACATGATTCTTAGACTTAGAAGGAAACCCACGAGAGGAAAATAACTTGGTCCGTACTCCACCGAGTTTGACTGCAGAGTAATTCACGAAGCGAAGCTGAGTGAATTACTCTGCGATTAAACGAGGTGGAGTGTGGACCAAGTTATTTTCATCGAGTGGGTTTCTGATTTTATCTCACCCCGTATAACATTATTCATTGATAAAATGAATCACCAAATTAGCCATCGAGTATTGGGTACACGAACTTCACGGCCGTGGAGTTCCGAGTTCCTAATGTTAAGCCTATGGAGAAAAATACCGGGGTGAGATAAAATTGCAAACACCATTCAACTCGACTATATTATAGCACTTCTGAAGTTCTGGTAGCAGAGAAAGCTGTCAAATTGCGCGACCCTACTCCGAGCGCCAAACTTCAGTTCGTGTTCCTGACGAAACCCTAATGAAACTTTTTACAAGATGAAAATGTTAACTTACATATCATCCAGATGCTTGCTCTACGCTGAAGATGTTATGTTCCATGCCATCAACTAGCAACAATATTAGTTAAAACATCGACGGTATTCTGTCTTTGTCAGTTTTGAACTCGCGACTTTGTCGTGGTGGCGCGTGCTGTCAAAGTGGACTTCTCTGATTGGTTGAAAATATTGTCCTAAATAAGTAGCGTTTTAAATATTGCAACTTATTTTTAACTATATGGATGGATTCAGATAGAACACTTAAGTTAAATATGTGAACACCTCTCATTCACTATGATTCTCGCTTAGAATTGATAATACGCCACCCGAAAGTTGATTGAATTAACCTCGGGCCTACTACACGAGGCTTCTGGGATTCCTCAGACATAAACAAACCCACGTGGACTCAGTCCCCGAGGTCGGAAGAATGCAGACGATGAATGTGATTTCCCTGGTTTCATATTCGTATGATATATGCCGATCAGTTACCTTTATGATATGTAGTGCATACCTGTGAGGTTTATATGGAATATATGGGCATATGTGTCATGTTTACAAGGAAGTATGCTTATATCCTTATAGTATATAGTGTCAGCGAGAACTATCACTACTCTAGTATTAGTAGTAATAGTATCAGACCACAGACTGAATTTTCATCGTATCTTTTAGAACATGAAGTCCCACATTTATATGTTTTAACCGATTAAGACTGGATGTTTAGTTTTGCAAAATTGATTTATACATCTGTATGTCAGCTAGATTTCTTTTATCCACATATTTTAATTAATAATCTAAGTATGCCAGTGTAACCTCGGACCTATAATATCCAAATCCGTGGTGTAAATAACCAACTAAAGCTTACCTGCTGCTCTAAGACCTATCTTAAGGGGTGTTCTATTGAGACAGTGGAGGCACCAAAAAGACAACTTTTATGTGCTAAGCTACATTGCACAGCTATCACCTGATATTGTCCATTGAACTGAGTATCTATAGATACTAATACAGTGGAGCTGCACCGCATAGAGTCATGGAGCAATCTCCTAAACAGCAGTATTGCCTTTGATAGTCTTAGCACATTCATGCACAGCCTACAAACTCTAAAATCATTGCAGTTTTCTTTTGCAGAAAATAGTCCTGGCTTGTTTTCATATGTTTGACGTTTTTAAAAGATTGCGAATACTAGACGTCTGGCATGGCAGATTACAAGAAGTCTTAGTATGATGAGCTCCCACTCTATAGATATGGCACTGCCAGGTGTTACAGTACCTCACTTATTATCTTCTCTGCCACAATCACCAGGGCTTATATATATAAATATATATAAATTTCTTAATTCTGCTAGAAGAGATCAGACACTATTGGCCTCTGTATAGATTATCCAAAATACACAGTTCTAGAACCTCCTATGTGGGTAAATCACAAATATGTAAATCATTGAAATTGAAACGCCGCACCCAGGCAAATACCGTGAAATGAAATCCCCCCCCCCCCCCAAGGTGAAAAATACCTCTAGATAAAATCCCCCCCCCCCCCCCAAGGCAAATACCTCTGAATAAATGCCCCCCCCCCCCAAGGCAAATACCCTCACATAATCCCCCCCCCCCTCCAATAACTCACCCTGCCGAAAATAATGAACAGTCCCTAACCTAATCAGTAAAATTTGCTTATTTACATTTGCTCAATTTATATCAGAACTATCATGAAACAAAGTTTTTCTTCAATTCAAGATAAAGACCTAGATATGTACAAAGAACTATACGACTTTAATATGTAGCACTATACATTTAACATATTCTGTGACAATTTGGAGAAAATGACATTGCTTTACTACGTAAAAAACTACTTTTTAGAATTTATTTAGAATTTCTATACATTCAATTTCAAATGTAATATTATCAGAATATTGAGTTGACTCCTCATTGTCGAATATCCTGTCTTTGATTTCTACAAAATTCTACCGTTTTAGATATAGTAGGTAATTAGGCGTGTGGGTTCATGTTTCTACATAGTTCTTGTCGACTTTTATGGCTAACTCACAGAGAAGAAATACTACTCCTAGGTGTCACTAGCGAGCAATAGGTCGGGACAGTACCGCCACCTAGTTGATGCTATTGGAACTAATCTGGCAGAGCTCCCCGACTGGCCGACTCTTCGGCAGACGGCAGCGACCTTGCACTGACGTGCATACCGGTGTGAATGCAACATCCAGAAGGCAGATCTCTAAGCGTGGAGAAATGAATCGGACAAGAACATGGAAGTTATTGTCACTATGTGGGTTCAGTGGTGGGTTTGCCTATCTCGTGAATCGGCAAAGGCGGGCAACTGGAGCACAGTCGGTCCTTCACGCTGACAGCATCTCTGAAGGCAAGACACAATCCAATGGTTCGTCTTCAACGGAATCCAACTCACCGGGATCTCCGGAGGCAGGTCCTGATGTCGCTGACATGGAGCTGAAGTTAGTACAGATTTTCTTTAGACATGGAGCAAGAACACCTCTGCGTCACATGCGGAAGTTAGAAGAGGTAATTATTGAATCAACGATTTTTTCCCTATTATCGCCCTTTCATTTACCGTAAAACTAAAGCCATAAAAGCATGTCCAATTTACTGTTGATTACCACCAAAGTTGTTGCGGCATCACCGTCAGAGCCAACGGCACAGAAAGAGAGAGGCCTTTATGACATGCAATAGGCCTACTCATAAAGCTGCTAGTGCTAGTAACAATCTATACTATAGCACTGCCACGAGCAATATTGATAGTGCCTCGGTGTTTTCTAGTATTATACCGGTGGCTGAGTGGTAGATTACATCATAGAGTACTTATACAACTTATTCCATTAACATTGGATAAACATAAAATAATAATTTTACCTAGAGTTCTCCCTGGAAACAGATGTGCAACATGTACCAGTAGTAAAAGCAAACTTAAGTCTTAACATGTCAGTTACAAAATATTATTGATGCAGGCTGGTATAATGAGACAACATTAACAATTTACTAGTACCGGTACAGATTAAAAGTTCTGCAGTTTTATTAGATAGTTCAGATGTATCACAATAGGGACATCATTTGAATGACATATAATTAAATAGCCCATATGTTTATGATGGGATGTACTGGAATAAACCCACCATGTAATGATGTACTCTACATTTATATGATTCAGATTGGAAAAATGTACCTCGGCTTATTGCATCTAAATTTAGGTGTTATCCAGATAAACACGTGAAATGGTAGATAATTAGGAGGTGAACCATATACTGAGAACACAATAAACGTCTCCTGTTCTAAAGTATTGAAACAGTAAAAATATAACTCCTGGTACAGATATAATTCATGTCTGTTCATATTGTTGTATGTAGAATTAATATACGAATGCGAATCAGTTCAACATATTCTTGGTCCTGTAGAAACGAAACACCATAAGTGTGGCAGGAACACTTTTTTCAATGATAGGGGGCGTAGTCGGTTGGTAAAACAAAGGATTGCTTGGTTATGTGATGCGATCCCTGGTCGTTTTGCTAGATAGGTGGTTTTCCTATCCACATATTAAAGAGTGGCTCTCTTTACGAAATTTCTCGGACCCGTGAGAGAAAACGTTCGTACTCACAAAACAGAAAGAACAAGAACCATTTCTAGTATTAACAGCAATAGAATCTGAGGAAATTGGTAAAGTATCGGTTACACGATAGGTTCCTACTCAATATACTGAATCGACTGTTCTTATATTTCTAACACAGATTTATCATGAAACATCATTTATTGCAGAATTCATAGCGAACATGATTGTGTAAAAAGCGGTGTTCTAACATTGCAATGACATGTACCTAGATGTATTCGGTCGATTGTATGGCATCTCCAACAGGAACAATTTACTATGAATGGATGAAAAAGAATCGAGAGAAATTAAAAGGATACTTTCACTGACATTCACTATGTGAATACTTCAGTCATACAAGCAGCAACAGACTCCCTACCTCCATGCCCTCATAGAGGATGGTACATATAGCAACGCGATAGTTATAGCGATCGATATACACTCCCCAAGGGAACTGTAAGAAAATGCCAATACCAACTCCTAGGCGTTAGACATAAAGCTATATAGAAACTACTAGTGCAAAAGCTAATGACCTTCTGACACACATATATCCTCATACTCATTCTCCTCCACAGTGATTCATCTTCACACCTTTCGGGTTGCGTGTTTGTGAACCGAATTAGTTACCACCTCTACCCATACATCACCATTATACCGACAGCAGTCTGTCCGCCAGAAAGGCAACTGGATAATGCATGATATTATCAATAGTCACATTTGAATAATTGTATATATCTATAATTGTTTTCTATCTGAGAAAAGAAACCAAGTAACCTTGAGGCCCGGCCCCATAGGTGCTACGTGACCGTCACACACGTTTTACTGTCGTCGACGCTTTATCGACTGTATTTATGACCCAAACTGCGACGGATCCATCGCACTCCATCGCACTCCATCGCAAAAAACTATATTATCTTATGTTACCTTGGGCTTGGCGTCAATCACTTTCCAGAGTAGAGTATCTGGCTCACCTATAAAAACATGAAGAACAAGACGTGCAAATATGTGGGTTAAAGTTTAGACGTGTATCTACTTTACTCGTTGCACCTGGTGATAGATATTTTGGGAAGCTTTGACTCTTGCTTTGATCCAAAGCCCAGGCCTATACATAGTCATCCCTCTTTTCAATATTCTTTGTTCGGGGATTTTGAAGCCTTCACTGCACTGGCCCTATATCAGATCTCTCAGAAGACCAGCGGATCATGCGAATCATAGCTGCAAAGAGATATGTCTGCATGACTGGTGGATGCTTTCCTTTTCATGTTTTATTTTTAGACGATCATTTGGTAGACAGAACTACATGTACTATAGTTAACCACATCTAAACAATATCTATTGTTCTGCACAATTTACGTCACAGGCTTATACCATATAAGTCAGTTCTCTAAAACATCTCTACAGCTCTTTAGCGGTGGCTTACAATGGTAGTTTGGAGCCTGTCGAATCAAAGGGTCGTCTCCAATTATCGTTAATTACCAGCCCAAAGTACCCAGGCACACATTTCCAAATTGTCATCTCCGTAATTAAGGCGTTCACAACTAATTGACTCTTCGTTAAAATGAGATTAGTTGATATAGTTTTAATGTGATTTTCGTTTTGCGTTTTTTCCCAGCAAACTTTCTAATGGAAGACTTGTTATTTCCAGGTTCATTATGATCCGAAGTTCCTACTTTATCAACTGTCCTACACCGACATCCCAATCGTCGTAAAATCTCTGCATGGCGGCCCCCGTCCTTCGTCTCATATGGACAAACGGTATAACCAAGTTACTTTTAAAGTGAGTGCACCATCCAACTATCTATTCCAGAATGGGAATTTGCCCAATATTCCATTTCATATGTATTTCATAATAAATTCAAGAATCTAAAGTGTCATATGCAGTCAGTTTTAAGATGCTGATTAGTTCGATTCGGATGAAACCGTGTTTCCTCACCAAACCTATGAATAAGATAGATTAACCCAAACATATGCTTTAAGAAACACTCGCATTCCTGCCTCGGTATGTAGAGTGGACAGTACGTCAATGACATGGTATCCACGTGGTATAGGTGGTAATCGTGGATTGTCTCACAGAGACAATCATCACTATGGATATTGCATAGCAACATTGGTTCTAACCATGACAAGAACCATCATTCCCAAGGTAGCATTGGTTGTACATAGATGGTCATAGAATTGCCATACCCAATCCTTGGACCTTGTAGATATATATGATTTGGAATATAAAAACCTTGATATAGTAAATGATGAAATGATTGGCGTAATGCCAAATTTGAACATCAATAAAGGGAAGCTTGGTCAAACATCTTTATTTACCGAATGATGAACAAGTATAATATTGTATCCCAACCCTCTAGATTTTGTAAGATTTGAAAATATGGGAGTCGTACACGTTGCGGATAAAGATAACAGGTAATGGAAGGCTACGTTTCTCTCTCATACATTATGCACACAGAATGGCGTTACGGCGGGCCAGCTAACAGCCCTAGGTCAGGATCAGGTATACTGCCTGGGACGTCAGCTCCGGAGAGACTACCCAACGTTAATAGGAGATCATTACGATCCCCATCAAGTGTGGTGAGTGTCCCCAGCTTACTAATGTCTACATCTTGTGGGCTTTAAAGTTTAGCTAAGAGTTAATCTGATGATTTCCCCATATCGGACGTACACTTACCTGTCTAATCTATATAGCGAAACTTAAGAAAAATATAGATATCTAAATTACCTGGAATTTAACTTCCCCAAAATATTTAATCACATAGTGTGTGGTGATTCCGCAGATATTATTTGTCGGTGGCTGGTAATAGTAATATACCTGGACTGATCAGGGTCTTGGTGGATGGAACTACTCTGCTTTGGCCAACAATCGCAGTCTGGTATTTGAAAAAGGGGATGGGGATATAAAATGTGTTTAATGTCATATTTCATATTTTCAATTCCACTGTTTATGATAACTCTTTGTCGGCAGATATATACTGAATCTTTATCTACTTGTCAACCCACGTGTCAAAAATGTGATGTTTCACCAAGTAACTGAAGTTGACACAAGATTTATTTAATTTTTCTTTGTATCAGCAAAATAAAACTATCATAAAACGATTGTATGGATAATGTTGAGCTTGTTACCAGGGATGACAGTTTTCAATGTTTCCATTGAAATTCATGTTTTAATTTTCAGAATAAAAAGATATTTTTCCTTGTGAAGCATTGACATACCATCTGCTGAATTACCGAATTCTGCCACAGCCCATGATCCCCCACTGAACCTCTCCACTGACCCATGTAAAAACTTGAGCTTTCCCTTAATCCTTTGATTCCCCACTGTAATGCGTATGTAATGGGTAAACCCTGTATTGCAATGGAAAATATTTCAATGTTTTTTTCTGACCCTAACTGGTATCCCTGTGTTACTTAGCTACAACAAACACCATAAATAGAGTGGGAATCTGAATTCCATTTCAGAACATTACTGAATATGGTGAATCGTCCCAGCTTATGTCAACTGTGGCGATTTCGCATGAGATCTAAGTTCAGCACATGAATAATGACCGACAATTCACGATGGGCAAAATTTTCATTCGTATATATGTATCAAGCAAATTCAATGCCTATGAAAAGGTTCCAATCCATTTGAAGAAAATTTTAAAGGCACCAGTAATGCCATGGACAAAATCTAATAATGACCTCCATTTTTGTACATGTACATGGTAGTACATGTAACCATAAATTCCAGGAAATAATGTCACAGAGGTCTAAATAGCATTCATTTTGGTAATATTTAAAACGCATCAACGTTAAGGTACTTAAATTACACCAAGAAACTTCCAATAGTACACTATTTGAAACAATTGTAAAAGGCCAATTGCATGCCTTTGTGTAATATCTAAATATGACCATTTATAACACATGTAATAGGTGGAATTGGTGAAGTGCTGCTGTCGATAACTTGTCAACGGTTAGATATAACAAGAGACACTAGACCACACTCGTCTATTTACATGTACTAGATAAGTATTTATCAATGAGCTTATCTATATCATTATCTGAAAGTGATCGGACTAAAGTGTATATATGCAGGCACCTGTGTGAGAGGCATGAAATAGCAAATAAATAAAAAGTCGAAAAGAAAACATTTTCTTATACAAACAATTTATTGGTCTTCCAGGATCCGCTCAACGAATATAACCCGGTGCATCGAGTCGCTCAAGTGTGTTCTGTCCGGTATCTATGGCGAGGCCTCATTTAGGAATAAAGGTAAGAATAAAAACAACTTCGATGAAAAGTGGATTTGATCTATTAAGTAAAGACGACATTTTGCCCGAGGTCACCGCTCCTATATGGATATCCAAATAAGGTCATATTTTTACACAGGCGTGCCAGTATAATGGTTAGTTCCAGTTTTGATTATGTATTAAACTGTCACCACATCAAACAAAGAGTGAAAATGAGGTTAAGGAATTATACAGTGTTCCTTTTAGACCTTCCAGGGATATCTGTCTATGAACAACATATTTATATGTCCTCTTTTTATTCAGTAGCAATTTACATTGAATTGAACTTAAATATACATCGTCCCCACGAAAAGCGTCAGGTCAAAAAGATATGGTATTTACAATAATTACAAAGATCTCTACTATGATCAGTTTGTAGTGTTACACACGTTCTCCCTTTGTCGTATAGTATGTTTAATAGTAGGCACGATTCTGATCGTTCTTGTTAGCGTCAGTTGACATAAGTTGCTGTTTCCATTCAGGGTTCTAGGACGACAGGCGTCTAGGCTTATTCTCTTTGAGGGCTCTAGTCTACCCTTTACGTAAAGTGAAAAAAATAGTCTTTGAGTAGTTAATCAGGTGTCTGGCATTTAGCATGAGTTGAGATCACGTGTGTAGGGCGCCTTAGTTCTACTAATGAGCCTGTTCATGTTATCTCTGAATGTGTAGAAAAATTAATCACTAAGATAAGGAGGGAAGACCCTCCCTCCTCCCTGTATCAATGGGAATTTAAAATACACAGAAAAGATATCGTGAGCAAAAACACAAACACAAACCTAAAGACAATTTACAGAGAGGCTATTAACACCACATTTGTGTGTTGTTCAGTTGTCTGAATTACATCAAGTTATTATATTGGATCATCAAATTAAACTTCTTAATGTGTATGTGATTCTGGATTGATTCTGTGATACTTGCTACGCAATTCATATTTCTCAAAACTATTTGGGACAGTGGATTTCAATTGATTACACTAGTAATTGATTAATATCCATATTTACACCGACGTTTCACAATGGCTCTAGTCAGTTTATTCCTACAAGAAACCAATGTCACACAACGTCACATAACTATTTGTTAAAACTGTTATCGAATAGTCGTATTAGTTCAGCCTAGAATCACGAACATCTGTAGTATGGAGAGTAGACCATGAAATGTATATTATGGAACCCTCAATACAAATTTCCGCACACACTACGATAGATCGCACTGCAGTAGTAGATACAGGAAACGTTTATTGACTACCACGTTAGAGCTGTCAGGCTCACCTAACTCTATTCCCTGCCTTAGCCGTGTCTAGGTTTGTACACGGCCTGGTAATATAATAGGACCCTGATTAGACGGCAGCTCTACTTCCCGATTAGACAGATGTAACATATTTATGTAACCCGTTACGAAAATAGCCTACGTCTGTAAGAGTGCACATTCCTACCTGATAGATATATCGTGTGGGTTCTGAGTAAGAATGTATTTATCAAGCACGTCATGAACTGTTTCGTGAATATTTCATTTATTCAAGCTGGTAATTGATCATTCTACAACACGAAATCTCTGGCATACATTAGGAAATTAGTGTTTCTCCCTATCATGGAACATGCGATTACCGCCGTTATAAATTGAAGATCAACAGTGAAATATAACCATTTGATTGCATCTCAACTTTCTTGAAAATACTAATGCAGAGAAATAAATTTAGTTATTTCACGTCTAGATTAACCCCGATCATAATAAATCTGTTCAATAATATCTCCAGGTATCCGAATTAGAAATGTAACAAATTTATATAACCCTTTTTGAAATCAGGTTATGAATCCAAGAGGCATATTTTTACCACATGCATTCGAATAGGAATAGGATTCCTATTGTACTCATTCATTAATACTTATACACTTTTCAAAAAGCTCTCTATAACCAACACTGATATACAATTACATGAATTTACAAGGATATTAGATTTAAATCTGTCATTCTCGGTCTACAGGTGATCGTAGCATATATAAATCTAATCCCAATTCATCAATTATGTGGAAAATATGGTTTGTGGTAGTCTATGCATAAATAGCACACGATTATGAAACTACAGTCCCAGATAAGGCTAGTTATTGAATGTCGCGGTTACCGCTAAACCAGGGGCCAAAGTGCACGCAGTCCGCTCGTGCGCTGTCCCAGAGACACGGCAGCTACCCGGTAATTCTATTAAACCTGGAGCCCAACGCTCAATTGCACAAGAGTAAACCTTTACAAATTTGCCATCGTTGACAAAATAATTACTAAATACCGTCATTCTCATTTGTACGTTAATTCGTGTGTCTTTTGAGTCTTTTTAAAAGCACAGTCGTGGTGGAGTTTTTCTCTTTCGTTTTTTTTTTCTCTCCAGATCTCCAGATTTTTAAGGTAGCATAGACTACAGATACTGTTATTGTATCCACGCTTTATAATTCTAGTTTAGAGTGCAGCGCGAGAAGCACTAGGAACAAGCAGCATCCCCCACATAAATACGAGGGAATTCATCAGCGTTCAGTTAGTGTCATACGAGAATTAGAGGACCTTTATTGGCACATGCTTTCAGATTAATGCGTAATTATCAACAGAAATTGCCAATTTCCTCGCGATCGCCTCGCGAGGGTTTACGGTGTCAAAGTAGGAGTTGCTCAGATGGATCCACGTTTAGAAACAAAGTTCCGCCATCCAAGGTCGAGTGTCCAATTACAGCGGTGAGTGAATTACCATTTGCCTGTAGTTTTCCGTCTAGTTTGCCATGGTGACGGGAAGTCGCCCTTTGCTTTTTTCACACAGCGAGCGCAGTATTAGGTGCTGGTGAGCGTCTTTTCACTCACTTGGTGAGAAGGAGTTGCTAAATTGTCAAGCTTTTTACGCCGAGTAATGCTTTGAGGCATGACTCTCCCCATAGGCAATACTGTGAGGCTTAACTAAAACTTGAGATACCGTTCATGGAACTGGATCCAATCAGTAGAGAAATAATTGGTCCATGTGTGATTACATATGGCCAAACATGACGGGCTTTAGTAGGTCTTGCTATATGAGAGCGCCCTGTCCTCATTACTGGCACACACGAGTGCCACCAGAGAAAATTAGCCTTTATTTCAACGAGTTCATTTTCCAATATGGATTAAGTGAGCGAATTAGACTAGGAAATAGGCACGATGATGCAAGAGACCTAATTCCTTGAAATGTTCTTTTTTTTGTTTCAAAGGGAATTTTATTTACTTCACGGAGATTGTACATACAGATATCCTGCACTAAGATTCGTTTTCCATCTGTGTTCTCGCAATATTATTACCATTTCTTGTTTGACAGGCACATTCCCAGATTTTTGGTTTTCTATGTATGTACATGTTTATAAAAACAGACAAGACATGATAATAGGCTTTCGAAGTATATTCCTAGCTTGACAGTCAAGACATCACAGTGAACCATAACTACGAAACAAGGAACCTGAACAGTAAGCATACAGCAAAGTCTAATTGAACAAATTGGACGTTAAACTACCCAAACAAACAAAGCATACGGTATCAATATGTTATGTAGTTACATACAAATAAATTTTTTTTTTCTGAAAACGTGGCAAAGCGTACAGAACGAGCTACCGCATAAGAGTGAGGAGCAGATCGTTTGCTCCCGGTATTTATAGTCAGACCACTCGCTACCTTGGCGACCTTAACAACCGAGTCGTTTGTATAGTAACGTTCGGATTGTTGATACTGTGACATCACCGGATTGGGAGAGGTTTTCCCATATATGGTGTGATGCGTGAGGGGTGAAAAAACGGGATGACCCGATCTTTCTAAGCGGTTTCGCTAGGTGCTCTTCAGGCTCGATTTTAGGGGGGGAAGGGGGGGAGTTTTAGTCTCCTAACAAGTGGCAGGAGTTCCCTACGCTTCCTAAGCGGTTCTCCCACTTGTAGTGGGAGATAAATAAAGTGGGAAATGATGTTGCAAGGTTGAACATGGGCTTCCCATTCTATTTGGACTGGCAGTAAAAAGGTTTTACTGTCAAGGGCTGTGTACTTGAGGTAAGGACACAGTTTTAAGTGGTAGCAACAGCCAGTGTGGCTGGAAAGAGTGGTCAGGTTAGCATTAGGGCAATGCATACCAGCTAAAAAGGTTTATTAAACCCACTTTTAGACCAAAATTGAATTGAAAATTTTTTTTGACGTGGCTAGGTTTTGGTCCAAGTGGGTGTAAGCCAGACTTAAACTAATGCTTGAGCGGGTCCATCACGTTCAGGCCTACCGGGGCATTAGTGTGAAGGCGCTGGATCCAGTTGAATTCCAGCAGGTCTCGTAGGTATTTGGCCTTTGCTGTATCGGGTGCAGCATAGACGAAGTCAACTATATGTATAGTTAGGTCTTCGAGGCCCATGTGGTGGATGGAGTTGAAGTGTCGGGCCACTTCGCTCTCTCGCACATTGTTTTTGGTGATGTTGCTGAAATGTGCTACGAAGCGCGATTTCAGTTCCTGTTTTGTCTGCCCAACATATTGTATGCCGCAGCGTTTGCATGTGATGCAGTACACAAGGTTGGAGCTGCAACAGCTCACATTGTATCTGCTCATGTAAACCCGTCCAGAGGCCGAACAACGGATTCGACCATCGGTGTTGAGCTTTGGGCAATATCTGCAACTGTTCGGTCGGAGACAGCAGTTGTTGACCGGGATCGTCAAAGGTATAGATTCCAGTTTCAGTTTTGCCCTGACTAGGAGGTTGCGCAGGTTTTTTGGTCGCCTATACGCTCCTATCGGTTTTTGTTGGTGTATCATACGTGTGGCGCATGATTTTCCTAGGAGTCCCCAGTTGGCATTGACCACTCGGAGTAGACCATTGAAGCCGGGGTTGTAGGTCGTTACTACAATATTTTTCTGGGGTTCGTCTGCGGTGTGTTTGTTCGGTTTCAGCAGACTTTCACGTGGTTTGTTCAGGGCTTTGGCGAAAGCCTCCCTGAGGAGGGTCTCTGGATAGCCCCGTCTGATAAAGTGACGACCCTTCGTGATGCAGTTGCGGACGAAGTCACTCTCATCCGTACAGATTCTACGGAGGCGTAGAAATTGTCCGTACGGGATGCCTCTAATACAGTGTTTCGGATGAGCCGAATCGTATCTGAGGTAGTTGCAGCTGTCAGTGGGTTTGACAAAGAGGTCTGTGCTCAGGACACCATCCCGAAGGCGGACAGTGGTGTCTAAGAAGTTCACACTCTCAGTGGAGGTTTCCTCCGTGAATTTGATAGTCGAGTGTATCGAATTCACATGTGTGATGAAATCTTTGAGTTTTTCTGGGCCGTGGGGCCAGATGAAAAAGATATCATCAATGAACCTGTACCAGACCATGGGTTGGTCCGGGTAGGTGTAGATGTGTCGCTCCTCAAGGTCCGCCATAAAGAGGTTGGCGTACGTCGGGGCGACTCTGGTACCCATGGCGGTACCACCGACCTGGAGGTAATGCTGTCCGTTGAAATCGAAATTGTTTTTCGTGAGGACAAACCAAAGAAGGCGACAAAGACTGGTGTTACTGAGGTCTCTCCCAGTCTGTGTGCGATTCTTAGCGAGGAGTCTATAGATGGAATAGCACCCCTCTTGGTTGGGTATGTTGGTGTAAAGAGAGGTTACATCCAAGGTACCCAGGATGCAGTTAGGCTGAAGGGTGCCTAAAGCTGCTAGTTTGTTGAGGAGGTCTCCCGTGTCCTTCAAATAGGACTTGGTACTGGTCAGAAAGGGTCTGAGGTAGATGTCCACAAGGGCCGAGATTTTCTCGGTTGGACAGCTGTTGGCCGAGACTATGGGTCGTCCCGGGGGTGGTGTCTTACCTTTATGAATCTTGGGTAGGAGGTAGAGTTCAGCTGTCTTGGGGTTCTCAGTGATGAGTTTCTTGAGGAGTGTGCTACTTACCTCACCTCTTTGTTGTAGTTTATGGAGATACAAGGTTATCTCTTCGTTGTGCTGAGTAGTGAGGTCTGTGGAGACCTCCTTATAGAAGGCTGGGTCAGAGAGTTGTCGAAGGCCCTCCTTGACATAGTCTGCACGGTTTTGGATTACCAATTTGCCACCTTTATCGGCTGGTTTAATGACAATAGAGCGGTTCTTTGTGAGGGCCTTGAGGCTGCTTTTTTCGTCTTTATCTAGGTTTTGATAATGGGGTGCTTTAACAAAAGTTTTGTTAAGGTCGGTTTCATTAGCTAGGATAAAGGCTCTCAGAGGGAGAGGGACAATATTTGGTTGCCAATTACTGTTTCTCTTAATGACTTTCGATTTTACAATGGCAGTCAAAATGGGATTGTCACTGTTGGTCATCGGGTCTGTGTCTGAGTCTTCATCGGAACTCGATGTCGAACTGTCAACATGGGATTGGTGGGTTTGACGGTTTTCAGGATCAAAGTAGGTCCTGATTTTGAGTCGGCGATGGAAGGAATCTAAATCCCTACGGAGGTCAGCCAGATGTGGCTCACCAGGGGTAGGGCAGAAGTTGAGGCCCCTTTCCAACAGTGACAGTTCCGTTGGGCTGAGGTAATGGTCCGAGAGGTTAACAACAGAGGAGTTATTAGAAGGGTCGGATTCGGTAATCTTATTACGAAAGACAAACAATGGGCTGTAAGTTTCAGAGTTGTTATTAAGGTTAAAGTCAACAAGATTCGTACAAGTGTCCAAGTGATTGGCTGGTGCCATCTGATCGGTCTTGGAGTGGGTGTAGGTCAGGTCTATTTGGTGAGGGCATTTAGAAGTGCCTCCTTCATAAGTTGAAGGTTGGGTGGGAGAGTTTGGGCGGGCGCAGCATTTGGGGTACGCTGTGTCTGGTTGGGGTTGAGGCGGGGGGGTCGAGGTGGTTGATTTGGGCGACGGCGGGGGGGGCCCGCCATTCTCCATTGTCCCGGTGGGCCACGAGCTCCGGGTTGCTCCTGGGGGCGGGTTGTGGGAAAACCCTGATTAGGGCGGGTCTGGGTCTGGGGGGTCGGGTTACCTCTGGGGTTGGGGTTTCGGCCCCGGGAATTGGAGCGGGAGCGATTGGGGTCTCCTGCTGTGTTGGAAGGGTTTCTGGTGTCCGGATTACGGGATCTCTGGGGTTGTGCCGGGTTAGCCCGTGGTCTAGCATTGGCCCGGGAAGTGGGGACCTGGGCCGGATCTAGCCAGTAATCAAGAATCTCCTCTACTGAAGCATTAGGACCCGGACGACCCACTGTTGGGGCTGTGGGTTGGGTGTTGCGTCGTTTAGGAGGGGGGTTGCGTTGAGGGAGGGGGGGTCTCGGGACAAAGGTCGGGCGATTTTCCGAGTTACCCTGGGTGGTGGTTGATGGGCGGGCCTGCCAGGTGGATGAGTTCCTGGGGGGTGGGCAACGGGGTGGAACCAGGTTGGGTAGGTTCGGGTGGGGTTGGGCGGGCAGGAGGAGACGGTTTCCTATCTGTCCGAGGACCTGGGCATAGGAAGCCGTGCGGGGGGCGGGTCGACCTGGTGGGGCATCGGCCGAGCGTTGGTTGGTGGGTTCGTGTCCTGCGTTGGGAGCGGATTGGGGACGGGTCTCGGTAGTTGCGGGGGCTGCTGGAGGGTTGGGGGGTGGGGGGTCGGTAGGTCCTGATTGGTCGGACCACGACATGTCGTCCTCATTCACGAAATCACAAACAAAGTATCTGCGTGAATTGATCAGTTGGATATCAGAGTATTGGGTAGCTGAAAGGACATCAAACCGTTTGGTCAGTTTCACTCTTTCAGCATTACGTTCAGCCTGTACATATTCTGCGATTTTATTGGCTGCACGGTCAAAGTCTGGTGAGGACTCTTCTTTCATGAGGCCTTGCACAGCTGTCATGATAGTTTTAACACTTTTTTCTTTTCTCAAGGCAACCCCGTCTAGGTGACGGGCTACGGCCTCTTGGATAGCTTGGGCAGAACGACGAGTAATTTCAACCAAACTAGCTTTAAGTTCAGGAGTAGCAACAGCATAGCTCGGAATATCCTCCGTCCATAGTGACCAGTACGTGAGGATACCCCGCTCGTTAAGGTCGCGAAGCCAAGCCGCTCGGCCGGCGTCACGACAAGCGTTGACAGCACTGTTGCGAGCCTGTTTCCACAGGCTGTGGGTGCCATCCGACATGATCATGCGGTTGGCGGGTGCGTTGGCGGCTTCATTCTCCATCTGTGGAGAGAATGAAACCGTTTTAGCATTAGTTTGAACGCCAGTACTTACTTTGTTAGCGTTGTTGGCGTGTGACAACGTCGGCGAGTGAATGTCTGTGCGTCCACTCGCCGGCGTGGGCGCGGCCATTTTGGATATGGTGTCGCGGAGAATAGTCTCTCCATTCAGGATATCGTGAAGGTGCGATATCAAGAGCTTTCCCGTGTTCGGGTTATCAATAAGATTCTGTATAAATTTCGATAATTCGGTATCATCTAAATTGAGACTCTCATTGGAGGTATTTGCGTCTTTTTTACGTTTCTTGCCGGGTTTTCCCGCGTCGTGGCCGCGGGACCCAGATGTCGGCCGATTAGCGTTCAAAACTTGGCCGACGAGGGCGACCAAGTCGATGGATTTACTTTTATCGAGGCCGGTTGGACAATACGTTTCATCATTATCACTATCTATCGGTGAGTGGTAAGGTGTATCTTGGGTATTGAGTAAACCTAATAGCTGCGTTAGGCTTTGTGGTGTCGAAAGACTTACTTGTTGATCGGCGTTTCCGTTGGCGTCATCGTCAGCTGCGGCGGCGGCTGCTTCGAAGGCTGGGTTGACATCACTGTCAGTGCTGTCACTGGCTTCTAGGACCGGCTCCGGATTTTGTTCAAACGCCGTATCGGGCAGTATTATATCATCTGGTTTTTGTGACATGCTAGCTTACTCAGAGTAGCGGGACATCGACTGTATCAGGTTAGAAAGAATTTCTGAAAACGTGGCAAAGCGTACAGAACGAGCTACCGCATAAGAGTGAGGAGCAGATCGTTTGCTCCCGGTATTTATAGTCAGACCACTCGCTACCTTGGCGACCTTAACAACCGAGTCGTTTGTATAGTAACGTTCGGATTGTTGATACTGTGACATCACCGGATTGGGAGAGGTTTTCCCATATATGGTGTGATGCGTGAGGGGTGAAAAAACGGGATGACCCGATCTTTCTAAGCGGTTTCGCTAGGTGCTCTTCAGGCTCGATTTTAGGGGGGGAAGGGGGGGAGTTTTAGTCTCCTAACAAGTGGCAGGAGTTCCCTACGCTTCCTAAGCGGTTCTCCCACTTGTAGTGGGAGATAAATAAAGTGGGAAATGATGTTGCAAGGTTGAACATGGGCTTCCCATTCTATTTGGACTGGCAGTAAGAAGGTTTTACTGTCAAGGGCTGTGTACTTGAGGTAAGGACACAGTTTTAAGTGGTAGCAACAGCCAGTGTGGCTGGAAAGAGTGGTCAGGTTAGCATTAGGGCAATGCATACCAGCTATAAAGGTTTATTAAACCCACTTTTAGACCAAAATTGAATTGAAATTTTTTTTTGACGTGGCTAGGTTTTGGTCCAAGTGGGTGTAAGCCAGACTTAAACTAATGCTTGAGTGGGTCCATCACGTTCAGGCCTAAAAAAATAAAAAATAAAAAATAAAAAAAAAATAAAAAAAATAGTTACATACAAATAAGCGATTTGTCAAATAGCTGATTTAGAGGCGACCATTAAGAACACTTATGTACCAAGAGATCTCTTGTTCAACCTCTCTTCAAGGGATAGACCCTTTTATATAAACGGTAAGAATTTTCGACCATTTTTTGAATTTTTCATGCTTACTTTCTAATTTACATATGAGTTCCTCAATCGGCAGTTGGTAACCGAGTTCTGGTAACCAAGTATATACATCAAGATAACACTCATGGAACTTGTAACCGCTACCGCTATAAAATTTCTAAGAAATGCATAGATAGTTGATCATTTTACTTTTGCTATCTGAAGAGTTAACTCCTAATAATACTGATTGGATGCTAAAATCCAGAGTTAAATTTAGTATTCTCTGTAGCCAAAATTTGACTGCCAACTAGAATCCTTTTAAAAATGTTCAAAATAATCTTCCTGATCACAGAAAGAGCAAGAAGTATTTTCAGTAATTTTTCTTATAAGTAAGTTATTTATTTGTGGGTTGTAGGTATTTAGAATCCGACTTTGGAGTGACTAATGCTTAGCTTGCCTTTTACCTGTATATTCACATATAAATCTTGCCCCATTCTCAGTCTTCCCCAATACATTTTCCCATTTCTTTTGACAAGATGGGATCCTACCTTTAGCATTTATTAGTAAGGTATATATGGCTTAACTTTGTACATGAGGATATCAATCACATTTACCATTTAGTCATGAATGAGCAAAGATTTGTCATTTTTATCCATGGACTCAAAACACATAGACTTATTCCAAGGATTATTGTATACCTTTGGTCGTATCACCTGCAAATACTACCCGCTCATACCCATGTTGTCTTTATATCCGAACGCGACGAACGCAACTGATCGCCGATTTGACAGCGTATTTTCCATGTCCGAAAACGGGATCCATGTTTCCGTACTGTGTCTGTCCATGCTTCTTGTAATTGAAACTAGGACTAAAAAAGTGCCTTTCAATCTATCAAATGTTGGTTCACGATAGCTGTCATCCAAGTTCGTGTTCTTGATTTATCTATAGGGGTACTTGAGTAAATACTGGTATATACATGTACACACACGCAGACACACGCGCAAAAACACATACTCACACTCTTTAACTGTCAGAGGGAGTAGTACTAATGACTCTATCCTCACCTATAGTTACAGAACCCTGTTAATGTGTTTTAAATCATGCTACGACCCAGATTTTAATCATATCTTTTTTTCTAACGCGAATATATTCCTTAATGTTTGTTCATTTGGGGAGAACTGTTGTCTTTCTCTAGCAAAGGCTTTAATCTTGTTTACCTATTAAGACAAGTAATTGAGTTGTTCACTTCAGTAATCGGACACGCTGAAGTCTAACTGAAGAAATTGGACTTTAAACTACCCAAACAAACAAAATGGGACTCACTAAGGTTCAAGGACATTGTAAAATATTCTCCTACCTCCTTTCCCTCAAATCCTAACCAGATACATGTGTAACTTCTTATGCCCCATGAAATTTGCCCTTGCTCTTGCGACGTCACTAACACATATAACTGATCAACAGAAAATAAATGAACACTGGAAATACAGGTATTCCACCGCGGGAATATATGGAGCTTGTTGAATAGCTATGGATTCCTAATATCGTTTTAGCCTCAGATATTGACATCGTAGCTTGCCTGTGTACAAATTGCTGCCGATTGGGAACGGTGGGTGTGTCGCAGTTAGCAGTGTTGGTCTCTTATAGTTGGCGTTTTAGTCCAGACAGGTACAAACTGACACGACTCTCCGGGAGGCAGCAGGCTGCAATCTTTGTGTGGTATACACGTATGACTTCCGTAGGGATGATCAATACAGCACCACTTACCTGTAGGACTTGGCCGTCAGCCATAACGCCTCACCCTTTTACCGTCTGCGTTACCGCAGCACCTGCCTCTTGTTGGGTCATCACACCAACAGTCACTGTTGTATACATGTACTCTAAATGGAAATGCCCTCATTCTACTTTACAATGAGATTGGGTAGTTTATCTGTGAAGTAAAGAAAATACATTCTTCTGTCCTATTATAGCATGTACCATTAATATGCATGGTGTTATTTACCATTAGTATCTTGCTGTATGGAAGATTGATATTAATGTAATACGATAAAGGTCTCATGCGCAGAGCCTGAGGTTAGGCGGACGTACAAGTAATGACTTGGCTGTTAGAAGCCCCTACCATTACTCACACTAGAAGGTTTATTTCAGGTACAAGAGAAAAACTTTTATTACATGGAGCTCCGAGGATGAGTAACAAGTTCTTATGATTCGTACCATGCACAAGGCAACAAATCCAAATGCCCAAATATAATTTCACATGGGGTCGTCAATATTCTGATATATAATAATTCCTTGATGGTTGTCATCAGGTTCAAGTTCGCCATACGTCCGATATTGAGTTGTTAAGTCCAAGTTTAGGTTCAGTGCTCACAAGTTCATGCCAGCAACTCTCTCATGGGGAGGTATGGCTACAGCTGCATCGTCAGAAAGCAGAGAATATTTTCTTAATCCCATAAACTTGTCTCAGTCTAGAAGCGCAAGTTCATAGCTTGCCAAAACCTTGCCACAAGCCCCATTCTGTCCGAATGCACCTGCTTTTGTATGGGCCCATTGACGTCACCATGCATACACATCATATTCTTATTCTCATAAACGTGATATTTCTACAGATTAAAGGCTTATTTTCATAGGGTCATGGTTCTTATTTTTACGTAATTTGAAAAAGAAAAATGTAGACATTACATAATATTACTCAATTCTGTTTGGTAAATATCTTAGTACTGCTATTACAGCACCACCCTTTCTTTCTGGTTTTCTATATTTTAGATGAATGAACAGTGTGTGAAGTAATCATAAGCGGTCGAGTATGTTAACTCCTTATATCCAGGAAAATCAATATATTCATATGCTGCACCCACGGACCCTTTTTCTACGCAACACCTGACAACTGACTCGTGGTGCACCGAGCTTACCCGTCTCAGTTGTATATTGTTCCCCGTGTGCTCGTTATTCCTTAGATCTAGTTACACTTATATTAGCTTCATATTAGTGGATTCTCGTTCACGTAAATTGAATGACTGACAGGCTGACCTTATTTCCTGTGCAGAACTAACTCCCATTGTTCTAATGGAGACTCCTACTTTGATCTTATCTACCTGTTATTTAGCACGTGCTTGCACGCGCTAAATACATCATCTAGAGGTAATTAGAGGGGTCTATATAGACTTTCAGGGTACTGTATACAGACTATCCCTTCACTATCTGTGTGCTATTCACTGTGATATTGAAAACAGAGCAGGGAGCCAGTATCTCAGGGTCTTAGAGGCATGCCCAGCTGACCATGACCAAACACTCAAGACCAAAATACCTTAAGACCCACTGGTGCTTGATACGTTTGGATCCTAGATAGGCAATTGCAGAAATGGCAAGTTGACTGGGTGAAACTGGGTTACAGAAAACTATCCATAGGCTGAGTTTAACTCAAACGTGTAAATTGTTATTCATATATAATTGCACGCTCTTTCATCAATGATGAACATAATAATTGCTCCTAGTTAGTGCAATATCAGGGAGTGGGGTGCACCCAACCGACATGCCTACCACTCACCTCACATAGTATCAACTCATCTTTCACAGGGTTCAACATATCATGATGTATTTACCGAACTAATGATATCACATGTCTAAAATTCAGCAGGTCAAAAAATAAGTAGTGAACTGATCTAAGATTCTACAGATTGTAAAATTTGTGTTACTCAGTGATGATTGTGATTGAGGGTCACCTTGCGTAAACACGTTATTTCTCCACTATATCGTGATATGACGGCAATTGATACCACACCGCTTCCCTGATAGAAAGCCCTTATTCCCTCCTATATAAGTAAAGGAGATCGATATTTTAGAAGTTAAGTACATGAGTTGCTCCACACGTTATGGCTACACTATTTGTGACATGACAGCAATTTTCACTGCCTCGCTAATAGAAACCCCATGTTCTGTCACCTATAAATAATGGAGAGCAGCTCTTATAGAAAGCATAGTACATGAGCTGCTCAATATCAGTCCAGCTCACAGATGCTCGATGTGGGCTTACCACCTCACAGGGTTCTGCAAACACTATATATTTACATTGGGGAATATGGGGACAGAGTGAAGATAGGACTGAAATAGCCATTTGACTCGGGGCCTCCCTACGGCATTTTGTCAGGCAGTATTGATTAATACGCTGTTGTCTCTTCTTGTGTAATATTTTAAAATACGACATTATTGTTATATATACCTTTTTTTGGTGGTTATAGAAACGTAGTGAGCTTTACATACATCAGTTTTTAATTTACAAAGCAGTTTGAATAGTGGGATTGTATGCATTGTCTATTGTCGATGTTATAAATGATTCGGCGCATGAGTAGATTAGATGAACTGCATAGGTATCCATCCGGTGTTCGAGACTTCAATTTCAGGACATCCTCACGCGGATGATTATCAGTCAATAACTAATTAAGGTTACCAATTGATCACGATTCTGCTATAGGATAATTGTACAACAATAGAAAAACATATATATTTCAAAATCCATTAGGTCCTGTAGTGGTGATTGATACTCTTCTATTGTATAAATGAATACCACAATGGACGTGTGAGCGGAGATGCCTCCACCAAACTTCTGTCACACACACTCAACAAATATCATTTTAAACTAAGAGGGATATCAATAAAAGAATCGATTTATGAAATATAAATATAGAGCAAAATCATTTTTATGAACTTTAGAGATCATGTAACAGTTATTCTTTATATGCAGATTATTCCAAATCATTTTTGTTCTTCATGTTCGGTAATGGGAAATGTATATTCCACTCACACAATTGACGGGAACTTACAATCACGCTTACTCTATGGTGAACGTTTTAAGAGGTATACTTATAGAGGAGACACAGACGAGACAATTCTGGTTGCATTCTTAGTAATTGCAGGTGGTACATCGTCTTTAGGGAACTGTTGCGCTTCAGGCTGCCCTGTGTATAGTCCTACTGTGTGTGATAAAACATTTTATGCTAGGATTAAGAGCTAAATTCAGGTCGATTCAGAAGGCATCCCTCGTCTTAATATAAGTTAATAATCTTAATTCCTTTACACTGTACTCTCTAAGGGACTACCTAATTGATTTGATAAGTTGTCGATTTTTCCCGCTTAACATTCACGAAATAGTGGAGAAAATCTGGACAAACTTAGGCCCTTGCCATGTACAAATTATAATATAAAGGTTTTTCTGTGGATATTAGACCAAACACTTGCCTGAACAACATACTTAAAATCTACATAAAATCCATGGGGGGAAATATCCAAAATAACCACCACCACCAAAAAAAAAAAGGATGCCGTTTCACCTGAAATAAATCAATGTATTCCCCCATTTCACAACTTTTTCACATATATGGTCATGTAACCCCTTGTTTTGAAGCATATGGAGGGCACTTTCTCATTGCCCTTTTTCTCCCATTGCCTTGGGGACCTGGTTACCATAGCAATATGTGAGACATGGCAGACTTTTCTTCACCATTTCAATGAATGTGAGCAACCATATTGGAACGAAAAGGTTTTAACAATACTGCTTACCATAGCAACCAATAAATCACTTTTTTTCTGGTTGCTAGTAAGGAGGCTATAGTGATCATATTTCCAAATTACAGAACTCTACATTCATCAGGGCTAGAGATACAAAGAAATCAATGAATATGAGAAACTTATTTCAATTAGGTTAAATTTTCTCAAGAGGTGAATACAAATCTCAATAAGATCCTTATAATATATTGCCATGATATCTAAAGCAACTAAAATATCAAGGAAAGTCTATTATTTCCCTGGGTCACTATGGTCCTAAGAAAATATAGCAGTCTCATCCAAGCTATTTATGCAGAGCAGATCTGATAACAGGATGGCTGCCACTGGTTGACTCTGTCTCCAATTCCTTGTGAGTTAAAGTTCCTGAAAGTCAACATTCCAAAAACCAACTGTTTCTTAAACTGCTGTTTTAGTCATTATTTTGATATGAATTCACCATGAAGTGTTCACCAAATGTGCTGCTATTTTGTCTCCAATTAAGCAGGAATCACATTTATGAATACTTGTTGTTAAACTTTTTTTTTGTCACCAACCTTTCCACTGGGACTGGTTAACTCTGTTCGCTCATGGCATAACCATTAATGCCTCAGACAGTTTATTACACACACCAAAAGTGTAAAAACTTTAATAAAACAGAACCTACATGGATCTGAAACAATAAACATCACTAACCTTTTTCCAACACAGAAATGCAAGTCATGTTTATTTCCTGTCACCTACATGTTGACAGGGCCGCTTCTGACAGCAGATTGTGATAACATGTACACATGTCATCACAATCCCTGTTCATCAGGGCAGCCTGAGGATTCCCAGGGATGAAACCGCTTTAGTTGTCATGCCCACACCATGACAACTCATGACATACCTGTTTTGCACCAGGCAAACTATTTGTCAACAACTTGACACCAGGCGAGTCGCCACAACATGCCGCTGTCACCAATGTCGTAATAAAATGAACAGAAATGTGACATCAGCTGATCCCAAACAATCGGCTCATTCAAGCGGTAGCTGCCATACAGTCAACACCTAGCCTCGTTCAGAACATACTTGTTGTTAAACACATGATCAATGGTACACATTGCATATACAATGCTCACAGAGAATGAGAATCTCAGTTTATGTATGCTTGATGTCTGTATAAATAGAAAGTAATCGATGGTTTTGTAGACAGGCAGCCATAAACCATGAGAGGTTGATGCATAGTGATACACAAACCTCAGCTAATGTATTGCGACATCAATCTCGACTGGTTTACAGGACTGCCTGTCTACAAAACTATATTTTGTTGTATTTTTATTCATCTTATCCAATGAATTAAACCCAGGAAATGTCATATTAAATGGTATACCACTAGGGACTTTTTTATTTGCTATATAGCACAAAGGGACTATTCTCCTGTATATAGTGGTTTAAGACTGTACACCACAGATTTGGATCTGTATACCATAGTAAAAGTATCTGACAGTTTTAAACATTGGTTAGTTGTTTACTCACTCCCCATACATTCTGAATGGGGACTTTGTATACAGCACTGATACAGACTAGATTTTTTATATGTTGTACAGGCTAGGCTTGGGCCTACAAATCCACAGACAAATCTTATATTGCAACTTTTTGATGTTATACCATCACTGAAATAGAATAGCATCTAAAAGTCGTCTGCTGCTTCTGATCATTTACCGCAGTCATGTTACTTGTCTAAGGATTTAGGGCGTGGCGACTTTGGCACGTTAGTACACCTGAAAACACCAAAGTCAAATATCATCCACCGAGTTCTGCTGAAAGATTCACTGTTCTTCTGAAAGAAACACATGTTTCATTTTAGCAACCTAACGCGTAAGATTTTTATATTGAAAATATCATTTTATGGTAGATCCATTCCTTATAATTTACCGGTTGTTACTCAACAGGTATGGTATCAGCATCGTACATAAAGTATGTCCCATAGTGTGATCACTATAAACTGTATTATGAAGAATATCCTTGGCTAAAACGTATAATTAGAAGTATGCGCTATAACGTGAAATCTTTTTTGTGAAAACTTTATACGCAAAACAACGGACTAGATACTGGTACATTATATGATGGATGCTTTCTAAGAATGGAGCAGGAAGTTCCCTTGATTCTTATAACTGAATAAATCAATGAATAAATCAATCGATCAATCATTGGTTTCAATGAATCAGGCTATTAAAAATCATATCTATTCACAACAGTCACATACATGTATTCAGTCAGGAATACATGTATATGTTCACTACTACCTCTAAAAGTGCCGTTTCTCTGGGCATCACAGTGAAGGGTCGTAAATAACTTTGTAAAAACATTGAAGTAGAAGAGAAAAAGCGGCAAACTCTGAAAAATCCTTTTGTCATTTAACCTTATTTATTACCAAAGGTTCTTAGGTGGCAACAATAATTACTGGTCTAACAAAGATCGCTATTTCAAAAACAAAACAAAACCTGTCCAATGTTCCCTTGGTTCTCTTGACTTGTGCTTTAAGTTTTGATGACATGACGACTAAAGTCTTTCCCTAGGGCATCACAATACAATAGACCAAAAATATCTTTGTAAAACCAAAAAGACGTTTTACATTTTAAAAAGAAAATCCAAAATGATGTGCTTTCTTGAGTGCTCTAGACTTAAGTTATTGCTAACATGATCTCTGTCTCAAACTGATATCCCTCACTTTCAGAGCCAGTAGTCATCCCTGTGTCTTCATCTAAGGAGGAAACCCTTATTCCCAACTTCCGGTCTTGCCCGACTTTGCTGGCTATGGAGAAGCGGGTCAGGGAACGGGAAGCGGAAATCCCGGGTGTTGCGGCCATCACAAACAAAATCAACGAAGTCCTAGGTAAGCGGCACCAGAGGGCGTCCTGCGGGAAAGCACTTATTCTGATTATATTGAGATATTTCTAGCATATTTGAATTAGCGATTGGTAGTCTGATTAGGCAGTAATTTTGTGAAGGGGAGCAGTGAGGCAAAACTACCAAAATAGATACTGAGCAGTGGGGGTTGCAAAATAAAAGATATGGTAAGGAATCTCTTTCTATCACGAGTTGACTAAGTTATCGAAATTAAGAAATAGAGCTGTTAGGTGATGTGGCACGGCAGGCATAGTGTACACATATGGCGTGGCATGGCAGCGCATGCATTATGTTGCTGAAATAGGTTTAAGCAACCAGTTAAGAATTATTGTACATCTTTACAATCTACTGAAATAGAACTGATCATAAGAAAGCCAAAAGTTTACTAATAGTAAGTGACCAAGCACAAGTCAGGATTCACTCCTAAGAATTTAACTTACTCATGAATACATACACAATATTACCACGATTTCGATCTGAGTGGCCGTATTCTCCGCGTAGTTGACGCGAACTAAAACTCCGAGCGATAGCGAGGAGTATTACGTAGTGTATTAGGTGGGTAATAAATGATTATAATCTTATTCATAGTCTTATTCATTGAACCGGTGACTACGTACCAGATGTTAGAATGATAAAAGTTGAGAACGAGACATGCTCATGTGAGTACCACGAGTTCAAACACAATGGAGATGTCTACAGCTGATTAATATACCTTTAACCGTTACGTTGATAATCGGCAGGATTGTCAGGTCGACAGGATCTCATGTCATGGCGTGACCACGTGGCTGCTCGCAAGGTAGGCCACGTACCGTATTAACCACTCAGCATCCTGCACCTCCCCCTGCTGCACATAGGGCCACCCAGGTACTCTGTAGAACTAGTCCTATACGCCAAGGCGAAAACCATCGATACTAGATGGCGTAAATAGCGGAAGTTATTTGTGTGTAGCGAGCCTATTTGTTCAAATTCAATCTTTCAACATATAATCTATGTACTCTTGAGACTTGTAGTCATACTAATGGCCTGTGGGAATCGTAAGTCTGCCAAAGGACATCATTACAAATTCTATGCAAATAGAGATAGAAACTTTGGGATATTTTTGACATGTCATGAAAGGCAATAACATCCCTCAAGATGAAACCACACCATTCCACAGTTTAGTGCCGTGCCGTATACATTATTCAAATATCTAAGAGCCGGCATCAATGGGTAATTTATTCTCAATACTCTCCACCTTCAGTATCAGTCGGTATATTATAAGTTGGTATCTTTATGGAGATACAATAAGGTAGATCCATGTGATTACCATCACATTTATCTGGCCTAAGGTTGTGATTTACGATTATGTTTCGGTTATAACGACAGAAAATGCCAACTTCAGTTCTTTCCAGTCATCTTTTTTTCACTTAAATTTTCACTTGTAATATTAGAGATAAAAACTGAAGATCAGCAGGTTTCGGGAAAATGTTCCTGTATTTTTTTCTATACCTCATTGGCATCGGTGTGTCTATATTCCGTCATAGATTTGTCCTTTTAACCTTAATCTCAACAGCAAAGCATCATAAAGTATGCGATCAAATCGCACACGGTCCCGACAAGGTATCGTTGTATATTACGGTAAATACGCGCTCGCTATACATCACACACTTACATATAGCTTCCGCTAACGAGAGTCAATTCCAACGCGCCACCTGGCGTTAATTGCGTCCATGGCGTATAGTCCTATAGTATAGAGGCGGTTGGGACTGGCGCACTAAGCTACCCTATTGTGTATATTCTCCTACCACCCCTTTCTTCTGATGAGTGGTTCCTGATGAATTTAGCCGAGGGAATCTATTAATGCACCCTGGCGCCTCCTCCGCACCTCCCTCCTTCTCACCGTGACGTCACGTCATTGATTTCCTGCTGTGTGGTACTAATTTGTTTTGGTAGATAATAGAATGTCTAGGTTGATCAAAGACGCTGCGATCAATAATTAGTTTTCTGTTCGAACTGGGATTTCCAGACGGTGCGCGTTGTTGTCATTCTGAGATGTGGTCACTGGTTATAACGTGTTGCTTATCATTTCAACTCAACCTCCTGCTCCTACCTACCTCCTACGCGTGTGTCCTTCGTCCAGTCTGCTCACTCGTGCTCGCATACTTTACTTATTAAGCACCCTACTGTGCCACGCGCACACACAGGCATCAGATAATGCTCCTCTAATTCACATAGATGCATGATAGATATGAAGATGACGAGAGTAAATGGGTCTACCTCCAGCTAGATGCTGCCTTGCATGGGAATAGAATGTCCCCGACCGTTGTTGTAACCATGGGGCGCTTGCTGGTTATGATATTCTATCTCACCCTTGGTATTTTTTCTCCATAGATCTAACATTGGAACTCGTATCCAACGCCCATGAGATATTTAGGAAAAATATCCAATCGGGGATTATGTCACAAATGTTAGTCAATGTGAAGGTGAAAGTTTAGGGTCAGAGCTCGACCCCCATCTCGCTTCACCTTATGAATTACTACACGATTCAGACTTGATGGGATACGGGCTCTGACCCTAAACTTTCATAGGTTTCCTATATAATAACTGATGACGTTACCAGGGACTCCCTTGGAGTCTATGAAAGGTTTCGCTGCTTTAAGCTTAATCTAGCTTTAAGCGGGACACTAACACAACATTGCGGAGTCGGGATAAAAATGTGAATTTGTTAATATTTCAGCTGTGTTATAAATGACACTTTTAGTTAAGTTTGAATCGAAAGAAATCCTCTTTAGAAAGGTATATCATCTCAACCACTGTCTTAACTACATTTGCCATTTAATCCTGTCAATATCCGTTAATATGGGTTAGATGACATTCAATATTCTATATGGTGGTAAAAAAACATTTTAGTAATGATCAATAGTGCCTTTGAAACTTTGGCAATAAGCTCCCCCTGATGATGTGACGTTGGCAGGGCACCATACATTGTACGTGGACATCAATAGTAGCACTAGGTCAACGTTTTCCGTTTTGAAAAATAAAAAGTCACAAAATGTAAAACGAGAATAATCTGTGAAGCTGGATAAGACAGACGGTGGTGGATAGTGCCGCCCTTCTACCGTCTACCACCTGAGACAGTTGGGGACACGTAGACTCGTAAATCCTATTACATATGCTACCGTTTCACCAACAAACTACATTTGTTTTAGTTGAATGTCGAACCGAATGGAAAATTATCGCGCTGTATTCACAGTCTCACCCCAGGACCTTGTTAATATATTTGGATATCTATATTTGAACCACACGTTCATTCCCGTTGGTCTATCTCAATATTCTAGAAAGTGAATTTAAAAGGCGGTCTATGTTTAGCGCTGTATTTACTTAGCATGGAGGTTTTACGGTCACAGCGATTCTCTGAGACCAGAAGGTTAGTATTGATTACGGCTGGAGGCATTGAGGGCGGCCTTCTCCTGTGCCTTGGTTTTTCTGCCACAGCCTTTGTCTGGCTTGCCCCGCACGTGGCCAGCCGTGGAGGCAGATTATAAGCCCGCGGAATTTTTACATCACGGTTGGGATGTTGGTTCGTGACGCTCACGGGTTACAAAGATTCCCCTCTGTTTAAAGCCTTCACGGTTTAGGCCGGTCTCTTGGGTTTTGTTGAAGCAATTTGTGAAATTGGTTTGAATATTTGTTCAGCTGAACCATTGAGAGTGTATTACCTTGAAATTCACATTTCCCAAATTAATCCCAAATACAAATGCCACATTAACACCTATTCCTACACACGGATGCTTTTACTTTTCAGCGAAAAAAGAAAACATTTGAGAGATAAATATTGAGATAAATACCAGTACCTATCCATATTATCTAGTTTAAAATGCTTTTGATTTAAGGACAGACCTGGAACCTCTACTACGTAATTTGTAAGAAACTGGGGTGTTGTATACAACACCCCAGTTTCTTACAAATTCTAAGAAAATGCAAGCAATTTCATATATTATTAGGAGCGGCAGTATTAATTACTGGCTGAAGACCTCTTACTGAGTCTGCTGGGGACGTTTCTGTACCGGAAAGGCACCTGTGTGCGTATACATACAAATAAGTGACTCACACTGGATTGCTTCACTCTTTTACCCTAGCATGATATCTCCAGCTCCTCCCGGGACTACCGCAGCATTATGATTCCGGGCCTTCTAGGGGGGTTCGCAGCATTTATATGTTTCGATAAGTAGGCCTACAGGAATAATTGATGAAATTCCATAGAACATTGATGAAGTGGGAAGGGCGCGTAGATCTCAAATTTGATATGATAAAATGCTAAAAGGTAAAAAGGTAAAATTAAAATCACATGGCTTTGGTTTTAAGGTGCCTGTGGTAGGAGGGGTTTTCGTTCAGCCACTGCCTTGGATAGGGCGCTGTTTCTAGGATGTCAGGTGCTGAAGGGAAAGGTTGGATACTGCTACATGATACAATCATACTGAAGTCTGTGATACTTCCTGTTTTGTTTGGCTTTCTGCAAAGGGACCGTTGATGAATGATGTCTTGCACTAGGAGGAGGGGCGGGTCAAAAATGATGACAAATAGCATGACGTCATATATGGACAGCCGCAATGTAGATTTAGAAGGCAGGTGCGTGACTAAGATATGAAAATAATAAATTTCCCAGTCGTTAGATATTATAGTCCTACTTTCACCATGTGAGAAAGAAACTTCCTCTTAGGTCCTATAGGTCCTTCAGGTGTCTATCCGTTATATGGCAGATTTGTGCAGAATATTCATAATTTACTTTCTTCTCCCCACTTTATTCAGTTTCATTTTGGGGGGAATTTTCAGATGGTTGATATTAGTAGAAGCGTTAGATTAGGTTGTTTGTTATAGATTGGATAATTCACACTGAAGGTAGTCGGTGTTTGCCGTCAATATGCTTCGATTTTGTCTCAAATACCGTTCTAGTAAGAAATTAAGCTTAGAAACAATTTAATACCTCGACAGTAGAGTAGTCTAGATAACTTAAGTTAATTCTGTATCAACATGAAAGTCAAATATTAGGCAACATTTGCATAGGTTTTAAAAAATAAATACGGGTAATCATTGTTTTGACAGCTGGGACCAATTTTGCAATGATACAATTTATTTTACGAGCATCCAACACAAATTAAAGAAAGTGAATTTTGATTTTCCCTTAAAAAAGTTATGAAAAGATATGCTTAGCCGAGGCGACGTCCAATCCCTCGTATGATGCCATCTCAATACCACAGCCAAGTACCAAGTACTCTGACAAAAGAAATCAAGAAAAGACATTGTAGTTTCGAAATTTTGACATTGAAAAAAAAATCGAAGAATACACAAAGAAACTCCTTGCAACAGACCCTCGCTGCCTTTATACACTTGCTTATATTGTTCTTTTTACCATTCAAATTAATTACAGGTAGGAGGTGAATGGGGAAATAGTAATGAGTATTCCATTAAAATATTAAACTTTCAAATTATTTCACGACTTGTCTGGCATTCCGATTACTGCAGTCCAGGAGATGACTTGCTGAAGTTGAATTTAATCACACTTGAATAAATCGTGTTTAATATTTTTAAAGGGGATACTTTCTCACAACATATTCGCTATGAATATCATCTATGTTGAAGCAGTGACATGGCTAAATGCTTAGTTCCGACAAATTGCTAATTAAGTGCAGACAATATAGTGTTTAATTATAGTGATGCCTACTTACTGGAGAACTAATTACAGTTACTTAATTGAGTGGTCCAGTTGTGCATTAAACTGACATATTTATGCCCGACATCCACATAGACACAAACACACGCATTCCCTGTCATAAAGGATTCTATATACTCTAAAGGTATATAGTGTTACATTCAAATCTTTCTGTTTGGGAACCATACATGCAGCTTCCCTTGCCCTAATTTATCAGTCTCTCTCCATGTATCACTCCGCGAGGGGGGTCCCGTGGTTACGATCATCATGATCACCCCCTCGCATAAACACGGGAGCTACCATAAAGTGTGGCATCTAGATTTATCCTACCCCTAATACAAAAACTCCATAGGCTTAACATTGGCCGACTGTATTCGGGCGAGTATGCAGAAAAATGAAATTTATTGCACTAGTGGGATACATTTGTGAAATGACGTTATGTGAAAAATGACCACTAAGCAAGCAAGCAAGAGCGATATGGAGAGTATCAATCAACAAGCACATGCAATTTTCACTAGATCTCGGTGAGCTTTATGTTATTTCTTGATATTCTGAAGTTATATAGATGGGGTAGGATAAATTCTAAACCAAACTCGAGTCAGTCGAGTCTTGTTTATCGCACTTCGGCAAGGTCTGCTTCTCACTGCACTTGGCTTCGCCTTGCGCAGTAATACAAGACCTTGTCATTGTGCGCTGTTGTTTCCAATGATACACACCCTAGTCAACAATGGCGCTCGGATAGGCTTCCCAGAAACCCAGTTGGACGACAACAACCCGTTTGAGATGGCTACTGCTTGAGATACTCTGAACCAAACTGAAGTAACAGACCAAGTGCATGCCCCGGCTGGCTCGCCACAATGTTCACAACGGCCACAACGACCCCACGTCTGCTGCGTTCTAAAATATGAACATTCCCGCAATGAACGCGCAGGCCCTACATGCTCAGCCAGCGCCTCCTCACGGTGGGCACACCAACACCATGCACAAGGCATCCAAGCGGTTTGCTGGCCCAGCGGCGTACTAGTCGACCCAGTCCTTTGTGCGCGATTTAATAACAATAGAGAATTAACCATAAAACTCATAATGAATAGGACCTTAGACAATAATAGGTAAATCATCGAACCTAATAATAATTAGAAATGCAAACAATGATGGTCTTACATACATGTTTCATTCTTTTATAAATAAATTATTGGAGCAGGGTTGTTTAGAGGCGACAGTTAAATCACATAGACTAGATATTTGATATTGTGGAGCAATGAAGATCTACATATAAATGAACGGCTTTGTGCTCATGAGTTACTCATAGCGTGTTAGTGACATCTCACTGGGATAATTCCCTAAAAGGCATTGCCTCTTTAATTCAACCTACATGTCACTGGTGATCTGTCATTTACTGCCTTAAATTTTAGAGTATTCAATTATGCAGTTACCCTGCAGAAGCTGTAATGAAATTGAGAACCGAGGAAAATTACCCAGACCACATTTTACGGCCATTATTTATGGGTAGATTTGTGTGGATCAACACCTTTTTGGTATATTGTGTGTAGCGAATATTGGCAACAGATTTCTTATGCTGCAGTAGTAACAAAATATTGTATTCATAGCGTAGTATAAGCACTTCATAATTGTAAAAATAACCCGCAAGGAAAACTGTCCCTTTTAAAAGGTGTTCGTTCCTATAAAAATATAGGGTGTAAGTGTTGAGTTTGTATCAAGGACACTGGGCATGAAATCCTATTAACCAACCAAGTGTGGTCACTCTGGTTAGTACTTAACACTTGAATCACAAATGAATGCTTTGATACATTAGTACTTTATGTTTCCGTGTTGTAAATAGTTTAAGTGATCATAGTGTTGGGAGTATCACCGAGAAACCCGAAACAAGCAGATGAATTAGACCATTTCAAAGACAATAATTCTAATTCCTAATGCGGCCAACGTATGAGTCCTTGTGGTATGACATCAGGACCATGATTGACAGGTTTAGAAATAATTACATCATATTTCGAAGCGTAAAAAAAATCAATTTCAGCAGACTATATAAAACCTGTAGATATCATCAACAATGCTCTCATACACTTTCGAACTTCTGTGACGATCCAAGTTAGTTGCATGTTTCATGGTAATAACCCTTCATGTTGTACTACGCAAACCAAACACTATGCTAAACTTAGATCATACAGAGAGCATGACATATTCCCCCTGTCTGTATAGCTTTGATAACAGACATGCAATTTGTGTATAGGCTTCTCCGAAGATACGATATGGAATAGAAATTGTATCATGTTATTTTCCAATTCTATACCCTAAAATTTAGAAACCTATTTTCTCTCGACAATGATTAATTATTAAAATGGTTAGTTATTTAAAATCTGTTCTCCTAAGCACATATCTCTATATAGTGTCGCAAGAAATACCTAAATAGCATTAAGTAATGTTATAGGGCCTAACAAAGGGTTTATTTCTAGTTATACCTCCCCCTCCCCCTCCCCACCTTAACCTCAAAACCTTACCCTCACTAAATTCTTATCTTAACAGCTTATGATTTATAGTTGCTGTTTCAATCATGATATGAAATATATCAGTGAATATGCTGTACTAACTTCTAAAGATTATAGGATTTTCTCTGTAACAACAAAATTGGGAGACCCAGAAACGGCAGCTTCCACTGGAGGGGTAAGAGACTGTTAGTGCCATCGAGCTCCTCGCTCACATCATGACCTGGAGCAGAAAGCATCACTAACATTGTTGGAGGTTCTGAAATGTCAGATTCCTGAATCGTAAGGAAATTTATCAGGGTGTTGAACATTTAGATCCCTGAAACTGCAGAGGTCGATGCGGGCTTACCCTAATCAGACAAGAGAAAGAATGAAAAAAGTTACCAGAAACACAATTTTTGACTAATATAATGTACATTGGTCAGGGAAAGCGCACAATCGCTCGGCTGGAGGTTTCATTTCAGCGCAAGTCCCACAAATATTTTCATTGTATACGACACAAGGTAGCATGAAAAAATGAAGTTTTCCATACAAAGACAACTATTGTTACAACAGAGGAGTTCTGGCATGCAGCTTTCGCAGAGAACGGATCAAACAATATAGTGGCTCCCTCTGTAGTTACAATCATATTTTTCGCTGCCCCATGCCTTTGTTATTTTCTCTTTTTTCCATGAGAGCCCAAATCCAGACTAATTATTAACGTAGCTTTTTGTGTTGCTCATTCATTTTAATTAAGCCCTAATTAACTTCCTATCTTCATAATTAGCAGCGCATATGTGTACGCGTGCGCAAGCGTGTGGATGTATGAGTATATTTACACGAAAAAACAAAATGGCAGACGAGTATCTGAGCGGACAATAATTTTGTTTCATATACGACCTGTTTTGATATCACTATTTTTTGTGCATTAATAAAGTTTTTCTCTATTTTTCTCCATAGGCCCATGGACTTCCAGTGCCTCAATTTTTGCTAGATCTAGAAGACGAAATAGAGAAAGGGGCGAGCAGCATGCTCCTCACCTACATGAGTGGCCTTCCTGAGTAGGTTATCTCTGTTGATATCAATATACGATATGAAAATATAGAGATATTCAACAAATCCTCAACACATGAATACTAACGACATTCCGTGTTTTTGACAATCAAATATAGAGTAAAAGATAAATTCTTGTTTAGGTCTTTATTGTGAATATAAAAAAACAACTTAATTAATGACCCTATGGAGCTTCTCCTTGAAACAATTTGGGATAATTAGGCGGGGAAATTGGCGAGCACACGACTTTAGAAGGATATTTTCTCTTTCAGAGACCAGCCTCATTCATTAAGGCTTACCGTGGGACGAACTTTCCACAATGTGCAATCCAACATCGACCAACACGTCAACAACCCGAACCAGTACGAACACCACTTATAAATCAGATATATCATAGCTATGTATAACCCAAATAAAACTTGACAACAGATTACACCTTGATTGAATTAGTATGACCTTGACCAAGTACTGTTTTTGCGCAGTGATACCAGTAGTTCTAATTGCCCGTTGGCGTCCTTGTTGTGGTCGTGATGGTGGAGAAGTTATGCCGACTGAATCTGTCATTATTATTGACTCCATATATATTCTTATATCTTTTTCCTGTCTTTTGTTTTCTCCTCTGAAGTACTCTCTTAATCCAGGGATGCAAGTATTCAAATACCTGAAATTACAAGAACTTTCTGAATAATTATTAGAACTCCATGGCTATACCTACAAGGTGGCCGCACCTGGCCATACCTTAACTGAACCCCAGCGGCATGAAACTATTGAGACGCCACCGACAGACCGGCGAAATGGGTCCTGTCCAGCCATTTTTCACCCTAGATTTCTGGGATATGTTATCGTACCGTAACTTGCATCGCTGGTCATTACATTTTAGCCACCCGTGTTTGAGCTGCGTCGTAGAGAATGCTGTGAGAACCGGGGAATGCTGATTGGAGACTTTGTGTTTGTCTTTTCCCGTGCAGCCCGCTATGTATGTGCCTGTTCTCCTGTCATGATTCAACACTCACCCCCTTGTTGGAAGGGCTCGACGCTTTCGATGGTTTATGGCCCCCCTATGCAGCCGATCTCCGCTTTGAGCTCTGGCAGGACAAGAAAGCTCAATTTTGGGTCAAAACCAGATACGTGCAACAGGTAATGAACTCTGATAAATTGGCACAGTAAAAGAAAGGACAATGACTTTGGCGAATTTCACTCTCATATAATTCCGTTATTGTTTTTCCCACCATCGAGATTGTTTAAGGCAAAATTGTTAGGCATTAAAAAAATACAATTAAAACGAACAAAAGAAACTCATCAAAACAAAAACAAAATCTCAAGCAATTTACATCAATAAGGTTAGTTTTTTCCTTGTTTTATACTGAAGTTCTTGAATCGCCAGCTAATTTTTGGCCGATTTTCTAGGGATTCCAGTTGATACACTCCAAAAATTACTCTGTATAAGGACAATATATAAATCTGATTAATTTTACAATTGAAATATCAAACAAGAACATTATATCTATCGTTTGAGGGTGCAAGAACTATAAAAAATATACTTAATTTATATTTTCGAGTTGCTTTACAGGATTACTAATTTGACATGTGAACATCAAAGGCAACTTCATGTCGAGCTTTTTTTTGGGTTTGCCTTGTTACAGGATATATGCATTGGAGGTCATAAAAAGACTCTACTTACACTTGACGAATTCAAGAAAGTCCTTTCTCCATATGTGATTGACCGCAACGACTACATGAGCCAGTGCAGCCTTAGCCAAGCATTCTGGGGTAAGTTGATGAAATAATGCAAAGACGTATTCCCGAAATGATATAGACAAAATATTTCTGTTATGCTTTTATAAGAAATCCGGTTACTCCATTACGTTATCAACTGGTAATACGTACCAGTTTCCAGTAAGTCTAAAATCGCGGTGTTCTCATGATGTTCCCATTTAGGCGATTTTCTACTAAAATCGGAGCGTTACTGGGCTATCATATTGACCGTCCCTTCTCCCTGATATGACGCTCTAGCCCGATAACCAGCCTGGCGGGTCTGATATCAGGCATACCTACAAATCGCAGGTACTCAATGGCGGGCCTTCACTATGAGCGCTGATTGGCGCACTTGATGGCCTATACCGCTCTGACCTTTAGCGCGCGGAAATGTAATGGAAGTCACCTCGAAGCAAATGCCAACAGCCTTCGAGTTTCCAATCGTAGGCGGTGCGTGCGCCAGATACTACTCCCCCACGTGTTTGCTTTGGATGATCTGTGAACTATATACTTTACACGGGCGAAAGTATTCGGATACCTGATGAAGGCCATATTGTGCCGAAACGTTGTGTCGAAAAATTGAAATTTGTAACAACCATAAAGTATCATTATAGAATAAATACCACACAATTATAAACTTATGCTGGTGTTTGTTGGTTTTGTGAAATCTTCTCATAGAATATTCGGAAAAATTACAAATATACATAAATGTTTTTTTATATATAATGATCAAAATCCCGCAATAGCTACAAGTAGGCCGCACCCAGCCATACCCCAACTTGACCCAGCTCTGGCGGCATCAGGTCACAAGGAGTAGCCGATGGGTCACTCTGAAAGGTGCCGTTAGGCCGACTTTATGATTTTCTGGAAGCGAGTGGGTTTCTGAGCTAGTTTATATATTTATAATCGCACAACATTGAATATTATTCTACTATAAATACCGATACTGTCCAGTCATTTTACCTCTATGTTATCCGGGTTTTTTAAAACCATGACTTGCATCCCTATGTTATCCAGCGTGGGTTTCAATTGATGGGGTTTTCTCTCTGCGCAGACGCCCTGGACGACAATGAAGAGGATGAAACTCCCGTGCCTGAAAACATGTGATGATCCATACCGCCAAAGACGGTCCCCGGCATCAGGACGCCTCCCGCAATGGTAACTCAAACTAATGATACTTCAGAAATACGTGGATAGTTATGTTGCTTAGAGAAGCCAAATTTTCCCCGTTACGACAATGAGAGTGCTACCACATGATTACTAGCCTTTCTGAGTATTCCCATTGACGGGTGCAGCTGGTGTCTTGTACTGTGACGCTAGGTAGGTTATCTCATGCAGCTGTTACCCCTTCTGAACACCTTTATCAATTTCGGGTATATAGTAAATATAGAACGACCTACCATCGTTCCGTATAAACCATAAATTGTCATCTCGTTTTGTAGCTTGTATAGCATGTACAGGTCGTTCTATATGGGTTCACTGTATGTAGACTAACCCGTCCAGCTGAAACCTGGGCGGGTCGTGGGATGACCTCATTCCGAGTATGTAGATGCTCACTCTCTAGGTATAATGAGTAATCGGTTGCCATGGGCTCAAGTGTTTACATATATATATATATGTTTCTGGAATCAATAAGGTATTTTAGTTCTTTTGTAAGCATAAAGAGCTAAGGGCGAATTGCAACAAGCCAGTTCCCCTTCCCATCAATAAGCATCCAGTTGCCTCAAGGTGACCAGACATTAGTGTCTGGTTGTGTGCCATGTCTAAGAAAACACACTCGAGTGCCTTTAATTGAAGTTTTCTTTGTTATTTATTCTTCAACATTACTGGGAGTTTTAAATAATTGTGCAGTAGCTACAAGTTGTGACCCCAGTAATGTAGATGGTTTGTGTCCTTGTATCATTTAGAGATGTAACCTCGCCCATGGCGTATTCATAAAGACGATCTTCAGGCTTCTGCATATCAATTTATTTTCACCTGTTTTCAACCGGGTACCTTATATTGCACAGTGACAAGTACACATACAGAGCGTATAGGTCACGAATCAATGTTTTTTTAAACAACAGAAAAACAAATTATATATTATGATGAGTTCGTATGCGAATGGGATCCATTAAGGTTTTGTATAACAGTTTCCGTATACCTTTTTAAATGCAGCTATCGAAGGGCAGTATTGTAGCTCTAAACCGAGACCGTTCCTTAGGAGATGGTCTCTGGTACAAACTAGTGCGTAGTCACTTTAACTTCACCTGCTTTTTCATCTGTTTTCTGGTTTGTGGAAAAAAGGTAACTATTTCGAAATTGCAGTTCAAATGCATGCCATTGTGTGTTAAAGTGAAGGTGTACGTACATGTACATGGCTGGGCCTCTTAAAGATTTAATGTCTATGACCTACACAAGAGGGCGCCACTGACTTGACACCCAAGTTAAGATTTGTCAATATTGTTGTTCCTCGCTGCTCCTGGGGGGCATGTTGGCTTCATTCCCTTAAAAAAATTCTGGTTCTTATAGATTTAATCTATCGTAGTTCAATCATATTTAGCCTGTATTGTGAAGCAGAATACGCGCATACTGATTACTGGGTTACAACGAGGCACTGACAAAAAATCCGTGTGTTTCATTTATTGCAGTAATACGCACACCCCTAACCGAGGACTGGGTCAACCCTCCAAGTCAACGACAGCCTCTATCTCAGAGCGCCCCGTGAGAAGGGAAACAGTTTGAGAGGCCGCCCTGTAGATTCCAGGGTCCCCATGTGATGCCATTCCGCCAGAACTCTTGCTTTCCAATGTATCACATCTTAATGATCTCATTATCTTAAAACAAATACGGGAACAATTCAAATGAACAAGTATGTCTCGGGTCCATTTCTAAATGTATATATATATGTATATGATTCACAATTTGTGTTTATGATTCACAATTTTTAGGATGTTCTCAGGCAATGCATGTGGCAAAGGATACTATGTAAATTGTATGATACCTGTTTATGCAAATCGTTAACACTATTACCGTTTTAATAGTTGCAAAGTCTACCTCCTCATGATCAAAGCCTGACTTCTAGGAAGTCCCAAAATAATCTTTACCAATAACCATATCATATATAATGGAAATTACCAAGAATTGTTGTAAATATAGAGTGGAATTGAAGGTCCACTTTATGGAATAAATAAACAGTATAAATTGAAGACTTTTCGAGGATATATCGCCGAAATTGACGTATTACCCATCAGCTATTGCTCAGCACCTTTTACTTGTGACGTTTGATGATCATGCTATTTCAAACGACAGAAACAGAATTGATTTCAAAACGTAGTACGGAAGCTGCATTTGTAACTAGAGTACATATATACATAATGTTTATCTTTGATTGCAATGTACAGAAAGAAGAATAATGTTTATAGAATATTATGATTTATTGTTACTTAGGGTATCTTGAGACGCACCTATTTTTGTAGAAGAAAGCAATACGACCAAGATTCTATTTCTGGAGCCTCGTTGTGCGTTTTATAAAACTTAATTCTAGGAGTTGTCTAACTACAGCAAATAATTGTCAATTACAACCTGTTGAGATCTATGTTGCCTGTTAGTTTAAATCATAGGAATAAGTGTTTTAGCAAATAAAATGATTATTTCTGCTATCAAATGTGTGATGTGTGTATGATGTTAACAATTCAAACGAATTTAGTATGCATGCCTATGCCAAGAGGATCAAAGCTAATATGCCAAAAGAATTATATTTTTCATGCGACTAAAACATTTAAAAACAGTTGGCTCCCGTTTGGATACAGTTCTGACTAGAAGAAAAACGAGCTGAGTATCGAAACCCATTGAATTCTGTTTCGACTTGTTTTATATTTGTTAATTTATCCATATCGATTCATCTAATGTCACATTTCATCTGTGATCAGTTGGCATCAGTGCAAAAAAAAATTTTAGCAGGTAGAAATACATGAAATGTATAGTGGAAACCTGTGTATGCGGTAGTGCTGCCGAGGCTGACTTGGACTTCGGTATCACTGATTGTCACGGTTGACCTTCTGAATCCCCGCCACTGGCTCTCGTACGGACACCGCTTCGCAGAAATCAGAAATAAAAGGAAAATGTTAGCCAAGCATATCGCCCTTTTTACAACAATACAGCACTACCTTTACATTTCATGCATTCCCGTGTCAGATATTCTATATTATGTCTTGTATAACGTAAAGACGATGTGACGAAGAATAGTGATTAAAAAATTCAAAATATTTAAGGTGGTGAAGAAAAAAGATGAAACGGAGGTTAAAATAATTGTTATTTTGGACATTCATTCGTTCATTAGCCTGGACGATAGTCCTGATAGCCCTCCAACTAGGTCTTAGCTTTTATCAAACAAGACATAGCCATATTTTGGCTATCGTATTCTAAATGCATCTTGGGTGGACGATGATGAACCTTTATTAAACGAGACTTACCCTAGGACTATCTTAAAAACCTTATCATCATTCGTAGAACATCAAACCACCCTAGAGTCCCTGTTGCGTGAGTGACGTGTGATGTCACCTGACGGCAGGACTGTAGTACATTCAATTGCCTCCAGAGGGCAGTCTAGGCGCAAGAACGGCGAGGATCGCTGAGATTGCGCACCAGATGGCAGCAGCTGAGCTCCACCAATTTTTGACAACTTCGTTCTTTTTGGGTTGATATAGGCTGTAGCGATCGTGTATTGAGACTTGAATATTGCGCTTTCTGTTTACTTTTAAAAACTGTATTTGTACATACATTTTAGAGACTGTATTGCCCTAAAATAAAAACTGGTGTGTAAGAACACAATGTGCATGTACTTTTCATAAACGTATGGACAGTGTATTCTCTATAGTAAAGGATTTAATTCAGATGACGATTGCTGTTTTACAAAATAGGCCTAATTACCTGGACAATTTCTTAATGTATATTAAAGGTAGGAATTTTAGACCTACAATGACATCCTATTAAGTTACAAGCGTGACTAGCTTTATTAATATATGATACAGATGGGAGTGAAGTTGCCATGCGAAACGCTAAGAGGTTACGTCTTTGTCTTTGCTTTACTGCATCTGAGACCAGGTGCCAAAATGTCCAATAGATGATTGCCATTTTTCAAAAAGACAACATTAACAGATGACTTGCATAAGGAGTAGTTATACACGATTCCGTTTGCTCATATTTTCGCTAATCAGTGAATATCAATTTTGTAAGTACATTTTTTGTATGAAGGAAAATCAGAGATGCCTGTGTTGTAGAAATATCCGAAAATCTCAGTCAAAATATGATATAATTATTGGTATTCAATGATAGGTGCATCTTCCAATTAATGCTTTAGAGATAGAAAGAAACTTCCTTTCTAATTTGTTAATTTGAAGAACCTGATATAAAAAACATCAATATGGAAGATCGTCGAATGATTCTGCTGGATATTTTTGTCGATAAGACTTTACCTGAATGAGAAAATAGAAGCCAAGAAATACACGGTATGGAATTGAGCAAGGTTAGACACACTAAGAATTATATCTCAATCAATTGTGTTCCTCACACACCGGAAAAAAGCCCTTGTAATGAATATGTTCCCCTTTGACTAGGCCGTAGCATATTAAAGGGATGCGAGTTCAGATAAGTTCTTTACATTCGAAATTTAAAAATTTGTATATATAATGATCAATAGGCTTAACATTGAGTTTCTGTATGCCACACTGACTGGCATATGGGGTTTTATCCTACCCCTAATAAAAAAACCCATAGGCTTAACATGGGATTTGTTTATGTCACGGATGTGACATAAAGTGTTGTTTATGCCACTACTTTCTAATACTGAAAAAATATGGAAAGGGGTAGGATAAAATCTAGACGCCACTCGTTTGAGTTTGAGCTTATTTATGCCACTCATTTTATTGGCTTCGTAATGTCACTCGTCTTCGACTCGTGAAATTACAGAGCCAACAAAATGTGTGGCATAAATAAACTCAGACTCAAACTCGTGACGTCTCTTGATATAATATGCCCCTAGTGGCATACAGAATTATGGTACAATGTATTACAGATAGGACAGGTATCGCATGGCTGTGTGCGGTGTGGTGAGGTGTAGGTCATGTATGCCAGTGGGTGAGCCATATGATGATATGGTATTACATATGGGACTGATACCGCTCAGAAGTGTGCGGTGAGGTTAGTTAGCTACCAATCGACATTTTTCCCACTTTAGGCCAATGATCGCTCAAAGTTAATTGGGAAAAAAGTGAATTGAAGGTCGAAGTCACAAAACAGAACAGACTCTGACATTTTTTTTATAAACACGGACAAGTGCACTTCTACAATCATTCTCTTTTCGGTATGACTGGTATTCTGTTACAGTCAAATCTCATGGCATTGCAGGGAAAATAGCTTGTCCCAGGGAAATGGACCCCTACAATTCAGATGAGGAGAGGTATGAAGTATAGCCAACCCGTCTCAGGTACATTAGTCCCTGTGCCTGAAGCGGTATGCCAGTGGCACTCAACAGCACCTGACCATCGAGTGGCCGCCGAAAGGTGCCGCCTCTATATTTCAGGCAAGTGAGTGGGTCTCGTTAACTGATCTATACACATATTCAGACTATTCATGAAAGTATTGTACTTTTACAGAATGATGAAAGCTCTTATCTTGGCATATTTTATTATCCACTCTCAACATTGTCTAGTAACTCTCCCTGAAGATTTCATCTCCCACTCTTTTTCTAACTATGACCTCCATCCCTGATATTATATTCTAGCTAGGTTTATGGGTGGAGATTGATGCATTATGGCCAATTTCTCTGAACATCGATAAATATTTATGAATTCTCCGCGCAGTGGTAGGATATCTTGAACACATATATAGCCTCCTAGAGTTATCTTTCAAGTTTATCTACCCACAATGGTACCACACTTGTCTATAACGGATTAACCATTTCAATATTCTTACGCTAGGGCCACTTTAATGAAGATGCTCACATTTTAATCATGTTTAAATCACCATGTTAATGTAACTCTACATTTATCATATGATGGCTTTCTCAATCATCGGGAATTCTAAGCCATAATACGTTTTTATCTAGTTGTTGTCATATCGTAGATGTATATCATAAGAGAAATTCATGGAGAAATCCCGCTATTGCATTAACAATCATGGAACTCTGTCAATCACCCTAATGAAGAGAGGAAGAAGTGGACATGGGTGTGAATTTGGAGACCAATATTAGAAATTAGTCCAATGCGCGATTAATGTTACCATCCATATTCATTTCATATTCTCATACTATTGTGATGTTCTGGGATACAGTAATGTATGTTTGTCACAATACAAAAAAAAAAGTTGATTAATTTGAATCCGTTTTGATGTGCCTTATCCCACGTCATACCCTGTGCGTTATATCTAATGTCTGTAACATAATTGAAATGGCCTTCAGTGGACGCAGATGTATCCCTTTGTGAGATCTAATCTAATTGGTAGCATTCCACAGCACGCGTTAGTGGTTATTCATTTACCATGCATTAAATGTAATCCAAGCGAAATCCACCCTTTATTAAAATAAATCTAGCATCTATCCGTCTGCAACTCACTTTTCAAACCAACGAAAACTGTCCTAAGGATTAATGGTGAGAAAGGCAATGTACACGTGTATGCATTTGTAATGCTGAGGTAGGGTCAGTGATCAGAAGTCATTAGGGTTCAAAGGTCCAACTGAATACGTTAATTCTAATATCCATGTAGGTTTTCCTTGTTTGCTTCTGCATTCCCTACCAGTGCACTTTGTCTAAACACAAGAGGACGATACCAGACAACAAAACCTCCTAAGTCTTCTGTATGAGCCAACACAGAGACATTGCGGGACCCTATTGCAGGACTAACCTTAGATTGACCAGCGCACTAAGGTTGCCGAATAAAGGTCAAGGCCAGCGACCCCAGCACCGTGACCCTAGTTTGCGATGGCCATAGAATAGACATAAATCTTTTGTGGTAAATTGATAGAGTGGCCAATGGATCAGAAAGGCCCAATCAGGCTGTCCCATCAGAGGCTTAGGGTGGACGTTCTGCCCTTCCCCATCTCTTCACCCCCGGTACCAACCTCCAACGGATGTTTCATGACCACTTGTTGGAAGCAGCACTCAATTTGACTAGAATCATTTCCCTAAAACCTAAACCTTTTGCTCGTCGAAAGTCTGTAGATTTTTCCACTGGAAAACCCTCTGAAATAATAGGATGCTGATAAAGAAATTTTGTTAAAACTATAGCCGACTGAATACATACACGATGATCGTCTGCTAGAGTAATATATTTTATTATTTATGGCTGTGGTAGAAAGGCCTCATTTCCGGTATGCGCTCCCCCAGACAGTCTTATTCTTTATGGTCAGTGCGCACTGGTGTCAGTAATTGTTTTAGCGGACAACCCCCTGGCGGTGAGTCAGTGCATGGGGGATAGCACCACATGGGCTCAAGGAAGCCACCCGGGCCTAAGAATAGCCATTGGAGAGTTTTTACGGTACATAACCCCAACATTCCCCCGTAAGATAGGGCACACAAAGGGCTTGCAATCCCCTCGAGGTACATTGAGGGCATTGGCCATGCTAGTGCACCAGGGGGGATCAGTCGGGTTTGGATGGGATCAGGCTGGGGGCAGGGGTCTTGACCGTAGGGGTGTAGACGGAATTAGAACAGGTTTCTCCCTCTCCGAGCTGATAAGATGTCACTCCGCAGCGCTAAATGTTATCTAGATTGCCCCAGATTTTGAGTAATTTCTGTTATCATATAAAACGTAGGCATGTAAAGTTGCGTTTACGGCAACTGTTTAATTTTCCGTTTGAAATACACTGGGGACGGGAGAATGGTTGCCTGGGAGATTTATATGACACCCATTGAGCGGGAAGCCTAGCCATGCAGCTCTTTCATTGCCTGATAAATAATACGCATGCGATCAGAATAACATGAAGAGCTGCTCTCTGAGGGCTGGATGGGCTGGGCTGTAGGCCCGAGTAGCTCACTGAATACCAGTCTCTGTGTTATCAGCCAGAATGACCATCTCGGGGGTTAGATGTCATCCACAAAAGATAGGTCATCTTTTTAGTGCCAGGAGGCCGCTGCATTTGACGGTTACGATGTTTCCTTTCACTTGAAGAACAGGGACCGTTTCTGCAGTTTAAAAAAGTTTCTGGGTTATTTTTTAGTTCGTTCTAATATAAGTTATTAGCGGCTACTTTAAATTGTTAAAAGTCATGTATTTCCACTTTAAAGTCTTGTTCATGGAGATTCACACGTCTATAAACAGATTTCCCTCAACTAACAACCAAAACCATTTGCCTCTAGTAGCAGGAATGTGAACTACAATATAGGCATGCTTTAATCACAGTAGATCGGTGTCTCCCTCCTGTGAAGGCCATAGGGTTAGGGGTCTCCCTTAAATACAACCGCGTGTTCATTATATGGTTTGTAGAACTGGGTGTCTTACTTTTAAGCAGAACGTAAAATGCTTCACAGACGTGGAAGAGAGTGACACAGTATTCTGCATTAATCCACTTGGAATATGGAAGATATCTGGAAGTCTCTCATATCTGTCTGGGAACCCCAACATTTTTGTAGAGGCTCTGCTTGTTAGATATCAAAATTCCTGATTGTTATAAAGCATAAATTTGAATCGTCTTGGAGAACCCACTTGAACCCACACGAATCACCTGTTTTTACGTTTGCGAACATTTACAGCTAACATGGGTAACAAGACCGTTGAATGCACGGTAAACCAGTGTGACATATTGCACATTCAAATAGCTCTTCAAAAAGGCAACGAAACTGCTACAGCCAGTTCTTTGTGCACACACAGACTAGATGTGTCTCCTGCGGTGGACACCATATACCAATGCGTTATCCTTCACTGTCACTTTCCTTGCAGATTTTTGTAGCCCTTGAGTGTATTCATATGCCCAGCAGTGGAAGATCTCTGCTAGCAGAATATCAAGATAGAAAATAAGATGATATTGACCTGGGTCCAAGTAAAGTTTCACTCGAGATCACTGCAGAATCCCCACTTTAATCAACCAAAAATATTGCAGAAACACCCCAGTCTTTGTCAGGATGGTAGCGAAGACGAAAGGGCACAGAGTGAGGGTTAGTTCCATCGTCCTTCTCCAGGAAATTGACATAGTTCTATGGCTGACGATATTGCCTCTAATGCAGGGTTTCATTTAGGGGACTATCGGTTAATCTACAAATATAACCTTGTGTTTTATTTGGTGCGGAGGCAAGATGGCCGCGCGCACTATGCGCCCTATATTTCTAAGGTATGTGTTGGGGTAAGTCATATGGAACAGTTTCTCCCTGAATCTGCTTACCTAACCAATCATCAAATTATGACGATACGTTGCCTGGCGCTGTCTCCGCACGTATGTGGTGCGAGGAGCTAATTGAATATAGAGCAGGGCAATCATGTCCAGCAGCTGCTGACTCTACCTCGTAGACGTCAAGGAAACGAAGCTCAATAAGAATCTAGACTAAGTATTCATAAACATGTTAACGGAAAGAGCCGACCGCCATTTGTATTTTTGCTGATATTGATTATCCATATCATAACTCATTACTTTATCCCATGCGCCCTGCATGGAATGAGAAGGAGTTTGATATAGTAAAATATATCATTTGACATATGTGTAGCTAATAGATTTATTGCAATCATTCTATCAGTAATATAATGACTCAATGAAATAATCAACAAAATCAAGGAATGAAATATGAATAGAAAGTATGAATGAGACGATGATAAATATGAGTGGGTGGGTAAAACATATGCATAATGTGCAATGGTGGAAGGAATTGGCATAAAGGCAGAAGGAGTTAGATATTGATATGGTTTGTGGGAATGTAGCTTGAGTTCACATTGACAGGTAGGGTATGTATATTAGGGTTGGGTGTGGCAGTAATAAACAAGGCATGACATACATGATTAGATTTCACATCTATTTACAATCTTTTACAAACAACTGATCTCAGACTACATCTCTACACTAGGAAAAAGCTTATCATTAGTTCTAGATCCGAAGAAACTTGACCACATACATATTTAAATACGATAAAGGATACCTTCAAAGGCGTGTCCAACTCAGAAACGTTGTGACACGTTATGAGGCCTACTTCTAATTAAAATTCCAACAACCCTATTATTTTGTGTTTGTTGCTAATATAACATAAACTACATGTAAATGTATGTAGAGAAATAAAACATCGTTACTTGCTGACTGTATTTTACATTTAGACAATAGAATAGTGGATCGATTGTAGAATAGTACCCTGTACACGAACTGATATATATTGACTAGGGTTCGTTTGTAGTGAATATAAACATATTAACAGCATAAGTATACATGATTATGGTATGACCAGCATACCCTACATTGGCACCATCTATCATGTTCTAACATAAGGGCTCTAAAGGCGCCTTCAATAACTATTGAAACAATAATATGATGTGCGGGTCTGTGTGGCCGACTTATTACTGTTGTTATACCCTGGATGGTCAACTAGTAACACATTAAAGGAAACTTTATCGGACATGACAGGTGGGTGATATTAGAGGACCGGGTTGTATACAATCTGGTGTGGGACCTGCATGTAGATCTAGTGGAGCCCGTAGTGCTGACTGTTGTATTATCACACTCTGGGGAAAATGTACACAACGGTGCATTAGTAATACCTACCAACAGCAATCTCTGAGGATTTGCGAAAAACTCATGTTCTGTATCATTACAAATACCTACACAGCATGACAAAATACGCTCGGGTGTCCGATATCTACTCAATATCTGAGAATAATACATGTGCATTTTTTAGATTTATACGAAATTGGTATTGCGAACAATGGCAGGAGAAAAGTAAAACACAGAAATAATCCTTATATGAAGTGAATATGTAGGCCCTATGTACCAGTTTAGATTGAGGCATATCGGTCCTCCTGCCAGTAATGGAACAATATGAAGAGACGTCACGAGTTCGAGTATAAGTTTATTTATGTCACACATTTTGTTGTCTCCATAATTTCACGAGTCGAAGACGAGTGACATTACGAAGACATTACGAGTGGCGTCTAGATTTTATCCTATCCCGTTTCCACATTTTTTCAGCATTAGAAAGTAATGACGTAAACAACACTTTATGTCACACCCGTGACATAAAGAAATCCCATGTTAAGCCTATGAAGTTTTTTTATTAGGGGTAAGATAATATATACCAATGGACAGCTCGGCGTTAGATACGAGTTTCCAATGTTAAGTTTATGGAGAAAAAATACCTGGGGTGAGATAAATCTCCGAAACTGTATGTGTGCCTGTATCTTTAAATCAGCCATTAGGATCCAATTAATCGCAAAACATTATGGATAAAATCGCAAGGTGTGATGGTGAAAGTCTTCAGTCCTATTACCGCTGTCTAGCCAGAAGAGCTGACCTCCACGATGTAGTGAAGCCATCAAGGACGGAAGTCAAATCTTCTAAACATCGATACAGGGGCCCTTTCCTTCTCATAATCTTGAAAATCTTCTCCACTGAATCTCTGATTTGTACCTCCACTGACATAAGATGCCGACGAAATTCTTCAAGTTCCAATAAATACTATAACCTTACATTCTGTGTAGCAGACATATGAATTTGAACACACAACTAAGATTATAATTTCCTTAAAATTTTAATGATTCATGTAGGTGCAGGTCATAAGGTTTTCTTGCTTTGCTTTACCCATTTCCCGTTTTCCCCCCACATTCTATGCCTTGTTGCTTGTAAGACGTGTCCACTCATAGTCACATGCTCATTTTCATCCTTACCCAGCACCCAGTACCAATTATCCCACTGCCGGCATTGTTTGTCTGCTGAGGAAGACAAGTGACCATCAGCCATGACGCTGATGACGTCCCACGAGGAGACGCTCTGACGTCACCAATGTCAGCGTCCCCTCCTGGCAATGCATGATCGACATCAGTGTCGGACATTGATGGAATATCTTGGTCCACATATTCTTAGTTGGGTTCATGGAGAGACAACAATCGGCCTACCGGTAGATCAACAACCGAGAAATAGTGGGATCTGTCCAATGCATGCATGGTGGCTAGGAACTAATTACAGTAATGGGGGCATCTTTATCAAATTATGGATGGTTTAGGCTTTGGCCTTGGGTGGCAACCAATATATTCTCGCGATATGTGCATAATTGTTTTGTGCGCTAGCAAGGACTAGCCCATGAATATAACCCTTGAGAGATGAGTTTAGTAGAGACTTTTAAGGAGAGAAGTATTTTAGGAGATAAATATCTAGTTATATTTGTTACCCCAAAAAGTTTTTATTGGGGGTTTGGAGGACATGGAGAGATAGGGGGGGGGGGGGGTGATTAGAATTTGCGATGTTTCGTCTAATCTGTTTTGACTTCTTCAGGCAGTTTAATACATAGACATACAGAAACATATTTAGGGGGGACGTGTTATGAGCCACATATTTAGAAGGTTATGCAAAAGAAATTGATAAGTGTTTGGTCTGTGTCCCTGTTTGCCATAAGTTTGAGGAGCGAAGGAATATGAACAAGACGATAGCGGAGTGAATATTCTGAAGGACTCCAAACGAGATGGCGAACTGGGACTTAAAGAAATCATGAATATGTTTCCGATCTGATCTTTGCCTGGGCATATATCTGTCTGTTTATCACTTATGGAGTATGAGATATTCCAGCGTATGAGTATAAGTTCCCAATGTTAAGCCTATGGACGTTTATACGAGGCTAAGATAGATGTATGGGAAGCAAGTGTGTATGAAGCACATGTTTAGGGGACACATGATATGAAGCATGTATTTAGGAGGAATGTGTCTAGGAGGCATGTCTAGTACAGACATGAGGCATGTGTCCTGGAGGCACATGTAATATATATATGGATGTGGATGTGGATGGGAGTAGGTGGATATGGATGGGTGAAGGTGCGTGTGGGTGGATGAGGATGGTGCGAGTGTGTGATGGTATCTATGTGTGGATTTGAGCAGGATGAGGGTAGGCTAGGTTTAGGTGGATGAGGATGTCTAGGAGGCACATGTTTAGGATGTGGATGTGGATGGAAGGTGAAGGTAGGTGAGGTTAGATGTGAAGGAGTGAGTGTGAGTGGACGAATGTGGGCGAGGATGGGGATGAATGGATATGGGTGGGTGAGGATGGGTATGATTGGGTGTAGAAGAAGAGCACACTCATGCAGACGTGTCCACGTACACAGAGGGAAATACATTTCGACAGAAAAGATATTTATTATCTATGCACATGCAATTTTGCAAATTGAAATAATATACAAACTATATATGAGTTTATACCAACGGACTACGATAGTGTACTTTTATTGACGACAATACTGATAAAATTATAATAACAAATATAATTACGAATTCATGAACGTACTCTGCCTATTATCATGCACTTATCCAGAGGGACCTCCGACCAGCTTATTAACCATGATTTACGACAGCTTCTCTATTTTGTCGCACAAATGTATTACCCCTGGTAATGAATGAGCATATGGGATACATGCCTATTTCGGGTAACAAAAAATGAATGGATCATGTATTTCCCAAGGTACTCATCGGTTAAAGGAGAGGAACGAAAACAAAATGATTACATAGATAATAAACGATATTAGATCATGTTATTTGTCAGTGTTTTCTGAATATCAGTGATAGCCTAACAATAACAGTATGCGTTTGTTTGTTCGTACACGTATAGGTAACATCCCCATGTATGTAGAAGCCATACCGAAATTTGCATATCATAAAGGACCTACAATAATTTTGTGGTCATAACAATGAAATGCATACTCCCTGGCGCTAAGAGAGTCTCAATGAACCTAATTATATGATTCTCTCAAATTACACGAATATGTATGCATACTTCATTGCCTCACGCCTCTTTAGACGGATTCTAGTAACCAGGGTTCTCCATTATGACACATTTTATTGCAGTCATTTTTTTTTTATAGAATTCTATAGTATATGTAGATGGCATTGTTGGTGATACTCCCTAAAGGCTTTCTGCTACACTAGGCTCCCATAATGTTTCTGAGGGAATGTGGTTTTGGCTCAATCGATTGAAGTCAGCCCTACTCAAACTCTATGTAATATCACACTAATTATAATGGTGGCGTCAGCTGTAACCCATGCTGCATCCCAGAATTACATGCTTTTTGTAATCTTATTTTGAATGACGTTCAGAGTAGGTTCTGGGATACCTCTTTCTACCTGACTCTAGAGGCCTGGGTGGGTCGTGCTTTCATTTTAAGAGTTTAAAGACAAGAATGCTTCAGATAGTATTAATCGAATGGGCTAACTCCTTGGTGGTAGGGGAGGCACAGGCCATGACCGTATTAGTACTGCATCTCTCTACCACGTTTGTGAGCAGATGTCCCATTTGCTAAGTATGGTAAACGTTAACCCTAGAATCAAATCCAAAAGTGACACCAGTGTCCCATGGCGGAATTATTCCAGGAGGGAGGGAGGGGGACCACTCTCCATCGCAGACCGCCCCCCATACAGTAAGATAAAAACGAACGGAGTCGACCAAACCTATGCTGGAAGACAGAGTAGGGATGAGGCAGGCCGGAACAAGCCAGAGGTCGTCCACTCCTGCAATACAGGACCGTGGTTCAGACTGGGAACCAGCGTTAACCTGATTAATATGCCCACAGAGGAGTTGCTTGGTGCTCCGCCTGGTGAACGGTGGACGCATTATGTGAGCTGCTCGGGACGCATTATTGGGGGCCGCCTGAGCAGCTCCGGACCGGAGCGCCTGATGACATTGTGGGTTCACCAGCTGACCCCCACCGGCGTCAGCCGACAAGCCGCCTCTCATAGACTACGTTCTTGTGGGTCAGTGAGTTTATAGGGTTCATCCTATGGCTGCCAGTTGGTCTCCCAACCCAATTCTATATTGTTGTCCTTACTAAAGTAAACGCCTATATTTCAAAATTGTCCATTCATTCCAAACTACCCTTCCGGTTTGTTTTTTTTTAATTCAAGGGAGAAGTGTGTAAACAACATCAGTGTTGAAACCATTCAATGCATACTTTCCATTAAAACACTGTTCTAAAGTTCCTTCCTCCTAACCTCCTTGGGCAAAGAAGTCTTCCTATTGGATTTGCCTGAAGTCTCACTCCCCTGTGAATTCGGGTCAAGTCTGAATAATGTCACCAAGACATGGTGAAATTGACTTTTATGACAGATCCTTTGCCCGGACTCTGTCCAGACCACCCTGCCCGTGGCCGGAGAGATGCATACACTTAACTCCAGTGTGGACGCATGCGACCTCTTGGTTCTACTTCTGTGCTCTGCTAGTGCATGTATACGTAGAGTGACCAAGAGTCTTACATGGACCCAGAGCATAATATAGTTGAATTATTGCATTGTCCTCAGACCATTGGTAAGCAGTGGTATCAGGTACCCATGTGTGCGGCCTCATCAAACAGCCCATTAGAGTTTTTGATGATACACTTTCCCCATGAGAATAGCATTTTCGGATGTCTTGTGGGCGGGGACGCCATTCTTTAACTCTTCTTTGAAATGGTCTGGTTGCATGACCCTTTGCCCCTGAGCCTAATTCGCACCACTGGTTTTGTTAATGAATCGCATCAGCCCCTTGAGTCCTTTCCTCTTGGATGGCCGTTACTTGAGCTTAGGGGAAATATCTTGAATTTTCCCCAACGATGGCGCCCAATGCAGTGTGAAATGGATTGATATGGTCCCATATGAAACAACCAGACGAAGCCATCCGTGTGTCTCGGCAAAAAGGCTTCCCATTTTAAAGTCAATTCTACAGCAGCGCGTTTGGATCCTTATTCTAGTGTCCAAATTCGCATAGACCCAGTTTTTATTAGACACTCGCTCAACAGTCTCTCCTGTTTCTATGTCAATTGCCCACCATTAATTCAATCAGCACGCTTCAGAGGAAGGACTTGAGGATTTGCCCAGCTCGCCTCGCGCTACGGAATAATCACGGAATCAATGTGGGTAGATATTTGGAAGTGGCCGCCTTAAAATGGCAATCAGCGCTGACTCATCCCGGGAATCACAAAGGTCCACAGTAGAAGTTGTGTAACTGGGCCCTGTTGCATAAGTTGGTGCGGGATAAAAGGAACGGTCTATAGATTCCAACATCAGCATAGTTATAGTGGGCGCATATTGAGGCTTGTAATGACAGGCAAACCAACACGTACAGCCCACTAATAAGTGTCACTAAAATTGCCTAGTGGAAGATTTTTTCTTATTTCTGGGCGAGTTGGTTGCTGTTTCAGAAAGCAAATTAACCACATTAAGGGCAGACGTTTCTAGAAATTAGAGATTTTCCCTTGGCCAGAATTACAGCATGCTGTTCAAGTGCTTGCAAGGAGAGGAGATTCTAATTGACGTAGAACTATTAGGTTTTCACTATGCAATGCCAGGCGAGAATGGTAAACGGGTTTCTAGTCGTCGGTTCTATCCAGAACTGGGCTGGTACATTTTTACCTAGGATCAGTAGTCCTTGTTATCTTGTTCAAATTTGTATTGCCACTGATTCTCCTCTGCACCTTAATGACTGTAGGCGTCTCTGTGGTCAGATGGTTTTAGGTTGTTGGAATGATTTTACATTTTCTTTTTCTCTCCTAAAGGCCTTTCATTCTCCACTGAAATTCCGTTATATGTATATATACATGAATGATATGTATAAATTGCTGTTCTTGGAACATGCCAATTACAATACAAAATATTCATATAAGAGCTTTCTCTTTCTACATAAAACCAAATCATGTCATTCGGGCGCCCCTCTTGCAGTGAAGATGGCTAGAGAAGGCTACTGAGAATATAAACACTCAGAGAGTGACTATACGTCCGTATGCTGAGCAGAATCATTTGCACCATAACATATCTATTTAAGTTGGCGAAGTCATAAAAAACCAGACACAGTCTAAAGTTTCCAAGGTTTTATAATAGACAACCAAGGTGGCAAAATTGTGGTGCGATAATTTGTAACAAAGGGAGAACACGACGTTTCGTGCTAATTGATAGCACTTCAAGTTGTAGTTGGGGTTAAAATATAGTTGAAGATATGTCGGAGTAGATCGTATTTTATTTGTAGAATAACGCCATTACATATCAGGAGAGCATTCATTTACTCTCATTGATTAAATGATAGAGTAGAGATACGATTCATATTTACGAAGCTAGGGTCAATAGAACACGAGGAGAGAAAACTAAAGTAGAAATGAATAACACTATAACAAAACTAATGACATTCGTCGAAGGCAGATTTCCAAAGTTCACGTGGTACTGCTTTTATTCAGCTCCTCATCTCGTGGACTATCTTATGTTTTCACTTTCATATGAATCTAATTGAAAGGAAAATAAAATAACAATGAGGTGCCGGGTGCACCGTTTGCAGCGAATTGAGATGAGTTGAGCTCCTTTCCTTTCCATGAAAAGATGGTATTGTCTGTGTTTGCCAAGTAAAAATTACGACAGGTTTAGACATAAATTGGATACCGGCGGATAGGGTCAATGAGTACATCGGCAACCACTAATTCGTTATGAGAGTGCCTTGAATTGCCGGGTGTGTGATTACTGATGAAGGACATAAGTTACATGCATGGTGAATTTAGTGGAGGTAAAATGTCACTCGTGATGTTATTCACGCTATCACGATACCACAAATAGCCTGGTCGTATGATATATAGTTAAAGACATGTACATGTCTACCGGAAGCCAACTGCATGCATATAGTATATATACTCGTCGATGCATATTGCTCCAGCCTTCTAAGTGACTACCGCAGGATACCTCATCAACAACTGGAAAATAATCTATATCATTCTCATACTCTCCGAAATGTAGCCATAGAAATCCGTTATAGGGTGCCCACTGATAAGGTATACCTCGGATGCTCATAACTGTACACAAACCCTAACTCACAGAAATCTCAAGGGACTTCCATCCAATTCCATTCTAAAACTGCCTCACTATATGTGCGACTGAAAAAGCTACTCAAACACAAAGTGAAAGCAATTAACTTTAACGGGCAGCGTAATTGCAATTAGCCACCTGCCAGGGTGAAATAAAACAAGTGTGTATTGATTATCCAAATTTGTTGAATTAGCTTATCCGTCTATGTATATATCAGGAAAGAGGATTAATGTTTCATACTATTCAGTGTAAGGTTTCCATATAGAGGCAATTATTGTCGGTGTATACATTTGACAAGGTCTGACATATAACATTGGTTACTGGCGTACACCAACATTATTACATGAGATGTAGGAGCTAAGTCTAGCATGTATAGTCTCACACTCGAGCAGAGAGGACATGGGTCGTGTCAACCCTACACACAACCATGTGGATGCTGAAATATGGCTGTGGGAACCGTTGGTTGTCAAGGAAACACGTATCAACAGACGTGTCCACTTAAAGCCTGTGACTATTTCCATTGACATTTATCATCCTGAGTGACCCCTCTGATATACACATCATGGTTTCCTGCTATCAATTGATCACGGACCAAGAGATATTTCAAACGCATTCAATCAAATGCAAATCCACCAAAAACAAACGCAGACTGCATAGAAATTAAAATACATGCTGGTTTACCTTTCCTATACCACAGTTGTGCGGTACCAGAGGAATTGTTAGCAGTTCTTCTTTTCCGAGAGAAAGGACGATATAGACACAGAGAGTTCTACATGGAGAGTCAGATAAAGAGGCTGTCAGGGATAGGACGAGGGAAAGATATAAATGATTTTTATTGAGTAAAAGAGGGAAATGGAGCACAGGATGAGACATAGACAAAAAAGAGGGAGGAGAGAGAGAGAGAGAGAGAGAGAGAGAGAGAGAGAGAGGGAGAGAGAGAAAAACGGAGCACAGAGTCGTTTAGAGGAAGATACATAGAGAAACATTTAGAGAAAAAAAGAGATGTGGGATATCCACAGAGATAGAAAGGGAGAGACACTAAATACATGAGGTAAGTTGGTGAAAGTTCCGCCGATCCTGAGGTATCGTATGGCTCCCTGACCGCAGTGAGACGTAGGGGATAACGGAGATATCAGCAGTGTTGGATGACGGCGGGTATCCGCCACGACATGTCGGCGGTGGACTGACACGTACCATTTATCTGCCTTTATGGACGAGGCCCAATATTACACACGCTGATATAAGGCCTGTCTTGTATAGGCGGACCCGGAATCCACCCGCCGATAGACTCCTGAGGGGACCGGGGGCAGGCAGGCGGGCTGCAAGGAGGGGCAGGAAACAGAGGAGCTGCTCACCTCTCCTCAGAGCATCACTCATTGTTAGCCTATTGTGGACAGGATCTGGCCATCTAATTATTGCTCACTGGACTCTATCTCTGTTCATTTGCCTGCTTGTTTGTCGATCTATCTGCCTTCCAGTTCCAGTCTTAAAATATATCCCTTTCTGACTTTACTTCATCTTTCTATCATATGCATTTACCTACATACTTCATGTACATATTTTCTCTTTTCAAAATTATTTAAGAAATTGAACTTAATCCGACTACGATACTATTAGGCCTACATAAATTGTCTTTCATATACCTATCTTTAATCTCGTTTGTTTAAACCTCTGGTAAACCTTTTTTGTTTGATTACTGCCTTAATTATGCGAATATCACGCGCATTCTCTGATTACTTGTAAATACATCATTATATTTATGTCAACTTTGAATTCAAGATCCATATATGTCCTTAAACAGTACTGATTATTTAATGACGAGACAAATTTCAATCCATTTCAAATTGATCCTTCGAGAACAATTTAATGTTCTAGTTATGGGGTGTCTCAAGAAAATAGTCCAGCTCTTTGACACACAAGGTCAAGGTATTCGGTTATGCTATTACATTCGGTCTGCAGTGTCAGGGCACGCCGTCGAAGCCCGGGACACCCACGTAGATCGTGTTTGGTTAAAACATGACAACTGACTAACGTTGCAGAAATGTGCTCAACATAAACATGCTCTACAACCTGAGCCCATAAGTGCATTATGTGTTATTAGGTTTATACTTCCTTATCCGACTATCAATCTGTATTTTAAAATAGGCACACTTTTAGGTAAATATAAAAGGACTACAATTCTCAATATTACCCGGTCCTGTATTATGTATAGATGTTTTAAACACTATTTCTACAGTGCATGAAACATGTTTTCTCAAAGTGGAGAGTGATACAGGATCACCCACAATATATCCTGTCGATCATTTAGAAGCTATAGCGAAGCTATAACGTTTACACGTTATAATCACCATTAATAATTTATAATTCCATATGGAAGCTTGGAAAGATATGTATTTTGTGGTATTGAACCATTATAAAGAGTTAAGGAAGCCCTATATGCGGGCACAATTTGTCTATAAGGTTTGCTTAAATCGACTGTGGCGTCTTCGAGAGGCGTGACATTGAGAGGCCCGGACAGCTGGGGGTGAGGGGAGGGCTTTCATTCGTCTGAATCAGCTCGCCATCCCTGACTGTGATGAAAAACAGCCCAGAGAAAATCTAATCTGCGAGTTATGCCAGTCAGTGGGAAGTACACCCAAGAGTAAGGAATCGCAGGTGGCCTCGCTAGGGGCCGCCACCAAAATGCGTGATATAGCTTTGCACAAAGAGATCTATATGTCTGGCAGTGTGGGTGGTGCCTTTACAGCCCCCTCACCTCGCCCCACCATAAACAAATCCACCTCCACGACGATTGCTGCTCCTCATGAACGGTGCTAGTGGACGAAATCTAAATTAAATCACTCCCGTCTGGTGCGACCTTCTCCGGAGCTTCTAAGTCTGACCTGATATGATCTCTTCAAACTGGAAGAAATATATATGTAACAGGTCGCAAGATGACCATAAGAACTGCCTTGCAGAGGTCATGTATGTACAACTCTTTTTGTATAATAAAAAATATGTATTACACCTTGAACTAATATTGCTCTCGAGGGCTCATTGATTAGCCGGTCACAGATGCCACTCATTCTGACCTCCGTACTTTTGCTATCTACGTGTATCTACAAGGAATATTCTATAGCGATGCAAATTGTCCGAGTTAAACCAATGACGTATTACGCGTATATATTTTATATTAAAATCCTTTAGCAAATCTAGGCCCATCGAAATAGGCATGTCAAACGAAAAATGATTTGTTGATATACATAGCATTGCAAAACTTTCAGAAGATAAAGGTTACTTTTACAGCAGGGGTCCTCCATAGGGCCTTCTATCCAATTTGTAATGTTCTACTGTGCTTTCAATCACTTTGTTCTGTGTAATTCCTTTTAAGTTTTCTTTTTTTCTATTCTATTTTCAGGCAGCAAGACAAAGATACATCATAAACCTTTCGCAAAACTTGGGAGTCTATACTGAACGAATTCGTTTACGCGACAGACATATATCACTCTTGGGTACTTTCAGCGTTACTGGTAAATATATGAGAGGTGCCAACACTGAGACTGGTAATGGCGAGTTGTTCAGGAGTCAGTCTCTTATTCATGGCTCCAACTGCATATTTGGCCGATGACCATCGCCGACCACAACTGCGCATGTCGCCTCCGGGCAGAGAAGTGCGTCGCGCGTTCGGGTTGTCAGATTACTCACAGTGCTACGCTCGCGTCCCGCCTGGGGCAGCACAGTCCATGATATAGGTAGGCCTACACAGACTGCCAAACAAATTTACCCCCAATGGTACTTGTAATGTAGATACATAACACTTACCTGATAATCATTTAGAGTGGCTGTTCTTGAATAACTTTTAGATTTATCATTGATGAACACGTATGAAAAACTTCGAATACGAGTATACCGATATAGATGCCGTATATAATATAATGATAGGTTTTCGCATGTCATGTCATGTGATGGTGGAAGAACTGATTGAAATGCATTGATGAGATCAAATATCGTTCATATCTAAATGCAGTCCCTCTACCGGAAGCACATGCCTGGGATGATTTTTGTCTAGAAGCTACTTCTAAATAATATAGATCCTGAATATATATATATTTTTTTAAATCATCTTTGGGGAGAGAACCCCAATGTAATCGGTGCTCATATCGATCTTTTCTGGCCAAAATAAGTTACCTTTCTGGTTTGATAAGTTTTATAAGTGAGACATCGCCAAATTTTATTTTTGTTTAAAATATGTACATACAAGCGAGCGACTAGCTGCAACGGTACTCAATATTATATTTATTATTACCCATTCTATAGAAAACCTTGGATTTAGAAGCAACCAGCATGGTTGTATCAAAGTATATCTGGGGTACACGAAGGACTTGTTAAGTACAGCGCAGCAGTATCTTGTTCTCTGATTGGTTGGTATGTACGTGACGGCAACCCATGGTGAGACCTGGGGACAGAAACACAGACCAGATCCGTGCGGTGGTCTGTGTCAGCCCACCTGCTCCGGTCCATAATCAGACAATCCGCCGGGTCATTTATCATACCCTCATCTCACCGCGCGCCACCGCTAAGTCAATAAAATCAGTCCCAGAGAGAACTAAAAGCCCTGAAAAAAGTTTCCAGATTGGAGGCCAAGAATTATGATCATAATGAATGGAACTCTTTTATAAAGTTCAGCATGCATTAGCTTGTTTGCACCCGATGTGGGTGTATCAAATGTGAACATCTGTTTGGAGAGTGCATTTCTCACTGTCAGCTTCCAAGTGGACTACTCAGCCAAGTCTCGTCGCGTCACGTGAGATATCGCGTTACCTCAGACAGAAACACGAGATAACGTCTACCTTCGGGCTAGTATAAACAGACAAATTGCAGCAACGGCCATACGAGGCATCGGCCAAGAAGGTCATGAACTTTAGCCTTTGGCTAACTCATCTGTGGATTCGCTCGAGTCCTATGACATGTTTGTCCCCCAAATATCGCCCATTGGCGTCACTAAGGGCTTTTGTGCGTACATGTAGTTATTAAGTTTCCGTCAGTGAGACGTTTATGCACCTAGCCAGAAGAAAAACATCACCAAGGTCCAGTCTAGTTTTAAATGACATAGAAATGATATAGAATTACCCTATATTTCTAGGATGTATCAGGAAGGTGGCTTGTGTTATTAGGAATTACCGCAATATTGTATGTCCCTTGTGTCATAGAGAGCTGAGGTAAATGGATCAGCATAGGGATAATTCGGATGTAGCATATCATCAAACTTCTCAATCGGAATGAGCTACGGACGACCATCTATACACTCCACCCACGGGCCTGAGGGGCATGCTGGGTAATAATGCTGAGCCTCCCAACTGACAATAGGCTACACAGACAGCCTGATATGACAAACAACGCGGGATGAGATATGTATAGGTCCTCGACAGTCCACACACAGGTTTACCCAGCATAATCTATATCGACATTGTTATTTGCTTAGAACACCCCTTACCTCCCCGCCCACCAGTGAGAATATGGCAGTCTACACTATATAGCCAATATATAAGACGCCTCCTGATATAAATACGCTGATTGAATCAAATATAGATACTGAGGACACTAGTGTAGACTGCATATCACTATGTGAATTCTTGAATGTAAGCTCTTGTGATGAGGAAAAAGTTAATGCTCATTGTAAGGCAGCAATATACATTTATCAAATTGCCTTCGCTTATGGTATTCTTCATTTCGAAATTTTGCTGGCGATAGACATACAATAGCATCCTCTCAAATGATGAACACCAGTAAAAATGATTATCCCGTGGGATCAGGCGTATGATTACCTTGAGCTCCATACAGACAACTTATCACTCAATTCTCAGCCTGGCCAGAGAGAAGATAGGCCCTTTTGCATACATATTTCATCCGGTACAATAAAACTAGAACGTCAAATGACTCTGAGGAAGGTACGATGCTGAAACACTAAGTATATATACGCCCACGTATGGCAAGGTTGAGGATTCCGGTTTAAGTGATTCACCATTAAGAACGTTCAGGTAATGCCCTCTCTCCGGGGACTCCTGTACTTTGGTCCTACCTCCCCAGTCTCACTTAGATAAATGGCCTTGTCAGTGCAAGATTGTCTCCATATCCCACCTTCCATTCAGCTGTAATGTCCACTCAGATCCGACAAACGTACATTAACTGTCCTTATGTTAATCCCCAACACCCAGACCGATTAAAGTTTGATGAAACTGGAGGCATATGGAATTGTCTCCAGGGAGAATTACATTGAGAAATAAGAAAGTACTCGAATGTAATACATTTTGGAGTATGACTAAAGGATATCCATCTATTGAAGGTTTAAAGGTTAAGGAAATTTCATATTGGCAGTTCATGTATTAGTCGTCGTCAATGCTTTCCTCTTCATAGTCTGTATTTGGTCGTGGTACAAAAACTGAACTACAGAAATCGTATTCTCAGTGAGAATCTCCCTTAAAAGGAATACAATCATTAAGACCATTAGCCCAACCACACTGCCTCCTTGTCATGTTGTCCTCAGTAGGACATTATCCTCGAGCAATTTCCACCTCTCCAATAGAAGCCCATAGGTCGGCTTTTAAGTTGGATGAGCAGAAGCCTACATTTCAGAGAAATAGATTTCTTAGGTGGTAGCCTGGAGGTGTACCTACATTGCCGCTATAGTCGCATGGTCGACGCCTCCCTACACACTCCTGGGAGCTGAATCCCCTCTTGCCTCCATCAATACCACAGCAGGTAATGCCTCCAGGCCTACATAAAGGGATCACAATCAGATTTTTATTTGTTCACACTGTTATGCCTGGGGTGCGTGATATCCAGAAAGTAATACTTTAAATATAAGGTGGACGCCATGCCTAAGGCACCAACCCTTTATTTTCCGAGTGGTTAAAATTCTAGTTGACCACATGAGGGGAATTTATGACAAACTGATGATCGTACTCCACTTTGAATATAACACAGCTCATAGATAATGAGGGTGCTTGTCATTTGCATATCCAACTCTCGATATTACGGGTCCAAGTTGTATTCCAATTAATGAACTATTCAGGTAAAGTACATGGGTTTGATTATTCCGGTGATTGCCTTACATTCTCTAATGTTACTTAGATGTATTGGCTTCCTACCAGGCAGAATGTACACGGAGCTGTGGCTTCATCAGCTGAAGTGTCTTCACTATGACCTTCGATAGATCCACGTCTTAAAGGCAATCATTACAAACCTGTATTGGGCAAATAGGCCATAGTCTTTACATTTGATATGGTTTCATGTCAGTTCAAAATGTTAAATCCAATTATGGCCATGCCATTTAACCCCTTAACTCTCTAACCCTTCAATATCCTCTGATAGATCTGAGATCAAATTATTCCCTTCCTTTACGTTTTACGGCGACCTTCCTTTCTGCATAATGCTTTCCACAGTAATAACAGGCATATTATATCATTGGAGTAGTTAATGTAGAATGCTCCCTCGCAGACATTGTTGGTGCCAAATACTGAAGAACCCTAAGAGTGATATATATATATATATATATATATATATATATATATATATATATATATATATATATATATATATATATATGCTCAAGAAGAATCTACACAGGCTCAATGCCAGGGGATCAATTCAAAGCCGTATAAAAAAGCATTGCCATTGCAATCCTTTGGCATATCGTCTGTCAACAGACATATACTTAGGCCCAGAGTCCACTGAGCTCCCGATACCCTACGATAGACCTTACAATGCTTGTATGGGGTGCATCCTCGGGTGTATCGGATTCAGATTAAAGTTGACTTTCCAAAGTGATATCGATTTTGTATATGGAGATGTATCATAAGGCGTATCGTAGTGTACTGGGAGCTCAGCGGACGCCGGGCAAAAAACCGCCGAAGGGGAGAAAAGGAGTAGAGTGGAGAAGGTATACAATTCATATCAGCAGCAATAAGATACACAGTGAGATTTAAAAAGATGTATTTTCTTAAATTCTCATTAGAATTTAACTGATTCTATATTAGCAACTCGTCTCTAAACATAATGATAATAGACTCTATGATAAGCGAAATATGTTTTCCACGATGACATAATGATGTCAACGAGATTATATCACATTCCACAATGGAATTAGGCAGTTAAAGGGCGTTTGGCCTAGGTAATCCATCAATATGTATGTCTGAACTAACATCATCCAAGAAGATCATCCTAGAAGATTGAAGCAGCAGATTTTATTCAGCTCACGTTGAGGGCCTGCCGAACAGGTATGTCTACGCCGCACCAATGGGCCCCGCTCCTGTATAATGGATTTCCCTTGTCAGCAAAGAGTGTGGGGGATGATATTGAGCAAACAGTCAATGGAGACCCAGTGTTATTTCCCTTATATTCCCACTCTCCATCTCCATGACACTACTGTAGGAGAACCTTCACCTGTAAATTAAGCCGCAATATTCTATGGTTCTATCATTTTCTTAAAGCTTAGAGTGTCAAAGCCCAATCTCTATGTATTTATGATGTCAGAAGGTCCATTATCCTTCCATCATCCTTGAAAAGAACGCTGTTGTTATCATAAAATATCTTTTCTAGCAATATAATACCATCTGCAGTGTGTTTTCATGCAAACACTCAGTTTTCTCATACAAAAGAGAACGAAACACTGATAACGATGAAGGGAATTCCTCCTGAAATACATGAATGTGTTTGACAAAAAGGGAAGGTAGAGCTTTGGCATCTCGTAGATTGGATTCCTGAAGGGTTCCTCTGGCAACCGGCCTCAGAGATGGCCATTGTCAGCCATATTCAGGATATTGCTAGCCTGGCAGTCAGGGAGAGAAGCTTGCTCTATGGATTCCTGACAGATGCCGGACTGCGCTGGACGCTGGACTCGGAAATGGACGCTAAAAGTGAGCTTCACTTTAGTAGAAAGATGGACATTATGCGACTACACAATTACGACATTGTTTATCAAATAAGTCATACATTGTTCATTCTGTCGCGTAGTAAGTGCAGGTAAGTTATTAGCCTAGCCACAAATGCATTTCAACATAGGTATTGTATCTTCCCCTTTAGTAACCATTACTTCAAAATTTTGCAGCCTTATAATCAATAAAGTATATAACAGATTTCAGGGAACAAAAGAAAGCATAAAATATGGCATTTTTGATATATGGAAGTGGAATTTGAAAACCAATTAAATTTGTTGAACAATTAAACGCTACTATTGTCAACCATTCACCAACAAAACAATTATCATTATTATCAAAAAAAAATCCGCCTCCAGCGAACACCTCCACACCTCCAAGAGGAAGCGAGGCACAAACTGAAGGACAGGGAACCATTTTTCCACAATTATCATAATTCTACTTAAACTACTTACAGACTAATGAAACAATGCTAAGGAAGTCAAAGACAACATTGTGCTACCTGAGCCAGGAGTTAAGAGTTAAGAAGATGTCCTTCATACAAAAGCAAAGTACTTTGGAACAAACTATCGTTATCTATCGGTAAGTGAAGATATAGAGCAGATATATTCAACGACGTTCTTCCATGAAGATTCTACGTGTAACAAGTAACAATACAGACAGAATAAAACATGAGATATCCACATAACATCTTATAAACTGTTATGGATCTAACGACTTGCTAGTTGTCAGATCACATGATCAGTCCTCATGTAATAGATATGGCAGATCTTCCTTGATTCAATTTTCAAAATAATCACTACTTGGCAGGTCTTTTAAACCTCTTCAGAATGCCTCTTGCTTTTTTTTTTTTTTTTTTTTAAATTCTTTTTATTTAGTCTGGTCAATGCTGAACAACATATTGTGCTGCTTTCCATGCATGGCCAGGTCTATGTAATTGATCTGACCTTGGCAGGTAAGGTTTGACTATGGAGTATTGAAGAGCAGGATCCTTCAAAACAACCAGACCAGTCATTTGCCAGAGATTTGCTATTACGTAAACAGAATTATCATGTCCAGTATCTCTAAAGGTTTGCACTGTAACAATCTCTCTATCAGCCACAAGCCTTCCGTTGCATATTTCTATTTGTAAATGATAATAAGAAGGATGCAAGGTTCCTGAATACCGGAATCAAGGTATTCCCCACATCCAACATTCTCTGCTTCAAGTCTGGCTTCAGCAAACAAACGACTTTAATTTGAACCGACATGATTCAACTAATCTTTTGCCGCCACTGAGGGTTGAAACCAGTGACTCATACCTCAGTGTGTCCCTCAAGTCTTTCAGACTTTTTCCTATCCAAACATGCTCAAATTGGACGGTCTCAATTGCCATTGTAGCTCAATGTGAATAATGACTCTGCTTTTCTTCCAGCATTGCGGCTTTTATTTATCTACGCGGCTAGGTGCTCACGGGAGCCACGGCTGCCATGTCGGACCCGATTCTATCACAGATAACACCAAGACGGGACAGACAGCTAGTCTTGTTTGTTGGAAGAAATTGTCCCAGTGCCACAAGAATAATATCTATTAATGAGGATAGAGGCTGTAGCGTCGGGAACCCGGTATATGGGGTTGGAGGGAGGGACAATCTATGGCAGTGTGGCTAGCTTTACAAAATGCGCTTCCTTCGCCTGGTATTGTTTATGACACCAGAGAACTTAATGACTCTCCTGAATTACATCATACTATCGGGGGATACTTTGAGACTGCACGTGCGCAAGCGATGTTTTCCGTTATTTTGTCGTCAGATCAAATTTACATCGGATGCGAATTGCAGATTAATAGTATGGCACAGAAACCGAATCTTGCGATCGGCGTTCCAGCACCATGCGAGTCAAGCGATCCCCTCTGATATTACGGTAAAGAACACGTTAATATTGACCAAAATATTGCTGACAGATGCAGACATACAACATAATACATGTATCATTAGGCCATAGCCACTTAATCGCTGCTTCTGACTAATCGCCTTGCAAAAAAAATAAAAGAGGCTGGCCTGAGTACAGACTCAGGAGAAGTGCCGCCAGCTTTCAATCCCTCCCACCCTCACCCGCTTTGTAATAACTCTCTACGGGCAATGATACACACCTTTCTCATATGATAAAGGTGTCTGGAAACTACTTATGAAGGTATGTTACCGTCCCCAAGCCCTCTTCGATTTTTGATGTATAACATATGCAGATAATGCGGAAGACTTCATTTTGTCGTCTACTAGCGTTAATTATTTCCTGAACCGCTCTTTGTCAAAACTGGATGCGTTTATACAATGATGAGACTATTCAAATCGTTCAATAGGTTCTGTACATTTTGTCAACCGGTGCACTGTGAACTGTAATAGCTATCCCTTTCAGAATTAGCAGACCATGGTAGTACTAAACAATCCCCATTACAGACATAGCAGCTTTGACCAATACAATTAAACCTAGCCTTCTTTGGGAGACTCTGCCCAACATTAGACGGTTTTTAGCAATTCCTAGTAGCTCCTATAAGCCATGAACACGAGGGGTAATCCCCGAGCAGCTCCGATCGGTCTAGAGCAGCTCCGAGCAGCTCTCGGTCGATCTATTCGTGCTCCTCTGGCCAGTGCCCTCAAAGGTCAGGGCTTGCCTTATTTCCGGGGGGTCTATTTACTGACGTGACATCTCCTAGCCTGGCTGACAGCTTCATTGGGCATAATGAAGCTAGGAGTAGGGTCACAAAGGCATGTTCGGCAGGGTAGGGAGGCCAAGGGAAAACCCTTTAAGGGTGCTCCTCTGACCTAGGAAATAAAATACTTCTAGGTAAGGATGATAACTGTGGGAACAAACCCTAGATATGTTAAGGCCCTGGACGTGTAAGACGATACTTTTTCTTTGGAAAACGCCAGTGTGTTGCTACCTCTTTTGAGTAAAAATACATTTTTCCGAATTCGATAAGTCTCAATTCATTGGCCGTGTAGATTTTGGTGTTGACATAGAAAAAGATATGCTATACAGCGGTGCGATAATGTTAGCTTTGGTTCAAGCAATGCAAGTTCAGATGGATTCCTGGTAGCAAGCGAAGTCGTAGTAAACCAGCATACAGGTGCAATATCACCTGGTGACTCCATTCATTTCTTTTGTTGTATGTAATAGGAAAATACTTTCTTTGCATCACTTATTTTCATTAAATTCATTAGACATTTACCTTTATTATTCCAAATTTCAGAAAGTATTGATAGGAAAGAGCATCCACAACATTGTTATCCAAATCTAAAAGGTTTTAATTGTTTTGATTCATTCTGACTACACACAATACACTAATCGCAGATATGTGTGGATTCCGTTTAAAATGTAGACATTTCTGTGAAATGTGAACCTCAGGAAACACACAACACAGACATGGTATTTTATCATGATATCACCTCAATGAAGCAAAGAAATACCTCCTTTTTAATCGTTGAAAGGAACCCTTAATCAAGAGCCGACTACTTCTTTAAAAAGGGTAGGAGTAAGCTTGGATATGAGGTAGACATAACCCAGTACCGCGGGTAAGGACAAGACCCTCTTAAAAGGATCACCTGGACGGGTCCTGCATGCCAACGATGCCCTACTCAGGACAAGGCGCCCTGGAGACGGCCGCCGCCCACGACAGAGACGCCCCCTGTGAGCGCGGCGAGGAAAGACGACTTTAAGACGTTTATCGGTGACCAGCACACGGCCCTGCTCACCATACAGAATCTCCATGATGGGGGAGGCATGGTGCGAACCTAAATCTCAGGGGGAGAGTGAGAGCACTCACAGGATGTTTGTTGAATAGAAAAAGATGTCAGATTGCGGATATATGCAAAATGGATCACATTCACAGTGGGCACATGGTTTGTTCGTGGATTTATTATAGACGGGTATTCCGGTGTGGACCATCATCTGTTACCAGGTCCTTCAGTATTTGGCAATGTATCTGATGTTATTGCTAGCACTGATAGTCGAACATTCCTATGTATCTAACCAGTGACATATAGTGTTTTTCTCTATTTTGTCTTGTCATGAATGCATCATTTGGAAACAGACACATTTAAATTTTTATTTTTGGAGCAAAAAAGCTTTCAGTTTCCATTTCATGTGTTACATTATACATGGTTGATTGTCAATACATTTTAAGTACAGGCTCTCCTTTCACTCTGACACGTATCATTCGTTTTTCTTGATCTATTTCGCTCCATTTTCTTTTTTCTTGTATTTTAAAACTTATCTAAATATTTCAGGACGTTTCCTAATAATATCCACCGGCGAAGGTTTACTCACCTAGAGACCTCTATATCATCACATTCAGAACTTCAGCTGGAGTAGGCTAAACACGGTTAAACCTTTATCCAATGGCTACCGGAATATATATATCAAGAAGGGTGTGAAAATTGTTTAAGGTTCATGAGTTTACCACAAGAGATACATATACACTAACATAAGTATACTCGTGAATAATGACATCATTCCCGCTTAATTACTGGGGGAATATAATCTGCCATAATTAAGGACATACCCTGGGCATTGATCCCTTGGGCTTCGACTATCCCCTGCCTGGTCATTGACTGGCGATTTCCTGTCCGCGCTACAGACCTATCAAACTGAAATGCCTCCCTCATCACCTCTCTGTAATTAGGTCACCTATTACGTTACATTTTACGTCGCGAGACGTCATTTTACGTCACGATTGTCACTGTGGCGCCTCTGTGCCTTTGGTGGTGCCATTGTCGAACAGACGGTTTCTGTGACGCAAGTCCGGACGAATGGGGAGTGCCTCTAGTGAATGGAGCAACTCGTGAGGTAATGGTCCAGGATGAAGGAGTGGATGTTCCTATGAGCTGCTCATAATGTCACCGTAAAATCTGACGTTATGTGATGTGAGCTGTCTATGGACTATGTGATATTGGTATGAAACGCTATAGCCAGTGAGCGACACAGTGTGGTAACCCTTCCCACCACCCTTCTGTCCGCTCCCCCGCCTGCACACATTAAGGTACGAGTTGAATGAGGTGTCTGGTGGCATTTCAAGACCGCAGTATTGAGGCAATAGCATTTATGGGAGTAGCAATAGACTATCATGGCAAGGCAATTTCAGCAATCACTGTTGCTGATATTGATACAGGACATCGCGATTACACACGCAAGCTTTCAATCTGCACATGCCGAAGTAGCAATAGCAGATTACGTCTTGCAATTAGGACGATTGGAATATACATGAATGATCTTTTTGAAATGTGCATATATATATACACATATGTAAACGCTGTGCCCTTTGATTGGCTTTAATGGTGAAGTTTTATCAAGATTGAAATGCTACTCTCACATTTACCTGATATTAATCAACCTTAGTTTGGGGAAAGATTGCTGATCCATCAGATAAACAACACCATTCAAATAGGGCTCGGTGCTACAAAAGTTAAACTATCCGTTTTGACAAGTACAAATTGGTGAATTCGGAAATCTAAGATGACATGATTAATTGAAATATCTTAGGACACTGTCACAACTTTTGTCATGTTAACAGGGGCTAACAAAAATACCTGCCTGTCATGCATATATGATTATGGGTCATCAATGTTAGTATTGTGTCATAAAGTGTCATTATACAGAGTTGTTCTTGAACTAAGTAACCACTGATCTCCTGATACCCTACGATAGACCATACGTAGTGCTTTGGGAGCTCAGTCAACGCTGAGCGTAACCAATAAATCCGCTTATCATATATACAATGTTGTTGGAGTGGATACACTAAATTTAAGTATACGGCTCATTCTCATGAAACCAGTGCAACTCCATTTTTAGTCTTTTCCGGTGTTCTAGATTTTTCCCATTGTATTATATGTTATTTTTTACTTATTTAAATGTTGTATCTCGTTGAGTGCTCGAGGGGGAGTATAGGTTTTATTACTTAAATATGAATATTTTGATCTCCAGGTGGTGAAAATAGGCCAAAAATGACCAAAAATGAACCACTTTATCACTTAAGAAACATATTTTTCCCCCAAAAAAAATATTTAACCATATTGGAAGGTGTTTTTTGTATTTTTTCCTAAGGAAACCGCGTTCAGCGGACATTTCTATGAAAAATCTGGAAAAATTAACCTATTTTTAAAAAAATGGTATGTAGGGGAAGGTTGGTGAAACTCAATCTGTTACAGAGTGTCATTTTTGTTCGAACGTTCGAAGCTTATTAAGAGTAACTAATATGATTAGAGAATTATTACCAAAGTTAAGACAATACTGTCATATACTATTTTGCCATAAAAATCAATTTGTTATTGTCTCTAGATTTATTTTTCTAGCAATTACAATGTACAGACTCGAACCCCCTTGTTTTTACTGCAATTTTATTAACACCTATAATTTACTCAATATCCTTGGGGTTTTTTTTAAATTTCAAATATTTAAGAAATCCTATTATAACAGTTATCGTACTTATACCCATCTGCAAATAATGTAACCCCAAAAAATAGAATAGAAATGGAAATTTCACATATGAAGTCACTTTTACACTTCTTACAGCGTTTTTCTCTATCTTGGCAGCGTGGACAATAGAGAGAATTTCTATTTAAGAATCATTAATATAGTTTTTAACAATACAATGAAGAATCTTAAACAAGCCTTACCCGATATTAGACAGATTAGAGACAGAATAATCCATTCCATTTTTTTCTTCATCAAAAGATTATACTTTCTTACTCGTAAAGGGATTTGGAGAACTCTCTTAGCAGCGTGGACAATTGGTTTAGAATCTATATTAAAATAATAACCGTATATAGCAAGCTGGCAATTTTGTATGTGAATGAACAAATTCCAATCTTGTATTATAACAAATCCAACCTTTTTCCCCTTTAATTTTTTTCTTTTTATAAACATGGTAGTATCTTTCTAATAAGTGGAGCCCTATCAATCAAACTCGCTGGGATACAAGCTTGGACAGTAAACCTTGATAGGTTTCCTCTATATTATACTTATTTTATGCTTTACATAACTTCAGAGAATCACAATTTATGTGTACCCTGTTATAACTAATTGACTTATATAATTATTAAAATCACTAATTTAAATTACTATAGCATATATAAAAATATATTCAGAACACAATCATTCATTAAGAATAACAGAGCAAATAGTAATTTGATCATTCATAGCCTTCAGACCCTTAGTACATGCCATTCTGGTCAATCTTATCTATTCCATTATCATTATTTTATTGAAATAGTTAATACATTATTAAGAATTTCACTGTTATTTTAAGTAAAGAGATTATTTTCATATTATTAAACATTTGAAATAGCAAATAAACAAATCATAACTCTTTCCTGTACTCTGTCCCAATTGCTGCTAATGTTAGGCCAGTACCAGTCTCTTACAGCGTGGACAAAGCTTCAAAAACCAATACAATTTATTAATGAATATTTATGGATGATTAAGAAATTTTAAGCAAAAAAAGTGATTACTTATCTGATTGTATACATATTATAGAATAGTAAGCTGAAGTTGAAATAGCTTATTGATTTTTTTCCAACAAACCACAACAAACGTTGTAATTTGTAAATTTTTAAATCACCTAAAAAAACAGTTTTCTGATTTAGAAAATTCAATTTTGGGTTCATAATGGATGAAAAATCTAATTATCCCAGTATAAAAAGTTATTATTTTATTGATACTACCTATGTTCTATTGTATAAACGGTTTAGAAATTTTGAATCATTAATATTTCATTATTTTCCTTGTTTTCCATTAAATTGGGTGGTTTGTCCACGCTGTAAGAGATCTTTTTCATACACATATGTTCCAAGGGCCACCATGCCCACATTTTTAATATTTAACTAATAATATTTTATGGTAGAATGGCCCACCCCATAGACAATATGACCCCATATTTATTTTTACCGTCTTCCAATATTTTTATTTTTGGCCCCCCTAACCCTAGTTGCACTGGTTCTATGAGAATGAGCCATACATGGAATCCAGTAGGTGATAACTAATAGTGAGGGCAGCAAGGTTTTCCTTTATATGAGACTTGAATTTATCGAAGGGTACTATATAAAAACATAGTTATGACGCCTATACGATGATACTTATTCGAGGTGAAGTCTATCGCGCCTGCGCGAGTCAAGTTTGCTCTCCGAACAGATTTTTGGTTCAAATCGAAAGCGCAAAGGAACTTGGACTCGGCTTGGAGAATGTGAAGATACCCGGATTAACTTTTTACGTCACCAATCGTATCACTACTGAATGGTTATTTGATTAAACGGAACAGAATATCGGGGTCGGAGAGTGAGGTTAACGTTTTCCAGTTACCATGGCGCCTTGGTTCGTAGTGCCTGAATTCGCGTGTTTCGATGCGTCTGACATGCGCAACGGAACGATTTATCACGTGTATTGACCAAATATCGAAGCAACTAACACATAGCTTTAACCTGAGACCGTTTAAATAGCTGAAACATGCGAAATCGAACGATGAAAACACTCGCCGTGAAGTTACGCGGACTTGACAGTGCGGCTGCCGATGCAGTCATTGTTGGGATTTCCCAGAGCATAGGGAAACCCCAATAATGACGTCACGCGATTACGGCCTCCTTTGTTGACGCTCGCTCGGCGAGGGTCGGTGTTGATATCAAACGAATATATGTATTTAAGCAATTTACACGGTATTGCATGCATGCTGCACGTTATACACCTCGATATTTGGTCAATACACATGATAACTCGTTGCGTTGGGCGTGTGAGACGCATCGGAACACGCGAAGTGAAGGGATCTGCCATTTGCAATTTTTCTGCCAAGATTCATGTTGTCGACCCCTCGGCCAATCAGATTGCGTTATTTTTCAAAGCGTGCTAGATGACGTTCAAAGCGCACAATATGTATGTCAAAGCGTGCAATATGTACGTCAAAGCGCGCAATATGTATTTCAGTACAAAGCTACACGGCGTATCGTGCAATATGTAACGACTTACTGTACCCCTAAGAACAGTAAGTATTTACACTGAGTTAGTGTATAGGTATATAATAATATTGATCTCTCTTTTGATGATAGGTTATTCCAGGCCTTCAAAGTCTTATACTCTACACTGTGCCTGTACTATTCCAGGTAGATTGCCCTTTGTTTTAAGACTGGAGTTGTGCCTAATCTTGTTAGTTAACCTTTCCTTATCATCAATGTATTCCTGATCATTGCTTCTCTCATAGACTAGGGTATATGCATGCCTTCTTTCTTCCAGTTTATCTATTCTACATATTTGATGGGTTAGATTCGTTCCTGTTATCACTGGTATACCTAGACATGTTTTCAATGCTCTGTGTTGTAATGTTTGTAGTTTCTTAGTAAGGTAGGCTGTACCATCATGATTAGGGCTATCGCCATGGTAAGAAATTTGGCTTTATATATCTGGACTGCCTGGTTTTTTTATGTTTTTTATTTGTGCCAATATAAAAGTTTTATGACTTGCTCACTTTTTATTTGGTCGTCAATGTCGGGATCGAAGCTGAGGTTTCTATCCAGGATAACTCCTAGGTAATTAAAGTTACAGCTTTTGTATTTTTTTAAATTTCTGATTGGTACCAAATTCCATTAATCTTATCAGTGTTGAGCCATGCCTCATTGTTAGTTATGTCTTCTTGTAATTTCGCTAGTGCCTACATTGGGTCTCTATCATGCGAGTATACGACTGGTTCATCCACATATAATTTAATCTTACATGAATTTATGGGTGTAATTATGTCATTAAGGTATATTACTAATAAGAGCGGGCCCAATGCGGAACTCCATATGTTATCTGGGTAGTGTTAGATTTTGTTCCATTGGCTTTGGGAAATTGTTTGGTTAGATAGTTTTAAGCCATGATATGGTTGTGTGCTGTAGGCCATAATGGTTTGATTTAGAATATCATGATCAATAGTGTCAAAAGCTTTGGCAATGTCAATGAATACTGCCATGGCAATCTCTTTTATGGCCATACTTCTAAAGATATCACCTGTGAATTCAGAGATGGAGTTAATGCTTGATTTCCCTGGCACAAAGCCTCCTTGATGTTTTATGAGCAATTCGTTTTCCAGAAAGTGGTGTGATATTTGGCTGTGTGCAATTTTCTCAATTAGTTCTCCAGGAAAGGGCAATTCCGAGATCGGTCATAGGTCAGATCCTGATAGCATATTCTTTTTCTTGGGAAAAGTAGTTATCATTCCCACCTTCCATTTATCACGGAACTTTCCAGTGTCTATAGATAGTTGGAAAATATAGGTTACTTGAATGATTAGTACTAGAAAGCTATTTTTCAATATTCTACTGGAAAGGTAGTCAATCACCGATGCTTTGTTTGTGTTTGTCTTTCTGATTAACTAAAGGACTTCGTCCTTTTTTTATCAGATTTTCTCTTGCTTTTTGTGGTGGTTTACTGCCTAGAGTGTCTCTCTTCTCATGGTACAAATCTACTTGCAAGATTGGATCGTATTTTGGTTTTAAAAAAAGGTCATTGACATATGTTTAGGTTTGATCTGTAGTATACTATTTTTAGTTTCACTACCTTCCAGTGTTATACTGTCCCTTTTAACTTTACTGTGTATAAGTACCTCTATTCTTTTCAAGAATTTATCTAAATCTTAATCCCTGTTCCCTGTTATATATGCCTTTTTTTTGCTTGTATTATACATTATTTACATTCGTTTCTTAACCTATTATAGTAGGTCTTATTTTCGATATTCATTTGCCATTGTGGATTAATCCATGCTCGATCTTTTTCTAATATTTTCTCCAATGCTTCATGATTTAACCAAGCACTGTCTTGGCTTTTGTATTGCATATTCTGTACAGGACAAATTTTATCGCAAATATCTCTGATATTGTTTCCCACAATACCCCAGTATGTATTCGGATATTCACATTCATAACAATAGTCCCGATCCCTATATCCCAACTCGGTTTGAAGTGAATTATTATCGTAGTTCCTATATGACCTGCCGAAAACCTTCCTCGTGATATAAACCTCCTTTATTTTCTTTTTCATCATATATACTCCTTTGTTATCACTCAGTACAAATGGTGTAGTTCCACTACTGTTTATGTGTTTTACATTAGAAAATATCAAATCAAGTGTATTATTTATTCTCGTGGGTTTACGAGAATATTCCATTAGTCCTATTGCTTGTTCTAGATGCTTTAACATTTTTGTTTCATTGTTTTGTAAGTCTTGATAAATAATGTTAAAATCACTCAACAGTACCATGTCGTGGTCCTTGCTTTGTTCTGTCAGTATATCTAAGATATCAATCAGACAGTCAGCAGCTATTTGTTGATTGTTATCAGGTGGTCTACAGACAACTCCCAATATCAATAGTTATGTTCCATTGCTTCCAGCTTTAACCACATCCATTCTAGGTCTTCATTATTTTTATCATGATGTCAGTACTTGTGTTTATCATCTCATTTATGATGTATGCACATACCCCCGCAGCTAACTTTCTCTTTTATCGTTTAGTGTAGCTCTATTCAGTCGTCTTTCATTATATCCATTTGCATGTAATGGTTCAACGGGATATCGTTCGGTTAGCCTAGTCTCTGAAAAGATGTGTATTCTTGCATTTGATAGTTCTACATGAGCTTTTCCTATGTCTATTTTACCTCTGATGCTGCATGCATTATGATGCACGACGTGGAAACTTATGCCTGTTATTGTTTTGTTCTCATTAATTTATATGATTATGTCGCTCTGGCTTTCTTTCACCCAATCTAACGTTATTCTATCATCTGTGTATATGAATGATGATTGTCAGATTAATGTTAAGCTATAATCAATTAATAAATCATAACAGAAATACGCTGAGTCTGGTCCTTTGCATGTTTACAAACTAGAATTGGGCTAAGTTTTGTCATATTTTCCAAGTTTCCTCAGGGCCGTACATTTACGAGTTACTTCTCCGCAGATCACAGCGACAAGAAGAATTCATGGAGATTTAGGTGCCTGAATGATATTGTCAAACTAAGACCATGCACAAGCCTGACCATGACCTTCAGCTTGTCATGGATCTTGCTTTTATCTAGACGGCCTGGCCCCGGGGAGGCGGGGACCAACGCACATGGGGGATATATCCGAGTGACTCAAGCCTGATCTCAGTCAAGACTAAAACTCCGCTGGTATCAGTCGAGGGAAGATTGTGCCTACAGACCAACCCCTCTCCAAACCGGATTATCGGGAGGAACATCTCGATATTGCACCTCACTGAATGATGGGCGGATAGGAGGGGGTAGGGTGAGGGGGCTCCCCTGACCCTAGAAAAGGAGAAACCCCTAGACAGATTCTTTAATCCGTGGTTACGTAGTACTGCCAAGCTCAATGATAAATGCAAATTCACAAGATAGCTGCATATATTATATCTAGCGCAGGAGATAACCGTTGTATATGTGGATATAACGCATATTTGGGGGACGCCGAGCATAACGGTCGTAGAATTAAGTGCAGATAAAAACTCTAGGAATGGTGCATTAATATCATCTCTGTATGTGATGGAGATGACTTCCAGTGACTGAGTGCTTGGCCGTTGAGTCAGTCGGACTGGCGCCATGGAGGTGAGTTAGTCAACCTCACTTACCATCAGCTGTCGGCGCGCGCATGCGTGGTTGCAGTGAGCTCATCACGCTTCCGGTGTACCTTACATGGGTAATTGGTGAAATTGGTGGCGCCTCGGCAACTTGATTCCATTTTATCAGATATGCTAATGAACACATGCACAACGCAAAAGTTCTGCCCGTTTCCCTCACAAAGAGAAGCTATAGTATTGACACTATAACGAGATTAATGTTAATAACTGCCTGTCACACACATTTTAAAATGATAATTATTGTTAATTGCAATGTATCGGTCTATTGTACCTTCGTGCTTGATTGTAGAATAAAAATGACATTGGTATCATGAAATGGATACTCATAAATGCATAAGCCTGTCACGACAAAAAGTATTGTACCCTTTAGATGAAGAATGATGCAATATACATATTCTATTGATTTGTATCTGTACATCTACTTATGAGAAAATGAACGTCATATGCAAAGCCCCTAGTATTCATTTCAGTAACAATATGAAACTACTTGCACCCCTATCAAAATCGGCCGATATTAATTTTTTTCAATTTGAACAAGTTCATTTATCTCCGAAATAAACACTGGGTTACCGCGGTGTGACCGGGCCGAAGTTGTTCTGGTCAGTGCTGCGATATGTTCAATGGAATAAGAAGAGGTCTGTTATAAGTTTCCTTTATTGATGTGATTTTTCTGTATATGTTCATCATTTTCCATAACTATGCCCAGCATACTTCAATAAACAATACTGTGCGTGCCTCCCAACAAGAGCAATAGATGTTATCGGAATATCATGAAGAAATTACTAAGATAAGCATATACAGAGCTCACATGACAAAAAACAAGTTATTTTTACAAAGGATGATTGGCACTATGTATAGGAAGTCTAGGCACGTAATATATCACAAATTTAAAGATTGACCTCGTCCTGACTTTTACCAGTGGCCTTGTTTACCATGTCTCGTCGACAGAGCACGAGACAGTTATGGGGTCAGACCGACAATAAAGCATTCTATCTCAACTCCAATTAAGCCATGATTGCCTACAGACATGTAATTGGTCCGTATCTCCAAGCGGCTCGGCCATCAAAGGGAAATAAAGTTGTAGAATTAGCATACAAGAGCGTGTTTCTGTAGTCAAAGCTTGAACCAGCCAGGTACACAGTTGGTTGAATATTATATGAGGTTCAAATGTTCAGGTTCAATAAGATTACGAAAGCATAGGGAAATATGCTTACCTACGGATATTTCTCTCTGCGTTGGCTTGGATTTCTCTGGTGTTTGTGTTTTTTACTCACAAAGAAACGAATTTAAACAGATTGGACTGAGCCAAACCTGAGGAATTTGACCTTTAGCAAATTGCAATTTGGTTCGTTATGGGGAAATACCTGTTATTACAATCTTTAGAGTGAGATCCTGTCATACAATATAATTACTTTTCCGGCCATGGGAGCTGCAAGAATCGATAGCCATCAGTCACAAGAAAACATGGATCATTTGAATTCCATGTATATGGTATTGCAGCAACATCTGGAAAAGATTTAGATGACAAATAATGTATCTAGCCTACTCCATATGATTTATTGGTCTGAGAGATATTGCAGTATTGAAGGAAATAAGAATCGTACTCATTAAAACTTATAATATCGGCATTTCCCAGGGAAGAGGGTTCCATAGGACTGGTAATTCCCTAGGAGTGGGACGTTATAGAACCAGCATTTCCTGGGGAGGAGGGAGGGGGCACATAAAAGATATTTGTAGCGGAATCTTGCTGAACTGATAACCGCTGGAGATGATAATGTTGAGCATGGCCGCTCTGCTCCCGGAGGGGCCTGGATCCTCCCAAGCCCCTGGTGGAGGAAACACCTAATGAGATCTAACGCCTGGTCTCATTCCTCCAGGGGATGCGATGTTTTACCCTGACCCATCTCCAACTCTTTCACCATCATTCTGCTTCTCCAAGACGCTGATTTACGAATCATATATCAGAGCAGTTACATGTAGTAAACCATTATATCATATTCAAGTATCTACTTGAATGTCACGTGGCTAAATCATTTCTGATTACTTGAAGATCTTTCGGATTTAACATCAGGTACACGTCCAAGATTATCTCTCTGGAGAGATTTAGGGTTTTTTAATCGCGGTTGATAAAAATGACCGAAGGACAAATTGCAGCATGGAGCCCCTTGGGACCTTGCTCCAGGGTATCTGGGTAAAGTGTGGGTTTATCTAGTTTACCCCTTCACAGACTGCTGGATCACTGGTCATGCCCGAAACATCTGTCAAAGCCATCAGCCTCTCCTTCGGAGGAACTCACTCGAAAGAGGTCAGGCCCAGGTCCTCAACAACAATGTACCTATGTTATTAAACATACAATTGAGAACATTATCGAAATTCACATTGTCTTTCAGACACGATCTCATTTCGGTATATTGAGTGATGAGGGTATCAATTAACTAGACCGGGTAGCCCGACTGGTGTAACACGGTATAGGGTGTTGGTAATACGCTGAATTTCCCAGCTTTTATTAATATTATGACCATGCCAGGTAGTTATTCTTCCTTGCGTTTGCCAGACCGTGCATAATTCAGTATTAATTGAAAAGCTGTCATGCAACACGCACTATGGTTAAATGCATGACAGAGAACAACAAGAGTACATTAGATCACATCACACTGAGTGGAATACAATGTCGGGAATGTCAGTCTAACATAATTAATAATGCTTTATGAAATTTCCATGTTATTGCAAAGTTTGCCGTTAAAATAGATGTGGAAACCCATCTTAGCCGATCCATGGCAGCCATGGGTTTATTTGAATGTGGCCTTGCACTCCTAAGAGGAATTATGTGCAGGATAGTAATTACATTCAATTGTGGGCATGAGAGAGAGCGGGCACTGGCAAATAAGAGGGTAGTTAGATTATCAAGGACTGATGCTTATCGCTTTAATATGATACGTTGTGTCATTGCAGTCACTCCATGGAGGCTGCAGCTCCTGGCTGAACAATTCGTAAACTATGGCAATGTTTGTTTAGGGGAAAACCACACATTCAGCCGCCTCTCTCTGTTTACTTTCGCCATGCTCCATTGCCCGCTGTATTATCGCCCAGGACGCACCCAAACCCCGACCGGTTTAGTCAGATAAGTGGAACGTACCTCACACTGCATTTACAAACTACATCTCTTCCGCCAACGTTTTTTTTTTTAGTATCTTTTTTTCCAGTTTTCGGTAAGGAAGTTTTGAGCATATGTGCACACACAGCAGGTCCGACGTACTACCTCTGATGATTCTCTCTTTATTGGATATAGCAAGAGAATGAAAATATCAGATTCCCTATGATAATGACTATTTGAAGTTCCCTTATTTTCCCCACTCCCACTACATACACTCTAGGGGCACACAATGACATGGCAGGGTCTGAGTCGTAGTGAGGACATTATGATTCTGGTATTCGCAGTGTGGACTCAGCTGCCGTCAATAATAGAACCAGTTGTATGAGTGATAAATATTTGTATTATTGATATACATAGACGGACGAATACACACAACATCTATCAATGTTTGCATATCTAGAAAGCATACTAAATTTTTACAATAGGAGTCTAAACAAGTATTGCACCCTGCCAGCTATATTGGTTTTATTTCCTGATAATTGTCAGTTCTTTATTATTTGAATTCAGTTGTACATTTAAGTCCTTCAATGGTACACTTGTATGTTATCTAGTAGGTTCATGTGAGGAGGTAAAGAGTCTAGGGCTTTGGCCCATCTGAGATGCAGTAGGAGAATTCTTTTTGAAAACGGTGTGGGTGTTCTCGTAATATATTTATCCTGACATGAAATTAGTTTTATTGTCCATTTAATGGCATTAGATCCTGTGGTAAATTATTGTATTGTGCCCTTACTTGTCTCAGAAATTAATAAAGTACTCCCGATGCCAAATTTATTGAGGCTTTCGATCGATAAGAAATGTTTGGTATCTATACTAATTATGACATATAGACCTTAATTTGCAAATGTAACACGAGTGGAGGAAACGTAACAGAGCATGGTGCTATGAACATCTGCCTCCAACTCGGCGTAGTTTGATATGCTTTGAACATTACCAGACTTATCCATTGCAAAAAGGTGTCGCGGTAATATTTATCCCCACAGAGGATCAAATGTCGTATTTGCATTGTTCCCTTTCATTAGTAACCCCTTTCATCCCATTATATTAATGCCACTAATTTCTTTGTTATAATGTGGTCCAGAACGTGTTGCTTTTTCAACACAGAAGTACACATCAAAGCTAGGGTTCTCTTACATAAATTGGTGTTGACATCATCCATCATGGTGTCGGACATCATGCTGATTCTGGAAGGTGGTACCCATTCATTTTGTACCTTGGTGTCGCCTACTATAGGACACAATATAAAACAGTGAAAAGTAAAGCAGACATAAAAACATAGATATACATGTACAATACTTTATCTATGATAAAACCGCCCGATTGAAAGCGGAAAATACATGTACTAGTCTAACAGTGCCGGAAATGCATCATCTGTATGCCCGGGCATTTTACCTTATCTACATACGGTTTAACCCATACACTATTCTTCAGCCTCTGGATGAGTATTTTTCGCATGGAATAAATCCGGGGTATCTATTCTGAATGCTTAATGAACCATTCCTTATGCGGCAGTTGACGCTCCTGTGTGGTATATGAGGGACATCCATGCATCATCAGTTGTAAGCACCAGTAAAAGCATACAACATCAATTCATAGCTTTTAGAGGCTCCTCTGGGACCCACATATCCAAACAGTTTCTGAGCCAGCTTTTTTTAAATTTTCTAATAGTATTGAAAGCCATCATAAAATGGACTTTATAATTCATGACAGGTGGCTTTCTGGCCATTATAACACTCCTTTATTACCTTGTTTATGTTCATAGCGTCCGTGCAATAGAGATATTGTACAACCTCTAAGCATATATAGATATACATCCGTGGTATGCAATTCACTTTATCATTGAAATCATACCTCCCTGTCGGCATTATGAAATTACAACAGACCACCTTATGAGAGACCAGCAAAATGAAAACAGATCTAGATAAAACAGCGAAGCATTCTGCTTCTCTACTTTGCAATCATTACTCGGAGTAGTATAGTTTCATATGTTGTTCCGACGTCCAACTGACTTCATTATTACCTCTATCCCACATGTATACATTGTATACACCGATTTCACTTTATCAAAGATTTAACCTCTGAAATCCATAAGTAAAAATGTAATTCAATAAGTAAGGTAAAGGAGAAAATATTATAACATTTTGCTCGACCTGATTGAGATAAATAGCACATATAGCAGCCAATAACCACGTACTGTGAGAGTTGAGGGAGGAGGGCATCCGTAGGGTCTTATTTTGTTTACAGAGGCCGTCCGGTAGCACACGCCTACCGACCCTCCCACCTGGCCACCCGCCCCTCCCCCATCCCAGGCGGAGCGGTGTGATAAATGGCCGTACTTCAAAGTGAGGGCATCACAGGCACCATGTGGCAGGCCTCGTTTTTCCTATGATTAGGGCATTACACACAGTCTCTCTATGAATGATGCGTCCCTGTGGGCTATCTACACAACCACGCCCTCTACCACCCCGCCAACGCTATGATTGGCTAACAGGACATGTTCATGTTGTTGTGAGTGCGATGTCATGATAATAGTCCCTGATTCAGGAGGGCGCTTAAATGTAATACAAAACGGGTATTTTCTGTTTGGCCACTCCGGATTTGTTTAGAAGTTGATAATTTCTTTTCTAAATAACAACAGGCTGACACTAATATGAAGCGAGACATGCCTGTCATTGCTGGTAAATTAAAAGGATGGGGTAGATGTTTGAAATTCCGAACAGCTGCCTTGAGGCAGCTGGACTACTGAATAACAAAAACAGTTATAATTAGTGATGTTTTATCTTTTGGCCGCTACAAACATTACCTAATGATATGTATGTACAAAGTCTTATCTGACGCATTCATAGTCCATTCATTTGTAAATTGCAGCTTATTAAAGTCAGACAACCAGTATCACACAGTGTCCATCACCCAATCAATATGCCACTACACACGTTGTTATCGAGTCTGATATAATTACTTACATACATGTATCTGATGTCAAGCGAATCGGTGTTCGAAAATTTAATATACTTTTATATTTTCAAAATGTATACTTAAACCTAATTTGGTACTTTGCTATGTAATTAAATATCTATGTGAGTGAAAACAATCTTTCTCATTGGAAAAGAGAACCTGAGAGGGGGGTCAATGAAGCCGATCACTCTTCCGTAACTAATAATTCAATATACATCCCTGTTGTGTTTTTTTATCATTAACTAACACATGGTATATTTACATTCAAGTCGTTTCTCGCGATACTTATCGGTATAGCAATATAACAACGTAACAAACGAAATATTTGTTATTCAATGGTATATTTGTATATACGATAATATTGGAGATAGTATTGGCAATACCACCGGTTGTTTTTATTATTTTTGTCATATGGACCTTGTATTACCATTGTTATAGGTGACAGGTGAAGTGTATCACGTAACGTGGGCAGATGAACATGGGATGAGGGTGGCACCCCTTCATCACCCTACCACTCGTCCAGCCACAGTGTCGCCAGCCTCCAACTAGCAACCCCAAACTCACCACAACTCAACAGTATCACCCCACCACCTCGCATCTGCCCATTGGTTCCAATCTCGTGGTAGGCCTACATATAATGCGTTATGTGATAAGCTAACACGATGGGGAATAGGTGAGGGTTAACGAGGAATGAAACCAAGTCTGTGGGACACCTGGCCTGGTAGGAGGAATGTGGCCTTATCTGATACACACTGCTCATGGATGAGGGCGTCAGCTATCAGGCCTGGGCCGGTGAGGGGTGGGAGTGTCTGCCGTTAAGGCTTTGTTCTCGTATGGCAAAAGCCTCGGCGCATATCACCGTTCAGCAGTAAATTTGTGGATAATTGGAGTAATCACCTGGACGTGTGTAGTTCGTCTGAAATTTCAGCTGGACAGTTTTATGGCAGCAAGCGTTTTCTGATGTTTCAAATCGGTGCGTTTTAAATGTGGGCGGTTTGAACAGCGGTAGATGGGTCTTTGTATTAGTCATGAATTGTTAAAAGAGAAGAAAAGTGGATATGAACAGAATGCTTTGTCACTGACCGTGCTTATTAGATCTAAACATATATGAAATGTACAAATCAATAAGTCCCATATTGTGTTGATCTCGGTAGGTTCAGATTTTGCATTTCGTAATCTTCCTTGTACAGATTTTCGTTTTCAACATCATTAGATTTAGTTCTTGTGTCTACTAGACTCTATTATTGACTGGCAATTCTGTTCCAAAGGAACGCACACACGCACAAATATATGTGTTATATGCATACATCCATATAGAGTAAATCAGATTTTAACAATACCAATGTACAACTAAGCGTTATATATATAGGTATAATTCTCCGATTCTATACCATATCATATAACAGGACACAACATACTCAGCTACTGTCTATCGCGACTGACCGATTTACCAGCTTGGTATAATATTTACGTTACTGCTGATAAAGCGACACTGTAGTTATACATCGCGGCGCACACGTAATCACGTCGGCCTGTAATTACGTGGCACTGTTGGCTGAATCTCACAGACATAATTGCTCTGTAGATAAAACACGTCACTAATGGGGCAAATACGTGCATACTGACTCTCTGTGGACGTAACAAACTCATGCATCATAGACACAAACAATACTGCATCAACAGACATTATAATATTTTCATAACAGACATTATTATCCTTTCCGTTTTATATTAAAGCTGCTTTTTCACGCGCGTTTATTCAGATGCCTCGACTAACTAGTATATATATGCGGGACTTTATTGACGCAGATTTAAAGTTTGAATTTATACGAGAAACGTGTGCGTGAACGTGCTTCTGAAATAGTTATTTATATGTATGAATTAAACCCTAGTAAAATTCACTTGAAAAAATGAAATGCACTCATGTGCGTATAGGTTTATTACAGTTTATGCATCTTTTCATATGAGTATGCATGCATCCATTGATATATTTAGCATGGATATATACACAATATTACCATGATTTCGATCTGAGTGGCCGTATTCTCCGCGTAGTTGACGAGTATTGCGTAGCGTCAACTACAAGAGAATACGGCCACACAGATCGAAATCATGGTAATGTTGTATTTATTACTCACTTATTTTTAGATTTAAGCATTAAATATGATCGTTAGAAAACTTTTCAACGTAGTTAAGAAGTTATGTTTGTGACTTCTTTCATCTAAAAAATCCGTATCCTCCTAGGAGATTCCGCAGGTCCGTATCCTACTCAGTAGCGATCTGTAATCTCCATAGGCTTAGTATGGAGACTCCGTATCAGGTGGGTAATAAATACATGGACGCATACCTTTAATATGTGTATATCTATGCTTATGTATATGCGTATATATATATGCACATATGTATATGCACATATGTATGCATGTCTACATATCAGAGTAATTATATAGAACGTCCTAACCATGCTGTACAAGTCACAGAACGAGATGCCGATTTACCGTTTGTATGGACCGAGGCGTTTACGCCGAGTTCCGTACAAACGGTAAATCAGCATCGAGTTCTGTGACTTGTACAAGCATGGTTGGACGTTATATATTTACTATATACCCGAAATATATAGTAAAATATTATATGTATATGTGCATGTACATGTGACTATCAGTATCTATCTTAACAATAAAATGTCGTTTGAGGAAAAGACATATTTAAGCTTCTTTCAATCTGTTCTCTGTTTCACCACATGCGTGCTAAAGTTGCACATTGTGTAGTAAGGTTCAGTTTTCTTTCACTGCATATAGGCCTACTGCTTTTGAAAATCAACCTTGCTCTGAAGTGCCTTAAAAGCTTGTAGGACCTCTATTGTACGCCTTCCGCCTAGCTTTGCTAGAGTATCTCTCCAGTGTCATGTGGCTTCAACGTCCTAAAACAGTAACAGACACGAACGGCAAGGTATTATTAAAGACAATCTTTGGAAAATAGAGAGTAAATTATTCGGGGATTACGTTATTCCGAAGGAAATTCCATACATTAGTCGTAATATCTTTACAATGAATTTTCATCAGCAAGCCTGAATGTGAAACTTCGAAGGTCCGGTTCATTTGTTGATGCACTTTTCAAGACGTGTTTTTGAACTAGGTCCGCGTGACAAAGGGAATGGAATCGTCAAATGAAGTATATTACACTGATAGGGCCTTTTAGGCGAATATCAGGTTAATGCAATATTCATATCACGAAATTCGGATATATTGAGCGGTGGTCCTTAAATGTCTATTTGGTGTCAGAAATCATCAGTCTGTCCATGAAGAACCTTGGAGCGCTGACCTTTCATTAAATATACATTATTGTATACTTTATACAGTAAGTTATTCAAACTACATGTACTAGCATCTGTTAATGCATAGAAAAGCAAAGCCAACAGCACCACTAGTTAGTACAGAGCACCCATGCGGTAATATATTAGCAATTTCATATTCCACCCAACGAGAAATTACAATAACACGACGGTCGAGGAATCTATACTCTATACCACAAGTCAGAATTTCACCCGAAAAAATCTATATTCATCCACACAGGGATATCAGCCTCGATATTCCCAGCTCACTTCCACACGGCCGTTAACAAATATCTTCATTCCCATAGACGACGTTGTTGTTTGTTTACTAATACCCACCGGAGTACTCCAGTACTGTCGCTCATTTCCCCGACGGAACTACCGCTGTCTTCCCAGGGGGACAAATTGATTGTCTTCCCCGTCGCCCGGTAGAAGATTAAGATTTTTAATGGGATTAGCATGCCTGTGCATATTAGCGGTGGGACAATGACTCTAATCCACCGAGATCAACAATTGATTGATATGTATTAAATTGTTCGCAGTGAAAGCGTCCATGTTCCATGAAGAAAATGAGAAAGAAAATGTGAGAGGAGTTCGACTAAATCAAAGGACAACAGTAGGTTCCCTTTTCAAATGCTTATAAAACCCACTGCACATATCTGCCTTGGTATTTATCTCAAAATACTGGCAGGTGTGATTAAGCATCTCCATATCTCTTTCCCCTAAAATTAATCGCTAACATTCCAATGCAATATGTGTTCATCTAAAGGGTTAGAATGCGTGTGATTTCCACCAATGATGATCATGATAGAAAATGTGTGTGTGTGGGTGTGTGTGTGTGTTTAGTATGTACGTAGTGTGCGTGGGTATACGTCTTCAATCTTCTTCCACCCTACCGGGAGGTTTCTGGTAATCACCTCGACAAATCGCGATAAAACACCGCGTTATTCTCGCTTCAGGCTCTGCGAATTACCAGCAGAATGTTCCGCAGTCTTCCAGCACGCCTTCCCCGGCCCAGCACACCCAGCGCCCGTCAGCGATATGCTGCGCCGCACCGGCCCCGGATGGTACCAGATAACGGGCCATCACAGACAGAGATAAATAGTCCTCACCGCCCTCCGGGGGTGTGGCGGTACAGGCACGTGCAGCAGGGCGGGGGTGACATCGTACCACTTGGCATTGGCAGGCTGAGGGGAGGGAAGGAATGAGCATTTGCGAGCTGCTCATATATATCAGGTGTTCAACGACCCGTGACCGTACCCCATCGCTAGGTGGCAAACTAGTGTAGGGTGGTGACAGACGCCTGGGTAATCGAAGTGCCATACCAACATACTGCATGTAGTTCTTCATATTGCCCAGGTATATATATTTCAATGGTTTTCGGTTTTTTTCCCTTAATTTCAAAGGAGGCAAGTAAATCTACATAAATAACAGATATTCTGTTGCAGCAGTCTGTTGCTGTTCTAATTTGGGTTTGTAGTGTTTTAGGGCCGGCCTGCCGTTTTCGCAGCTTGGTTTGCTATCAGACTTCCAGAGACCTGACACCTGAGTGGAAGCCGTCAGTTGTGCTAATCACTGACTGCAGTATACCTACACCATGTACCAGTTGTAGGAGCTCTCTGGCCCAGTAGAGATTTAGTTTGAGTTGTTCGTTGTTTGTTTGTGTGTGTGTGTTTTGTTGGGTTTTTTTCTTTGTTTATTCTTATTTTCTTTTTGGGTGGGGGGAGGGTACTTATTAATTCCCTCAGCAGATCTTCCACTGAAGGTATCCAATTTTCGGTATCCATGCATGATAATCAGGGAACCATAACTCTGAAATCGAATTTCATGATTATATTACTTTGGATAAAGTAGGAAGAAAACTTCAAGACAAAGAGGTGGATGATAATAAATCATGGTTGATTTCTAGATACAATCATAGACCGAGTACATATTTTTCATACATTCTTCCAAATCTTTATATGATTCTGGCCTCAGCATATTTTTTATTACAAAATAATGACCTCTGCCATGACAGATATTCTGAAATTTTCAGAGGGTTTGTCCCATAACACCTGTCCATGGCAGTATGGCTATTGATAATATACATTAATTTTTAACCTTTTAGACCTAAATTATTTTCTAATATCATTTTTTCCAACTCGTGTATATAACTTTCCTGATCCTTTGAACCCTTCTGCATCATATTAAGTAAATGCATACTTCTTCTGTTATCCCAATAATTTACATGTAATGCCACGTGTAACTTAGCAATAGCTTCCACTCAATTACATAGGAAGTGCACCATGCCTTTGTGACAAATATGTCGCACATCCTCACATCATGGACATTTCAGGATTTGTGATGCGACGGATCCGTTACAAAAAACGCGCGCAAGCCCGGCCCCACTAGAGCGACTGTGTGCAATGCGACGCTGTAGGTCATGAACGTACACCATATGAGCTGAATGTGACAAATATGCAGAGTATATTACAATTTCACTAACCACTAAGGCTGATCCCCTCACTAGCATGTTATAAACTGCTCCAACCTGATACACTCTGCTGTGCTGATGTTACAACTTGACCTATGCGACAGTAAAGTGGCGATGGATCTGCCGTAAGGTTGTTCTGACTCGTCAGCTCGTGGGCTATGCGATGTTATCATATACATGTACCCGTATGGTACATTTGATAACTATGTACTGCTGCTCCCCACTCAGTATAAATCATGTATTGCACACTGTGCAGAGTCCTTCAATACAGAATACCATAAGCTCTGGTGCATTAACCATGGTCATTAAAACAGTATGTACGTTTCCTGACATATATATTATCTTCTATATGCCTAGAGCTTGATAATGATCATTTGTGATGTTTCCCTCAATGCTTTAAGATATAATCTACAAAATTCTCCCAATGCACTCAGATTTCTCGAACCGAGTTCATCTCTCATTTTCTTACTGTTGGGAAGATCTGCCATTCGATCCCAGCACTATCTAATGCCGCCCCCTGTCTGCAATTAGTCCCGATTCTACTAATTTTCAAGTGGATTGCTGGAATTCCCCATCAGCCCAACAGGTCCATTTGCCAAGATAAATGAGGTGGTCAGGGCAATTTATCATGTCGGATTCTCATTGGTTGAGAGACACGGGGGTCCATATACTGTAACTAGGTCTTGACCCTTTTACAGTGTTCAACTACGGACTGTGATAGGTTTATAGACCTAGGTCCCGTGCTGTCATTTGCATGCAGAGTGGCCAATCAGAGAAGAGGCTATCTGCGAGTCGTACGGGCCCCTAACCTGTCATGTCTGCGAAAGGGTGTAATCCTTGACCAAGGGATAGACACGGGAAATGTCTGGAGGCTGGTCAGAAATGAGAACCACACCCCTAACTAAACCACCTAGACTCATTTACATAGAAATGTGATTTTCTGCCCTGGGCCTCTGCCTAACTGACCATCTCCTGCTGCCAATATTTAACCTGGAATGTATTTCTTCGGTTAACACACAGCTTTTTCCTGGTACCTGCATCAAGCAAGATGGATAGGAAAACGGGAAGGAAGAATAAATAGGAAAAATGTCTCCCTTACACTGATGGTAGCGCGCCCCAACCAAATCCAGCACTTTTACACCTAGCCAATGAAGAAGGCCCCGATATGCAGAGTGAACATTACTCGAACCAGCCACCCTCCACATTCAACCACTCCTCTTCCACATTGAAAGAGTTATTCTATCCTAATCATGCAAATAATACAAATACAAAGTCCTGGCCAACTTTGAAAATGTCTACACGACATACACATATATACAAAGTAGATGTGGTCAATTCTGAGGGGTTAACATACAAACTAATCGCTACGTTATCAGCAAGAATCTTCACCAAGGCAAATGAGCGTGTTATCTATAGCTGTACGTTAATCTAATGATCATCGGATTTACCGTTTAAAGTGGTCAGACCACAACCTAGTCAGACCTTCAAAGAGTACTGTGCATCTTAACGATTTCGCAAACACATCATTCATGGAACGATCTAAACATTCTCCTACGCATCCTGCTGTAATAGCAACACCTCCCGGTGCGTCGTCTCAACTAAAATCTTGTGATTTATGAACCCCATGCCACATGATCACACCGGAAGGATTTCCTGACCTAGTTCCGAAATGACCCCTAGGGGGTGAGAAGAAAGGCATCTTGGGAAATGTGTCACAGTAGAAGGCAACAGGCCCCCGCCAACATGGCCGCCAATAACGTCGTGGAAGGATAGAGTCAATAATCATCATGATTATGATTATAAAAGATTGTACTACACAAAAACAAAAACGGATATGGCCAATTTTAACCACAGAACAACGTAGGCGTTGTCTATTCTGCACTACTTTGTGTTAATTACAATATTATTCATTGCAATCAAATAACATAACCAATAAACGAGAGATACTGTCATTTCTAAAAGAATAGTGATATGAAATATGTAGATGATGGAGAATTCATCTACAAGGACATGCAAGAAAAAGATCCGAATAATAATCAAATTCATCTTGAGAGCCGGATGAGCTTCACTTTGTTTTTAAGGGGAGTAAGGGAAATGTGGGGGAGGGGCTTGCCAGGGAATGTCCTGTTAATTGAGAAAAAGATAGATTCAATTTGCTCTCTGCAGAGATGGTGCAAGAAAATAGCGACAACAAGCGAACCAAATGCCGGAGATGCGACGTGGAAAATCACCGTGGTGAGATTGGGTGTGGCTGGGGGGAAAGCAGTAGGCATAGAAGGCTGGTTGACGGGGCAAGATTGGTAGAACAGGGTATGGGGGTAAGAGGGGGTTGGGGGCTGATAACACAACGAGTTGATGCGATTGATTTTTACCGCTGGGACATGAATTAGGTATGCGCTAGATTGGCCGTGATGGGCCCTGGGAGTGGGATTGGGGCGAGCGTCATCACCCCCACGGGCCTTATGATAAGGTCTAACAAATGCCACCATACAAGGTCAACTCGTGCTGGCGATGAGGTGGGGTGGAGGGAGATTGGGGAGATGGGATGGTAGGTGAAGGGTGGTGGGCAGACTCGCGATGTTGGGAGGGGGGGGGGGGGGGTGTATGGCTAAATGACCCCCGGAACAGGAACGATCGACAGAGGTCAAAACACGTCAAGGTTACACAGAGGACACGTTCATAGTCATAAGGAAAGTAATAAACAAAGTTGTAGCGTTATAGGTTAGCTGACTCATCCAACTATTGATTGCCTATTGTTGCCCATAGCCTTATTTGCTACGGGAAGAGGGTTGTTCCTGACACCACAATCCATAAAGGCTGAGAACGATGGGACATTTTCCTGTGACGCGACATGATGCAATCATATCCAAATCTATCGTCTGGTCTTGTCACCTCGTGTCTCTTATTCTGGTAAACAATTTGCGTATCCAGGATAGAATGAATTACCACAATGGCGACACTAGAAGAAGGAGAATTTGGGCATATAGAAATCAACTTTCTTCGTAGAAGGAGTGGAATAGCCACCAAAATCGTTCTTGATGTTTGTAGTAAAATTCCAATAGAGATTTTCACATAACCAACAGACACCAGCTTGAAGTTTCAGGTTTGTAGATCTGTTTTATTATACTTCGGTTTACATTAAGTTGTAAGTTTTAAACGACACAACGTTTGGGCTTATGGGTCTGTGGCCTTCATCAGGTGTACTTAAGACTATTACATCTGTTCTGAAGTACTAAAATTGAGCAGATTTTGAGTGTTGCTCAGGACAGTTTGTAATAAAAGTCTTGTGTTAGGATCAACTGTAGGCCCAGAAAATCTAATTGATTTGTACAAAAAGGAGGGTAACAGTCATCAAACATTGGAGTTTCGGCAATAAAATGCACTTTTGGACATAATAACCTATCTATTAGTCCATTCTGTTAAATTGAAACGGTTTTTTCTTCCCTTATCATAATCGAGAGATTGAAATTACAATATATACATGATTACAGCCAGATAACTTCGTAACTGGTAAACCTTGTCTGAATTGGTTTCCTTGAAATGTGCTCAAGGACTTTCATGGCAACACCGACGTATCATGCTATAAGTCATGGATAAAACTGGCTTGCTACCCGATTTTTATCTATCGGAATCTAGGAAGCTATGAGTTTAAATATGTGGAGAATATCCCATTCATAGGATTTCTTGTTACGGGTCGCTCTAGCTAAGTGGTTTACTGTGTAGAAGGAGAGACCTAACCTTACCAAGTCTCTAATTGACACGAGGTAAACATACATCCTGTCTCATGGGGGTCTTCGATCACACGCCCAACGTCAGGCAAGACTGCCTCACTAGCGACACCTAAAACCTTCCACTTAGAAAAAACATGGCCCGAAATGAAGAGAAAGGGCGAAGAACCTATCAACATGGGTGAGCGGATTCTTGGTAATACAACGCGCATCGTTTGGGAAATCACTTTCATGCGACCTATAGCATAAATGCGGATCAAGTATAACAACGACTAAGTCCTGCACAGTATAAGCCTACCATTGGAATGGATTCCATTTTCACTTTTCATTTCGAAATGTGACCAAGTCCTGACCACAGGAGATGTATAGCGAAGAATAAGCTTTGTTGAGCGCGGGCCACAGGCTCATATATACTCCTTCTAAATCTGGAGAAACACCAAGCGAGAAATGCAGCGATTTCCGTAATCGCCAACAAAATAATGGCAAGCATATGAGATATTATTCAATATTTCACCTAATTATTGCTTCCATGATGCTAAATTATCGGTGGGAGATATTGCTTTGAAAAAATATCACACATATATGCTATTTTGTATTGGCGATTCCAGAGATCACGGCCTTGATTCGCCTGGTGTGTCCTCAGCATGAAGGTTAGAGTGGTTGCATAGGCTTTGAGCTTTCTAAAAAAGTAACCTTTTACCATCTGCGTGCTAACACTGTGACTTTGTGAAAGGACAAAGTCATTTATAAACCTATAAAATATAACTATAAATAAAAGTAAAAAAAAACAACAAACACAAGTGCCAAAATGGCCCACCTCGCATCCATTTTGTTGCTACCGGAAGCGGGTTATCCATTGTTGAAACTTTTTGCAAGGAAAAGTCTCAAGGAAAGTCTCACGGAAAGTCTCAAGGTGTGCATGGATAGGCCTAGAGATTTTCGGTTAACCTCCTACTGGGGAGACCGACGTTCGAGCAAAATTTGTCGGCGACCTTTCCCGAACCCTGCTGCTTTTATTGCAGCCCCTTGCGATATTTTCCCTAAAAAGTCTCAAACATATCGCGAGGAAAAAGTGGGCTTTACGTTACCTAGACTCGCTTCGGCGTGTGTGACGCCGTATACTAGATGTTATCCCTGTTCCAATTGGCTGAACTTGACACGGTTCTGCACTAAGGTGTATTCTGATTGGACAACAGAGTAAACAACTTTCTGTGTCGTTGGCAACGGCCTCACTCCGAAAATATTGTCTGTATGTGTATGCGTGGTCTAAAGACCAACGCACACTACGCGATTTTTTTCCTTGAGATATGCTTGAGACTTTCTAGCAAAAATATCGCAAGGGGGGTGCAATAAACGCAGCATGGGTTAGGAAAAGTCGGCGACAAATTCTGTTCAGGCGTCGGTCACCCCAGCAGGAGGTTACCCGAAAATCTCAAGGCCTATGCATGCACACTTTGAGACTTTCCCTGAGACTTTCCTTGAGACTTTCCCTTTCCGAAAGTCTCAACAATGGATAACTGGCTTCTGGTAGCTACAAAATAGATGCGAGGTGGGCCATTTTGGCACTTATGGTTTTTTTTTACCTTTATTTATACCTATATATTTTAACCCTTTAACTGCAGCATGATGCCTCCAGGCATTCCCCTGGCTACAGCAGCATGATGCCTCCAGGCATTCCCCTGGCTGCCGCAGCATGATGCCTCCAGGAATGATAGAGGCATCATTGATTCTTATATACAAAATTCAATAAATAACAAAATAATTTTTTGAATTGAAAGAAATTTTGACATAGTAAAAACGCCACATTGACCTTTAATTTTTAATCAAAATATCATCAACTACCAAGGTAAATTACTCAAATCACATGACATATTATGTGACATTGCTATTTTCCAAAAAAAAGGTGCCTGCTGTAGCAGGGTCGTTTATGCAGGCAATGCCTGCTGTGTAATGGTAAGTAGGGAAACTGGGTGCTGCAGGGAAAGGGTTAACTCAATATCATGTATGATATTGAATCATACTAAAAAGATTGTTTTTATGCAAAACTATATTTTCCAGGGTTTTCCAGGTTTTTCCAGTCTCTCTGTGAGAATTCCAGGCTTTTTCCAGGCTTGGAAGACCCCAAAGCATAATTCCAGGACCCGAGACCCGGGCCAATGGCCCGCCCAGCGGGAGGTGGCGTCCAAAAGTCAAAAGTCTCAAGCGATAAAATATAACATGTTATATTTGAAAGTCTCAAGGAAAGTCTTAAGGGAAAGTCGGCGACAAACCCAAAAACAGCGGGGGGGAAAGGGGGTGAAAAGGGGGTGCCTAATGGGGTCTGCGATATCGCAAGGAAACCATGGCACACTTAGCGATATTGTACCGTAAAAATGTCTCAAGGGGAGTTTTACGGCGACTTTTCCGCTAAAAACGGGAAAAGTCGCCTAGTGTGCGTTGGTCTTAACGTATACATATTTAAGAGTAGACTGTACCTGTATTGCATGTAGCTTTAATTTGGTGATTTACGAGCAGCTCCTGCCTTAGATAGGTGTCCGCCTCACCTCGTCTTATCTGTCAATAAAACAGGGGAGTGCAGACCAATGACCCACCCAAGTGACATTGTGCATGTTTGGTCGTCTGTAAGGAGGGTTGGGATGTTCTCTCATAGAGAACGTTCCAATGAGAAGTACTGCGCGACATTGCACTTTGGAATGAAGGTTCATGGCCAACGGTGGGATATTCCCTCTTTAAAAAACCCATATAAAAGTAAAAAGGCGCGTATGCTCAAGGCCGACTTTCAGCCCTCCCCCCCCCCCCCCCCACCCTCGAAGATTGAAACATCATAACAGAAAATGTTAAAACTAGCAAATTGAGACCTTAGGATTATCTCAAATAATAGGGTTGGTGATTAAAAATATGACAACGGATCATGCGAATATGAATAAATAAGATATAATTTTGACTTACCACAATTATGTTCTTTGTTTTTGAGTGGGATTCAATTAAATACCCTCTACATTTTTCGATATGTTTAATAATTCTTATTAAACTGTAATATGAATTTAGCAGTTAAAAGGTGGACAATTTCAATATGATATTACAAAAAACTGTACCCATCAAAGCTATATACTGCATCCATATAGATGATGTCTAATGCTCCTAGTCTAGATCTTTGTGTAAGATAAAGACGTTCCCGATTGTCTGATATGTTTGATAGTATGTATTGTAGTGCATCGGGGGGTTCTAAATTGCTATCGTAGTAGGTGGACGCCTGGCCTAGAGGTCAGCATGCGTGCATCTAGAGACCCTTCCAAGGTCTATTGATATCGTACCAAAATATAGAATATCAAATGTCAGGCTTTGCCATAAAGTTGGAGTTGGATAGAGATTGATTCGATCTAAAGTATCAATTCAGTGAAAGGCAACACCGTGACTCTAAATGTCTCATCTCTGTAGATGACCTGATATATAATACTCATGCATTATGTCATCCAGTCTGTAGATTAGTATTTCTCCTCCTCACTCATATTCAAAAGAACTTCTTGATTCTAGGTACATCTTTAAAAACCATTTCGAAGGATTATATAGTGAATTTATCTAATTCTAAGCATCACATATTCACAGAGAATGTAGAGTGCCAACATTTCACACAGAGTGAGACGTGCTTTGTAACAGTATTCCTGTAATGACATTGACTGTTTGACAGCATACTGCGCAGGGTAATACCGTTCAGAGGCTCTTTCAGTGCCTGTAATGGTATAGCCATACAATTATACCCCCGCGGGCTAATCCATCTTCTGTGCTTTAAAAGTCTTTGTCTGACACAATTAACATAATGTTTCTGAGACGTTGAGAGAGTTTCGTGTAGGTTGGCCTATGTCGCCACCAGAAGAGATTAGAATGCAATCTGCAGCCTGTTTCTATGATCAAACATACGTCTGATGTAACGTTCCGGCTTTTATATCGCAATTGAATATTCCTTCGTCCGTTAGATAAACTCCTTATAGGATCTTTTATGCAATCGGTATGCAGCTTTATATGTGTATGCATGTTTATATCGATCGTATATACAATATTATTATATATCTGTGTCTGAATGTCTATGAAATACTGCCCGCTGCTAGGGGTGCAGTAATAATAATGTTCGTGCCCGCTGTGAGAGTGACATAATGAGTTATTAAAATGTCGTTTTTTCATCGATTTAAGGTATATAATAATAAGCAAACATCCTTACTGTGGATGAAACGATTCTCGTTCGTGGTCAGTCGTCGATATCATACTGCCTTCCGCCTATGACGTCATGCAGTATGATATCGACTGACCTCGAACAGGAACCGTTTTGTCCACAGTAAGGACGTTTCCTATAATCAATGTATATGTATATACTTGTATATATGTGTATATATCATGTGCATGCCTGTGTATGTATACATGTAGACTTGCTCAAGTCTTTGATTATGGGGTAGGATACAGGGACTGAGGCCAGTCTAGTATACATGTAGAAAGGCATGTAATCAGGTGTATATGCACATAGGCCTACATAATGTGTTGATGTGATAAGCAATATTGACAGCGACATACGCTGGAAGTCAATAATGGGATGCGCCTGTTATCTTAATAGGCTTGTGGTGAGTTGAACATAATGAACCTGTCTGAAGACCACGGTCGATACTAAGCAGCGAGAGCCCTTTGCATAATTAGTCTTTCAAAGCTTTCAAAAAGCAATCACCTCTGAAGCAATCCATCTTATCCTTTTCGCTTAGGATTTTTTACACTTATATTCGAACGCAGTGGTGGATCTCGGGAGGTTGTAGTATAGGCTATACACATGTAGTTGACTTAGCTGCGCTTATCAAAAGCGCCTACTCATTTTTGGTCCCCTGCAATAACGCACGCACACCCGTCTTGAGACCTGGGTTAGATGTAGGTTCATATCGTAGACTAGTTCACAGTTCTTCCTTTTGGTCCCCAGCAATATCATGCTTGTCTATTTATATTCCCACCAGGAGTACACCCTTTTAACCCCCACCGATAGAAGGCCGGTTCTTGCGGTCCCCTTCAAAACGGTTCATCACCACGCACCCATTATGGTCCCGCCCATAGCATGCCCTCTCTCTTTTGGGCTCCACCAATAGTACCACCGCTCTTTTGAACAGCAATAATAGTGTGCCCCCTCCCTTTTGGTACCCGGTAATAGTGTACCCCTTCCCTTTTGGTACCCACTAATAGTGAACTACCTCCCTTATATTCCCCTCGAATAGCATGCCTCGTTTTGTCCCCATCAATAGCATGTCCCTCCCTTTTTGTCCCTGCCAAATGTGCCTCCATTTGGCCGTTACCAATGGTGTGCCCTGTCAGTCTTGGTCCTCACCGAAGGTGCACAATCATGGTCCCCACCAACAGCACCCCTCCTTTGGGGAATTTTGTTTTTTCGAATAGAAGCGTTTATTGACTGAAACATTCGTCAAGCATGTTTTCGTCTAACTAAATACGTCCCTGTATATAAAAAAATATAGGTCCCAGTATTCGAGTTTGAAACTTCCATCTAAATGACTTGTCATGTATCAGTTAGTTTTAACAGAACAAATTAATGATTACATCCACTGCCTTTTAGCAATACAAATGAAGAAAACGATGAAAGCCCATTTAGATTTGAGTCCTTATTCCAAAGCTCGAGTAACAAACCGAGCACATACTAGCAAAGACTAGGTAGTTGGAGGAACGATACAGATATTTTGGGGATATATACCATCTTCATTTTAACGGCAAAGTTAGACCTGCAGATTCGATACTTTTAAATGGAAAATATTTGAAGAAAAGGATATTTTTCAGGTTTTAAGGGGATCATTGAGAAACAGTAACACACCCAGTAGGATGTGCATACCACAAGAGGTTCATATAAGGAGAACCTAATGATTGCAGATGGATCATGATAATGTATTATAGCACACAAGCAATGGGTTTAGTACATTCCCCCATTTTCTATGTACACCTCCGCGAGGGATCTAGCTGAATATTTCGGGCCATTCTAGTTTTCACAATTGTTGATAATTAGTGTTGACACAGACCCCAGGTCCATCCCCCTTCCAGCTCTAATAGCAGGCTGTAAATATGAATACACTCTCATATCTGTGTTAAATAACCACTCTAGGTATCCTTTTTTCATAGCGAAGTGTTATTGTTTGCCCACCTGAATAAATAGCAACCTAACCCCCTGGCAAAGCGAGTCAGACATGCCAGTCCTAACCGTGAACGGACACCCTGAGATCATTTTACATATGTTGATTTACTATGTGGAATGGTGCGAAGTCTACATTTCTAATATTCACCAGACGATTGTTGAATTTAAGATGATTCGGAGAGTTCTTCTTTAAATGAATGTGTGTTGAATTTCAGGTATGCACTGTTTTATTTGTATTGCCCAAGAAGGAACTTTTGATATGAAAAGGTTTCATCTACAAATCATCTTCACATTATCACATATTATTGATCTAGCAATTTGCCTTTTTCTACAAAATTTATCTTAGATTTTTTTAATTGACACAGTTCATCGTACAGTGGTCTTCCATCGGACTAAGAGACCTCATAATACATAGTTATTATCATCGTTCAAAATGGCAGTTGTATCACGTTACTGTTGTGGTTTCGTTTTAAGGGTAACATACCATAGATAGTAATATGACAACATATAGTACAGGCTTATATTGATACAGCAATAGTAACAGTAGTAATAATAATAGTAGTATTGATAGCAGGTTGATATAACAAATGGGTCGACACGAATGGCCAAGTAGTAGAACTTTAGTGCCACAGCTTGATCTCTGGATCGATGTTATTAAGTGACATGCGGCAACAATCGCCAGCATCGGGATAAACAGATTATTAGGTATTTTGCATTCTAAGATTTGCTCTTTGTTTAACCTTTCTCTTAAAGTGGAGTTTACCTACCGTAGTAGGTATATCATTCAGTTCGCTACTACATAGCTTGATTCCTCTAAAATAGGGTGATCTCTCCGTGTATTCTTTTTTATATCTAGGTATGATATAGGGAAACACCTTTTGTCAGCGAGCCTAGTTCTAGCAATAACAGACTACTATTATGGTTATCAGTATAGTTTTATATCAGTAGCGTCGTCAAAGCTTTCTTACGCATGCTCTGCGTCTTTCTAAAGTTTTTATATTGCATCATTTGTGCAATTAATCAATGGTATGGGTGCGTTGGGTTACATGTAAGCAAATACGGAGTTCTCTATTTTGGCGGCGTTGAAGCTTTCGTACCCACAGTGAGTTGGCACATTCATAGATAGAATTACAATATTCAAGATGAGGTCTGATATTAATTGGTTTTACAGATTTTTTTGGCTATATGCATATACATAGATGTATATGCACAGGTACTACAGATTACACTCGATGCTATGATATAATATATGTATGATATATAATTCTTAAAAGGTCAAATAAATTTGTAAATAATGCATCTGCACAGATGACAAACAAATATATGTCTTATACATTTTATTGGTTTATTCAACATTTGGAACATGGGATATAACAAAGCCAAGCAAATAAGACACGGCCCTAGTTCCGCTGTGTATTTTTTCTGAACATTATAGCCAAGGCTAAGCCGTCACATCCTCCCATTGAGCGCCCCCAGACGGTCGACCGGTGTGTTCACACGCCACCTTCTTGCAGATCGTTAAACGAATCTTTTTATCCAAACACACATTGAAAGACCTTTGGGGAGCAGGTGGCCCACCTGCCGGTCCTGGCCCGAACTACCCGCCCGCGCCACCTGGCGGATCATGTGTGACACATGGTGGGTATAATGATGGGACTTCCTTCCTCCATAGTGTTTACTTGTGTGACTGATGAGGTTTAAAAAAGAGTATATGATGGGAATGCTTCTCTTTTGAACTAAACCTGTAGTCCGGCTGTCCTAACTTATTGTGTTTCTTTGTCCGATTATTTCTGAAATTTTAAGCAGCCTGTATATGGTCTCCAATTTTCAGAACAGTTCGTGACATGTCGCTCCCCCCCCCCCCCTTGCAACGTATGCGCATATATATGATTCAGTATGAGTAATCTATGTTGACAAACAACCCTTTGTGTTTGTTGGTGCATTTGAGTCTTTATTTTGACAGGTCTTCAACATAAGAATGGTTCGTAGACCACCATCATGCAGTATGAATTAATTGTGATACAATTGCAATTGACAATCATTGACGTGCACACGATCGCTTATGCTTATTACAATTGTGTTTTGCCAACAGAAATAATTGAATTTACATATAGTTAGGTTTGTCTCATTGTGAGGCTAGACATACAGGAGTCAAATATGTTCATTATCAAATAATGATAATCATATCGCTTCAGTGTACTTTCCATTGAAGGAACATAGACGTGCAGCTCGTGAAATACATATTCAACTACCTCTATGTGTTGGTGATATATGCTCTGACTGGTATACAGCGTTTGCCTCCTGTGATTGCATACTGAAAAATATGAGTCAGCAACAAGAATCACATGATGACTTCAGATTACATGACATGCAAACCGGCCTCAGTTACTCAGATAGAAAACCTAACACGAAGTTTAGCCCCTGTTTGCCCACACACGGCTGTTACCCCTGCACATGTTTCCAATAGCCCTCACGTGCTACTGTTAGGCCACGTTCTGAAGCCCCATGCTGAGCCCCTTACCAACATACCCCCGGGCGATCTCTTTGGAGTTTCCCCGTCTCGGCCGGGAGTGATCACGGCACGGCCGGAACGCGACACCCGGCGCACACCCGACCCCGCGCCGGTGTGTGATTGGTTTATTCGTACGGGATCGTTTCCTACTAACGCCAATTCATTGTCTGCACAGCAGGTGAGACCGATCTTGCATCTAGGTTAACGCATCCGTTATACGAAATAGAAGAATCTTAGACGATTCAATGTATGGGTGAAAAGACAAACGAATCATTTTACAGGATTTTTTCTTATCTTAATGATGTATGTATATGAAACAGATACCTACATTATTCTTTGAATTATGATATTTTCTCTGGAGTTGAAACTAACATTTCAAATGAAATTGCAATAATTACTCATATCTTCATTTCGTCATAGAAACCGATTTAAGTCAACTCGACCGGACCGAACAGTATTCAATATGAATCAGAGTGAGCTTTGTTTCTCTATTTCCAGGAGTGGAGATGGACTTGAGATAGAAATTCCCGACAGGAATTTCAAAATGCCAATCTTCTGAAAGAACTTCTTTCCTTTGTTTTTTGCATGCATCGTTACCTCTGTTTGATCTGGAATGCGTAGGGAACATTTAATATTTTTTATTGAAGGGAAACACGCGGTAGAAGCCAAATCAAACCTGTGTTTATTTTCTTTTATCCCTTCTCCTACACCCTACCTTGGAAAGGGGGTGGATCTGAAATCTCAAATCTGAATTTTGGTGATTGTTCAGATCAGTGTTGTTGTTTTTTTAATCTCGAGACTTTTTATGAATTGTCCCCGACCATTCAAATAGTGCCTAAAGAGAACCAATTAGTAGGCAAGGATTAAAGCTCATTAAACACTTAATCATGCTCCGCACATATATTTCTGGTATCAAATTTATTTCATAATAATGATTTATCTTCTTATATTGATACCAATTTCATTGTTTTCAACATTAAAAAAGAAGTAGAACTGATAGTTTTTCTGTGTCCATATTCAGAACCCATTAAATGACTCATGGGTGACTGGGTTGGTAAATATCAACATGGCATTAGAATACACCTAAAAAAGAACCGTCCGTGTAACGGGTAGGTATTGTCATGAGATCAAATATTCATAGTGTATGTATGTATCGTGTGTCACGCATCGTTGGCATGACACATTTCAGGTGACTATCAACCATAACCGACTCCGTGAACCATTACGTCACATACGGGTTAACGTGATCATATTTTCTTTATTTTAGTATATATATATGTTAAGGATTCATGTAGACATTGCTTCTTACTGGTTTGACTCCCAAAAGGCAGACCCATGTTCCCAGTTGATACATATCACCAGCAACAGGCTTGTACTTGGTGTCTCGAACGCAGAATTTGTCCTGAGATAAAAAGGTTGGTAGGATGGGATAAAAAGACTTGGAGAGAAAGGGGAGACATGCTAACAATTCATAAGACGAGTGGTTTTGCATGCAATGTGCTTTTTCCTTTTGTGAAAGATGATTTACTATAACAATTAGATGCAAATGACAGAGGTAGAACATGGTGAAACATCAATATGAATATATCTACAATACCAATTATGCATTTAGGGCTACGCCTTGGGTCGTACATATACATGCATTTAAGATATTAACTATTGTTATATCTTCTGTGATAATATTAATGTTGTACCATATATAGGCAGTATTCAACACTCCCAGCATGTGGCTCTGAAATTCTCATACAAGTGGGCAATAACGACTGTCAACCGGTAGCTCGGGTGACTTCGACACGCAATATTTCACAGAGATAAGCTGAGATTTCAATAACAGCTCGTCTAATTAAGATCTCGGAAAACGGTTTTATAATTCATTCTAACATGTAGTGTTAATCAGATTTTACTGATGATTACGTACTAGCGATAGTAAATACTAAAGTGATTCGATATGGTAACGCATGGAGTCTGGAAATGCCCCTTTCTCCGGCTGTGTTGTATAGAAAGGCTTTATGGATGCAGCTCAGATCTCCTGAAAAGACATCCGCTGACTCAGTTTCTAAGCAGCCATACAACGGCAGGGACCCAGTGGGTGAGTGGGCGCGATTCCCCATGACGCAGCTGTCGGAGGCATTGGGGTTGTGTAGTGCATGCTGCCTTACATGGGATCCTATATCAAACTCTAAACCTATATGGTTGTCTTTATCACGTATTTTCCAAAGATATGATACATGTCTTCAATATTTACAATATCTTCCATAAGACATACATTCCCCTACAACTATAGTAATAAAGATTAGAATTTTCGTATCGCCTGCAGAAAAATAATAAAGAAAGATACTACTCATGTACGATCATCAATTCGTACATATGTTCAAAGGTATACATGTGTGTCCTCTCTCTAGCATCTCTCTAACAAAGTGACTCTATTCGAGTGACCTGCATCTACGAATGGACCAGCACGCTTGGATAATTACAGTGTACTCAAGGTTTCTGTTAAAAGTACCTCTGCATAAACAGAGGCAACTCATGTTAACACCATGCAGACTGAGTTCAACTTTTCATCTTTAGTGAGTTGATTCCTCTGTATTGTAACTTAAACACGTCCAATATCCGAGGTATCATCACACATAGTTATCGTACAAGCTACAGTATGCCATCCACTGTATACTTGGGCAATTTGGCCTGGAGGTTTCAGCCCCTTCAAGTCATTCCTAAAGACCACACCCTTTCCTGTTCCTTACCTCATATGCTACTAGTATTGGGACCCGCATCAACACCTCTGCTACAGACGCTTCACACTTCTACCACCAGGCGTTGCAACTTCCCCTCCCTCCCCCACTGCCCCTGCCGGAGCCCATTGCTGGCAGCTGGTGTCAATAGTGGATCTGGGTCGTGCCACACGTGGGTCTGATCGCCGCGCGCAGGTTGTCGTTAACGTCCTGCCGCAAACCGTCACGGACACAATTTTACTTCACAGGCAGACGCTGGTAGTAATGGGTGCCGCTTTTCCCGCCAGTTTGTTTTTATTTCTATCCTGTAATATTTTGCGTACTCCGCACCTTGCAGTCCCACCCCAGCACACGCCCACACAGTCGAGAATGTGTGGCCGTCCCGAAAGGGGATATTTACCCGAAACAATATTCGAGTTCCTGTAAGAGAATAGCATACTGAATAGTTTCGTAGAGTGAATGTCGGGTAAAGGGGCAATTTTCTTTCTCAGAAAATGTGGTTAAATAACGCGATGGTTATTCACAGAACCACATTACGATCTTGAGATCAAATATCAATGTGTTATCTATCATACTGTAATCATAATTGTCCATACATAATGGATATAAAAATATCAACTATGATTGAAACGATGTCGTATTGAAAGATGAATAGGAATCAATAGAAGAGATTAGTTTGTGATGGATATAAATAATTCATATAAAGTATAGATATTACCATCTATGTCTCGTATACATATAGGCCTACTATGGTCTTTACCCTCCTGAAATTAACCTCTACAGTTAATCATACCCTTCCATTCTCATATATCTTTAAGAAATGAATCCATCAATTATATCTCCCTACATATACATAAATATATACGTCTAAACAACCTATGCATATTAATCTACATTGGAACAGTGGTCAAATGTAGCCACCTTCATTAATCATTTGCATTGGCAAGGGTTGAGCACCTTTAGACTTGAGTCTGTAAAATTAACTTTGCCTGCACCTCATTTCAATACCCAAGACAGGTGAACGGCTCATCAACCCCTGTTTAATCCCTACCTGCCTCGACAATGTAAGTAGTATATGGTAGGGGTTCACTGGCCCGGGCGCAGCCGTTCGTGAGTCAGCCTATATAGATGCCTCATGTTCACAGGGGTGAAGGGAGTTTAAGCCTGCATCTATAAATACCCACATGCATATATGCGTCATGCATATGTAAATTAGGTGATGGTCATCACAGTCTGCATACCGTCTCTATCAGGATTTAACTCTTTAAGGGATCTTGGCTACTTAGATGCAACACTATACTTATGTGCCGTTGATCCGTTCTGTAAAAAATAAATAACTACAACAAGCACGGACTTCAGTTGTAGAAGAATATAATGTAAGATCGAAATCAATCTGTCCCTTTACCGTATATTAATGACCGTGAAATGCATTTCCTTATACAGAATGAATACCTTGCAATAATCCGGAGAATTATGATAGATCACCTCACGTATTTAAAGTTCCGATTTGTGTACAAATAATGCGTGACTCATTGATTCCTAGCTGGATTTGATCTCGCTGGCTATTCAGTGTGACGCATGATATACTCACTGGTGTATCGACCTATGTAGGTAAACATTATACGACATACAAGAGTCGGTAAATTCAGAAATTCTGCGCACGTACTTCATGGGTGGCTCTTAATCAATGTTACTAATAAAATAACTATATTCTTAGGCCTTTTCACAAGATAGTTCTACCATCTCCTGGTATTCCGACAGGGATTCGTCCCCTTACGAGTCATTACACTACAGGGTAATATTTCCCCTTTTTCATATGTTTACCTTCCAAATCAATTCATTTAGTAAGGGTAACATCTATTATGTATATGAAACTCCCTGCCCATATGTGATACCAGTTAGGCTGGACTCAAACTTGGCCACCGTAGCTCCTATATGGAGTTACTGTTCGAGCTGGTATAAAGAGTGCTGTTTTAATGTTATTATATTCCCTGACAAATAGCCCGCTAAATATGACTTGGTCAAAGACAAAATGTCGATACTGAAATTCAGATGACAATTGATTGATGGACGTTTATGCTATATAACAATAACTAGAATTACTAGAGTGAAACAAGGTTACAAGAGAGGAACATGAAAAAACTGAAAATGGGTCCTTGAATTTTTTAATTCAATAAGAGCATGCCCCTCCTACGGCTACACCATATCACCCCATCCTTCTTTAGGGTGATCAATGAAAATATTCCCGTCACAACAGACACAAAATGTATACGATGAACTATGACATTTATTGTCGCTATTCCCTACCAATAATTTATACCCCATTCAGTTTTACCAAACAAAGCTCGGAACTCATTACCAAGTCTTATCATAATACGCCTTCATGGCACTAGTGTATTAATCATCTAGCATAAGGGACTGACAGAATAGGTACCCATAGAAATATATGCTTGAGTAAACAACCAGAATAGACTGAATGAGGTACTGGCGTCAGAGGCAGACGACATTGAGGCGTACCATCTGAATTTCCACGATAGATGGGGTTTGTCGCAGTCTTGTGGTCTGTACGGGAACATAATGCATTATTGAGACATAATGCACAACACACTGTGCTGAAATGAATGAAATGTCGTCAACCTTAAACTTAACCCATGTGTAGCTGTTTCCGTTATATTATCGTGGGGATATACAAACGGTCCGAGGTGGGTATATAATATCAAATCCGCCACGGATTGCTTGAGCTATGAACGAAAGTGTGACCAATAATTGCACATTTTAACTGTTAAGATTTAGCCAACTGCTGTGATGTGACCTTTGGGTTTTTCCAATTTATAAATGTACACTGGAGGTCTCGACTGGGTGACATATTGCACCTATCTTCTGATTCTCCACTTCCAAATGTTTTGAATTGTATAAAATGGAAATCCTTATTGCTGTAGTAATATAATCAAGATGCACGTAAACATCACGTTATATTTGTTAAATCAGCAGCGAAAATATTTTAGGCTTATGAATCACCAGCAAAGAAAATATACACCTAATAAGAAGCTCTTGTTCATGCACCATGATAACAACCGCTCATATATATTGGAAAATGAATTTCATCTCATATTTCCATGATTTTCTGGACATTATTTATGCTTATTTGGAGAACCCACTGCGCGATTGTTAGTACATAATATGTGTGATTCTAAGGATATAGGTTCTCCCTTTATCGTATTCTAACCTGTTTTGTGATGAGACTTGATACGTCTCAGCCTTCACAATACCTTTGTAGCTTTCAGGGTGCTTCCTTGTGTTGAATATGCGAGAGGCCTAAGGCATGGCATGTAAAGGTGGTGACCCTAAGCTGTCCTTAGGCCTAAGTATCAGGTGCTCAATGAGCATCCCAGCTGCCAAATCTCCTTTATTCCCGTCTCTTTCATCATGTCGTTATATACGATACACCACCACACGCCTATACCTACCATAATAACACACACCCAATCCACCTCAGCCTAATAACACCCCATCTCCGCCTCTGCCCCACCCTGCAGGCAAAACAGAGGAGGGAAATTACAGGGCGTGTTCGTGTTTATAGCAAACTTCCTGTACGGAAATCAGAGGTCGTGTAGCGTTTCCGTGTATTCAATATCGTCTTCAAATAATGCCAGCTGCAGTGAGGTTGCTGCATTATGGAGTCATACAATAAAAGGGCAGAGTTCACTCAGACTCCCTGTCTTCGATGGTCAGTGTGATTCCGCGTTTATTTCCGTACACTGAATACTGCCTTATATGCTCATACAAACACATAGGGTTAGGTCCCGTACACTGGCGTCCTGCTTTACATAGACCTACAGAGATATGGAGATAAGTTTACGTTCACTTGGTGGTATTTCTCTGTGGACTCCACAGAGGTCCACATACTGTGGTCAGAGCAGTTCGTTTGGCCTCATTGACCGTTCCAAGATCTAATCTAACCCGGCAGCTGACCGGCTGACCACGCCACAAAAAATAGGACAAGAAAACAAACCCCATTCTATTGACATCAGTACTGTGGGCAGCACCTAGATCGACATTGAGCGTTGAGTTATCACTGACCAGGCCACATTTAGGGAAAGCGACCCGCTCTTGTCCGTCTGCCACGCTCGGACCAGGGGACACTGCTGTGCTCGGAAATTGGTTCTTACTCTTTCTCTTTTTCTTTGGGCAGTGGCTGGACGGCCAAAGCGAGAGACGTTGTGTGGGGGTGAGAGAAGGGATGGGGTGGATGGCGGACACCTTGAGTAGTCAGTCACATCAGTCCCCACTCTTCGTCCTTCCTCCATCCCCATTCTAAGCTGGATAATAGGGAAAGCCCTGGATAATGTCCGTCCCATGGGCCGGGCTGGTAGAATTCTGTACCGTTAATATGGGGATTGCACACCGATACAGCCAGGAGTGGGTTCGGTCCATGGGACAGTACCTATTTCATTGTGTAAACTCAAATCCAAAAAACGAGTAGACCATAACCAGGAGAGCAGACGATTCGCAATGCTATTGTGCGATGACGAAGATTCTGCCCCATTGGTATAATGTCACTGTCTATTCTTGTACACAAGTGTTGTGTTCTTGATGATATAGACCTGTGGTTTAAATTTAATCATGTATCTGCTCCGCAATGGCCTGAATGGACTTTGATCTAATGTGATTACCCCTTCACTTCGCCAGCGCATAATTTCCGATAAAAACTGGCCCCTCACCCCCTCTCCATCTTGCACATTTTGGTGTATTCAGAGATCACAACGTGTATTTAGGGCTCAGATAAGATGGTAAGATGTTGCAGTAGTAAAATAAATCCCTTTAGAAGATCAAAGCAGAATAGGTATTTCAAGCTGAAGCATGATTATAGAATATACTTGGCTACTCCCATGCATAAGGTTTCTATCAACACATTTAGAAGTTCACATCAAGTAGGACCATTCTATTCACAAAGTGCATACTTGCTACAGACTGGTTTCATAACATTATGTACATCTTTTTATCATCATGTCACTTTTGTTTCTAAATGAATCTATGGTTTCGCGAAGATCTATGAGTGGTTACCAACAACTTCTATAATTTGACAAAAGAATACCTTTTTGTGTTACCAGGTATCTGATTTTATATTGTAAAACCCACCCTATATCTATGAACAGGGCCTTGGTTGTGTCCACAAAGGAGGACTAAAACTGCAGTCTGTCATAGAATAGGCAGTTGGTGTCCTGTGCGCTGGCAGGTTGGACGTGTTATTTCCTACCCTATCGCTCTGACACACTGTAAGCGTCAACAAACACTGTCAATGCCGTCATTAGTGGTGACCAGAGAAAAGCAACATACACTCAATGTTATATCCGTAAACTTAAGTCAATTTGGGTCTCACGAACTGCCAAATAGTACCTTACATCTCCCAGAGATTGATATATAAGAACATAAATTGCATTGCGAATTCCTACATTCAGCCGCTTCTATATATCAAGAATTGAATGATTTTCTTTAGTGATTCATGTTACATTGATTAAGGAAAATGAGGTTTATGGGAAAATTTCCCGGTTCAGATGTTTTTCCCTATAACAAACTCTATAAAAAAAATGGTTGGGAGTCTTTGTCTGTTGATACAGACATGGTAATTAACATTTTAAAATGAATGTAGTATAAATGAATAGTGTCTGTGTGTAACCTGCCATTAAACGCCTCTAGAGCACCAATCTAGACATTGTTTATGTCTATTCTAATGTTCAGTATCATGCAAAATGTATCTCAGGTAATTACCCTCATGGTATGAATGAGAGGCCAAATGAACCCCATATTATATGTACCAATGCTGGAATAATCCACAACCTACAATACACAGAGTATCATTAATACAGAATTACCCATGATTAATGGCCTCTAACCATCTCAAATAGTTATTGTCTTTGTTACCCTCTCGTTCATGAAATCGTGTGCATGGGGCCAAATTTAAAAGCATGGTTTTGTATAATTGGGTGAATTATGGCGTGGGTGTAATTCTGTATGGTCTGCTAAATGCATACACCTGTCTCACCAGGTGTTGTAACATACGAACAATCGCTCACTGGTGAGTTGCTCTTTTCGCAGTCGGCGGACATTGTTCATTAATACCTTTTCCAGTTTCGCGTAATAAAAGTTCCCCCCAGGTAACACTAATTAGGAGGTAATCTGATGACTATGAGTCGTCTATTTGAGCCATAAATGCCGCTGTACTCCTTTAGGGCGAAAACGATTATGTACACTTTTTAAAACGTCAGCAATTATTCGTGAAAAGCGTTGAGTTATATTTGTGTAGTGTTGACGTGGGTGGCTATACCGTGTTGACGGCAGTCTAGTGTGTTTGTTGGGAGCTATAGGCTCGTGTGTAAAATGAAATTACCTTTCTGGTGCCTCTTCACTACAGAACACAATAAATCCAATTGCATAAAATGTATTCATTACTCAATAGCTTTAAGGTAGTTTGTTGTATGATGTACATGTATACATACTGGAAGGCTCAGCAATCCGTTACACTTTTCACTCTGTGACAAAATGATCTTTTAACTGCGAATGAAAGGTAATACCTTATTTCAAATATTTTAGAGCACTTGATGCGTTTTTGTGCGTCAGTTATACTTATATACATGATCTATCACAGGTGTCCTTTTCGTCACGTGACCGATGATTGATATCGTTATCTTTATGAGAAATTTAAGACTCAAAATGAAGTTAGTATTGCCATTCAGTCAGATTTACTTCATGATAAAACAATAGATCTAACAGGGAAAATTCATTTTCTTTGGATGGGAAAAAATCCACCGAAAAGTGATATTCATAATCTATGGGGGGCGGACGACCGGCACACGTTTCACACTTCCCGGGGCCCCTCCATCATTTTGACAATGTTTGTATCTTTGATAGAGGAAACACCTCCGCGTTCTATGAATAATTCAGCAGCAAACACAGAACCCTCCACCCCCACCAGAATCGGGCAATGTTCAAACAAGGCTTGGTGTCAAAGGCAAACTCCACTGGTCTGGTCCACGGCACTAAATAGCAGTAAAAAGAGTAATCCCAATCCTTGCAGGAAACCTAATCAGAGGCTTACCCGGCGCATTTTCCTTGTCTCAAAGTAAGATGAGTAAATAGATGCAGCCTTTATTTTATGAAAAACCTTTATAAGATGAAAGAAAATCAAGCTGTGCTTGGTGGAAACGCTGAGCCTTTAATGGACTTTGAACGAGAAATCCAGTAGAGAGGGTGTGGGTTGACTAAGCTCTCAGTATTTTGGGTCAACAAGCTTAAAATGGGAATATCTAGTGAACCAGCGTCCGGAGGTGCTCATCAACAAGCACAGCTGCCTTCATTTCGGTCATTTGGCAAGATACAAGTTTGAGTGCGTGAATCATTGTTTGTAGAGGACTAGAAAGACAATTACCGTCAAATAATCGCTTTTTGTCGATATTTAAAGTCATGCAAGATATTTCATTGTCAGTTGTTTTCTCTTGAACATCCAAGGTGAAATAACCGTCATGGACATGAACAAAGTTTAAAATGAAAACCTCTAATTGGAATTTTTCCCTGGCTAGAATTTATAAAACTTAGGCAATTCTTGCATGCGTGGCTGGCCGTTTCCATTTCAGGCCTCACTGGGTCAGTGTGTCAGACAATACCTTGGCCCACAACATTAATCGTTCAATCATCGACCCAGTCAAACATCACGTTCTGTCCATAAGTGATACAGCCATCTGCATCAAGTATTGATGGCTGCCGGTCGGTGTCTCCTGATTAATCTCCGCACGTGCCCATTGTAATGCTTTTGGGGGCGAAAACGCGGTGTGACACCCCCCTACTTCCGGAGACGCGCGCGACCGCAGGTAAGAGGCACGGGCATGCAAACGAGGTTTATGGTTACCCGGAATTTTAGCTGAGTCATTCACATCAAGGACCATTAGTATCGAAATATCTTCCGTTAACGGGCTTCTGCTAAAGTGGAAGGGTTCCACCAACTATTTTAGGTTAGATGTCTGCACTTACCCGAAGCGACGACAACAGAGCTACTGGTTTGCTATTACGAAAGGATACAAAAGATACACCTTCATCGAGGAGAGCGAATAAACTACTTTTTTAAATTGATTTCCATAACAGAGAGGGTATGTTCAAAACTTGCAAAGTCAAGATAAGCGGTTTTCTCTGTTCTACATTGTTTTTGCGTTTTGGATAATAATTATACGGGGTCCACAGTATTGAATCAGATCTCCAAATGTTGATGACACAGTACTCTAATCTAGTTGACACAAGGAATATTAATGTTTTAAAAGTATATGTAAATTTCTTTCAAAAAAAGAAGAAAAGATTTCAATTACAGGAAAATAACAGAACTGATGGCAGGTGAGTGTATTTTACAATGCTACTGAATCTCACTTTTCTATGTGAGCATTCGAAGGACTTTGATCACTCGGGATGTTTTTTTGACCGAATTCGAGGAGGGCCGATGTTGAATCTGATGTCACCCGAAAACAACTATTGGTAAATATTTCGCAGGCTATAGTAAAACTCTCCGTGATTATTCTAAAGGTCAAATGTCACAGTCTAAAGACCACACAGGATTTCACCTGGAAACTGACTAGCCTATGGCGACACTACGTCTGGTTTCTATGCCAGTCACAGCCCCAATCACGCCGCCATTGTTCCTGCTAATGAGAACCACGGCGGACATAATTAACCAAAAACCAGGTGCAAAAGAGGGTAGTGCACTATCCCCCTGTGTGGTGAGGGTGAGTCAGCGCTGATGGATACAGATGGTGGTGAATGACCAGTCTGACGGGGCAGACCCAGATTTCCGCCGCCCCAACGCAGGCCATTCATCAAGGCGGAGTGTGAACGTCCTCTTGACCGTTGTAGTGAGTACTCAGAACGAGTCCCCTTTAATTGATTCAAGTCCCAGTGATCTACGCTTAAAGAGGGACATGAAACCCCTGTCCTTACTGATGAACTTCGTGACCTTATGGTCGACCCCAAAATCCTCCCAGCACATTCATCAGGAGATGTCAAAAGTGTTCCGTGAGTGAAAACAAAGGCATTAAAACATACTTTAATGAATCTGGTTTTTATCGCAATATAAACATTAAGAAGAAAAGGAATCGACCTCAATAACCAAGTCTGTTCCAAAATTGAATATGCTTTAAAACTAGGTTTGCCTGTCTTCAAGCTTATACATGTACCTGGAAATTAGTGATAGCAATCATAATCAATTTCATATGACCCGTTAATTGGTAGACAATCATCACATCATGACGCCCACCTGCTGTCATGGGTGGGCGCTCAGTTCCTATCTGTATTGTTATTTGACAGGACCAGCTGTGTTTTTTTATCAGGAATCAGTACTAAAACCTACCTTACTGTGAAAAAGAAATATTTTAAGTCGCATTAAGAGACGACATAATAACATACTCAATTCACGGATACCTCATCAGAACGTTTTTGTATGACTGGTCATAATCCTAGTCTCTCCTAATGACCAAACACGCCCTGTGACAGTTTCAAGTTAAACCAAAAAATTGTTTGTTCAGTCAATAATTTCTCAACTTGATGACATCCGTGACGAAGCAGCAAAGGATGAACATTGGCATTTACGGTTGGCATTTACGGAGTGTAATTTCGACTTGTTTATCATGTACTCCAGCGTGGTGTGGGTGGTTGGGTTAGTAAGGGGTCTCCGCGTGCCTGTTGCACGGTTGACTAACTCTTCATACCTTGAGGGTCATTGTTCACAGGTGATTGATTAGCGTGACTCACCCTCAGGTGTGGCGTAATCCGGCCTAGTAGTCACCAACCAACCCTGAACCTACGAACTCTCCCCTACACGCACCTGCAGAAGTCAAGTTCTCATCTCTTGTGTGCAATTCACATTGAACATTTTATCTTACAACCCTTCTTCTCCGCGAAGGTTGCATACGAGCCAGTTTTACTAGTTAACTGAAGCATATATATGAAGGCTGCGATAGGATTCATGAAAAGTGTATAGAATTTCCTGTTATGAAGAACAATGGATGAATCACATCAATCCTGTGGTGTTTAATAGTGAGAAGTGAAAAGAACAACACCTATATGTATAGAGATTCAACATACTAAATGAATTTTACTGAATATCATTATTGTATTTAGAATTCTAAAACCGTTAACCTTCCAATAGAAACAACAAAGAATTCCTGGAAAACATTTAAGTGACAGTAGATCCAATGGAAGGAATACACTACTATGATATCTACCCTGAATGGTGCTGCACTTAAACCTCAAAATCATCCTCAACTGCTGTAGTTTGGTTATGCTGGCACCTTTTATCTACTACTACTACTACTACTACTACTACTACCACCCAGTACTACTACTTCTAACAACAACAACAACAACAACAACAACAACAACAACAAGCTGCGAGTCAATCAGTTAGGACTTCAATTTTTGAGGGAACTGTACCCGTGCCAATCACTACCTGGGACTGATGTGATGACCCAATGCCACACCTACACAGGTAACTTCAGGTAGCGTCAGCCTGGTATAGGAGTCATAATCCCATGTCGATTTATGCGCCTTTAGCCCAAATGACTGGCGTACTCGGCTATTGAACAATGACGTCATTAAAGCCACCCTGATTGGCTTCAGCTTCAAAGGACAAGTATGGCAGAAGGTAATGGTGCGTAAAGTCCCCCTCCCTTATCAAATTAGGTTAACGCTAACCAACGCTTGCTCATGTTTGGGCACTGGTTAAGTGAACCTTTTCTCAATCCATGTTGATGGTATACTAAAACCAGGCTATAACGTTGCAACATTTTAGCTCAAAAATAAAGCATACAGATCATGTCTGTAATCATTGAAAATACTTCTTTTGAAAGATACATATGTCACAAGGATCAAATGTTATGAACTATAATATTATTTGCTTTCGGTCCATTCGATCATTTTCGTTTTGCTATCACTGCCATTTCATTGGGGTTTTTTTGGGGTTTTTTTTATTCAGGTAAATATATAAGGGACAAAATTGTACATTCGCTGGAGTCGACCAGCGTTCTTCCATTGGTTCGATCGTGCCATGATCTGAACCTCGTGTAGTTTCTAAAATCAGAAACTTGTACCTCATCAGGGTCAAACTAGATTATTTTCTGTTAGTAAATCATGTAATAGCTATGGCACATTACTGAATTCTGATATCTGACGTTGTGATACAATTAACCACCCATCTGAGGGGGAAAGGAATTCCAAAGACTGAATTTTATTAAATCTGCTCAGATGCAAATATTGATGAAGGTGATCATCAAACAAATTTACCTATTATTTATAATATGCATATTAAGTAACAGATTAATTTGAATATATAGAATTCTATGAACTGTATTTTACTGAATAGAGAAACTAAGAAATGGATAAAGTGATTAATGAAAAAGAAGACAAGGTCTGTGGTACCCCATATCATCAGCCTTGTCTCGTGCGTGGGTTTGCCTGATAGGATTCACATTAGACAGCTGTTGAGTCCCTAGGGTGTTATTTACATCATTAACAAGCTGACTCAGTCTGCGAGTAGCTGCTTCTATCCAGGCAACACCCAGCTTTCACTGAGGCCCCACAACCACATGACAGTTAGAGAATACATTAGTCTCAATTACCAGTCGAAGTATTGTTTGACATGAACCGATCCTCATGACGAGCTGCTCGACAGAACGTTTGAAAACAGGTTCTAGGCATGTGACTTTTACTTATTGATGAAGAACTGCTCACTAAAGATAAGGGTTCAGAGGTCAGAGCGTCCCCAGTAAATATCCCCGTCCTGTGGAGTACATGTAGGATCAACAAGATGTACAGGCAGCACCGAGTAGGATTACAATCATGACTCCTTATTTCAAATTCATGAGTGGCTCTCATGATCCACATCTGTTCATTGTGAGCTATGGTTGCAAGGGGGTCATATTCACTGGACAAAAGCACAGCTCGATTGACTTCCCCAACAGAAAGGTGATATTGCTATTCATATACATGCACTTCAATAAGGTTATCTGTGAGCTGGACTGATTTGATAATTGGATTACTTAGGTAACATTCTTTTAGATTTAGATTTTAACCCAAGGTAAAATAATAGGTAAGCATGAACAAGGACAAGATGAAAATGATTTCAGTGGAGGAAATTAGAATGAATACCATACACATTGCACTTCTATTGATGTATGAGAATAAATATCAAAACACCTCATATACACTGTATATGTGTGTATGTATAGATATCAATGGAAACCTTTCATCTGATTATGGCCTCGGATACCGTCACACATGTGACACATACATGTTGACCTTGATATCTGTATGAAAACAAGCATCAAAAGACATGTGGAATTGGATGGGAACTCCTGTATTGGACGTCGTGTTCCACATCAAAGAAGCCTGAGTCAGGTGAGAATATTTCCCATCCGAGTTGAGGGTCTCACCTGTTCACACTGTCGTTGGGGGTGAGGGGAGAGGGTAAGAGGGTGCACCTGACCACCCCTTTGTCCTAGATCAGGGTCAAGGAGTACGCGTCTTCATCAGATTGGGGTGGTCAGCCCGCCTCTGCGCCCCTCCTGATCTACCCTCATACAGTGTCCCCTGCCCTTGATGGCGCTCCCATAATCACTGCTGTATTCAAAGGAGAAATACCTTTTTATAGTTCAGAACTGTAGACGTCCTGATTTGATGTTGCTTGATGGGGACTATGTGTCATCCTCTCAGCCAAGGTCATATCACGGTGAGGGGCAATATAGGGTGATTTGATATAATACAATTATTGGATGCAATAAGAAAATGTGAAGGGTGAAGTATATTGTAACAAATGTTATTATTTAATTCACTGTCCCGATCTACCTATAGAACTTAACATGGAATCGCAAGCAATGTTCGGTGAAGGAGACATTGTCTACTGATGGCTGGCTTTGAGCTAGAGTTGTATTTGAAGATAATCAGAGCTGACTGTGTTCTAGCCATGACCCCTTTCCTCCTCTCCCCGTGCCCTCCCTCCCTCCCTCCCTCCCTCCTGACTTCCCCTCCCTCTCCCCTCCATCTCTTCACATTATGGCGAGGCTCCACCCATCTCGGTCACGTGATCTAATGGAGATTTATGTTACATTTGAGATCGATTTGACGAATTGACCGACGGTGAGAGGCACTGGCTTGATACGCGGGCCAGGGTCAAATATCACTGCTTCAAAGTGCCAACGATTGTTCCGCGCATTGACAGGCGCCTTATTAATATTCATGAGGGGAAACGGCAAGCCCATTCCGACGAAGTCGTCCCTATTGTAGAATTCCCCAAATGTGGATCATAATGTGCTCTATGTAGCAACTCTCCCTCGGGATTATGGATTCCGTCGCGCATGGGGAATGGATTGGATATCGGTGGGTCATGGTCACAAAAAAATCTGAATTCGGTGAAGCATAACGATCCGTAAATCTGTAGAGTGTACTTTGACATGGTCATGGTAATGTAATCCTACACATTAATAATTAAAACGAGAACCACTCAGCATGCAAACAGTGAATATCTTTGAAATAGTTATCTATTCATTTGTGAAAATTACTTTATTTAATTTTCTGTTGGTAGTAATTTGAATAACTGTTGTTTCAGGTACAGAGTTTCTATCAACTACCTAGTCATAACCCTATCATTGTTAATTGTATTTAATTCAACAGCTAATAAGAGATATTACTGTCCTTTGTTAACAATACCATATTTAGTCAAATGTTGTGAGTGATAATGGTTAGTTGTTATATTGATTTATCTGCTATCCACCAGAGGATGAATAGAATGATAACGCAGCTGTGAGAGTAATGTAAAAGAAGTTGAATCTCACAATTGTGAGAAGAAATAGGGCAATGTCAATATATATGATGACGCATAGGACCGGGGTCCACTGAGCTCGAAATTATCTACGGCAGAGCTTACGATGTACCTAGAAACCGATTACGATGCATGCCGATGTTCTTAGTCTAGATGTTTGTGTAAAATAAAAAGGTTCCCGATTGTTTGTGATTTTTGACACTATGCATTGTAGTGCATTGGGAACTGTCAGCAGACGGTGCTCAGACCTAGGTATTGCATATCATTGACAGACCGTACTAGCTCAAGACAAATGTTCTATTGTACAGGCTACACTTCTTTAGATGCATTAGCTGCTCGTCTGCCCACATCTGATGAGCATTACTTGGAATGGATTGTGTATGCTTTGCTCTACCATAAATTTGAACATCTTAAAAGCTGGACATTGCATCCATGTCTTTGAACTATATAACGGATTTCTATAAGGACTTTGATTTGTCAAACTTTATTCATTACTGGACATGAAACATGGAAAATAGTTTTTTTTAGAATAGGCGTAATTCGTTTATCTAATCTAATAGTCATCAGGTTACATGTGAACTTCCTATATATGGTTACATGTGTACGATCCAACGCCGCTGTATATGTGATCAATCCATCGTTGAGCTTCGGCATATGCCTATTTAATAGGATCCATGGTTTTTATCTAAAGTGATTGAAGCCAGTTTTAAGTATTCTTGAGTTAAACTCTTCATTTTGCGTCATCTTAGTTCTTAATATATAAAATTAATCCCATTGAGTAATATCTTCTAGAAAGTATCAGAATAGCAATCATGATTTAGACGTGTTTGACATGCTAACATGGTTGCACTATTATTGTTCTATAGCATGTTTTTTTTGTTTGATTCGGGTTACGGGTCGTATTTGAATATCACACTTCTTTATAACACACCTGGAGACTTCATTTTAAATGATTCTGGATCTATCCATATCTCGTTCAATCTACAATTTAAGTGCCGGTAAGAGTTCCACCTTTCAAAGGCAAGCGATTTTCTGTGAGTAAGCTCTCGCCCTTGGCTCCGCCCATGATACCATAGCCGGATATTTAGTGGGTATAACCCCCCTAATAGACAGAAAGATATTAAGGTGGTTCATATCATACACTTTAACGGAAAATCGTTGATTCACTGGTACCATAAGAATCTCTGAAATAGGGCTGATAAAGATGAGTAATTTGGTAAATGGTACGGATTAAAGTCAGAGGCAGTTGTGGCCGCACAATGCTTCTGGCGTCAGCTGTGCTTTTCAGCAAGACAAATTCAGGTGTGTGTGTGTTACAGTAGTACCCATTCGGCCCTGTGGACTACAATAACACACACTCTGCCATGTGTGTTAAAGTAGTACACACTCAGCCATCTGATTTACAGTAAAACACACTCAGCCCTGTGGATTACAGTAGTACGCACTCAGCCTCCGGATTACAGCAATACGCACCCAGTCCTGTGGACTTCAGTAGTACACAGTCAGCTATGTTGATCAGTACCAGGTATCGAGTCTATGGTGATCAGGTCTCACTGACTCCATGTTCGTGTCAGTCATCAATGATCTCACCTATAATAAAACGTCTGATTCATACAGGGGTCTGGTCTAGGACGTTTTTTATAGGTAGCATGTCCAGGTAAGTACTGATTAATGTCCATGACAGCAAGGGATAACAGCTATTTCTGTATGAGTAGGACAGTCCTACTAGTCACGATAGCGTGAGTGGCATGCGGAGTGTATGTGTTATGATCCTGTCTACCATAGAAATGGAACATGGAGAGTATTTAATCATTGAACATGGGAAAGGGTTTCATGTGAATGCAAGGAAAATAGTATAGTAGAAGTAGCATTGGCAGTTTGGTAGTGGCATTCATTCAATACAAATTTGGGCGAGGTAAAAATAAGGATTAGTTTGGCTTTGGGTGGAGTCAGCAGTCTGACGATGCCTTCGTAGGTCCACTCACAAAATAAGGCTTATCTTCTCGCTGCGATGCATTCTTCCCTCCTAGCATGCCAGTCACGTGGACCATTACACCCTCCAGCCGATGTCACATGCAACGACCAACGTGATTGGTTACCCTTCTTAAGGCCGTAAAATGGAACGCTCTTTGTGACCGTCCACAAAACTAGTACAGTCCCCATGTAATGTGAAGATAAATTATTTGAAAGGTCCCGATTATTAATACAAATGTATTGTAATCGGTGTTTATTTTAACCTGAAATAGGGACTCTTTGCCCACTACCCACTAATCTTTATCTAAAGAGCATGCAATGAAGTTTGATTACACTGTGACTACGTATAAAAATGCTATTATTGTATACCTATGCACTAACTATGCAATAACGGCGAAATCTTACACTTACAAATTACAAACATTGCAAAATTATTCTATAAAAACATGAGAAGAGGTAGACGAGACTGTACCTTACGGTAACACTACCACAATGAGCCGATCTAGGCCGCAGACCCGCTCGGGCTTTGTTCCCGGTGCCTCAATTTGATTGGACGAGGACGGACGTCAACATTCAATCGTATTGGTTGCTAAAAGGTTTTCCTCACGGCATGCGAAGGGTAACGGAGGTAAAATCTTTTACAGACAAATAGTGTATAAAAACATACCTAAAGCTCGCGGGGAGGACACCTTTGGGAAATATCTCCAGAACCCCTTTTAAAGATACCTGAGACCAGGCCGTACACAGAACTATGACGCACCTTTACTGTTTGTAGCAAGACCCAACTATAATGCTTTAATTAACTCACTGATTTATAACAAAGCAGTATCTTGGAACAAGTTACCTCCTGCAACTTGTAGTGTATTTACCTAAAATGAGTTTAAATCAATATCAAACACATGTATGAAAGAATATGTATCTGAAATATATTATGGATATGTATGAGATGTCGTTGTTATATACAAAGTTATATCATGTATTGCGTTATTTTTATATGCCTCTTACAACTTGCTATCTTGATTAATATAAAGTCTGTAGTGTTCCAGATATAAGTTGTCAGGGTATCTGATCTTATATACGGATTTTTGTATATAAAATAGTGGGATATGAAGGTAACAAAATATGCGTTAGGCCCAAGGGATGAAAACCAGCCTACTTGAAGGCTGATACTCACAGCCTGTTTTATCCGACCTGAAAGGACCTGTTGTGTACTAGTTATGCATCAATAAAGAAATTAATGAGAGAAAAAAATGCATTCTGGTTGGCTGATAGGCCGGAATCACTCGTCTGGGCAGAAATTTTTTTTTTAAATGCCGGACGCCACTACTTTGTGACTTTGGATACATTTTATAAACGCCCCGTAATGAGCAAAAGTGTGTAATCACTAAATTTGGAGGTATCTAATGTGGGGTGGTCGTGCGATCCAGCTTGGATATACAAAATGAATCGATATCAACAAGCTCACTCTCCGATGTCCATGGCAGTTGACACACAGACTGGAAGTTGGTAGCCATGGAAAGATGATGTTGGCTATGCGTTGGGAGGACCGCTGCTGCTTCGAAAGTTCGGAAATATTCCATAAACTCCCGTAACAACTAAAAATGTGCAATGACCAAATATCAAGGTATTTAGTGGGGCTCCACCTTGATACAGTTTAAATAGCTTAAATATGCAAAATCAATCGATAACAACAAGTTCACTCACGCACCCACAGTGCCAAGTTACGGTGACTGACAGTCTATGTGTCTCCCGCTGCATATCTCGTCGAGTGAACTTGTTGTTATTCATTTTTTTCACATGTTTACAACATCTAAACTGTATTAGGTGAATACCTCATGTTAGATACCTCAATGTTTGGTCATTACACACTTCTAGGTATTCTATAACACGTCTCTGAACTTATGAAACGGATGTGCTGACTGTGCATGCACAAAAATATGTTAATTAACTTCACTCTCCTGATCGCGCTGTGTCTATGAGTAGCAGGAAGCTTGTCTGAACCTAACCTCAGCTAGGTGATTATATTTGACTTCCGGGTTAATCTTGTGATGAACTCACCTTACTGGGTGAGAGTGACAGTGCCAACAGAGTGAAGGTACATTCAGTTTTGACGATTTATAAACAATCTGAGGTATATGATAATAAGAAAAACATAGAAATGATGCCAATACACACATACCTACGTTTTTATTTAATACAATGATGATAGCATTTAATAGATATATAATTTGTGTCCGGAGTAAAAGACTCAACCAGGATAGATGCTCCATAGAGAAAAATACAAGGACAGAGAACGTATTGTGGAAAAGGTTTGCAATTCCATCCGATCACATCCTAGAATAATTCATATTTCCTTAATGTATAGATGTAACGAATTAGTAGAATAGGGAATATCCAGCCGACTATAATTGTAATATGTCATAGACCGATGGATTATAGTTTCAATCTGAATGGAATATTCATATGACCTATACATGAGAGTTCAATATAGATATGATCCAGTGTTAACCCATTTTGATAGCGTTTAAATGAGGAATTCATCTCTCTGAAAAGAAACTAGAAGTCCAACATCCTGCCATCGGGAGACGGAATGATCAGATTTCTCTCCAAGCAGAGATTCGCTTAGTCATGAGTGGACATGACTGGTCGGGAGATATTAGGAGGGTGCTTCATGGTGGTGGGGAGGGGGTGGACTGACAGAAGGGTGTATGACTGATGTGGGTAGCAGTAGGTCGGTAGTCTGATGGACTTTACTGGATAAGGAAGACAACCTAACCTCCACGGAAGGCAGTTTCATGGACCCGTCTCCAGTTGTCTTGTAATTGAGTCACTTCAATCCTCAACGAGCGATTCGTTTTAAACAGCAATGGGAAATGTCCCTCACCAAGGAAATACGTTTTTTCCTCCACATGGTCCATTAAAGCGCAGTAGTTTGAATTGGGCCTTCATAATGCAAATAAAGAATACGGTATGAACAAAATGAAATGGGAATCCATGAGAGCGATATAATAATGAATGTCACGGCAGTTTTACATGTGTTATCTTTACTGAGAACGAATCCCTTGCGGCTCTCCCCCTCACACCCACCGCCGTTTACAACCAAGTTTTGCTGTCTCTAGGGGAAAACCACAATCTGTTGGTCCCGTGATTAATTTTTCTATCAATTAGAGTGAGACGGCTGGGCTTAATTTCCGACAGAAACAAATGGCATCTGTCATACAGTATTTCTAAATGAGGTTTTGACATGGCAGAATCAGCTGGTAGCCACCATATAATTGGTCATTTCCGTGACTAAACATAGGCAGCGATAGTCACTTTTTTCATTAGATTCACACGTTTTGTATCCTTGGTGTAATAGACTTCTTTCCCGTTATACGACGTTCTGTATATCCCCCAACGGTTAATCATGTATGTTTTAGAGGGTGTGTGGACGCCCAGGATAAAGCGGGCATATCCTATTATATCACCACACCTATGGGTTCCCCTCACTCTATTGAAGTGACGTATAAGTTGTATATGTGGTACCTTCACCTGCTTTAGTCTAGATATTTTTTATAATTTGGCTGATGTTTTCAATAGGCCGCCTGCTATGTGGCCAGACGTGCTATGCACCAATAAGTTATATAAGAGAAGAGGTGGGGGCAGGCAGTCTCATACAGTAGTGCAGAAATTAAATCAATTTTTGCAGATAACCAAACTGCATCTGCTTTATATTCCATACATGCATATTATTGCAACGTGAATATGAGGTTAAACCAGATTGCGTTGTATTGGTTTAATATCAATGATAGCCGACCATAAACGACGTTGGGGGACGCCGCCTCCACAAAACCAATCTCAGCAGCAATTCCTAAATGCCTCCGCTCTGCCAAACTGCCTCTGGTTGGAGATCGATTTTGGTGCAGGTCAGTGTGTGGGTCATCAGATCATAACGTCAGACATAGCCCTCAGCCCGCAGCTGTCGTTGGTGCTGCGAGCAGCTCACTTCAGACTCCGAACTGCGCGCCAACAGCTCAGGGCCGCGGCGCATCCGACATGACAGGCGTTAAGGAGATGGAGCCTGCTTCTCACGGGTCATTAGGGAGTTATTGGCGCCTGGCGAGGGCGAGGCAGAGCCATGCCTGACTACAGAAATGTATTTATCTGTGGTCGCTTCCTAAATTCAGTATCCTGAGAAGAATCCTGAGGAAAGTACAGATCTCAGCTGTTTCACGTAGTCACATTTCCACTGCCTAGAACGGTTATGAAAGGTACATAATCACATCTTTATCTATCAGTGTTCAATAATCCATAACTAATCTTACTAACCACAGCTGTATTTTTCCGTCAGGAGAAAGCTGATTGAGACTGAGTGGAGAAAATGTAGTTTGACTTTTAGGAATCGGGCCCTGAAGTGGACTGACGGCCGTCCGGATGACCGACTCAAGAGAGGGCAGCCTATATGTATTCACCTCTGTCTCAGTGCCGGGGCTTCACTTGTCTGAACTGCGATTAATCTCAGACAAGGAATAAGCATTGACAATCATCGACAGATTACCCAGTGCAAAACATGTAAAATTACAGATAAGAAGAAGGCGTGGGTAGTCCAATTGTTCTTATTAGAGTATTAGATCAGTTTTAATGGCTAACATGATCCCAAATGGAAAATCCCATTACAGCTATAATTCAAATCCGTAATCCTTTTTACTCAAATAAGGGGAACTAAAATGGTTTACATTAAAATCCATAACGCCTCTTTGTCTGAATAATAGATATTTCTATCAGTGAAAAAACGTAATCAAATCCTTGCGTAATTCTGAAATCCACAGAGCTACAATTCCGAAAACACTCAGGATGTGGGTTATAAATTTCCAAATGCATTTGTATTGACCAGCATTGCTTTGGTAGTCGGTGTAGCGTGGGTGGCTTAGGAAGTATTCAATTACAACACCCGCAACCTATTGTTTAACATTCAGTCAGCGGGTGCTATCGCGCCTACAATCCACTTAATACCCTGGCACTAAAGCACCGTCCCCAAACGTGCCCCCTCACAGTTCCTCTTATCATCTTCACACGCGCACAAAAACCCAAAACGTAATTAGTCCTAGTGGCTTCCCTCCCCTGAACGTCATACCGTGGCTCCCAGTCCTTCATGGTGTTGCTTCTAGCGTGGCTTCCCCTCCGTCTGTTCTTCGCACGCCATTGTTTTAAGGGTTGAGTGGGTGGGAGGGATTAGGGTGTGGCATTCCCTCATGTCCAATCAACATCTATTGATTCTTTCTGGATACGTATAAGGCCAGAAACATAGTCTCGAGTTCCCCAATGGATTATTTAACTTTGGACTGAAATGACCTAACGTAACCTCAAATCCACAGTACATTCAGGGACAAAGAAATGTAATGTGCATTATTAGGTCTACAATATACTTGTGGGTGAAACCAAGTCATGATACAAAATTAGTGATCAATATAAGATTCAAATATTCTAATTGAAGTTGCACATGATTAGATGTACGGGGGAGGGGGGGGGGGGTATCAAGGTCTATACTAATAGCCCTTATTGTTATATGCACAAGGCATAAAGTTGGCGGGGGACATTGAAGTTGGGTCCAAAGACCGAATTAATCATACCTAAATGCCCAAGAAAATACCAAACTCGAATTATTTCGGAATCTGACTACAACAGCCATCCTTTGTTCATATATTTCCCATACACCCAGATTTCTTGGCGTCCACCCATATTCTAAATCCATTATAATCATTTCACCATCCTACGTATTTAGCTATTCGTAGTCAATATGTTGGTCATTCCTGCACCGGTATATAATAATACAAAGTATGTCCTCCACCATGGTGTTTCCACTCTAGCTCTTTCTATAATATACCAGACTTAATCACTTGTATCTATTGGATATAAACAATTCAGGAAGCGTCTTCAGGTTCTTACCCATCAACTTCTTTTGCACCCTCCCGACCCTACACAGCTTCTAGCCAGACGCTCACCCCAGCCCCATGAATGATCAGCGCCCAGCTCTGCCAGCGTCCGCAACTCCGCCAATCGCCCCGTGACCTCTGACCCCATCCTAGTGACCAGCCGCCACGCCCTCTGTCGGGCGAATTTACGCTTCCGCCATAGAGGGCGCTCGCTCCTCAGCACCCCACCAGCACGCTCCTACTCCTTCCTGCGTGTCAGCGACCGGAGGTTCCGACTGCCAATTGCCCCGGTCAACCTTTCCCCTCCCCGCCCCTCCCGCTATTTACCGCCGCAATCCACCCCAGCCCCGGCCCCGTCAGCCTCCGCAGGGATCCCCAGACCCCGCCCCGGCCCCGCCCCCTGGGTCTTCCGGCAGAGCGCAGGTGTAGCGCCTTTTTACGCAAATTACGGCGGTGGGTTCTGCGGCTGACGGAGGAAAAGCTAATCTGTGGAGAAATGCATGAGGGTCTCTGCTGCCGAGGCTGTCACGGAATGAAGATGGAAGTGTGAAGTGTTTCCACCTTACAGCAAGGTGACTGTAGCTCCTTTTTACTTAGGAGATCCGGTGAAAGATACCAATGCCTCAGGCTAAACGTGTTATTACGTGAATGTAGAAAATGGCTGCAGTCACCGAGTATAATAGCACTTTCTTTGAATAAAGGATTTGATTTCCTTAATAGTGTTTTATTTTCGATAGTTTTCTAAATAGTCATACAAACATGCATACATAGATATATAAAAAGACCTGAATATGCTATAAAAGCTACAAAACGAGATCATAATTTATGGTTAGTACGGAACGATGCGTTTATACCGAGTTCCGTACGAACTGTGAATTATCATCGACTTGTGTAGCTTGTACAAGCATGGTAGTTTATTTTATATCTATCATATACCCGAAATTCTTTTTTTTCAAATTATCTCAATTTGGCCTGACAACTTATGTTTTCGTGGAAGCGTGCGGGAGAGTGTTCCGTATTTTCCCTTATGGAACCTTGTATAGAATAAAGTGTATATGTCCATAATTATACCATACAAGATGATCTGACGTGATATGCCATTTCAAAGAGGAATGTATTGTAATAGTGATTTGCAGAAATACTAGCATTGGTTACCCAAATGCGATGGGTGATTTTCAAGTTCAAATCCCTTCTTGCATAGACACATACGCATTGACCAGGGCGCACTTCAGCAACTCTCTATACTTTTCTATTTGAAAATAACTGTATCCATCCGTGGACTATTGCATTATACACAAACGTATGTACACCTACAGTAATGGAGCATGGGGTAGAGTGCACAATTGTCTAATGGCTATTCCATTTACAATGGTTTTAATGGATATATTTGGTTTGTAAGTTATTGTTAATGATAGCTATGTCAGTGCAGATGGTGTGTTTTATATACCCCCTTCCCCCCATGGCCAGCCCTGTGCCACGCATCCAACGCATCCCACAAGCCTTCCTGATGTTAACCTTTAGGTTGGAGGCCCTATGAAGGCCAGGCCTCTGGACCTGCATGGCGTAACACGTGGGCAAACATGAGATGTAGACAAGGAGCTACAGAAGGAGCTATTCACTATAGGGCAGGCGCTAAGGGACGACACAAGAGGGGGCGCTGTGAGCCTTGCCGCTTTGGTCCATCCTAAGAATCTACAAACAAATCGGCGCCAAGTTCGTGTCGAATTTCACGTTGACGCGACGCCGGAAGGACGCAATGTGGTTCTACGAATACTGATAAGCCCTGAGGGTCATACAGAACAGCACTCTTATTGACACTTTACTTGTCCTTTGTCACCAACAGTGAGCCATCTAAATACAATGTATAATATTACTATATGGGCGTTCGCCCACCCGTTTCAAGTAAATTTGAGTTAAATGTTAATGGAATCACAGTATAAGTGGAATGTCAACTCAGATACACACACACACATATAATACTGAGGATATCTACTTACACAATGGTATTTGTTAGCTGTCACTACTTTGTTGAGTTAATCAATAAAGATTTAAAACAAATAGTGTTTACTTCGATTCCACCAAATTTGTTCAATGGTTTGTGGTGAGAAAAGATCTCTTACTATAGCAATTATGTATGTAATAGATGCTAACCATTCATAAATTTTAAGGAACTAGTAATGTAGTTACTGGCAATTGTCTTAAGTGAAAATCTATGTATTGTATGGTACACAATAGAAACCCTATTGTGAATAATGCCTCTATTAGTCCTACTATCCAGACCTCGCATCCGATGCTCATACGTTATGAGTCTGGCACGTTTCTCTTTAAGTAGACGATCGATATAAATCTCTGTTCTTGACCCAACATTGCCCCATGGATGTAACCAAGCACAGTACAATGCGCATACACATTCTACACGTCTATTGATTGAACCCTTTCTTGAAGTCGGCCACTTGGGTAAATCACAGTCTCTCCTTTCTATGTCCGAGTTGAAAAATGAAGCTCTCAATCTATGTGAAGACATGTTTCTAAAAGCAAACTAGCCGCACCTGGATTTTGAAAAGAGATGTTCAGGCGGATGGGTTAATTACGATAAAACTGCATCGAGTTCTGTAGCCACCGAAAATGAGTTTTGGTTACGGAGTAATCTTATGAGGAAAAGCCGAGAAAGATTATGTAAAAAACCACTGGAAATTATATAGCGGATACGGATTGCGGTTCAGATTGTTTCTCACCTATATCACTGACTGATGGGCTAATATTTTGACTCTTTTTTTACAGTACTCTATGGGCGTTGGTATGTGTTCCCGACGTTAAGTCTATGGGGAAAATAACATGGGGAGAGATAAAGTCATATAGATAGCTATTAGAAGTTGGTATTCGGGAAGGAATCTTACGATTAAGAGCAGGCAACTTTATCCGAAAATGAGAGATGTATTCCCGAGAATAGATTTTGTATCAATGGAATCCAAATTCCTTACTATTTCACATCTTATATATAGCTTCTCCAAATTAAATGTAAAGTACGATTAGATGGGAAATCTAGCTATCACCGATTACTTTTTGTTGTTGAAAGCTACATAGCGAGAGGAATCCCACAAAATGAGATGACCTTCAGTTAGTAACTCCCTACTCCTGGTGACTACTGTATATCACGGTCACTGTTAGCATGCCTTGTTATTCATGCAATCGGTCGCTGGATCCACACTGACCACGTCTACATGCATAGTCCAGGTAACAGCATTCTTCCTATCCCATCATGTGAATACTCCTTGTACTCTGAGGGAAGCGATAAGCATTCCCTACATTGTGCACCCCACCCCCTCCTTCACCCTGGCCGTACGTGATAACATCGGACACACACACACCCTTGAGCACACACGATCGCCGCTCGCTCCAGTAACCACAACTCGCGCAACGCTGGCCGTCTGTACGGGCTGATAACACCGGCCCGGGCGGGGGACAGGTCCCGGGGACCGCGATACACGCACTACACTCTCACGGCGCCGCTCTCTGTGTGGATTTGGTATTTTCTGCCCCGGTGGGCGGCTGTGTGGGGGGGGCAGGAGTGTGAGGGAAGGTGTGGAACTGGCACCGGGTCCAGGGTGTCAGAAGGGATCAGGTTGGATTGAGCGGCAGTGACCCTGTAAGAAGGAAGGTGGGTGGTCCATGTCAGACCGAGAAAAAAAGACAGTGAATCACGCACTGTGATAATAAACTACTGACTACATACGCTTCTCTGCACATACAATAGATGTATGTTTAGAATTCAACGTGATAATGACTATGTATTAAAACATCTTGATACTTATTTCAGCGTTCTACATATCTTTACCTCAAGCCCTCGGCCGAAAGATCACATAGCTACAGGTAAGGTGAATTTCGGACTACAATGGGCCAACTACATCTACCTGATACATGATTAGTCCCTAGTGGGATATATATACATATATATATATATATATATATATATATATATATATATATATATATATATATATATATATGTATATATATATATATATGTATATATATATATATGTCATGCTGTCAGTCGGTTTTCTTTAAACCTTTTTAAGATGCATAGCAGAATATACATCGCAAAGGGTCAATATTCATTTTTATTATCCAGAGTGCTTTGAACAATATGTACTATAAACGTATACGTTTCACAGGTTTTACTGCATCCACACATGGAATATTACAGAGCACAGTTTGATTGCCACCTAAAGGATGGATCTTTGGTCACGATGGTCCCTCGGTGAATATTAGTATGTGTCTCTGTTCAGCTACTCATTGTAATACGTATAATAGAGCACCGACCTGTTGTGTATCACGTTTATCATGATCGTTCAAAAATCCCTGATTACTGTCCGCGACAAACGAGCACCGACCAGTCCCCATGCCGACACATCTCGGCAGATTTGCAATGTGACAGCGAGGATGTCTCACAACAGCCATAATTTGAAATATTCCAGAAATACTGTTCAATTTTTGCATTCAAATGAGGTCGTGGTTTTACCCAGGTAAAACAGTCCACCAGAAACACGAGTGGATTCCAGACATGTAATTATTTCATCTTGATTATCTGAGGTTTTCAAGATTTGTGAGCGAATTAGATGGATGGCCTCTTAATTAAATTTCCCTTACTCAAGGCAGCAATCTTGCAGAAGACGCGAGGCAAGAGGTAGGAGTAGTCTCCACAACCTTCGACTTAAGTAATAAATACTCCCCACTGGACAATAATTCAAAATCTAATAGCTTTGCAGCGAGTTATACCGGGATATTTGTCTTAATTAGTCTGACTGTGATCCAATGGTCGCATCCTGTGTGTTTTCCATAACGTTGGAGTCACCTGCTCGGTGGGAGAATGTATGGGTTTTACGAGAAGTATACGGAAATGGGGCATTTGAGACGGCTTCGACTTTGGTTTCCAGTTCACGGGGCGGGAAAGGCGGGGAATCCCACACACACCGGAGGTACACTTCATCAATATATGACAACCTCGCACAAATATGCCCTCCATCACTGTGGCAAGCGCCCCCAAAGCCTCCCTCCGTCACATGCAATGGCTCCATTTGCCGGCTTTGAGTCAGCGGTCAGAAACGTTTAATTCTACATGCTAAGAGCCGATCAGTGGGTGCAACTGCCGAGGCCGCGAGAGGAGGCCTTGAACCGGCGCCGATCTGGGTCATGGCCGGACACGGGCAGGGTGGTTGCACCTCACCCCTCCCTCCCTCCCCCCTGCATTCCATATCGTCACAGCATTTCTATAGTCGCCACCACTCGGGACTCTGGAGGAAGACCAGGTGCCCCTCCACCGGCGGCTCGAGCCTGCGCAGCACCGACCACCACCAGCAGTGTCGCTGCCGTGGTTTGACCAAATAGCTTTTATCATGCTCCATATCTTCCGTCTGTCGCCTTATGAGCGGCCCGTGGATCGATTCGGGGCGGGGACTTCATCCGGCAGTCCATCTGTCTTGATTAGCCTCCTGTCCATCCGTCCGGTGTGGTTTCCAACCAGTTCAGTGCGAAGATGCCACGTCCCGACACAGCATGCAGCCCGAGGTCCCACCAGCCGATGACTACCGTTCTGTGGGTGCACTTTGTGGTGACTACTCGATGACTGCACCTCTGGGGCCATTCGCTGTCTGGTAGTGTCCATCTATCACTCACCAAAAAGGAGAATAGGGATTCTTTGGTGCCAGGGTCTCTACCTTTTCTAATGTGGAATATCTTCAATGGTGTTCCTCTTCTGTGACATTCGCGTGTGTCCAGACTCAGTTATACATCGTATACAAGTATACCAGCCCATTATGTTATTTAATTATACCAAACATATCAATTGTCTGGTCAAGTCCATGATACATACATGTATGCCATAATCCTGTCATCATCTATATATGGTACTGGCATAGAAGGATTAAATCCCTATCCTGTAAATGGCTCTTCATCCACTGTCCATCGCTCTGTATAGTGCTCCAAGTGCATTAAAACCTAGACGTCGGCATCAGCTGATACCGCGATGAAGCCATTGGTAAGGAGACCAACTGTGCCCGTGCATGGCTCAGCGCTTGGGACTTACGTCTCTTAGTGTTTGTAGGGTGTGAGGGGGTGTGGTGGTGTGTGGTGGTAGGGGTAGCATTCCTACCAACATGGAGTAGGAGATAGCACGGAACTCACATATATCATACCTCAAGGGTGTGCTGGGGTAGGTTTGGCCAGACTAGACTGTTCAGGGGAGTCACTGCTAAACCAAGTCGGTCCTCTAAGCATTACGTTCTTCATCTAGTATCCTCTGTCTGCATACACTATCACAGTCAGCTATATTCGTATTCTGGAAGGTGATTTATGCAGAATAATTAGTGATTGTCAAGTTCATCTTCATGATACAGTCTATGATTATTCACCCTGTGTAATCTGGACGGAAGGAGAGCTTAGTCCGTAGCGCATAGATCTGGGTTCTTATTTGCGAGACCCACTGTGCTTCCTGCTTGTTTGTCATCCCCTTCTCATAGATTTGCTGTGATATAACCCTGACGGTTGCTACGGCGTAAAACACTACTGTCACCCACCGCTCCCGACGTTCTTAACATTATTTCCATTAAGGTACTTTCAAACACAAATTGATGTAGTGTTTTCGTTAGAGGTAATTATTTCCACAGAGCCCGACTGATTCATTATGGCCTTTAGTAGTAGAAACATGATGAGGTGAATTGATATTGATCATTCCTGTTTGAAGTGGCATCAAAGGACACAGTCTGTATACATGAAACGTCTCACCAATGGATTCCGTGGCCTATAATGCGGTATTCAACCCTATGAACCTCCAAGACACACCTTTATTTTACCGACATCCCATGGAGAGTCTCTGGCAGTCACGAATGTGAATCAATAGGGGGTTCGTTCCCTCTGTAGGGGCCAAGACACGATGGACATATTCGCATGAGAATATTGCACGTGTGCTCATGAGGTACAAAACCTTGTGAGCAGAGCACGTGTGTCTATGAAGCACAACTCTTCTTAGCTGGATACACTACAACCTTAGCTGACCTACTTCTACGTATCATGTTGGGCTCTCCTGGTTAATTAATTGAGAGGTTACATCTCAAGAATCAAGCAGTTTTAAAGAAAACTAAGAACCGTCGTTTTATGTGATTATGTTTGATTAAATTCAATATTTATCACTTATGCATACAACTGCTAGTAAAATTGTATATGTTTCGCAGTAATTTGCAAAACTATTTACATGTAAAGTTATTAGCAAGACGGTGATTTTTGGTTGCGTAAAGAGGTAGACATGGCAATAGGATAAACTTATTGAAGCAGTAAATGGCTGTCAACAAATTACAGAAAACTACAAAATCCCGCGAAACACTACAAGGACCAAGAGAAAAAATTGATATTTCCCATTCCATCTTCTTCGTTGTGGTACACCATTGGTTGTCTGGTTAACCATCAGTGCACCAAAGCCATTACCTAGGTGTTCTCCTTTTACTGCTGGTGAAATTTGAATAGGATTGTATAGTTCCTATATTGACAACATTAATTTCATTAAAATTTCCTTTAGAGATAGGAAAACTGTAACTCAAATAGTAGATGGGAATACTGAATGTCTTGCATGTCATTAACCAGTAGAATATTTGATAAGACAAGTAACCATTCTTATTTCTATTTATCACAAACACACAGTGTCTTTACCATGGAATTCCAGGGAATTAAATCCTTGTCTTCTAATCCTGACACATTAGACAATCAGCCGTCGTTCCATCAAAGTGGCCATCTTAGTATTCTAGCGCGGAAACCGCCTTTAATAAAAATGCCTGTTCGCTACAGAGTGTTGCAAACAGTTTCCATTGAGGGATCGAGAATTGGAGCAGATGGTTAGATCCTCTGAGGGGCGACTAATTAAACCACACACATCCTGCAGGTATTTGAATAATCCAGGTGTCTATTATATTAATCCTATTAATCTGCAGCCCATATGCCTTTGCCTATTCATCACTGTTGTTATTTGACCAACATGGGAACCGAGAGGATGGGCCAACATCAGTCCTTGTGGAAGCTTATCATGGCTGACCATGACATGGTTGGCTCAGCCTAATTGGTGCAATGGCGATTGATGGTGAAGTAGGTTCTACCTCATTGATATTCCTCCCAATGACACTGGCTTGCACCGAGTGCACTTCAAATGTCCCATTGAAAGCGTGACCTGGGAATACAAATTGACAATTGTGGTAATTCCATCTATAGAAGACCATGCAATATTGCTACAGCCTCGTGATCGGTAATGTTATGTAGTGAGATTATATAATGTCATTGTATTCCTTTTAGATTACACATCCTTTTCATTTCACTCTCGGAAGTATTTGATACAGACGAATATATAGTTCTAGGTCCAGATGTATACTACTTACTAGCAATAGATGGTGGTGATATTATACCCATTGTCAAAGTATTTTTTTTAAATCATCTTATTGTGAACTCTCACTACTTTTTCATTTACAATACTTTCAGAATCATCTTTATATAATGGCTACTATAAGTATATCGAGTTTTTTAATTTGAGTATAAAAAAGTATTATATAGGAACAGTTATCATGAATTCCACGGTAAATGTGACACAGGCAGCCAGTCAAAAGCCTCTAGATATATGTCTATATATTTCAATATATAAATATATATTAAGGCTGCCGCAAGTCTACTGTGTAGCTCTCCGCAGCATACCTTTCGTGACGTATCTAGTTGTGTATCTATCTCGTCACGTTTCTAGGTTAGTCGCTTGACTACCGCTTGACTACCGCATCTATTAGTCATCGCGTTACGTCACGTTCTTCTGTGTTTACCGTTATTCTGCTAGCTCCTGTGATACTAGAAGCACGTTTTTTAAACTCTGGATCAGTGGTCCGAGTTCTTTTGGTTATACGATAAATTTAACCACGATGGGAAGGAAGAGACAAGTTGCTCCTGCCACGACGGTAGATGAATTTGATAGTGCTAATTATCGGAGAATTTTAGCGGAATCTGAGGCTATGACCGGAGAGACTGACGGGGAGACTGAGGGAGACCGTTCTTCATCGAGACCCAGCCTTCCGTTGATGTCGAAAATGGAGGGAAGGATGGATAGACTAGAGGTGTCACTCTTCACAGTAATAGGTTTGCTGGAAGAAAAGAACGAGAAGAATTCGCTCCAAAAAGATGATCAAGATATCGCTTCTGCAAAGAAAAACGCCAGCTTACAAGATGATGGGTCAGAAAATCCGCCTACAGAAAAGCCTACCGAGACGTGTAAGCCAGTGGTGTCATCAGAGAAAAATGAGAAGACAAAAGAGGGTAAATATTTGTTGAAACATTTCCTGGGGGAGAATGAAAAACTGTTGACAATTGAAAAATTGAATGTGATAAATTTAAAAATGCTCAAAAATTTGTTAACAAATGGTGAAAAAGCGATAGATTTTGTTGATCACTTGATATTGTTATCAGAAAAGGCTGAGTCTAAATTTTTCACAAATGAAGCACTATTGAAATACGATAATTCGGTAAAAGAAAGGGCAGAAAAAGATGGTATCCATGCATTTAAAGGTATCGATCCATCCGATATCGTAAGATATTTGTCATATGAAGGAACGGTGGGTGCTGCTATGGCCAAAAACAAAAGTAATAAGAAAAATGATCAGATCGGTATTTGCAAAATATTTAATACCACCAAAAACGGTTGCAAGTTTAACCCTTGCAAATACAAACATACTTGCTATGATTGCAACTCAAAGTCACACGGGCAGTCTGAGTGTGAATCAACCAAAAAGTATAATAAGTGAAGGTGGGGTGCGGATATGGCAAGTCGAGTAGATAACCGGAACGAGTTTTGTGACAAAGTATCGTTTGTGGAATTTGATGATTCTAAAAATAACTCGTTCTCCGATAAATTTGCTTTTGAATCTGTAGCACCATCTGTTGATACGTTTGCGATTCATGATGAATCGCCGGTTGATAATCCTAATATCGTTTTTACGGGAGTTGATTCGAAATGCGATTTAGGTATTTGTTGTTGTACCCACAGGGTTGGGAAACATTTATCACAAGTAAAGCCATGTCGTTTAAAACAATATTTATTCGGCAAAAGTTGTACTTCAAACTTAACTAAATCAGAAAAAGATTTTCTGTGGGACGGTTTTAACAAAGGTTTTAAAATCGTAAATGAAAATTGTGATACATCTTACGATTGCGATAATTATAACTCTATTCTTGATGAAAAGTTCAAAAATGAAATGTATGAAATCGTTAGAAACGAACTAAAAGAGGAAAAAATTGGTATCGCAAAAGAAAAACCCGATTGTATTCATGCATTAGGGGCGGTTTTAAAATCGAACGGCAAGTTAAGACCGATTACCGATTGTTCCATGCCAGAAAAATCGAGCATAAACAATCATATGGATTCAACTTTTTCAGAAATTCGGTATAATAGCGTTTACAGTGCAGCAGATCGTTTAAATCGGGGCGATTTTATATCGATTGTTGATTTAAAATCGGCCTATTGGTCGATAAATGTTTTTTCAGACCATACACGCTACCAAGGTTTTAGATGGGATATCGGTTCTGGAGAGATGATATTTAACGATAATCGTTTGTGCTTCGGCCTACGTTGTGCACCATCGATTTTTACAAAAATTTCAGATTTTTTGGTGGATGCAGCTATGCAAGAAGGTGTTGATGGTATCGTTAATTACCTTGACGATTTTCTCATAAGCGGTGAATCGTATGCCGATTGTCTAAGAAAGAGAGATATTTTTATCAACCTTTTGGAGAAATTTGGTTTTGTAATTTCAATTGACAAACTTAAAGAACCATCTACAAATGCTATTTTTCTCGGTATCACCATTGATACTATTGATATGTGCCTTACATTACCTGATTCTAAAGTTGAAAAGTTGAAAATCGCTGTGGGTAATACTTTATCTAAAGGTAATGCAACTAAAAAGGAATTGGAAATTCTAGGGGGCATAATGTCTTTTTGCTCACAGGTAGTTCGGGGTGGACGCACCTTTTGTCGCCGATTTTTCGACCTAAGTACGATTTGTCCGAAAAAAGGTTCAATTATTCTTGATGAAGAAACCATAAAAGACTTGGAATGGTGGCAAAATTTTGCTGAGATTTTTAATGGTAAATCAATTATACAGAAAAAATGTGATAATATTCCGATTGTTTCAGATGCATCGGGAAAGGGTTTTGGTGCATGGGCAGGTAAAGATTTCCTGTTAGGCACTTGGAAAGATGACCTTTACTTGTATGGTTTAAAGGACCATATAGTTGCACCACCTATTGAAGATCTTGGCGATCTAAATATTAATGTTTTAGAACTTTGGCCGATTGTGACAGGCCTAAAACGTTGGGGTACTTCTTATATTAACAAGAAGGTGCATCTTATAACAGATAATATGCAGGTGCTTTACATCGTAAACACCGGTAGAAGTCACAACAAAATATGCATGTCTTGGTTGAGAGAGATTTTTTGGTATTGTTTTATTTTCAATATCCAGATTCATGCCTCATATATCAAATCGGACGATGATATTTTAGCCGATTATCTATCCAGAATAACCTATAATGGCTATAGGTCGAAATGTTACAAAGTCCTATTGGATAATAACATGTGTTGTTCTCTTAACCTCCAGGAACGAGTTTATTAGGACTTCAACAACAGCTGGAGATGTACCTGTCCTCTGGTGTATCTGCAAACACCATGAAATCCCGGGAAAATCAGCTAAGGAATTATAATCGTTTCTGTAATCTTTATAATCTCATACCTTTTCCATGTACAGCAAATCAAGCTGGTTTATATGCTGTCCACTTATCTTCAACGCTTTCACCAATTTCAGTGAAAAATTATTTGTCTGGCCTTTGGTTTTTCCAAAGGCTTAAAGGTTACCAAGATTTTTCTTCAGATTACAGACTGAAGTTGATTATTAAAGGTATTACTCGTACTATTGGTATCTCTCCTGATACGAAATATCCTTTTACTCAGACTGATCTTTTGAAGATCTTTTACAAACTTGATACCTCAAACTCAACTGATATGATATTTTGGTTAGGTATCATCGTAGGTTTTAGAGGCCTTTTACGGGTTTGTCATTTTACAAAATCTATTCATGCCCTAAAGGTAAAAGATTTTGTTTTTCACTCAGATCATTTGCAAATTATTGTTCGTTCATCTAAAACAGATCAATTGTCCAAGAAGCCGCATTCCATTTACTTGGGTATTCTCTCACACTCCCCTTTTTGTGTCCACACGTTGGCCAAAAGGGTAATCTGTGATAATCATTTTTCAGAGGATGATTATATTTTCTCTTTCAAGTCTGCCTCATCTCTGTTTGTCATGCCATACCAATATTTCAATCACAGACTGAAAATGTTGTCTTCCAGTCTAGGTATCCAGTCTGGGGTGAGCTCTCACTCTCTTCGCCACGGTGGGGCTACGTTTCTGCAGTCCATCGGTGTACCAACTAGCGCCATCATGTCCAGAGGGAATTGGAAATCTGGAGCAGTTTACACGTATTTGCATGATACCTTTTATTCCCAGATCGAGGCAGACAAGGTTGTTTTGAATTCACTTGTGTGATTCGTGTTTGGCGGGTGTTTGGCCATATTTATTCTATTTTCCGCCAAACTCTCGTCTTGTGATTATTAACATTCTATTATATATTTCAGTAATCTCTTCTAAGCCGATTTAATATCATATGTCTATATATTTCAATATATAATTATATATTAAGGCTGCCGCAAGTCTACTGTGTAGCTCTCCGCAGCATACCTTTCGTGACGTATCTAGTTGTGTATCTATCTCGTCATGTTTCTAGGTTAGTCGCTTGACTACCGCTTGACTACCGCATCTATTAGTCATCGCGTTACGTCACGTTCTTCTGTGTTTACCGTTATTCTGCTAGCTCCTGTGATACTAGAAGCACGTTTTTTAAACTTACTTAATGTATTTCGGTGTTTTATAATCTTTAGATTACTGTAAATCTAGATGTTTAGGCAGGGCTAGGTCCCATTGTTATTTATTGAATAAAGCCATATTTATTCTATTTTCCGCCAAACTCTCGTCTTGTGATTATTAACATTCTATTATATATTTCAGTAATCTCTTCTAAGCCGATTTAATATCATATTACATATGTTCATATTTACTTGTACTTTGAAATTTTTCTGATCAATTGTACTATTGCCATTCTAATTTTCATAGTTGCTGTAGTGATGCGCATGTGCAGATTGACCAAATGCAGCAAGTGAAATTCCAAAATATGACGGAATTACAAGGAGTCAATGACCTCCTGGGCTCATCAAAAATCAATTGATATATTGCTAGTCCTAGACATTTCTAGATTCTTGCCTTCTGTAATGGGACAGAGGGCGTTTCTTGACTCAAAATGTCTTTGAGTGAGGGAAATCAGTGATAACACTTCAACCTAAATTTTGCATGTCACAGCACATAACTCTGCCACGTAGAATTTTCCACCTCTACTGCCCCTGCAGTAATAAATGCAGTTTATAAAAGAGTTCTGAAAGGCAAAAGTCAAACTATAGATAAATGTCCTAAACACACATTTTTACATGCCACTCTATATTTATACTGTAATATCTGGACTTGAATCTGCCTAAGTGGTGTACTTTTGTAATTCCGTCACATTGGAATTCATGCTATAAGGATGTTATGGGGGTTATGATATGTAGATGATGTTTCTTGGTAAATAGCAAATCAAGGATCATGAATATCACCTGTATTGCAAGGTGGTTAGTTTTCCGTGGTATCCATCATAAGAATGGATATTTAAAACTACTTCAATAATTGCATATCATCCCGTGGATGTTAAATGTATATCTTTGTTTATTATACTCACTATTTGATATTTATTGCAGGTGCTATTGCTGGACTCACTGTTGGGGACTCTGTGCTACCTTAGTCTCTATCACATGCTCTGACAAGTTTATTTCAGTTCCTAACGAGGCATGGATCGGCCCATACGGAGGTCGCACAAGATCTTGCCCCGGCTCTCCCTCTACAATCACACACACTCCAGGCAGGAAGGGTGGAAGTGACCCTATGACCCAGTCCCTCCATGGCGGGATCCTCCAGAGGGCGCTTGGCGTGCTCATTAGGCGGCGGGCACTGTGCCTCCCGCCCCCTCCCCACGCCTGCTCCTCCTCCTGTACACCCACCGGTCAGCCCTGTGGTTAGACTAGGGTCACGTTCACTTAATGTGTGCTGGTGACTCTGATGTATGGAGCTGGCAGGTAGGACTCACCTCCATCCGACCCACCATGGCCTCCTTGAACAACGCCATTAGCGAGCTGACCACTAGGGTTTCTTTTTTTATGTCCAGTATGAGCAACCCAGAGGGACTCAAATACGAGAGTGTGTCTTGAACACCCGCCGATCTGTTTTTAATTTGGTAGCAATAGCTCGGTATTAATGCAGAGCAAGGCTGTTGTTATATTTCTTCTCTCAGGGTCGAGCTAAATAGGATTTTTTCTTTCGTTTTTTTTTTTCAATTACAATATTATATTTCAATCTACAACAAACCTTTATAGTGTACAACAGTACACATATACTTTCATGTCCACCTTTATTCTATTTACAAACGTTCCATTTTGTCATGATCTACATTGTTTATTCTATTTACCACAATAATTCACTGTAAAGCTTATTTTCTGAGTGTCAATGAACTAATTTAAAAAACTGAGACGGGTCCTGTGAGAATTGCACACAATTGTGAGAGATTATTCTGGTCAGGGTGCCTTGTAACGCGGCTGTTCGTCTGTATTGGTTGGCGCTCAATCACCCTGAATATTTATGGTCTGTTCGCCTTGATTATCGTCAACGGGGGCGATGGGCATAAAACCTTCATAATTTGAGCATAATTGTGATCTAAAATTCTGTACCGTGGGGACCAATTACATGCCGCAGCATGGAGGTCCCCAAGTAAATCAGCCGACAGTCCCCAGTAGGTTTTCCGAGGATAGGAACCACAACCCATTATTTTCTCCTCGAAGCGATATACATGTACTATATTCCTACCTGTAAATACAAGTTTATCTATTTTTTCATATCTACTTTGTAAGATGCATAAACATATACAAGCTTAGACCTCACCCACATTGATATTTGGTTGGAGTCCGTGCAAATTTCCGGCAGTGTATTTCAACCCCATGGCCAATATTTCCTGACAACCTACCATTTTTACATCGTCGTTCAATACATGTAATAAAGAACTGAATAACACACATATGGTCTTATTTAGTTCATCAATGCTGCCAAATTGATGGTTACAGAAGTCTGGCAATGATTGTGTAATCTAGTTTATGACAAGGTAAATTCCACCAACTTTGGTGTCTACCAACTTTATAATTTTCCGTTTATAATAGTTTTCGTTCATCTGTGAGCCTGGTTGAATGTTCTTAGCGTTCTCCTTGTACCTTCTTAGCCTCGGGGACTTGGTTCTTAGAGAAGTATCGACGGCCAAGACTCCTTGTCCTGATTGTAGGGTGGTATAGTGGCTTCAGAAGGATTGGGATTAGAGATCTAACCAGAGAACCCCAGCACCCCATTCGGTCCCAAAGTAAGTGAGACCAGCACGCAAACCAACGAGCCTGAGCAACTCGCTCTAAGTGAGCTTCAGGGTGAGTCATCTGACTGTAATGGACACTAAAAGGGACACGAGTGACAAATCCCTTGAGGATTTGTCAAGCCTAAAGCGGGCAATTGACAGCTACAAGGGCAGCGTAACACGAGCAACACCTTTACGACTGTGACTTCACACCCCTGGTACGTCGTGCCAACGGCATTGCAAAACAGGATCTTAGCAATTGCGAAAATTTGAATGAGAAACACTTTGACAGATTGAGGGTTAATTGCATCAAGTAATGCATTGTAGCAGGCAAAATAATTATGTGTTGAATCGATTATGAATGAAATGTATATTAATGGGGTAGGGTTGTTAATATCTCAAGATATAAACATGAGATTTTTGCCTCTGGCTAGGAACAAATGAATTGCCTATGCCTTGACTTTGGCACCGACACCGACTCAGCTATCTGTGCTTAGCTGGCAGGCACTCAAACAAAACAAAAAAAAAGGGGGGGGGGTCAGATTGAGGGGAGTATAAAATGGGGGTAGCTCACTCCCAAGGGGCACCTTTAGGGCTTTCTTTATTGATTTTCCGAATCGGTCAGCGGCACAAACGGACCCATAGATTGGGAGCCCCTACCCCTACAGAGGGGGGATTGGTGAATAACTCCCGTAGCCTCGGCTTGACGCCGAGACCCCGAGTGGCCCAAAACAAGCACGCTCCGAGTCATTCTCAGTTCGGGTTAGACAGGGATTGGCCATGCCACAATCTTCCCACACCGGCCATTAACTTCGTTTATGTCGCCATAGACGAATGGTTCTGCACATGCAAAACGGACATTAGGAGATTGGTCAAGGAGCGTGCGTGCGTTGCACGTGTGTTGGCAGGCATCGCTCGGTAGCTCGTGCGGTTGCATGAAGCCTGCACTGAGATTGGGCTAACTTATTATCACTATGAAGTATGGCCAATAGGACACCAGCATTGATGATGAGATGGACCATAGTTTATGGTCCTAGGCCAATGGAAATTAGGCTTTGGGAGCTGATTTTCCCTTAGACATTTATTTCTAAGTTATGATATGCTTTTCCTTATCTCACAGTAATAATGGGGAACAAAACAAGAACCCCCAAAGCATGAATTTGTCGTAATTTATAATATTTTTGAAAGAACGTTGAGACATGAAGTTATTTTTCGTTTAAGCATGAAAATATGGGTTATGTTGATGATGAATTATTTAGCCGTCGCTTATCGTCCTTAATATCAAGTGCTTCTATAGCGTCTTCCACGTGAGTAGCCTGAATGGATCCAATTATACCGCAGAGGCGTTAAGGAATAGTGCGAGCACGAATGGGAAATATTAGAGCCGAGGCAAACCTATGCACCTCCTTCATACACGGGCCACACCAGTGTCTAGGGGCATAATTGATGTAGTCATGTGACCAAAATAATGGCCGAGTCCAGAGACCGGTTTGCCCCGGAAGCATCAATTGCGGGCAGGAAGAACCTTCCTGGCATGACAATATGGCGTCGGTCATGGGGACGCACCAGATTAATGACGCCATTTCCCCGTCGCTGTTCTGCTCGAGATCGCATCAGAGTCATTTCAGTGTCACACACCCACCCATGTGCTGTGACATCTTGAACTTGGATTTCCCAGATAAATGTAAAAATATTGAGATGTGCATGCATGTCTGTACCAACATTTAGTAATGGTCAGCTCGTATTGTCATTAGGAAAATGGTCCTGGGTGTGCTGAGCTTTAAAGGTATGTTTGACTTTGGTATTTGCCAGAATTTACCAAGAATGAATCGATAAAATCTGTCTTAGGTTCATTAACTGAATGGTTCAGGATAAAGGGATAGTTGACAATTCAAAATTTGCTATCAGATATAGGTAAAAACCATTAGATTCATGTTCTATTCCGTATCAAACAGTTAATGCAGTTGTGTAGCAGTTGAATATTCAAGACATTGTAATTATTTGGGGGAATATCTTCAGTCATTTTAAATGTTCTTAATCCTTGCGAAAACAAAAGTAATACATTGTGGCCTAGGCCTGTATGACGAACTTCTCGTGGACATATTAACCTCGACTCTTCATTCAGGCAATGAACTCCATGTGTGTCCACTCATATCATAAGAAGAATGCTTTCCTTTGACAATAGTGACTGTAAGGCCCGGCGACCACCTACTACGATATGGCTCCGATGTGCTCTACGATGCACCTCCCGATACAAAATCAAAATCGCGTCGGAAGGTCACCTAATATCGGGGTAGTTGACCACTTTCCTGCGATTAGACACTGATAAAAACCCCATACAATGCTTGGTGGATTGGCATGTGTAGACATCTGTCTACGATTTTGCACTTTCCCGATATGTCTCCGATATTTGCTTTTTGTATCGGTGCCATATCGATAGGTCTAAATTTCTATCATAGTAGGTGGAAGCCAGGCCTAAATTAAACACGTCGTGCCTCAGATTCAGCGTCTCGATTGAGCACCGTGCCTTGTTATTGCAAGGTGAATTGACCGTTCTCCTCTTCCTAATCTTCCTTATAATCTTTCTATTCCAGCAGGGTACTGCATACCCCTGGTATGGCGAAATCTACATCTATTAATTTCCCAATGATTGAAGCTAATCCTCTGGTATTACATTAGTATACGTTGGGTAAGAGAAGACACGTCATATATCAAATAACAAATTCTTCTCTAGGGCATGTTTACTTAGGGTACAAGATAACTGATACCTTCTTCGCGCCATACCGGATATACATATCGAATATCCCTTTGAATGCCGCTAAGAATAACATAAAATAGGGGCAAAGGGGTCAGTCTTTAATTAGTGACAAACTGCTTTTCATAACAAGACAATCTTCCATTTGTAACACAGAGTATCCACATGGGGTATCCAGTTTCAGGGAGCACTGCAGCAATAACCTCTATGAGCATGGGTTAAACAACATGACGTCCCCAACGACAACACCAGCGTCCCTTATCGTTGTCAACGGCGAATTCCCGCCCAATTTCCCCCGTTGTCGTCTGCTATGATTGCGCGCCTCGGGGCGCAGGGCAGGGCGGGAATCATGCGAACTGTGATTATTTTTGCTTTGTGTCTGCCAGCATGGAGTCCCGCTGCCACGCGCATGCCTCTCCCTTGAACTCACTGGGCCGCGAACCCGAGCTTGTGTCTGGTGACCTTTTTTTAATATCCAGGCCATAAAACCATTCCAGTTGGGATTGTTGCGTTCCTGCTTGGTTGCGTTTGAACTGTGTCGCAACAAAGTGTGAAACTGGCGCGTTTATTTTGCACTGGAGGTTTAAGGTCCCTAGTGTATGGAGGATAGGAGTATGGTCGGCACATATGGGATAGGGGTAATGGATAATCGGATATCACGTACTTGATAACAATTAGCAGACAATGCTATAGGGGCAAGACACACTGTAAGAGGAGTACAACATAAGATTAGAGTTCAAAGGGTGTGTTTTACTTGCATTCATAGAATTTAGACTGTAGTTTGTGAAATCTGATGTCTCTGGCCAGAATTCAAGTATACATCTAAACATTAACTACACGTACCTTTTTCCATGAAAAAAAAGTGATTCAACAACACATTAGCCTGTATTTTCAATAATTTGGCTCACAACAATGGCCTCAAAGCTTGACAAAGTTATGATTCATCTGTACAAGTAGGCTAACTCTACCAGCTGACCTGGCAGCTGAAACATAGTGGGCGCCAAGCTGTCGCCCTAATCCAATAAATAGTACCGTTCATACTACCATTAAACAGTACCACCCATTTTCCATCCTAAAGTCTGGCCCACAAAGCTCTACATTTTTATTTTCCCTATGTTCCAATTAAGCTTTATTTTCAGATCAGGATAGTGTTCATAGATTTCTATGTTGACTGGTAATGGAGATACAGCCCCATCTTTAAATGATATGCGCATGCAGTTGGAGGTCATGCACAACAACGAAGATAAGATGTCTCAGTTACTATTAAACTATTATACCACTTTAATACATGTTAGTAACTCCCACATGGTGAGAACAAATTTTAAATTCTTCACAAATCACGGTCTCTAATTGAAAAGGCCAAGTATTGACTGGAAATGTAGGCTCGCAATACCATATGTACATTTTGTATAAGTCCTTGAAGAACATTCCTCAACAAAGATTCTCATCACGCATATTAGGGGAGGGTGAGATTATACGCATAAAGCCATTTTCCACTGGCTGACGAAAACGGCACCGATTTAATGAATTCTCCTAACAGTTGGTCGGTGGTGGCCAACGACTGCACGTCAGTGTAAAAACATCGGTGAGGATGCAGTGTATTCCTTGATTCTGCTGTATTTGACAGGCCCATACTGACTGAAGTCGTTTGGTGGTGGCCTCATTGTATAGTCTATGCACAATTAATTGGTGAGCACTGCTCTGCATGCCAGTTTCGATTCACCGATCTGGCGTCGGTAGTTCCCGACTACAGATCGGTGGCGAATTTTCTGCCAGTAAAAGAAAGCCTGTTTCCATTTGCTGATGTGAACTAGTTTTCACTCAGTGGTGGGTAGTGCCATATTGCATAATCTAAGCAGAAAAGGTTGTAGGGGCATTTCACGACCTTGGTTGTTTCCATTGACCGATATTGGGTCCACAGTGCCAAAAGTCCGTCGGTGGTTCCTGACTGTAGATCGGTGATGGGAAATCAGCCAATGGAAACGGGCCTTTATAAAGCCATTTTCCACTGGCCGATGATAACGGCACCGATTAATTGGTGAGGATTAATGCTTCCTAAGGGAGCGTCCAATAATTATGGCCCGGGGGGGGGGGGGGGGCGCACAGTTTTTAGGGGGGGGGCCAACTTTTTTGGGGGTATTCCAAAGGGGGGGGGCAACTTTTTTGTATTCCAATGGGGGGGGGCGGCAACTTTTTTTTGAGTATTTCCATGGGGGGGGGGGGGGCAAATTTGTTCACTAATTCTGTCATGGGGTCGACGTTTTCAGCTGAACATGGAGGCAAACTCCCATATTTGTGTTCAATGACAGGAATTGATGTTATGAAATGCATTCATATCATATCACAGCTTAAGAAATCAGCTTAGTTGTACAACTATAATACTGATTAATACAAAAGGTAACTATAGGTGTCTCACTCCCTAGAGTTCAGTGTCTATGGTCACAGTCCTGTTCGCCAATTCGAGATGGGTGTCCACCCTCCCTCAGTCTGACAGGGAGACAACAATGGACGGACACTAACATTAGTCCCAGAATCAATGGAATCTCACAAGATCATTAGTTTGTTCTTCACCATTGATGAATTAGGAGCATTTGCTACAACATCAAGTGCTACAAAATGCCCCTGTTGATGCTTATATAGGCTCTCCAAGGACTCTCCCGTAAAACTGGCCAAGGAATACTTAAAGGGTAACATTATCCACTATTGGTTGCCAGTGGTGCAACTGCGAGCACCTCTCCAAGAGAGGTGACTCCAGTTGGCAATGACTGACATTGAAACTATAGTTACCTTGTGCATTAATTTGAAAATTGTTGCTGTCAGTTGCAAGATAAATTAATCATTCAAATCATGTATATGATTCAAATTCATATGTTAAAAGCAGTTTAGAATACAAGGCAGGAACACTTCTACACACAGCCGATGCCATATGTTAAAAGCAGGACACAGGAACCTCTCATATATAGGCTCTCCAACAATTCCACATGGTGTGTTTTTCAGTCCTGCTCCAGACTACCCCATCTTTTTTTGCATTGGTGCTGTTCTGTCAACAACAGATGTTTATTTGCTACTTGTTTCTTTTATTTTAATTTTTAAGCAATTTTTATTAAGTGAATATTGTGTTACAATCCCCAAATTTGGTGGTACAGCCATTCTTCCACTTGGGCCCTAGCCCCTTACTCCTCATTCTAATGGCAGGTGTCAAGCCAAATGACTTGGGTACAATTTTTGTGTAAGTAATTGGTATAACCCGACCAGGGTTTGAACCCATGACCTACCATGCTTGAGGTGAATACCCCTACCACTTAATGCCACATTACTTTAGCCTCCTCTGTGCTTTTACATTATTCCAATGGGGGGGGAGGGACTTTTTTTTCGGGGGGGGGGGGCATTCTAAGGGGGGGGGGGGGTGCCAACTTTTTTTCAGGTATTCCAAGGGGGGGGGGAATTTTTTGTTTGTACAGTATTCCCATGGGGGGGGGGGCAACTTTTTTTTTGACCGATCGGTGTTCGAAAAACCATGCCCCCCCCCCCAGCAATAATTAATGAGCGCTCCCTAACCCCGTTTAAGGGGGCACTTTAGGGGGACACCTTATCAATCGAACAGACAGTGTGGGGGCGCCACTCCAGATTATTTTGATTGGCTGTTTATGGTGTATAAGTGAGGCAGGTAGACTGGTGTCTAGACAATTTCCAGGCAACGGCCTGCGTAGGCTCCAGTAGGCATCAGGTAGGTGTCTGTGGGGTGTCTGAGTAGTTATAGCAGTGTCCCTGTGCTATAGCATCACCCGTATAAAGGTAGTATATAGCTTAACCATCAACAGACGGAAACCCCCACTTAATAGACCGCATTAGTCCTGATGTCATTTTGGTGCCAAACAAATCCAAACTCTGAGAAGCACTGCATAGACGTAGCATCGTGGCATAGTAGAGTTAAATATAATGTAGAATTAAAAAAGTTGAGATGTCTAGGATCGCCGACTGCTGCACTTATGAAGGGATATCCCAATGTTTGGCACCAGAACGTAAGGGAAACCCTGCTCTCGGCAGGTCAAATGACGTCACACTAATATGGTCTATGGTCACTTTGTCCGGAACAGAGGGTGTCCCCATTAGCGGGATTTTACTGTACACACAAATGTACTAAAGAAGAAACCAACAAGTTTTGGTCAAAGTCGTCGTTCTCCACGAGTTTGATGCGGGGTGATATGAACGAGGCGACAGCCGAGTGAATATCACGTAGCATTCAAACGAGTTGCAGAATGACTTCTTTTACCAAAACGAGTTGCTTTCTGTATTTATCTCACCCCTATACACATTAAAAGAATGGATGACACACAGGATATATACCATGGAGAACGGACCGCAATACTCGTAGGGGCATGGAGAACGAGTTCCCAATGTTAAGCCTATGGGCATTTATTCCAGGGGTGAGATAAATGTACATACACACACATTATATAGTACGGTGACAGTAAAAGACACAAGACAAGAACAAACAGATACTACCTGCTACAATTATATATATATATATATATATATATATATATATATATATATATATATATATAACCAATTATTTAATTGTGACATTTAAAATAACATAACTTACACTGCAATATGGGATAGTCCAAATCCTGCCTGGCAAAATAGGGATCAACTTGTGAAATACCCCTGGAAACATGCTCATAAAAATTTGGATTCAAGGTTATGTGTCATTAAAAGTTTATTCCGATAAGCTCCGGCAAAACGGGGTCATTGAAGTCAAAATACTGGCCTCTAAGTCGAAAACTAGCACGGTTGCCCCCAATTTATAAGATAGATATGTACCGGTATACTAAAACTCTGAGATCACCATACATAATCCAATTTTCAGGAAAATGACATGGGTTTTAATTACCCAGGGAGGGTAATTCTCAAACCAAATTGTCTGATATGCCTTTGAATGTCACTAAATGTTTCACAACCAAGTAAGTCGATTTATTTCAATATCCGTCTAAAATAGCTCTTTGACGACTTCACTACATATTCACTACATCTTAAATGTCCTACATGTTAAAGTCCTAAAAAGGTAAGACCGTCAATCAACCCAGATGCAAAAGCTTCCTCTTCTAGTGCTGCCATCGTGCGGAACCTGTGGAACTACCTCATATGCTAATGAGGTCATGCCAAATATGGCAAGTGACCCGAGCCTCGAACTGGCGCACACACACCACCTCAGTGTACGCACAGTGTTGTCGGTGCTCGCAGCGATGGAGTCAACGTGAGAAAGTATTCGGTGGATTTATGAGCATATGATCTCTGTCGTTGTGGATTTTACATGGACGTACAGATGCAGCATGTATATATGAATGTGAGGAGGACTCAGTGGTGCCTACACACGATAGTTGTGGATTGATTATGGCGAGAAGAGTGGATTCATCTCGTGTAGGGGCAGCCACTACGATTTTATGTCGGGGGCTGATTCTCCTGGAGACCTTGCTGGCCGTTGTTGTTGTCGGTAAGTTGGTTAACGTTCTTCCGATCGCTTTCTAACCACGTGGATTGTACATACAGAAAGCCTACAGGTTCCTTGGATTACGGTTGGAACATAGGCTGTGTGTTGACGCCAGGAGCGGAGGACGGTGAGAGTGAGGATCACTTGTGAGTCGGGGCCCTCTGTCAGTCTGAGGCTGTATGGCCCAGATCTGCGGGCCGTCCGCCTGCCACCCGGCGCATTCAAACGGGCGCGGGGCTCGCTTTGTTGGCTGGGAGAAGACCGGGCGCTGCGACAAGCCTCAGCTCCCATCAAGTTTAACTGTGCAGCCCTCCCCCTTGACACCTTTATTCTACTTAATGTTAGCCGTTGAAATGTTGGTCTGTAATAGGAGGACTGTCGATGGTTTCATGATTTAATAACTTAGCCTATGTTCTCCTAATCCTATCCGTCTTGCGGGCTTTGACTGTTTGAGTTTGACTAGATCTAGATGATCTATTATCGATTGTTTTTCAATACAGATAACTTAAATGAGTCTTCATATTGCAATGGATATACATCTTACAAGTGTACCCATATTATTGCATACATTTGTCTATATACCAGGGAGGGTTATTTACCATTATCAGGTCAGGTAGGATAGTAGCTAGGGGCCTAAGCCCTAACGTAGGTACGGTATATGACTGTCACAAGTGTCAGTCATATGTGATTTACACTAATTAATCATTTAATGCCTGAAAATTTGCCACATGTTACTGTTGTTAGACCCAGCAAATTCGAGTGTCAGGCTACAGTACAAGTTATCTATGCTGGAAGTTAGATCAGAGAATTATATAACCATTAGGCATTACATGAATTTGTGCTTACCCCCCCCCCCCCCTATTGTACATGCATTGTATGGAGACTCCGCAATATAAATTATAAATATAATTGACTTACATGATACGGTAGTGTCATGTCCTATCTTAGCCATTACTAAATCTAGTTATCAAAATGCTGAAACACAATTGTTAGCCACCTGCGCTTAAATCAAGGCAATTAATGGATCACAGCAAAAAGTGTCGTAATAGTGTATAAATTACATGCAGCCATATATATTATTAGTTTGCTTCTGAGTTTGACAAAGCATACCGGTACCGGTAGGCTACCGTACTTCAGTAAGTGAGGATCATATAGCCTATGTCGTAAAGGTCTTCTGAGTGAACGTCTTCAAGAAGACCTATCGTAGTTGTGGAATTTAAAAGTCAACTCTAGACTTAGGCCTACGTTGAGAGATCAATGGAGCAGGAGCCAACCATTATGCATCAGCTTAGAACTAATCATTTGGAAGGTTGACCACTGCACATGCAGGGTGCAGTCAAGCGCCCTGATCCATGTTCGCGCCGGTGAAGGTATTAATCGAAATGGGAACACAATGCAGCCCAGTGTTGGTGCATATGATTGTGTAGGCCCTTTGCTATGCCCTCGATTATGTGTAGTGAAAGGGGTAATATAACACCAAACACATTGAACATAGGCATCTGTCTGTCGTGCAGCACACGCCACAATGAAGAATACTTGCATGTATGGGCAATAATATGTACTTGCTTTCACTGAAGGATGTATACGGCCATTCCATTGAAATACCGTTAAGAGGCTATTTGAGAGCCCATTCAGAAGTTATCTTCCATAATACCAGTAGCTAAACCACTAAATGCTAGTTTTTAAGTTTAAAGAAGATGAAATTGTTGCAAACGAAAGAGTAGGCCTACCGATACTCATAGGTTTAGAGTGTTTTCAAAGAAACATATATTTAGACCCGCATCCACCCCACCCCCTTAAAAAGGGATAACCTATGCGGAAGAAAGAGAGATAAAAATACCCGCGTGGTTGTTAAATACTCACATCTCACCAATGTGGCATTTATTGGCCACATTTTAATGGCGACCCCCCCTGCATGTGGGCTATAATCTACATTGAGTGTAACATTTTTAGGCCAATCAGAAAACCACCCCTCCAATAAAAATATAACCCGCCACTTGTTTTATGTCCTTTGGGGTCATGTATAGGGGCGTATCATCGCTGTTCAGTTTCCCTCAACTATGTGGTAAAAATCTGCATACATGGTTTGACTCATCTGGGTGCATTGTGTGAGACAATGGGTTGATCCCTCTGGTGAGCTAGGACGGGGAATAGTCGTTATAGTTGACCATCTGCCTCCCGTTGGCGCACGTCACGCCGTGTGCAGGCAGAGAAACAAACCTCCCCACCACCCCATTGTTTCTCGGTGACAGCCGTTACATTACTCTCCCCTGTTCACCCCCTCCCACCTCTGTCTAATGGGAAACTACCAGGGCGCAGGCACAGGATCCACCCACGTGCATCTCATTCCCGCACACCCGCTAGTTTCCACAAACATCATGGCTACCATATTTCATTTTGCAATCGATTAGGCCTACCATTGGAAATCATTATTTTTATATAGATCGATGGTGATCCCCCCCCCCAACCCTAACCCCTGTAAGCATAAATGTTTACATACAGTAGAAGCCAAAATATTAAATGTACTGTGGGACTTATTATCCCAACCGTCCACTCTAACGGGGTGACCACTATTTCTTTTGTATATATCATTTCGAGATTCTGCTATATACACACAATTCTCATACTCTAAGCCAGTACCCTAACTGAACAAAGGTCCACATGTATTTGTGTGACAACTCGTACATTGATTTAGTCTGGGCTATGTGGTGCATTAGTTGACGTTTGATGAGTTTAACGCCTCAGAATCAAACATGCAGCTTAGATTGTTACAAAGTTGTGGCGATGGATTAAATCGAGAGACTCTCTTGTGAAAACGGATACAGAACGTGTGGCATTAATTATTCACAATACTGCATCCGACGATCACTCCACATCCCTGCGCACTGAAAACCTTCACGAAAAGAGAACATCAGGGAGCAGTCGTTGCTTGCTTCATGTATAATTCACATTAACCCAAGCAGACGCCCTCTCCTCCAGAACGAGGCTACGACACGCATGTTTAGCTGTGACGAGAACCGTCACTGACTTCATCGTTACCCACGTCCCTCTGAATGCCGGTCAGCATGACCAACACGGAATCTCGGAGCAATACATGCAAGAGCAGGGTACTTAGAAACAGAGCAGATCAAGAGCACTTAGAAAAAAGATCCCTTTCTTCTACCAGAGGCCAAGAGAGGGCAAGGGTTACATTAGGCTATGGTCCACTAGTTGCCAACTCACTTTTCTTGCATCATAAGGAGCTTGGGCAAGCATCCCCCCAATGGAAACAAACAGAGGACGTGGATATGTTCGTACTGTGTTTCTCCTCGCTGTCCACGCATAGACTTGATACAGTTGACTTTACCGGTTTGAAGGACTTTCACCCGGCCACCTGCACTAACTCACCGGTCAAACACTGACCAGCGTCTATTTGCCAGGCTAAAATGGCACCTATTTGTTAGACCAATAGGCCCTCGTTAAGCAAGGATTTCCCGTCTGTAACTCTTTTCTCATAGGTGGCGGCGGACGCAGCCTAAAGGGGCTTTCTGGCCATGTTGTCCCGGGGGGTTTTACTCTGCAAATCAATATGGACACACACACTGTGGTAGTCACAGGTGTGATATTGACTTTCCAGGTAGAGCGGATTGCAGAAAAGATTAGATTGCGGTGCAGATAAGGGCAGCTCCATGATACAGGCGTGTTCTGTTTTGATTAGATTGTAATACCGACATGGCACATGGACATACGGTGGATTTTGATGCAGACATGTTGATACTAGTATCACCAGATAACCTGAAGTTGATACACATGCTCTATGCCCTGGTCGGAATAAGCGTGTGTGATGTATTGATAATCAATCTTCACATTCATACCTTGCCAATGGCATGCTTTATTTATTACGAGAAACGATTTAGATAGTAGTCACTAAGCAGAATGTTGCATTTAAGTGGTCTCAATATTGCAGCTATGCTATAATATATTGATTTTAGAATAAAATCTAATGATGATAGATGACAACCTCAAACACACAAAAACACTGTATGAGATGGATCGGCAAACGGCTTTTAAAAAGAGAACTGTTCTACTAGTTTGCATTCCTCTTCCATATTGCTGTTGGCTTTTTTACAGGTCGAAATCATTCACTACCAATTAGAATATAACAAAGGTTATCCATTGCAACCTCATAAATTACTGGGTGTTCATTAGACTGGCTTCAGTCCCTGTATCCTATGTCTATCCCTCTACATACCTCACCCTTCCTCGCGGGGATAATTGCTTCCCTGGCCTGCAGGGGTTCGGGAAAGTATACTTATTGAAACAAGTAGTTTAATTTTTTTCATTGAATGTTCATATCAAAGACAAGAGCAAGTGGAGGTGTTCATAGAAATAGAGGGAACTACATGGTTGAATATGGTCATATTCACCCTGAAGGTGTGAGAATATAGCGGCATATTCAGACGATTGGAGGGGGGAAGGTGTAAGTAGGTATGCTTGTGTATGTGAAAGGGCAGGCTTGATGGCGTTATAAAGAGAAGATATACGACTCTGAGTGATGGGTCTCACACCACCTGTGAAGTACATAACGTTACGTGTGGCCCTTTTAACCTTGGCGTGGGTCAGTACCGGCCAGGCAGTCAGGTGCGGGCGGGCTTGCCTCGTGATAAGACATGCAGATGCGCGGCGTTTCCCGTGCCGCAGGCAAAACGGCCACCGACTGTCACGAGGCTATGATTTGTGCTCTGCACGTTGTTATATCGGCACGATCCTGACGTAACTATTATTTGCCAATGGGCATTTGTAGGTATCCACCGAAGCATGTAAATTGTAAACCTATTTAGTGTCAGTTATTAATATGTGACTGTGGATGCGTCGCTAATAGTAGAATGAAAAGGTTCATCTGTCTGCCAGCTGTCACACAGCTTTCCCGCTAACAACAACCCCACAGTAATAACTAGAACTGGGCGGACCTGATAGATATGCACCCAGTCAACGGAACAGATGTGTCGGCTCACCATCTATAAAGTATCTACGTTGTTACATATCTGAAATGAATAGGGACATGTGAGAAAAAGGGCCGTTGGAAAGTGTGCTGCCACAGTAATTGCTACTAATAGTTTTTAAAGGAGCAGCACAAAAAATAATGATTGCTTTGTGTATGGGTGCTTTTTGGCAGCGGTCGAAGTTTACACGAGGTGTGCAGGAAGTGGGTTCCCGAACGCACCAGGGGCGCAGAAACCCAGTGGGAGACAGTGGTGGCGGTCAGTGTGAATCACGCCACGGTCGTGTTTGTCTACCCAGCTGGGTCACCCCGGGTAGAGGGGAGAGGTCACCCCCTCCAGGTACACACACACGTCTACTCACCTGCCTTCCCACAGACTAGGGTGCCGACCCCACCTCATTTCTCGCTGGTACCCCACCCCTCCCAACCTCCACCAGTCACCCTTTACCCCGGCAGCTGGGGGGGGGGGGGGGGGGGCAACGTGGCTCAAGTACTTTCAAATATAGAAATAGAGAACTGAACCGGAGGAGTGACCATGGTCCGAGAGAACGTGGCTTACTTGTGTACGACTCTGGTCTGCTAAATCGTTCAGGCATGATTCATATTTTTTGTAAGGTTAAGTTGAATCATACATTGATAACGTATTCCCTGGGCATAAGTCATAAAGCTTCCTGGTGCCTATATAAGTCTCATGTCTTGTTCAAAGGATTCACAGTTACCCACACTCCTCAATGAACCCATGACCTTTGGGGCTATCTTCATTGAGTCTCAATTCTCTCCTCTCGGCAAGATCTTCACCAGGACCCCGCCACGCCTGGAGGTGACGGACACCATTTAGATAACCCCTGATCCACCCTTAACGGTTATAGATCCGATGGCCCTCTTCCCCTTTTTATCTGCTGACCAGCTGGCCGCTGCCTGCCGGGAGTAAACACGCGGAGGCCCCGAGAAGACGCGCACGGCCGCCACGCTGGAGCCGCGACCGACGCCTCCAGGTCCGACAGTCTCGCCGTTATCACACGGGTCAGGGATAATCCCAGTTCCCACCGGGGCGCACTCCTCCAGGATCTGCCTGGAGTAGAGTATACGCCACATGGGAGTCGAGCGAAACATGGAAAGCTGTTCTTATGCAATGTATATCGGTGTTTCAATGCGGTGTGCTTGTTGAAAGATGACGTCTAGGAGTATCGCATAGTAGATTAGCATTGGATGGACAGAGTGGTGTGTTCTGTGCTGACCTTGTGAGTTCTTTCATCCAGTCACAGATGAAGATAGATATTTCTGATACTTCCTGATTACTGCCGTTATTCAACCAAACATAGCTGCTGTGACAAGTTGTTTATATACCTGCGTCTACTCTCTTTTAACGCTCTGGTCAGTAATAAGATATGAAAACCACGCCTATACGCTTGGTGGTGTGGGTATAGGGGTGTAAAAACTAAGAAAAGGATAGGGGGAAGAGAAACCAAGACTGCGTAGCGTCGTTCTGTTATAAACTAAGCCACGCTTTCTTTACAGCAGGAAGAATATCTATGAAAAGAACCCATAAATAATGTTGTGGGTAAGAGCGATCTAAGGTGCTTTAAGTAAGATTACCATTAGGATTTAGTACTGAACAGGCTACACAAACGAAGTATATAATGGGTATATAGTAATTGGTGTTTAAGTCTAATTTTTTCGCGGTCATGTATAACTTACTGGTTACAACTTCAAGAAAAAGGCGTACTGAACTCCTGACCCAAGTGTCTGACGTAGTGGCATTACGAATTAGGGACTCTTTAGGACCCTTGAGACTAGCAGACGACAATCTAATTCAATTTGTAGCTTTGGTCGTGAGGAAATGAAGAGGTAGCGAGTCCGCATCTATATACTATCCTAACCAGGGACCACAGCCAACGAGCCTCGCGTTGAACCGTGGCCAAATGACTAACTCGGGCGGGAGGACCTTGGCTGGTTATTCTGATTATTATTGGGGGTTGTCACGCCAGTTGGACATGAGGTGGTGGTGGTAATAATGACTAGTATGAACTGAGATGGTCCTGGTGGTCTCAGTCTATCCTGCTGTATTAACCCTCGATCACTAACTGTTACCATGACCTGAGGTTTGCTCTTAGTGACTACAATCTTCCCTGTATACTCATCCAATTATCTATCAAGAAATATGGTTACATATTTTCTCATGCAATAAACGGAATATGCAATTATGTCATTGCAGCATCTAAGCGAGCATATTGGAAGTAAATACTTTTTCTTTATTAACAGAAATATTTCAGCAAAATAAGGCGAAATAAAGGTACCTGTCACTTTATATAAATGATGAAAAACATCATTGACACATAATATGAATAGGTGAAATGTCAATCGTGCGGTCGGTATATGGGGTTCTGTGATGCCTTTGGGTCTTTCTGAGGGGGGAGGTGGGGGTTGAAGGGGTAGCGGGGTTAGAGGCATAGGGGTTGTAAGAGAAGGAAGGAAGGGCTGATGAGAGTTTGGCGTCCACACACCCCACACTTGGCCCCGGTCCGAAGTACCGCCAGCGGCCCCGCCAGAGAGATGTCAATTGTCCCACTGGCAGTCTGCCACACAACCGCCGAGTGGGGCTGCTGAGCCCGCCAAGAGGGTGGCCATTACAATGGGGATATCAGAGGGCGAGGCTGAAGGCAGGGTGGTGAGGGTTGGTGATCATAGGGGTAGCGCCCCGCCGCATCTCGCCGTTTCTCGTCGCTTCTCGCCGCAAACTATCTGTGTAGGACTGTCCCTTATCTGTCTACTGGCTGAGCACAAAGAAGTTTGGAGGGACGTGAGACATATGTGAGTGTGGCCCCCGGTCCGCAACGAGGACTACTTACTGCCCTGAACCATGAATAGTCAATGGCCCAAGTCGTCCATGGCCAACTTGTAAAACAAGTCATATATTCTATACTTGATCCTGCTTTAAAGTGTTACAATATAATGCTGTGAAACACCATGGTGGATTATTAGCACAAACTGAGCTATTTACCAATTTCGCATAAAATTGAACAAATTGTGGTATTTCACCTGTGACCTATATACGTTCACAATGGCCTTGACCTGGACACCTCCAGGACCTATCCATCCAAGGTCACCCTGTCAGTGGAGGGTGTATGAATATGTGGCGCAGGTCACCAGGGTTGGAACCATGTCAATATTAGTTCCCTACCATCCTCGAACCCATGGCATTTGACTCTTCAGACATCATTATTTTTCTCGCTCATTTTCTAGCCATTAAGCATCCGAAACATGTGGGCGTGTGCTGTCGACTCTCCTCGGCCACTAGCAGGCAGGGACTGTCTATCAAGTCTGGCATATGGACCTCATGGAGATAATGGTCTGTATTGATAATCAATTGACACAAAAAGAATGTGAGATCCAACGTGACAGAATCTATAGCTAGAAGCTTGGTTCCTAAAATACCTTGCCAGGGGCCACACAGACCTTTGCCCCACTCTGACAGGACAATCCCATGATGCTCTGCTTAAAATCCGTCTTAATTAAACTTGATGGAATTTTCTGAAAAGGTAATTGCCTTCTGACCCATTTTCTTTGTTTGTGATGTCTGTGATCTCTTTTTTCTTAATTAATGTTTCTATTCAAAGCTCATCGGGTGTTTTTCCATTAGGGAGTTTATTCTGCATGTTTATGTTGAGGTAGATATTTCAGAGAGGGGGTCACTGAGTTTACAAGTATGAGGTTATTTAGTTTTTAATGCTGCCTTGATGTGATTATGAGAGGGAGGTCCGTTAAAAAGTGCCAATTTCTGAGGCGTGTTGCGCCAGCATTGTAATCTGTAATTAACGTGTGGAGAATCATCTTCGTGCTGTTGGGGATGGAGGAGTAAGGATTACCATTTAACTGGTAGTGATTTGAATTTTTCCTGAGACTAGGCACGGCTAAAGGGTAATCAGTTGCTCTTGTAACATAATCTGATATAACACACAGACAATTTACGTCACTGCAAGCCGGATAATACACCACATGCAGGGATTTAGATCTTTATTGATTCGATGCTGTCAGGAAAGGAATGGTGATCCATTTGCCAGCTTGCTATGCGATTCACATCCGTCTTACGTCTCATACGATCCTGGCACTACATCTAAGTCCCATGTGAACGGAGCACAAAGCACCCGGCCTGCATCCCTATCAGCTGCCCACTTAATGCATCAATAAGGAATTCCCCTCGGCCGCCCTCCATGCCACAGGTTGGCAAGCGCAGTCTTCCTCTCCCGCATCCAAACTAACACCAACATGAACATACACGTTTCCGGGCCAAGGCCCTTACGATGTCCGAGCCTCGGGGATTAATCTCAGAGAAAGCCTTTTGATTCCGTGTAACATTTTGCAGGTCTACCACTGGCAAGCAGGGAAGTGGGCGGGAGTGTCAGTTGGGGAACTTGAGGGAGGGGGTTGTGAGGTGGGGAAGAAGAGGGGATTGCGTGCACAGGGAAGCCAGTCTGGATGTGGCTTCAGTTCTGGGTGGCGGGTCGATTGGAGATGACGTGTAAGACGCCTTCATCAGATCCACTACCTCCGTCCTGTGACCTGCTGGAGACACCCTGTCCCCTCCAGTAGGGCGGGCGGGTGCTCTGGTAACAGGAGGAAGCACACCTTTACCCCCGGGCACGGTGATTAAATGCTCCAGGGTGCATCAGTTACACAGGACTGCACGTGAGCGTGGTTTACTGCCCTAGTTGCATGTTACTTGCGAGGGCGTCCATTTGATACACGTGTTTTGCTGATTGAGATATTATGTATATGCATAACGCTAAGATGGAGCCGCATTATCGACACTGATATCTTATTCACTCTTCATAATAAGTCGGTCAAAATAGAAAGCAGTACATGTTCAGGCGATACGTGTTTTGACTCAATTCATCATTTTATGTGTAGTCAGCTATCAGGCGTTAGATTTACAATACTTCCATATTGATTTGATACATTTTGTTTCGAAATGTGAAATTTTTAATCATTATGTTGATGTTACAGCTGGTATGATTGCATTTTTTGTTGAAATCTGATACATTCTGACTATTGGAGGCACATGCACATGTAGGCGTTCACATGATAGTTACTACGTAGATCAGTCAGTCAAAGGCTGCCCTGGCACCTGACAGGTTATTATCTTCACAAGGGGGTCACAGTAGGTACCCCTGTAAGATACCCCCCCCCCCCCCCCCCCCCTTAGCAAGTCAGGTCACCACTGTTACTACGGTATATGATACCATACCCACAACGGACCAATGTCATATCCTTCAATTTACCTCGTCAGAAAAATACTATTGGTACTTTGTTCTCATACATGAAATAAAGATACATCATGAGAAACCCTGTTTCATGCGACACCAGTCTCTTAAACATTAATACTATCAATAATAGAACCGTATACGTCAGTTCGGAGTGGTTTTCACGACCCCATTGATATACAGTACACAAGTGAAATATCAATTGCTTTCCGAAACTGGAACACAGTTATCCAGCTTCATATGGTCACAAATTGGATGAATCAAAAATGGGATCTCAGTTTCATAGCCGTGTAAATTGAGATTTTGTCGATGTATGGTAGGCGCGCCATCACTTTCAGACTGCAAAAGCGTATCGAGTATCAAGACAGTAAGAGAGATTGAAACGAGCTGATGAGATTCGTAAATCTCATCACAGGATCCCCAAGCCCCTTTCTCCTTTCCCCTTAGGATCTTTGGTAGTGATAGGGGGAAACGAGCAGTTGTAATCCAGTTTTATAATCCCCCAAGCAATCATTGAAAACGAGATTGTCCGTAGATGTTGAAGGTAATCACTTTGAGATAGATTCCCGCGATGACTGTCAAAGCGAATCACATGAAGCCACTTGAAGCGAAAAAGAAAGCTAAAAGCGACAGTCCTCATGGAAAACTGCATCGTTCGAAATCTCCCTTTCTGTGTCCTTTTCTATGCTCTGTCATGCCAAAGGCGGGTTGTTAGATCATATTTCCCATGTACTTGATGTAACTGTAGCTTTATGTGTAAGCTATACTTTACTCTGAAGTATAGGTTATATAAGGCAAACCCATGAACATCATAGTAACGTTAACGGTATCGATTTGCCTACTCGTGTAACGTAATGCAGCTTCTACACACTCCCCCGCCTCAAAGGTCAGTGATTTAAATAGTGGTTTACTGGGTACCGTAAAAAACCTGAGAAGGGCATTTGCAAAGACTGCAGGCAAGGGAATTTGATCTTTACGTTGAGAAGGGTCCGTTATATAATCATATTCCCTTAGTTCCTAGAATGAAGTCGAAATTGTATTTAACCCAGGTAAATTGCAACGACCCTAACTCCTGTACACCTATGGCTGAACGTCTATGAAATATTACCCGCTGATAGGGGTGCAGTATTTATATAGAACGACCTGACCATGCTGGACATGCTACAAAACTAGATGGGGAATTGTTGTTTTTCTACGGAACGAGGCCCCCTGGCCGAGTTCCGTAAATAACATCAATTCTCATCAACTTTTCTAGCATGTAGAAGCACGGTTGGTCGTTCTATATTTATTACATACCCAAAAGTAATAAAATCTTACCACATACTGGCATGGAAGACATGTCAGCGTGAAAGCCCACACTTTATTTATTTTTTATGCTGCATAGGGAGGAGCAGTACGTAATTATCAAATATACTGCATGGGTATATAATAATTTATGATCAAAATACCTCGAACGGTCATCCCTATGGGCTCAGTAACCATGTTTTCTCTTAATACACACCAAGATGCTGCGTCTCGCCGCGTCCGCCTTCGGTCGAGTCTCTGACAGCGTTATAGGTGCGTCTCGCATATGGCGCTGCAGGCAGGTCGTCCTGCCCTGGGGACGTGAGTGTAAATTTACCCAGTGGAAACCAGTCGTCGGCCTGACAGTACACGACTTGGCACTGCAAGGAAGTCGTGGGTATTTGCTCAACACATGCAACATGGAGGTCGACCCGAGTAGCTCAATTGACTCTGTATCTGCTCAATGGCTGGAGGAGATGAGGGGAAACTAGGGCAAGTGGGCGATGCCATGTGAGCGTGCAGTAAATAGGAGCGGTGTGTCACGGGTGCCTCAGGTAGTGAGTGATTAACCGGTAGTCCACCCTGAACCGGATCCCAAAGCTGCAATGTGCTGATTACAATATTCAACCTCTTCCTCAGACCTCCTAACATAATAAAGACTATTTTAAAGTTTCATGTCATGCTCGCACCCGGGTGGAGACCTGAATTTTAGATAATCCGATAATCCGAGTAGAGGTACGATTTCCTGCACATACTTAGCTGGGATCAAACGATTATACTCTTGTTTCCCAGTACCCCGGGTAATCCAAAATTGCTGTAGGGATGAGATATTCAGAATTATTATAATTCTGAGTTTCTAGTGGAGCATTGATCGGTGTTGACGACGTTGCCGTATGCAAGAGGCTCTGGGTTTGAATATCCCCCTAGCTGCCAAGTGGAAAAAAAAGCACTTAGTCGCAGGTAGAAAATCTTGGTGGCGGTTCATCGTCATTGATAGTTCTCTATGATGAGGAACACGTGACAGTTATTTGTCGTCTGCTGCACCCTGACCCATATAGTTGACCCGGGCGTCGGGATGCGTGTCACAAACACATGCTAGATGCTTGTGGCTCGGGCCTTGTGCTCGGCGGCGGGCTTGCGACTCGCGACAGAACACCAGCTGGCTAGTGTGTCAGGCCAGCAGGGTTGTATAGCCTTTGTCCTCTGAGCGTATCAATCCTTTCACCAGGCCGAACCTAACAAAACACCCTTTTATAACAACAGATTCCACACTGCTGGCTCACACCACCAACAAGTGAGGGTCGCTGAAGCAGACACAACTCGCTACCCTATATGGTGATATTTACGTATGTTACTAGACGATAAAGCACGCCGTGACCACGCCATGAACTTTAATGTTCTCCCTGCAAGAGTTCGAAAGAATGATTAATCGCAATAATATTCATGTAGCAAGGGAAGCAGGTGTAGTTATTAGTCAACTATCAGTTGTGAGTAAATGCGATCTAGTGAAAGACGTGAGCATGTGTTAATTACTTAGTATACCGAATTCAGAGGACACAGATTGTCATGCAGACACTTTGCAGCTCGGAGATTAACGTTCTAATCATTGCCATTATATATTCACGTCAGAAAAGTTGCACTTAGAAATGTAAAACAGAATAAATGTAGGGCTGTCAGCCTTCCACAGGCATATTTTCTATCTAAGATTGATCCATGTCAAAATTCCTAAATCGCAATAATGATGCGGACCATAGTGTTTAGCATTGTATCAGGTACCTCATCGAGCTACCGTTGCCTCAGGCGTCAGAACCCCTGGGCCTAGTCGCGCTCCAGGACTTCCCTCTATAATGGGCGCTCTAATTGGATATCTTCAACATTTACATTCTAAAAGGGGACTGACAGAGCAAATAAACACCCTACGGCGCTGTGCAGCTGCCAACTGCATTCACTTTTGTTTTGTCGCTGGATTATGAGCGGATGTTGAGACATGCTGCCACGAGGGGAATACAGCGCCGATTCCGGTAGGCATGTTGTGTAGTAAAGCTTTTAGTCTATGATAGAATGAGATGAGGTGTGGGGCGGGGGAGGGGGTCACATAGACATGTGCTAAAACATGGCATCCCACACCTGACGGCCATTATTCAATTCGTTAAGCAGAATCATGACCCACTTTAACTGGCAAAAGAAGGAAGAAAAACAAATTCAATAAATATATGCTATGTAAGTCTGACATGGGTTGCGTTGTGGTATCCAGGGCAGAGAACTGTGGTGGTCTGCAGGCCGAGGAATTGATCGTATGAATAATTTTCACTACCTGTCGGTGGGAAATGAGTTAATAGCACTGGCTTTGTGCATACATTAATACAGTTCATGTAAATTTCCTTTATTGGTCAGCTGCTGTTCTCATACCCCAGAGAATTATGCATCCATCACAATAGGCGCCACTTATTGAATGCCAGACCACGCATAAAGGCCAGGGACAGCTGGGTCCAGCAATATTTACAACCACACTACCAGCTCTCACTCGGTCCAAGAGGCTAATGGTATAAAACACCGCCAAACGAGTCGTTATTTTGCGGCTTTAAAGCACAGGAAACTATTGAAAATTACTTCTGTGCAGGCTGTTTAAAGGGATCGCGATATATTTTAACAAATCCCTTTCATAACAGGATACATATAATTCGAATAACAGGATTTAGTTTGTGGAGAAATAGCCAACTAGATTAGCATTTATATATAGACATTCCCATTCTGTCCAAGTTGTCTTTTGCAGAGAAAGTTGATTTAAATGATGAATACAATAACACTGGTTTATGGTCCTACTTAAAGTTACCATCCTCACTGAAAACTTGCCAAGTCTAGCGCTGACATGTCTCAACGTTATATGTTAAGCATCGCTTCACAACAGTGCTTCATTCTAAAAGTAGAAGTCCATTTTAACGATTTGTGATGAATTGGTCCATCGGGAGGAAGGACATTTCTATTTCTTGCAGCACTTAGTCAAGTTAGTGTCCCTGGGTGTTCCATTGTGAGGTCACACTCTTCGCAATCCCTCACAGTGGTCACTGGTCACAACCGGCCTTGAGACCTGACGCCCACTCTCCCCCCACATTCTCTGCTACAGCCTCCCCAGCGTCCAACGTGCGTCTTGCTACACCTAGCACCATTTTACCACCGGAAGTACACCGTTTTCATCGTTAGGGGTCAGCACCTAGCCATTACTTGACATCCTGTGTGATTTTGGCGGGGACGTGACCTTTAAACTGACCGTGGACTGACTAGTGACCGCTCCGACCCGTGAGAAGTGTCCAGCCGGGCCGGCGCGTGGCCAGGCGGTGTAGATTATGGCCAGTGCGTGGTAAGAGGCAATTCCTCCGGTGCCCGCGTATAAATGGCTGAGTTTGCGAAGGTCGCCGACGACAGAAAACCACATTTCATGGCACGAACTTGGGAAGGTCGTTGGTGGGGTAGGTTGTAAGGCGGGGAATGGCCACCTTGAGCACGCCACAGATCGGCGTCATTTGCCATGGGTGAAATCCCTGCGTGTGTTTGTCCATGGGGGTGACCAGGGGGTAGTTGAGAAGTGGAGGTTAGGGGGTGGGTGTAGAAGCCTGGTGAGTGTTGCAGGTTTGATTGACCAATCAAGCAGCGGTCATTGGGTGTCATGTCAAGGCTTCCCGGCGCTCACCTCTGACACCTCCTCCAGGGAGGGCGGGGCCTCCGGTTTCCTCCAGGAGCTCTGACCAAACTAATTACGGCTAGCTGGCGTGTCCTTCATACAGCCGGCCAGGTCGCCAGCCTGACGCCCTCGTAGAGGGTGGGTCCATTGGGAGGTAAAAACACTGCCACACAAGACTCATTGTGTATCCAATATGCCATGGTCCCTTCATGATAACGGATTCTTTATACCATTACTCTGAATATCCATTGGTCAAAGTGACTTCACTATTATCAATAAAATCCAACATAGTGGGGGACACTCCTGAGTTACAAACCTGCGTGAATACTGACTAAATTTGACCAATCAATGATAGATTTCATCAATATATTTGGATGGGAATGGGAATTTACAATGATAATATGTAAGATAAAAACGCCTTTGGTGTGCCATTATTGTTTCACATTTTGTGATGATAATGAATATTATTGTATGATCATTCTATCTAAATAAAGGCTCACATATACATGTATTTCGTTGTGACAACTGAGTAATAATCACACATATTTGAACTATGTGTTTCAGCTGTGTAACCTTTTGGAGACTGGTTATAACGTCAGAGATTATGAAGAACCCGATTTTGATGCCGGATCTTTAGGGATGCCAGGTACCTAGCTGTGAGATATTTCTGTACTGCCGAGCATGTCTTAAATGTCAGCTCACTCTAAGAAATGCTTCCCGAGTCAAGACCTGTCCCAACTGACTCACTGCGGTGGGATTCACGTCATCATCTAACGAGCTACTCGTCCTCCAGGTGTTGAACTGTTCCGGGCAGACATAACATCACCACACACGCCTGACATTATTTAGGGCACGGAGCGGTATCACAACGAGAGCTGTAATTAATACATGTCCCAACCAGGATCCGCTATGTCGCGGCAAATTATATAATTGGGCGCACGTGCTTTTAATAGGGCCTAGCACTGGTGCTGCTGTCCTTGCTATTAATGAAGACACATTCATATTAGCAATCACGCGTCTCCTAATCAGGCTCTGTACATAGGTTCATAGTTGCCTGGGTGTGAGGCCTATTTCCCTCATTAATGCGAATTCCTTCCGAGTAGTATCGAGGACGCAGGAGCACTTACAGGATTCTCCATCGAGTCAGATGGAATAGTGACCTATATCGTTTCCTTGTGTATAATAGTTGTTGGCTCACTTTGCGTGACTCCCTCCCCCTCATCTAGTTGTTTTGTGAAGTGAGAGGCACTCACACTGTGACCTAATTATGCGTCCCCAGGTAAGGAGCCACTCGGCGCAGGGTGAGCTGCTACGAGCTTCGCAGAACTGATGCATCACATGCCCGCCTTCTTTTTTTCGCCTTCTCCCTCTCCCCAAAGCAGCACATCCTGTACGGATGTCTGTAATTCATTTTCATTAGTTGGAACAAGGAGCAGCTCATTGGGGCATGAACTGGTGCACGTGCGTGTGTTGGGAGAGAGAGTTATCTTTAATCTGTTTTATGCGAGCGCAACAACGCCTTTTAGAACGAGTGAAACAACATCCTTCATTCCTTAAATAGATTGTGTGTCTAGATTTAGATCAAGTGGGGTAAATATGACAGGTCATAGCCACAAATGCATGGTATTCATGACACCTTTACAATGCACATTCTCAATTCCAAATATGGGTTGCAAAGAAAACACAAAACCACCTTTTGATATGAAATGTCCTAACCGGTTGGGACACTTGAACTGGAATAGACCCGATACTCCATATTTGGTCGAGGATTCGAAATGCTTGCTATTTCATGATGGAATCAATATCAGCAGACATAGTGCGGCTTTGATCGAAAAGTCACACACAGTCATTTCATAACCCCAGCGCGGATTATGCAGAGGAATCCGTTGACCAAACGCAGCAGGCGCCAAAATAAACCAGCCCTACTTAGCGCTCCCGGACAGGTGCGGCAAAGCTGATCGCCCTAAGTTTCGATCCTTGTTGGATTTCAGCTGAAGGTAGGTTGGGGTAGGTGTTGTGGGAGGGCTCGATATTAAAGTCAGGTAGTGAGACCAGGGAGGGCATGCGAACCTGACCTCAGCGTGTGGAATAGGCCCCTTCAAGGCCCATCAGGGGTGGTGATGCGGGGGCTATCTCGGATGGGGGTGAATTTGGGGCGTGGGGGTATTTAGGGCGTGGGAGCTGCATGCTGCTATTGCTGCAGGTAGACGGTAATGATGGGATCACTATGGCAACGGCAGCAGGTGGCTCAGTGCATCCTCATCAGAACGTAGTCACGGCACTGCACTGCTAAGTGGGAACAGGAGAAAGAGGAGGCCCAGCCAGTCCCCCGACAACTGTGATGGAATGCCAGGTTACTTCCGCCTCCCTCCCACATCCAAAGCTTGTCAGACACTTTCTCAGATTAAAAATAATATGGAATAAAAAAGAACATGTGCTATACCAAGAGTGGGCTTGATTTATGGCTTTCTTGTGCAGCTTCCGACAATATTTCCTCCTGAGATAGTCAGTAATGTCATACGGGAAGCTATCCATCGGGCTGATTAATGGCGACCATAGAAATTACTAGCAAGATATATTCTTTTACTAACATAGCTCATGCAGATCTGTGCTTGGAGTGGCTCATCTTATGGACGTGTACTTCCCATGGTATTCCCTTAGAGAACAGTCTTTGTTTTTTTTGTTCAACAGCATATATATTGACAAGTCAGATATACGCGGTGAATTATAAGGCGAAGCCTACCCATCTGGCCTGTTCATGCTCATCATCCAATATCAATTGGCGGTGTGTTTTGGGGAATTATGTGTGGATACGCACAGGATAGAGATGGCCCACATTGCAGACGAGCCCGTTCAGATTAATTATTCACGCAACTCTAGAGGTATCAACATTACAGAGAGACAGATAGTACATAAAGGAAAGTCCCTGCCTGACTGCCCCTATTGTCACCCATAGATCGATGCATCCGTGCCTGTCGGGAGTCCTAGTCGTGATTTAATCTCTCCAACAGTGCATTTGTCCGACCAGATGAAGATTGAGAGAGGCGGCGGCAGACTTCAATGTTGTGATCTTTGTATAAATCCGCCACCCCTCCTCCCCTCCCTCTACGATCAGGACTCAGCTTTGCAGTCATTCACCTCCCCGGAGAGACCACCTGTCAGCCCGGAACTCTCCCATAATGTATCGCACGCCTGACGGGAATGGTTGGAGAGAGTAGTAGTCAAAACAAGATTTTTGCTTGCTTGGAGTTGGCTGAAAATGGAGTTATAACTGGCCCAGTTTGGTAATTCTTGTTCCTGAGAAATCCTTTCTGTACTGGGAAGGACTTCAGACACATAGGCACATGTAGAGCTGTTAAAATACTCTGAATCCTACTGAGAAAACTGTAGTATGTTTTTCTATAATACGTCTGTATGATTTGTGCAGAGATGGCAGCGTACCACTTTTCCATGAGGATTCACTTTTTCTGTTTAGTTTAGAAAATTAATGTTAAAAATAATGTTAATTGAACCTTATTCGAACCAATGGAACAATAAGTTAAAGCTCCCCACGGACGCCCTGTCCAACTCCAACATATTTTCCACGAATTCCCGATCACCCTCAGACAGTAGATTAAAAAATTGATATTGTTTTACCCCTATCTGACCTCCCTGGTCTTGGTAAATATTACCATTATAGGCAAAACCTTTTGATATTTCGAATTATAGATTTACATAACCGGGAACAAAAATTAACCATAATTAAAGTTCATGCAGTATATATAGAATCATGCTTGCTGAAACTGTCCTTCCTCCCACTGAGCGTGTTTGAGTAATATTCAATAAGATGTGAGTGTTTTATGTCTTGACGGAATCATGCTCAGAAATGTACCTATATGAAGAACAAGCGATTTACACCCATGAGCAGTTCATTGAAGGCACGAGCTGCTCAGATAATGTAACCCATTTAGCCTGGCCACAGGACACTACCTGCAGCTGCTAACTTGAGTCGTTTCTATGAGCTAGACAAGAACTCCTCCAGTTGAAATCAGACGTTTGATTGTTCACGGAAAAAAGCAATGAACCGTTCACTAACACACAATAGCGTTATGGGGGATGGTGGAGGTCGGGGTGTCGCTCCCCCAGGTGAGGCAACAATATGTGCACCTGCCCACCAGGGGAGGGTGGGGCGAGTTCTCTGTCAGCCACGCCCATGAGTGATGCCAGGGATCTGGATCCCGAAAGACGCACTTATCCCGCACCATTCATTCCTGAAGCAATCGCTCTCATGGTTCCACCGTCTGTATGTAAAAGTATTCAGGTCATAGCTGATATGAGTGTCAGTAATTAGTGACAAAAGATGACCGGATGGTGTCATCCCACACCATTCATTCCTGAAGCAATAGCTCTCATGGTTCCACCGTCTGTATGTAAAAGTATTCAGGTCATAGCTGATATGAGTATCAGTAATTAGTGACAAAAGATGACCGGATGGTGTCATCCGGGGTCTTGGAACTCACCAAATAAAAACAGAAAGACAACACCAACACTGTTATCCAAGGGAAGGAGAGAGCGAACGAAAGAATTTTACAAAACACCACAAAGTTATTTGAAAAGTGCAGCTTGCAAAACGTAAATCATGGGCACTATCACGTAAGCATTTGAACATTGGCTTTACTACACATTTTTTCCAACACTGGAAATTCCACTATCGGGATTTTTTCCAAGTGAACGAAAAAATACACAAATTTACTACACATTTGGCAATTCATACACAGCTATATATCATTTTTATCAGATAATGATAAATGAAGATTTCATTTAATATTGTATTCGTCGCAGGTGAGAATTCCATAATAACACGAATATAGGTCGACATGTCTGGCCAATTCCGGGTTGATCCTTGGCATTATCGTCCCACCGGCTAAGGTCAGAGGGCAAGTGGCGCCATCTGCCACCTAATTAATCAGCATCACGCCTGATTAATACCGGCTAATTGGGGCAGGTAAAGGCTGCTTCCCGCCGGCCCACCTGGCATTCCACCACTTGGGGGTCTTACGGTAAGCATTGGCATGATGCTTAAATGAGACTATTGCCTGCGGATGGGGAGCAACCCGGCCTGCAGTGCCTGGTTGATGCTTTATTTAGAACGAAGAGCTGTTCATTGCCTGCAGAACCAAGCATTTAGTTTAAAGGTACATAATTGGTTGGGATCAATGTTTAGGAAAACATTGGGCCACCCGCGTTGACGCATTTCATTCCGCAGAAGACTAGTTTTTTTGTGTGTGTATCGCTGAACGACCCTTCAAATAGAATTATCCGTTACATTCTCCAAGCAGATTAGACCACCAGAAAGTGTAGGTAAAGAAACTAAAGCTCTGTTACGGAGACTATCATCAACACTAAAGGGGGTTGAGTTGGCTGATGCAATTAATAGTCACAACTCATCGTGGGAGGGTCGGGGGTGTCTAATTAGGTCACACCTGCGCCTTTCCCCCACTCCTCCTCAAGTCTTAAGGAGACCACAAACCAGAATGGAGGGATGTATCCTGGGAATCTCTCGTACTATGAGTAGCTCGGAGGTGGGCAGACAGGGCAACCCCTCTGGATCAACGCTTATCCTCTGCTGGGCAGTCAGGTAATACACTGCTAATCCCCACAGGGCACCAGGTGTCACCACAATGACCGATGAGGTCACACCCTCTGTTTCATCCTGACCACCCGGCTGACCCACATTCAAGTCTCGCGTGACCCACCCTCCAACTCCCCCCTCCAAGGCCCCAGCCTCCGGGCGTATAAAGGATGTCAGCGCTAATAGAAGGAAGCTGTGAGTTGGGGCTGGGGAGCTGGTCTGAGGGAACGGGCTGTATACCGTGCCGGGCATTGTTTGGACCAGTGTTTGAGAGACAGTGTTCGCACGCACCATCCAAGTCACCTCGACTTAGGGGCGTACATGTATTGCTATATAACAGTTACCACGGCGTGTGTTTCTCGAATCGGGGAGTTTTCTGTATTCATTCTTTGGACACTGGTCTTTTTTTTAATTCATGTGCAGTTCTAACTTTCGATGAGAGGAAATGATAAAACACAATTCAAAATTGAAACTCTATACACACAAAAAAGATTTATGAAAAGCATGTAGCTCTCAGTCTGATAATGTAGCAATCACAACTACATAATCCATGTGCTTGGATTCTCGGTGTGAAGTTAGTAGCTACATGGAAACCCTATCCATACTTTCCTGGCTAGCGGTAGGATTTGTTTATCGGTGGCGATGATGAATGAGTCGGCTTCATGCAGCGCCTGATGACAGATGACTAAAAGCGGCCGTAGAGACACCATCCTCCATCTTTGGTTTCTTGTTTTGACTCCGGGCCTGCATAGACGGACTCTCTGCGCGCCAAGATCGCTTCTCAGGTTTCCTCATTTGACAGAGTTTCAAATTCAGTCGGTAGTGCACAGTGCCGGGAACGAGGAGAAGTTATGATTGATGGCAAACTGCGGGTAAAGGTTGATGTCTAGGATGGATTCACACCGATGAGCCTCATTTCTGTGAGAAAGAAAATATATATAGGCAGTTATAACATGACCATTTGATTGGATTTGCTAGCCAGGCTTGTCAATTGGCACCATGTACGTGTACACACACATATAAATATGTATTAATATGTGTACATGTTTATCATTATTTCCGTAAACTATTACCGTATAAAAGAAAATAATGGGCCATGTCAAGGGAAACTGTCTAGTCGCATATCAATATGGTTCATATAGCATATGGCTGAGACTAGTGTTCTCGTAAGAATAGGGCCGGGTGACTATCATTTATTATGATTCCTCATGCACAAAACAGTTTCTCATAGATGACTATTCGCTTTGCTGACCAAGACATCAGTGCGAATTCCTGCCACTCAAAGCCAACAGTATTTTCGAAATATTATAAACAGTTGTATAGCTTTGCTTAGCTTAGGTGGGTGGGGGGCATTCAGGACACACCACTTTCCGTTATGAATTACTGTCATCATGGCTTAATAACCAACCATTTGTCTAGAAAGTAGTAAGCTATAAAAAATGAACCCAACCATAGCTCACATCCTAAGTGACAGCTGTGCGAGTACTGCCCTTACGTCCACGGAGATGGATGGCATTGGTGATTTGTAGCACCCTGGAGAAGATATAGTAGAAGCTCGGAGAAGGTCGCTAGTTCACGGGCTCTGCAGCTCCCCATATACAGGCGTGATGGTGGGCAGGTTGAGACGGGACGAGTCTGCTGACGGGGCCTTATGACCAGGGCTAATAACGGGAGTCCACCTCCAGGGTGACAGATAAGGACAGAGTGTGCTCCTTGCATGGATCTCACAGAGTTTGTGGCGAAGGGAAATTACCCTACTTGTGAGGTACTTGGGGAAGTTGGCTGGGAGGGGGTAGGGGGCAGATAGATAGGGGTCGGGATCACCTTTTCTAATTTTCCTTATCGAGGCCAGTCCCAGTGGATGAGCCAGTCCATCGATCAGCTTGAGCAATGACGTCCTCTCACACCTTGAGCGATGGCGGCCCACCGCCAGGTTCGCATACATCGTCATGTGCCGTGTCGGGGGTGTGGCATGGGAAATGGGGGCAATTTGCCCATCTCCCTCCCCTACATCCCTTCACTCTCCCCCATATCTCCTGGTGCTAAATAGATCATGCGCACAGCTCTCCAGTGTCTGCGCCCGAGTGCACCACCAAGCTGGCGGCCAATGGGCGGCGTCTACATAGTCACGTGCTTCCGGTGGGCGTGGTTTGGACGCATGGGCGGCGTTGCACGAGCGGCGGGTTATGTAGCTAAATACCTAAATAGGTCTATGTCTGGTGAAAAAGGGGACGGTGTATTGGCACAGAGTGGTTTCATTAGGGCGATGAGCCGGCACGGTACCAAGCTTGGAGAGTAGCATGATGGTTTTCATGAAGGTAATTTCGTGAATGGGAACGTTGTTGAATCAGGCTGGCTGTCGCCATGTATAATTCACAACTACTTTATATTTTGCTGATTATGCTAAATTAACCCCGCTCATGCCCCACTCGGATGTACATAACTTATGTCTCAATGTATGTGGACGATGGCAGCTGCATGATACACCAACCGCGTATGCAGGGATATCTGGCATTATGCGTCAAAACTAACCCATGCATGCGTAATATTTACCCAATTAGCATAAATGATATAGATAAACATTTACCCTCCGTGAGATCAATTCCCTAATAACGTGACCATCCAGGCGTCCAACGTGGGAACCGCCCCAGCCGCCCACCCGCCCTGAATAGGCAGTGTAGTTATGGGGGTGTCTGAGGCCGCTTGACGCCACATAGATTGTCGAGCAGCTCCGGGTGAGAACGAGGTGCTCACAAACTGCTCACCGGGTCGCAGGTCACGCCACCATTAAGCAGGTGGGGAGGACGAACATGGCGTAATGGCCTACGTCAGCCTGGTGGGGTTGTTACGTGCAGGTGTGCGAGGCTGAGGAGAGACATGAGTGTTATGTCCGACACGCCACTGCAGCTATATGCGGCCCTGTAGCAATTTACCCTGAAAGGTCAACTACACAGGGTGAAGGTCAGCTCATAGAACAACAGTACGAATTCACTAAACCCCCACTTTACAATTTACTTGACATTTTAAACTAAAAAAATGGCACTCTAGCCGTATATTTGTTATTTACCCATTACATGTATCCATACGTTCTCATTTTCGAATTTAGATGATGTTTGAACATTTTAGTCAGCCAATACAGTTTCCATAATTGTAGTAGGTATTGCATATGCGTATGGCACTTTGGAATAGATATGGTACATAAATCTATGCCAAACCTATTAGCAGAGCATAAAACTGCCTCTGACAGTATGCAGTATGACAATATCGAACCGTATCGTTATTCAATGAATATTAAAACATTTTATCTGTTGGCCCATACAGTTAATAATCCAGATAGGAGTGTGGTATGACGATGAAACACATTGAAATGATACTATATGAAGCAATAAAGATCTAATGGCCCCAATACAGTGTGATATTACCACCCCACTTCGAAGACGGCGCGTAAATGTATATGTTAAAACGTATAGAGTGCTGCAAGTGTGTCACTTAGTGGTAAAAAGACTAGGCATTTGTTTTGAGTTGATGGGGCTCACATGCACGCAGAAGACAATAGTCCTGCTAAACGGTGGCATTTATGAGTGTGGGTATCGATATAGGCTATGGTTTACGATACAAGTACACGTGTTCTGTGCAAATATCTCTTACTAGAGTGATGTGAGACGAAAGCTTGAACCTTACAGATATTTATTCCGTACGGGTTTTAGGCATACATGTAGGACTCCCGATAAGTTAGCATGCAATGTTGACATGAGGAGCCTTTACATTGACCTGCGATTAGCATGGGCAGTTTGTGATGGACGTGTGATAAGTTTGTCTATGGTTTTGCTGCATATGATATAGATTGCACTATGGATTGCATGCCATCGCTAGTGTAGAATACACACTAGCATCTGCCTTTTTCTCGGTTGGTCTTGGCAAATGAAACCGACTAGCAATGAAAGCTGTCGTATATTTCCCTCTCTCTATAAATACACATACATATATCTACACATATATATTCTCACACTAAAACCGATGAGTATTAACTGCTGTTAAGTATGGTCGATCGAAACATGAACATCTATGTATATATACAAATCTGATAAATGCACATACAAATTACAATGGGCATACCAAGGTAGTGTGTAATTGGCATGGGCGGACTGCGGTGGATGGCCTGGTGGATTGGCTGTTGGACAACCAAGAATGACAGCTCACGATGACAAGGCTGACATGTCAGTCCCATTAAGTGAAAATGAGCCGTCTTTCATCAAGCTCAATAGTGTGCAATGGGGATCAGAGGTTTTTACAAGACGGACGGCGGACGACGTTTTTCTCGCTGGAGACTGACACCAGCTGATGGGTGTGTTTTTAGTTTGGCATGCGGGGTGGACGTATGGTGGCCATTGAGTACAACTGTCATACGGGCATGGCAGTAGCCATGTCTGAACACAACTCTCCCTTTCCTACACTGAATTAGCAAAAGAAATCACACAAGAAAAAATCACAAAAAAAATCGTACCGTAACATGGCTGAGTGAACTCCAACACACCTGATCTGTGTCAAGATAAGTACGACATACCTGGAGAGTGAAGCATTGCTCTGATAACATAGCACATTCTTCATACAAGGTCGCACTCGCTACAGTCCTACCTAGCGGGTCAAAGTCGGTAATTCAATATGTCTGGTGTTTTATAGGAAAGAGACATGCGATACGAGATAATTGTTTGATATTGACTCCTTCTACTTAGCGTTATCAATGTATACTAGGTCTTTGTTGTCAGGAACTAAGCTGATCTGTAAAGTGGCTTAACAACTTGGCCATGATGTCCTCTTATTAGATTATCCCTCTGGCCTCTATTAGTTAACGTAACCCGCATAATCTCTCAGTTAACATTCAACACAGTGACTGGATCGAACCATGTTCTCATGACCTACTTACAAAAAAAGTCTACTGTTCACATGGTATGCAAAATAAAACCTCAGGGATCGGTCCTTTAAGGAGTTGCTATCTGTTGAGAACCATAGAGACACGCGTAAGGAGAAGAGGATTATAGTCTATGATCTGCATGTAATCCCCCACCCCTGGCCGACTATTTATTTGGCGTTAATCCATACCTCCAGGCCCTTGGATGTGTAGATTCAAGAAGGCCAGAATGGGGACGTATGATTGCCGAGGACTGCCCGGATCAGAGGCCCGCCATAAAGGGTAATCCCGCCGGTCCTCCGACAAAGCAGGTCCCGGCGTCCTGCCTGCCGTATCTACAGTCTATGAGAGGTATAACGGACGGCACCCAAGTGTGAGATAAAACTGCCAGGCCGCTGTATCTAGTTGGCGTCTTAGCACGTATCAAGTCCCCACCCCCTGCCGTATGATAAAGAGAGATATATGGAGTGTGGGCAGAGATCACGGAAAATGTAATTCCCTTAGCTGAAGCAGTGACAGAGCTCCATATTGTGCGTTATCCGATGCCATTGCTGTTTAAAATTGAATAAGTGTCAGTAATAGTCATTTACAATGTACCTTCCTAGTAATGAACGATAAAAAGATAAAACCATTGACCATACGAAAACACCACTATACATTGGCTTGTGGGAAGTATTCTGATTATTGTATATATCGCCAGAGGTTGGGCATCACGAAATGAGTAGCTAGTGGAAGGTATGATGCAATTGTCATCTTGTATTATATATCACAGTTTCGTACTGAACTGGAAGTCTCCTGATACAACACTTGCAAGCAGTGATCATACATGTTTGTAAGAGGAAACAATGAACATGTATTTCATATGCACACCCTGACAGACCAGGTATTGTTAGATATTGGCCGAGTTGTAGAGTATGCACCTTGCCATTTTATATTGTCTGTGGGCCAATACTGTATAAACACAAATCTCAAGTGTTTCACATTTAGGAAGTCTTAATAGAAGGACGGGGGTAGAATGGTGTCTTATATTAATGTTTCCCCTTGTAGTACAGATGATGTGTTATCGCAGATAAGCCAAGTTTGTTAATATGATTATGTAACTCAAACTTATAATAGTTAGACCCTGTAAGTACAAATGTCGTCTGTTGGTAACCGGTTTTCCCGCCAAGACATCTAGGCGGGAGCCCTGAGGCGGGCGGGAATGTAGAAAACGCGTCGGTAAATAGTCAGTATGAAATACGTCTCGAATTAGGACGTGTACCGAGCGCAACAAAGTGCTTCCTGACGGCCATTTGAGAATTTATGAGAATGTAGCATCCCCACAGCAGGACTTCCGAGGTGGCGTCTGATCTGGATCGAGGATAAAAGTCGGCTGCGTCTGAGATCTTCAAAGGGAAGGCCGAGTGCCACTAATGATACCTGTGGTGGTCTCCTAGGGCGGTGATAGATGGAGTAGCCATGTTCCGGCCACCATCTTCTCTCCTCTTCGGTGGCTTCATTTTCCCTCTGATGGTCGGACCAGTAATGGTTGGTTGGTTTATGAGTTTGAGTACACCCTAACAACAGCCAGGGTCACATCACAGCCAGATCAAGTCTGTGTACTATATAGAGGGATAAAAGCAGTAGTAGCATAGTGGAAGTACCGGAATTTGAACAATTTGTGCGTATCAGAGGATGGGTTTTTTTTACCAACCAGCTATAAATCTATACGCCCAGTAATATGTTTCTACTTTACTAAAAGGGTATATTTCTTTTGTGCTAGTCATTGTAAAGCCTGAGGTTGTTCATTATTGTCAGAATATGGAGCACAATATATGTTGAAAGTAGACAAAGTAACACCATGAATAAATGATAATCAGAGGTACCTGCAATGTCAAATAATCTCTGCAAATCTAAATATTGCAGAAATAACGCTATTACTGTAAACTATAATTGGGTCTGTTAGCTGGTAGCCAGCTGGTCCTACTGCTAACAGGGTACGGCTTCCGGCAATATGTCACCGGTCTAAGTCATGTCAGTGTGTGGCCGTTATTGTTTTTTCTCCCGTCCATTTAGCATAGATCAGCGCCACACTGTGCCAGTAGGAAGACGGCTGCTGCTGTCGGGCTCAGATAGGCAGTATCGTCGGGTCCCTGAATGATCGTCTGATAGTGACGGGCAGAAAGCCAAGTAGCATTTAGGGAGGGGCATCGGGCGCGGGCGCCAATCCCACGTGTCACCTGGGCCCTTGCCATGCTACCCCACCACCCTTCACCCTATCCTCAACTCACCCTAAGCCAGGTGTGGTGGATGCAGGATGGTGGCTACGGGCCAGGGTCACCCCTGCCATTACCATTCACCTGTTGGATATGATAGCTCACAGCACGTCTTTGCCCCACCCCACCTACCTGCTGCACTTATAACAACACAGAGATGAGGAAGCTTCCCTGCAATCGGTACATAGTTGGTCCCTCCTTTGAGTGTATTATTTAGAAATCTTCAGGGATGGGCGTAGTGCGATTGGTAAAAGACGTGTGGCCCTGACGCCCACTAACCCTGTTCCATTCAAATGCTTTTCATGTCATAATACTTACCAGCCGCCCTCACTCAATATCATCACAGTATCAACCTGACTGTTGCCACGTCGAAAGCACTTATAAATCTAGCAATAACCTAAACTTAATGTCTATTCCTAGTTTCCAAAAGTGATATCGTCATTCGATCAATCTGGGCCTATATGGATAAGGAACATATTCTGATACATGTCAGTTTGCGAATATGTGGTTATAAGTTGATGAAATGCAGTTGGTTATGGGTTTCGAGTTAATGCACCAAGGGATACGTTAATATACCCCCTCCCTGTGCCTAGGAATACATGTGGGTAACCCAAACCCAACCTAGATAGATGTCTAAAGCCTTGCGGCCTGGTCGGGTAGGCATTGGGCGCGGTGCTCGGCTACGTCAATTGGTCCTGATGACGAAATGTATCTCCGGGAATGGCCGGCCACAGAGAAGGCTCGGGCGGCGGGCGGGGCGCCGTCCGTCAGCCTTAATGAGGTTTATAGTTTAATAATTGTGACATACGGCGAGCGCTAGGGGGCGGGATCAGCGTCGGGTACAGGGCTGTGATCACCAGCGTCCCACGCGCGTCCCGTGGCTGAGCATGATGGAGGACGAACGCGCGTAGCCTAAGGGCCATGTGACCTGTGATAGCGGGCTCACATGCGCGTTCCTAATTATCCAATTCCTCTCGTGGATACCGAGCGGGGGAGAGGAGAAAAATAAAACACGAGAAGAAAAAGCGAGAAAATATACTACCTCTCTTCATTATCAGTTTGACTGGTGAAAAAGTCCTAAATTCATTTAGCTAACATCCCGTTTCCCCACGTGACCAGGGGCGACTGTCAATAAGGGGCTTGGGGAAAAGAGTTTTTCGGTGACGCTGTTTGTGTCGGGTTTTTCAACTACTCCAGTTGCATGGGAGTATTAATGAATAGCTGAACATTTCTGTAATAGAAAACTGATGTTTTTGATATCTCTTAATTTGATAGGAACGGAAATATGTGGACAAAAAGAACTATAATAATCTAAGTGTTTATCAATGACCTCTCTCAACGTACCAATCTACAGCCAATAATGAAATGTCTAGACAAACTGTTTCTAAGAGAAGGAGAACTTGGAGTAAAGCCATTTCATCTTCCAGATGTGATCTTGTGATTTTATTAAACATGCACGCACGAACACTGCGTAGACTTTATATCATAAACATCAGATGACTGAGCTTATAATAGATTACAGCCCATCCGGGTGGAATAACGGCTTTGTATCAAGCACTAACGGGTGCGCCGTGCACCACTGGCTTTGGTGGATCACACGCCTGATTAGACGTTTTGTCTTGGTGCGAGGCTGGTCGTGTGCCTCACTAGAACTTTGAGATCCCTGCGTTGGGTTGATCCTAGACAGCCCTGGTCGGAATAGGGGTTCGTGTCAGGACTCCATGCTTGCCTGGTGCTCACAAATTACATGGAACAAGCCGCAGCGTGTGTGTGCACTGGCCGAGTCCACTGCAGTTCATCACAAAGTTGGGTGGTTTAGGCGAAATGCTTTCATCAGAAAGCAATAGCATTGTGTCATGTTACCCCAGGTCGTACGCTGCACAGGAACTCCAACGTCCAGGACAACAATAACAAGTCCCTGGTGTTGGGTTTTTATCTCTCTGTCGTGCTGGCGCACGCCCGAGTTGTGCTGTTACCTTACATAAGTAATTGGCTGACTTGGCAGTTGTTACATACTGGAGTAAACCTGTGAACGTTACGCGGGTCCATGGCACACGCGCTGATTCGCTCGTGTTCGGGGCAGCATACCAAGCGCTACTCACACTCACGATCCCTGGAATAGAATTCATTCCCCGCCCTGGAGATGACTGAGTCGGGGAGGGATGTTTGTTGGTCGGGTCAAATCCCCTGGAGTTATTGTTTATTGGTCTTAATATTGGCCTGTGAGAGGGGAGCGTGTGGTTGGACCCTGGAGTCACCGTTGGCTAGCAGACCCCTCACTATGGTAGTCAGTGGAGGCGGCGCCAGTATGGCGGTTACCATGGAACTTACCTCTGACCGGCGTCCCAATCTGCATCCTCTGTAGATATATAGACGCAGCAGGCGCACAGGTGCGGGGAGAGTGAGTAATAGGCAACTCCAGGGTTATTGTAGGTTAATTTCCTGTTATATTAAACATTCATTCCTTGTTCATGTTGGAAGGTGTAACGACGGAACGCGTGTACTAATTCCTCCCCGCTCATATATAAATGATGGTTCAGTAAAACCAAGTAAAATTCTATAGAAAATGAGGAGGGCTAATTGGTCGTTCTACATGTTGACTTTTGTTGGTATACTTTTCCTCCGGATGTCCCAGTTGTAGCTAACAGAGAGCGTAGCCCTGGGCTAGTTGGCTAGCGTCTTGTGGGGCTCCGGGCCTGGTCTATCAGTGTGTTATTACAGAAACCACCGAGTGGGACTGGTTGGAGCTGTTTTGGGTAATGTAATAACCGTCTAGTTTTTCAGGGAACCTCACGGAGGTCTGTCAGGACCAATAGCTAGATGTGACTGCCACGAGGGAAGGGCTGCGTGCTGAAGGGGCGTGGAAAGCAGAAAGGGAAAGAGGGTCCAGAAGGAAGGGGGGGGGGGGGGGGGGCAAATGTATCTGGGGGTTCTGGTCAATATAGGCAGATACTGCCATAGATATCCACTAAATGCTGGATAACGGTTCCAGTGCGGTACCCAGCAGCTTAAAGCTTAGTAACATTTTTATCTATGCAGGTAGATTACTGTTCACGTTATCTCCTAAATCAAGTCTTTCCTGGTGATAATTGCTCAATTAATGACAGGCACTTTTAAACTCTGTGTTCCAACTTAAATAAAGTGCCCGCATACATCGAGGAAATGTTGAGTAGTTGATTCCAATTAAACAGCTTGAAAGAAGAGCTCTTTGTTAATGAATAAATAGGTTTAGGCCTTTGTCTGTATTTGCATTTATTCTCTATTTGTGAATATGTAGTTCACGATATAAGTATAGAAAATATAAAAGTATTAATAACGTAAATATTTGACCCTGAGGTCGTAGTTAATTCCCGTTGTGTGTATTTAGGTTAATTGTGGATTTAGTCCAGACGTCCTTTATTGTGAGACTAACAATGAACACGACAATACTATAAATACAAAGAGAACACTCGACTCTGAACACAATTCTATCAAGTATAATCGGGTCCAGAGACCAAATTGCCATCTTTAACATTACCGGTCCTATAGAGGGCCCTTATTTAGGACACACCCTGCCCTTACACACGGTCCACTAGTGGTCCAGCTGTCGTACAGGTTCACGGCCAGCCTCATGCCCGGAGGAGGGGTGGAGAACACTCGTCTGGCCAGCCCTCCTGGGTAGAACCAGCTTTGAGCTCGGGTACAGAACCAGATAGCCACTCCCGAGCAGAACACTTGATAGAAAAGCCGACCACTTGACGTGTTTCTCTGTGCGGAGTTCTCCAAGCAGGAGCTCGTAGGGCTGGCCTGGTGCTGGGAGACTGTAGTGCCCAGCACGCGTTGCACGTGCTGCATTCTCTGCAGGGAGTCTGTAGTGTATGTGTGGGTGAGGTGAGAGGGTAGAGAGGAGAAATTCTACACTGACCTACCCTCATCCAACCAGCCAACAGGATGAAGACCTTACACATCGGCGGACGGTAGGACGCTGGTTAGGAGTAAATAATATGGTTGCGTTGTGATTGTCAATAACATATGTAACAAAGCATGATCAGGAGTTGCTTGAATTGAATTCTCCGTTGACCTGCATTCCTCGATTACAACCACACCATTAGTTTAGAGCCTCAGAACGTCCACAATACATTTATTTATTTGGGGTAGCGTCTACCTAGGAAAATGGTGTTTGAAGGTGATATTTGTACGAAACAAAGTTATTAGATATGCACACGAGTGACACTAAATCCACCTTATCTGTCCCCTCGAAACAGTCGATGGGTTTCCCCATAAGCGATATTGTATTATTAATCATCAAATAATTTCTACAAATATTTGAAATAAAAAAAGATCCATGCTGACCCACCTCCACCCAACCAATCCATGGTATCTTCACCTCCACCCACACTCCTCCTCGAACGCTCGCTGTCCAGGATTTCTAAGCCAACCCGACCTTCACATACAGAGTGTCGTGTAAGCCGGCAGACCTGGAGACGGATCAGCCGGGCCGTGAATAGCCGCGTGAATTCCGCCCGGCGCCGACGCGACTCGAGTAGATGAAGACGAGCAGCTTCTATTGGTGGAGGTGATTGATCCGGATCCTCGAGACCAAATGTCGTCTGCCCGAGAGGGGCGGGGGTGATCACGACCCCTGGCGGAATGAAGATGAAACACCAACCCAGACAGAGACTGCTATCACTGCCCTCAACCGCCGCCCTACTCTCCCACACACCACACTAGATTTGTTCAATTCTTTGGTTATGAACATTCATTGAATCAATAAACTAGATGAATCAAGATGAAATATGTGACCTTCGTCGGACAGGACCAGGAATTGCGTATCGAAGCTGTAGTTGAGGGGGAGGGGAAGGAGTAAGAGCAGGGCGCGTCACTGAGGAGAGTCTAACAGCACCCTCACTGACATCACTCACCACCTCCTATCGTCACATGGCTTCATCAAGCAGTGGCACCACTAGCTTCTACTTTCAAGACCAGGTTATCCGTGGTTCCTTTTCTACAGGACCCAAACCAACATGCCAAACAAAACAAATACAGAGCTGTACCAGTCTCTCCTCTGGAGATATTTAAAAATTAGGTACCTTTTGCACCGGTTGGTTTAGGGCCATCGCAAATACGTTGTTTCACCTGAATTCCTGCAGTTTGTTGGCAGGGCGACCGTCACAGACACCACTGTCTGGGTGGGGGTCGATGATTGATGTTTTGACTGGGGGAAGGTGTGAGTGTGGCTGCCGACAGGTGGGTCAGGCGCCACCCCATCGCAGCATGAACACCTTTGAAGTCGCGACTTCTGTAAAGGTGAGCGGTTTGGCAGGTGTCAACACCTCGGCCGGCGCCACCCCTTGTGGTGCTCCCGTCACCCACACCCACACCCCCCACAAGATACACAATGGGTGTAAGCGTCTCGCTGCCCTCATTAAGATGCGTTGTCATGGTGACAGCGTCAGCGCAGAAAACACCCAAGTGAGACCTGTCTGTGTGAGTGTGGAGGAGGGGGGAGGAGGGAGGTACTCACTGGGGTTGCATCGCTTTCAGCACGACGAAGGATCGAGTTAGGGTAGGGGGAGGTGGGAGGTTGTGTCGGTGCCTTTGAATACTGGTTCTAATCTGGTCTAATGCCTTCATTCTAATACCTTCAGGTCTCTAGCTAGTCTGTGTCATTAGTGGCATTTCTTAATGGCTGGAGGGGAAGGTGTGGGAGGTTATATCACCGTATCGCTGCTGACTAGGCCATGTATCTCCGATGATAATACCGACGTATTCAGTACAAGTTAGGCAGAATAATGCTTCACTGTGTCATCAAATTTCCCCACTATATATCCAACTTGATATTATAGCTAATTGGTTATGATTTGGTATCCTATGGAATTCTTCTCCATGATCATCATATTCACTTACAACGGTTTGATATACATTGTTCTGTACATGTATGTTGTGACTTTAGAAGGGAAAAATCGTTTTTCAAGACTGAGTCAATTGTGACACATTGACATAGTCCAACCATAGGTAGGTTTCAAAGGGCACTCTGATCCCTCATACGGTTCGAGGTGAGAGGCAGATATGTAGATAATGTGTCACGTATCACCCTTTTACCAAACAGGACGTTCATCACAATACGTAATACGACATTCAAATGCTGTCATAGTCCGGGAGGAAAATATGGTCTTGGGCAGAATTTAGTGACCTGGTGTGGCCCTCGATCTCATTGTTCCCGTAATCCATTCTCCATGGAGGGTGTGGTACGGGCGTAGGGGCAGGACAATAGGCGGCCGCACGTTCACACCCCGCTGGCACGATAATCCCATAGATTATTGCATAATCAGCATTATGATGAGCTGGCCACGGTGACGTTATGACTGAGGGGCGAGGGATGGAAAGTGAGGGAAGGGGGCTGCCCATGTCACCTGCGGGACCCCCAGCCCACGCCGCCCCCTGCTCCGCCCAGACAGAAAACACTGCGGTCTGCGCAGCCCAACTTCCGCGACACATGAGTGATTGACGTGCATTGAATCAGAAAAAGACTTCATAATTGGCTGGACGATGGCTAGTCAGATAGCAGGGGAATTATTACAAGCTTGGAGAGTTGAGCTGCTGATATGAGGGTGTGAATCAAATGACTCACTCCCCCACGTCCCCCTCTTCCCTCCTCCAATGATGCTTTGTCTTTGCACTCGGGTTGCTATTGTTTTCCAGCATGTTTCCAGCTGAAATTGGTCTTGAGGGACGGCTGCTGCCAACGGACAATGCAAATAATTCGGGTTGTAATAACACGCCTGTCTCGCGGAATTAATGGCAAATATAGCGGACAAAAGGCCATGTCAAAGGAGGGCGATGGGGGGAATCTGTATGCAAACCTCGATGTTCACATGTAAATTAGAGATAGTGTGGACAATAGCCTGCACGGGGAGCTATCAATGGGTGCTGGTTCATATGCCGCCTTTGAGATCGCTGATGGGATTACTGTACACCCACGTGGCCATATTAGTCCATCTCAATTACAACCAAATGGAATTTGGGTATTGGCTTTTCGCCTTACCTTGCCTCGCCCTCAAGGACCCGGACCAGGGAGCAGTTCCATATAAAATACAGCTCCCAAGATAAGATCTTATTTAGGGAGGGTCCCGAAGTTCGTCTTTGGTTCCGGATGAAAACTGACTCCATTACCAGGGGTAAGGGAGAGTTTGCACAGTATTTTAATAGGGTAAAAAATGACAAAAAAATCCGGTTCACTTTCAGACAGCTAACAAAATTAAACGACAATAAGGCTAATGGGGGCAACACGTTCTGGTCTGCCTTTGTGTTTACACACTTCGTTTTTTTTAATAACAGCCCTCGGGGCCTAATCTGAAAAATCAGAGATTGACAATCCAATATCCTGCCGGTCTCTTCGCTACAGACCAGAGAGGGACAGGAGTGTGCGAGTGTTGGTGCTAGGATGGGTCACGAAGGGTCAGACGAAGCTATGGGGCTGGGAGGGTACTACCCCCACCCCCTCCTCTACCACATCCAGACCTCGGACAATGGCGCAGAGAGCTGGTTAGCCGGCGGGGGCCAGCCGTGTGAGCAGGTCGTCTTTGTGAGTCGGTCCGAGCTATTTGTTTCCATTTATGAGCACCTATGAACATGATGGGCCAAGCTAATTTAATTACTAGCGAGTCGGCTAGGCTTCTCTCTCAGTCTCTTGCCTTGTCCTGGTGCTATGCCCTAAAGGGCGGTGTGGGAAACAGCTTTGCCCCCAGGCTAGGGGAGGTTGGGTGGTGCAGGGGGAGGTAGGTGGTGGGAGGGGATCCACTACCCCTGGGTATACCTGATTAACCCGACCATCTGCCAGGCCCCAGGTGGATGGGGTTTCTGCTTGCCCGCCTCTGGGGGTTTGGTGGAGGAGTTGCTGGAGGGACTGGCTAAAATACGTATAGGTATGGTTATTGAGGTATATTGAAGACAGTAATATTGATCACCTTTACTAACACTGTTTAGTGATTGTGGGTCAGTGTGACATGACCTCCGGAGTTTGTTTTTATGGATGTTGTCAGAGAACGACCAGCAGGTCATGATTGTGCTTTTCCGATGCTTTTTCCCTTCCTTTAAAAAAAAATTCCATGCCTCATTCTTTGAGTTTGATTTAGCTAAAGCCATTAGTAATTATTGTTCGGTCTCTGAACTTTGTCAGTCGTTGGACAATGATCTGCTGCACTTCACATGTAATGGTACCCCGAGGGAAGGGGCATTTTTTTCTCACAGAACTGCTTTGTGACATTTTTTCCTCAGCTGGATTTGCGTCATGTTTCTCAGTCTGTATTTGGAGACTGACCTGTGTCTCTGTCTCTCTTTGGAGACTGTCATGGCACGAGGCGTGACTTCTTGACTCCTAATTACCCTGGCCCCATTTAGTGCCTCGGTACAAAGCTTAGTCATCCGACATAATTGACCTCAGTAAAAATGAGGACTGCCAGCGTCGGGCCATGATTAAAGTGTGTAATCAACTTGATATATATTCAGGTCTGCGGATATGCGCATAAACATACAGCAGGACTGAGAGTGGGGGATGCGTATATATGAAAAGATATATACATGGTGTCGGAACTGGAACTTAATCAGAATTGACTCAGTCACTGTCAAATGAATTCAAGGAAATCTAAATTCGCTTGATTTGTTCGTCGCGATATTTCAAACACTATTGCGGTCGGCCCAAAACGTACCCATCAAAAAGAGCGGGTAGCTTTAGATCGAGTAGCTAGTCTCGGGCTGTTTCGGTTAAAAAGGAAGACCTTAAAAAAGGCCAACCACTTATGACACCCTCAGGGGCATGATCCTCCCGACTTTCACATAGCACTACCATAGTTGTGGATACATACCACTAGTCCGGATAATGTAGCATTGTACCCGTGTATCCCGACATTCCCAGCGACCAGAGGTGGGTCAGCTAGAGCCCCCCCCCCCCCCCCCCATCCCCCCTCCCGTCCTAGCAAGCGCCAGCTGAACCACGCCATTGTGACCCTCGGAGAGAGGTAGATGGGGCCAGGCTTGTGGCTAGTGCAGCACGGTTTTCTCATACTCCACACCCTCTACCCTGCCAGTCACACGGTACAGGGGACGCCCTTCCCCCCCACCCGTGTATGCACATCCCCTCCAGCGACTGTTGTTTCTCTAGGGCTTGGAAGGTCACGTAAAGTCTGGGAAGGTCTGCGGGACCTGCCAAGTGGCCCCCTACAAGGTCCTCATGGATGTCAATAATGCTGAACAGAAAGAGGAAACATACATACACTGTACATTGTGTGATACTATTTGAATTCAGTGACTCATTCAAGACGACGCATTTTGATGTTAAAAAGCAAGTGTTGTTAATAGTTGATACCGGTCAGAATAAAAGGGCAATGAATCAGGAAAATGAGGTTTGAGTCTGCACAAAGACCCAATTCTGTTTTCTCCCAGAGCAATATCTGGTGTCACTGAGAGGTGTTACAATATCAATTGCTTCATAACAGCGAAACTATCTATATCTGTTTGATCTGCATTATTGTCATGAACGTTGGTACCATTACCTAACAGGCATGGATTGTTTTAACATATCATAATAGAAAGAATGTTACGGATATTGCACTAGCATTCACTATTGCATTATTTCCCCATCTGACACACTTAAAACGGAAGCTAGACGCGATCTTGCCATCGTCTATTGTAATCAGCAGTGCTCTGGCCTGGCCCTGAACGATCCTGGTAAATCTCTATATAGTATGAAGGGTATTACGCTAATGTATTTGCTGATCCCCAGTATAGCTGGCGGGTATTGTTCTCTGATCACCTCTGTCATACGTGTACTGCTAATCATTAGTGTGTTTGTGTCATGAGTGACCACTGATAGGGAGTGACTCAAATAGCAGGCTATCTCAGAAATCCCTATCTCCCTATCTCTCCAGTCTGAGAGCCTAGCTCAGACCGTCTGGCAAAGTAGCGACTGCCAACTACAGGGTCGTCGGGTCTGAGGGTTTGTTCCTGAATATGTCTCGATGAATGGCTGAAGAAAGAATATGTAGTTATATCGCATCTGTTGTTAAATTCTCATTTCTATTGCCCAGATGGAAAGTGACATGCGTCGCCATCAGAATTTTGCTCTGGTCAGAACTGTTCAGAGCAGTCTACTTCTGATGTCCCAATGGCCTCAGACACGACAGATAGTATACTTACTGGGTACACTGTCGATCCTATGCAAATGTGGTGTTTGAAAAAAAGACTACTACACTCGTTGAAACTAGCATTAATCGCTGACTTAGGCAAACCAAAACATGACTTATAGACTGTACCATTGAAGTGTCAACTGGAAGAACAGAACACATAATCTGAAAAATTGTGGCATTGTCATTCTAAGAAATAGTTATTGTTTACAAATATCTACAATATGATTTAATCAAGCGCCTCCTCCACTAAGTCATTAAGCACTGAACCCTGATGAAGGTCATATCACAGCAGTCGAAACTAGTTGGATAAACTTGTATTAAATCGATTTCCATTAACAGGAATCTGTTTGTATTGAAAGGTTTCATTCACCAAAAACCTCTCTCAATTAACTGAAGAACGACACCTGGGTGGTTTTGGGTTCCTTTTCCCATATTGTTCAGAATACCGTTCTACCGTCAAATATTTCGTGACTCGGAGTGGATAAATTCAAAATGCTGATTCTATCAACCGGTGCCAGATATTCGCACGTGAACTGACACACTGGCACACTAATATTGTCTTCTCCGTATGGGGGTTCTTTATATCAAGGTATGCAGCGCCTACCACGACCCCCATGTGACCCCATCCTCGCTCCCCCTTCATCCCCATGAGATGGGAGGGGCTTCCCGGGGGTAAACCACCCCACCCCACCCCCCACCTTTGAGATGATATCGTGCCTTGTATAAACGTGTCAGAACGACAGTATCGCCGCCTACTGTGAGTGCCTGAACCCCTACCCGCTGCCCACTACCCAATTAGTTAATTAATAATAGAGTAATGACTCATTAGCTGAAACTAACGCCCAAGGCCATCTGCTCGAGGTCACAGTATGGGGGAGGGATGGGAGAAGCTCAGAGGTCGCCCCGGGTGTGGAGGAGTTGGCGCCGTCAACACTCAGCGTATGGCAGCAGGGTCTCTGGTGTGTCACACGAGGATGTGATGAGGCTAGGGGCTCATGGGAGCAGGGCGACAGCCTGTAATCCCATTACTACAAGCGCTGTCAAACCCTAGACACCAGGGACAAGTCGTTTGTCAGTCAAATTAAAATAAACGAGGATAACTATTATAAATATGACAAGATGTGAAGTAGGAGAAGATAAGCGTTACATTCTTATCAAGTATAAATGTGTTTGCCCATTTGTTGTAAAATAATACTTTCTATGATTATACTCATTATCATGTTTTTCTCCCCCTACGCGGTGTATAATGTACTAATGAATGCTCTCTGTTTCTGTTTTGTAGGTAAGTACCTTCCTGTCACGAGTTTGATATACGCCAGGTGTTAACCAAGACTTAACAATAACACCTTGTGGTAAGTACACACTGCGATGAACACATAAGTACAGGCTTTACGACAGAAATCTCCCAAGGCTATTCGGAATGCACATAAAATTTGAATGCATGAAGTCAGGTAATATGCAGTATTGGATAGTAATACTTATCGGAAATTTCAGAGGAATCTGAAATGTGTAGGCAATTGAAAACAAAAGAAATAGGTTGGAAAATGGAGGAAGTAAACGTTAATGGTAGTTATAGGCTCCGCCAAGCACAATATATAATGAGGGTGCATAAAGCTGACGGGAAGAAGCAACAAAACACCCGTTACATTAGACACGGACTAGTGTGTTTATCACTGCTGTAGACTGGTCGCAGTACTCGTCGCTTAGATGTTTTAGTGGTCTGAGTACACGCACAGAGTCAGGCTCATTAAGGCATGTTGGAGGCTGGCCGTGGACAATTTAGTGCCTGGTCTATACCCGCCCTGACTATAAACAACGCCACTGAGTGGATCCGCAGTACCTAGTTTGTCCCCCAGGCGTATGTAGGAGGACTAAGTCAAGGCTCCTCCAGTTGTGCATAGGGCGGGCAGTAGATTTTGAGAGTCCATGCAGGAGCAGCAGATAACACCACCCTACTCCGCCGGCCATTGTCGCCCGCATGAAACATTGATGGTAGTGCCTGCTGTTATTACAGCTCTGACTCCCTGCCTAGCTCAAGCAATGGATAAGCGTCTGGCAAGCAGTGGACAACTGGAGAGTGTCAGGCAAGTGTAGAATGAAATGCCGAGCAAACAGCCAGTATGTAAAGTTTGAGAAGCATCAGGTAAACGGTAGTCAAATGAAATGTAGATGGTGTGTGAGCATCAGGCAAGGCAAGGGGGAAAGCAATGGTGTGTAAGCTTCAGACAAAATAATGGGCTAGTGGCGGACAGAACAGCGCGAGGCAGGGCACTGTTGGCGGACCGGGTGCATGCTTTGTGAGCCTGAGTGAGGAGCAGAAGAGAGAAACAGCAGTGGCGTTAGATGGAAACTGTCTATGCGCAATCGTTTAAACGTGAACGAGCGAGGACAGCCATCAGCCATGAAGAGTTAAACTGCTGTGACGCGCGCAATGTCAATAAACAAAGTTCCTGCATGGCGGTATGTAAATGCACGTTACGGGATTAAGGGCAGGGAACGGGCTGGACAGTCACCACTGTTTATATTAATATATTTATGGAAACTACCCGTTGTTGTGATGTACTCCTATATTGTGCAGCAGTACAAAAATTACACTGCAATATAGTATGCAGTGACAGTTACTGGATTTAACGAGTTTTGTTGAGTTTGAAGAATGGGTGTATGTGAGTGTGTATTTCCGCTGCCTAACCACCCCAGCTGACTACCTTGTAGCAGTAGTTGCGAGCCAATGAATGATTCAGTGAAATATTAGCGAATTAACAGCTGTGAACATTGACAGGCTGCTGCGGACGTTTAATCCCCGGCTTTCTAGGGAGGCAGGCACCGCCCCATGTTTAAGTGAGCAGCTCATGAACTGCTCGTCAATAGTGAATGTCGATCCATTTGCTCAAAGGTAAGAAGACATCAGCATGACAGGATAGGCGCGCGCTACAGCCAACACTACATAAGGCCCAGACAGAGAGCGGGGAAAGAGGGCGAGAAAGATGTGCCAATTCCAGATTATCTATAATTCATATGATTCCTGAAAGCACGTCCGGTTCGCACCTGTTATCATCCACCTGGCATCTTGCTGCGGCAGCTGATAAGAGAACGTCACCGTGTGAACACCGTGCGCCAGCGTAGTGTGGACGGGCATCGGGGGAGGGGGTGTCCACATCCAATAAACCACCTCCCACCCTAGCACATACACACACACCTGAGAGCGCAGCAGCCTCTTCATTCAGCGCACACTCGGCCGCTTGTTGACGCGGCGTATTATAGACACGTAACGAGAGACGCCAGCTCCCTTCGCGCCGCCAGCCGAGGATTGGGAATAGAAAACAAGCGTCTGTCTCCCAACTCTGAACACGACCCACTTTGAACCTTTGCATTTTGACCTTAAACATAAATATGTAACGTTAGGGATGCGTCGATGATGCATAGACTTAAAAACATAAACAGACGAAACAAACAACAACTACGAACAGTAAATAACACCAGAAATTTCCAGCGTATAAAAGGGCTCCAAATATTCCTGATTTCATGGGCCACATTACATCGTTGAAGAATAGTTTTCCTCCGCTCAGAGTAAGATTTTCAGAGATGGCAGATTTCCTCGCCACAGACCCTCCATCCCAATATCATGGCTGACACAAACGTGTTATGTTTTCATAGTCTCTCAGAGGCAGCAAATCCCACATGAAAAATATTTCCACTTTTTATCTGATCCGAACAGACATGTCTGGATTTTAATATCAGATGGTGCGCCAATTATGGGACTAGATGAAAACAAGATACAGATGTTTAGTTTTGTTCTGTTTGAGCGAAGGAATACATTGTTCCAATTATTGACCCCGGTGTAACACTGTCCTCAGATACGTCGTGTCGTAGAATAGACTCTGCTATACAGTTTAGAGAAGTATAGATATGTTCAGCTGGAATACAGTACATATTCTGTGCTTTCTGTTTGCATGACTAAAATTAGCATTGGGACCCCGTGTCAGACCTAGAGTTTTGGATATATTCTGTACTTGCAGAATATTTATATCAATCAAGCACAGGACACCAGTGTAACAGGGACCCATTTAATAATCTAGGATCCAATATGTAGACCCTTTTCTGTATGCCAGGGTCTTCATGTACGATCCTTGATTATTAAATGGGTCCCAGGTTTCTTCAGCAGCCGACTACATGAAGTGCTAACATAGAAGGGGAGGAATGTGAATCTGCTGCCATGACCAGCACCTTCTAAAGATGTGGGGCTAGTGAATACTGATTCTGATAACATGAACGTATGAACACAGATATTTAGACCATCAACAAAACTGTAGTCTACAGATGTCTATAAGGCTTTAAAGATAATAACATCATTTGCAGCAGTCATTGTATATATGTGGTGGGGTGGGGGAGAGTTTTCAAAAACTCATTTCTCAGGTAAATAACGGTTGACTCGAGCTAAATTTGTATTACAAATTTATCATCGACCATATCTTTCATTCTTACGGATGTTTTTCATAGTTGCACGGTTATTTACAATGATAGGGTACATTTATATTTGGTAGTTCCTTTGATAGATCTTTTCATGCAGATGATATGCTTCTTTTTTTTCTTACTTGTTCTGCGGTTCTTTGGATCCTTTTCATTTCTCTGCAAAAACTAATAATTTTCATTCACATATATTTGTACTCATGTTTACTCCCTCTATCATTAAACATTTTCTACGCTCTGTTGACTTGTTTTTTTTTTTCGAATAACTGATTTTCAGGCCTTGAGAAGTCAATTGGTAGAATTGTCTCTCACTTCTGATTTCTCTCACCACTCTTCTGTTCTATACTCTGATATTTCGTTTATACACCAGAACCCATAATGTGGGTGTCATATTATTGTTTCCGTGTCCATTTTCAGAAAGTGAACCCTTAAACTTATTGCACCCGTCCGGAATCCCCCTTGTGCCGTACCGCTCAAATACCCTAACACCCAGAACCACTTTCCGGCCACTCATATGGTGACAGCTTCGTGCTACTGTTTAGATCCATACTGGTTGTCTTTTAGTTGTCAGTCTGTAGGTGGGAGGCTTTTAGGTAGACTTGACATGCGGGGTCCCTTGTTCACCGCTCACACCAGCCTAGATGCGAGTGTCTCTCTGTGGGAGGGGGTCTATGGTGGGGACGTGGGTGGGAGTGGGGAGTTCTACCTCTTCATGTGAAGGATCTCACAAGATCTAAGTGTATTTGTTTTGTCGGTCCGCCTGCCTGCGCCCCCTCAACTCCTCCCTCCTCCCCCTCCTCCTCCTCCTCACAGCACAAGAAATACCCGAGCTGAGATAACGTAATTTTCGTCTGATAGAATTTGGTGTCGATGTGATTGACCCAAAAAGAGATCAGTGGGCGGAAAAGAGTCGCGGTGTTTGGCAGTGAAGACGGTTTCTTGATGTAATTAATGCAAAAAGGAGTAAAAACGAAGAAGCACAGGTTTTGTCTCTCGTGAATATTACTTTGCTGATGCATGTAGAGGCCATAGAGACTGAGTGGGGTCTGAGTGTGGTGTCGTGATGGTGGCAGTGATGGGCATGGCAGGCAGTGTGTGTGTGAGGGGTGAGGGGGTAGTGGTCAGCTTGTCTGTCAGCACTCAGCTAGGTCAGTAGGGTGACAGGAGGAGGGAGGTGACAGCAGTGACACCTGAGTCCTAAAGCACATCACGTATATGACAGCCATCACACAATAAGTGGTGTGTGTGGTGTAGGAAGTGGAGTGACGCGTTCAGGCACGGTGGATCTTTACACGTCGTGGGGGAAAAGAAAGAACCAGCCCACTCTGACTTAATGCCTGGTCGAGATATGCCCGCCTATACATCCATAACTAAAATCATTAAATCCATTTAGTAATAGATTTAACATATAAGCTGTGTAAACATCATGATATACTATTTTCTACCTGTATCATAAAATAATTAATGTGAATCAATGTGAACGCATCATGCGTCTTTGAACGGAGCACGTTTAATGGAAGCAAACATTGGTCTAGTTCTAGCTAATTGTTAATGGCTTTCCTGTGTTTAATTGGTCATGGATGTAGCAAACATGTTACCACATACCTTGAATACATCACGTGACCACACCACGTGACTATGGTATAACCGGCACCACGTGACCAGCACCGCGTGGCTACCACGTGACTACCACCACCACGTGACCTTCCGACAATGACAATTGGAACGCATACTATATTGACATCCGTTATTAATCTGTATCACATCGTATTGACATGTCAACTACTTGACACCAAATGATTAAAGAAGAAACCAACCCAAGTATTGGTCAAAGTCGTCGTTCTCCACGAGTTTGATGCAGAGTGATATGAACGAGGCGACAGCCGAGTGAATATCACATAGCATTCAAACGAGTTGGAGAATGACTTCTTTGACCAAAACGAGTTGCTTTCTGTATTTATCTCACCCCTGTACACACTCAAAGAATGGGCAACAAACAGTATATAGACCATGGAGAACGGACTGCAATACTTGAAGGGGCATGGAGAACGAGATCCCAATGTTAAGCCTATGGACATTTATTCCAGGGGTGAGATAAATTCTTCAGTCAGGCTTCCCACAGTAGCACCTTACTTACCGGATGGTTACGTTCTGTATGTAGTCTAGTTACGTAGCCTACAGGCAAATGCCCCCGATATGGCCTATTTCTCGTCAAAGCTACGGCGGCGGCATTACCTGGTTACGTCTGAAAGATGTTAGGTTTGTTTACTTGGATTCCTGACACGGTTCAGTTAGTTACTCATTATCATCGGTGGGGTTAATATGTCGGCACCGCCTAGCTATGTGTTACAGCTGGTATCACTTTGCTAGTCATGTCCCTACTCCATGTAAACACTGAGGGACTCTGATTAATAAATAAACATCGAGATGGGTTCTCCCATCTTAGGATCAAACAGCTTTTGTTGGATAGTGTTGATTTTGCTTTGATTCAAAAGAAGTCTACCGGGTAGTTGATCTGCCTGGTCTTTTGCAAACCGTGATGGCTAACGTTGTCATTTGCTTTTTAAACACTGTCGGCTGTAAAATTCCAAAAAACTAGGATTAATCTATGTATTGAAAAGGCAATTTCGATTTATCTTAAACCCATGTTTTTGAACAATCATTTACGCCATGAATGTAGCCTCTGTTGTTGACGTAAAGGTCTGAGAGTGAAGAACCTGGACGTCCCATCTGCGTTTCTGATGACGTATAGGTTCTCTTTAGGACTGGTATCATAGTATGAAGCACGTATAAGATCACCTATTTCTACATGTGTTCACTGTTCTCCTACTGGGCTGCTTAGCCAGCTTAACGTGCTGGTGAATAAACATGAGGACGCATACCATGAGACTGGAGGCAGCCTGACATGCTCACCTCAATCCCGCAGACTACCTTACACCACCTCGTACCGACACGGCCTTCTCTCAGCGACCGTATTACCATAATGATAACTAACACTAAAGGTAATCACACGTACTTCCGTCTCAGCCTGGCCCTGGGAGACCAGATCACAGGGCATTGGGATCAACAACCATCCAAGTGCTTTCTATATCTTCTAGTATGAGCTACTTGTAACATAGAAATAAATATGTATAAATATGCGTATATGTATATGTGAGATATCCTATTGAGATTATCAGTGCAATTAAACATTGAGTAGACTAGCAACGAGATTCCATGGGCCATTAGACCCGATAGCGAAAAGGCTAGGTGTCAGTGCACTGTATATACCGAGAAAAGACTCATTGAATAGAGAAAGTAATGTGATATGAAGTGCCAAAGGCGTTGTGCAGAACTTTGGAGGCATTACAGAAAAATCCCAAATCCGGTACAGAAGTTAAGGCCTGGGAAAGGTATGGGAATTTTTAAAGCCAGTCCCAACTCTGGAGGCCCTTTTAGACAGTAGCTGTGAAATAGGGGCCATCCGTAAAGTACGTACGCACTGAGGGAGGGGTGGGGTAGTAAAAGATTTTGGACATTTTGCGCATGCTGCTTCTTTGTTCGTACAAGATTGGGAGGAGGTAGGGTCCAAAATTTCAGAAATTCTGCGTACATACTTTGTGGATGGCCCTATACTGGAGAGGGTCTTTTGGTGGTGGTGCTTTGCTCTATGTACTGATATGCTGGTAGTGGGGTTTGCCTGCTCATCTATACACACTCAATCCCACACGGCTGTGTGCACCCCGTGCGTCGTGCTGTTCACACACTCACCTAATATTGACAGGCCCTGTCTGAGCTGCTCGGAGCACCTCGCCGACGTGTCATACCTTAGGGCTGCGTTAGGCGCTGATTACATTAACAGCTCGCCGCCTGAAATCCCCGTAGTTAGGAGGCCTAGATCCATCACCCGGCATTAACACAGCCCCCGTCCCTGGTACAGCCGCTATTTACCCTTGACATTTCCTGATGCAGTTATATGCCCATCCACGGCCGACCAGCCAGGCGCATAGCGGGCCCCTGTAGGGTTTGCAGCACCTTGATCCTCTCTGCCTCCAACCCTCTGTTACTCCCGCAATTCCCATCCATACTTCCCCTGTTATACATGAATCGATAAATGATGAGCGCTGATCATATTCCACATTAAAGTGTTCTCCTTTCCTCTCAATCATAAAGTCTTGAAAAGGAAAATCCAGCAGAAAACATGAAGAATTTGGGCGCCGTTGGCAGCATCGCTTTGTGCCCTATAGACACGGTACCCTTGGGCTTCGATGTGTTGGACTGGCGAAACAAAAGGCGTATATGGAGCACCTTGCCTTTTGTATTCACCCCACACGCTTGTGTGATGTAGGATTGAATATTACCTTCGGAGGAGGAGGTGGAAACGGAACATCTGTTCTCCAGTCGCCTCCTCTATTATTGGGCAAGAAGAAAGCAGCAGCGACGGGCGCTATTCAGAAACCAGACCTGTGGAATCTCGTGTCGGCGACAATGCAGGGATCCTGTGTCCGCAACATAGTCCGCTTCTTGTTTGTATAGATTTATAACAATGTTTCCCTGCGGGCTTGTGGAATTTAGAGCTTGATTCTTTTTAGAGCTTAATGGAACCGAGTATGCCGTACTTAAGAATACAAAAAAAAACATATTTTATAGCACTAGAACGCAAAATTAATACATTGCACAGGAAATATGGTAGCTAGTTGTGGCCAGTTATTTGACGAGCACTTTTCACACTCACTCAGTAAATACCTGACAAACTGAGTGAAATTTAAGTATTTCCAGGCGTTTATTGCCCAGTTATCGCCGGTAGAAGTGGTCTCGGTTTCCGACGGGTGGAGTGCTCCAGTGGAATCTCTACGAGGACAAATTGTTGATATTTGCACCTAGCGTGGCGGTGGTGAAATATCAGAGTGTCTATGGGGCCCCGCCCGCCAGCCCGCCACCACCCCCACACATGTACTTGATTAGCTCCCGCCCGTTCACCTGTGGACCCCGGGGTCCCGGCTTACAGCAACACCTGGTTACGTAGATCCTCTCAGATCTAACCCATCGAGTGAGATATTTTTTCTCTCCAGTCCTCAAATATATAAAGATGTTGAATATAACGCACCCCCTGTGGTTACGTGATGAAATGCAGGCGCCGACGAAAGTTGACTAAAGGTGTTTGGTTTGAGAAACATGGCTGTTATGTGGACTCTCTGAACATCTGGGCTCATCTGATATTTGCCGCCGGGTGTCTGGACGTTCTAATCTTTTATTTATTTATTCTATAAAGGTATTTTTTTCAGTTCTTTGCTCACCACTCCTCAGTGTCAGTAATAGTAGTGGCTCCAGGCCTGACGACCTGAAACTCAACGGCACGTCCCTGCAACACGTGTGTTTAATTATCTACGCTCGGCTACCCCCATGGCAGTGGGTATAAATTTATCAATGAGCAAGGAGGTCCCACATCACTAGAGAATCCTTCACAGAAAGTTATCTATTTTTTCTATCTTCACAGAAAGTTATCTATTTTTCTACCAGTCAGATGTGCTCGGCAGTGGAGTACAGTTCACAGCAATGGTTTTCCGCTGAAGTCTGGGTGGTAGATGGAGCATAGGTGAACACGACCATACTCAGATAGTCCCGCCTTGTTAAATCACCATATTATATCAATTTGCTATATAAACCTGGGAATTATATCAATGCATTTCGCATCTATATCTTGAAGTTCACATTCAGCTGGCTGGATTTGATATCAGGCTTGAGATGATTCAGTTTTAATTAACACACTCTGTGACAGGTAGATGTACAGATATCACAACAACACCTTGTAATATAGGATACTTCTATTTGCGGACAGGTTTCTGCTCTCTTGCCGTTGTTTGGAACGGAATTTCGACAGACATGACGGAGAGTTCCTTTTTAACAGACTCAACTGAGAGACCCTTTTCAGCTGAGGTTATTTTCTCCCAGGGGAGGTAGTGGTCAGCTGACGAGGGCAGAGTCAGAAACGTGATCAGGTAACACTCCCCTCCTCTCCCCACCCAATCTCATCTGGAATTAGAATACCCAGCAATGCATCGTTATCTGAGCAATGACCCCTGCTGTTCCAAGCTTTGCCTTCAGGCTATGAAAAAACTCTGATTCTGCATACCAAATGAGATTTTTTTATGCTAACACCCATTTGATGGCTTGCTGGAGGCAGATTAAAAATTACCGAAACAATACTTGAAAAAAATACTATTCCTAGATAATTTGAAATAGTGAATCCCTCTGGACTAAAATAATATTGTTCTGCCTTGCTCTCATTTTGCATTGTGAAATCTTGGGATAGTTAGTGCAACGTTCGGTGGCCATACTTGTATCTCACTAAGAGGTCACTGCACTTAGCATACGTCTTCCACAGTTGTGCTTTGGGAGAACCCTTGGGGTGCTAAGTGCGGCATTTGGTACTGGAGGTGTTGGTGAGGTGTGGGGCGAGGTGTGAAAGGTTGAGGGGTTGTAGAGCCTGCTGATGCTGTGCAAGGCGCTCCAGATGGCTAATGTAGAAGTGCCTGTTGACCAGGTACTGACCTCCCCACACTGACATACCCCAGCAGTCAGCACCTCATGCCGACCCGCACTCCATACCCTCCCCCAGCGTTAGCACCCACCAATAACCTCACGTTTTACGTACTAACTCACTGGCGAATTCTCCATCCCATCCACCTGGTTATTGCCCTCTCGTTATATAACAGAGATATTCGTTATATCGCGTACCGTTAGGTCAAGTGTTTCCGGGTTTGCTTTCGCTAAAAGCAGCTTGATTGTGTAGTGTCTAACCCAGTGGTCAATAAGTGTGGTGTGGAATTTGCGAGATGTGAGTTGTTAAGGGTTCCTAAGTAGCCTGAGGGTAGGTTTCTGTTTGTTTTCAGGGTTTGTATTTAGTAACTGTCCGCATCTGACAGCTGGTGTTAGTGGAGATGCCACTTCTGGTGGCACTCAGGCGTTACTAGTCCAACACACCCCTGCAAACTTGAGTACAACACAATGCTTTCAACCTACCAAAGTGTCGTGAAATGGAAAAATTACCCGATTCTTCTTTTAATGTTAAAATTGTCTGCACTTATATTCGTATCAAATTGAGGTACCTCGTTTCATTAGAAAGTATCCTCTCCTAAGAGATTTTAGCTCCACATTGGATTCTGTACCATTCTGTATCAGATTCTTATTATACTAGAGATTTGACCTTTCGGCTGTATTCCCCATTCCCTATCCTCTAAGCATGTACGGGGCTGGTTTTTGAAAATCCCAGCTATTGGCGTAGCTATTTATCCCCAGGATTGCCATCCTTGATCTTGAAAGGTGAAGGTCATAGCCTACCTACCCACAGACGTCTTCCTCACGTCTAATATTAGCAAGATGACTCCTTTAGAGGTCAAATCTGAGTTTAGTCTGTGACCTACTCTCTTTGGCCATCTAGATGGCAGCTCCTCAGAATTTTTGGTGAGATTTTGAAGCATATAGTGTGTTAGAACAGTAATACAGTAAGGGCTGATATATCTCCTTCTGTCATAGTATCGGTTTTCATATCTCCCCTCCCCCGAATTTGCGTATACTGGTGTGTCATAAAAGTGTCCGATGAAAATTACGAGTATTATCACAGTAGATTATCTACATCGCCGAACAGAGACACTACTAGCGTGTACGTCTGTAGTGCCTTACAGGTCCTTGCCTATAATCAGTTACAATAGACGCGCTTCCTCGCCGGGACCCTCCTTCAGCAATTAACTGGTGCATACCCCACCTCCCTAGCCCTCTTCTTTCATCCAAGCCTTCTGAGTAAAGCATACTGCTTGAGCAGCCAAGCTCGATAAAGGACAAGCAGGCAGTATTCGTACACCGTGGCATTTCCATGTCCGTGAAGCCTGGGGCCATGGGTGAGAAAAGAGGAAATAGAGAGAGTTTATGTGAGGACATGAGTGGGCTGGCAAGATCCGGACAGCAAGGCCGATATACTCCCAGAACGAGCTGTTTATATAGGCCTACTGCTCTAAAGCTTCTCACCTGTTCGCATATTGCACTGAGTGAGCTGCTTCTCTTCTGTCCTGTCCACAATGAACTCACATACTGCTTATAAGTTGTCTACTTTCTGCTTACAATCTGCTCTCGTATTGCTCACAAACTGCTCTCATCTAGCCCGGCGGCCTGATTACTAACGGGCGGCGTAATCAAGGCCGTCCCCTTGGCGGCTTGGTGGGCCCCGTTACCCGATACCCGAGCGGGTAATGACCAGTCGCTGCAGGCGTGACCACTGAGTTGCTCATCCCCGGCCCAGCCGCGCCTCGACACGCTCACTGATTGAGCGACTCATCCGAGAACTGAAACAGACACAGCGGAGTGGGACCCGATCTCTACACACGGGCAAACCAGCGATTTGTCGCCGAATGCTGACATAGCGGATCCTTAATTAAATTGGACCTCGGGAGGTGATTTAATCCACGGTGCTTTGGAGAACGACCGGTCGGCAAGCGGAATATGAAATTGCCGCTAATGAAAATGTACGAGGGGTGTGTGAGCAGTATAAAGAATTGACGTTTTAGAGTAGGAGTACAGAAAGAGGTCTGTTCTGTTCTGCAGGCAATAGCACCTCTTTATAACATTAAAGCTTCACATATAAGTTGGATCAGAATGGAATTTGTCTGCTCGGTATCGCAAAGTAAACAATACTTTGTGGGTCGACGTAAACTATAAGTAGTATAGGATTAAGGCCTTAGTGCCCTGACAACAGCGATATAGTTACATGCGAGGCTGAAGAAAAGTAGTCAGTTAGGGGGAAAGATTATTAATCTATTGTTTCAAGGAAGTAAGATGAGGCTACTAGTAATAAAGGTTATAAGTTAGTTTATTTCTGGCCCTTTCACGCCTCTGTAGACCAGACAAACAAGGCGGACTGTGTGTAGGTGGCCATCATTAGCTCGTCTTACCACGGGAGTTGCTCTGAACTGCTCTGGGCGAAACAAAGGTAGGAAACAGGACCCACTGACCTACGGCTCGTCCTCCCACAGACAGGGTCGCTGACATTTGGCCTCCCGACCACGTGCACCTCGCCTTTGATCTTTTCAGCGAGTAGCGTTGCTTTGTGTGTGAGGTGAATAATGATACACTGCCCCGGTATGGTGCCAGTCGTATCTTTGTTTCACACGACCGTCAAACATGATTAAATCATTGGTTTATTGTAAAGTAGCCAAAGACAATGAAAGTCTGCGTGGTTTGTATGAGATAACAATTCGCCCTATATCCGATTTCGCCAGCTGCCTGAGTGAGCGCGGTTGAGCCACTTTGCATTCTGTCATTCTTTCCCGAGCGTGAGGCAGAATTAAATCTCGGCAACAATGAGATCTCTCGGCAGGCATTGTTGTCATGATGTTTTTACGCCGGAGGTGTATATTTAACCTGGAATACGTAATAGGCATCATGCCGCTCTCTTCCCATGTGAACATGCCAGTCTGCGGAGAGCGCCAAAAGGAGCGGGGATGACCGCGGCATTGTGACCTTTCCTGTTATATGTAGAAGTATTTTCTTTACAGCAGAGGAAGGCCGGTGAATGCGGAAGAACTGTCAACGCTTCCTTTGGAGTCCTTTCTTAGCAGATCCCAGAATGGGTCTTGTTTTCATCGAGGGCCGTCGTAGACAGAGACAGCCTGTCAACATGACTTAGTTGCGCTGTTCCAGTTTCAGGCATAGTGGCACTCCCTAAAGGTTGCTAGAAAACGGATGGGGGAAAAAATCATTGCATTGTAGGCGTTGAAATGAACTTCAAAAAGGTTAGTCACCGCGACATGGGAGAAATAAAAGCGAGTCAGTCACGGGAATTCATGCCATTCTTGTTGGGCTTGAGACGCCTGCGCTTTTTCATGGCTGCTATTAGCAGACTAGGCGCTAGCGTTCCGCCGAAGATGCTAACTTCGCCAACTTGGTCTTTTGTAGCTGAGAGTGTTGCTAGTCGATCACTGTAGACTGTTTTGCAGGGAATTCGGCTGGTAATTACAGATTGGCGCGCTCTCCAGTCGATGATTCACTGCCGGGCGGATGTGTCAGCCTTTCATTTAATTCGCCCCTGTTAGGCTGCCACCTAGCGGGCGCCGCTTCGGGACACGGCGCATTGGTACGTGCGACGCCCGTAGGGTGCTTTTAATGGACACTGACAATGGACGCATACCCTCAAGTGAGGCCAGTGTCAACAAGCGCGGTCAGTGGGAATTCCGTGAGGATTCGAGTGGCGCAGTGCGAAGAGGAACTCGAGGAGCAGCTCAAACCGCCAATCAATTCCCGCCATATTTCAGCGTCTAATTTCATCTGCATAAGTTGGGACGCGAGGGGGCGGTTCGCGATTCCGGTTTCTCTTAAAGTAGATGTGAGCCTTCGAACACTGCCCCATTTATTTCCATAACGAATACGAGGAACAAGTTCGTTATAAACCCACCGGCCGATGATCCATGCTTGTCGATTTTCACTGGGATCCCCACGGAAACGGGACCATTACTTTAATTGGCTGAGTGGACGGAGCCTTGCCACAACCTCGTTTCTTCTCCTGACATTGAAACATTAAGGAGGGGAAGGTGGCGAGTCGTGGAGACGTTCAAATCTACCTAGCCTCGAAACTTAATGCCGTTAGAAGCTGATTCGGAGCGACATGCAACCTATCCCCCAGATCAAAGGTTGCCTTGGAAACGATGGCAGGGTTTGGGTTCGGGGGGGTGTTGTGTCCTCCTGACAGGGGCCGGTCAAGGTCATTCCATCTGGTCCTCTTCCCACAAGTCAGCTGTTGGAGAGGGTACAGCCTGATAGTGAAGCTATGGGGATATGAGTGTGCGAGTGGAGGGGGGTGTAGTGAGGGTAGGACTTGGCACCCTGCACTATGAGTAATCCCAGAAGCTTAAGACGCGAGTTAATTCAATAATGTGTCTCGTTTGCTAACCCGTCCGGAAAGGGATAGCTCCCACCTGAATCTAACGACGTGCAGCCTCCGCCGCCTCACCCCGTTTTCCCATTAAGATAATTAGTCCCATCAACAGTGCAGAATGCTGTCCTCTGTGGAATGTACCCTATGGAAGTATAGGAATACCTTTTGGGTTTGTGGTATGTTTAGATATCTCCCATTGGAAGAGTTAAGTCAAGGTCCTGATGGCATTGTGTACGGATGCAGAATGAATCCCGTGCCAGATGATCCAGAAGGAAAGGGATTCCGGGATGGGGCGGGAGGTCCTGGAAGCGTCATAATTAGAGGTGGCAGTCTGGGGAGGTTGTGCTTGGAGATCCGGTGTAAGGAGCACCTCACTAATGCCTTGAGAGTGCTCGCCCAGCGCGACAACATAAAGACTCCATTATGTCAATGGCAAATTAACACCTCACCTTCGCTCAATTGCTAGCTAGTTTTTGTGATGCATTGGAAATATCTTCAGGTCCTCCTCTCTACCAAAAAAGGGAAATCGAGATGAAAAAAAATGACCCAGCCGCCTACAGAACCTCAAATGGAGCAGAACACCGGTCGCCTATTTGACATCAAAGTTGTTCAGTCATTCTGAACATTACGGCTGCGCGAGGACGGAAATTTCGAGACCAAATTTGAGACGGCCTCCCGCGAGGTTCCGAGCTATTTAAGGAGACTGAGATGACAGTAAAGGGCATGACAAGACCCACTTCCCGCCGACGAGCCATTTGTGGAGCTGTGTCGGTCCATGATATCAAAGGTAGTCATGATCACGGCAGGTTAGCCCAGCTTGGAGGCCTTATTCACAGAGCGGAGTTCTGGTGCCGCAGAGTGAAACATTAACTTGAGCGACGAATACATCTTCATTGCGGGATAATGGTCTATTGGGGAGGGGAGGGGGTGATCCGTCAAACGTAAAAGCGCATTTAGTTTGCCGACATTTCTTCATTGAAGATGATTCAATTTTCTTGTCATCTATGAGGTACTTAATTTTCATATTAGATATAAGAGTGGGGATAAGCAGTATTCAGGAATTGTCCGCCATTTTACTACATCTATCATATTTGTTATATCGTTTAAGAAATTATATATCAATATGATGTAGCCTCGAGAGTTATTATGGTGCTAAAACACCAACAGGCATAAAAGCAACTGGTCGACCAGTGAGATCAGGCTTTCCTAAATGCAGTCGGGTTTCAATTTAAATTCGACACCCAGACAGCATTATCATCTTGCAGATCTCTTGGCTTGCTTCATTAGGAAAGGTCCGGAATTTGCTCCTGAATGTCATATGTTGTTCGTTAGAGCGCGATGCCGGGCGTCATTTAGGCGCCACACATACGACTTGTTAGTTAACGGGCCCCTCTGCCGCTGTCCCTACTGCAGGAGTAATGAAATCCCACCAGGCAGTAATATTTGATAAACGCGCGGCATGTCTGTGAAGTCGAGAAAGTGGATAACGATGTAGCACAGGTTTTTATTATGATGTCATTCCAGCAGTACCAAGAGAGAGGAAGTTATCAGAGCCCCGTTTGTAATCCTCCTGATAGGGCACGGGGTGCAGGGAGCGGGGTAGATTTTGAAAACCTCTGCCACTATTGCTCACACCCCCTACACAGCATTCCGCTGTCGGCACCAATAGTTCGGGTTGTAGGGGGACGGGTATTACTAAGGGTGAAGGCCGGTCTACTCTCGTCATACCCCGGAGCTTTGGGGCGGGATTCCTCCGTGTCTCAGTCAATAACTGGGGGTGTGACGTACACCTCAACCCGGGAGAAGGTCTGCTCCAATTGCGGGCGGTGTGCTCTGATCACAGGCGTTTCCCGGCTGTAGGAGGTGTGTATGGTTCACGCCCTCCTCAGCTCTACCATTAACCTGTGTATGCGGGGAACGGGACAGGTTCAGGATACACTGACCCAAATCACATTGATTAGAACCGTGTGAGCTGCTCAAGAGCAGACAGGGGCAGCTCAGAGACCTGCGCGCCCTCTACCGGAACGCAGACCGTTACGCTTGCTTGTGCATGATAAAGCGAAGGCGTATTTGCAGATCCACGCCTAGGTTTATATCTGCTTACCATAGCAATAGATCAATGCAGGAATATGAGACGGAATGTTCAATACATACATATATTCTACCAATCAAGTTGAATAAACATACGTGCATCTTATTCCAGATAATGGAATCACTTTAATGATCTCAAAACTAAACTTGTCTGATAGAACTATTCTCCGATATCATGATCATACCTGGAAAAGACATGGCTAAGCCGAGAACCGCAACGGACAAGCAGCAACCACGAATTGGGAGACAGTTTAGAATTTATACCCACCACTTTTATAGTCTTGTACCATGTGACCTGTCTTGACCAATCAAAGCATCGCTGGATGTTATTGTCGTTAGGGATATTGTCGTTAGGGATAATATCCTTACGGTAGTGGTATTTATCCTTGAATTGGAAATTAAATGAAAATTGGAAATAAAATGTGTGCCCAATGTTTGAGTTATTTACAAAATAACACGCCAAAAAACTAAGCTAGAATATATTCGAGAAATGCAAGATATGCGAAAGAAAAAACGCCTTTATGGACTTCGAATGAACAGACACAGCTTAAGGATATAAACAGGTGAGGATCTGGTTTAGTGGTAAAAGTAGACATGAAAAAGAAGGCTAAACGAGTGCAAGTGGTTACACAGGAGGAGGTCTGTTCCAGTTGGTGCACGATGCCAACCACCAAAGTCCTAGTACTAATCATATACCCTGTCCTGATCACATTAACTGTAACAGCCTTGTTTTTGGCAGCAGCTGTTGATGCCTCTGGGACTGATTGTCGCCTTAGAACTGCGGACACATGTTCCCGCTGCCCACACCCTCCCACGGGATGGTAGTCATTGGGGAGGCAGGCCCGTCAGGACTTACAGCATTGGGATAAGTGTGTTGATCTTGGCCTAGACGGCGGAGACTGTAGCAGCTAAATCGGCATCTGTCAACATCCAATCACAATCACGTGGCTCTATTTTCCGCCCGCTCATCTGTGTCCCTGTTGAATCTCCAAACATTTACCCCGCCCATAAGGGGGATGTAATCTTCTCCGGGTTGTGTTTCTGCTCTGACTCTCCGGTACACATGCTTTGTGCCCGCCAAGCAATCAACCAATATCCGGAGCTGGTCCGACTCGTAAAACCGGCTTCACACTGAGCTGCTCACGCTGACTTAAGTGACGTAAAGCCATTCAATTGTAGTTCAGGAATGGTCAGGCTGATACCTGAGTGATTAATGCGGACTTGGCCGCACAGGTGCAGGTGGCACTGTCGTTTGCACACCCTTACTTCCTCACGGTGCAACAACAAAAAGTCATGAGTGATAGCACTATAGCATGTTACTAGAATTACAGCAACGACAAAAACAACACTTTTTTATAGCTTGCCTATCGTTTTGTTTGTAGTTCCATACTTCGTAGCTATCCATGGCGCTGGCGACAGGGGGGGGGGGGGTGTAAGTATATCTGTGTGAATGGTATGACTAGTGTGTACGTTGTAGATGTAGTGATTGCCATCTCACAAGCTCCAAGTGGGCGCGTTCTCCCAGCCAGAATGGATTTCAAGTCATTATTGCTTATTGATTACCACTGGGGATGCAATCGGTGGCGCTGCAGCCTGCCCGGGTTCTCCCCTCGTGTAACAAGCGAGGACGAGTGGCGTAATGGTGCAGTGCCGCCCGGCCCGATACAAAGTAATTTGTGAACTCACTCAGTGGACAAAATGTAGCATCGGCCCACTGAGGCTTGGGGCTGGGTGCTGGAGGTACCGTGCCAACTCCCTAGCATCATGTATTATAGATTGGACGTCAGTCCTACCCACCACCGCCGCAGGCCTAGGAGGAATTCTACCTACATTAAAATATCGCCTTTCTTCCTGTCCCCCGCAGGCTACAAATAAGCCTATCAAAGATGAATTTCAGCATGTATATGTCTACCTTCATTATGCCAAACATAATGAGCTATGTGTGTTATGGGAAGAATTACAGTAGGACATTGGAAGGAGTTTTGCCAGCATGTAGTGTGCTCGCAGTTAAAAGGATAATGAAAACGGAAAACATGAAGTGTATTTGGGTTGAGTTCGGGAGGGAAATGGATGTTCAGAGAGAGACTCGCCATGTAGAGCCTGCCTACACTAAAGCACTCCATGTTTAAGCACTGTTTATCATGCAATGGGCCAATCAGCTGACTGAACGGGCGCCACGCATCTCCGTTACCACTATAAAAGGGTGCTGTTTGTACGTCCTGCACTCACCCCACCCTCTACACAGGCCCATCTCACCAACGTCATCCCACCCCGCCAACCCCCAGTCTCCAGTCTGGATCCCGGATCGAGTCGTGCCACTCCAGCCCCACCTCTGCACCCAACCTTTCCCCAGGTGTAACATATACACGCGCCGCGAGTTGGCGTTGGTTACATGTAATAAGCACGTTAAGACCTCAGCCGGGGCCATGAATTAGCCTTTCCAATATTTGTACAAACCTGTCTATGTTGGTATTGATTTGTGGTGACCACAGAAGCTGGAGGTTTACCACCACTACTCCTCTACATGTACCATACTCTTGCTCATTATCTCATCTTTAAGGGTATACCCATCCATCTTAAGGTGAAAAAAACCACATTATTAGAACGTCCCACTGTCGATTGCTGGCATTAATTATTGATACACTTGTCAGTCGCCATGGAAATAGCTAAAACCGCTGGTCGCAGTAACAGTGGTGCCAAGCACTGCTCTGATAATCAGACAACGTTTAATTGAATGAAAAAACCCTGCGTTCCCACCTATTTGTTTTTAGATTGATGATGTATATATAGGAGGTGTTCTTTGATTAGTATGCCGGTATTCCATCGCTTGATTAAAAGGATCTCTTTTTGCCCCCTGACTTTGCAAATTAATGTCAATTAATTCACGAATTTGTTTTTATGTGCGTCAGAGTGCCTGGATTTCTTTTACTAGCACTGCCTCTCTGTCGGAAATTACCTTTTTAATGGATCATTGAAGACTTAATCTAACCTTAAATGATCATTGTCTCATTTGTTATTCCTGCTTCTATTGCCCCTGGAATGAATGCGATGTTAATAGAATGTATATAATGTAATATAAGCATATTAATTGAAACTATTATTTCTCTTTCCAGGTAAGTGTCAATGATTTCATCACACCACAAACCTCACTGGGACAACGTGAGTAAGATGTGTTATTAGAATAGATGTTCAATCGTGTGAGCTAAGCATGCCTCGTCCTACTGCTTAGAATAGACACAAATTCCAGAATTAATGAAATGTCATGGATATCAGACATCGGGAATATTTTGAATAGAATATAAAACTTAATCTTCACTTTCATTTAGATGCGACTCACGCAAAGAGACTCAATTCAATTCCATAAGCTACTATTCACTCCTCGTCTATTAAAAGAAATAAACAAACCAGCATAAACAACCCCAGTAGGTTTAATTTCTGGCAAGCCATTTGTTCTGAAGCACGTTCTCCCTCTCGCTGGCTGGGCCTACAACACGGTCTCGGGCAGAGCCTGCACAAAAAAATCTGGGTCGGTAATGAAGTAATTCTGCGGCTGAATGAAGCTAGCCGGTGGGTAATCGATGCAGGACTCCTCGTGTTACACAGACTCTATTTTGTACGTTCTGCTCCTGCTGCACGCCGCCAATCAAGCAAGAGAGAGATCGACCGATACAAACTGGACTGGGCGTGAAACATTGATGAGGTGCTCACTTCAGCTGCCCGCTGCTGCCCTTGTGAACTGCCCAGTGCTGCCCACATGAGCCGAACACTACTACCTGCTGCTGCCCACATGAGCTTCTTAATACTCCCCCCTGCTGCCAACATGAGCTTCGCACTCTACTGCTTCCTGCTGCCAACATAACATGCTCATTACTGTCCACTACTGACATCATGAGCTGCTCACTACTGCCTACTGCTGCCCCTACGAGCTGCTCACGTCTGCCCCCCTAGTGCCCACGTGAGCTTCTCAATACTGCCCACTGTTGCCAACATGTGCTGCTCACCATTGCCCACTGCTGCCAACTGGAGCTGGTCACTACTGCCCACGTAATCTGCTCACTGCTAACCACGTGAGCTGCTTTCTGTATGCTGATCATGTATGGGGAGGAACCATGTGTTAGTAATATGGTTAATTGGGTGGGTGAAGGGAAGCTCTCTACAATCATGGGGATCGATTTTTCTAGAAGACGGTGTAAAAAGAATTCATGACCCATGAGCGTGCATCTTACCCGGAGGATGGTTGATAAGGTGAATGCTAAAAATAGTAAGACTTATAAGGTACATGTAATTTGAAAAGAAGAAATCACATTCTGTAAGGAATCTATTTGCAGATTTTCATTTGAGGCAGGGCAGTATTATTAGAGAATACGACATAATTCAAGGAATATAAATAAAGCAGGATTCAGGCTTCACTCCCTAGACTTCGTAGCCAATCATGACCGGGCCCTGGTCAGACACTGTCCAGGACCAGTGCCCGGCCTAGATTTCGATCGGGACCCGACTTCGTGAAGCTTGAAGCATCGGGTCCCCTAAATATAAACGGGCCCAAATTTAGAGCCCACAATGTTCCATTGCACCTCTACTGGCCTGACTGAGCAGCAGGCCCCGAAAAGTGCCCGACCTAGAATCTGACTAGTGACTGACTCCAAATCCGCGTAAATAGAACTAAGCCTTTATTCAAATGTGTCCCAATTCCAAAGTGAAGTGTGAGTATTTGAAATACTTCAATGAAACGGTCAGTAAGATTTAAATGTGTGAACTTGCATAGTAGTACATGGAAATGGTACATATTCTAATGTTGACCTCTGTAGCTCCTTATGATTAAATGATTCATTATTGACCCGATCACAAGGTACTCATATTGAAATTTGTCGAATGCGTGACTCCACTTTTATCAACTTTAGCCCCAAGTAATGGTTACCTACTATATTTAAAACGGTAGAATTCCGTCGAATCCGCTTGAAGTTGCTCCCATACATAGAGACATACTGAACCAAACCTGGGCGTGGAGACTGAAGGGCCACGAGGGTGAGATTCTCGTGTAGTACCTAACTGAATCCTGCTACTATTTTTTGTGTTTCTCTACACAGATGTACTTCTATCCTTAGGATTTGTTTATATTCGTACAGAAATCATAATTTAGAACTGTAGTTTTCCGATTACCTTGCCCCGTTATCAGCCACGAGAATAATTGCGCTGGTTGCCGGGCTGTAATAGCCCTTTTCAAACTCCGCTGATGACCCTCCTCCCCTCTCCCACCATCACACTAAGTATTTGGCCTCCTGGAGGCACTGGCTCTGTGGAGCAGTCAGCAGAGCGTTCGTTTGGGACTGCGGGGGTCGGGAGTTCGTGTCCTGCCTTTGGCAGTCTGTCATCTCAATTTTGTTATTATTCAGACTGGGACTCGACGAAGTCGCTAGTTTATAATAAACTCGGCCGTCCCAACATACGACCCCTCATTTTGGTTCCACGCAAACGTTTGAAAATCCTGAATTGCCTCCTGAGAGCAGCACCAGGGAAGGTTATTCTGGGTCAAAAACAATCGTAAGGTGACCCCTCTCAGAACCTCGTTGTCTTCAGCACTGCCATTTACTACTTCCTTGTGTGATCAGTAGCGGTCACTAGTACCAAACGCTTTATCTATCATTCCTGCATCGTACGCAACGTTATAAACAAATGCCCTAGGCATTGTCACATATATGTAGGAGAGATAGGGGCTAAGCTTTGAGCTGCTCGCATTGTGTTAAGGCTGCCTACACTGCCACAACCCATGGCAGTGCCCTATTCCGCTGCACCTGGGTATATATATATATATGTGTGTATGTGTGTGTGTGTGTATACACGTATAACAGCTCAGTCTCGGCGAATGGTCATGGAAGCAATGCGATTGTGGTTGGGAGCAGCTCAGAGAGCTAGGAGAGCTGCTCTGATTTATCCAGCGCCCCGTGCTGATAGTGGTGTCACGGCCGTCGACCCGACCCACGTCCCCTACTGGGCTCTCCGCCCCACGTGCCCGCCCCCTCTCACCCGCCACGCCAATTGATGGCCATTCGATAGCCGGCCGTGGTCAATTTCTCGTCGCGGACCCAGTAGGGCGCGCGGATAAATACGGACCGGGCGGTGCGCCGTGTGGCGCCCACCAGGCGGCGCTGAGTGCTCCAGGCGGGGCGGATGAGGCTAAGGTGTGTTACTGGATGGAGGAGGGGTAGAGCGGTGTAGGGCTATTGACAGGGGAAGCCACCCGTTAGGTAGACGGTAATCATATTGTCTCTGAGCCCGCTGAGCGGGGACGGAAGGAGAACCTGATCGTGATTTCACCACAAATGGCTTCTGTTCTGCACCTGTTCACAGGTATATAAAACAAGCCTCAGAAAAAGGGAGTAAGGGTAGTCGTCTGCCTATTGTCGACTTTCGGAATATATGTACATGTAATACAAATGTATTTCAAGATTTTACTGAATAGTTTAGCGGTCTCTATCATTCATCATTATGGTGTTAGCAGTATGTTTGAAAGGATATACAAACTTAGGTTTAGAGTTGAACATCTACTACACGAACCTGTGATGTTCCTCTTCGAAAACAAATATCGTTTCAGCAAAAAACATTAAGGAAGCATTATATGTTGGCCTCTAGAAGGAGGTTGTACATATTTTATCTAACTTGCTGGGCCAAGAACGGCCGAACTTAGACATTTATCACGACGTCTGGGTATAATGAGCCTGTCTTGTCGGTGGATAATGAAGGAGATATTTTCCACTCACTGTGCAGATAAGTATGCGCTGTGTAGTATTTAATGGGGCCCGAAGTGCTCGTCATAATGGAATCGAGTATTTATCTTGGCTCGGGGCGTCAAATCGCAGTGGCAAGAGCTACGACCCGGTGTGAGGCTGTTACGAAGGTATGCAGACCTGATACAGGACGAGTATAATGTTGACGGTAACCAGCGCCGCTAGTCCTCTGTTCTGCAGACCACGGAACACGCTGGAAACTGATGTGCAGCGCCAAGCTTCAATACTATATTTCATTCAATTCTAACATCGGGAATTCAACATTCGACTTAATAAGTCAAAGGTAAATTGTAAGAAACCGATATAAAAATAGTGAAATGACAGCAGTTTCACAATTTACACAGAAACCATGGAGACTTTTCAGATTTGAAAATGCGAAAATAATGCATACATACAGAACCCCATACATTGAATATAGAGGCCATACGCCACGAGATGAGCGCGTGTTATGTAGCCGGACACGGTGGGATGACCCCCAGTGCCACTTGGTGTTGGGGACTGGAGGAAATGTTTATGGGTTGGCTGATGATGATGCGGGCTTTACGGGGTTCAGATAACTGACCTCCTCTCCAGGTGGAACCAGAGACACTCTGGGCGTATTGCCGACATCTGGGGTGTCAGACTCAATCACCACCCCCGGCCGGGAGCACCCCGACGGGTACCCGCCTCCAGGGGAGGGCCGTCCCGCCTCCAGCCCTCCTCCGGCTGACCTCGGGTCTGACCTCGGGGCTGGTTTTGGAGGTCAGAGACGCGGGGTCGCGGTGGTGAGGGTCAATGTCAGCTCGGAGGTGCTGGGTGAGTCTTTGACAGCAGGCGATATAAATCTCCGAGTGAATCGCAAATTAGCACTGTGCTAAATACCAGGGTCTACTGCCAAGCGCTGACTTCAGAGTTGGGCCGGGCAGCTTCAGTGAAGGTGTGTGTAATAACGTCCATCACAGGCGTAAAATCCTACTAGTGAAGGTAGCAGTGGCCTCCTGTATCCGCCACTCGTCGTATTATGCTCAGCCTCTTTTTAAAACGTATCGTTTTTTACTCTCTGGATATGTTTCCTCGGAGTATCGTACATTGAAATGTGCCTTGGCGAGAAGTACAGAGCACTAATTTTTCGAGAAAAAAGACACGGGGAGGTTGGAAAGGTGCACTGGGATCTTAGAACTGGATGAGGTGTGAGGCTGATGGACCTGGTGCAGGCGAACATGGCGTAGGTCAGAGGTCCTTATCAGGGAAATCGGTGTAGAGTAGCTCGAGGCATACACAAACATAATTTACACAGGAATTTGGTAAAAATAGCCGGTGTATGGCAACCACATGACAAGCACCCCTGCCCCCGCCGGCTTCAGCTGCTCGGCGAGCATTGAGCTGCTCCGTTAGTGATCTGGGTCTTCAGGTCGCACAGAGAGCTGCTCTGAGCCGCTCTGAGCTTCTCGCCCCTCGTTTTCATCCCGCTCCAAGTATCACGTTTGCCTGGATGTCAGTGCCAGCGGAAGCTGCTCAGAGTAGCTCGTGGAAATGGCGGCGCTTTAAAGCCGCCGAGCAAACCGTTTACATGACCATGTTTGGGGTGGGGCGTGAAAATTGGTTCGGCTACGACTACTGAGCTTTGATGTCGGGTGAAAATGACACGTTGTGTAGAGCGGCTGCCGACTTCAGGGGAGGACTGGACGGCGAGCAGATTGACGGTCCGTGCCTTGGGAACTGCCAACCGGCTTTGAAAACCCAATGATCTCCCAGACCCGATGACAGTCTCCTAGCATAAGGGGCCAGTGTTGGTTTATGTATTACGCCCAGCCGTATAAGCAAGGCAGTATATAGGACAAATCTAAGGACTGACAGTAGAAGGCCTCTCGACGCTATACATTATAGTGGTACAAATGATGTAGTATAGTATATGTTTTTAAAACGTCACCAACAATAAATCGAGGACATATGCTTCCTAATTCATGTCTGATACTCTGATGTCTGTCTCTAAAGGGATGCAGGTGCCACTTTTTGTTCCCTAGCCATGGAAGTCCTATAAAGTGAATTTATGCCCTATGAGTGTTTTTCTCTGCTATCGGTCATGGCAAAGCCCGGGAGATCCATAAAGGCCTTCCTATAATAGTGTACCGCATCCGGGCAGATCCTACAATAGTGCCTATTTGGTTCTAGATCTGCAGATCCCAGCTGTATCGACTCAAAAGGAATTAGATCGCTCCCGAGACTACCTCCTGACTACGTACCATCCCTATACAAAGCAATTCATTTCCTGTATTATAAATCCTCTAGCTCAAACCTTTAAAATGACAGGAATTGCGAGCTGTAGATAGTGAAACATGAATAGTTAGATAGAGGGATACACTAAAGGCTTGTGCATGTCTAATACGAACCGGCAGTGGCTTCTGTTATGACCCCCCACCCCACCCACCTCCTATATGGAAGCCACATGGTGTGTAGGGGGTGGTGTTGCTTCGTGGTGTGGCTTCACTGCCGATATCATCGTGTCATAAGGTCTTGGATCACTATGTCTGGGGCTGTTGGAATCCCAGCGGGGTTCGGCCCGGTCCAAAGACTCTACTCTAACCCAGATGAGAAACAACCCTGGAGGCACGTGTCCCACGACCCCTTCACCACCCCCAACCCCCAACACACACAGTGTCTTCCCCCCCCCCCCCCATCTCCCAACCCCAACATACACAGAGTCTCCCCCCCCCCCCACTCCCACCCCCACCCACCAACGAGAGGAGCTGCTCGGCCTCTCTACTCCCGAGTCCGTCCCGTTGGCTCACCTCAGGGGCTTGAGGAATTGGAGTGAGAAATTGGTGGAAGTCAAAAAGGAGCCGACTGTTTAACTTGTTAATTCACGTGCAGTAAACGGTGAAAAGCGTCATGCGGCCTCTCTTCTGTACCGGCTGTACTACGAGGAGTGTGGTGATTGGGGGCGGTAGTACTGGTACGGAGCGGGTTATATCATTGCTGCAGAACAGTTCGTAGTAGAAACCTCTTCTTTTTTCCTCGGTGTTCCGTCAAGTAAAGTATTACAATTTCCTTCTTTTTCTAAACGACTTTAGTTGGTCTCTGGAGCTCTATCCATCAGGATGGGAGAGATGTATATGGGGCTGTAAAGAATGGAGTGGTGCAGTAGAGGGGGCAGGGGTTGCATGATACCCGGGCGCTGGACAGTGTAATGGGCAGGGCGCTGGGCAGGGCACTGGATAAGGCAGGGTGGGGTGGGGCAGGGCTGGAGTACGGCGGGAGGAGGTGGCGTGAGGACCCAGCTGGCTGAGCACGACCATCGCGACAGGTAAATATTTGCCTTGGTTCAGAGAGGCCTCAAGGCAATGGGCGCCTGACTGGACGGATGGGAGTGCTCCACGCAAAGCGGCCGGTACGGATATATATCCTCTCGCTACTGCAGGACACCAGCGGCTGGTGGGTGTGTTGGAACGCTGGATCTCAGAGAAAGAAATGTTTTGCAGCATGCTTTTTGCTCAGTTCCCCTCGACAATTTGTTCTATATGTGAGGCAAAGAGTACCGCAGCTAGGCTCAAGTATTTGGTTATAATCATTTTTAGGTGTTAAGTTTTCAGTTCTTCTCCTTCCAAACGTATTGATTGTGTCAGGAATCTCGGATAAGGCATATGGAGGGACGATGGGTGGAGAGGTTGAGGCTGGATGTAGGGGATCGGAGTGATACCCCCGCTGCGTGGCTCGTGGGTGAGTTCTGCTCCAGTGCCGAGACCTTGGAGTCTACTGCGGGCAGAAAGGGGTTTCATGTTTGGCCAGGGTTTGGCCTGGCGAGCAGAATAGTAGAATAGAGCCTGAGGGGATAGTAGGCCACAAGGATAGAGTTTCAGTGCAGAAGGTTAAGCTGCAGAGTCTCATCTCACAACCACTGCCCTTGCATCCCTGTTATACTGATCCCCTTCCTCATCCCTGTCACACTTTCAGTCCAGTTGTGTTTGTTACCCGATACAGTTGGGACAGGTAGGGCTGTCGGTCAGTACACTGTTGTTGTTAATTCTCTGCCGGCGGCGCTTGGGTCATCCTCTGAACTCACACCTCACTCACAGGGTCCACCCTGACTCTCCCCAAGGCCCCTTTGAATCTGTGTGGCTGGAAGACATGGGGGTGTCATAGTATCAGTCAGAGAACATGTCCAATAGTATTAGGTTTTGCTAGTGTGTTTGTACATACATGTTTATACATACATGTTTATGCATATAGATATAGGCACACAAGTACCCTATAGCTTACAAATGGAGGTGGTAAAATAATATAATTTGCAGAGACCCTAATTTGGATGAGACCCTATGCACTATGACAGTGAACTGTCAGTATAACCCTCTCCAAATGAAATTAAAACCTGCAAGTCCCTTCCCCGCTCCCTCAAATGCTGAGCGAGGGCCTGGAAGTATATCCTACTCTCACTGTATGGAGAATCATTTTGGATGCAGACGACTGCTACCATACCTACCCCGCTGACGAGCACTAGATGCCAGGTCCCACGCCGAGGTATTTTTCATATATGATGTATGGGACCCGATAGCTTTGTTGGCTCTTTGAAGGACGGATAGAGCGGTGTGGTCGTCGTCACAAAAACGCACCGTGATGAATCGTGAGCAACACTGTCTGAATGCCTATACCAGACCCGACTGTTGCCGCTCTCTGTGTTGCCTCGCCAGGGGAAAAAACCCACTGCCGCAGCTATAAAGGGCGGTAGTGTAGGCTCATTGTGGGCCGAGCCGCCTAATGGTAGGGCTGGCATAGGGACCTGGAGTGATGGCTGTATCGAGCTGTGACACCTGTGGAAGTAGTCATGTATGGAGGCCTGCAGGCTGCATAGCGATCTGACAGGCATCTACCTGGCCGGATCCCAACCATCCCCGGGCAGGCGTGCACCGACTGGTGCTATGGGAAGGGCCTAGTCCAGTGTAAAGTGCGACCATCTCGTTCTGATGAAAGTGGGCTCTTTTACTTTAAGTGAGTTCTCCAATGTTTAGTACCATATACCAACTTATTAGAGGAATTATTAAAGGATAATAATGACCACTAGAGTGACAAAAATAACTTGCCTAATATAGCATCAGTGAACTTTAAAAAAAAACTTACCTAAAATGGCGATACACTTGGCATTTAATAGATCTTATGAAAACATTTCTAAATTTCGAGCGTGTTAGACACTGTTGTTATTGATCCACACCAGACGAACTTGAAAGTAGGAGGAAGTGTTAGTTTTCGACTGAGCGGGGGAAGTCATACCAGGTAATAAGGTCAACACAGTGTTTGTCCACCAACAATGATTTATTTATTGTTCCTTATGGCGTTGACAAACACTGACAAATGGCCCAGTACCATTTCACCTCTAGCTTGGCCTTTGTTGTGGTAATGTCCACAGGTACGCTGTAAACAATAATTACCGTAGCCCGCTCCCCCCGGGTTATTATTTATTTAGCCGCCTGACCCCGCAGGATTACTGTAGCACAAACTATGTTTACGGGACAAAAATCCGCTGTTTATAATTGACCCCATGGTTGTTTAGTAACCATTGCCTTAAGCCGTTGTATAACCAAGAAGGATTTCGGATTTTACATGTGATCAATGGTACAATATGTAACCGGAACCATCGATAGTATGAACTCGTTTACTTTGGAGTAGCCTTTGTTACATAGAGGAAAGGTTATGGAGTCGCTGGATGATATACTAAGTTTGGAAGACACACTAACCTTGCGACTTGACGTCGGTATAAAATTTGAGCATAAGTCGATAAGATAAAACACATAATGTCACTCGAGACTAATGGTAAAAGCTCGCTATGTATGAAAATAGCTGATGATGGAGAGTGGTCAATTTTGATCGCCAATGCAAAGCCCGGCAATGGTTACTCTTTACCATAGTAGCTGGTGGCCATGCGGGAGGGTCGGTCTGCTCGGTGTCTGGGTGCCGGTGACCAGGGCTCTGGAAGGGACTGCTACCGGAGGCCTCCACTTTATGATAGCTTACAAATGGAGGTGGTAAAATAACCCGTGCCAATCCTCTACCCCAGCCGTTCAGAATTCAATACACACAGTCGTTATACCTCCGAGTAGTGGGGTGGCGTCAGAACACCCGACCCCTACCGGTCAGCCTGGTCACTGAGTGGTCAGCGGGGCCCACAATGAAAAGGCGAGGTGAGAAGCCAGGGGAATAGGGTGTGGCGGATTGGGGTGGGCGCTGGGTAATAAAAGCTCTATGTTGGATGGACAACAATTTGGTAAATGGTGGGGCGCGCCCAGTGGCTGTTTGATTTGGGTTGGCAGGAGGGTAAGGTTGAGCGAACCAATCAGTTGAGTAAAGCATGGCTGGTACATGGAGTCGTTGGCTTCTGGGGAGGGGCTACTGGAAGCCATGTGGCTTCGCTGCCATGGATGGCGCGCCGTAAGGAGGTGCACTCTGTGCGATAGATAAGGCAGACTCCCTTCCACTGTGTGCTTATAACGCGTTCTGCAGGGAGTTCCCATCGCTAAAGCCAAACCGGAGGTGTTGAAACAGATTCCGCGCCGGGCGAAAAAGCCGAGATTGTTGTCACCCAGACCCCTTCCGCATTCACTTGGCGCCATCGATCTGCACAGAAGGCCATGTAAAATATGTACCCGATGGACAAGTGTAGGCCCAACATGCCAGACGTGGTGGTAATTGGCGCAAGATGCGGACGGCTGATAGCGGAGGAGCTAATTCCAGACGTGGTAATTGAATAAAAACATGGTGGATGGGGCCAGGGGAGCAATTCAGCGGCCTTGTATCAACCCCACCGTGGGTGTAAGCAAGAGGCAGGTGGCCTGCTCGCTAATCCTCCCGCTGATCTGCTCACTGCACCAGCATACTGTCCTCGAGCATGATCTAATTCATTGCCAATTAAGTGCAGCAGCCATCGCAAGCCTAGGTCGCATTAAATCGGATGCTATGTATAATAGATGATAAGTTGGATAGGGTACTTACAGGCTAGGATCGACAGTAATTACTTCAAGATAGCACAGCTTTCGCCGAAGTATGGCATTTCTATAGCGGGCCTGTCATAACTATGGAGGATATATTGCGATTGCATTGCATACTTTCATTAAAATCTATAGCATCCCTTCTGATAAGATCTATATACCGTATCTCAACGTAACCGGTGCTCGAAAGCCTGAATATTTTAATCAATTCTGAAATTATTTCACATTTTGATAGTAGTCCCACAGCATCTGCCTTCAGAAGTACCAACATCGATATACCGAATACACCTATTTGTTGCACCATGTGTATAGCATTGGATGGTTAAACCAACTCTATACTCGTTGGTTAAACAGAAGAATCTCCCACAACAAGTCGTTTTTTATCATCCAGGAGTGTATGTTCTGCGATGAATAGTTTTTGCTATCATGTGGAACCCTTATCACCAGTGTAATTTTTTTAACTCCTCAGTGACATTAAACTACCTCCTATTATATGGAAATGAAGCAATCCTGTAGGATGTAAAAACTTGAGCGTTGTGTGTGTTAAGAAAAAAAAACCAGAAAAGAAAAACGGCTCGTCGTACCTGCGTCGCTGGCGGGCGAATGGGGCTGGCGGAGATTGCTCGATACAGAACTGTTTATGTAAGGAGTAACTCAAGACTAACTCGGTTCTCAGGCGACAGAGCCACCGTAACTGTGTATCCACATCTCAGGGACCAGAGCGCGATGAAGGGTGATAAGTCCCTTTGAGATGAAGTGGAGGGAGGTAATGGTTATATCCTTTTACAGCGATAATTCCACGCCGGAGGGTGCAACTTCAAGGGGGCTGAACCCATTTACCCTCGCTGCCGTCTGGAGAGGGCTCCACTTCGTAAAGACCGCGTGTCTGTATCTCAACCGGTACCTCGTCATCTCACCCGCCCTCTACCTCCGCTCACTGCCTGATCCCACTGTAGACACGATTATGAAGTGGCCCCACATAGGCCTTTCTCAGACAACGCGTGACGCCGCAGTGAAAATGCACATGATATGCTTCGAGAAGATGTTCCAACAGGATATATTTATTTTTCTATTTCTATGTTTGCCCTCCAATGTCTTGTGTGGAGACATGGCGAGCCCAAGGATCTAACCTCAAAAGAGCCAGTATCACTTGGGTTAACGATTCTCAACCTGCTCTCTTCGCACCTGCATGCCTTATCACCCAGCTATCGATCTGCCTTCTTGGCTTAAATGGCTTTCCACGTTTTGAATTTACACGTGCTCTAGTGAAATGAGTCCTCATTAGGCAGTATCAGTAACTAAATAGGCATGTCATCCATACTACATTCCGTGGTAGCTTCCAATGAAACCCTGAAAAGTGTAATTCAAACCATAAAGGAGCTCCTTTCATCAAACATATAATAATCATTGGAGGATGTAAGAGCTTGGGTATAAAATCGGGCTGTATGTTATTAATCGCGATTAGTATTGACATGGACACGCCGGTACGCCGGTAGATCCATAATGCCCGTGTATTTACGCTGTCAGTATATCCGAAAATCGTTTGTAGATAATGTAATTGAATTTTCACCATCAGCTCATGACTGCCGTCTCAAATGTCAGGAGGACTGTTGCTGCACATGAGCAATAAGCGGCCTTCACAGCAACGGCATGGTTCTGGCGATCAGGGCGTGGCGAGTGGGCGGTCAGGTGGCGTGGCGAGTGTGGTGGGTGTTGAGCTTGTGGGATGAGGTAGCTGCCCAGTCATGGGTTACTGTTAAAGATGGTGGTGGTCAGCTGAATATAAGTAGATGATGATCGGAGAGTACACTTGGCCCCATCTTTCCTGAATTTAGGTGGATGATTTAGTTTTAAAGATGATGCATGGATTGGAGTTGGGATTTGGTCAAGTGTAGGTAGTGGTAGATCACAAAGTGTAGGATATATGTCGGCTTAGATGGTGATGCCTGAGTTGAAAATTTGAATGATATCGAATAGGGAAGTGACAACTATGTTTGGATACGCTGGGCCTATATCATGCATGTGTTTGGAAAGAACAAAATGACCGGTAATATGGGTTAAGAAGTGCATTGCGAAGTGACGAAAGCTTGGTGTCCAGATTTGGAAGGTGCTAAATAATTGTTTAACAAAAGAGATCAGCTCATAATGGCGATAGATGACTGGTACATAGATGATGTCCAGATTAAGAGGGTGAGCTGAAGGCTAGATTTGAAAGTTGATGGATGGGATGAAGGAAGGTTGGCTTGGTTGGAATGGCCATACTTAGCTGTCAAGAGGATGAGAGCAGGAGGATGAAGGATGAGTGAGGAGGGCAGATAGGCTGAAGCTGCTCATAGTTATAAAACTGCTAGAGGTACAGGACAGAAGGTTGTCCAGAGTTAACATACTCGTTGCTATCAATGCTATTCACTATTTCTTCAGGTCAATGTTATGAAATGTGTATTTCTTAACATTAAAGATTAGCAATATTCTATGTCACACGTCCAGTATAAATGTGATAAGTCGATTATGAAGCATGAAAACAATAGCATTCAGAAGGTTTCAAGGTGTGGCGCATATGAATTTCAATAGTGAGACATTATTAAAGCCAAGACATAATAGTAGAGTATAGAGGGCAGGTGCGGGCGGGGGACTGGTTACTGATCATCGTGAGTGGGTGGGCATGAGTTTCCGGATGTCGAGGTGGATGTGGGTGGTGCGGGTGTCAGCAGCATCAGCAGCAAAAGGCAGGCTGGCTGTCGGTACCTGTGGGTGTGAGATGCGACGACAGGTGTGGCCAGGTAAATGTAGACATCCCGACGTGTGGCGGGTGCACGCCGCCTGTCCGCACCTCGACCCCCGACCGCCACCCCTCTCCTACCCCACTGTCTCCTCCCACCCCTGTGTAGCATGTATATGTGGTGTAATGATGAACAGGGCAGACTATAACGAACGAGACCCGGCTGAAATTCATCCCTAGATATCCGTACACGGGGCTTGTCTATTGACGGCTCTGAAAGGACGTGGAGACGGGCTGTTATTCCCGGGCGCCTGGCTTGAGTCGGCCAGCTCCGATTACCCGTTAAGACCGAGTTTATGAATGTGGCCGGCTCGCTGTGCCGTATCACATTCACGGCAGTATGAGCATGCTGGGCGGGGTGGGGGTAGGTGATGGTGGATGGTGTTGTTAGGTAGGGCTTCTACTGCCCACTCAATCTGAGCGCCGTTAGGGCGGGCGGGCGGGCGGGCGGGCGGGCGATCATTGCTCATCGCAGGCCGGGCAGAGACCCTGGCAGAGATCACACCTTGTTAACATAGACCGGCTGACAGCTTGTACAACAAGCTCCTCCTGCCCGCCTCCGTCTTGACAAACTCGGCCAGCACGCCCATACGTCTGAGCTGCTCGCCTGCTGCAGTGATCTATAGGGCGCTGAATCTACTGAACATTTACGTGTATTTACTATTGGTGGAGTTCTGAGGGAATATATATATATATATATATATATATATATATATATATATATATATATATATATATATATATATATATATATATATTTATATATATATATATATATATATATATACATGCATATAACACGTATATGCATGTAGATTTCTATACTGAAAACTAGGTCAATTGTTAAATGTGCGGTATTTTTCTATGTTGTCATTCATTGGGGAAGTTCCTAAAACCATTCCCTATACTCAGATCCATATTGGACCTTACACTGATTGTAATAACACTTTCATATTGCGGCTTATTGACTTCCATTTTGAGCAATCTTTTTCTTTCAACAAATTTTACGACGGTTGGTGTATGTACAATAGAAGCGTGAATGTCTGTATGGATGAGGTTTCTGAGGATCTATCATGTTTAATCATATTTACCTAGACCTGTGAATCTGTTTCTCCTGCTTCTTCGGAAATCAAATAGGTATGGAAAGCCGCTTCGGGGTTGTTTACCAGTCTGGGAATCGTAGCCTAATGTTGTTGTCATTTTGAGAAAGGCAAAGCCAGCACTAAGTGCCAGTAGAACACGGGCAGATTAAGTGTGGTGGTGTTACTTGGCTCACTAGGCCGACTGAGTGCTAATCAGCGGTGCCCTCCATGATACGGCTCTCATGTGGCCGTGACTCGCTGTGCAGAAAATGTTAACGTGACATGGAAACAGGCGCCGAGTTCTGGACGTGCGAGCCCAACTGTCACTTCAAGGCACGCCTACCTTGATGGACGAGATGGGATCGAGATAGGCGAGCAGCGGCAACAATTTAGGCCTCGGCCTACATCTGTACCTGGTAACCTAGGCTTCTCGTAGAGATGAAAGCTGCCTGGTTCTTGAAAAGAAACCCAGCTCCTGGCTTTATCTGCCACTTGTAAAAACATTTCAGCAGGTTTGGTGACGTAATAAAACATGATCCGGTTAGAAAACTACCTTAAAGTAAGTCAGAGCCTTCGGGATTTATTTTATCAGCAGCACATTCAACTGTGTGAAACTAATCCAATATGCAGCTAGGGTAACGAACCACACCATCATTATTTTGGGGACGAAACAAAAACAGGTCTCACTTAGTCGTAATTTCAAAGGAAACGCAAGTATCTTTATTGGAACCACATTAACCCTCACGACCATGTGTCGGTGTCGCCATGGCAGTCATTAACCATTGCCCAACCACAACAACCAGGCTTATCTATCCATCAGGGTGAAAAATCATTTTAAAAAATCCCGACGCCTTTTACAGCAGCGGACGCAAGAAAAAAGACCAACAAAAAAGGACAGAATGCTCAAACTAGTGTTCTGTTTGGGTTTTTTAAAGGGTAGACCATCTGCTTATTGGTGGTGACGACCGTGATAGCTAACAAAACAACACCTGGTTGTGTGTACGTCAATATGAGAGAAACTTAATGATTTTGTTTTTCTCTTAATTTCGTTGGCTGGTGTGCTCTGTATGATTTCATCCCTTTTGCCATTGTGGCATTTAAGATGAGACATAGCGGATCGTGTATACGCCCCCTCCCAAACACACACACAACGCACCTGTTGACTTTTCACCACACTATGTTTGCCTGCTCGCGCCTTGGAACCCGATCCGCCCGAGAGTTCTGTCGCGAGGAATTAATCAATTTTCGATGAGAATTTTATTCAGCTGGTGCACTATAAGCGTGGGCATCGGGGACGACTTGCTGGAGTGAATCGGACTTGGTATCATCCCTGTTCCCACTATTCTGCTCCAGGGTTGACTGTACCCTCATCCTGCGTGTGTGTTAAATCGGCTATCTTGCCTAAGGTTACTTAATTGGAAATACGACTGTTAGAAAATCCATGAATATTAGAAATATTAGAAGATATAGTTGTCTTTAAGGAGAACCTCCTTATTTCTAATATATTAATGTATATATGTGTGTATATATATACTCACACAGTTGAGGGTGAACACCTGCATCTTTAGAATAGTTGCTATTTGTAATGTGTACTCGAACCATGTGATTCGGTTACTACGAAGTACTTAACCGAAAAATATGAGATCAGATGTGCAGCAAAGGTAATTCATAAAAAGCACTAAATCTCTCTTTAAGACGCGTTGATACAGAGGCACGTCTCCTGACGTGCTGAGTGGTAGCCACTATCCCAGCCTGCAGTGTTTCATGCTGCAGTTTTGTGTTGTTATTGCTCATAACTCAGAAAGATGAAGGTCGTCCATGTACTTTACATGCCTGGCTGGCAACCAGATATTCTCCGGGTCAAGCCTCCACCATGGGGCTCCTCGGAAGTTATAACCTTTTTTCGTCCCATCGTTTGTTAAGTTATTTCCAACTCGTCGGATGAAGAGAAAAAAATATCACACCAGAAAAACACCAGTATATATTCTCCGTGTCGCGAAAAAATATGCTCATTGTTTTTGCTGGTTGTGTAAGGGTGGACCGTACACTGGATACTATAGGGATGTTAGAGTGAATGGGCCCACCCATAACCTCTGTATTGTATACAGATATCTAGATAGCTGCGTTAGAAGTTGTCCCAACACCTGCGCATCTTACCCCCCTGTACGCCCTCCTACCCCTGGCGGAACCCTGGCCATGCTCAGCCAGCAACGGGGCGCCGTTTGGGTATGTGAAAGTATTTGGACTCCAAACAGGCCGCAGAAAGGTGTTGCTAGGAAACCAGGTCGAGCCACAACAAGATAGCTGTAACTATACCTCCTGCACATTGAACCAGGAAAGGCACCAATTTCCCAGTCTAATTGGGAGGAATGGTAACTACAACTAGTTGGACCTGTCCTTTCTGCCATCACACTCTTGCTTCTGTGTGTTGTGGTGCGGGGTGCATGCTTTTGTAAAGTCCTGGACTTCTTTTAGGTACCTGAATTATGCTGCGTGCTTCTCCATTTCGGTCAACCTTTCACATCTAGAAGAAAGTCATCCTCTCTGAAGTCGCCCTTTTTGCCCTCGTTGTGTGCGCCGCCTAGACTGCTGCTATTTGCAGACTGAACACACAAAAAACTGTGATAACCTGTTACATTCCCTTTGAAGTGGCGCCCCTCTCCCCAAACCCCCTGCAGGGCGCCATTGCCGTTAGACTGTTGGGTCTTTGACTGGGACCGTTTTACATGGCCTACCTGTAGTCAACTTACACGGTCCTAAATTAAACCATTTGGCTGGGCTTGTGTTTGCAGGAAGCGGTCTGTCTCGCCTTATCCATATTATAGGTGGCTATAATTCAAATGGTGCCTATGTTTATTTAGTAGATACAGAATCACCTTACCTGACCCGGCAGGTCGTGACCCGGGTATTGTAAACCGTTACCATTGACACCGGTCTATGAGAAGAACTGCAGGATCTACTTCTAGACGTGAAATGTAGACAAGATGGCGGGTCTGAAACGATGGTTTCGCCCTGGCATGACTCAGCGACTCAGCGCTGTACCTCGCCTGGAGGCTTCGATCGTCCACGATTAGAGAGGTGTGACCGAGGCGTACGGTCGCCTATCAATGCCAGAAGGCCTAACAAACTGTCCGACATGATTCGTTAGGTAACGATCGGCCACAGCACAAACCTCCAAGACAGATGTCATAACAACAAATAAAAACACTTAACTAGCAACGGTACGACTTATTGCAAGATGAATGATACAAACACCATAACACAGGACATATTTCAATCCCATAAAGGTCATGTTTTAGGGTCGGGTGTGTATGTATATGTGTACCGGATTCCAAGAAAACTCGTTGGTAACGTTGTCACTTAGCTGTGTCATGGGAAGGTATCTGGGGACACTTCCCTAAAGTAAGCAGTTCACGGCTGTTACCAACGACATTGTCAAACTGCGGGTGGTGACACCTGGTGGTCAGCCTGTGACCTTACTACGGGGTCATAAGCACAGGCCGTGTCTCCTGTTTATTCTATTTGCGAGAGAAAAATGTTATTTGGATACAATGTTGGCAAATTGCCACAAATCCAAGTTCTAAGTCATTTAGTGACAGTACTCCGAAATTCAGAACTGGGCTTTTAACTGAGTCCAAAATAATATCATACAAAGCTTCATCCTGGGCACCTCCTGTTGTACCGACAACCGTCTAAATAGTCTCTATCTGTATCATGTCCATACCTATGTAGGTTCGAAAAAGTGGAAAATCAAATAAAATAAAATATTTTGTCCACCTTGGCAAACTCCATCGGATCCATATCACCCATTGCCTAAAAAGAGAGAGGAAGTCTTTTTGCATTCAGTAGTGTTGATATTTGGTCTGCACTCCTCTCGGAGGAAAAAAACACCTAGTTTTAAGGAGTTGGAGAAGCTCACTCGTTGAGACTACACTGACCCATAGACCCGAGCAGCTCTCGGAGATGAACTGCAGTCCCCACTCCAGAGCCATCTGTGAAAAGGCAGCGGAAAATGCGCCCCCTTCCCTACCCCCATCTCCCCTAAACCACTCTCCTCGACAGCGACTCGGTGGCGCTTCAGGGTTGGCCAAGGTCAGTGAGACTCAACTAGTCCGTTTGCACTCCCCGGGATATGTGTTGTTTGCGGTATCGTCAACTCAAATACACAGTCTTGGAGAGGCCGGGGCAGACACTGTGAAAAGCCAGCGCCAAACATCAGCCTTGAACAAATATTGTCTGCCGTGAAGCCCTCCTCTGGTGGGTGTACCCGCTCCTCACGCCGTGTCGGGGCCCTTCAGGGCAACGGGCAGAATTTACCTTTTCAGTGGTGTGATTGAATATTATGAGGACATGTTTGCCGCCTGCTCCGCCAGGCGCCGCCCTAGTCGGCACAGGTGGTGCACAACATTCATCAAAGTCAGCCTGGACATTTGCATATCGCTGCCAGCTTGTTTGGTCACGCGGATTTTGTATTCCTGAGGTCGCAGGTGATTTTAAAATGGATTCAGTAAAAACATCAATGGGATTCGGTAAGAAAGCGATATCACGTTCCGGCTGAAAGCTAGCTCTGATATTCTGTTCCAAAGCTGATTCTTTTTCTCAACATGGTGGGGAGTGTTTAGCGATGATAACACATACATCCCAGCTAAGTCCAAACATCAATAGTTTTTGATATCAGCCACAAACCAGATTATATTTTCCACAAAAATCTTTTCTATGAACTAGTTTAGAACACTATCTTAATAACAAACATAAGGCCCTTGACACATTTCAGAGCACATTAAAAAACAAAAAATCTAGACTTAATAAAAGATATTTACGATTCGTCTTTCAGCCCACCCTATTTGGGGTCTATCTGACCCGTATCGCGTATTTCCATTAGAATAGCTCAACACACCTATTATCACTCGCGAATCTGCAAACAGGTATGCCACTTACCAGATAAAGGGGTACCTAGGAAGGCTCTTGCCTAGCTATCGAGGCACTCAGCTGATAATGTGCCGGTATCGGCCGATTAGGCGTTGTTAATGTCACATCGAGTCTTAATGTCTTGGGAGATGCACTCTGTGATAATACAAATCGCATAATGTGATCAAAACTCTACCAGAAGCCAAGCTGATTAGTGAGGAACTGCTTTAGCATCAGGCGCTAAGAGATACAATCTGACTCTAGAAGTAGCTTACCCTCTTCTTATGTGTTATACCAGTTGCCTTTGCCGAGGATTTCAATTAATCTTTAGTGGGTGGCTATTTCTGCGATCTCAAATCTTTTCTCTTGTGTCCAATCAGATATCACACCACAGAATAATCTACAAGTCTCCTATAAGGGTATTATTGGGCATAATGCTTGATCCATCTAAAAGATTCTTTAGATATTCTACGAGACTAGGCTTCAAGTCTTCTGTTAGCTGCCAGAGAGATGACTAACATGACCACTGAGCTGTACTAACTGAATCAAAGCCGCTTTCCTATCGGATTTGAAGATCTGCCAAAGCTGGCGTATGCTTGCTTTGTTTTGAGGCAGACTTGTGTAAATTTAAAGGCTCGCGTGGGTTCTGTTCTCACGTGAATGTCCAAATCGCAGTGTTCAAAGTTTGGAAAGGATAGAACACAGCAGAACAAAGTTAAACTTCTCGCATTGGTGTTCGTGCCAAATAATCCTGTAACTGGAAATAGCCGTTACTGGCAAACTGGCTGTGCTTTGTTTGACTTAGTCATGCCATTGTGTTTGGAGTAGTAGGTTTTCCCTTCCTTTTTATACTCCTCATCTTTTAAATAACACTCTCCAAAAATAGTTGTCAACCTAAATACATTTTTCTGTTAATGCATGAACCTTACTTTCGGGGATGTCTTTAACATTGAGGGAAAATGAATATTTGAAAAAGGGAGAGTTAAAAGAAATACCAAGCGCTGTAGCTTGGGAGTCCCTCTGGGCTATAGTATAAATCATGTAGAGGTAAGTCGGATGTAGACAGGTTTTCGGTTTTAGGGTGGGACACGTCGCTGATTTTACGCAATATGCTCTGACATGGGCCGTCTGCGGGCAGACCATCCCGGGCCTCCGGGATCCAGACCTCAGGACCTCTGCCCAGGAGGGAATAAACGGCCCCGTTGCTTGAGGGATAGAGTCAGGAGGACCATCTGACACTGTACTCAGTGGGTCGTGCTCTCAATGGGCCTGTTTGCCTCCTACAATATACATCAAAGTACAGCGACTGCTGGGAAACCAGCGGCCGCTTTGCCACGCTGGCTGTGGGGCGCGTTCCGCATGTGTCGGCCTGATCCGGACTGTCGTCTGCTGTGGTTGGTTACTCTCCCCTTTCCCGCTCTTGAAACCTGGTTTGTGGCGAATTACCTTTCCGGAAATATATTTTCTTTTTGGACAATGTATCTAAATGGGATTCACTCCTACAGCCGCCGTCTGTCATGTCGATGGATTTTTGTTGGCCAACCACAATATCCCTCCAAGTCCCTTTGTATGTGTGAGTGTGCATACGGGTGAAAAATGGAGGCCCTTTTATCCAGTGCAGAAATTATATGTAATAACATGTCATGTGGGGATAGGCCGGTGAAGGAAAAAACCTCGATGGAATTAGGAAGTTATCGTGTAAAGTGATACCCCCATGTAGTCGATTTAGTTGGCTTTGATAAGACCCTAGAACAAGCTATTATGTGAGGAAAAGTATCGATATCAAAAAGCTCCCATGGGGGAGCGTAAAAACTCAATTGCAGTTATCACATCCATCGATCTAAGGCTTGGGATATTCGTATAAGCAGAGGGAGGTAGAGCAATCGCACCGAGAGAAAACATTGCTCAGTCAAGTTTTAACTTCTAATTTAAACTCAATTTCAAGGGATCTGCTTCTGACACCAGATCGAAGGCAGCCTGTGGTGTGTTTTTGGTGCTTGATCACAGGAGAATGAAAGAGCTGTTTAAGCGCTGCAGGAACAGGGTAATGGCCGGTACTCGGCGCAGTCGGGGCGCCACCAATGCTGGCATTACCCCAGCTGGAAATGGGAAGCCATGCAAGCAGGCGTGCAGTGCTGTATGGTGATAGTCATGGGTTAGCCCGATAAATAATGGACGCTGGGGTTGTTTGGGACACCAGGAGGTGGTCTGGTAGGGGAACAGGAGGACCCTACATATTGGATGACATGACGTTGGACAAGGCAAGTAGGAAACGGAGTCTGCGGCGCCCACTGCAGCGCCCTTAGTCCCGTGTTCGCGGTGCCCGCCTGGCGCCCACTCAAAGAACACGATGCGCCCTACCACGCCCGCCACAAAACAAAAGCCATCGAGCCATGCGCCCCAGATAATGGCAGCATTTAATCTCTGGACGATACCGTAACCCAGTGAGGTGTAGCGTGTACTAGGCCCTGTGATTAAGTGATCTGCCATGAAAAACAGCAGTGGTTGCGGCTTCTTTTGTCCGCGCCGGGTTTGGTATCTGTGAGGTGCAAGGGTGAGTCGGGTGGCGCCATACTGACCTTTTGTTCGCCGCCTAAAGCGGCCACAATGGACTCACATCAAAGTCCGGTGCACGCCCCGCCTAATAAGCGCTAATTTGCTGGGGCTGAGCAGCCCCGGTTTGGTACATAAATCACTGGGCGCCAAGTGCTCCGGCGCCAGCCCGCGTCGTCCGTCGAATATTCCCATCATTTATGTTTTAACACTTCAGTGGTCTAGTCTGCAGCAAACCTCAGTGCCAACTTTTAAGCACGACCTTCAGTCATACCATGCGTGGCAGATGATGTCATTTTAAATCAATTCACGAATCCACCAGGGGAAAAAAGAAGACAATAGAAGTACTAAAATCCAATGCGCATGTATAAATTACCCAACATGATACACCCCCTCGCCGTCTCATAAAAATTAATCCCAGGGTATAAATGACGGCATTGATCACCCTCATACAGCCTTCATGTTCAAATGAGAACCTCGTGTTTACAAAAACAAAACTCAAGTCATAATGAAGTTGGGTTCTCAGATTTCAGAGAGAGTGGTTGGATGGTAAGAGCAGCTGACACACACAGCAGACATGCAACGTTAGGCAGTGAGCAGCTCGGGGAAGTGACGTGGGGGGGGGGGGGGGGCGCTAGTCAACAGAGACAAAAGAGGACCCAGTCTGCAATATGGAGAGAGAGGTGGGAGGGGGATTCATGGAAGGAGTATGAAAAGGCTAGTTTGTGGGTGGGGGGGGGGGGGGGAACAACGTTTCATCCGGCTTATATTAATTGTGAACAATGGGGTGGATGGGAAATAGAAGGGGGGGGGGGGGGGTCTGTGCTGTCAAAACGATAATTACCCCTCTAAATCAGCACCCAGGTGATCGGTCATCTCCGCTACTTACAGCTTAAACATCAAGCCGCCACTTCTCAGTGCTCACTTGTGTGGAGCCGTGCGAGGAGGGTAGAGATAAACGCCCTCATATTCATTGTCATAGCACTGGTCGCACACAGCTGACTTGTTTAAGGCTGGATTATTGTGCTGGGGGAGGCTGGGCTCTCATGCATGTCATCACGCATCATTGGTTCCAGTGTGGTGAGGTTAACCCTGGACTGAAACCCGCGTGTGATCAACGAGTATAGTCGTTGGTGTGATGGACTTGAACCATTTCGCTTATCGTTCGTATTAATGTTCTTCATATCGGATTGTTTGAAAGCTTTGACAGAAGGTTTCTTTCGGCCTCTCTGAAAGCCAACACATTTCAGCCCTTTGATTGCTATGTGGTTTGCCAGCAAAACACTAAAAGCCTGGGTTTGTACTCAGAGAAATCAAAACAAAGCCAAACATTGTTTATCGATGGTATTACAGTAGGCTTTTGGCCACAGAGAAGCGTTGCAACGGGTTAAAAGAGCAAGTATTCAAGTGAGCACCAACCAACACGGCAATGCTTTTAGTGGATCATATGTTCATGTGCCTTCTCACCACCTACCACCCGCGGGGGGATTTCTGGTGCCGCCGGATAAGGCCTGTGTGAATCCACTATGGAAACATGTAAAGTTATAAGCGAAGTTCAGAGAAATCCCCCACTGCAGTTGTTTCAGAGGATTTGCCTGAAATTGCCTCAGCAATGGCTCGATAACAGGGACAACAATCTTGATTTAGGAAGTTGTAAAACAGGTTGACCTTTTTAAAGAAAATCATGCAGATCACTGTATTATTTGAGTCAGTTCATCAAAACGATTTGTTATTGTGCCCTCTTATGAGAAAATGAGAAAAATAAGTTTATTAAAGCGCCGGGACAAAAGCGTACGCATGCTTTTGGGATTGATGTCCCTAAATGGTTTGTTTTAGTCATTACAGAGTGGGACAGGATGCCTCGTTCTTGATGTTAGTAATCAGGAGGCATGTGGTAGTCACGTGGAATACACGACCACCCTTTCTCTTATCCACGCAGAAGAAGACCAGTGAATCCTACTCGTTCCAGGACCAATTGTGATAATTGTCAGAGGATGGGACGTGAAAGCGTCAGCCCGGAGGCGGGTAGCGGTACCTGTCCACAGGGGCACCGTATGACGGATCCAGGGGGCTGCTTCAATGTGGATCGGAGAAAGGCCCGGGTCTGCAGGGACCACATTTACAGGCTTCGCTTTGACCACTGGTCATTTGTGCGCCTCCCCTGCTCCAACGGGGACCGTGTGGCTGGACAAGAACTGGCTGTTTAATATTGCTCTCTTCTCCTTTTCCCACCAATTTCCCCAACCTTGTGTACGCCTATATTGAAAATGATGTCTTATTTTATTCTCTCACTCCCGGTTTGAACACTGACTTTTTGCATAAAGATCATACAAATAATAGTGTAATAGAGTGGATTTTAAATGGGATATTGAGTAAATGTGTTACTACCAGTAACGCAGGTTCTACAATAGCATGTACCCTAAGCAAAGGTTTAAAATACAATACATGTTTTTAGAAAATGCAAAGCTATCGCCAATGAGTCTGAAAGCAGTGCCTGTTAGAATTAACCGGAGATGCAAGTATGATGATTTATAGATTAGGGATATACGAAGTTTCAATTTCCATGTATAATGATAAAAACTCCGTAATATCTATAAGTCGGCCCCACCTGGCCATACCTCGACCGTATCCCGTCTGAACCCTGGCATCCTCAATCAACCAAGAAACTATCAACAGGATACCAAATGTGCCGTCTTCTTGATATCTGGAAATTGAGTGAGGCCACCTATCTATACACACACATCTCACAACTCTAAGCATGTTTTACTGCCAGTTCCTGCACTGTCCAATAATAATTTCCTTCTGGATTTCGTTGCACTCCTTTTTTTTTTAACTATGAGTTGTATCCCTGAAAACCTTTCTGGAGAACTTTGTATGCATTTCGCATCTCAATAGGTGCCCCCTCATGAAGGTGTCTAAGGGTGGCATAAGGTGTACTCACACCCCTCCTCACCGGACGTTGTGTGTCAACGCGAAGTAGGGTTGAGTAACAGCCCACATTGCTACTGGCTTTTGAACTAATTGTGCTCCTAAAATAGAAGCCACTGCTATAATTACTGCTGACTGAAAGGCGTCGGAGATCTGTTCACTGGAGGCAGGACTGTTTAGACACAAACACGCCAGTGTTATAAAGGGGTGCTTCTTACAGGAAACTAACTAGCCTGATTGATGACACTATGGTGACAGATTGACCATCACAATGCCCCCCTGAACCGTCTGGCCGGACAACAAAGAGGTAGGCTAGGAAGAGTGGGAGGCATTTCCACAATAAACGACCGCTCTTTCTCCCCATGAACACCCTAGCCTTCAAAAAGAGGCTGCGTCCCAGAGCGGCCATTTTGCCGGCCATTGGTGTTTTGTCGCCGCGGGGGAAATGGTCCCGCCGCCCCAGTATGAAGGCGCCTGCTTTGACCGTGTTGTGCAAGTTGGTGTCAAAAGACCCTGAATACCACCCAACACCCCAACACTACCCCCTGTTGGTGGTACAGGACCGGGAAAGCAGTGTATGTGGGCCGGATGAGCGGGGCAGTGAAGACTCTCCAGCAGAGGAGGAGGAAAAGGAGGACGCTGTCCAAATGATGCCCATTGCGGCAATTGTGATGGTGAATGGTGAAAGCTTTGAAGACACAGTGAAACGGTAAAAAGCCCCAAGCACCTCTAGGTCCTTTAGCTGACAAAACGCTCTCACAGAAACCGATTCGAACCCTATTCTTGTCAAATGGAGGAAACGGACAGGAGGTGGGGGCTACTTTTTGCCCGCTCCTCCCCCGCCTTCCCGCAAATCCTTTTTAAAGTAGAGCTGTGTCGGGTTCAAGCTGCCTCTTGGATCGGATGAGCATGAATTCCTGAGTTCTTAGTTACCTCAGGATTGATTCTGTTAGGTTTTTAATCCCCTCTCAGTGTGAAAAGGGTGGCTTTTCGCGCTGGTAGCGTGGCGATCCATTGAATGGGGGAGGAGATGGGAGTCTGAGGTAGCTGGTGGTCGGGGGTGGGGGGAAGAGGTGCGCAGGCGGGCGATATTAGGGTGACCCACAGCGGCAAGTGGCCGTGGCCGGGGGCGGCGAGGGAGAGTGTGCGGGCGGTCGATGCGGCTTTGTCGGCGCCGATCCCGGGGACGGAGACATTGATCCCCGGTCAGCCCAGCTCCACACCCGCCGGCCTTGCCGCCACAACAAGCCGCCTCATCAGCCCCCGCCACGGCCAGCTGTCCGCTCTCCCAGGTCGTGACGGGTTGTCAACGGGGTGCCCTGAACTACGGACAGACGGTGTAGCGGGCGGGACAGGCCTCTTCCTCCCGTGAGGGCACAGCTCACTCTGCTACCTGACAATCGTACCCCATGCGCCGTACCCCATAGCTACACGACAGCTCCAAACCAGCCCCAAGGGGCAAACAGAACAGCGCCGTACTGCCACATCGACCAGCAGATGCCTGCAGGAAGCATCTGGGCTAGACAACACCATGGAAAATAGAAGTCTTTACAATGTTTTCACATGGGTTGATACCATGATATTCCCATTTTAGTGTTAAATTATTGAATTTTCTTTTTGATATTGTGAGACCAATATCTAGCCAGTCCAACATACATATCTCTGGATCCCTTCCTTCAATAAAAATAAGCAAAAATGAACATATAATTTGTAAAAATACAACAAAAAAACCAACATAATAGCAGCGTAACAGATTTACGCTGGCAGTTGCTACAGTGTAAAATACTGTGAGCTAACCGAGTTTTCTTGTATCGTCTTCAGTAGTGTAGGGCGGTAGAAAGCTTCATTCACTACTTAGGGACATGCGCCCAGCCTTTTTGGCAGGAATCTTACTAGAGGTGCACCAGCGCCCCCTACCGCCGCCTGTGGAATCAATCACCCGGGGAGCTTCTGGAGATGATGCACGTGTCTGCACGGTCCACCCGTCAGCATGCATCTTCTGTGTAAGACTGACCCCTGACTGACCACACACACTGACCACCGCCCTTCGCGTCACGTCCTCCCCCCACTTCTCAGTCTGGTCATGTTTTCACAGTTTCATCCGATGTGGTCATTGCGAACCGAGCCAGCCACCCCTGCCCCTTCTTTTAACCCTCCTCCACGTCCCCTGCCCGGGAGGTCAGCGGCAGGGTCACACTCCGGGTCATTGGGTCACAGTAATGACTGGTCGTCGGCTCTAAATGTATCACAATATCATTATGAGAGCGGCGGCTCCCCTAACCACTCACCTCCATTCCCTAGTCTGACCATGCCGACCTGAAGCCAGGTTATTACTTTCTAATAGGTGCTATAAATATAGCGGGATATTGGTCCTGCCGCATTAAAACGACTTGGGATATTATTACAATAAGCGGGGTGTGTCGGTTTCTGTTTAGTAATCCATGATATTATCATGAATCTAGATGCAAACTCAACACACGTTGCCACAGCAAAGTTTGTGATAATATTAGCATTAAGACAGAGAATACAACGTGTGAAAAAGCCTATTTGTTCTGCATAGATGACGCTTGCCATTTCGGAGTATTTGTGTTTGGTGTAAGTGAGGAGAGGGGAGGGATGGGAGAAGAGGAATGAATACTCATCACGATCGATGAGAACGATGAGAATTGCCAGCTCCATCCACCTCCCCAGCCAAAAGGTAATTATCAAGCATAATCCCAAATCAAAGAGGCTGTGTGTTTACCGTGATGCACGAGCCCGCAATACGTTTACTCAGGTAGGGTATGAGTAACCCTAGTACGCATGTGTCCTAGCCCCTAGGCATTTACTGAAGCTGGGACGGGTGCTTGCATAACCCGGCTCCTGGCTGCTGCCGATGGGTATTATTCTCAGGTGTGTTCAGGTGGGCTTTGACCACCCCCTCCCCCATCGGGCAGGCGAAGCTGGGGAGTAAGTCATTGATGTTGGGGGTCCATTGTCCTTCCAGGCTGATGGTGGTTGGTAGCTGTCGCGTCCCCATGGCGTTTGCTGGATTAGCGTCCATATGTAGGCATTGGATCCAAATGTGTAACCCCTTCTGTAGGGCATAATGGCCCCTGCAGATAAGGCCCACTCTGCAGCGCACCTGGGAATTTACTATTTGTTACCTTTTCTACCGGGTGCCCGCCACCAAGCCCACCTTATCCCGCGAGCCCTGCTGGGGGCACTTTCATAAGATAAAGCCTGGCGATGACAATCGCGGGGATATCGGCCGATCAGCGTTTAACTCACGGCAGACTGAAGGGGGCATTACTGGAGGCTCTAAATGGACATCAGCGATGAGAGCATCCTCTGTGCTCAGGCAAATACGACCTCAGTTCGCTTCATTTTGCTACACAAGGTGGCCTTTTGTGGAACTTGTTGGTTTTTGCTGTAGCCATCCCCACGCCCACTAATATGTAGGTGAGGCCCCGTGAAAGGGGTATCATAGCGGGAAGGCCCGTGGCTCCTTTTGGATGAGACCTGGGGAAAGGGCAGAGGTGAAGGGTTCAGGGTACGGAGAATGTCACACTAGTCCGAATAAACAGTTTGCTTTCTCCATGGGGGGTCTTTCGCTGTGCAGACAGCGTTAGACATGTCTACTAGGGCATATTTTTAAAACTGGAACGACAGTTGTTCAACCGTCTCTCATCATCAGAGTAAGTTAACAGAAGTTGAATCCATTGCACCTAGCTATTCCCAATAGCACATTCAAAAAGAGCCAAATTCTATAATGTTGTTATTTTAAAACCCATCCATCAGGGAGACTGACATCTCTTTGTCTGGAGATCTGGGTTAAGCCGTAGCGAACTCCGTTCTATCACCTCGTTGACCAAGACCCTGATGGAGGATTGAGTCAGTTCAGGTTTGGGAAAAAGGAGTGCACTTTAACAAGCACTTTGAAGTCGATCGGGGGCATTTTAAATACATGGCCGCCTGAATGCATTCATACAGAGGAAATAGAGACCTAAGCCCTCGCATCATGTTGACAGGCACAGAGAATGAAATGAAAAACTTCCACCCTTCGGGCAACATAACTAATGGGCTACGCTCCGAATCTTAAATCCCCAGAACTGCAGGAGAAGGCTTCAAGAACCTGATCTTCTGTAGACAGAGTCCGGAGATCGGATCCTCAATCTGCCCAAGTAATACATATTGAACATGTCGTTATTTTTTAGGAGATAGGGATTTGGGTGAAGCCGGCACCATATAACCTGCCATGGGCACTCAGTGATGTGGTGCTGGGGGTTGATGCTGAAGATGGCGGTGGTGGTGGTAGCTGGTAGAGGGTTGAAGGGTGTGTATGGGAGGGTGTGACTTCAGTCTCTTGGGGCCTCTGATCCAGTCTAGCTTTTCTCCACATAACCAACACCCTGATGCACCAGCATCCAACCCCATGATAAATACTGGCTCACATGCGAGATATTGTTAAAGCAGACCAAAGATTGTAAACTGAGGTGGGACTCAAGTGAATGTGACATTGTAATGAATACAACTGCGTAGCATATGAAAAGGACATTCCTGTAACCGCAGTAACGTGACTTTGAAAGTATCGAGTTTGGCCAATGCTGGTATCAACTCACCCTATTTCTATATATATTTAGTGCGTACGCATGGCTGTGGTTATGAAACCACTAGTAGTCAATGACAACTTAAATTAGAACCTTAAATATAAAACCAAGGTCTTCGGAGGCGAGCGAATTGAGATCACTTTAGGAAGGAGGGTTGTCCATGTCAAAACTTATCGACAAGATTAAGAGTTACCGACGTCAGTTGTTTTGTCTCCCGCTATCGAGTGAGACGGAATTACACTGGATTAGGTCCATCGTTAGGAGACACACAATGAACGGCTTAAATGATATCACATGTCTGTGGTGTCTTTGCTGGTTTTCTTCTCAAAACCCCTCTAATGAGGTGAGAATTTAGGCCGTGGTGGTGGTTGCATTAGTTGTTGTCAGCGCACTGTCTACAGCCAGGCTGGTAGGCAGGCAGGTAGGTGGGTAGGCAGGCATGTAGGCAGTCGGGTCACAGGTAGCTTGCACCCCCGCTGTGCTGCTTTATTTTACAGGTGTTGGCAAGCTGAATACCTGCGTGCCGTTAACCCAGGTAGATCTGGTTACTGATAGGTGTGTCCACCCTGCCCTACCTGGTCACCTCCAGGGGGCGCAGCAGGGGGCGACTTGTCTGTAGGTGGTCTATACAGGTATTCTGTAGGGGGTGTTATATTGTGGGGACTAAGTCACTCCAGGGACCAGTATGCAGGGGCACCAGTCCTATATTACAAAGCCCCAAACACCACCACTTTAAGTAGCGTCCCCCGACGCTGCTGCCCTCTCGCGGGACCCTTTAGCGGTGTGTGAGAGTCCACCTGCACGCTCCACTGCCGGACGTAATGACCATAGCATCACAGTCCAAAGAAACCCTCGACAACAACATCAAACCTGCCCTGGTGTTAACCGCCGGCTCACATGCAAATGGATTGCTCCAACTTGATGGCGATCCTCCTTCTCACAATGGCGTCGGAGGGGCCCGGGCCTTGTGCATACGGGGCTTTTGTGTCCGTTGGAAAACGGAGAGGAGCCGGAGGAATATGCCTCATAATTCATGTTCTGGCCCGCGGAGGATTTGCAGTAGTTGTTGTGGAGTCGGCGAAGCCTCCGGATGATGTATTGCAAGCGGGGTCTTTGGTAAATCATCAGTTGTGGGCGCTTGGAGGGGAAAAGTTTTCCTTTTGATAATGGAGCTGAGATGGGGAAGGAATGTGAACAACAGACATGGACCCTGGTGTTTTATGCCGGCTGTAGATGCTATCTAATGCGATAAAAGGACAGGCTAATTGATAACCGTTCTAAGTTATGATCATACATCTTCCCCATTTCTGTAGTGTAGCCTCTAACAGATATAAATACAAATAATCATGCGGGTATTTTCCGTGTTTAGAATATGACAGAGGGTTTTGGGTTGGAGTGGGTGCCTTTTTCAACACTTAGTGGGAGACACTCACAGTAATTTCATAGTCAACATTGTCTTACCTGTAGGATGGTCAGGTAGGGACGGCCACATACTCAGCACGGTGCGTGTGTATATATGAGCTCGCCGGGCCAATGGCGAGGGAGGCTCCGCCGCCCGGAGGGACCCAGGAGGAAGCTGGGATCAGTAACTGATAGGATGATGAGGCCGTGGCGGGTGGCGTGTGGAGATGGGGCCTCACGCCTCCACGGTGGCGGGGTCAGTAAGGTTACTTACTTGATCTCCAGGGTTGTTCTGAGAGCTGAAGCCCGCCTGTGTTTGTCATTAAGAACATTCATGGTCATTCCATTTCGGACGGGTATTAGATATCAAAGCGAAATTGTATTCTAAATACGTATTTATCGAGGAGATTTATTCGCGAACTACCACATTTACCAATATTATAGTTTATTCATATTTCCAGAAGAAGCATATATGCATATGTATATAATAAATATAAAATGATGTTGTTTTTTGCAAAAGAGATACGATTTAAACGAGTCCCAACCCTGTATGTTACTGAATGGAAGGCACGGTTTTTGAAGAGATGTTCTATTTGGCAGTATGTCAGACTACCTTGTTAAAAGGTTATGAAAATAACCAATCTAATACCAATGGCCAACCCTAACAAGAATCTCCACTATAAGAAGTGCATTGGAGAGTGCTTCCAGGGGCAGCAGGCTTTAGGCCGAGCAGAGCATGAAGGGCGCCCTGGGGGCAGGGGACCAGACTGCATTACTGCGCCTGTGTGCCTGCACCTGGTCTCCGGCCCACGTAAACTATACTCTGTACGGTCCCCATGTGACCTCGTCATCCGCCGAGAACAAAGAGATCACGATAAACATGTAGACCTGCGCCCTCCGGCTCCAGTGAGTAGAGTGGTGAAGGACAAGGTGTCAGGCTGGGAGGAACAGTGTTGTTATCTGTGATCAAAAATGGAGAGGAATAAATTTATTTCAAATTTCTAATCAACTGATATATGAAATAATTTGAATATTTCCAGTAGAAATGAAACGATGAAAATGTGTAAACCTCTCTGCAAAGCTGCTTTGTTTTGGTTACAGTGTCAATATTTTAATGTATTTTCCTCTTTTTTGTAGGTGAGTGTCCAACTATGGTATATTAGGGCAGTCCTGAGGTTTGTGCGGGGATTTCCTTATTCAATTTCAACCACAGAGCGATTTAATATTGCGGCCTTAAGGGGGGCGTCCACCAACCACAAGGCTACGACAATAGGTTCCCGACAAGGTCCATGATTGGCCTATGATTGGAGGCCTTCTCGTGGTTGGTGGACCCGACAAGAGTCCATGACAAGGCCACGACAAGCCCACGATTGGAAGCTTGTCGGGAGCTTTCCGACAAGGCCACGACAACATTGAGCATATTCGATTTTTTTCCACGACTGGACCCTTGTCATGGAGTGTCATAGCGTGTTGGGAGCATGTCGCAGAGGTCTATGATTGGAAATTCTGGTGGAGCGTGCTCTTCCCGACACGCCCACAACAACACTGTCGTAAAGACCCCCTTCTTACGACAAGGCTGCGACAAGTGCTGATTGGAACTTTCTTGTCTGCACTTGTCATAGTCTCGTCGTGGTTGGTGGATGCCACCCTTTAAAGTCTAAGTATGTAGTTTTGCTTTCAGATAGAATTATTTGTATATAGAAATATCTTTTAGCTGAACTATCAACTGCTATTTGATAATTAAAAGTATCAACTATTGTTTTCAGTCAGTGCTACAATCCTCTATTCGCCTCTAGGTCTTTTTTATGTTTAAGCAAGACATATCTTGTCTTATTTAGGCAACTGAGTACTCTCTCTTTATAAATAAAGTCAAGCAACATGGGTCACCAGGAGGTCAAGTCAGTTTGGCAGTGACGTATTCAAAACTTGAACGCGAGAAGTTTCATTTACAAAGGAGCTGGAATTACACGATGTCCAACGAAAAAGCGCAGACAATTACCTCCCTCTAAATGATGAAAAATTAGGAGTAAACAAGGCACTGAAATTAATTCGGCGGCCAGTATCCTACTTCAGTGTCAAATTTTCATTAGTTGGACTGCTAATTAGTAACTCAGAAAGAAGCTTGCTTTCTGAAAGAACGTGCAATTAGTGCACGCGTAAGAACAGGCCATCTGATTGGTTTCAGTGTCTGAATATAGACACCCGAGTTTACCGCTAGTTTTCACAACAATTTCTCTCAGTATCCCCTACTATGACAAAGTGGTGAATCAAAACTTCTTTTAATTATATGGGATTCATCTCTACTCATAAAAAGGGGTAGGGAGCACTTGAGGAATTGCTGACATTTCACGATTAATTAAAAGTGTGATTTAACACTGGAGTCCCTCAGATCAACGGAGCCAAACGCGTGTGGAGATAAAACATGGGAAAGGTGTAAGCACGCTGCAGTGGACATTTCCACCATAGATGTCATGTGATAAGGGGAAGGGGAAGGTTGCAAACTAGGGAAGAGAGGTGGAGTGAGGGGCTAAAACATGTTTCCCTCTGATATCCCAGCTATGGAAACTAGGTCAGGCTGTGACGAAGAAAAAGGTGCGACAGGCATGCTGCTGATTAAATGTCAACCCTAGCTGTAGAGGTGTGAGCTGATCAATAAAAAGCGGATACTGAAGGGCAAAAAGGGTACCTTTCTAGAAAGATCAAAGACCCTACGCAGGGGCAGATCCACCTTTCTTCTGACTCTAGGTTGCCAGGAACAAACACTCCAGGGAGGTCTAAATTGACTCACCCTATGATGGAAAGGGAGTGTTGTCGGGTGGCCTTGGCGGGTTTGTGGAGGGAAAGAATCTGATGTACCGCGGTGATGGATATCCGGGTTGTGGTAACACGGTACATATAGAAGAAAGCAGCAACAGAATGTACAAAATCTTTGACGAGGACAGTAAATCCAATGCTATTTCAAACAATTGCCACATCTGGGTCCCATACCGAGTAGAGTGCCCACAGGTTGGTGATTAGAACAAGGCATGAGACAAGCCGGTATGTAGGTACAGGATATACTAGGAAAAGTAAAGTTTCATGTGGTGGGCTGCAGGAAGCCTTGGGTAACGGCCACAGATGAGCAGCTCAGAGTAGCTCAGGAAGGCGGCATAGCTGGGGAGCCGCAGGCAGGTCTGGTTGTGATTCAGGCTGACAGTAACAGCTGCCTCCAGCAAGCCCAGAAATCCGCCATGCTCACCTACATCCCATCGTTCACCTTTAATGATTTCATGGCACGCCGAGCCGCTCCTGCGCACCCCACAGGCGGGCAGGTCGCCTCCGTCAAAGGTGCGAGCAGCTGGAAGAACGTGCATCGATTTTTTAGTTGTTTCCCACCCGCACCGAAAGACCTAATGCAGTGTATGGGACTCAATAGCCGCAAAATGAGTCCGAGGGAGTCGGCTGGAGGGCATGGTGTGGGAGTCCACACATTTTCTCCGCCGCCACTGCCACCCGCACACCTCATCCTATTCTCCTTAGATGATAGTTGGGGGAGTGACAGCTGTTGCTGTGACTAGTTCCCGGCACATGTGGGTCGGGGGGAGTACCTTCTCTGCCGGCGGCGAGCTTCTCTTAGAAGGGCAAGGCGAGCCGGTGTTGAGGGCATTGGAAATCAATGCCCTTTTCGTTCTCGGCTACAGAGGGTGGTACGGGTGGGTGGACAGGACACGGGGCTGACAAGACTGAGACGCAGGCGTGGTGTGAATGGCTAGGGGCTAGGGGACAGGACTTGGGACACTCTTGCAGTAGGTCATTGGCTTAAGCCAAAGTACGCTTTTGCTTCTACGGAAGCCAATCATTGCATATCAACATGGCTGATAGTGTATGATAATACGAATTTAGGACCGGAGAAGTTGGATTTGCGCCAATGTAAAGCTGCCCTATTAGGTTCCTTCTAAATACTTCGACTATCCCTCTGCATGTCCATCCGTGGTCAGCCGCAACGTGAAGAAGCCATACTGGAAGCCACATCTGAATTGTTTCGACAGCGGACTGTCTTCAGAAGCCAGATAGGGTACAGGGGCATTGGACTTTACCATGTGTCTGCGGGGATGACCGCGCTTTCTGCGGTGTCCAGTTCCAGCCCCAGCCTCAGCCTTAGCTCCATGCAGCACAACACCAGACAGACAGCCATGCTTTCAGTATTGAGACTTTTTTCATTCCTCTTTTATTCCCAGCAAAGGTGGAACTCCATTCGGAAACTTACGCTGTGTTGTCACATAAATTATTGAAACGGCCGCTTTAGCCAGAAGTCCATTAATGAAGCGGCGTGCCAATAGGAGGACGGGGAGAAGAAGGAGAAGGGACCAGTCAAGGCAGTGCCTCTGGCAGGCCTATTACCGGCTGGTTTTTCTTCGGCGGTCTCAAGACTTCTTTCCTCTCCCATGCACGGCAGGGCTTTCATCACGAGATTCCGGCGAGAAGGTACTGGTAATTAACGGGAAAAGCATGGAAGTGGCGGCCAGAATGAGCCCTAAACTAGAGGCGTGGAGGGGCGCTAGTTCTCCCGGCGATAGCAGTAGCAGAAATGGGCAGCCATACGCAGGCCGCACAGGAAAAAGAAAAAATTGCTGACGGGCAGGCAACATCAACTGGCAGGCCCAACTAATTCAGTTACTATACCACACTTGCCAGGCCTGATTAAAGGAGCAGCTCCTGTTTGCGATTCTGAGGGAATGGCTGGCTTTCAGGCAGTGGGTGCTTTACACCTTTACCCTTTGAATACACACGTGCATGTACCACTTAGCACAAAGCTTACGGGAAACCTACAGAGCAACATACCGAAATGCCTTTATATCGGAAGGGCCTTCCTAAAAAGAAGTGCGCTTATGCAGTGTATATCTTCCGAAAAGGTCAACTCTTCTTAGACTCGGCACCTATTGCACCTATTCAAATAGGACAAACCTCACCCACCCTAAAGAAATAACGCCAAAAAATAAACAAACTAAAAGACATAGAACGAAATAAAAGCTTTTCTTATATAGGTAGGACTTATTCAATTAAAGAGGAGGAAAAGAGAATAAACTAAAAGAGGCGTTGATATCCATACAATCTGGCAGTAAGTAGAGTATATTGTGCTGCCATGGGAGTTGCTGATGGGGAATGTGAGCTACAGCTTGCAGTATAGATTGATAGCAGGCTTAGCCTAGACCCATGTATTGTTAATGCCACGTTACGTTCCTTTCCGTCGTGGGGAAAAAGTGCGCGTCTTACTACACTCTGGTATGCGGAAACAGGAAATGACTGAACACCGCCATGTTGAACCATATAAACCCTGCGCGTGCGTGAAGGGGTGCGGGGAAAGGAGGGGGTACTACGCCTCAGGTAATGTTCCCTCACGCACCCCTCCCTCCTGATGTGGTCATATGGCACGTGTAACACATGTGTCCAGGCCCAAGCATGCTGGCCAGACGTAGGATCTGATTACTATGGCAACGCCTGACTGGCAATGCTGGTGCAAACACTGTGTGCAGGGGTTCAGGCTGCACATGTGTCTATCGTTGTGAAAAAAGGCACTCCTTTCATTCAGTTATTGCTCTATTTTTGGTCATGAATAGAAGCTTGCATTTGTTTATTGAGTAAACAATTTCTGATCCTCATTTCTGCGCTTTAGATACCGTATTTTGCTTATTTTGACCAGGCAATATTGAAAGGAAAATTGGATACATGAGACAGACTGTAAACGTATTTGTGGACAGAAATGCTAAAAATAAACTGGCTGGGAGTGAGTTTTCTCAAGTATGGAAACCTGTATGCTCATTTAATGTTGATAATTTCGTTGAAAATAGGTCCATGGAAGAATCCATCGGAAAGATTTTCTGTATTAGAATTAGAATTTAATATAGAGCATGGATGGTAAAGAATACGAGATATGGACGCTCATTGAATATGAAGGGATTAACTTTATAGAGGTAATCCATGAAAGTAGATCTTAGCCTAGAGAAAATGAGGTCTTAGCGAACAAAATATTGTGTCTTCTGTGTCTGATTCTCCGTCATTATTGAAGTAATCAAGATAATCAGTTCCTCAAAGCGACAGAGGCAATGCATATTGATTTCGGGATTAACTGCTACGCCATCGACTTCAAGTGAAACGATGGCAGTATAACTTTTCGGAATAGCACAGGTAGCAGGCAATGGAACCCACTATTAGTTGGAAGGCTGTCGATGCTTTTTCACTGAAGCCTGCTTCTGGTTTCTGACAGCCTGTCATATATAGAGCTGATCTTGACGAAATCTTAGAATCCATATGGGAGTCTCTACCATATTCCAAAATTCTGAAAGCAATATGTAATATTAATTTCATACTCAATGAGTTCCTCTGATCGTTAACCGTTGGTCCTTTATGAGGTCCATCATTATGTTGGAGTAGCTTAGAATACTATGGGCGGTGGGGGACTAACACATGGGGGTTTACCGAAGTTCAGATAGCGTGTTCGTAAAGTTGACTAGCACCTCAGGCGGTTATCCTCACTGTTAATTACATGTTGATAACGGCCAGGAACTTGGCAGGCATGACAGACAGTTAAAGTTGGGCTGCCCAGAGCAACGGGGTTTTATTGGTTCTAAGATTGCCTTTTACGATAGACTCTGTCTCTTAAGATTGGCTTCAAAGCCTTCTGTATCTGTGGACTGATCATCAGGCAGAGCTCTTATAAATGTGTTGTTGTAACGACACTGAGCATCGTCTGAAATAGAATTGTGTAGTTACCCTCGGTGACTGATTTCACAGCCCCGCTCTCCATTCGACGTTATTTAGGGTGTATAAAGGGTAGTACAATACTCATTAGAGGTATAGGTGACACCGAGGGCCAACAGTGAGGCAGATGGCATGTCCTTTCTCCCATCTCCATTGGATCTACTAGGGAATGCTGGTCTGTGTGAGGTTGATCCACTAATTGCAAGATAGTGCCAATCTATTGTTCACTAATTCCATGTTACGAGATTAGCAAACAAATATAATTGTATTTGTCACAACGAACAGAGTCGGGTCGTGTCATATCGTGCCAGGTCGTGGCTATCTTAGCAGTCTAAGTAGGATGAAATAGTGCAAGGAGCTCGGGGCGGAAGGCTTTAGGTGCTCGTGAGTACTTTTCTGTAAATACTACATATATTTCTTTATGGTGGTGAGAAAGCGATGGTGGTGTGGAAGTCCAAGTGCCCTGCGTGATGCCAACGAAGAGCCACTCGAGGCGGTGCAGTATTAGACATGAGGCGCCCAGTGCCTAAGTCACTGTGCCCTGTGTGAGAGGAGTATGGGACTGAGGTTTTGGGCCTGGGGTAGGATGGTTAGATCTGGGGTCTGGCAGGGTGCCTCTTAGCCTATACCTGAGTAGGCGACTTGGCTGGGTTTTGCACGAGTCAGTGATAGACAGGCAGACGGGCGATGATAGAGACTTTGCACTGAGCTGCTCCTGTGGGCCTTAGGGGCTGCTCGTGAGCTTCTCAAATAACGTGATACCTTTTAGTCAGACACTAAGGGTCATACATCAATAACCTTACAGATATGTGTAGCAGGAAAGGCCACGTTGTTCTAGTAAGTATCTAACACATTGGGCCAACATAACATTGGCAGTTACGGCGGCATAAACCCACTTCACGTTAATCGGGACCTTTATAAAATAAATATTATAAATTACTATGTAGCATCCACATCGATTCCTTGGTGAATAATATTCTTAGGGTTCTACCCTATGTCTAGCTTAATTCTGCTTTCTCAAGTAGCATGGGCATGCTCTTTTCTATTGGGTGACTTTGCTAAGGACATTAAAGACCAGAATATCCAAAGAGCTCAAGTGGATATTTGAAGACCTTTAATGTTAGTGTTTGATGCCATATTCTAAGTGGATGTGACACCAGTGTATGTGTTACTAGTACAGAGATCGTCGATGCCAACCACTGGCATTCCGCTCAGCGGTATGGACATTGTCTCAGTGACACTTGCCACGAGATATTTACATCATTGGGAGTCTCGGCAGCGAGGCCTAAACGGTTTTACAATACCATAACAAGGTATTCATATGCCGGAGGGCCAGACCGCAGCTCGACCCCCGCATGTCATGTTGACATATTTCCATCTCCAAGCACTTCGCGGTCCACGACACACACGGACATGCCGCAGTCTCCGCTACCACGATCGTATTTCCCGGCTTTAGCGAAATACTAGAATTCAAGGACGGTTATACCACAGAAGATCAGGAGTCAACTATTGTCCTCGTACTGTATACTCTGTAGTGTGACCCCAGAGGAACTTTTTTGTCGCGATGACCAGGTGTTATATTCAGGAGGCTTTGACTGTTTTCGTGACTAAAGTGAGAGAATATAGAGAGTGGAAGATACTGCATATGCTACATGATGGTTAGAGTAAGTCAGAATAAGAACGGCCGGCTGCTGGGAGATTACACCCAGAATACTAGTACGGCTGCACCGCTCACATGTGTTCAATCCTATCACCTCCACTCCCTTACAGATTAAGTATCTGGGTCCTTCCTGTGTCTAATCTCTCTGAACTTCCTTAGCCCTTTCGCCATTTCCTACTATATTCTGATTATATCACCAAACGATACTCTAGACATACTTGTTTTATAAATGTTACTATATTATAACTCCATGCTACATTTATTATGTTGTACATAGATTTTTCTGTTTAATGACATTGTCCTTTTATGTCTCGTATAGTTTTCTACATACACCAGCCTATTACTAACTGGCCTACTTGTACACTATTCCCATGACTCCCGTAGTGACCTATGTTTGTATTCAGTACGAATAGAAATATAGTTTGCTCCATAGGGGGGCTTTTAACATAGAGCTGCTTCTTTGTCAGTAGGTAACCTATTCACGTAGCCCTTTCATTCATATTATAAGAAGGTGAGAGCTTGTAGGTGAAGTATGCACCTATGAATCATTCATACGTGCATACTCCACTTAGCAATTGAGAATGGAATGTCAGTACTAATGCTGTCAACATAAATCGAAATGCCTATGATATGTCGTCACGATAAAATCACAGTCCTGTTCATGTTAAGTTACAGGATGTGATTCATTTCAAATTCGAATCGCCCTTTAAATCATGCTAGTTGAAGATAATTAACAGAACTTTGTGTGGTTTTCATTTGCATACTTTACATACATGTTTTAATGCTAATGGTTGTTGCCGCAGAAAGTATTTGAGATTAGTTAGTTCCTGGACATACGTTGATGCCCTTTGATTGAAATATATGATTGCCTTATCATACCTGAGACTCAGATTCCTTAAATAACTGTAGCTTTCTGTAGAGTGGTTGTATGGTTGGGAAAACCCCAGATGGCCCAGTTTAGCTAGCTTTCATCCTTACCAGCTCGCAAGAAGATGAAGGAACCAGGAGTAATCCTGTTGTGACACAGTGACTTAGTGCCCTTCTCGCTCAGGCCCGACGCATGCCACCGACACAGACGGCGATGTACGAGGTCATGTGACCGACCCTTGTCCAATCAGAGCAATTGTTGCCGCAGGGGGAAGGCGCACATTTAGGGGAAGTAGCGCCCAATCGGCTGGGAAGTGCTGGGGACGAGAATGTCACCATTGTTGGTGTTTGTGTTGCCCAGCCTTCCAGTGTTCCTCCATTGGGTCATAACCATATCCACTCTCCAAAGAACGTCTCTTCTCTGGGCCTTTACGCGCCCGGAATATTGGGTCAATACTCGGGTTGGCGCGGGTGTCGGGGCCATTATGGCCAATTGGACGAAGCCATTGGTCTGATGGATTAGATTGTGGTGGATGGCGTTTCGTAGGGCTGCAGTGCGGCCAGACATGGGGCTACACTATCCACCAGAGACTGTTTGGGGAGATGAATGATATAGGGGAATAATGGAAACGGGGGGAAGTGGTCGGTACAGAACCACCGAGTGGTTGGTACAGCAGAAGGGCATTACCGTAGACCTACATGCGTGCATGACTCAGCGCGTCGCGTGTGGGACGGGCACGAGGGCACCGACACCACATCCCCCTCCTCCACGGTCAGATGAGTGCTAAGCCGACTGATCCCCGCTACCCAGGCCCGGAGATTGGAAATCAAAACATAACCGTGGTTGCCCATGACGCGATTTATGACTTCTGCCACCAGAAACCACGATTAATCTGTTCCGCGGACGATGGTGTTGGAGGTTTTGAATGGGGTGGTGTTTGCCTGATTCTGTGATGCGGGTTAAAGACTTCATTCCACTGCCAGTCACCGATGGGCGTATCCGGGTTTCTGTGGTTGTTATTAAACTTATTGTTCTGTCGATAAAAGTAGTAAGCCCTGCATATAAGTTTTAAGCCCTACAGGCATTATTGCCTTTGGGCGATATCCTCGTTGAAGAGTAGCGCGTAAGACGGCGCTAAGACGGACACAAGTGGGAGTAACTGCTGTTGCGCCCCTACCACGTCCACATCAACAGAAAAGTACCAAATAAAGAGATCCGATCGTCTTCAGTCTGTGTAGCCTGTCCAACCGCCATACTGCTATCAGGCAAGGTCAGCCATTTCTGACAGGCCAGTAATGACCGATCGTTGTCGGCGACCAACCAATCGGGTTTGTGGATTGCCTCCAGCGACCAGAATGAAGCTGATCCGAGGAAATGGTCGAGCCCCAAGCCTATCGGAAATGTCGATGTAGGATAGGCTTTAAGCATATATATACCTTAACAATGTTACACATACATGTGCAACTCAAGATTCATGATCGTATATACAATCAAATATAGACATGGATGCGTTGAAAGGTGATGTCCTTGTATATGCCAGTGTAGGCTTGAACACGATCACCTAATATTGATAATATTTGTTGATTTTAAATATGATGTATGACACTAACCGAATGTTTAGTATAAAGGAAAATAAAATGATTGGTGACACCATCATGGGTTGTTATCTGCACGTTTTCGTCTTACTAAGGTGCCTAGAAACATGCCATCAATTAATCAAGTTTTAGGTGACCCAGGAGGATTGGATGTCACATGCGAGGTGGGGGTGGAGGAATAGATGGAAGCGGCTGGGGAAGGTGGGTTTGTGTTCGGTGAATCAGGGGAAAGGACACAGAAAGTGAGTGTGGACCAGCTGGTCAGTGTGTGTTCCGGGTCGCGGTTCAGTAAAAGCCGTGGTCCGTTCCTCAGGGGTGGATCCCGGTTATATCATAATGGAAAGGCTGTGTTTAAGGTGAATGGGGGGCTTTATTAAGAGATCGATCGCGGGTCACAGAGTGCGGTGTTAAAGTGGTACCCTCAGGCAACAGTTAAGCCCCCCTCCAATCTCATTGGCCAGCCACTAAAAAGGCCTTCAATCTTGGGCACGACGCCTAAATTGGCATCATTGGAAGTTCATTCCGGCTTGGTTCCCAGTCGACAAGAAGCTGTCTTTCAAAATGATTTTGTTATCGGTTCCCTACTTCGTGTCGGGATCTCTTATGTAGCCTGTAGGATTTCCTCAAGTGAGAAAGAATCAAGGAGTGTGGCTCCTAGTAATTCCTCATGTTGATAAGAGGAACGGAGGACAGGTAAAGTAATAATACGAATATACGATAGTCTACTAAAATGCCAATAGGCTCAGGGAGTAAGATCAAAGGCAACTACTATGTCTGATGTTAGCATACACTCACGACTGTGGCTTATTGACACATATCAAATGCGCATAAACTAGTAAGCCCATATCTCATTCGTCAATTCCTCAATTGGTGAGGAAAAGATGGACAAGAACTACTTTTCTATACATGTCGTACATATACATCGTGAATTAAAAAATATAGATGTAAATATGGCAAGAATTGGTGGTACTCATTTAAATTCCACAAACCGGTAGTCAGCAGGTCTCAAAATAATTCGTCGTGTTGATAAAAACTAGGAACCCTGAACAAAGGTCATCGCAATGTCATGGAGGGTGATCCGTAATTGTCGTCATCTTTGTTCAGTCAGTCAATGCACATAAGTTGGGGGAGCATTTCCCCAAGTCCTGTATCACTGACCACTGACCTGTCACATGGAATTCTAACATATTAACAAGGATGATCAACCACACCACCAAGGTCAGGCCAAAGTCACAAAGGGTCAGGAATAGGTCAACCTGGTTAATCTCTGTCTGGTTTTCCAGAAGCCTGAGACACCTAAAATATTCCAAGCACTACAGACACCCAGCACTACTGGTAGTATTTCATTGGGGGCACCTATATTCACCCCACTCTCCTCTCCTCCACATACATGCCACCAGCCACAGATCCCCAGCCGGGTCACTTCAGTTGAGATCTCCCTCTCGGCATTCTATTACCTTTCAGAGCAAATCCCCCCGGCCTAGTCCCTGCACAAAGTAGGGTTCTCGGGGATTAGCCTCGTCCGTCCGGCCTGCTAGTGGTATATGTCAGCCCACTGGAGGACCGGCTTACCGCCCCAACCCTCCAGTGAGAGGGCGAGCTAAAGGTAGGGGTGAGTTGGGGCAGCAACGAGGGAGGGCGAGGTATGCGTTACATCGCACACCGTAATCTACCCACCTGTAGTACCAAAAGGGATTAGGGTGGGGATTACCAAGAAACGGGATCCAGAAGAGAGGAAAAAACTCTGAGATTAACCCACTCCACTCCATGGCGGGTCACCCCCGGGTACGGGCTTACCGGCGCCCGGGGCCCGCTGCGGACGACGTGGGATCGGCGGGCCAGTGAATGGCCGAGAAGAATGGAGGCGTTTACTTAGGCATCGCAGATGGATTAGCGAGTCAATTAAGTGAGATTAGGTCATCATTTAGGACGGACACAGGCTGGGTTTGTGGCGCCGGAAGCCGGTCATGTAACCGGATCGATCAACTGCTTGTTGGACGCTGAGGCCGGTAATCCACTTGGCGATTCTTGTTCCTTTTCCTGCGATATATGTTCCCCCCAAATCGCATCGCACAGCCGGGTCCCTCCGAGGTACAATTTGTCGCCGAGAAAATGTACCCTCTACTAGGGGTGGTCCCGGAATCGCAGGGCTGGAAATCGCTGTGCGATGCGATCTAGGGGTACCATATATCGCAGGGAAAGGAACAAGAATCGCACAGTGGGTTCAGACCTTAAACGCATGCGTTTGGCTCGGGTTGGGCTCGGGTTAGCAACAAGAGGGACTCCCATACCTATTCTATAAATGTAGAGTGGTCTGTACATGTGTCACAACTGCCGCCGATTCCCCACGAGAGACCTTTCTCTATACTCGTTGGATACACTACGATTAGAAGTACCCAACGCTATGGCCAATGAATCAAATTTGTGCATTTGGATCGGAAAGTCAATCGTAATGCATATCAGTGTATATGGGAGGTGCAGTGTGTGCATCGTTTTAATCCGTGCTTGTGCAGTCGCAGGATGTTGTCACGTCAACCCTGTGGACAGCAGGCATTTTAGTTAAGGAATCATAAGTGACAGGATTGTAGCTCAGGAGAATGATCAATAACATCTGTACTATGCTTGGTATCGGAAAGCGATTATCAATTCTATTCTTTTATTGGAATCTCAACTTATTCTGTTTAATAAAATAAGTACCGGTTTAGCCAACAGTCTATCAATTGTAGTCGGCTGTAAATAGTAATTGAAGTAGCATATGCTTGTAATTAAGACAGTGATGCACACCATAGGACTGTCGATTATAGGCAAGCCTTTATACATCACGACAGTCATTTAACAAGACCGCATGCATCATATCTTTTACCAAGCACAAGCATCATCCGCCCATGTTGCTGCCTGCCTCCCCCCCCCCCCCCTCCAATCAGCCTTCAGCTTCCGCCTGGACTCGGGAATGAATCGGTGCTATCGCGGATGTAGTATCTGTATGCTTGGATCGGTGGTTTTACAGTCTGGGATATAGAGTAGAGACGGTGGTTGGAAGAAGGAAGGGGTTACAGTGGTCACAGTCAACCGGCAGTGGTTGGGATCAGAGCTTTGAGCAGTAGCCGGCATTGATAGCTATGTAAAGCCGGCTAGCGACAGTTATTCATATATGCAGCTCCCCGGTCTTACTCCCTACCGCCCCCCCCCTCCACCGCCCACCCACCTCCGCCATTGCTGGTCCCGAAGGCGTGAGACATGGTGCCTATAGCGGGGTGGCCACAGTGGGCATGATGAGGGGTAAAGGTGTCACCTAGCAACATATTGATTCCGCCCCTCGGAGCAGACCTTTACCGCTCAGCCCGAAGCAGCAGGTCCGGATGAAGTCTGTAATTGCGCCAGCTTAGGACATCACCGCTCGCACTTCCTGCAGGCGACCGGCGGATGGCCTGTCTTTAGGCTATCTGACCCGCGGGAGAGGTCTTGGAGTGATAGACATGAAATGATGGATCCCTGCTGTATCGGTCTCGTAAGCGAAAAAGGGGCGATCCCTGTGGGGTGGGTGACATGGAGCAAATGGCTTGACAAGCTGTGGTTAGGAATTTCTTTGGTGGTGTCCGATGGCCTGGCTTGCTGACTGGATAGAAGCGAACAGAAAGAGAAATGTAGCCTTGGTTTGTATCACGCCAATAGGCACTGGAGTGCATACAGTCGGACTGTGGTTGAGGGCTGTTTACAGAGCTGTGCTCACAACACGGCCTGATTGTACGTCCACTGTACCCACATAACGTGCAGTCCTCTCATGGTATAGCAAGGTCTCGCGTGACAGGACTTGACTACCTTCGTTCTTTATACCCCTGCCCAGAGGTGTACGCTTCAAATGGCTTGTTTTCCTGCCGTGTTAAAGCTAGCACTGTTTTCCCAACAATGTTAACACTGGGAATTACTAGGCTCTATCAGCCTGGTAACCACATACATATATACGTATCGTATATGACCTTGCAAGGCAGTCAGAAGAAAGGACCACCCCAGAGTTATGAGACATAAACGTACATGTAATTATGATATGGAAAATAGTCCGACAGCGGTAGGTCATGCGATCATTGCAGACTTTCATCCTTCTTGCTCTCGGTACCTCAGTTGGTTCTGATGCCAGTCCATTGTAAGGCCAGGAGGTGTAATTATGATGTGTATGATATCATCACTCTTTTCCCCTGAACTCTTCCCTTGGCACTGTTTACATTATGTTTGATTTACATGTATGCATTTATAATACGGGGTAGTACTGCAAATCATGCTGAATTTATTCTATACCATGGAAGTGCATCAGCCATGTATACGTAATCAGTGTATAACTCACTTCACTATGAGTCTATGTTATTGACTGATCCGCAATACGTTTTGTCATCACGTTCATGTTAAACATGCATGTATTTGGCCTAGAATCTCCTGCCTGTAGGCAGGAAAATGCATTAAGAAAACATGTTCCGGCACTTAATCGATAATCGTCCATAGTGGTTTGTCTATGAGAGGATAAAGTACGCCAGGATTATGTTTTTATGTGTCACTTTGGTGTTAATATAAAGGACATTTAATGGGGTTAAATCCTCTCTAAGCTAAGTACAACAAGTGTTGTTATTTATGTTTAAAAGCATAACATATCCCTTGGTTTCTGTTCTTCATGCCACTTAGTTGCAACTATTGTCCTAGAGTGTGGTAGATTGTCATAAGTATTGTAAGAGTATCAGTTGTTTTAATCTCATTATTGAAGAGAACAAATATGGATTTTATTTCACACGAGTGAGTAACTGGATTTCATACGGCTGATTCTGGAAGGGCCCATCCTGGTTACATGCGAAACAATAGAGCCCCACTAAACGTTAAATTCATCGAACTTCTCTATGATCTATGTTAAGAAGACATGGCAATAGCACCTCTATGGCAAGCCAATACTACCTTAAGATAAAACAAATATTGTATTCATGATATACTCTATACTCTGTCTGAGGTTTTCTTTAATCGTCATTCGGAACCAAGTTAAGATAGTTAAGTTTCTTACGTGTTTCATAAGCGTTCAGAGCACCAATTCACAATGAACCACTTGATTTCATCCCTCTATACATGTCCACTCGCTGTGCCAGGCAGCAGTTATGATTTCAGTTTAGATCCCAAGTAGATAAGACAGCCCAGGGCCAAGTATATGGATTTGGTGGCGCATCTAATGAACCACTCACGTGGAGCTGTCACGGATGGCACGCGAGAAATCCCGAGATTTATCGGAGACAGGAATGGGGAGAGGCAGCTAACAACATCCTGACAGTCAGCATTGGGGGATACGCCCGTCAAACCGCGATTTATGCAAGCTAATCATTATGAGCACAGGGTATTCCCAATGAAACGCCAGATAGGTGCAGATTTAAAGTACTAATACTCCTAATCTAACCAATAAACTTTCTCATTCAAATGCAGAACCATGAAAGAATAAAGGATTATCATAGGAACTTCATATCGATATCTCTGAATAGTTTAACATTGAATAGTATTCCTACTTGAAACTACAAATATCTCTCTCAATAATACGAAAAGCAGTGTGGGTAAATAAATCTATAATGATATGAACGTCCTAAATTATTATGGTTTTTTTTCTGAGAGGAGTAATCTACGAGGCGGAAAACGTAGAGTGATATCAGCTGGAGTGAAATGCACAAGTGTAAATACCTCCAGGCAGTGTGTCAGAAAAATCCTTTTTCCTTAACAGACCATTTCTTTTTTTATTGTGTCATACATCTACCATGGGGGATCTGACTCGGGAGTCAGTCACGGCACTATATGAAGGTGATTACTTTCTTTCTCGGAAGCAGACGACGTTTTCTCGTTATAGAACACCATCCTGTGTAGTATTTTTATGTGGGCAACTCGTGTTTTACGCTACATTGCTAGTTTAATAAGCATGCCACTGTAAAGATACAATAAAGAGCTTAAGCTATGTGGGCTGGGCTAGTTGCCTTTGGCAGTCATGAGCTGGGCCATTTTTGAAAAGGGATTCCTTGATAAAACCAGTCCAGAATAATAGATGTCTTTGTAGATGATTAGGAGCGAAAGTTTGATGAAACGTTTTTATAGCCAAACTTCCTCTTAAGTAACCATTCGTATTTAGCTTTCATTTGTTTTATTGCTATCTGCAGCCATCCAAGCAAATTCAAAATTGCCACTGATAAAAGAAGCAGAAAAAGGGTGAAACCGATAGCCCGCTCCCATTTCAAATTGAAGTGTTCTTGGACAAGCCTCTCTTCTTGCGTGTGATAGTGTAATTTATAGTACTTAATTCTAAGCGCCAATTCAAAAATCCGGTCATAAAGTGATGGTGAAATCTAATTTCGTCTACGGGCTTTAATATTTGTTCAAATAAAGCCTTTGAACCGTGTAATCTGAACTGGAGGCGTTTTCGGGGGCGTTGTGGCAGTCCTTCTCACTGTACACCATGGCTGAAAGTGTTTGACTGCAGACAGCGTCGAAGTAGACCTTTACTAGCTGGAGTTCGTGTGTATTTTGTATATACATCCGGCTAATAATAAATTTCCACATAGTTAACCGATATGTTGAATATGCTGTAATTCAAGAGTTATGTATAATCCACATCTTTTTCAATTGGAAACTAAACGTAATAGCACTAGTCTGATAGTTCTGATGACATGGCCTAAAGATGACTAGCATTCTCCTAATCATTTACAGAGTTACGGGGGGATATAGCGTCGTGCATGTTTATAGCGTCACAGGTGTCTGTAGATTAATTAATGTCCATGGTGTCAGGGATGTCTGTAGTGTCACGCGTGCCTATATCGTCACCTATACCTATAGCGTCACGGGTCTCTACAGCATCATTAATCAGAGGTGTCTATTGTGTCGCGGGTGTCTAGTGTCACAGATGGAGTAGTGACCGGCGTGTGCCGACTGACCCCAGGACCGTCAACAACACGATTCCTGAGGGAAGCCATGTCCATGACGGAAGCCACATCACACTTGTTTGGTAAGACAAGAAGCCAATGTTTTCTCTGCCCTGGTCCCCGGCACTATCCTGGCCCACCCTTTCCCACGACACCCTCCCCCTCCAGCCCCCAGCCCGTGTAACCCGAGCCGCCTCTATTTACCCACCCGAACCCTTTGATGTCCGAGGCCGATTGCCCGGACTGAATTGGTCAGTAGCGACTCTGTCACATCAATCCACCCCGCGGGGGGATGTGGAGTCCAGTGGTTGGACCGAATTGCTCAGAGCTGCTCTTGTTTGTTACGTCGATCACGCTTCCCCAATGCATGTATTTGATATAATTCTCTGATGTACATTTTCGGTGTTAGTAGAGTGGCTTCGGTTTCTGGCAGAGAAGCACTGAAACATTGGGCAACCGTTTGATTAATCAATAGTTGATGTCAGTCGGGGTCTTTTAGTGTTTTATCTCAGCTCACCGAAAAACTTCCCACACCAGCTGATTTCTATGGGGTATTGTAAAAATGAGGAATCTGATTGGAGATTAGTCCCGCAGGAGTATAAAACAACTGGTGTTTGTGGAGAGCAAGGCAGGGCGAAGCCAGCACGTGAAGCCATGTGTCAACGATAACGGGGTTCTGTGACAAGTCTTTACGCCATCTTGAAGATTAAAAAGTCCGATATCTGGATTGCTTGGTGGTGTGATGTGAGCCTGGTATCATGCGATTACCGTACATGGCTTTGAACAGATCTTTGAGCTGCTCGGAAGACCTAGGGAGCAGCTCGGCGTTGGCTTCACGCACACGCGCACAGAGTGAGATGCGGACCAGCTGACACGCGGCCATCACGGGGCGTGTTTACGAGGCGGGCGGCCGGGTTTACTGCGCCCGGCGCCCACGTAGGGTACCTCCGGGGTTATGGCTCCTCTGTCTGATCCATCCACGGCTCCTCCGGGCCGGATCGGTTACCACCCCGACACGAGACCTGGCGTGAAGATGGTTCGCCCCTTCCTCCTCCCCGTCTCATGTATGACTAATTCTAGTCAGCATGTACCCATGCAGGGTTATCACCAAGATCTCATGAAACCTGCCAAGGACATGCTCTCAAGCCTCTATTACTAGACTGGCCTCAGTCCCACAGTAGATATCCATCCTCCTCATTCACCTCTCATTTTGAGTATTCAAACAACCGAAAACGCGGTACCATTAATATTATCATGATAAAATAATTCAGCAAATCTACCCCATTACCTAAAAGGTGGTTTATGTATGAGCCCATTCAGAATCTCATAATGTGGAGATGCGAGCGAAGTAGTGGCCAAGTATATAACATAGTTGTATTTTGTGCTCGTTCTTAGTTGTGGCTCTCCATAGCACAATATGATCTATAAGAACCCCTCGGGTTTTGTGATGGTAATACCAGGCATCTCCTACACATCACAAGTGCCAGAAGATAGGGTGCAGTCACTCGTACCTATTTCCACTCCCTGTATGAGCAACACGTGAGTAACTCACCAGACAGCCAGTCATACCACAGGGGAAAAAATATACCTCACAGGTATTGGTAGCCCTTTAGAGCTATGCCCTTGTAGACTGCAAGTCGTTGCCTGCGGGTTAATAACGCTTCACTGTACAGGAGGAGGACAGTGGAGCCGCTCTGTCTGCCCTGGAGGAACCACCAGTCCCGCTGATGCACTCACTCTCCATTCAGATTCTAGCTTGTACTAAATGTACATGAGATGTGGACTGAAATTAAGCCTCTGTAGGGAGAGTGAAGAATATCTCACCGTTTCGTATTATCAAAGCCCGTTCTCCTCCAGGTGAAGAGCGTCAAGTGTGCATGATGGATTACAGGTTTAAAGGTGGGGAATCTGCCATCTTTGACCGTGCCCTCATCTTATACCCCTCCAGGCATGGTTTCACATCACCCTCTGGCGGCCGTGACTGACTGTAAAAACTGGGTATAAGAAAGGTTGTCATGGTGTTTTTTAACGTACACGTTTTGGGCATTCATCACTAACACCTGAGCTGTCAAGGAGTATGCGGGAGGTAGGGTAAGTGAGGGGCGAGGCGGCGTGTCGACAGACAGGACCACCACCTCGTCTGCTTGTAATCACGCCAGCCGTAATGAAGTTTTGTTCGCGGTCAAGGTCACATTCCTACAGGAGATGTGGGGGAGAGCGTGTCACACCAACCGTACCAAGGTGGTACTCACCATCATGTTTCAGTTCAGAAACCATAACTTTCATCAGCAGCTCTTGACTGATAATGGACGTCACTAACGGTAGGGTGCATTGTAAAGATTTGCAATTATATTACAAATAACCACTACTCATATTGGAGGCGCTGAATGCGTCCCACGCACTATAACTGTTGCAGATGGTTTATATCTTTTTACTGTGGGAGATGCAAAATTGGAGAAGGGACGTTTACAATAGATTTGTATGGATTCGTATTTACCTGGCAATACGTGGATACAATCCGATGAAAATAGGATATTTTATTACCAATTACTATTTATGCTCAGGGATGAATTGGGAAGGGGGGGGGGGGCTCAATATTGTAAAGTGAATCGCCGTAGAGATTTTATTATTGAAGCAATACGGCTCATGTGAGGAGCACTTCAACAGAATTAGTTGGCAGTATGGCTGTATATTGTACCTAACACGTTCTGTGTGCAGGTCGTGCTACCTACAGACTCAGACGGATACAAGTTTCGCACCTTTCGAACATAGCGGTAGCGCCGGCAATAACGTGGACATGTTTATTTTTCTAGTTTCACCCGGCAAGCCGGCGATACCCGACACACCCGGCCTGAATAGGGAACCCCAGAGGTTAGATCCCCGAGTCTGACAGCAACAAAATAACAACCCCCAACCCAAGAGGGGCCATTCCGCCACTGAGCTGGCCATGTCCTGGCCTGTTATACCAAACCAAAACAAAGCCAGTCCTAGCTTTGTTTAGAGCTCTGCTGGGAGGTGGGCAGACAGATGGCCGGTGTGGATACTTTTAACGTTTTGACACCCGGTATGCTACAAACCAACAGCAAATTGTGGCAGCCATCTTGTTGATGTAAAAATTGCCAATGGTTAAGCCACTGACATAACCCTAACGATGACTGACAAGCTAATATATACCATTCTCCACATTACATAAACACCAGGGGGCGCCACTGCTTATCTCTCGCGACGAGGACGGGTAACTAGGTTGTAGGGTGGTAACTCCATTAGAGGTAACAAGGCCAAGCTGCGGTTGGCCAATATCACTGATATCATCCATAACCCGTACACTTTACTGTCGTGATATCGCTCAACGGATTCTCATAACCATCCTCCTTTATGATTACCCTGTGACTTAGAATAGGGAAACTAATTAATTACACTATTTTGAACTATGGAGGATATGTGAAGATTTCGACATGGGGATATATCTAGGAATAACGCGTCTTTTACGCCATTACTTTCTGACAGCGATTGTATTAATTTTATGTTTTTATATTTAATCTGGTACTTCTACCACTATGCACCCTAGATACGATTATGATACTGAACTCATCGCCTCTTCCTCACACATGAATCTACACACCTCTCGATGGTCCCTCCAGGGTTCTCTTATCGATTTGTCAGCCCGGCCTCCGGGCCTCTGCGTCAATCTAATATATCGGGAAGCCGTTAAACCACCGTCAGCGATCGATTAATCAGGATGACCAACACTGCACTGGTGGCTCCCTGGAGATGGTTAGGCGCCTGTGGGCGGTGGATGAGTTGTGTCATAAGTTAAAGGTCATAATAAAATCAACTTCTTACTTTTTGCCTAGCGGGGGTAGGGAAGGTTGTTTAGTTCGTTTACTGGTAACCTGGAGAGGCAGCATCAATTCTCAATGGATGTTTTTGTTTTTACGGCCCTGTATAAACATGATTTCCCAGATGTGGCGTTGTTTTTGTATTAAACTTTGTATGGTGATTACACACATATACTGATGTTCTTTGATAAAAGGGAAAGTTTACACTAAATACAAGTCATGAACTAATCTAAATAAATGAATTTGACTTGTGCTATCTTATTTACAAATATCTTAAAAATGTATATAATAATGACCCTTCTACTAGACAAAACAATGAAGACGTGAACATGCCTTTGATACCGAGAACAAATACGCCCCATAACTCTTATTGGTTTAGACACCCAAGCCCTTATACTGCAATTATTAATTAGACAGACAGTTCGCAGAACATCTGTTTGGAGATCGGCGACTGTAATGTGTTACGCAGCCAACTTGATGGGATGGAATGCAGTGTCCAGGATGCCACTGTGACATTGGTCCTGAATGATATCAGTGACCCGTAGAGTCACTGACTTCGTTAACTAAGTCCCAGTAGTATTCACTTAAACATTGCAGGGACTGCACAGGCAATGTGTAATGTTGTTATACATGAGGAAGACGGGGATGCTAACTACCCTACATGTTATAGGTCACGAGATCCGCAAAAGTGTACATGTTGTTACCGATTTTTAATTGATAATAGAATCTGCATCACAACTCGTCATTTGACCAGTATTGGTATACCTTTCACCACTAGCATTTCACCATAGGTGAAATACAGGCGCCCAGGATGACAAAAGGGGTTCTGTGTTAGACTATGATGAGTAATTCTAAGTACGTAATGCAAATGGTATATATTGGAAATAGTCATGAGTATTAATTTTTCAATTATTAAGTCCCGAACAGTTGGGTACTCGCTACGCCGAAAAAGCAAAGACATGTGTATGCGGGGGTAGGGATGGATGATGGCTTACCGTACTGGTCAACCCAAAACAACGCAAAACGTGTACATTCTTACTCATGGGTAATTTCATCCTGATTTATTGAAAACATTTATTATTTACAAATCGGACCCAGACTCTAGATGGATATACAGCACTGAGACCCCAGACCACAAGGAGCCCCAATTGCTGCCAGACTGGTAATGGCTATCCCATATGGACGCTGCAGTGTGGGTGATGGACGATCCTTGTCTTGGTTCCAGATTGGTGTCACAATGAAAAAGTAGCCCTCTCTAGTCACTGCCCTCTCCTAACACCACCCCACCATCATCAGTGCATGTACGAGCAGCCGCCAGCGACGCCATCAGCATAAGGATGGAACTCAAGTTGCCGTCGGCAGAGAAATCAATTACTGTTGAGTAGCTCTTGGCGAGCTGCTCATGATTGCCAAGTGATAAATTGTCGGCGCGATTTTCGGATTGCCCACATCGACTAATTACGTTCTCTTAATTGGCATTTTTGAAGTTGAGCTATTGTTTCGACCATCAAAGGTGTTTTTTTGTAAGCAGTAAGGAGAGACAAGCATTGGAGAGGTAACTAACGAGCAGGGAATATGAACGAGTCTGGTCTCTATATGGTGAGTCGTTTTGTTATCCTTTGAAAAAAAAGTCAAACGTATGTAATTGTAAGTCTGACTGGATCGGATGCAAGCAAATTATACTCTTGAATCTTCATTACTCAACTTCTGAAATCCCTGATTTGTGTGAGTTACTTTGATGAAGGTACTCCTGTGCAAAGCTATGAAGATGATTAGTAACACCAAAGTCTCAGGAACAGTCCTAGTTATACATGCAGTCTACGTTTCATGAGCAGTTACAAAACTTTCTGAACTTCTGTAAAGATTGCTCCCTCCTTTTTCTTGCCTCACCACAACCTCATATACCAGAAGGCTATACAATGGCTTCTTTGTGCATATGGCACCAGCATAAGATTCCAAGTGCCTTTTGTTGAAGCAGAAGTGAATTGAAGCAGTTCATGCTGGTTTAAAGAAACATACTAGTGCAGGAAGCATCAGTTTGGTGAAGCGGTACAGTTTTACTGATGTCAGGGGCACGTGTACAACAACACAATTTATCTTAATCCTTGCTGTGTATACCTCGAAAATTGACTTGCTTGCCGACAAATTAAAATTCCTGTGGGGAGACTTGAAGGGGAGCCGACGTTGAGCTGTCTATGTGAGATTGGCCGTGCGCGCCAGGATTACCGCTAATGAGCGGCTCCGAGCTGCTCCGCCGGTGAGATCAACGAAGTCGCTGCACTCAGATGTCCCAGATAGGATCTCTTATCTCTGCTATCGTCGGGCTGGGGATAAAGGAAGGAAGTGGGACGATACTGCTTGGTCAGGGAATACCCATCGCAGAGCCTGTCACCGACAGGGGGAATGCAGTTGCCTACCAGGGGTCAAAGGGCAGCTAAAGATGTGTGGGCGTGTCCGAAGGGGGCGCCACATGGAGGAGGTATTTATTTGAAGGGTTGAAACAAATAAAGTCGATGAGTAATTAGCGGCGCGCCGGGCGTGATTATGCCCGTCACGCCAATGCAGACCACGTGTGAATGTTTGTTGTTGCGAGCATCTGCCAGAAGGAGCCAATGGGTAAGTACGTGGCTTCTGCCCCACGAGGCAACTTTACGGCGCCGGAGGCCGTGTGGTCTGGGAGCACTAAACGAGGCCGTAAAACTTTGCGAGTGTAGAAGCAGGAGCGGTGAGATTCCTTTCTTGGGACCGCAGAGATGGAAGGTAATCCCTGGCCTCCACTCACGTCCGAGCCTGTGTCGTTAGGATAACGGAGTTTTGAGTGTATTAGGGTCATTTGGTACGAGATGACTAAACCCAAATGGTCATTGCCGGTTATTGCCGGAGTGAACTTAACATTCAAAAACCATTAGGACTGTGTTTGCGATGTGTGTATCATATATGATCTTCAGCCAAATGTGGTGGTTCACTGGTAGAATATAGTGTATAATTGTTTGTATTTCTTGAATTCAGGAGATTTACAGCTTTCAAGCAGTCCAGAGTATAATATGAAGTGTAGATAATGTGCACTGCTGCAGACGATTGTTACACGTAGTGTACAGGTTTTTGTATAGAGCACGTATGAGTGATTTACATTCATCATGCCGGGTGCGTCTTGCCTCCTGCTTCACCACCGCCAGCCGTACACCACACGTCGGCTGAAGACGCCACCACTGTCATATAAGGGATGCCCTGCGGAAGTGACGGGTCGACTCGGGGAACAAATTGACGCTGGAGGAGTGATCTATTCGCGCCCTGGAGGCGCGGGGCGGCGCCCGACGTATGTGTGACGAACACGTGTAGGAGGCCGGGCCGGATGATCCACGCCCCAGCCCCACCCTTGAGGTCCCCGGCCAATAATACATCAGCCCGCTGTCGCCAGTCACGCAGCCCCTGGAGGAGGACCGTCCCGGGGCTGGAGAGGGGAACGGGCCGGTGCTCTGTCAACGCAATGAAGGCAGGGCCCTGTGGCACGTGTCCCCGCCATCAATTCGGGCCGCCCTGGTGGGGCCACGCCCGCCCAGTGGCTCGGTTGATGCCATCTTCCTCCAGGATGGGTCAGAACTAAAATAGCAGCCCCCAACTGAGGCTTTTAGTGGCCGAGGAACTCCCCCATCTGGAATCGCAAGAAATCCGAACCAAAAAAGTACCATTAAAACAGACGAACAAAAGTGGTAGACAGCGGTCTGAGACGGGGAAAGCTCGAGAGGCCTGCAGCACAAAAATACCAAATTAAAAAGAGGTTCTCCAGATGTGACACGAAGGTCTAGGTGAATCTGGTCTGAACTTGTGAAAAGCATGCAGGGTGCTACTGAAAAACGTAGGACGTGAACAAAAGGGATAAGGAGGTGGGCGATCCAATGCAATGGCATTAATACCATCGACTACACATGGGAATAGAGAGGGGTGGGCGTTGAAATAGATTTTGTGTATGGCAATACTTGAGAAGCCTGCACGATATAGTACGGCAGGAACACCAAGTGGCAACACAATCTTCCACACGACATTGAATGTCAAAGGGATTTCTATGGACATGAATAGACACGCGCGAGGAGAAATCAGGGGCAGATAATGAAAAGGCTTTCGAGTCTATAAAAATCCTGCATGGTAACACGACTACTATTGTATACCAGCTAGGGTAGCGAGAATGCCTGTTGAAATAGGTTTATAATTGAATTAAGAATCCAACGATAACAATCGCGGAACTATCTTGGGCTTCCTATGAAAACGGAGCTGGCAATAGGGGTGCGGATGTGTGTTTGTGTGAGGGAGGAGGGGTTGGACACCTTTTGGTATGGTGAAGTGGATAAGGTATCGGAAGACAGGCAATCGCTGCTGGGGACCTAGCATGAAAACAGCAATCAGTGTTGGGCACGGACGGGTGATTAACATTTAACGAGCCTTTTTGTGGCCGGATCCTGTGGGAGACGCAGCTCTAATAGAGGCGTGGCGCATGCGCCTTTTGTACGTCCGGCCACGGGGTAATGGGCCCAGGCGTAAGACCTGAGACTAGGCTCGAGCCTAGGCCTGGTGGGGTAGGGACATGAGGAGCAGGTGCGCCCGCTCTCATTTGATTACATGCTAAGCTTGTCTGGAAAACAGAACGTCTGAGGTGGGAGGCAAAAGTGTTCTGATGGAGGCTTAATGTGGTTAGAAAGATTTGGGTTAAGGTCAAGGATGGCAGCAGAAGAAATTTATGCGCGTTGCGAGTGGGCTGCTTGTTCCATACAAGCACGAAGTTTCATCATGTATTAGATTTTTCACCAAACAGAAATCCACAACAACACACAATTTTCTACTGCTTGCGTTACTGTGATAAAGCAAACAGGTGATTCAAAACAGGAAGTGTATGAAGTTAATACCAACCCTACTTAAGTTTGTCTATAGCCGTAGATTTACTTTAAGTCATCTTTATTTGCAACATAGAAGATTCTGCCACTGGATCGGCTCTAGAAGGAATTGAAATTATGCACGTTTACGGTAATTTCGCAGTGTGATAGTCCCGGTGACATTATGCGCGTCATTAAGATTGATGAGGTGATAGAGAGACTTATGCCCGAATTACCAGAAGCAATTAAAGAATTATATGTAGAATGTCAGGTTGATTGCGCGATTAATTGGGGGAACGGTGCAGTTCATGCCATGGATACTGTACGTGTATCCCTGTGCCTTAGTTAATCGCCAGTAAAAGTGTAATTGGAATTGGTATGAAGTGATCTATATAGACGGTCTTACTGTGGATTGTATATAATCTGTATAAAATGAGTATAGATCATGTGTTTTCTTTAGATTCAACCTGAAGCACATTCTCTCTGTGTGCTGAAACGGGCAAGCTTCTGGAGACCTGGTTGACAAATGACCCTTGCTGTGCACGGGGGAAGCCCTCAGATGCCCTCCCGGTCTGGCTAATTGTGTGTGAGCAGGCCGAGGGATTCAGTTCCGAGCCGGGTCCGGCGCCGGGCGAGGTGGCCCCGCGACAAAGACCTGAAAAGGCCGTCATCACAGCCGCTCCCAGTTGATCGGGCAAACTGAACGCCGGGATGGAGACGTATGAAGGCGGCCAGCTGGGGCGGAACTAAGCGACCGCCGCCTCGTCTGAAAGACCCAGGCACCAGTCCACCCCGCGCCCCCGCCGACAGTATCGCCACCACGCGGCGCTGACCGACACTAACGACCCTCACCACCCGCCCATGTTTGGCACCCATTGATCTCTAGTGGTTTGTATATTTATAGGGTTCTTTTACAAGCAGGCGCCAATGTCCGAATTTCCCCCTGAGCCAGGAGTATGAGCTGGAGTTAACGCTTTAGGCACTGGAGACTTCAGATGCTGACACTGGAGACTTCAGGTGCCGGAGAGTAGACACTGGAGACTTCATGCTCTGGTGACTAGACACTATGTATTTAGAGACTGGTGTCGGCGAGTGGAGCTGAGGTGTTATGGGTGCAACTTATAAAAACCGGACACTAGAATCGCTTCACGATGTCTACCCTGTGCCTACACCTTCACGTATCACACCCCTCATCGCCTGGACCTGTCAGGCTTTAGAGGATGGATACTTATTTCTTTACCAATATCCCTAATCAATGACTTGAGAAAATATTACTGGACAATTGCTAATGCCCCTCCAAACTGCACCGTGGATAGGATCTAGAAATCGTAACTGATGGGATTGTATGTGTGCTACACACACTATGCTCCCTAAATGAATCTTGTTATCTGCTCATCACTATGAGGATATTTCAAAGCCGTTCGTATTATCTTTTTACCAGCTAATGGAAAAATCGACGCTTGATAACCGAATATTAAAAATACCACAGGAAATACTTCCGTGCATGATTATACTGAGGTACAAAAACGACTCTGACGTGACTGAAAGGTTTACTCTTACTCTTCTCGTCAATCTGACCCAATGAGAATATTGCAAATATATGAATATTTAAAAATAAAAGAAAAACACGTACACGCGTGTGGCTGATGACTCAGCGAATTTCTGTAATAAAACAGATCACACTGCTCAATTTCGTGATCCCGCAATCTGGAATTTCCGCACAACAAGAAGGCGATTGAAACCAGAGTCAGCACTCCTCCCTCAGCCTCGTTTATCTTTCATGTGATTGTCATTCCTATCTGAACATTTGGACGGGCGTTGTATAACTAGCCGCTAGAAGCTGCCCATGGGCGGTCACACTCCCATGATCGCCATTACTCTCAATTTGGGACAATTTGGGGAGTTTATCATGTGACATATCTCGGTGCGCTGGTCCTGCTGGGGCACTAGGTGCGTGAGACAAGAGGCAGAAATGGCTAAGATTAATGCTTAGCTGCAGGGTAAATCGTATTTTGTAATAGTCCTTGCCGGTTATGGGGCTTGGTACAGGTAAACGCCACCGTTATGGGCACAGTGTTTCACATTCCTGTGTCACATGCGGCCATTAGTGTGTAGTGCCTATTGTTTGTTTAAACACACATAGGTGATCAATCGGTGTTACCACCATGATCTCACAACCTATCATATTAGAGAAATTCCTACTTGTCTTGTATAATAAATCCAAAGTGTAATATGTAAACATTTTGAACTGGGGAGCAGATCTAAATATGTTCTTTCTAGTCTGGGGCACCACACTAAACATGTTGGTGTTTTATACTACTGGTGTTTTATACTATGACAGAGGAATGAAAAATGTCCAAGAAGGCGAGGGATTCACAAAACATTTATGTAAATGTATGACAGATTTAGTTTGAAAGTGTTCATTTTCTCAAACGTCCACAATGATATTTGTAAAATGAGATGACAGAAAATTCTTGCAGAGAATGGATTTACATCGATTTAAAGATGTAGCAGGATGCTGCTTGAATAGAATCGTTTTTGACACCATTTTTTGAGTGAGATAGATTCTAGCAGGGCATTGAGCGCATCATGTTTCGGAGTTTCCTGATATTCAGAGTTTCCCTGAGTTTTAGTAACATCAAATCTGTCGTGGATATAGACTCAATGAGCAACTGTCGGACCAGCTTATACTGTTGTGCACACCGATTTACAGATCAGTTCTCAGACAGGCTGTTGTGAATACTGAATTTTAGAGAACCTTCCAGATCAGCTCACACATGTGGATACAGTTGTGGATACAGATTGTAAAGCAGCTCTCACATCAAGTCACTCTTCCTTCGGATTTATGGAGCGGCTGTCAAGTCATATCACATTGTACAAACATATTAATGGAGGAGCTGTCATTGTTGTGCATACTTATTTACAGAGGAGTTATACGGCAGTCCATATTGTGAATACTGCTCACGCTCCTTCTTTCCTCCCACCACAAGACCGTTTCCTCGGGAGGCGATCATCGCTATTACATTGCCTAACACGGACCTTTCAAAATCCCCGACTAAAAAGATCCCTCTAAAGTAGCGGGTGTGCTGTGGCGACTACCTGAAGAGTTCCTAACGTGACGCCTAAAATGTCACGCCACTTGAGGGCTATCTTCAAGGACTAAACGGCGGACGAAGACTGGCAGGCTTAAGGAAGCGCCAGCCGGGAAGCCATTCCCGCTGACAGTGGCTTCGGCGGCCGGCCGTGTTTGGACGCCTTAATGGCTGGCCACAGTTCCGTCGGGCCGCGGTGGCGCCCGACGCCCACATCAAACTTGCAGCACGTGGGGCCAACACGCTCGTCCGGGCCACTGGCCGGCGCCCGCAGTCGCGTTAATAACTGATGCGTCCACCCGGCGAGCGTACTTTATCCACGGGCTGGTAACCCGCCTGGTTTACTGGCCCGTAAAGAAGCATGGTCGAAGGTAATTGAGACGAGGAGGTGTGCTTTTTGAGGTGAGGCTGATGGAATCGGGGGAGAAGACACAGGACAAGCACAGGGCCCATTATAGTCCACCTTAGAGCACGATTAATCTGTGTATCCCACTGCCAGTCACAAATGAGCGCACCACTTACATCGAGCCAGACTGCAATTTTGAAAGCATGCTTCGTGCATGGATTGTACATTTCCGCGCAACAACGAAAAAGTTGGAAGCACAGATGTGCCCAGGCTACACCAGGTGGCGCTACTCCCCATAGTGTACGTAGGCGCCATAACAAACGAATACACACGTGTGTTAATCTACAGTCACGCCACCATTCGATCATGGTGTGAACGAATTGTGTTGTAAAGATTTCAAAACACACGCGTAGCCACAGTATAATCTGAACGCCTCTAATATAATGTACTCCCATGTAGTCTATTTAGAAGCCAGGCGGCGCCGTCTATAAGGCCTAAAGTATTGCTCGCATGAAGCAAGTTTTTTTTTACGATGGGAGGACCATAGTTGAGGCAACGAGTACACTCGTTGGTTGAGATAAACATCTGTCCATTCCCCACCTATTCAGTGTCCCTAGGTGTTCGTGGGAATGGCGGGAGCATCTCAACCCCTACCCCCTCTCCCGGGCGCCTTGAGCGACGTGGCGGCGACGTTTCCGGCTCTCGCGTTTGCCTCGGCGGTGGTTCTGCTCTCTCCAAGCAGATTCAACACTCTCCTCCGGAAGTGACTGGGAAGGACCAAACGTATCTAAGTGCCAGTGTTGTAGATGGGTTATCTGCACTCTCCAAGCAGATTGCACGCTCTCTGGAAGTATGGAAAAGGCATGGATTAAACCTTTGCTGGGTGATTGCTTGTTGGGTAGTGCATGTATGGTGGTGGTTGGGGGGTGGAATGGGGTTGGGGGTAAAGGGCGGCGTCAGCGTGTCGACAGGTGTCGCTCTGTTATCCCGCAGACGGAGGTGTGCTGTGACCGGGTGCCCGCTCACCGGTAGGCGCCAGGCGGGGCTGCGGTATGGCTGCGCCGACAGGGCGTGACGAGGTGTGTGCAGGGTGAAGGCCAACATGCAGACTGCATTACCGATGACGGACACCCGTCCGCAGTGAATTGCTCGGAGTTGCTTGGCTTAGGTGTGATAGCTTGCTATGACCAACGAGAATGGAGCAGTCTGCTTTATACTTGCTGTCATGACCCAAGGCAGACTTTGGGAGTCAGTCGGTCAGTGTGAATTCCCGGAGTTAGACATTGAAAATAGAGATCCCCTTTTAATGTTTCTTGGTACATTGAGATATATTGGTGAAAGGGATGAACAGGAAAGTGTAATTATATTCGTCCGCCAAAACCTTTCTTATTGAAATACGAGTCAAACCATAGTAGTCCAAGAAGAGAGCCCCATAGAAGGAAGTCAGGTCGCTTTGTCAAGATTCCGAGTCTCCCTTCTTGGACTAGTTATTCGGGCACTCAGTACCACTTTGAGGTAGCACTTACCATAGAAGGAATGCATTGCTGAGCCGCTCGCTCCACTAGAGCTGCTCACTTGACTGCATCCCTAATGAGTGTACTGTCTGGTCAGGCGAGCCCCATGCCAAGACAAACTCTGCGGTCACTTCAAAGGGTTGCCCGCCACGCCAACTGGCGGGTGCACTGCCCCCTGGTGACCACGAGGTAAATTCTGAGAGGTCCGAGTCCAGAGGAATTTTTAACAGGCAAAGTACACACCATAGCAAAAGATCCTGCTCCGCTATGTTGCTTGTCTCTGACATATCAACAAGCCACCCTCTATGCCTGGAGAGTGGAATACACAATAAACTAAATAGTCTATTCTTACAATTGCCGACAATACGAAAATCGCCTTATAGATCTAATCATAATCAGCGAACTTTATTGAAATTAAAAAGCTCTCACAGCACAAATGTAAGATATATGGAACAAGCACGTGGTACATAAGACATGCAGAAAAGACCAGGTGTACACGCTCTCCTAAATTGTTTTGAGGACAGTATTGTTAATAACAGGAGATAGCCTTTAGATTTTTCAAGTAATACATGCGGGACGATCATGTATTGTCGGCAGTTTAATCAGAGGATAGTGATGACACATGATATTACCCACACAGAAAGAAAATAGAAATAGTTTTTAAAAAGCTACAGAAAGGTGAAGGAGTAGAGTACACAATGGTGGGTAGCGAGCAGCTCACGGGAGCAGATCACGTCCAGTGCTGACCGCTATCTGCAGGATACAGGAGTGATTCATTGTTGGGCCACAGGAATCTTTCTGAACAAAGTAAGTCAAATACTCTATTCCTTGGTCATACAAGGTCCAGGGATATCAATTGGGTAACATACTGAGTCGGTCTTGAGCAGATATTAGTAATTCATAAAGGAATAGGCTTTGCATCGCCATCGAAATCAAATCAAAGTCTATACACTTTGTAACCACGCAGGTCAAGTTGGGTTACTCAAGGTAGCGGCAGGCGTTAGGACTTTGCAACCGGGTCCGAGTTGCTCACAGAACAACACAAAAGCAGCAGTGCGGTCCCTATGATCAGAATTGAGCAGCTCAGGTAAAGTATCACAGATCACAGGGTTAAATCAAAGAGCCCAATGTTTGGCAGTAACAGTGAATAGAAATATATATATATATATATATATATTTATACAAAGATGACCCATTCCTGCGTGTGGGTCAAATGCGTCGGTCTCTGAGTGCCATGTAGGATAGCGGCGAGCGACTCGCTGTGTGCATGCTCAGCGCGCACCAGCTCACGGCTCCTTTGATCCCTCTTCTTCCTGCAGGCTATAAGGCCACCTGGAGGCGTCCTCATGAGTAGTGGCCTGCCCAGCTGGACCTGGTTTGCAGGCACAGGATGGGGCCGAGCTGCTCGGAAATGCTTGGAGTTGCTCGGAGTGACGCCCTACTCTGCGGGAGCCTCCCAAGTTATTGCCTGCTTGTGATTCCCGCTGAATTAATTGCGCTAAACGAGGGCCTGACAGGAAGTGTAGCATCGGGTGTAATTGGGACCTGCCTCTAATACCAGCTGGCCGTATGTAACCCAGACACCCCGCCCCCAGCCTATGATCTGTGTATAACAAGATCCACACACATACCCCAGTGTCTCCATGGGAACGGGTTTTACGTATAACGGGTTTTACGTATGACAGCTATAACTATTCAGGAGCAGTGTAGTATCTACATATCTGTAATTAGTTGTTTTTTTATTTACGGCCATATCCGTCTTGTTCATTGTCAAATTAGGGAAACTAGATTGACAGACATACTGGGAAATAATACCAGCTAATGATATCTTCCCGCCAGCTATACCAGTACATCGGGTCAGTAATTGGGGCCCCACAGATGCACCCAATGACCTCTTCTGACACTCACTCCCGCTAAAAAGTCGAAATGTGAGTGAAAACAAAAAAAAATACCGTAAAAAAATACCGGGAAGAACAATATGAAAAATAAAGGAGCAGAAGCCGAGGTCCTTCTTACTGATCATTAGTGAGCTGTGGGGAATCTTGGTGACAGGATGGCATTTATTAAGCATGTTTACCGTGTTGTTGACAACCCAGATAGCGTGAGCAGTGGTGTAAGCGTCAGTGAGCATGGTAAAGGCCATCGCGCTGTGACGTACCTCAATGAACTGCCACACCGGGGTATAACACGACCAACACTTTAATGTGATATACCTGTATGCCTTTCTGTAGCGTACAAGCATACTCTGGTACCCTAGGGCACATCGTAGTGTTTTGAGATCGAAAGAACATCAATTCCCCATGAGTACAGGTAGATACCTCGGGTTATTAACTCTTGTATACAATCACCCTCCCTGCTAGCCAACGTTCTTATTTTGGGGTGGGGTGGGGGTATGTTGTATATTTTTCTGTGTTGTTATCTCTTGGTGATACAAAGGATCGCACTTCATTGTCGTATAAACTCGTTCATCTTGAAGGTATTGTTTCACACCTCATGATGCTAAACTCCCACAACTCATGGCAGTATAAACCCATTCGTTATGCTCGTAACTATAAGATAGGTCACACCCACATATTCATTTTGTCTCATAGGTCACATGTCATGGTGTTATGCAGTTATACCTCTTGATAGTATTAACCTACATATCATCATCATCCGGATGTATACTCACAACTCTTGGTAACGCACACTTCAAATTGACACTTCTCGCTGGCTTATACACAGAATTCTTGTAAGTATAAGCTCAAACGCCGTGGTATGACCTCACACCTCGTAATGGTTTATACATGTACTCAGACTTTTTTGTTTGTGTAAGTTTACACTGTATTGTGGTATGCATATACACCAACGCCTCATGATGTTATATTCTCAACCTCTTTGAGTAAACACTAACACTTCATGCCAGTTTAAGTTCACACCTCATGGTGATGCACACCCAACCCCTGTCGTGTGTTTAGTATGGACACCCTGCCCTGTGCTTAGAGATAGTAACCATTACCTGACATGGCGTACATTTTGCCCACCAGTAATGAGTCTGTGAACATGTGGCTGATGGAGAAATGATGCGAGGCTGGCGGGCTGCTGGCGGCATGTCGCAGTTACTTATGGCTTACACGTGGCCCCTGTGTCAGAGTCTGTGTCACCGTCAGCCCTTCATTCACTGTGCATAATGCTCACATGCTAATGTCGGTGTTAAACGTATGCCCGCCAGGCACTATGGCCAACTTAATAAGAATTGTTTCCTCCATTATCCCATCCCAAGCTAACCTGCCTTTGGCAAATGACGCGAAGTTGCATTTAGGTGTAAGATTAGGTTTTTATTGTCATGAACTAAGTATTACTAGGGGCCCAAGCCCACAGCTGACATTATGATTCACTGTGACATCTCTACCATCGATCTGGGCAATGGTGTCAATGGTACTACCACTCACCACTCAAATTGATTATATTTATGGTTTGATAGTGGATACACATACTTTCCTAAGATATGAAACAAATCCACCAAAATATTGACAGTTCTTGTCGCTTAATGGACCAGGTCATATATGTAGGTATATATATATATTACTATGTCGTTGTTAATGATGTATAGTACCGGTTAATGTTAAACTGAATGATTCATATATATATATATAATACAGAAGTTCAACACATGTTGAGTTGATACGTCCTCTCCATCTCTTCCGCTTTCATGTCCTGACTTTCTTTTCATAAGATTCCTCCTACTCACTATTTAACCGTTATTAGTTGACAAGAGGGGCTCATTTAAAGTTATTTGAGGCCTTATTTAAGTACGACTTAAAATTGCATGAAATGCATTGGAGCTGTCTTCGTTAGGTATTTTAGTACATGAGTGACGTTTTAAAAGGCACATTCCAGCACTAGACACATCGCCACGGAAATTAGTGGAAAAACGTCGACAAATAATGTCCGCCTCGTGCTTGGGGCTGTGCGTGAGAGGAGTAATATTTTAGTAAATACAAATTTGATTTGCAAATTTCTTAGTTGAGGACTTGGGCACGACAATAAAGTGTTAGCTGCTCTTAATCCGATAGAAATATCCTTGAATGGCGATTGTCAGCTTATTTGAATGAAACCAAAGGATTGAAATAATGTACTCTGTATGCTAAAACAGTAAGTTGAAAATGTTGCTTTATATCTCAAACCAGGAAATCATTCCAACTGATTAGTCGCATTCCCGAAAGATTGAATTATTTTGAATCCAAAAGGCAAGATGTAGGCGACGGCATTAATGCATCACAAACGTGTCAGTATAAAAGATGAAAAGTCCAACGGCTTGTTGATCCTTTACAGCAGTCTGGTAACAGTTACATGCAATTATTGGACGCCAAATCAACCAACAAAAGCCGAATGATGAACAATTTCTAAAGATATTTTATGATATTCTTACTAGGAATCAGGTCTATTAATCGATTTGTCTTTGATTTTTCACGGTGATAACTACGCACTTCCAGTTTAACCCTAAGGTTTACGTGGTCGAAGATCTTTATCATGTATAATTACTCTCGGTGCGGTGATGATCGAGGACCAGGTAGTTGTGACAAATAGCAAATAGAAATATGTGAATTAACCCTGTCTTCTCTGTCTCTTACAGGCACGACCAATGCGCCAACATTCAGCGAGTTCGCTTTCGTCGTGGAGCCGGGGGACTTGGTGGTGGCGAGCAACTCGCAGGCCATGCTCAACTGCTCGGCTGTGCACGATACGCTCACGCCCGATATACAGTGGGTCCGCAACGACGACGACCTGCTCGACGATGGCACCGACTCGAGGAGGTGAGGCGCGCTCTCAATTATTATCAGGCACATTTGTTGTAAAATGTCAAGGAAATTTTAGCTTAATGTAAAGATCATTTTGCAGTGAGATAATGTTAGGGTGCTTCCAACAAACTCTCATGATGATTTTAGGATCCTTTGAATAACTAACGAGTATAGAGAAAGGTTGGAATAGCCTGTTAGGTTAATAAAATTGAGACCCCTTTTGCAAACTCAGAGAATGATGTAAGGATCCCTTTCATAAATGACCAAGATGATGCTCGGGTCCTTTGCTTTATCTTTCAGCATAAAAAGTTATTAAGTTTGTAAAGTAGATACTTTAAGTGAAAAGTCCCTTTTATAAACTATCAAGATGGTGTTAAGGTATTTTATTGAAACACTGATAGTGTTATAATGCGCTTCATAAATTGGCACACGTACAGGAAATAAAAGATACAAACCAAGTGCAATTAAACTATCAGATTTGGGTAACAAATATATATGAGTAGCCACATGGGTGATGAATATACTTGATTGTCCAGGTTGCTTAACTTGGTAAGGTAATAAATCCCTTTCTATATAATAATGCAGAGAAGGGGTAATTCTGTTTATGGTTATGTATTCGTATTTTCTAAAATCCTGAAGTGTTTCAGGTGATATATACAGTTCTACATCAATGATTACGTAGTTATGTCTCCAACACAGCACTTCTCGAGTCAGTTTTCATTATAACATGTAATACTATATTTGATTACAAATGATTTCCCGAGAACATAATGTCTGTTTACGAGGCATCGCAGATTAAAGTGGCTCTGTAGCTGTGGCGCTAACGTTGCAGAGGTGACGCTGCGGGCACATTTCGTTACGACAGTGAGGCAGGCTTTTATCATTTACCCACTGTACGGATCTAAATCTATTTGCCAAGCTGGCCTTATGGGCCGTCTGTCTGCCTCGTTGTTTTTGGCATGGGAAGCATCCATTATTCCCACCTACGAATTACCATGTTGTTTTGATGAGCATACAACTTTTGCATTACCGGTCCTGAGAGAACAATAGCACAATTGTAGCGCATTTTGACGGCGGGACATGTTTGTAAAACCGTTACGAGTACTGTATGTATATTTATGGCATGGTAATCTATTGTCTCTCGACCTGAGCCAGTTTTTAAACATGGCTCTTCACTCTCTTTAAATGCCCATTCGCTTCAGCATGGAGCGTTGTCCGGTCCTTAGGCGCTAGTTGGTAACTTTAATAGTCAGAAATGAAATATTTACTCTTCTTCCATCGAGAAACGTAAACCTGACTAAGAAGAATCATACAATTCTACGAACGTTCTGAGTTTCTTGGAATGGTGTTCAATTCATACGGGTATACAATGTTCTAAAGATTAAAGTAGGCTGTCGTTAATGCGACCACCTTGTGGTCGTAATAGCGGGCTGGTCCCCTCACAGAGCTGGTTATCGATCGACAGTCTACTGTATGTAACGAAAACCGACAATACGAACAATAATACCGCTTTTACCAATTTACCCAAGTACCCAAACAGCGAAATGCAGTATCATTTCTGCTCTCACATGTGATCAATTAAGTTAGTGTTAAAAAAAAATAGCCCTGTATCATGAAACATATTTTACTGGGAAACTACTGGGGCCTGTTTCATAAAACAGCACATACCGAGAAACTACCCGAGGTTCACCCGTTGTGAACGAGGTGAAGTAGAAACGAGACTGGATCCGCGAATTGGAGACAGGAGTAATTCGGTTATTTAGTGACATTAGATCGGAGAGGCTCTGATGGCTGTGTTTTTATCACAGTCAGCATTTTCCAGATAAGCTCAATGTGTCGCGCCATTGGAGAAATGGAGGCGACCATTGTGCCTCTTTCCCCCGCACCTCTGGGTTAATCAAAATCTGATGTGCCATCTTTTAACTGAAGACAAACCCAAGTGATTCCTGATGGGTGGTGCCTGAGTTCCTTTGTTATTCATTTCTGTAGTTGTGCGCAAAATTGATGAAGCGAATAGGATATTTTGCCGTAGTTAAATTTGGCATTTTCGGTTATGTATTATGACAAATCGTATTACAAGTGTTCTCATTATGTTAACAGATGCAATATATCGATTTCAAACTTTCTAGAATTATACTGGTCTAATTCAAATATTTACTTCCGATTTAACTTACTTCCAATTGACTTTGTAATATCAGCAATTAGCTCAGGATGGCAACAGGAAAATGTCAAATTTTAAAGTTGATACATCGGGGCTTGAAATGATTTTAACCTGACACAGAAATTACTGGTAAAGTGATTTGTAGTTGTGTAGTTTGTATTGATTTCAGTTGTATTGATTCATTAAGGTGTTACGTGTATTGTATTTCAGTGTGTCTTTCCTTCTCGTTGCAGATACAAGCTGGGAAATGGGTCGTTATTTTTTACTAAAGTTTTACACTCACGGTCGCATCGACCAGACGAGGGAGTTTACCAGTGCCGAGCTTCAGTACCCGACTTAGGCACGATAGTCAGTAGAAAAGCCAAGTTACAAATTGCATGTAAGTACAGCCCCGGTTTGTTTGATCATCACATACTGTTATATCTCTACATAGCGCTGCGGTGTCAGGTTCATGTGTGCAATCCACACAAAACCTACCTGTGTAACTGGCCTTTACATGCGTAGCTTATATATATATATATGTATGTATGTATATTTATATATATATATATATATATATATATATATATATGTTCCCAGATCAAGAGGTAATAACATCTGAATGTAATTGGAAAGACTCTCCTAATCAGACTCTATGTATATATTCTATTATACCACACACACCTTGCGTTTCCTCCACTTACAGTGCCCTGCTTTTCCCCGGCCATCTACATCAGACTCCGGCCATAGGGCAGACATTGTCTCTCCCATCGATCACTGCCCCCATTGAAACAATGATCCGCTCTTTTGAAGTAAACTTCCCGACTTGAACATCCTCAAAAGCCGCGCCCACAGTTCCATCCGCGATGCAATTTAGATAGGCCGGCGCTATCAAGAAGGCCTCCTTCCGCGCCTCGCCCTCGCCTAAAAGGGGGTATTCTCCGTAAACGGCTAGCGGAGGTAGGCGCCGCCAGAGGGCTCTTTGGTCGGCGGTCAGCGGCGCGTGAAGTGATGTCACTTCCGGTGACTAGGTGGCGCTGCGGTCGGCGCGTGCGCGTGAAGGCGGGCGGCGGGCCGTGAGGGGGCGCTTTGATCAAGATCCCTGGAAATGATGAGCCCATAACACTGGGACACGTCTGAGCCGCGCCCGAAGCTGCGCTGAGCCGCTCCGCTGGCGGCTCGGAGCAGCTCCCGATAAGAGACGGAGTTTTTTTTTATACGTGAACCAATTCAAACGCCATGGAATCAGCCGATTCCTTTTTCTTTCTTTTATTCTTTTCTGGAAGAAAGATTGAACAGTCCGTTATCAGTCTACATGATAGGAGTTAGATAGCGAAAAGCACGACTAATTCGCATAAATTGTAACCAAAGAAAATTAAGAAAAAAATGATTTCATGGTTTAGTTCATCTCAATGGCATAGATCGAGATGACTGTTGGTGACGGATGAATTGCTTTGACAGTCATAGTTGGTAAAAGTTTCTGCAGTAGTCGGTGACACAATGGTGAATACGGCGATCCGGTGGACATTGATCACGGTCTGGTTGGGGGTTGGGGTGGAGACGGGGCGGGAGACGCCGTGAGGAACCCCGGAGGAACTGCTCTTATCGTCGCCCGACGCGATCAGCGGCCAACACCGACTCCCAGATTTGAAGGATGAATTCGAACGAGTCAACTGGAGGCTGTGTGATGAGTGTGTGTGATGAGTGAAACAAACCTATCAGACATTACCCCAGCTCTCCCCCTTTACGCCAGGGAACGCCAATAAAACACCACAGTGACGTTATGCCCTCAAAATAAGTCTGGTCCCGATACCCGAAAAGATCTACTCAAGTCCAGATTTTAAAATTTCAAGCAGAGACATAATGATTAACAGTAACTGGTTTCCATAAATGGACACGTTGATATTATTAATTTGATAAATCAAGTTATAAGGTAGTGCATTGTTCATTTCTTCAGCAGAGCTTTAATGTAACATTCATTGAGGGTTAGTGAATGGTCAGAAGGATGTAACGACGTAAATACTGGTTTGAAGGTATTTTCAGTCCGTGTGATGACGTAGTGAGGACGAAACACGTGAAAAGCATGACGCCATAGTTAACGCTCTTTCATCCCTGTCCTCCACGTGCACACCAAGGAAAAGTCACTTAAGTTAAAAGTAAAATCTAAAGCAGTTGCTCAACCTAAAGGCGCGTCCAGTAAATTACAGAGTTTTTATCAGAACCAGATTCTCGTTGAAGTTGAATGACTCAAGGGACGAGCCGAGTCTTGTTTGCGTCCGTAATATGTTCAAACAGTGAGAGAAACCAAAGAGTAGAATTTAATTACATTCTGTTTGAGAAGACAGAGGAAATGTGGAGATTTTCTCCTGGGCTTTATCCATAAGTGAAAAAATCCTGGCCAGATACTTGTTATTGGAACTTTCTTTTCCAAAAATTACTGAAAGCGTCTGATCAATTGAAAAAAACCCTCTGAAATAATATATTTGGTAAAAGACGTAAATTACATTGTTTGACTTAAATTAAGCGAGGTTCTTCTTGAGGGTAGGGGAGTGGTAGAATCAGAGCATTCTCTTAAGTGTAGCTGCGGCAGAAGGTGTCTTGTATTAGCTGCTCGTGGAGAGACTCAGAGAATCAGTGATTTTGACACGAGGGTTGTGTGTGAGTCTCTGGGTTGAGTACACCTGTCGGTAGCGGGCTGCCCTCGCTGTCCTCAGCCGCCGATGGAGGCTGACAGGCCGATCAGGCACGGCGGACGCAGACTCCACGGGCCCCGGGCTTGTAATGGCCGCCTGCCGCATTAGCCGTCCGTCTGGCCCCGAGGATCAAAGCCTCACCTGTCTCACTCACCTGACCAGGCGTACAGGTGAACGGGCAGGACCTGAAAGACGACCTGCCTACATCAAAGAGCATCATCGAGAACAGATAGCGCTCGGATACCTCACCTGTCGCGTTTAGTCCGCGCGGGAAATGACTCTCCAGGAAGCAGACGATAATTTCGCCTGTCTACGCTACGACGCCCACGCCGCTGACGTAACATAAGGCACGACGACGGACATTGCGTTTAGTTATGTTGAGACGCTAGATTCCTTCTTATTAAGCGAGTTGTCTGTGCATGGAGAACATGGTGTTTATATAAGCAGACGCCATTTGTCTCTAGTCACGTCGCTGGCAACAAGCACATCTTTATCGCGCCCGTCGTTTTGACTTTACGTGTCTGTAGAGACGTTGTTGCAAGGAATTTTTCACATTTACTCCTACTGCCAGTATTTGACATGCATGGACATCTTCATCACTAGTGCTGTAGTATAATTGAGACGGGAGCAAGTTTTCCTGCCTCTACGAGTCCATAACGTAGCCAGAACCTGTTGATTGCTTAGAAGCTGTGCTATATAGGAGTCCATTGGTTAGTAGAGTTAGAACGCCTCTGGGATTACTCTGTAAATGGGAATTTTCTTGAATAGGAATTTTATGCCCCTAAACACCTGGAAACGCCCAATAATCGCTACATGGCTTTAGGTCTGGGACTGATACTGAGAACTCGTCCAAATATTCCATCGTAGGGTCTATAGTGTGGCTTTCCAATTGTGATCTAATGAAAGTTTCAAGAATCCATGTACAGTACATGAATCCAAAAGTGAAGGGTAGATGTTCAGGGGAAAAAATATCACTAAATTTTTTACCTGTAGTGGTACTATTTGTTGAAGAAGCATTGCTTAGAGACAGCTCAGTAGGTGCCCTGTTCTAAACATTGTTATATAAGAAAGTACAATGCAAAAATTATGGATAGATTTGAGTATTCCTATAATTTCTTTTACAGAAAATATGACTATTCTTGTGTAACCTAAGCTTTGTAGAAACGTTCAGGTTCAGGGGGAACAACGTTATAAATACGTTTTGCTTGTGAAAAATCCAGTTGATACTTTCGTCGAAACCTAATAATATTTGCCTTTCACTCAGTTAATATTTAACCGATTCCTTTCTGACAGTATTCTCCTCCGGTTGGATTTCAGATTTAGCTAAAGAGTTCAAGGATGAGCCACAAGACTTGACGCTACATTTAGGAGACACCGCCATGTTGGCGTGTGACATAGAGGGTGCCCCGCGGCCCACCGTGCGGTGGTACAAGGAGGACTTGCAGATTGCGGCGGACGCTGATAACGTCAACTACTTGGTCCACCGTGACGGCGTGCTGGAGATCAGCCGCGTACAGTTCGCCGACTTTGGCCGTTATAAGTGTGTGGTGGAGAACGGGGAGACCCGTACGAGCCGCCTCGCCACCTTCTCACAGAACCCAGACTCATGTAAGTACACTTTACTATTTTACGGTATTTTTACCTTACGGTACATGTCTTATTATCACATACCCGGACTCAAGTTTTAATGTACACTTTGCTGTTATCCACCTGTATTCTACATGTATTTTGTGAATGCCATACTCGCCATACCTCACAGAACCCAGACTTATTTTTTTTACAATAAATATCTTTTTAATTTCATTTATTTATCCTGGTAATATGTTACCTCGGAGGCCTGCCTTACTTATCACCAGTGCGATGCGATATCCGTTATAAAATCAGGGTCAGTACCAATCTATGAAAACAGATACTCTTATTCTACAAATACGGCGGCCATTTACTTGTGCACATATGAGTCAGAATTGTTACACATGTAGCCTTAGAAATTATGATCAAGGCTAATTGTTTAGACAATCGTGTTTTAGGGTTTATTACCCGTTGCAGTTCAAAATGGCAGTTGGGCTAGCATGGGAGATTGGATACTAAGGTAGCATTTCAGATCATAGGGCTATGCTTCAGATCCTGGTATCGTTCTGCAATTTTAATCGTTTTCATTTATGTCCACCATGCGGATGAGCGCTAGTTGCCAAAGCGTTTCATGTTGTATTGCCAGATTATTTCCACCAGGAGGGAAGTCACATAAACTAAGGACGGTATGGGGCTGGCTGATTACGTCGGCCTAGAGGATTTAAATCTCATGTTTCTCGGCTGGACAGAAGCCTCTGAGAAATTGAAATCCAAGCGACGGGAATCAATGCGATTATTTCAATGAAGGCGAAAGTGTTCACACTAAGTTCCTTCCTTTGTATTATCTCCAGTCTTAATTACGCTGTCACAGCCCATATTTACCGCGCCTTACTTGGCGCTCCCCGTGTCATGAGGACCCGAGGAGGCGGTGTGTGTGGTGGAGATTCGTTAGGTGCATTCATACTGTGATTATTGTCATTACGGGCGGCGGTAGGGGTGATACATGCACACCTCACCACTCACTCCCCAGGCGTCTTTTTACCAATCATCCCCTAAACCCCTCCATGGTCGCCGATCCGTGCGTTTAGCCGTCCAAATGATCACATGATCAGCGGCCACGTCACGTGACCACTCCCCACCTCAAACACCCGCCACTCATCAGCGGGATTGTCATCTTTATCAATATGATCCCCTCGTCGCCATGACGACACATCAACAGTTGTCATGACAACCGTGCGGCAACTACACAAGCAACGCCTGTTGATCACCTCGTAATCATCGACTCAGCGACCCGGGGCCTCCTGGCGTCCCGTGGGGGCTGGGGTTTGTAGTTGTGGAGGGGGAGACGGTGTTACCCCATTTCACACCCGCAACGGCAGCTGAACAGGCCGCAAGTGGTAATAGGCAAAGCTTGTGACTCATAGATGCTGGGAGTGGATGAGAGTGCCGTCTCCTAACGGACCACGCTGAGATGAGTTTTGTGGGGCAGGGAGGGGGGTGGGGGTGCCCTGATGAAATATCACCAGCTCCATACAGAACTCGTCGTGGCAAGCGCGAAGTGGGCAGCACCCGCCGGCGTGGCCGCCAAATCCACCGAGTAATTCCGGGGGCAATGCCCCTTGTTTTTCCAGGATTTTAGGGGTTGGATTGGCGCAGGCCTTCAGAGATGACTCAGTTGATAGTTACTGGAGGCCCTCCCTGGAGGTCTTACTGTGAAGTGTTGGGAGAGAAGAGGGTTACACCTGCCAAAGACATGGATTAGACGAGATTATGATGCGGAATAGTAAAGCGTTAATACTCAGGCTTAATCTCTATAAAGGGTTGATACTCAGGTTTAATCTCTCCAAGTGCTAATTGTCAGGTTCCATAGTACACAATAATCTCACATTCTGCATGGTGATATCTGAACAGAGCTTGCTGGATCTATAAATCATTCTTGAAGAGATGATTCTGTGGTAGTAGAATTGGAATACTCATGCATGAATAGATGGGGAATCTATGTTTGAATAAGGGAGTGAAGTGTTTGGTAGATGGTGATAGGGGTGCAGGTGTATGCTGATCTCTGATTGAAAATCGAAGCAATTGCATATTGCATAATGAGCTGGTGTCATCGGAGGCCTGGATTACCCTAGGGTAATACAGAGTTAATCCCCTCTGAGTGGATTAACCCAGAGGGTAGGCATGGTTTGCCCTGGAGGTGGCCTGTATTAAGGCAGTGGGGCGTGGCATTCACTATGACAGACACCCCCACCCCCAATCCAACTCCATTCCTTAAACACATGTTCGCTGATACAAAGGGCTTTTGACCTTGCCGGCGTATCTTTGAAATGCCACTTTTTCTTTTTTTTTTGTCGCAGGATGTAAAACGAGACAATTTTGGCTTATGCATTGGAACTTGAGTTAAACACTTTGCGCGTGCCTCATTTTGCATGTCATTCTTTTCTTGTTTTGGTTTGAAGAAAAAGTCCCCTGTGAAATGAAATCTTAGAGGACGGTAAAAAAGAGTTAAGGATGGCCTAATTGAGTCGCTGTGAGCTGATTGTATTAGCATCCAACTCATCTGGTTCGACTATGAGCAGGACGCCCGTGAACGCGCACGAGTCGCGCAGCCTGCACGTGCAACATGCTTGTAGAGCAGCCTCACGCCCCGCGCGTCCGCCGCGCACACCAACGCCCTCCAGCGCTTTAATATTCATTGGCGCGGCGCGGAATAACTCGCGTGTTGCTCGAGCAGCTCACGCCTGGAGCGACGACAAGGAGGACGGTGTGACTCAGTTTAAATATTAGGACAGTGCTCCTGAAGGGATGCAGGGAGGAGGTGGGAGCAAGATTCCCATATCCTGCCTTGTCCTGAGCTGTGGAGCTATTGAATAAGGGCATGAATGGCTGATATCATGTGCCCTAAAAAGTCGCGTCAATTTCATGGCTTTCTTTATAGATCGCCCACTCTATTGCACCAGCCTTGGGAAGTGTGTGTGTGTGTGTGTGTGTGTTTGCGCACAGAAACGTCCCTTTGACCTATTTTTTTAGGGTCTCTGGATTGACGGCAGATAGGGGACTTCTTAGTGTGGGCGAGGTTATTGCCCGTTTGAGCCTCTCAGATCCACACACGAGCCTCCCACAGCTGCCGCGGAGCTGCTCCCTAGTTCGGCCAGTTGTTGCGGACAGAAGTAGGTCACAGCTGAAGGTGAAGGTGGCCGCTGTGAGGGCTGAGGGACCCGGTCACCCCGGTCACCCTGGTCACTGCCCCGTCACCTCCTCCAGCCCTCAAAGTCGTTATTACCGCCTCATAAATCAGTACAAGAAAGATGGGAGACGGCAGGAGGGACTGGAGAGGAGGGGTGGTTGTTTGTGGATTGTCTTTGTTCGCCCAGCAGTCCAAGACAAATCCGACCAGAAGTAATTGAGGGAGAGAGCACGTCAGAAATAATGGCGGGGGTCATTGGTGGCGGTAATCAGAATTTCCGCCGGACACATTCTCCAAAAGCTTTAAAAATGATAACAAAAGAGGAAAACAATCTAAATTGGATTAATCCGAAGCGAGGTGAGCTGTAGAAGTCTAAATATTTGCCCCGCTGCCAATCTCATTCTCCATACAGAAGGAGGGAACGGATCGAAACCGAATCTCTGATTGGAGATTGTACTGGTCTGTGACTTGGCGTCATCGTACACCGCATCTTCGACATGCTCTCTTCTTACGGAAAGGATCTAAACATCTGCCGGAGAGTGCGTCGTGGACACAATGTTGGATCCCGTTGTCGGGATTCTGACCTAGTTAGAGCGACTCATCCTAAATGCAGTTAGGAGCAGCTCTCATTAGAAGTGACAAGGGCAGCAGGAGCCAAATGACGCTCACCGCATTCACCGGTTTCTGAGACAAGATAGCCTTGTTAGTTTCGCAGCCAGAGAAAGCAGGATTAGTTATAATCTCCATTTACCACGCCTTTATCTGTGAGTTGCTCAAATGCAGAAGAGCTAATTTTCCCGAGCAGATACATTCCCAATATGGTGTTTTCTATAAGTGACTAGCTTTGGCTACATCTGGCATGGAATGTTATATTGTACCCTTTCATGCTGGAGGAATTCTACTAGAGATTCAGTTTAAAGTTAGTACTCAAGCGAATGTTCTATGTGTATGAAGAGTGTAATATAGTGTCAAACCCAAATTTTGAGCACTTACAACTCTATAGTCGTCTATCATCAGTGAAAGCCTCAAAGGATAGAGCTTTGTACTTAGTCCTGTAAAGCAATAAACCTAGGGAGGATGAACAGTGGGTCAGCTAGAATCTTCACCCCACAGCGTGCAATTTCCCGACTTTCCACGCTCCGATAGTGCCTCCAGTATGACTCCTCCAGGGGGTAAGACGGGAGGGGGTAATAAGAGGGGAACCCCCGCTCAGAGGTCGTTCTGGGACCGGAACCTTGGAGGTTAATTGGCCGGTCGGGCTTGTAGGGAACCCGTGCTGGAAGTGGGGTTGGATGGGGGCAGCAGCAGGAGGGGAGGGGATTTGGACAATCCACCCTGGAGGAAATAGTTGGTGTGGCCACCCACAGGTGAGCCTCATACCTGTGGACTGACCGAGCCGTGTGGTTATACCAGCGCTCACGAATGGTAACGGAGGGACGGGCGGGGACGAGATTCCTGGAATAGTCGACGTTTGGGTATAGACGTAAAGAAGGGGTGGGGAGGGGGGGGGGGGGGCGTGGGGTGATGCGGTGGAGCCAGAGGGAGGGGGGCTACTGATAATGGACTTAGCCCCGGGGGGAATTCCTCGTCACTAGACTGGCTTCAGTCCTCGAATCTCAATCCTATCCCTCCATCAACCGCATCCTTTCTTGCCGGGATTTCTTGTCCTGTCTTGTCAGGCGTTAGAGGACGGCTACTTCAAAGAAATAAGAATAGTCTATTCTCATCTCTTTGGCTACATATTATAGGGTAATCTCATTTCTTAATGAACATCCGTAATCAAAACTTTAGCAAGTCTCCCTCTTCACCAAAAGATGCTCAGTCGCAACCCTAGATGCCAGCTCTAGCATTAAAACACATGTGAGTGCATTATTCTTCCAGACTATATGGGTTTACGGGACTTCCCCATCCAACTGAATTTGATGCAAATTCCAAACAGAGACAGATGTTTTAACCGGTCTCGCACGGTTGTATCGCAAATATATTAGACCCTACGCCGATTGGAGGAAGACCCAACCCCTACATACTGCACCTAAGATTTTGGAACTAGTCTGGAGGAGTTGTAACAGCGACCGCCGTGCAGATGAGGGACCCTGCATGTGGTTATGGCCGCTTCCTCCTCCCTTATACTGAAGAACTATGACCACCACGTAAATAATTGAAAGGGAAAGGTTGACCTGCGGGTGTGGGCTGTCTTTTGTCGTTTTTCCTAAGGCAGGCCCGGGACCAATCGCAAGTCGAGATCTTCTGGTAAAACAGAGCGACTTATTGATTTCTCGTATTTTCGTCGACAGGTCCTCTTTGGGCATGCGCCCCTTGGGTGGTACTGCAGACGGTGGGGTTCCAAAAACATGTTTCCCTCTCTTCCCCCACACGAACACACTCCTGCACAGAAATACTCTGTCCCAAGACCCCCACTACCCCCTTCCACTCACCATGCATCTCCAGAACACACATAGACACTCACGATGTGTGCAAGCCAGCGTGTAAGGTTAAAAAGCATGGTCATGGCTAGCAGCAGCGATGGCTGGACTTAAACGTATAATTATGTACAGTAATCATCTCCCGGGGCCTGCGGGCCTGTCAGTGCCCGGAAGCGGGATAAACGGCCGGGCCCTGGAGTATGGATACGCATATCCCGCGGACGCCTGTCTTGCATTCGGTTTCCTCCTCGGGTGAATCGATATATTTGTCTGGGTAGGAGGCGCTTAGCATGCGGCGCGCTTCTCCGGCAGGCGCTTTACGGCGAGCTGCTCAGTGAGCTGCTCGTCAGGCGCACGTCGCCCCGAGCTACTCCCCGTTCCCGGCGCCTGCAGCGCCTCACCCCGGGCGGCACCCGATACCACTCAGCTTGGCCCCAGCAGGCCGCGCAGGGCCATGGCCCCACTGATTGAAGGGCAGGGTCGACCCTCTCTCAGCCACAATGAGACGTAACAAGGACCTCCACCTCCCACTGCCACTGACGTCCCTAGGGTGAGGTCGGTCGTCTGAAAGGGCTTGGCGTATCGTCCGGTTGGAGGCACACGGAAAAGAGGGCCAGGCTAAGAGGGCTGATAACACTGTTGAGTGCATGACTTGACCGCAAGTTCTGCTTTGATATTGTTAAAGATTTGAAGTACAATGTACATGTATAGCGAAACTAGCAGGTAGAAAAAAAACGCATCCTTACTGTGAGTGGAAACGTCTACGAATCCGTTTGGTGTTCTTGCGCATTGATTATTAATTCCATTTGTGTCACATAATGATGATATCCCAGGACTTCTCTTCTGCTTGAGTGGGGAGGGGGGTGTCTTGTACATAGACATTTCTACTGTAGCGCCATCTAGAGTCGATCGTTCTTAGTTGTAGCCTATAGTATGAACATAGCGCCCACCACTTCCGGAGACCCTCAGATAGAAGGGACACGCAGATTCCGAGGACAAACCGAGGCGCCCTGACCTCTCCTCTCATCAATACCTGTTACTGCAGCCTGAGGCCTGGGGTGACCTCTGGTGTGAGTGAGGGGCGGGCAGGTGTTATAGTCAGGGCCTGGGCTGTGTGGTACTTCCGGGTGGTCCAGCTGGGGTGGTGATTGACAGGTGATTGACAGGTGGTGGACAGGTGAGGCCGGGCCGTCACTTCAGGTGAGACACGAAGAGGGGTGGTGTGTGTACAGGTATTATTACCTGGGGAAGGGGAGATGCTGCATGCGCACATGGCATGATTTTAGTGCACGTGATCACTCACAACCAAAAAATCCCAAAGGCTCATTTCCCCAACTAAAAAGTACATTTCAATCATTGCCATTTTCTTGGATTAAAATTCTTTTTGTGCGACATAAAAATACAGCAAGCATATTTTCTTAAGAGTGGAAATTAAAAGGTTTAAAAATTCAATGACTTTCGTACCAGTTCATCAGCTTCGAGTCAAGTGTTCAGTGCCGGAGGGAATAACTTCATCCACATGTCTTGGTGCAACAGGATGTCTGGTTACTGGCCGATGATATATGAGACATAACTGAAGTGGGCGTGGAAAAGAATCTGGATTATGAGGATAATTGACAGGTTTGAGCGTGAGTAGGCGTGGCTTCATGGTGAGTGCTACCTGGTGTCCGCCTCCCCCAGCATCCGTTCAGCAAATCGCCAGAGGTCAAATAATTTAAATGTGCTTCTCATAATACAAAACATATAAACACACAGCCATTTTGAAAGCTAATCTGGTAGGACCCTAGGACTAGTAACACCCAACACATCTTTCAACTGCTGATCCGGCATTTCAGATTTTTTAAGCACATTGAATAAAGAAAGTATTGGAGTTTTTACGTCACTACTAGAATAGATCCGATTTTTGCCTCGTCATCCAATTTGAATAAACAGAGTAAGGTTTCTATAAAAAAGTGTGGTTTATAGTTTTACGACAAGTGAGACTAATCATTTGACATGTTTCCGCATGCTCCTAGGTGGAAAAAAATATGTTGTTGTGTTTTACCTGGTCGGTCATGTTGTAATTCCATGTAACGGTAGTGACGTGGCTTTCTCAGGTGATATTCTGTGGGCAGACTAAGGAGATGCCCAGGAGGTAGGCGAAGATGCCTGACACTTGATCCCCGCCCGCCAGGTAGACTATTACCAGGACTGGGGGGTGGTTTAGGGGGTCGTGGCGGCCAGGTAATTTTCTCATGTGAATGTTCTACACGTGCTGGTATTACCTGGCCAGACAAAGTAGTTCCGTCCCATGGAGATGTGTTCTGTAGTCGTCCTGGCCTCCACTCACCCTTCCGCGAAAAATATAGTGCGAAGTATACATGCCAAAAGCCGAACCAACATGCCATCTGAATATTGCTTCATTATATATATTTTTATCTCGATAGTAAATAACTGATTCAATGTGTCAGACTGTAACTTAAGATAGAATGTGTCGAGCCTAATGTTAGGCTGAAGTAGTATCGAATGGTTCACATTTATTGTATTACATGTACTGGCTTTTATTACATTTTTTTGTATCCTTACCACTCCATACTCACACAAAAGTCTCAAAAGTGAAATCTATGTACGATTTAGATATATCAAAGCTTGGTCGCCCGGTGAAGAAACAGGAAAATAATATAATGATGGTTGAACGGTGAATGAATATTATAGTACATATACTTAGTTCTTGATTGGAGATATTACTATAAGATATAATTGAGAATAATTCAGTCATATGTACACCCATAGACCTGGATGTTACTCGTACTGTACATATGGACTCTTTATAGGATACCGTGCTTGTATATATGTATATATACATATGTACTCCTAGTCTGAAGATAAAGATTTGTCTATGTTTCTGGAGAATGTATAAGGCGCACTGGCGTCACTTTGAACATACAAAACCCGTCTTCAAAGCACGAATGGCGACAGCTGAGTATTTACACAGAATTCACTGGGTTCCATACCGCTATTTCATATTCAGCAAATATACATAGTGCGAGAAATCTGAAAGCGAACTCGAGTTTGATACACTAAGAAAACATGCACCTTGTTAGATCTGGAGGTGGATACACTCCGGCTACACGGGACCTATCTTCGTTGTACCCTCTGGTGTTTTTTTCTGTAGAACTATGTTGATGCTAATAGGTTATTGTTCCAGGTACCAACCTCTTATCTGGTTTTACCGGTATTTGTTGTTTACATATTGACTCATTGATTGCGGTTGGTAGCTGTCTCCTCTGACTTTCCTAGAAGTACGCTATACCTACACCGAGTACTCTCTCACTTAAATAGGTTAAGTGGGCAGCCAGTTCCTGCCATCAGGATCAGAGGAATCTAGTTCAAAAAGTTCACCCTGTGACGGACCACTCGTATCAAATATCTAACATTGCTGGAACACTCCGTAATCTCAATATCTTTCTCAGCGCATTAGTCATCCTACATGAACTTCTGATACTCTATTGACTTTTCAGGACCGTAAAGTGGCGGAACATTTATGCAATTTCATTAGAATAATACAAAAAAGTGGTATTGAATCGAACAAGGTTTCAATTAAAGGGCGGTTTTATAAAACAACCAAATCACACATTGTATTTCATTTCAACTCGGCATCTGCGCCTTATTGTTAAGTAGCAGTGCTCAATTTATTAAAGACGGCAGGAATTGTTTTGTCACAGCTGTGAATCAGTATTGACTTAAGAGAGAAACTCACGGCCATGTGTCAGATAGACAGTGATCTCAGCTGGTTGAGTTGCTCGCGGCCCCTAGTGTGTATCTTCCGTGTTAGATCAGCTCTAAGTTTATTTTGGAGTCGACAAACAGAACGTCGGGACAGCTTAATTAAATCCATTTTCTCCATTTACTAAGTATATAAAGCGTATATTAAACTTCCGCAATGCCTCAGATTTATGATAATAATTGGCGCAGTCTAGAATTTTAAGAAGTACCTATATCTCGGTACTATGATGGCACAGTAGAACCCTGGTTGAGGGACATTTGTTTGAGTATACTTTGGTGAGCGTAGTGCCCCGCTTGTGGGGCGGCTACTTCTGGGAATCAAATGACAAAATCTGCTGAATATTAACAAGGGGCAACAGTCTAAACATTCAAGGGTTTAGTATTTTGAACTGTAATATTCGAGATTTGTATCATTCTCTATGAGTTCGGAATCTTTTATATCAACCCCATCAAAATAGAAACTTGCAACTAGATAAACACTATATGCTTGTTGTATAACATATTCTCCAATTGTGCACACATTTGTATGCATTACCCTGAGGATTTCTACCTCTCTATCTGCAGCAGTCAATCATTACCCTGACGTTTCTACATCTTCATTGGTAGCAATGTATCACTTACCTGACATTATCTACCTTTTTTATCTGTAGCTATGTATCACAGGGATGCCAATTTCCCAGTTATTTCTAGCCTTCTTTTTGTTGTTTTTCATGTGTTTCATTTTGTCTGTTTCTTTTTGTATTCGAATAACACCATATCAGAGATAAAGAGCGGAAATTAACAGGGTTTGGAAATTTTCCGTATTTTGTCCCCAGACCTCGTTGTCATCTCTGATATCGTTTATTTGCAATTTTCAACCTCCCTATCAGTAGCAATGCATCATTAACCTGACGTGTTCTATGTTCTATCCACAGCTACGTATCAAGGGGTGAATCCAGAATTTGTGATGCGGCCAAAGCCTCGACGGGCGTTACAGGGCGAAACAGTGGTACTTTACTGCGGGGCGCACGGCAGGGACAGGGCTGGTAACCAACCCACCATCGCCTGGCTCAAAGAGGGCGTCACCATCGATATGGCGTAAGTTGTAGCAGTATTACACCTCCGATACTCTCACCATCTACCGCTAACTCTAAAATGGGAACAAGATAACTCTTAAAGAGGAAGACCTCGTGCTAAGATACTTAAACATCTCCCCCCTTAAGACCGGTTAACAGACCCGTGAGTAAATCATATGTGTTTTGGGTATGGTTGGATAGGATTATGTGATAAAGAAGAGAGAGGGGTAGGATAAGCGGCCTCGAGATACCATGGGAAAGAGCCGATTGGAATGATGGGTATATTACCGCCTATGACAAGGTTAATGTCAGTCTGATGGCTTGGCCTGGATATTCAGTCACAGCAATATACACAGATTCTAATACATAAATATCCCTGATCTTATATGCCCCTATTGGGAAACCTTATATTATACTTCTAAGCTTATAGTATTTAGAAAGTACATATTCCGAACTCGCGTTATCGGTGTGTGCCATTTCCATATCCAACTTCGCTTTTGATAAAAGTGACTGTAAATATCAGTTCTTAGCAGTTCAATTACATTCATGACAGTATATGGCAAATATCATTTTGCGGAATAATGGAAAGCGTTCACAGTACGGCGGAAGTTGTGACTGGGAGTAATCTTCTCAATATTGAGAGATGTAAGTAGTTCTAAATCCAATTCTTCCAAACACACACCTGTATGCAGGACAGATTTCGGGTGAATGGGGATAGGATCTCCAGGCAGACGGAAGGAATTTCTCCCTTCCCAGCTAATCTTATTGGAATGTAGCTTAAGAACCTTCGCAGCTGTGCACAAATTCCATAAAACTTTCTAGCTAATCCTGGAGCACGCTGTATATAACTTCATTGTGAGTTCTTCAATGGAGTCGGCTTTGTTTTCTTTGCAATCCAAAAATAATGCCTATTTAGTGAATTATTGAAAATGATTTAGGGATAGAACAGCCTGAGGCAAAAGTCTGACATTGATGCGCTGTATAGGCTGTCATATTCACCAATGATACTGTAATGTCTTCTACTGAAGAATATTCAAAGATGTAGTTTGCAGAATTTCCGCGCCTACGCCGAGGGTGTCTGTTTTTAAGTATTAATCAGTAATACTATTTCATGTTTAGTGTTACATAAACAAGTAATACCCTTATATCTAGTGCTATATCAACCAGTAATATTCTGAAACTGAATGCCTTTACTCTCGGTAATATGATTTAATGTTAGATCCCTTATAAATGTTGTCTATCATTGCTAATCCCACAGATCCCTCAGTGATACTTAATACGTAATATGGTTTAAGTGATAGACCTTTCAGTACCGTTATTAATCTAATTCACTGTCAGATCTCTGAGTGATACTCAGTCATATGATCAAATCACCTGAGGAAGCTGATTAGACATCATCCAAACGCCGTGACAGATATATAGATACCACCACTACCATTCCAATGTACAACTTGATTCAATAATATTAATAACGTCCACCAAGAATTTGCTGTATCTGTGTTTTTGTGATTTTTACCCACTTCAATATAATTGGATGTCAGAGCTCTCAGTAATATTTTGCATTACCAAAATACCATTCTAACCTGTGATAACGACTGTGTATACTTTTTTTGTGGCTTCAGGAACCTGGACAGTCGTTTCTCACTGGTGGGCCAGGGGTCACTGCAGATCGAGAACGTGGAGGAGGATGACACGGGGTCCTACACCTGCCGGGCCACCAACCAGGAGGATTCGGAGGACGCCGTCGCCTCTCTCACAGTCTTAGGTATGGCTCAGGCTGCACACTCACCACCGTGTGGTCTGTTTGCATTCAGTAGAGTGTTAAAAGATGCCCAAGCTGAAATATATACAATCACCTATATAAGAACCTATAAAGATAATGAATAATGCATCTGTCTATGAAGGAATACAAATATACATGCAATGGTTACTCGGAGATTTTCAAATTCACCTATTTAAAAGATAGATAATCCTCTAGACTATATTTACAGGATATTTTTGCACTCTGATGAAAGTCATTTCTCACATGCTGAATTGTTAGACTCTACCAAGTGATTTATATCGTCGGCTTCGTTTATTGCGGAGCGAAAGCATGTCAAAGGAAGTATCGATGTTGCGATTTAATTTGGGAGATCCAGAGGTGTCAATTGTTAGGTTAATTCCAGTTTTCCTTTTCAGTGGTATAATAGATTGTCATCATATTCGAGATAAACAAAAACAAAAAAAGGAGATAAAGAATGCAGATGAGCCGGGTTCAGATATTTTCCTGCTTTTTGACAAGATCTCACTGGCATCTTATGACATCTGTAATTGTATGTATTCCTATCTGCTTTAGTTCCCCCTGAGTTGAAAACGCGGCCGCAGAACCAGGAAGCGAAGGTGACGGCCGACGTGACCTTCCAGTGTCAGATTTATGGCGTCCCGAGACCGCGGGTGACGTGGCTGAAGAACGGCGACCTGGTCGTGCCCAGCGACTACTTCCAGATCCTGGACAACCAGAACCTGCGCATCCTGGGCCTGGTGAGCTCCGACGCCGGGCTCTACCAGTGCCTGGTTGAGAACGAAGTGGGCAATGTGCAGGCCAGCGCCCAGCTTCTCGTGCTCGAGTCAGGTAAGGCAATAAGCTGCTCAACATTACACTCACGCGGAGCTGCTCGTCGTAAACGGGTGGAGAACACACCTTTAGAGTGTAGAGTGCACAGCTGTAGAGCTAGGGTTAAGTTAGAAAGATGATACCGGTCGTACATTTCTCTATTTTCCAAGGGTCTGCTCACTTTCAAAGCTGTGAGCTGCTCTTTGATGGATAAGGGGATATACAGTTGACAGGGAACATACCCTGTTTAAGGCAGACCTCTTAGGCCTATGCAACGACACTCTGACATTCGTACATTGCTAGAGTAGGTCAATATAATGATGAAGGCATTGGGTCTCTATACGTATATATTCATTCGTGATATACTTTCAAACCAGTGAGTTGCTCATTGGTAATTGTTTAAGTAGACAGAACAGCATATGTCAGTTGGAAGATGAAATTACCGAATACATTTCTGTGTTAGTCTAATTTAGTGTTTCCAAAGCAGCCATTCAATCACCATGTAGTGTTCAAGGTAGTATACATAGTAGGTTGGGGATTGTTGAGTGGTGACCGATGGAGGCTTTACATAGCTACTACAAGAAGACAGGGCAGGTCAGGGGCTGAAGAATGCAAAGTGTATGAGGTTAGGAAGAGGCGTTTGGGAGACGCCAAAGAGCCGTGGGGAACTCTGGGATCCTTTAATTAAGCTGTGTGTCGGCGTGAGGAGGGCTTTAATTGAGGGCCACTGTCAGACCCTGATTGATCACATTGAGAGCGCACATCGTGGGAACCGCTCGCCAGCCGCTAGCCAGCGACTCCTGTGGCTGTGCTGGGAGAGTGGAAGGAACGGCCCACCCAGCAGTGGCTGAAGTAGTGCATTGTGTATGGAAATTGGGGATTGCTAAAGTGGACGGGCAGGGCCTCCCTGGAGGCGTAGGTGGGAGAATGGGGGTATGGTGGGAGGGCTGTGGGAGGTGAACGGCTGGTTCTGAAGGATCTTGGGTTCCCTGAGCCCTCGGGGAGTGGGCGGGGCGGGGGTGGCAGATAAGGGACTGGATCATAAAACCGTCACGGTGGAAGGACACTGCTAGGGGTCAGCACCTGCGGGGATCATGGAAATACTGATATGGAGACAAAAAAACTCACCAGGGGGCGTGCGCGGCGAGAGCGGGCAGTGATGGGGAAGGGCGGAAGTATAGCGTCTTGTTCACATGGTGGCCTCCAGCTGGCTCTCAGTGTGTGACTGACTCCTCGAGCTACTCGCCACTCCTCCCGAGCTGCTCTGAGCATACAGACGGCGTGATGTGCTCATACCTCGTAAAATACAGTGGCCATGGTATCATCCCGACCCAGGTACCTCTTTGGTAATGTGTATAGAGCGAGAAAAAATACACACAGGGAATAGCAGAATTGGGATCATGGAGAAGTCGGTAGAGTTCAGAAGGGGAGGTGCCATGCGTGGGATGAGATAGGAGGTGGTTCAGTGTCTATGGGGGCTGGGAGAAGGATGAGATAGGAGGGCGGGTCAGTGTGTATGGGGGGAAGGGGTGGGGAGAGAATGGTACATGTCGCGGAAGCTGAGCTGAGTGATTGCGGCGAGATTTTATACAGCAGGCGGCATTATTCATGGTGGGACACGGGCCGGCGGGGGCGGGGCCGGCAGGAGGCGGCTGCCCGCAGGGGTCATCATTGTCATGTGAGTGGGGCGCTTATCGGCGCGGTGCCCGGCCGCACGACGACTGTAGCCGGGCGCAGATAGCCCACAACCCCGGCGAATAGCTCACCATGGACTCGTGGGCGGCAGCGGCTCGACCAGTCTGCATTCTTCACAGTTTATGACATAAGCGCCCCCTATTGGAGGAATCTGTGTGAATCGTAGACGTTTTACAGATACATACGGTGATGGCAGGGGACACGGGGTTGAACCATGTAGAGTGGGGCGACTCCCCTGCCATCAGATTACACGTGCTCTGTATGTACACACGTACTACGATCCTCCAGGGTATGATCCATTAAACGCCCTGGTGGTGCACTGGTCAGCTGGTCAGTGTCCCTCTCCCCAACGAGTATACTCGTTGCTGTCCCTATCCCTTGATATTCAGCAGCAAAACCGCCGCCGCCCCGCCCTCTGACACGTGTCTGACCCACCCTGCCGCCCGCCGACCGTCACGTCATACGTGACGTGACGTCATACCCGCTGACGTAACGTCACGTGCCCTTACGTGGGGATGGAGAATGTGAGAGGAGGAGTGATCGTTGGATCCTTTCTCTCCAGGGTTGGATTGTGATCCCACCCTGCTTAATGCTAGGGGTATGGAGCATCGCAACCACCCACCCACCCACCCACCCTCATTCTACAATAGCCGCCTACACAGGCTCGTCCACACGTCCACGCCCGCCCCACCCAAGTAGCAGTGATTCAAAGTGATATAATCCTGTAATCCAAGACCCAGTCCCGCTCGGACCCCAAACTACAGATAACTTGTATTCATATACGTTTGTGACTCGGCTCCCATTCACAGGCACCACACCGCATCATAACTTGCACACACCCCCCCCCCCCCCCCCCCCACACACACACACACACACACACACACAGACACACACACACGCGCGCACCATCACATCAAACCTAGGGAAGTCTTTAGGGGCTCGGGGTTACATATACATGACGTCGTAGAGGAAATAATCAGAGTGACTTCAGTGTTTACAACTACTACCCACACTTCACTCTCGTTCAGACCCTCCTACCAACGAGGTTAGATGGGCGTTGCTTACACAGGAGGACCCGAAAACTGGGTGTATATTTACAAACTGAGACGGGCGGCTGACGGGGCACCTGGAGACACATTCCCATGATTCCGGCGGCGTCTGGCGGCGCCCGGAGAGGCCCAAGAAGGGTCGTTACAGGGGAGTCTGCCCCCTGAAGGGCCTGTATTAGCCTAGTAATGGGGCCAGGAGAACCCCTTGCCGACCCCATTAGATATTTCCTCCACGGTGGCGGGGCGAGGAAACTGTTGACTGGGGCCCTCTGGTCGATAAGTAAGTGGGCGAATCCTTTCCGCGCCAAATTCGCTTCTCCTCACGAGGATAGGGGTGCTGAATAGCTGACCAAATGATTGCGGGCCGCGCGACGAACAGGATGGACAGCGGTCAAGGAATGGGGGAGTGGGAGGGAGGAGACGGTCGTTTACAGTCTGTGGTGACCGGGAGGTGGTAGTTTATGGTGAGGGAGGGGTAAGACCATGGCATTTGTAGAGGAAGGGGTCAGCAAAACAAGGGAGAGCTTGAGACTGTAGGATAAGGAGTGGAAGAAGTAGAAGGTGTAGGTGGGAAACAGGTTTCTATTTAAAAGAAGAGTGGTTTGAGAAGGGGAGGAGTTCGGCTAGAGAAACGGAAAGGGTGAGTTAGTTTCAAGAAGAGATGATGTAGGTTAGAGAAGGGATGATAGGTTTGACGAGTGATGAGGTGGACTGGGAGTTAATCTCGAAGGCATGAGAGATCAGCTTGAACAATAAGTGGTGGAAGATAGAGATAAAGTTTTAGGCAGGTAGGGTTGGGGAAGGGGCGATACAAATACATCGATTATAGTGCCGGCAGCAGGATATGCATGCTATAGATCAGGCTTACATTCGCCTGATACAGTTATAAGCCATAGAGGGATATGCGTGCACTTAATGGATAAGACACTTTAGATACACACTGGGTTTTACATAGAGCATGAATTCTCTACACTGCACTGTCAACTGAGGTTTTATTGACCGGTATCTTTGGGTTCAAAGCCTTATCAGTTTCTTTTCTTTTCACCACCATTCTGCTTTTTATTGGTCCTTTGGTACTGTTTGGTACTTGGCTCTTTGGTACCACGACCTTTGAATAATACGTCCATGCTTCTTCACATTCGTGGATATGGAGTGCAGTTATGCGCTGTCAGCTGACTCCCCTAACTGTCTGTATATTCCATAAATTTACGATAAATTTATACCTACTCTTCATATATTAATTTAGAAATTATATGCATATGCTCATTCTGTTTATAGATCACAATGATCTGGTATAAGATGAAATTATCGGTAAATTCATTTGTATTTCTGTCGGATTCGTTGAATATTCTCGTCGTTAGTGAAAGAGTTACAGCTCTTACCTTAAAATGTATCTAAGCTTCTTTGAGGATGAACTGTTTCTCAGCTCAGAACTCTGGTTCTCTTGAAGAAGAGCCGAAAGAGCTGAGTTACACTTCTCCACCTCCTCCTCCCTCCTCTTCTTTCCCTCCTTCTCTTCCTCCTTCTCCTATCCTTCTTCCCGGATTGTCAGCCCAGCTGCTGCGTTCGACTAATTCCCATTTCATTATGTGAGTGTTTTTAGTTCAAGCCTCATTTGACTGCATGTTGTCACAATCGTTCGGCATGAAGTGGTTGCTCCGTTAATTGTGTGTGATGGACCTACGGCTGTGCATGGCGCCGTGTTGCAAATTCGATTGTTTTACATAGAATTTGATTACTTTGTATTTTTCTCCATTTCTACACGCAAGATGATGAAAAAGAAAAGATTCATTTTGAGCAAAATAGTTGTCATGCCATGCGAGCATTTCCATGTAACGTTTTATTTCATATTCACTTGAGATCAACGGACGTGAATGCATTTCGACTTGCGATGATGTGATTGGAATAGAATTAATGAATTGAGGCTTGTGTAAATAAGACATGTGATCTTCATCCTTAATGATGACTATACGTACTCGGTGCTGATTGGACGTACTGCCCGTGAAGTGAGTTGAACGTAATGTGAACGTAACCGTAACGAACCTGATGACGTAGCGTCCTAATTGTCCGCATGTATCGTTGTCACCATGTCACCAGTGACTTGATCATTTTGGTTTGGCTTTGTATTGAGTTTGAGTTCTATTTTGTTCCATTTCTGTTTCCTACTTCTACCCTTCACCCTCCTTCCTCCTCTTCCTCCATACGCCTGCTTCCTCCAATAACCTGCCCTCTCTCCCCTCTCCCTCTCCGCTCCTCATCCACACGCTTTGTGTCACTCTCCACTCCTCACTCTCCACCATACACATTGTTTGCTGCGCCCTTCCTGCTCACCAATGTTTGTAGACTCGCCCATCCTGCCCCCAACAGCCCCGACCCTGACATCCCCGAACCCGCACCACCCGCACCGCCACCACAACCACCACAATCGCCACCACGCAGGTTCGGCGGCCGTCTCCACGTCGGACCTGCCGTCGCCGCCCACGGGCCTCAACGCCGCCATCGTCTCGACACGCTTCGTCACACTCTCGTGGCAGATGCCCGCACACACCGGATCCTCCGAGATCGTCGCCTACTCCGTCTTCTGGCGGGAGGAGGGATCCAATAGGTAAGTGGTGGCGCCGCCTGGTTGTAACTGCCGACACTGAGGTGGGCGTCTCGGGTGGCGACATCTATCAGCTACTGTTTTAAGTATTGAATGCCAAAGTTTCCGATCATGATTACCCAAACCACCTCTCTTCTTGTTCAGTGAGCTAATTAAAATGTAGCACAATTTTATTCTTGTTTGACAAGTTGTGCTGAATAAGCATATGATAATCATTACCGTCCTTATTTTCCATAATCGTTGTTTGGTGAAAATTAAGATAGATAACTGTATTGCCTCAAGTGAACCAAAAAAATATATTTATATCAGGCATTTTCATGAAATGTAGATACTGGTGGTATGCATAATTACTTTTTGCCAAATAGTGTTGTATTCTATCTGCATCTCAGTTGATATTCTGTAAGTAGTATATGCACTAGGCTAAGTGCTCAGGCACTTTTCATGGACTTCAACAGTGGAATTTACTTATGTGACGTTCACTACGATTCGTTTTGTAGGGAGCGCGTCCAGAACACGACCACGCAAGAGGCAAACATCCAACATCTGAAGCCGGCCACAAAGTACGACTTCCGCGTGCTGGCCTACAACCGAGCTGGGGCCAGCGAGACACCAGCCACAACCACGGTCCAGACGCAGACCGAAGGTGCGTCTTGCCAAACCATGACTGGTTCTACTTCTCAACTATGAAATTGAACTGATCTCATTCAGATCATACCTAAGTATGTGTGTAGAAACAAGACCAGAAAAGTCTAAACTGCCTCCAAAGAAAGCATATAAATAAGTATTTGGTTTATATATGGGGAATTGTCTTGGTAATAAACACAATGAATAAAAGAAATTCTAGTATAAAGTATGAAATATAAAAAAACAAACCCATATAGTCTATATGTACATTCGATGCAGTGTCCCTTTTTTCCCAACCTGCCATATATATAACGAAATAAACTTTCTCGTGTGTTTTTTTATGCATACTATGACCTGTCACTGAAGCACTTGGAGTAGCCTTTCTCATTGAGTCAACTTGGAGTTAGTCGTTTTTCACCACCTTGGAATACTATGACTTTGTATTCCGCATATTCGCATTCGACCATTGGTTCACATATATAACCCAGTGCTATGGGAAATCTCTGTACATATATATATATATATTCAACCATACTTGTTCTCCCCGACAGTGAGCGTGCCCCAGGCGCCAACCACTATGACGGCTGAGGCCGTGACGCCCACCGCCGTGCTGCTTACCTGGGCCCCGCCAGAGGGGGACACGGGGCCCATCCTGCAGTACAAGCTCTATTACTACCCGGCCGGCGCCGACGTGGAAACGGCCGTCGACGTGCGCGACACCCGCCACGAGCTGCAGGGTCTAGAGAAGTTCACACAGTACAACTTCCGCGTAGTGGCCTACAACAGCAACGGGCCCGGGATGAGCACGGAGGAAGTGACGGCCCGGACGTACTCCGACAAGCCGGACCGGCCACCCGTGAACGTCACCCTAGAGACGGTCAGCTCCACGGTGAGTTGGGGAACCGTCTGTTGCCGTGTGGCGTCACATACATGGCCAGCCACCACATGGAAATCTGTTATCCTTGAAGTGTTTCCGAAGTCTCTCATTATCAGCCAGCATGCCTTTCCTACCCCGTAATACTTGTTTCAGTGTGAATCAGTTATTATCCTACCCCTAATATAAAATCCCATAGGCTTAATATTGAGTTTCCGTATGCCACGCTGGCTGGCATACCGAGTTTTATATGCCACTAGTGGCATACAGTATTTTTATCACGTAATATTGCAAAATCGAGGAGACGGGGTAGGATAAAATCAAAACCTGATTCGTTTTAATCATGGCCACCGCATTCCACTCCTGGAGTTTTGGCTCCAGACTTCACTCGGCCTCGCCTCGTGAAATCACTATGCCAAACTCCAGTCATGGCATACGGCGGCCAAGATTAAAACTCATCCAGTTTTACGATACTCTCAGTAATCTCGACAGTATGCATTATGAGGCAGCATCAGTCAGTCACTCAAACAATTCAGTCACTCTCCATCTCAAGTTTTACAGTACAGTCTGCTTTATGGTAAAGTATCACTCTTAAACACCTATTCACTAAATCCCTATCTCTCTATGGCTGACAGAGTATCCTGGTGCAGTGGGAGCCACCGCCGGAGGAACACCAGAACGGCGTGATCACAGGTTACAAGATCCGGTTCCGGCGGAAGAACACCCGGCGCAGCCAGACTTCGACGACGGACGGTAACCGTCGTTCGTTCGCCATCACGAGGCTGCAGCGTGGGAAAGAATACCAAGTGAAGGTGTGGGCGTTCAATGTTAACGGGAGTAGTCCCACCACGCAGTGGATTATTGGAGAGACTTTCCTCAACGACCTCGACGGTAAGTGTGCAATGTTTAATCTGATATCAGGATCAAGATTTGGGAGTAAGTTAGGGATAAGGCTATGTCTCTCTTCGATGGCAGCTACTGCTAAAAAATTAGGGAGTACGTGTGTATTTTTTTTTTTTAGAAACAGATGCATCTCTATCGTTTCGTTTCTTTCAATCGCTCTTCCAATACAATATTGACTATAAAGGCTTTAAGAGGTACCAGTATTAGCAACAACTGGACACGAATGGATATTTCAGGCCGATGATGGCGTATAGATTCATTTGTTAAGTCATTGTAATTCGCCCTCCACACACCTCTCTTCTCAGAATGATGTACATGTACTGACACGCTGTGCTTGGTGATTGCAGAGTCCACTGTGCCCGGTCAGCCCACGTCGCTGCGCGTGCGGCCTTTGAACAACAAGATCGTGGTGAGCTGGACGCCTCCGGCCGAGCAGGACGTCATGGTGCGCGGTTATAAGCTAGGCTACGGCAAGAACTTTCCCGATGTATACCAACAGGTGCTGGACGCCAAGACCCGCTACCACACCATTAAAAACCCAGGTACGCTTCGTATGATCTGTTTGTGCATGGTTTGATTAAGAACGATTTTATCAATTGCCGGGTTAGTTACCAAGTCACCCATTTAGGGGTACTGATTCGGGTTGCTTGGGACACTACCCTCTTTGGTTACCGTTTTAGGTCCGTCATTGCTAAAATGATATCGTAATTAGAAAAGAGTAGATAGGAAATGTTACCCTAGGGCACTCGTAAGAGTCCCTAGGCTTCGCAAGAACCTTAATTCTCCTTCATACTTCTACCAAGGTAAGTAATCTGATAATTACCTATTCTTAATCATTGGAACAGTTTCACGTTTTTTTTGCGGAATAGCGAAAATATAGCTCACAAAGGAATATATACGAGATACGTAGGAGATAGCAATGCCTATTATGAGCCTGTTAGATTCTGTAAGTAGTCACAAGCTGCAATCTTATATATCGCCATGGTTACTCATTCACAGAGCCGTCCTCACAGTACGTGATCAGTTTGCGGGCCTACAACAATGTCGGAGAGGGACGCCCCATCCTCGAGACCGTGATCTCACGAGAAGAGACCAGTAAGTAACGTATACACACTTCATCTTGGTTTTAACCCTAACATATTTTTATATCAAACATAATCAGTATGTACCGTTATTATTTTATCATATAATGTTTATCTTAATATAGACTATTCGATAAATAATTAAACATTAGAATGATGATGTAATGTTTCCTAGGTTCAGAATTAGGTTCACTCTCCACTCTCAATTGAAAGTCTAACTGAATAGAACAATTGGAAGAAATAGTACAACGACTGCAACTATATTTGATACTGGTTGGCACTTACAAAAATTGACGTTTCAACTATTACATAGCCTTTTTGATAGTAAACATATTCTCCATTAAAACGTATATCTCAGTTGAATTTTACCAAAAACATTAGCCAAATCAAACAGTGCGACTATAATGAAAGCTTATATCTATCTATAGCTATAAATATGAGTATAATCATAAACGTGAAAAATGAATAAAAGACCAGTGTTTCCTGCAATTAGCATTGAGCGCTGTAAATCTTTCCCTGAGCAGCCCCTGAACCGATGACGCCCATCATGCCTCCTGTGGGTCTCAAAGCTATCGTTCTGTCGTCCACGACGATCGTCATCACATGGTCGGACACGACGCTGGGTCGTAACCAGAAGATCACAGATAACCGGTACTACACGATCCGCTACCTGCCGCGCGACTCGCGCAAGTCGAAGCAGGTGAACTCGACGGACCTTAACGTGCACATCGACGACCTGAAACCCAACACCCAGTACGAGTTTAGCGTCAAGGTCATCAAAGGCCGGCGTCAGAGCGCGTGGAGCCTCAGTGTCTTCAACACCACATTCGAAGCAGGTCAGAGAGGTTTTCGTCCTCCTGTTAATTCATTGCTTTTTCGAAATCTTTTAGGTCATATCTGCGTTAATTCTGCTTCGGTTTGTTGTGGGAATGGGTTATACCCAAGGGTAGGGGTGGGTAGAGCGGATAGGTAGAGCAAATCATAGGTGGAACAGATCATAAGTAGAGCAGATCAGATCAGGTTGGAGGCACGCTGGGGTTTTATCCAGTTTCTCACAATTATTCCTCTCAACTTCTTCAATGAGAAAGTATTTATCAGGCTTTATGACATGAACTGGGGTTCTATACCTATCAGTATAACCATTTCTTGGTAATTGTCATCAGCGTTTTCACCATAACCATCTCGATGAGAAAGTTTTTATCATGCGTTTTTATATGTGATGAATAATGATAAATGTCGAAATAGGAATATTACTTTCTTTAATGGTCCCAGACGTGGTCTGCATGAAGATGCTCCACATCCACCAGGCCTTATACATCACGGCTCTATTAATAAGTGAACCAATCATCATCTATAAATAGAGACGAGTAGGATGACAACACTCATGATGAAGTTCGGTGCTAGGATAAATATAGTTCTGATCGTAATCTGCTCGTGATCTGCCCGGAGGTACTCAGTATCGTTGCAGAAAGCTGTGTTATCTGATGGCCCAGCAATTATCTACGACATTAGAGAGATTATGATGATAGGAAAATTAGTCTAATTCGTTCTATTAATAGAACCTTTATGACGATGCATTTGTTGAAGTTGAGATTTAGAATTCGATACTATGATAATGAGGAATTCAAATGTACTTTGTTTTCCATCGTGCGATTGTTATTAACTTCACAGCAGAAACATAAGCAATATAGTTTAAACAGTCTCTGAATGGTTCCACTTCCTGATTTATTCAAGAATCCGGATGGATTAAACAAACACCATATACATTTCTTTCCCGAAAATTGATATGAACTGACAAAACGCTATGAGCTCCGACGTGGGCGGACAAAAGTTTGAATGTCCTTTCTTAGTTATTGTTTAATCACACGTGAACAAGGTCAACTCCAATTGGGCTTTTTTTTTTTACTTGCCTCTCATCATCATTTCTTTCTAATTATCGTCATTCTCATCACCATCTGACGCTGTCTGTATTTTTTTTTATCTCACAGCACCGGGCAGTGCCCCACGAGATTTAACGCCGGTCGCCGCGGAGGGTAAACCCACGTGGATTACCCTCAACTGGCAGCCACCCCGCCAGCCAAACGGCCAGATCATAGGTAAGACCAGCCCCGCTGTACGACCGCCCCTCAACACACACTCCCTGCCGCCTCCTCCTCACAATGTGCGGCCTCACGCGCATAGTCTCCGTACTCTCTGATCACCACCAGCACCACTGTGTTATCTCAGTTACCACCACCAGCACTGAAACCACATAGCTCAGATTCACACTCTGCACATAGCGTGATCACTCTGCACTATGGCGATATGGGATCAGATGGTCGTAGCGCCTCACATACTCACACACAATTCTGTCCTGTCTGTCCTGTCCTGTCTGTCCCACCACGCACCTGTCTCCGTACTACACCCTGCATGTGAATAACCGATTCCTGACCTGCGGAGAGGGTTGGCTAGTATCGTCCCCTACTTTCTTGGAAAAGCTTGGAAACCTCCCAAAAATTTTACCTACTACATATTTTGCTTTAAACCCGGCCACTATTTGATGCAAATTTTTCTCCCCACTGAATAAGTTGGAATTTCATCTCGCAAGGTACATCTTTTTCCTTAATGGAATTTTTGATTTTGAGATTTTTCCCTCCCCAAATCCTGGCACTCCCTGCACTCGGTAAACTTTGATACATTGACAAATTTCCCATGACTCATTTGCATTTCTCTTTTAACTCCAGATAGTATAAGAATGCTACTCTACCACCCAGTAGCGACTAACTGTAGATTTCCCCGTTACTGCCACTTTCTCATACCCTCAACAATCCGCTTAATTATAGATAGAGTAATTCAGTAAATCATATCAATAATCCAAACAAAAAAAGTGCATTTCTATTAACGTCCCGTTGGTTGAGTTGGCATTTAACGTAGTGCCTTTATCCATATAGTAATCCTATTAACAGGTTAACCAGTATCTGTTAATAACCAATGGTTGTATGCTCATTACATTCTAGGTGTAATGTAACATAGGCTTAGTGATACAACTGTGAATCATAACGCTAGTTGGCTGGGAACCAATCCTCATCCTGTGTTGTCTTGCACCTGCGCTCGCTCGTCGAGCTCCTACACTGTCGCTAACCTAGTTCCGTCATTCACCGCTATGCGTCGCGCTGCCCTGCTCGTGTCATAATACCGTTTGGTTTCCTTCCTCTCCACCACGCGGCGCCACTGTTATTGTCTCCCACAGATGACAACGCAGGTAACATGTTCAACAAACACCGCCACGGGTCCACTTCACGTAGAATTATTTATTTCCTAAGGAGAGCTTTGCTTTTACCCGATACTTTTACTCCTTTTCCTTTCATTATATCTATTACTAATTTTGTATTCTAGATCATGTTATTCATTCATTGATATCCTGATTTGTAGCTAGAATTACAACAAGGAAATATTACTTGGTTACTTTTCAGATCCCCACATAGTACAAACTGGTTTGTTTCACTTCAAATAAGATTACATGTTACCATTGTTTTATGGATTTATACCCTTACTTTTATCGAGATAAGTACATGTATTTCTATTTTGGGAGTAGATACCTATCTTAATCTTTTACACTTACTTTGGCCTATCGCGGATATGGTATACACTGCGAAGACTGAGCTGGGGGACTATTATGTATTACGTCGATCAATAATTCCATTTAATATTCTGTGTGCTTTGTACATGTAAAAAATCTGTGGAGAACTGCATTTCAGCCATTTCACTTTCAATTAGAGAGGCATTGGTCTGCGACAGGCTTCTTTGATAATGTCCATGCTTATAACTGGTCATGCCTGCCTCCGGCCAAACTATTTACTTTTAAGAAGTGAGGTTTTATCATGGCAGGGACCATGAACTCTTTTCAAATTGTATCTTAAGTAATATATTTATCTCATTCAAAATGATCATATCGGAAGGAAGGAGTGTAGTCAGTCTGTTCAGTGAAGAATAGGATTGTAGTCAGTTTGCTGACGAAACGCAAGTAATGGCGATTCTTGAGCAGCTAACAGACTCAAAACTGCAGATGTGCTGCAGAGGAGTTATTTGTATCAGATTCTCTCTGTATACCTGTGTGCCTGTGCTTGTATCACGTCCCGTGTGTCCTGTGTACAGTCACCATCTATTGCTTTTGATGTTCTTTTCTCTTTACATCGATTGTCAAATTGTATCTCCATCCAATTGATATTATATTTGGTTTATCGTTGGAATATATTTTCAATGTTAACATTCCATGTACATATGATTTAATGTGTGATGTAAATGTTCCGATATGACCACCACCAAGATATGCTTTATGCTAACAGATTAACACAAGATACATGTAGTCTTCTTCTCTCTGTATCTATTTACCTGTGTACGATCATCATGGTACGATATACGATGTAATCATATCTAATACAAACTTCGCTTTATGTCGGTTGAAATAAGGGTAACTGACTGACAGACTTGTGATCGTTTTCACAGGATACCTGGTGTTTTACACCACGGATGCTACACAGGAGGACAAGGACTGGGTGGTGGAGGGGGTGATGGGCGACCGTCTCTCCACCACCATCCGGGACCTCACTCCAGAAACCACGTACTACTTCAAGGTACAGGCCCGCAACTCTAAGGGCTACGGTCCCATGTCACCTACCGTTATATTTCGGACACCACGAGGTAGGAACTACACTGCAACATTCACCTTCAAAAAGGACAAAACAAGCATGTAGTATACACACTGGAGTTCTAGTAGAATATTCAAAACAGAAATAATTCTAGCTGAGAATGAATTTGACCTCGACTATGAGGATGTTCAATTAAAAATACTTTGCTAGGCTTCATATCTAAAGATACGACTGGGATTGTTTATACAATGTCCTCTGGTTGTATTGTTTGTTGTTAATACCCATATTCCTCTATTTTAGTTACTACAACCCCTTGTGTACTTTAAACTGGTAATTACATGTATTCTAACAGTATCACGATTCTCTTTCATTCCAGCTGATGGCACCGGAGGTGGAAAAATAGAAACGCCTAACGATTATGGAAAGCCAAACTATGGTCTGCCTGACACGCGAAATGGTAAGTTTGGTCATAAAGCTAGCAGACTGATTTGATTTTATAAATATTTGAATTGCACTGTTTCAATATGAGAATTTAAATATAAATATTTGGGAGTAACTGGAACATTTAATTATTGTAACACATATTTTATTCGATAAGATGACAATGTTTTCCGGCTCTAGTTCGCATTACGAAAGTAATTCCGTATGGTACGAGGGTCAAGATCGTAATCAGAAAGGGATCAAGAAAAGGATCATTTGCCTACCGCACCCGTCCGGTCAGATTTGCTGATCTCATTTTACCCCCTACATAAGCTTATTAGATATCTTTCACATTAAAACTTGACAAATTATGGATATGAAACACATATTCACTTTGGTCTCTGAACTCACAGACCACACGCGGGGGTCTCGAGGCGGGAACTCCAACTCTAACTCTATCTCGCCTATGGTGCTGTGGATCGTTATCGCAATCGTGGCCGGCATCTCCATCATCGCCATAGTCGCCGTCACTGTCATCTTCTGTAAGCGCAGGATGGGCGATGGGGACCGGCGTAGGAAGTGAGTTACTGCTCGTTGTGTTTCTCTTTGTAGTAGTTCTCCGGTGTACTTTATTAAATATTGCGAGGCGAAAACTCACTGTTTATTTACTTTTAGCTAGTATAGAAAAGATCAAACAATCTAAGATGCATTAGTAATTACATGTAGTAAATTCCGGTCCACATCTTGGTATTTTAAATACTATTCGCGTCTCCAGTCTTGTTCGAAAATTTATTTATTGTTCACGTGCTCAGATATCCCAGAATTAGCTCATATCGCCTATATTACAATCTTGGTCTGTAACATGCTTTTTTGTAGAGCAACTATGGATATTTATAGGTTTCCAATACTTTAATACGCTCCTAATGCCTCCCAACAATACCATGGATTATTTTCTCTCCAGGGGTGGCTACATGGCGCCCAACAAGAAGAGCGGGCCTACAGCGGTGAAGGGCGGGCCTAAAGACGTGAAGCCGCCGGACCTGTGGATCCACGACATGGAGCTGAAGAGCCTGGAGAAGGGCGGGAGCAACGGAGAGACGACGACCATGACCGTCACCCCGATACCACGCAACTCACAGGAGGTTAAGCCCGACAGTCCCGCAGGTATGGGTATGGGCATGGACCACCGCCGCAACTCCTTTATCCGTAAGTACAGTGCTCAACGCTCACACATTGACATGGTTCAGATGAAGGGTGGGCAGGGGAGGGACGCCGCTCGGGACCAAGTCCACAATGAGGCCGCTATCTGAGCTCACAGCGCCCCCTTTCCTGTGTTTTATACATAGTAGGACTTAGCCTATACGATTCAACTTGATGGAAAACCGCGCAGACTATCAGGGTTGTCTTAGTCTTAGGGGGGGGGGGGATTATAGTTTAAGGTAAAGGGAGGAAATCTTAATGCGAGGGAAAGGAGGGGTTTCGATAAGCCTTGAAAGAAAAGCCACTGAAAATTGACTAATGTGATGTTATTTCAGTCAGGTTCTGTGTATGTTTTTCATTATGTAATGTCATGAAAGAAAAAGAAAAATCTACAACTTGGAACTTCAGAGAAATGCTTTTTAACGAACCATAGGAACCACTGTATGTGTGATTTATTTAAATATATACGCGTACATGGGTTAAAGGAAACATTTGGCAACATATTGGCTGAGCCAGATAAAAAGCCATTAAGATTAGGGAAAATGTTGAGGAAATTTGTGGCAACCCTGATAATGTGTCAACATAACGTTCTGCAGTTTACCAAAGTTTATCCGAATATGAACCAGCCAAAGGACGACATGCTTTCCCCCATGAAATTATCTAAAGAATACATGGAGTTATTAGGATCTTGTTGTAGTATTTAATGATTTGGTTTAATTTTTCTAAACGATGTCCCCAGACATCACGTCGTCTTTCAAGCGTTCACGGATCAGTCCATATCATTATGGTTTGACCCGATTCTTCGGACTTTACTTGAAAATATTCCATTGCTAGATTCTTATTCAGTTGATGTTTAAAAAATAATAAAATCAGATTTTTTTCACACAAGGAGAGGAAGCTGTGAGGTCAGAGAAGGCTGAGTCTGTGTAGCCATTTTCTAACTGATATATAGACTCAAAAATGATCAAACCTCCGTTATTGGAAGATATAAATTTTCTAGAGTTGAAGAGTAAATTTAAACGTCATACCAAAACCATTTTGCATATGTTCATTCCCAGTTATATGTTACACAAGATCAAAAACTGTACAACACATAGATTGCGTTTGGTGCGTCTTCGCCACTTTTCAAAAGACTTGTTACTTTAGACGTTTGTCCTGCACCAATATATACGAGGGTAGTGCAGAATAGCGAACCTCACCCCTCAGCACCTGGTGAATGATAAGATAACGCTGATTTACTGAGATAAGTGAAAGAGAACCCAGCTTTAGTCCAGATGCGCGGACTGTGTCAATGTGAGAGGGCTGGTGCGCAGTACCCAAGGTTAGTTAGCTAGACTGACTCTAGATGGCACCACTATCAACTCGCTTTCTTTCATCACTGACCTGTGTTTACCACACTGGCTTCAGCCACACCTAGCTGTCATTTTAGTATTTATTCCATCTTTTTCCTGTGTACGTATCATTCTTGTATAATACACATAATATCGCCCATCCTCAGCCTTTAATCACTGATATATACATTACGTATATAACGAGCTTGTTCTGGCCTCTCATTACCCTACTTTCTGCCCCTCTAACCTGCACACTAGTTCAGGTCTAGGCAGATGGTGCTAACTAGCTAGTTTGCTAGATCTCTTGGCAGTTTTAGTACCCAGCTAATACCAGAAAATCGCGGGAAAAGGTATTCTGACTAATATTCGAAATTAATGTTGCCAATATTCAACCTCATCCCATCAGTACCCAACCTTTGCAATTGATTTCGTTGCGTTTCATGCTAGAAGTTATGTTGTGAGTGTGTATATATCTTCGCTGGTCTTTTGATCTGATTTGCAATTGAACTATTGTGCTCTGTTTTTCTATTTGTTGAAGTCGTTCTGTACTATATCCCCACAAATATTCCTGCTACAGTAAAAAGTGTGATAGCGAACGGCAGTGTTTTTACTTTCATTCTTCTCAATGTATTTTGTAATCGATTTTGCTTTCTGCATGTCCTGTATATGTGAGCCATGCATTATTGTGAATTGATATTTTTTCTATACTGTTGAAATTTATGATTTGAGTATTCTTATGCAGTTTATTATTGATTAATATAAGTCATCTGGATAGTAAAATGAAACAGTTTGGCTGGAAAATGAAAAAGCTTAGAGTAGTTTATGCATTAAATTTGCAATTGAATTTACGTTGGATTTATGCAGTGTTGTTACCTGAATGAAATGGAATACTTTCTATGGCTACCCCAACATTGGCAAATCATGAAAACACCACGTTGAAAATGCAAATAAATGACTTACCTAACTGACCAGAACAGAAAACAAATTCTCGTTTGTATTACTATGTATGGCTTACCTTATGTATTATCATTATGTATTTTTGATTTTAACAAGTGGATATAACTGACGTTTCAGGAGAACCCAACCCGTATGATCATGACGAGGACCGGTATCGTCGGCCACTTCGTGGAAAACCTATCATGATCCCTGTAGACCAGCCACCTCCGCCGCGAGAACGTAAGTTGGGTTAGTGTTTTATCTCTACTAACCTTTTGTCCCTGTGCCACCCGCTAGCTCCACCAGCACCCTAAGCATCATCACGACTGCCACCCGCCATCACCACCAGCACCCTAAGCATCATCACAACTGCCACCCACTATCACCACCAGCACCCTAAGTATCATTACAACTGCCACCCGCCATCACCCCCAGCACCCTAAGCATCATTTCGACTGCCACCCGCCATCACCCCCGCACCCTAAGCATCATCACGACTGCCACCCGCCATCACCCCCATCACCCTAAGCATCATCACGACTGTCACCCGCCATCACCCCCAGCACCCTAAGCATCATTTCGACTGCCACCCGCCATCACCCCCAGCACCCTAAGCATCATCACAACTGCCACCAGCTATCACCCCCAGCACCCTAATTATCATCACAACTGCCACCCGCCATCACCCCCATCACCCTAAGTATCATCACAACTGCCACTGGCTATCTCCCAGCACCCCTAATCATCATCACGACAACCATGCGCTATCACCACCAGCACCATAAGCATTATCACGACTGCCACGTGCTAGCACCACCAACTCCCACTAGTACCATCAGCATCATCACCATCCCTACAACTTTACCCGTCACTGTTACCACCTACCTGGCAATATATAACCCACCACCACTCCGCGACGGTAGCAAGATTGTTTGCGAATAGTAATGTTTGTTATTTCGAATCTCGGCCATGCCGCTATGTTTCAGTGACTATCTGTCAGTCTCACCTCAAAGAGTTGATCTTGTTTTAGCTGCTCCTACTGCAATAAGCTCAATCCACTAACGTACCACCCACCACCAACTGCCCCTCTCACATGACTTGCTGCACAAACTTCTCAGCCAGTAATACTAATAGGCATCAACAGAGGGAAGCACTACCTAGTCACTTCCTCCGCTTTCTGTCCTCGTTTCAAGAGAATTCCAATCATCTCGTCTCAGTGTAAAACGATTTAGAGGGTTTCCCTTCGGACTTGTAATTATCTCTGCCCGACATTCGACAATTTAGGGGCCTCCACCAAGCCTTAGTGCAAAGAGTTAAAACACTTTTCTTTATATCATTGCCAATTTTATGTAGCAGGCGCCTTCTCTTTTGTTTGATTCTATTACAGATTGCTGTAATCTTTTAAGGGCTAATTTGGAATCAATTAGGTGGGATCAGAAAAAAAGGCTGAGACGTCTGATAATCATATTTAGTTTGTATTTAGAAAAAAGAAATTCAATTAGTTTCCTGGAGAGATCCTATGTTCAGCCTTACGCTGGAAGTTTGTGCCGCCCCCTCCGATCATTCCCTCTCTCTGTCGGCATGTTCACACATTTTCCTATGAAGTAACTATTATGAATTAGTCATTAGGTATAGATTAGTACCCTACCATTAGAATAAAAGAATATGCATGTATATTAATTTATCGTCGTTGCCGGCTAGGTGTCGTATTTCTACATGTAATTTCTCTTTTACATTCCAATGTGGATAGGATCATAGTTTATGGCCTCCCAAAACTACAGAATGACAACCACTAAGAAAAAAATGATTACAAAAGTATTGTATGTTTCTGGCTATCTTTCCACACAGCCATCGCGACGGCAATTCCCAACGGTCACTTGTTGGGTCAGACGCCAAGCCCGGGGCTGCCGCCGGACCTGGGACCTCCGCGGCCGCTGTACCCGCGCACCCAGTACGGCCACCCGACGGCGCACTCACCGCTGTACACCTCGACGCCGCGGGTAAACGTGTGTGACACGTCACAGCCGCCGTCAGGTACGTCCCCACAATGTCTTAGATCTATCAGCATACCGACGTGAGAGTCGCAAATAACACATGTGCGTGAAAGAAAACTGAGTGAGATGAAGAAAATAGACGGTGGGAAGGGGGTGCTAACGACTGACCATAGCCTAGATGGATGTCTTTAATTGAACGTTTGGTTAATTTAGTTTTCATTCTAAGTGAGAATTAGATTTATGAATAAAGATTCTATGTGATTAAGTTTGGTGAATGTTTTGTTAATATTATTTTTATTGTTGCTGGGGATAACTGAGGCTATGGCTGTCTGTAGACTGTGTATGTATCATGTGACGTCGGTATGGAGGTTAAATTTGTCTTGTGAGCATCGTTGGTTCTTTGTGGCTACTTTGTAACCCATTACAGTGGATATAACCGGAAGAATTTGAGTAAATCCCGACATAATATTATCATTATCATTACAAGGTTCCGTAGCTCACGATCATTATTTGATATATAGTTCTGTAAACATGTCAGATGCTTTTTATCTATGTGATAATTTACTTTTATCTATGTCATCTTGTCACCGTCTTTGTTGAATATCTTTACCCTTCCGCCATTGAGATATTTGCATGTCTTCGTGTTGGTGAGTGCAGAAGGTGTGAATGTTAAAATGCCCAGGTCATCATTTTACTTATTTCGGAAGCTGTGATAAAAAAAAACATGTAAGGAGTAATTCGGTGTATCCTTCGAATCAATTGAATAACCGGAACAATTAATGCCCTTTTTGGTATAACTTTACTGATCTGAAGTGCAGATAGGAGGGCAACGACTAATTAAAATCCTTGAAATGGAGATTTCTTGTAAAGGAAGTTTAATTAGGGTTAGTTTTAATTGGGTTGTTATGTTGTTTGACCTGGGCATGGCTGATTGGTGTCAACTGGCTGTGTTTGTCCTCCCTGCCCACCAGATGTCGCTGGTGTTTGCTGCTGTGTTGCACACTCGCTAAACGCACACAGAACACACACGCTCAGTGCTTACTACACGTCGTCATTTAGTGCGCCTTATGTTGTGTCCCAATCCCTCCCACACACCCATTAGGCTTCTACATCATGCCACCTCTCCCATCAGCAGTAATTCTCAACGCTGTGTAACTCACAGTGCAGTGACATCTTGACAGGAGGAAATCAGCATTATGATCAGGACGATTATTTGAAAACAAATTAAATAAAATTACAAATTTCTCAAGTGGAAACGATCGTGTCAATCTCCTAAAACATGATCTTCAACCCGAAGCCAAAACAGAAAAGAAAAAACATGCTTTCCATTAATTAACAACATTGACCCTTGGACAAATACAATCTTTTGCAAATACGATTAAATAAAGATGACTAAAAACACAACGAAATGAGCTGGTCTCAGAAGCCGGCAGTGGAAGCAGTGAGGCCCTTTGTGCTGTATGCAGGGAGCAGGGAAGCCCTCTCTGTGTGCAGGGGGCAGGGCAGCGAGGCTGGATCTCCACACGTACATACTTTCCATGTTGATTGTAGATGGGTACTATATCCCGACACTCGAGCGGCGCAAGGCGAAAGACGGGAAACTACGACTCGACCTGCCGGGAATTAACTCAGGTGCGGCCCGCCAAGTAGTGTCCAATACATCCGGCAGGGGGAGTTACGCTAATCTATCTGACAGTGGCTCTCTCTGCTTGTTGATAGGAGAACCACTCTACACACCACTCTACATGCGTTCCTTTTCTCTGTATAAGCGAATGGTACTCTAGGTGGAAACCCTTTCGTAATATGTATCAGTTTTATGATAGGAAAAATTACACGACGCACTGATCTTTGTAAGAATACTCGTTCTAAATCTAAGTAAATAGTTTTGGGTGTGTGATTAAAAGGTGTTTTGTTTTTCTACATGACACCTGTATACATGAGATTTTGTGGGTTTTCTTTCGTTAGAGCAAACGGAAAATACTGTCTAAAATATCATTCAACATGCATTTGAGTTGGCACATGAGAGTGGTTCTCTACGAGGGAGAAGGGACTTTAAGGCTGGTAGTAGCCGAACCGTGTGCGGAAGGACGGCCGGCCGGCCGGCCGGTGTGAGCCGCTCGCTCCGGCTCGCTACACTACATAGATACTACTCCTAGTTTTAGGTTGCACATGTACATAGTCTGACAGCACAGCGACCACACTCCGGCCTGGAGAGGCCTGGCCGATCCCCCGGCCCCGGAGCGGGTAGGTTCGCCCGTAGCGCCAGTCCTCCTTCATACGCCTCTTCTTCATTGCAGGGTTGCTACTAAGCGGCCGCCCTCCGCGTCCAGGACTAACCCATCTTACTTCTTGTAAGCAGCTCTAGTAACACCCGTCTCTATTCCTAGGTGGCGCAGCCCTCCTCGACTACTAACCACATCTTTGACTAATACCCCAGTTGTAAGGTGCCCCCAGCCCAACCCATGGAATTATAGAAAATTGAAATAATCATAAAAAGAACCGTCCAAAAATAAATATTTTCAGAAATGGAAATTTAAAAAAAATCATTTGACATGTATCTAAAGTTATTTTTGTCAGCAGTCAGTGAACTAATCAATCAATAACACTGCTTGGGAAGAAGCCATCTTGGCGTCCTGTTTCCTGGAGTGTTATGCCTTTTTTGGTGAATACCTGCCACGCGGCGGTCTCCGCGTTAATTAAGTGACTGCCCAGAGGTCTGAGGGCATCTGCATGGCATGGCGCCCTGAGGGGTGCAGGGGTTAGTTCTGTACCCCCGAGTGGCCGCAGCTTTCTCCGGAGGGAGGATAATACCCCCAGCATGTGTGGGAACCCCCCTGCCTGGTGCATCGTGACGGGCCCTACATATCCCCACCCCCTGGTGCCCCATGGAGACACGACCCGTGTCTATCTGTCGTGGTAGACGTTAGTTAGTGAGTAGAACCCCCCGTCTCCTCCACTACGGACGACTCGTGTTAGCCTTAGCTGTGGACTAACCTGTTTGGCGTGCGGTTGGCATCTCTTGCAGGCCTGGCGAGTCCAGAGTCGCCCTGTCCTCACAACCAGCACGCTCCCATTCCTTACGACCAGCTGCAGCACACGCCCACTGGCGGCGGTGGGGGCAGCAGCAGCGGCGGCGGGGGCAGCAGCGGCGTTAACGGCGGCGGGGGCAGCAGCAGCTGCGGCAGCGCTTGTGGCACTCCCGACGGGTGCAAGAGTCTGCCACATCGCCCTAACCATCCGCTGAAATCATTCTCAGTGCCCGGCCCTCCCCCGCCACACACGAGTGCGCCTAACACTCCCACCCCAAAACACATAGGTATGCTTTCTCAGAGGGGCGCTGGGGCCGACATAGAGCGGGTAGAGAGGCCCCACCACCGGCCCACCTCTCTGCACCAGTCAGCTTCCGTTTCTGAACACCATGAAGCTTTTATTTCGTTGATTTATTCACTACTGACGGCTGGCTGTCTTGCATATTTCGCTTGGTTTCTACCCTGCTTTTTATTTGTCATTATTGTATTGATACCATATCCACAATACATTTCACCGTTTGTAGCACCTTCTTGATATTATTGATGATTATTTGATAAGATACTTGTAGTCTGTTTCACCTCACCATATATGTATTCTAAACAGAAACCGGTGAAGCTTTGGGGAGTAACTGGAACATTGGATATGTTATGGCCTGTATATACAAATTTATACAATCACTATGAGAGATTGTGCCCGAGTCTATATCCACTTCCAGTATACTACTCAAGCGACGCAAGATTGCCGAGTTTCTAGGCAGTAACCATATTATCCTCATCGTCGTCCGCCATCTTGCGTATCTCTAGGACTTCACCACTCTGTCTCCTCTGCACAATGCACACATTATTGCCCACCACATACTCATCCTGTTTCAACCACACACTGTTATAAAAAGGGCTGATAGTACGTGTTAGCTGGTCAAACCTGCCATATTACCTCGCCAAGCCCTGAGGGTCCGAGACGAAGATTCCTTGTTCAATAAAATCTGTCGATCCGCGCTGTACTTTGTTCAGTGTTTGATGTCACCTGAACGTCTCCAGTGTGTGACGTCATCATGTTGTGTGGTCTCCAGGTGAGCATGTGGTGCGCCCCCATGTGACTGTGACTGTCCCTTACCTGTTCCCTCTCACACTGCCCCCACCTGACCAGAGAGTGTAAATATCTTCACTCTCCATACAAAGGTCTAAGCTGGCGGCAGTTTGCACCCTGATTATAGTCCTTTTTCAGTTCAGATCTCACTCAAGTAGCGCCCAATGGGCACACTCTCCCAGTTAACTGTATCCTGATTAAAATGAAGTCTTGAATATAAGTTTTTATGTCTCGACATGTTCATTCCCACGTCCCACAGATGTTTAAGTGTATAGCATGTGTTAGAGACTTTGTGTTTTTGGGGGTGTCTCAGTTTGCTGGTATTTCTTTGGTTTGCAGGTAGACATTTCCTCCCAACTTTAATGTAGGGAGAGTGGATGTCTGCCTGATATTTGTATATATATCCAGCGTTTTGTTATCTGTAGTTAAACGCATTACTAACCCGTTCATGTCTAACCGATAGATGGGATGTATGAAGAGTGGCAGCTTGCATCTACCCTAATCAAAACCAATTATAAGCAAATTAATCCGCATCAGACTAGCTTGTGTACAATACGATTATAGATATTTAATATCAATTCCGTGCTATTTCTTATGAGTCATCAGAATTTAATAAGCACTCTATTTATGGACAATTATAACGAATATTCTTATTCAACTATTCTAAAACTATTGCTTCTTCAAGATATACCTCTCGGTAATATAACAATGTAGGATTCCGATGACGTAATCGATAGTATTTCCCCTGTAGATCAATAGGTAATACTTTTATACCTTTTTCACTATAGTTGCTGATTTTGATCTAAACACAACAACAATTATGATAATTCTTCAACGCCCGCTGATCAATAGATGAATATACAGGGCGGTATAGTCGTATGTATAACATGTTGTCGGTCTGGTGTCTTTGTAGTACGGCCCCAACAACAAAACCCAACAAGTCCATATAAGAAGCCTACACCGCCAATAACGAACGCGACGACGCCGGTGAAGCCGCGTTCCCCGCTGCCCGTGGTAACGCCCAAAGCGCCTGACGTCACCATCCGCAGCGACCGCAGCAACGAGTCCGATTTGCCAGTAAGTGCTTTCCCAGCAGACGTTTGCATGTCTGCCAGAGGTCTCTGCCAGTGCGATATCATATGGAGATGGGACCTAGGAGACGGGTTGAGAGGGGCTAATGGACGGTTCTACAGCCAGGGAAAGGTCAGATAAAATGTTGGTGTCCCAGTATCAGGAAATGGTAAGAGGAGATATTAGATGTGGGGAGTAAATCCAGAAGTATTAGCAGGAAAGCTCAGGTAAAGTAGGTAGATCTCAAGGAAAGATAATTGTTAAAGATTGGAGACCAATATTGGAAGGTAAAGCCATATATTGTTCATAATTTTGTTGTTCCATTGAGGTTTCGAGAAACGTCGTGTTTGGATTTTTTTTAAAGCGCTGGGAGAAAGTAGCACTTTGCTAGACGCCGTTTCAAACATCGGTAAAGCCCATATAGATTGTCAAAAGGGAAATTTTCCTTCCTCCTCAGCCCCCCGTCGGTGAGTGTTTCTGAATATTAACCCAATATTTTCATTTTGTCATTCGTGATCCTCCAAAATTCTGGATACAAATCCTATATAAAATTCAGGTTAGTGAGACGTGGCTATAATACCTCTGCCGATGCTAAAAAACTAAATAAAATTCAGATAATCAATGCGGAGAAGTATCTTATCCAATAAGAGTAAGACAAAGGAGTCCCGCCAATGTATGAACTTGTAAGTAGTATGGTCGTATTGGAAACAACATCTATGACATTTTATTAGGTGTGATAGATCTGATGAGCTGTACAGCTGCCTGTATCAGACAAAGAACATGAGGTGTGAACTGATATGAGTATAAGTGTAGATCTTATTCTAGATCAATTAACAATTTTCGATTTTATATTCCTGGAAGGGATCTATCTGATCAATACCGACGGAAGTGCACCAGCCTTTATCTGCTGTAATCTGGGTGTAACTATAGCTGTGGCTTCTCGTGTACGTGTCAGTGGAGGCCATCTTAGTACGTGGCAGGCTGGGTGTTATTGGCGTCCATGATTGTTTTACTGGCGTCAATTACTTGTCATTCTTTTTAAAAATTCCGGTCCCTGGCAAACCGACAAGTAGATTCACTGCTTAAAAGACGGACCCTTGCCTCGTAGTAAAGCAACTCGCTTCTAGTACTTTTCATTCTTCAAATTTAAATAACAGTATCTAATGGTTTTAAAACTGGTGATTTAGCAGTTATCGGAAGAACTTGTGATGATTTAATGGTGGTGGGGTAATCCGTACCAGTAAAATGTCCACCTCTAAAAAGCCCAGTTTCTTATAGAATACATTAACAACAACGCTTAACTACCATTGAGAGACTTCCTATTTCGAGATTTATAGTCAGACAAGATTTTCATCGTGAGGAGATGTGTGCAGAGAAATCTCCTGAGAACTTGCCGTTTCAAAAACAGTCGGAGTGAAGGAGAAGGTGTTCAAATATTTATCCCACTTTCGCCGGAGGCAAATTAAAATGTTATTTTTCAGTCTGTAGTAATACAGGTGTTTTAAGTGAATCAGCAAGACAGTGGATAGGTTTATTGTAAATCATTCATAGTTTTCATATACTAAATACTTTTGAATATGTGCTTGAGTCCATTAATGCATGTGTGTCGTTATAAACATGGTTTGATTCAATCAGTCTTGAACTGAACAAAAGACTTATGAATGGTACATTCAAAATAATTTTGAAGAATTGCATTTATTAGAGGTTACTTTCAATGAAAACGTGGCTAGATCTACACGGTAGGTGCAGCAACCGCGATGTTGGTGACTGACAGAACCGCCATCCCCTTTATAGTTTTGAACCATGTGAAAAAACATACATCAGAGGTTTCTTAGAGGAAATTCGTTTGAGATCAGTGTAGGCCTGTTGTTCAATTTTTAAGATTAGGCCCTCTTGACATTAACCCCATGACTTAGAATCCATGACTAACACATTTTGTTTACGTATTGTTTTTGATCATATGTAACAACGGGAAACCTATGACATGTTGGTTATGTCCATTGGAAGAACTGTACTGCACAGAAATGGTCAATAAATGATAAAAAAAAAAAAAAGATGTCCATTGCTGAATAGCGGTGTGAATATATTGCAGAACAATCCATTTCAGTGTCTAAAACAAGATAAATAACCACATGATATAGATATGATTTAGCCTGCTGTCTGTGAGTCTAGGTTGATGCATATATATAGTAGCTAAATAGTGTTTGAAGTAAACCAATTATATTAGATATCAATCAATCAAGGTATGTGGGATGCAACTCGTTAGCTCTTGGTCTTTGAGTATGGGTTCACACTCTCTTCCTATTAGAAACACCCATAACCGAAATTTGAATTGATATATTGGCAAACATCCAAATCAACTATAAGACTTGGTGCTAGATTTGTTCCCCTTATAACCACAGGCACCCCTAGATTTCTGTATCAAAATTATCAAACTTTTCCAAGATTGCGTCATCTCATCTGTCTAAGTCGAATAAATGTGGTTTGTGGTCAAACTCCCTGTATTTTAAGTCGAATAAAGTACTAACTCTCAGTCTGTTATGGTCTACGAATACACCTATCCGAAGAACCTGAGGGGTGTTTGTTTGTTGAGGCCCACTAAGTAACAATGGTTATACAATGCTGGTCCCTATATTCCCTAAGGGTAAACCCTCAACAAACAAACACCTCAATGCTGCATGCTAGAGATGACTGAATAAAACGATGAGTTTGTAGAAGCGCGACCATTTGCGTTGATTAGTTTGCGTTCGCTCTAACCTTGCGGTTTTATTTACAGAAATCCTACAGTGCCGAGGAGTTGAACGCAGAGATGGCGAATCTGGAGGGTCTGATGAAGGACCTAAATGCTATCACACAGCAGGAGTTTGAGTGCTAGCCTCGCCTTCAGGAGCCAACACGAGCAGCAGATGGTGGTGGTGGGCGGTCGTGGAGCGGCCCCAGGTGGGCTGGCTCAGACTTTGGCTCAATGCTCTCTCCCGCCCCCCACACGCCGAACGCAGCGCCTGCTTCACTATTCAGCAACAAAAACAAATAAAAGAGCCAATCATAATCCCTTGTGGCGTCCCGTGATATGGACACATACGTCATGCGCAGGTCACGTAACTGGACGCAGGTCACGTGGTCTGAAGGGAGTCGTTTGGTTGGCTTGTGACTGATTAGGAGTGTTGGCGGCGTGACCGCGTTTAAGTTTTTGCCCAGGATACCAGTGTAGGTGGAGGATATCTACAAAAACAACATCCATAGTGCCTCCGCCACTGAGTCGAGTCTGCGTAATGATGATGCAGATCTGTGCCACTTTTAATGATCAGGATGATGGGCATGTTAAGCCAACAAAGCAAACAAGTAAGCGCTCAAGTGACACGGGCAGGTCGGACTCGCCAGAGCTCATTAACCAATAAGGTCCATGGGCACAACCACTAGTGCAAGGGAGGAGCCAATCAGGAGCTTCGTTATAAGCACAACCTAACCTGTGGGACTTATATAGAGGTGGCCTGCTGAGATTTGACTCATACTTTCATACGTCACCCCTGACGTAGGTGACGTCACCATCTATTCTGTTTACTTCCGGGATGAGACGCTCAAAGTGTGTTCTTCCGGTTGTTCCACCAAGAGTTTTATCCTCTACTCTCATGCTTCAGGAATCCATTACCGGATGACAGATCCCTTTGTACTCAGCTCCCCTAAGTTCGGTTATGTTGCTCTTGTATATGAATATGCATATAATGAAGAGGTTTATTATTGAATCCTTTAAATTATAGGTGTTACCTCTAGGGTTGATGAAATAATGCGTAACTTAAAAGTGAAAGATGGACACTATGACCGCCTTGCGGGAGTAATATGAACTACCCCATCGCTGATAGGTTTGGGGGCGGGAATATGTCACCTATTTATGTGGATCTTTGTAATATAGCATTTGCATATCCCGCCAAGGGTTCTTTTTAGGAATTAAATAAAAAAAAAACCACAGACGAAATCCTGTGCGACCTGGACTGACACTGTACGCTTCTCACCAGGTCTTTTCCCACGAAAAACATACATATTACCAGAACTATTTTGATATTCAGAATGTATATTTTCATCAATAGGTGGTCGATGTCTATATATGTGTAAGGGTACTAAAATGTAGTATAAACAGCTATTGAGGATTTCAGGGGCCCAAAGTCGTGTACGAACCTGATATATAGGGTCGAACCTTATGATAAGTCACATTACTCGATAGAATAAGTTATATCGCGGCTATTTAGAAAAGGAAAAACAGGAAATCTTGTAAAGGACCTTGGGAAAACCTGGAATTGTTTTTCTGTACATGTTTTTATACTGGTATTTACTCTTATTTGAAGTGTTTTTAACAAGCTTTCTGTCTATTGACCGAATCAACGATCTATGACGTACAAACTCATTTATTCCAATTCTTATAAAACTCATCAAACTTTGATTTTAAACAAAGGGAAATTGAAATAGATACAAAAAATTTAAATCCTTTACATGTATTATAGAGAAAATGGCTATACGGTGTAAACTAGTTGAGATGCTGTCGTTGTGACGGGCGACCACGTAGGACCCTGAAATCCTCACTTAGACGCCGGTCGTGTATGCTACGCATCGGTGCCTCTCCTTGTGTTGGAGTTTTCGAGTGAGGATCCTGAATGTATGTGTGCTGCCGGCCGCTCAGTATGATTCCCTTTCTCCTCAATCTCCGCCTCTCAGCAATATCCTTCAGGTACCTGATCCCCCGCGTGTGTGAAGAGAGGACGAGGTCCGCGCGAGAAACGAGCCTGTGAGAAGCGTGGCGCGTGTCCGTTAACAACGTGGGTCCTCGTCCGGTATCTGCACGATAGTTCTCACCCAATACACCAGGTAGCGCATAACGCCAGACTCGCCAGGGGGCAGTGCGAGCAGCGACGCCCCCTCGTGAATGTTACAGATATTAGTGCGCGGTTGGCGGGGGGTTACTGGTTGTGTGTTTTGTCCGTTCTTGTTCAACGTTCAAATTGTATATGGATTATCTAAAAAAAAAGAATACAACAACCCAAAGACTACAAAAAGTAAGCCATCCCTTCCAGCAAAACGCCCTCATGCCTCCTTCCAACTTGTGAATGCATCTGCCTGTTCTTTTTTTACATCGTGCTAATGTACATACATATATATATACATTCACAACAACTGGCTTGAAAATCTCTGTATAATTTAAACCCCAAATGGAGGAACATCTGTATGTTGTTGTTCTGTAGATTGACCTCATACAAGGACTGCCAAAAAGAAAAAGTAACAATACTCTTCATTAATGGTCAACATTTTTGTAACCAATTTTCCAGCATTGATCCTCAGAGGTGAATGGCGGTAAAGAAATCAATAATACTGATTAAGCACAAGAAGTCGTCGACATGTCTATGCTTGGCCCTGAGACAGCCAACCCTGCCCAGCCTTCGGCAGGCCTTATTATTGTACACACAACACTCCCTTGTTGCTGGGATATATTTTCGACCAAACAGATCTCGTTTTCTGCGGTGGTACTGGGGTAAAGGTCATGACGACCTTGTCCTGAGTTATGTCTACAACAACTTCAAGGACACGTCAGCGACGTGGAGACTTTTACTACTAGTTTATTATCTTCTCAAGGGGGCCACTTTTCGGCAGTAGTATTTTGCATTGTGTATTTCATATATGTGGTCAGAATGGTGCTTTCCTTTGACAGGTCGTATCTATAACCTAGCACCCAATATATTTTTGGTTCAAGATTTCATGCACAGAGAGTTTTTATGTTAGTGGTTCTGTTTTTTTGGCTCTTTCAGACTGGCTTGATGCCACTGATATGTTAACACGTTGTAGACTATCTGGATGGATCCCTTCGCTATTATCATTTTAACCTGGTATGTCAAATGGGTCGACTCCGTTGTACCAGTATTTTCCATTTTGCTTGTACATTTTTGAAACGTATTCAATACATTTTTGTTGCACAGTAACTGTGGGAGAAATCACCACAGAGTTACAGATGTGTCTGACCATGTAGAGAGCGGGGCAATGTGTTGATTGGTGTACGTATTAATTTTCTTTGCATCATTGGCCGCGCAGAAATAAAAGCCCAACCAGCTGCCACTACAATTTCATTGCATAATATGCATAACCATATGAGTATCTAGCATTGGTGGTGCCCGCGTGTTGGTTGTCTCATGGCTACACTAATAATGTACATAAACTTCCCCAACAATGTAGTGTAAAATAGCAGCTAAGCATTCAACCGATGACCGTCGACCCAAGGGGGCAGCCACTAGACTCCATATGGCCGTGATATTCAATTATTAAATATAACGTCATCTCCACCAATCTACTATGGCCCAGTTGTTGCTCAATAAAGCAGCCATTCGCGTTGAGCGCACGTCGGTCCACCGACTCCACGGTACTTTCCCTCGTGATTGATGGTCAGATTTATGCGTTAGTTACCCCGGGAGGGACTACAGTGCCATCTACATAACATAAACCTTTGCCCCTGCTGATTCTCATTTGACGAGAGAAATTGCGTGTAATTACCTGGGGAAAGACACAAGTGCGTGCAAATGCCCCCAGGCTGTCTCCTCCTGAATTAGTTTTCATTTGGTGTGGGGAAGCTTTATTATGGCACCAGACGTTTCTGTCATTATTATGGCCATCGGAACGAATGAGCACGGAGAGAATTTACTGGCTCTAAATAATGTCGATGTGAGAAGATTTATGAACAGCTTTGTGTAGGGGCAGTAATCGGTAGTGGCTGTCCCCCCAAGGTCGTCCCATACCCATCCCCATGGTGTACTGTGGTGTCGTATCGATGTACTAGCATTATAACCTAGGAGTTTCAACCTCCCCCACAAGGGCAAGTGTCCCCCTGGACGGACACGCCTGGCTACATCTTGTATAATTACCCTATCACGGCCACAGATTTAAGAAATAAAATTTTTGATATTTAAGTATAAAATTGTTTATCGTCAGTGTATTTTATTGTATTACTACCAATGCGGTCTTCATGTATTCTTAAATTCAAACCAAACATTGCTTGGCAGACGATTCAGACATCTAGAATGTTCGAAACTTAGGTTTTCGCAGAGTAATCCTGATTAAATAACTATTTCCCCTGAAGAACTATGAATTGAATCTATTAGAAAGTAAATGGCTTCAAAGTAATGATAATGTAAAAAAAACTGCTTCCACTGTTTATCTGATAAAGGCAACATGAACGGAGAGAATATATGATAATCTTTCCGTTATTTTTGTCCCCCTTTGAATAATGGAATGGTATGGTTTAAGTAAATTGAAACATTTGCAACAGGTGCAGCATAGTATTCTGATAAAAAGCTCAGGAATTAGCTTAGTATAGGAAGATTCATGCATATTTTAAAATATATCAAGACGCAGCTGTGTGCAAATAAATGGTCCACCATGGACAAGACCATACAGGCACAATATGCATTATCATTCGTATTGTCAGGATGATGAAATAGCAACGAACATTAAAATTACATTGGGGAGGAGAGAGCTATTACTGAGTGGAGAGTTTCAATAACAGAAGCGGACTAATTAAAAAAAGACGCCTTTTAAATTGGATATTGTGGGTAGATAATTTTAGGTCGTGTTTTTCTCTCAAAGGCAGAAAAAATACCGCTTCCTGGTGATGAAAAAACATGCGCCGCGATCGATATAGAATTAAAGCTCTGGTGCCACTTATGGGAGTCGGTAATTTGGCGTCGCTCTGGTGCCATGGCCTGGCCAGACCGTGTTGGCGTGGGCATAATTACCTCTACCTGTTAGCTCGGTTCTGCAGACCTCATGGGTGTTCATCCCTGACCAGTCTCAGGTCATTATCCTATGGATGTCCGGGATGGAGTCAGTCAATTAGTATTAGCACAACTGAAGAGGGGCGGGAGGGTATGTGCTGTTTTTGGTAAAAGATTGTCTGGTCTATGATAGGGAGCCAAAGTGAACCAACTGGAACACCAGACAGCTATGTTCAAAATAGGACTTCCAGGGACTTCCCGTAAGTGTTGCCAGAGTTCACCACAATTCTTTGAAATGCACATTGTATATAACCTCTATGGCCCTCATGCCAATTTCCTGTCGTACTTATTCTGTGACGATCCCAATGGAGTATGTCACTGGTACTGATAGCGGGCCAAACTACTAATTTTAGCCACCCACTCCACATACCTGAAGCAATTAAATATTGATTGTTCCTGGAAGTACCCCTTTGAATACGACTGCTGTTTCAGTAAGTTCATTTTGGTTCTCCATGATACATAGAAATATGAATGGGAAGGTAAACTCAGCTCCTGTGTGTTCTTCTAAATTACCCGACCAGATTACTACCAGAACACGAATAGAGGGTCAGATAGTGGTATGGCGAGAATAGTGGTTTGGCACAAAGCTGACCTCTTTTAAATCTCTTTTGTCGAGGGTGTGTTATGAATATCCAAATATTAGATTCAATATAGCCAAATAGTCTGAAAGTGAATGACTGTCATAATAAAGCAAGGAGATATGGCACTTGTCCGACCTGTTTAATCACATTGTGCCCCTTCAGTTTCTCCATTCTTTGTCTCGACAGAGATTGTCAGACGCCTTATAGCCCAACATAGCCCAACATAGCCACGCTGACATAGTTAATGAGTCCGACAATGCGCATATGAGAAGAGACCCCTTCCTTCCGTGCACAGCAGACCTTATCACGTCCCAAATAACATGACCTAACGATTGCGCTTGTAGAATTGCTAGGAGTTGTTGCTATGTAGTGCTCCCAAACTTTAAAACTCTACACCAAGAACGGAGTTCTCTACCCCGTCCTCCAAGCCAAGTGGGCTTTGGTGACAGTCCTTCAACTCCTCAATGCAAGAAATGTTCCAGCAAAGTTCCATTTGGTACTAGCCAGTGTACCCGGCCCTGTCCCAAACAGGGCCGGGTTCCTTTGCCATAGAGCCCTCCACCAGGTCGTCATTTCTCACTGGCCGCACTCTGACATGTATGAAAACAAAATTGAATCGAGAAATATGTACCCATTTGTCTTCGCCAACCTTCAAAATAGCCGTATCTTACTTTACAACTACGTATTTAGACATAGTTTTCCAGTGGAGCTTTGCTGGTTCTCAGATCCAGCCATTTTGTTCAGTTTTTCTAGCTTGTTCCCTAACTGCACAGTGCCTCGCCTAATAACATAGAACAGCTGTTCACCCCTGAATGGAGATAGGGGTGAATACTTTACCTAATCTGGTACCTACATGTATAGTGCAAACGTTGTAAAAGGCACCCTTTAGCATTGGTGTATTAGATCAAAATGCGCAATATGTCCAAATAACGCACAACGGCAGAATTGTACACTACTTTCATTAGAAGACTTAGGACTTTAGGACCCCTAAGATGTAGCATTTGCTCTCTGAAGCTCCCTAGCGTTCAGTAAATAGCAAGTGGGGCAATATGGATAGAATGTTAAGGCTTTATCCGCCATCTGGGGATAAACACAAACTAACATAGACGGCCCTTTGTGTTTGTTAGGCAAATGGATATTGAGTATTTCCTACTTGCCTACCAGCATTTTGTACTATGACCTAGTCAGCAACCCCTCATACCTGCCTGGTAAGATAGGTCACAGGAGCTGCACAAGGGCAGAGAAAGTAGAAACGCATTTAAAATGTATCTATGTCCATTTGTAGTATCTTATTTCTAAATCCTGATGTTTAACCCTTTCCAGGCTAGAATGCTATAAACTAGCATGGATACGGGGGGAAAGAATGCCTTAAGGGAATCTTGATAGATACAGGGTTCGCAAAGAGATTGTGTATAGATATGGAAACATACTAAGGCATTCTAGCCCCAAGAGACCTACTACCAAAGGTGCTTCACGGCTCTGGAGCTATGGCTGACCGGAAAGGCCAACAAAAATTCGACATAATTCCCATTGATACCAGAATGCTCATCGAAATAGGTTTGGGTCTCACTCATCCACTAGTTTATCCCCAGAAACAGCCACGATATAGGATAACGCTTGTGATGCCAGAGCAAGCACGGTCTAGGAGTACTAGGCCGTGCCGTGTAAAGATAGTTGCTTTGGTAGGGAGAGAAAGGAAATCAGCTCTTTGAACAGGGATTGGATTGGGGGTTAAGGTGAAGAGGATAAGATAGTAAGAGGGGTGGCAGACCAGACAGTAATTTCATTTTATGGTGGTTGTCGGGGATAGTCTCAGACACTGAACCTATTCTTTTAAATTTTGAATAGATTGCATGAGCACCACGTAAGCTCAGAATCGATTACAGTCATCTTTTTATATTCACTACAGCAACAGGATCACTAATGCATTTATTCATATTAGAACTGCATTTGGTTATATCGGGAAGAGTCTTTTCTACTGCTTTAATTAAATGGGTAGGGATGAAAGGTGCAAGAGGATTGGTCGGAAGAAAGACTAAGTAGACTATAGGCTAATAGTGAAACGGAGTAGGATCTAGAAGTAATGTAGAGAAGATAGGTGGTTAGTCGAAACGGAGATAGCCAACACATGCCTTTATGACCTCAGTTAATATCGGGAGAGGTTCACTACATATTTAATGATGTCATTTAAAGTGCCCAGATAGCTAGTGTAGCCACCATAACGCCCATGACCATAGTTCGCATAATTCGTGGTCTGTGATATTTCATCAGACAAAGAGTGAGATAGAGGATGGTTGATGGGTATATATGATAGGGCAGATGAGTCTATTAGTATGGTATTCTGGTCGATAGTAAGGGCAAACAGACCAACATATCAATACAGTCCTAACTGAATAGGGAGGAGAGTGAGGCGGACCTAATGATTAGTTAATAGAAAAGTCTCCAGGCACAAATTCGGTGTCCTCCCCTCCTCCTGCAAGCCTCCAACGTCCGCTGTTAATTTCAAACTGCCTCTGGTCTGACTCAGTATGACTGTTTTGAGCGCAGCGAAACTAAACACTTCTCCTACAGAACTGTGGGCAAACACTACAAAAGAGGCTACATCTGGTTGGTGGTGGTGGTGGTTGTGGGGGCAGTCAGGGTGGGGACGGATCGGGGGTGCTGGGAGTGCTGGTTCCCCTCTCGGCTCACACTCCGCCCTCCAGTTATTGGCAGTGTTCTGCTTGTTCTACTCGCTGCCGCGGTAACTGAAACGCGCTGCGAGGAATTTCATTTCCGCCGACATTTGAGATCTCGACTCATCCTCGTTTTCTCTCTAACAAGGAATGACTGTGAACCCAGAGCGAGGCTTGCACTCCCTAGTTAGCACGGTTTAGGGACGTTCAGAGGTGCAAAAGCCCCTCCCCCACCTCCTCTTAAGAGATCCCCACCACCTTCCAACCACTTATATGGGGGATCCATTTCTAAACGTTAGACTTAAGTGCAGAACAGCCCCAGGCATTCTTGTCTGTGTCAATCAACAAGAAAATCCAATCAAACCACGCGGAGGAAGGTGAAAACAAGAAGGTGAAGCGCCAAGGAAAATGCCCCGCAGGGAGGGTGCCGTATGATGAGCATTTCTACCTTATATTATTCAGAGAAAGGAGGGAGAAACAAGGAGCAATGGTAAGCTTCTTAGCACCAGGCGCAACATGGCAAGATGGCAGAGCAGACAAACGAATCTAGGCTGGGAATAGGAGGGGCTGGTAGAGGTATCAAGGGCCCAGTGCCTTGGATTGCCTGTCGGAAAGCTGCGAGTACGGCAGGCCCAGAGTGTAAGCCTGCTTCCACTGTCAACCCGCTGCCCAATCTATCCCACCCAGCTCAGCTCCCGGCGGCAAACCGTTTTTAGAAACGCTGATTGGAAACGACGGCATGGGGACGTGTATCGTCATCCGCTGATTTGGATTCACGCTTTGTTTTATTGACGGCAGCAATTGCACACTCGGAAAGAAGTCCTTGCCTTTATTATGCATTAAATTATCTTGTTCTTCGCCCATGGTTAGTCTCGATGATTAGGCCTATATATATGTAAATGCATGTGTGTAGATATAATATCACAATCAGGCTTACACATGTCGGAACGCCGGATGAGAACAGGTTTACTTTTTCTTGAAAGGATATATCCACGTGTATGAAAATGACATAGGAATGTATAATCAATGAAGGGGAAATCTGTTAAAATTTTACTGGCTCTAAAACATAAATCGAACACTGCTTTTTTGTACAATAGGGTTGCTAAAATAAAGTTGTTTGGTAAACATATACATCAAAATAGTTTATAAAAATAATCAAACTAATTTCAGATAAGAGTCAAGCAATGTCACATCAAATAAAAATGCATTTTTATTTGCTCTGAGATTAACCACCAAATGTACCTACCTATATAGTCAAGAAATATTAAATACTCCTATAGAATCCTACTATACAGGGGATTTGTTGGAGAATACGCAGTGTAGTTAATGCATTCAAATTTGAGACGTAGCTCTAGTTTTGTCCAACTGGCCGGACCTTTAAAAGTTTGATGTAATACAAAAGGATGAATAATACACAGCTTCAGCCAACAGAAAGGATTATCACTGCCACACCGGGGACTCATTTGACGAGTGGGGATGGCTTCTTTCACTTGAAAGTCGGCCTCATTATGCAGGGCTAGTCCCCTGGGATAACGAGGTCCTGAATCTAATGCAATTGGCCAGTCAAACATTTTACTGGCTTTGTTATGATGGCAGAATATCAAAATGAGGCTGTTTAGGGACAACGATCTGAGTCTCGCGAGAGTTCGAGAGAAGATTACAACTCCGCCAATGTTGTTCAAATCTCTAGGCTGCCTTCAGGGGCAACCGATTACAGATGTTATCAGTTGATGCGACAGAATCTCTATTTGTTTTGTAGTTTCCTCTAGATGGCTTTACTTCCCCTCGGTAGGGGGCATTTTGATTACGTCAAGGATAACTGAAGTTCAGGGATTTTGGAGCAAACGCAAAGATGTATATCTAGTGTCTAAATTACGATGTTGTTCTTTATTTTATAAATGATCTTTTCACGAGCAATTAGAAATTTCGTTTGTTAGTTTGAAGTCCATGTCCGCGTATCTCCTCAGCATATTTTTATTCTGTTTTCGTTGGTAGTCTTTTGCAAAATTGTGCAAGGATCCTATAAATAACATGTCAGGTCTGAAGATATCAACGGGAGCGTTTCAGTATGGAAACTCAGGCAGATTATTGCTACAAACATGGATATGAAACCAGCGAACTATGGAATTGGAAGCTATTGGTCCATTAAACCTTTTGTGATCCTTACAATGAAGCAGGCCAAAGCAATCTCACCACATAAATCCAAGCGGTGATGATTAAAACGAGACCTGGTAATGCTTTACCCGTGGCATCTCCCCTGGATTCACTGCGCATGTTCTGCTTCTTTCCACTTCCGCTTGCCGCTGGTTGCCTTGCTGTATATGTATGCGGCCGGGCACCGGGCCGGGAGCCCGTCTCGGCTGTGCAGTCAGTGCACAATAATTGAAAGGCTGCCTCTAATTCGGCTTCGTGCTTGGGATGATGTCCTAGTGCCGTACCGAGGGACCAGGAGACTGTACTGCCCTCTGACCACACCCAACCCCTGGAACATAATGACCCGACTATCCACCCTGCCCTGTGCCCTTCCCTCCCTCTCTCTACCCTCCCATCCCTGCTCCATACCTAACGCATCCCCTCCTCCTGCACCCTACCCTCCTCCTCCCGAACTCGCTACAACCAAGCCAGTAGAGCAGGCAATCGTTAATCGACGCGGCCATCCTCTGTTGGGAGTCTCTACTCTTTGCCTGCATGTCATTGGCGCATTATCCGCGTTAGTCCGCCTTTGTCGCGATTCCCTGATAACGCGCCGTGTCGCCCCCGCCTTGCCTTAATGCGCAACGACACGCGACTGTTTTCAGTGCGTAAAAAAGGAACAAGGGGTGCCCAATGGCCGCCATTGTATACAAGACATGTCAGGATAGCGCCCCACACGAGAGGTTTAACCCGAAATTTGCATTATCGACCGAAGCATCAAAACTGAGTGCGACCAACTTCTCTATGTTGATGTTTCGTTTGCTCCAACAGCCAAAACGAGGCTCACGTGAGACGGTCTGGCGATGTGGCTTCCTGTGTTACTTCCTCTATGGCTTCATTGGTAACTTCCGGTGGCGTCTTGCCTGACGCAGGGCGTCTGGTTTACAGATCACCTTCCCACAATGCCCTTCCCTAACGAATAATTCTGACTGCTTGTCCCTTTCTATTACCTACCCAAAATAAATATGATGCCTTCTGTTGTTTCTGTGGCTTCCTTGGCACTAGCAATGCATCATATACAGTTCATGATATGACTTCCATGATGATGATAAACTATATATTAGTGCCTGTTTCATGTGATCACTCTTACTCTAAAGTGGTTATGACCGTTTCGTATCACAAGGGTTATGAGTTTCTACTTTCGTATCCCTAAGGAAACGACCATTGTCTCAGAGTGCTATGAATGATGTCAGGACTACTGTAGTTCGTGGGGAGGGGCGAAGTGGCGCGAGTGAATGATCATAAACATTACTCGCGGCAACCTCCCCACTGTGTCCATTGTCTCCTGGGAGTAGGTGCTGTATTACTGTATAACTGCTTTTCACTAAAAATAAACTGATATTTACTACTATAGAAGGACAGTGTAGAGAAAAAAAACTCACAGTGAAGACGCAATTTATCTCCGAATGGCTTCTTCGGTCCTAAGTGAATGGCTTCTGTCTTGGCTTCAAGGAGTAAACAACGGGAATTTGCCACCTCACAACAGGTTGTGAGTAGCAAGGCCACGGGCTATAGACTCGTTATGTGGAGGATTTAGGGTTACACCCCAAGGCATTCATTTGCGCCCAGTAGGGGTGGGATGGGAGGGAGACGACTGACGTTGGTGGCTTGGGGCTCTTTTTGGCTCGTCAGCCAGGGCGGGATGCGGTTGTAGTGCGGGGTACGGCGGCGGGGCAGCGCGCGGGTAATGAAGCAGAAACTCATATTAAACACCGCGTGAATTTCCACTTGCCCCCCAGGGACGTGGAGAGGAATTCCGCGGGCGGGCGTCGGCCCTCCCTGCCCTCCGGTTCTAACCCGTTTACAGGAGGAAATGACTTGGAGTAAGGATGCCCAGCTGTCCTTCTACGTAGAAGACCCCGGTGTCCTGTTGGCAAGATAACCAGCAGCCGGTCGCCCAGCGAACGACTGGCTTCTCCTTTCTTTGTCCACTCCCCTCACCGCCGTCTCTGGACCTTAAAGGGGTTCTCAGTTGTCGGTGCTCTGGAGAGCCTTAAACCGCGGTGAAATTGATTGAGATGGTGCTATTCTGATGGCTGTGGCCTCGGCCTGGCAGGGCTCGGGGGCGGGAGGAGGCATGGATACACCCGCCACCTTAAAGCGGCCCGAGGCCCGGGGCGGGAGCGGCGCGGCGCGGGATCAGGGGCGGCGGGCGGCAGATGGCGCGATCTTCTTAAGGTGTTTAGCGGTTGAGCCGATTCCCTTAGTGCCGAATGAAAAGGTCGCGCCTGCGTCCTCGACATGATTATGTGGCCTAGTATAAAGCTTCTTAACAAGGTCAAACAGGGCACGCTAAACGGGGCCATCTGCTCCCTCCATCCGCCACCAGACCGTACATGTAGATACCATTATAGCCTCATGTTTGCTGGGTTCTAGAGATAACATTAAGGTCTCCCATCGAGGGAGCTGTCATTGTACACAACGTATTTCCTCTGAGAACGTATATGTATACGTTATAATGGAAAAGTCTTACGATGCCAGTCATGACTTCCCTTGGTAACCCTGATCAGCACGTCTCTTTGAGGTTCCCGCTAAACATCTGCATCAGAGAAACTCTGATGAGCAAATATTATGGGGAACTCAGGCTGAAGACCAACAGCAAAAGTTATCAGTTCACAGAAACAGGTCGGACCAACAGCTTGGGCTAAAAATATAGACTAAACAGTTCAAACGGTCCGTTAGAACTAACAACTCATACTAACAGCAGACAGCAGCTGCTCAGACTAACATTGACCAGAAACCACCTATGGGAGGATCACACTTGGCCAACTCACATAAAGAGCTCGCATCAGCAGCTCACATGAGTGGCTTACAAATGAGCAACTATCACAATAGCGGCTCTCTGAAGGCTGACGCAAACTAGCACCTTCACTAGCACATAATGGTGGCTAACACTAGACGCTCACACAGCTAACGTAAAGACAGCTAACATTACAGCTCGTGCAATCATAGCTCACTTTAGGGCAGTGACAGCTAGCAGCACACATAATAATAGTCGATGTATGGGCAGCTTACAGTAGCAGTTAAAACAATAGCGATTGACCGAATGCTTTCTCCACAGCATCCGCAGGCAGTGTCTCCAACCACAGGCAACAATCTCATTTGACTTCAGTATTTCGCCACCATAATCGATGATATCTTGTTATACTAAATCAAAGACCTAAATATTGTCAAATTCTTATAGAATTCAAACAATTTCTTCTGCACTTATCGAAAAGTGTTTATGATTACCATTGATGCCTGGAGGTACCATGCCTCTGTTGATGCTTAAGGATAGCTACCATTACTAACTCCCACCATAACATCTGACGTAAAGGCAGCCATCAGTAGCGGCTCACATAACGACAAAATACTTTAGGGCAGCTAATACTAGCATTTCACTGAAGGTGAGCAATTACTAGCAGATCACATGATAGCAGCCCACGTAGTAGCACATAATAGATGCTCAGTGAAGATGGGCTCATATCAGCACCTTGCCTATTCTCAGCTCGCTTACAATCAGTTCAAACTAGAATCTTACGCAATGGTTGAGCCGAAACTATATACTCATATAATGGCAGCCCATGTGATGGCACATAATAGATATTCACCCAGGATTGGCTCGTATCACCACCTTGAACATTGGCAGCTCACTAACCAACTCAGAGTATCATCTCATACAATAGGGGGTGCCTTAACTAGCAGTTGATGCAATAGTGGTTCCCTTTGAGCTGGCGTAACACAATGCATCGCAGCTAAGACCAGTCCGCAGTTCCTGCTCTTTTAAGACAAACCAAGACAGAATAGTTGCTCCCGTTAGCCAATGTATTCCGAACTCAAAGCATCTGCTCACTCGGACTGAGGCTAACTTAAGGCAGAAACTCATACTAATAACTCTTGCACACAATACTACCTCCGATAAGTGGTTCATGGAATAGTGGCTTATTTAAGAAATCAACTCTCACTAGCAACTGATGCAACAGCGGATCACATAAAACAAGTTCGGATGAGGGCTTCACGGAATAGTGGCTCACTTAAGAAAAGCTCACACTAGCAGCTCCAAGGGCAGCTGATAGGAGCAGCTCACAAGAGCGCCGTGAACTGGAAGATAGGGATTACAGCGACCCCCAAGCCTGGAGGTGAGTCCGCTTGACAGCGGGCTCGGTCATTATTGATGTGATGCCTGTAGGACGTGGTGTCTATACGTTAAGCCTGGTACCCCCGCACCTGTGACCGCCGCGTCCAACAACTCATCTACCACTGGTCTCCCGTCCCACTATACCCGCCTTGTGTGAGCTACTCCCACAGCCACACACAGAGCCCCAATCTTAGTACTACCACGGCCTGCCACCCCTTTTACACCTACCCCACACCACTCCTACTTCATGAACTATACACAGACCCCCACGCAATCCCAATACTAGTCGTGCCACCTCTTTTTACAACAACCCCCACTCCAACCACCTCCATCGCCAGCAGTGCCGATCCCCTTTCCATCATGCCAAAGTTCCATCCTTATACCCGACCCACCTCTCTCACCCCGGATTCACTGCTTCTCTCTCTGGCCAAGCCCACCATACTAGACTTGGGGGAGAGGGTGGAGGGGGTATAGATGGGATGGAAGGGGTGGTTGGGAGGCAGTGTTGCTCAAAGAGGTGGAGCAGTAGTACCAGAGCAATAGGCGTCCGACTGCAATATCAGTCGGTGCGCAGAGCAGCTCAGGCCTGGCCCGGTGTGGAGGCAATGACCGCGTGAACGGCCTTGGGTCGCCGCCACAAGTACAGGGGTAGGGGTGAGGAGGGTGAGTGGGGGGGGGGGGGGATGCACGGAATGCCGCTCAGACAGCCATATACGTGCTATCACATTCATACGTTGGGGGTGGATGACGGGGTGGTAATAAGCCTGGCTGGCCAGCAGGCCGCCATAGGAGCAACTCGACCGGGGTTCTAGCCGGGCTCCGCTATATTTATTCAACAGTCTCGTGCAAGCAATCGGCAGAGCGGCGACACGGGCCTAATGGATTCTGACGATGGATGTTTTAGATTGGATGGTACTCCTTGATACAATGATATCACATCTGGAGATATGCTACATGGATCCATGGCCCGCACAGCCTGTGAATTGTTCCACAAGTTCGGCTTGGACAACAGTTTGGCAATTGTCTGCAACCGTTCTCTGCAATAGTAATTCTATATGTATAGATTGCATAGCCATGTATTTAGGCAGATCTATTACTAATGGGTAATAGGTACCATTGATTGCGATGACCGAGATAATTCATTAACTGAGTCAGCATGATTGCTATTAAGCATTTACCGTATATAACCAGGCGGTGATATCATATTATAATTGAATACTTAATGTGAGCGGCTGTTTGAGCAGAACACGTTAAGATGAATATTTGTCGAGAAAACCACATGTTTGTGTATCTATGTTATATTTACAGATTTACAGTTGACCTTTCACTTGTTCATGTATTGTGGAATAAAAAAAGGAATTTTCCGGCAAACTGGGAGTACACTCTGAACGAACAGACATTCCCGTTTTCTCTAAGCATCTAAGGTTTTATGTGGGCGGTATGAGGACAAGAATCATAAATCAACTTATAAACATATGAAGACCTGCATGTATTATGAAAGTTGTTGATTTTGCAAAGCCACCAAAAGTTAAAATTTGATATAAAAAAACACTATTACAGATCCTTTAAGTAAAGAAAGAAGACACATACTACCACAGACGGTGTGGTACATGTGGCACACATTATGACAGGAGAATATGTGTGGTGTAAGGACAGGGAAAGATAAGATTAACTCCCACTGACAGGGAAAGACCACGGGCCCGATGACGCCGGAACGACTTTTTTTCTCCACATGGGCAATATGGAATTCGCGTGAGCTGTCAGACACAGTTGGCGAATGGGGTACAAGAAAAAGCACAAGGAGACGGCCAGGTGTCCACTGACCCGCCGAAAATAGTCAACATCAAAACGAAAACCCGCAACTCCTTTTACGGACTGGGCGGGGTATGTACACCGTCACACGCTCCAGGTTAATAGTAAGGTTGTCCCACCCCCTCACACTGCCTGATATCATTACATCGTGTTATTTGTTCATCTCCCTTAATGTGGATGAAGGAAAATCTATTCTAAGCTGCTCTTCACTTATCATCATTTCCGCCACCCTGGAGATCCTCGATCAAATGTGATATACATGGGTATAGGTCTTTATATGCTTAAGTTTATAATCCCTTATTTCTATCTCTGATGCCAATTTAGATATTAAGAAGTCTCCTAATCAAAGTGAAAGGATATATAACAAAAATAATTAGCGTCATCCAAATGTATATTTATTCTTTATGAGTCTAATTTCCGCATCCAGGAAATAGTCTATACTAACTAAAAGAATTGCTGCTGGCTGGCTGGCTATTTTATCTGTAAAGGTTACTGATGAAAGGTAACTCGGTCAGGCGAGATGTTATTCCGTCCAACTGAGCAACTGTGCATTTCCTATTCTTAGGTCTAGAACTAATCCCATTAAAGGTAAAGTCATAAGTCTACCTAACAAAAAGAAAATGATATATTCCCGTCGTACACAGCTCTGCTCCTTCGCAATGCCTTTCTTTTTACAATCATAAAATCAATAATAGGATAGGCTAATAGTAATAATCCTAAGATGAAAGGATAGTTTATTGACATTGAGTCCAGGGGAGTGTTGTGGAGGGATATCTACAGAGACAACACCGTAACGGTGATAGGATTTTGTGCTGTCCATTAGCTAACCACCAACGATTATCCAGCAGATTTTCCACGGACTCGTCTGGGACTAATTAAAGGGCAATGCACGGCGTCGCGGCTGACACATGAAAAATGAGAAAAGTGAAGAAGCATGGACTGTCTATGCCAAACGATGACAGATAATTACCGGGATGAGGCAATGGAGAGAAGGAGCTTCTTTAAAAAGTCACACCCTGATAGCAACGAGAGTTTGAGTGAAAAACTTGTTCTATATATTATACAAGCACCGTGTCATTCCCACTGTAATTAAACTACGTTAGAAATAGAACAACGATCTATATCTTTCTTTTATTCAGAATATGAATAGGCCCAGTAGTACATAGGGTTTCCTTCTCAAAGGGAGCATTCATAACCTCATGATTGTGAAATCATTAAAGTATTTGTTTTCTAATAGTAAACCTGTGCTTAGACTATTTGGTTTCGACAGAAGGCATATACATTTAAATTTTGTTTTTACATTTGAGATTCCTAACTTATTCACCCGTTTTTCATTTCCTTACTTCTAGTGTGTCCTTGAATTATACATGTGTATCCTAAATCTGTATTACCTCGTATTTGAGTATTTTCTCACTTCATGGTGAAAAGACCTCACCAGTCTGCCTGAATCAGGGAACAGTGAATATATCATTTTGATGGCCTTGATTTAGATGGTCTTCTGTTGCAAAGAGTCCCTACCCACCCATACGCGTACATGATGAAGTAGGCCTTTATGTTCGCTTATCTCGATGCACATAGATCACATTTTTCAACAAGAACTCGGTGAAAGGAATAGATATAATTTCTAGGTGACTCCGATACACACACTGAATACTATGCTTCTTTAGATATCCTATTTCGAAAATAGGGAATTTCTTTTGCAATAATCGCATCTCAATTCTGTTACAATTATAGATATCCTATTTCGGTAACGATAAAAATAAAGCATCCTACCTGTTATAAATAAAATCTTAATGAGATTCGAGCTGGCCATCGTCCTGTGACAGTTTCTGCCAAGTCGACAGAAAACCTTTCATCTGATCTCCCAGATTGAACATAGTAACGCCTCTCCTGATAAAGATGATACAAACTCCCTCTGCCTACAGTGTACCATAAATCTTGTGCATGAGCAGCAGCCCTTGAGTACGGTTTTAAATTTAACCTGTGCTAATTACCAATCTTGGGGGCATCATATACAAGAAAGACCATAATCCTGAATACTGTTAGCCCATTACTCTCTACAGCTGAAAGATATTTTAGGCTCACATCGTATGATAATAGAAATAAATAGCTCAAGGACAGTTTGTATAGGAATGATGAATAGTCTATGCCACTCTCCACAGACAAGCAGTGCGCATGTGGCCTTTTATACAGACATCTGTACCAATGATTCATATGACGAACACACACGGTACACATAATGTCGACAAAGAAAAAGCAACGCACCATCTCTTGCCCGGGGCACAAGTACAACTCACATATTATCTTCGATGCATTAGTATGTTACACACAATGTCTGTAGAAGATTAACAATGTACACTCAATGTGGGTCTTCACTTGGCTAAAAAGAAAAAAGTATAGGTATAGATATAGATATATGCTTTTCAGATACATGTACTTTTGGATACTTAAGGATACTTGATCTAGGGTGACCCACAGGAGCATCTGTTTCCAAAAAAACGGAGGCATAGGCCCTGCGTCCCCCTACTATGATATGGCTCCGATATGGTCTATGATGGACCTCTGGATACAAAATCAAAATGGCATCAGAAGGTCACCTAATATCGGGGCAGTTGACAATGTCTCTACAATTAGGCACCGATACAAAATGGGGGTCTACAATTTCGTTCCAATGCAAAAGCCGTATCGTAGGGTCTCATTTAAACAGGGCGACATTTAAACATGTTTAAATGGTGGTGCCTAATTGGGAGCATCGCAGAGCATTCTGCCAGGAAAATTGCTCTCACACAGCCCCTTGTCTCTTATAATTACTCACTGTCCAGCTGGTGACTGGAGGAGTCAGAGAGTTGTCCCTCAGTGCTTTCACAACCAACTTTGACTGACATATCTTATAAAGGTTTATTTCATCACTGGTTATTTATCTTTGTCTCGGGACCACTAGTCATTCATCCTTATCAGCTGGTGGTTTACCTTTGCTTTAATCTTATCACTAATTGGTCAAAAGTTGCAACAACGAAAATCAAGACTGAGAGGATCTTTAATAATTTTGGCAATATCATCTCGACATATTTGATGACTTGTGTGCAAAATTGGGAACACTAACTACCATAAACAGCTTCAACACAGGGCTATTATGAAAATAAAAACATCACAATATGGCCCCCTCTCAGATTGGGACGAATGTGTGAAATATTGTAGTTGAGCTACAAGGATTTTCGTTTAGATTTTGTCAAACATCTAGGACTGAGTGCATCTGTATATATCACTATGTATTAGTCAGCATCATTTGCAATATTGTAGGCATGTTAGAATTTCATAAGGTTCAGGAATATATAGGGGTTCATACGATGTTAGTTGGGTATCAAAACCATTATCTGATAAGCAGAGATGCCAGTCACCGGATAACGGATAAGACAGCAGGGGACGCGTTTCCAACAAAGCTGATCATGTGATGTCAGTAAACGTGGGCACGTGGAGAGTCAGCCAATGAGGCTTGAACATGCTCTGAGCCTTATCCCTGGTGAACTAACGTGTCCTGAGGTGATTGGCCGATGGTAAGAAACAAAAGGAATGAAATGAAATGAAAGAGGGATTTCTTGAGGGTTCAGGCAGATCCTGGGACCCCAAGCTGAGAGAGTGATGAGAGTCCATGCTGAGAGAGAACACTGACCACTTCATGCATCACTGACCCTCAGCGTTCATTTCTGCAACCATCCGTATACACTAAGCCATCTCACTGTTTGTACAGCACTTGCAAAAAGAGGTTTATCAGATAGTTATTGACTGTTTGATTCATCGTGTCATTGCACAATCGTGCATGTTTTTATTGCCCCATCGTTTGAAATCTGTACACACTGTTGTTTAGTTTGAATTTTGTCATTTGTAGGTTTCAGAGAGCTCTCCTCAGATTAGCGTTACAGCACTCAAGTCCTAGGGGATATGACCATGTTAGCATCCCAAGAATAAAGCCTTACATGAAACATTGCTCCCAAACTTTGTTCAAAGTGGTGATTTAATGTTGAATTAAGGGATTGGTCAAGGGACCCATTATAGATATTTTAACAAATGGTTGCTTTGGGCACATATTCCAGTTATTTTGCTACACACTGTGGGGTTATATATATGAATATATATATATATGTTGTTACATTCCAAAAGTATCACTTAGGACTACCACACACTTTCCCTTCAAGTTCCAGTTCCCTCTACTGGCCAACTTCATTTTCAGACACAAGAGACTACATGGCCACATGCCATAATTGCCTAACATCAAAACGCATTCCAACTGGCATTTCAATGGATACCATCGACCCTCTACACACATCAACAACAGGCTCAAAATACATACAGGTAATCGTTTGCTATGCATCCCACTAAGTGATAGCGTGGGATACAAACAGCATCAATGCAGCACAAACGACCCAAGAACTGTTCAATAAAGTATTTTGCAAACATGGCATCCCATCCTGCATCTACACAGACAACAGTTCAACTTTCACTTCCAACACTTTCAAATCCTTCTGCAACCCACTCTGAATCCATCAGAAACAGCAGCGCATACCACTCGCACACTGAAGGCTTGGTGGAATGCTACAATGCTTCCATTCAAACATGCCTGAGAACGTTCGTGGATTCCTCCCAGAAGGACTGGTCTACATTTTTGCAAGCCATAGTTTTCAGCCTAAATAATACTTCTTCAGCATCTTTAGATTATACCCCCAGCATGGTAGTTTTCAGTAAATATGCACCCCAGTCGAACTAATTAAAGCACACACTCATGAATCAGAAAAGACAAAAAGAACCTCAAAAAAATTACAGAAAACATTCACCGGCCCATACCTCATCACATGTACAAAATTCTCTACATGAAACACATGCCATCTGAGAAGATTATTAGACCTCAAAACTACAACAAAACTCATACACATAGAGTGATCAGAAGACCCCAACCCCTGTGATAGATGCTTTTTACAGTGCCTGTGCCCAATGAAAGGAGCGACTTCCCTTTTTACCTCAGCACACACCCAGCTCACTCTACTCTCAAGATTACTTACCACCCTGAAACAACTCACAATTGACCTTTCAGAGTAAAAATCATCACAACCTCCTCACTCTTTAGTCTCACTCACAATACTAGCAGAATCTCTCAATCAACTAGCTTTAGACCTTTCTAACAAAAATTCAGACTATTCTATCCTTACTTTAACAGAGTTCTTCTACTACCCTCAACCTATCAACTCCTTCAGCCTGGTAAAAGACCTCATAACTATTTAGTTCAACGTTCCTATTGTATCCTGGCCCTGCAGCTACTCACTCTACAAATTAGTTTCTCATCCTGTACCCTTCAATAATGTTTCTCAAAACTGTTCAGGTTTCTCATCCCTCCCTACCTCGCCATGAACTCCATTGACATGACGTCCATAGAACTCTGAGTGAGTTAGACCTATCCATGTGGACATCTCGCACAATCTATAATTGCCCACTCCCCTTCCCATATCTCACATATCAAAACCCATGGCGCACTAGCACTCTTCCTTAATAACCTGCAACCCTGCACTTATGGTGTGTAACAACACTGCAGACACACTCTGCCCTCACTTGCAACAACTCTAACACCTTAGTGCTAACCTCTGTACACAGCCCCTCTTATGCAATTGTAAAGGTACCCTGTGGCTGCGCTCTATCTGTTAACAATCTTGTCCTTGTCTCATCCTCCTCCTCATGTGAAACACAACTCACTAGCAACATCTTCTTACACACTGATGCATCTCTCAAAGGAGACTCACTTCTCACCTTTCCCCTTCATGTTCGTTTACCATTAATTGACAAGGCGCAATCAGACGCCATGTCCTGCTCTGAATCCCTCTATAAAAGCCGTCAGACCTTAAGACCCTCACTCAAGCTCTCAACTCTGAGGACAACTCAAGCTACACTCTGCACTCCATTTCCAAACTTCTATGCCTTGCCACTGTTTGGATCACCCAAATGTCCAAGGTGAAGGAGGAAGCTGAACAAGTTGAGTCTGACATGGTTCGACTACCATACGCTCACCTCACAACCAGAGCCCCGCCCACCTACTTTGATGCTTACACCTCCTCCCCCCTCATCCGCATCATACTCCTAGTCATTTTTGGAATGATACTCTCCCAACTCCTTCCTGCCTTGTGGCGCCACTTGAAATCATTCAAAATGCACCACAAGCAGTCTCCCACTATCCAACTCAAGCTATTCAAGCACTTGATGCCTCATTTTACCCCTCCTAACCATTCCCATGGAGACAAAGCTCTTTACCCTTACCAACGCTCCCTCTATACGCTCCACCACCCTATCCCCTTGCCTATGGAGAATGCCAGAACCAAGGCCAGTCCAATAAAGTCCACCTTCCATCAGATATACTGGTCCCTCTGTCAGCTTGACGGCCTGTGTTCTGCGCCACAAGAGGACTCGTTGTCGCAGCTGTCACAGTTGCAGACGTGTGTGGATCGGACCTGAGCCAGATCCGCTGGGCAGCCTTGGCAGGCCTAGCATCCTACACCTTTGTACAAGACCATCCATGGATGAGGGACTGAAGCAGCTCAACTCCTGAGTCAGGTAAAGTTGTTACACTATGCATCCAACAAACATTGCATACACTCATCACACACCACATTAATAACCCGCCCCCTGTTGATGCATATTGTTGTTACATGTTATAAACCATCAGACTGCCACTGATATACCCCCCAGCCCAGTCCAGATTAACTTGTCACCTATTGTTTGTGTTATGGCCCTGCCACAGGTACGTTGTCACACCTCCATGTGCTCTGATTGTTCACACCCGATTGTTCTCACCTCTTCACAGTGACACCTTGGGACGGACAATCAAAGAGCTGACACTGAGGGTCAACACTGATACCTCCAGGGCTAACAGGTCCCAACTAGGGGAACCCGGTCTGTGAAGCTAGAGTGCCCACCGCAGACTGAGCCGCAGACCTCAGACTCCAAGCCTTGATGACAATAAAGACTTAAAAACATGCCATGCCACAAAAACTTTACCTCAAGCATGAGCGCATTATCTACAGTGTGTCATCAGGCATACTGCTTTACTTATTCCTGTATAGTACATATATTATCTTAGAAACTATTGTCATATATCCCATTACTTGCTACCGCATTACATATCTCTATCAACAAAACCATCAGAGTGGTTCCTCACCCATCCTACGGATGGTTACTTAACATTAAGTAATACTATGTAATGTGCTGCACATCATCTCCATAGCACCTTCTTCCTTAATTCCTATATACCTATGAACGAACAACCTATGATTACCTAACGCTACTAGGGGTGGAATAACTCTTGTTTACTGCCTAGGTTGACGTTTGCTGCCCAGGTTGATGTTTACTGCCCAGGTTGACGTTTACTGCCCAGGTTGACGTTCACAGACGTTCAGTTTTTATCGATATTAGCCGACAATTGCAGGTATATAGGAATAGGGAAACCATGTATCGATGTAAATAAGTCAAAGTTACTCGGTAAGGCTTGGAAAAACTTACTGCCCAAGGTGTAGCCACGGGCAGTAATTTACCTTGTAACTTTGACTTATTCCCACCGGGACATAGTTTCCCTCTATTATAACAATCTTATCACAATCTAATCAAAATTTATCTCACATCTTGAAGCCAGCTAAGCATCTTAGCACCTCTACCAGAGCTTATCAACTTGTAATTTACTTGCTCTTTAACCCTTTAAGGACGCATGATGCCTGGAGGCATTACTATGCCAAAGACGAATGAAGCCTGGAGGCATCACCGCACTAAAGATGCATCATGCCTTGAGGCATCATTGTCCCAATATTAACAAAAATGTTTTAACAAAGAAATAATAGAGCAATATTCATGAAATCTTCAGAAAATATAGATATGACATCATATTTAGTATTTCTATTAAAAGGAAATAAGATATTTATGATTATGTCTTGGCTATCAGTTTTAACTATTCTGTGCTGGTCCTCTAACCAGACAGACTGGCACCAGCACCCATCCTTATTGGAGTAGCTAGACTCCAGGCAGCTGTCCTTAAAGGGTTAACTTAATTTGATCTTATCATAGCTTACATTTCAATAACTCATCGGAGTGAGATTTCCGTTTCACCTGGGGATAGTGGTACATTCCAAAAGTATCGGTATGTGAAACAGATACAGATTCTATCCCTTGGCCTAACTGACCAAGCTGGCTCTACATAATATGCCCCTGGAGGCGACCCCTCGACACAGTCACCCCCACGGAGCCAGCATATAATCCTCCTCTCGATGTATTCTAATCAGTTCGATCAGTTTGGTCAGTGTATCGCATTGCAATACCACCAGCAATAAAGCTTATAACGGGATGAAGCATTGGAGTCATTCATTCAGCTTACTATTCATAATCAATAGTAACTATATATATATATATATATATATATATATATATATATATATATATATATATATATATATATATAACTAGAAAATGCATTTCTATTGTTGTTATGCCCACTGATATCCCTGGCATTATATGCACCAGTAGTCGTAACGTGACGGGGGTCGTAACGTGATAAAACATGTAAGAGCTGCTAAAATTTTTCTATCAAAGATCGTGTTTTCATTCTAAAGCCAATTTCTGTGTATATATCTACTAAATACATAAACAATATTTCTACATTTTTCCTGACCCCAACTGACCTCCCTGGGCTTCTGTCCACTGTAAGTCAATAATGAAATAAAATATGTCAGGGCTGATAACATTTTTTTTCTAGTAAAGCTAGAAACTTCATCCTCAAGCCATTTTATAGGTATCTAAACCCACGAGATGAAAATAACTTGGTCCAAGTTATTTTCATCGAGTGGGTTTCTGATTTTATCTCACCCTGTATAACATGATTTATTAATAAAATGAATCACCAAATTAGCCATTGAGTATTGAGTACACGAACTTCATGGCCGTGGAGTACGAGTTACTAATGTTAAGCCTGTGGAGGAAAATACAGGGGTGAGATAAATATATCTACCCTTTATTACCACAAAAAAACAAAAAAGGGAGCAATGGTAAAAGGCCACAAGGCTAAAATGGTGAAGCTATGTTTTGAAATATAGATGGAAAGTTATTTTACGGAGCTGTAAAATTAGATTTATGGATATGAGGAAAAGTAAGAAAAATTAGCTTAAAAAGAAATCTTATCACTAATTAGTTATCCTTACATTAAGTTCGGTTACTGTCGACCTTGCATGAACTCATACTTGCGCTGTGCGCGCCCTACTAAGTAATGATAAATCCTGTTTATAACCAACTACTATCTCCTTATTTAACATTCTGAATGCATAAAATAGGCTACACTCATTCTGGTACCGGAATAGGCTTAGACCATGCGTGTGGGTTGACTTGGGAACACCAATAGAAACTAGGCTGTAGCTATGTATATCATACAAAGATAGATATATGGGTTGCACATCACTGACACTCAAATACACGAACACACCGCATACAACTCCAAATACCCCCAAAAAGTCCAAACATTAAAGCCAACCCGCTCTTCTTCATTAGTCACCATATTCTTCCTTTAAATCACACATATATTTACATCCAATACCACCCCACACGCCCACTCTTATTCCTTTTATTTCTCTCGATAAAAATATGTATCAAAATATTCACTAGCAAATAATGATGTTAGTTACCCAATCACTGTGTGTGTTGACTATACAACGAGAAGAGAAATATATAATTTATATGCATAATTGCTCAATATCACTTTGGAGACAATTATATATACTTCCCACATGCTCTGAATGAGCACTCACACTATGAATCCAGGCATTAACTTGGCGACACATATCTTTGCATAACTAACTTATCGCTATCTGCAACTTTTCTCACCTTTTCTGCACATTCTGTATGAGGAGGTCGACAATAGTCTGCACACAGAGGGAGGGACAAGTATATACTTTACGTATTGTCAACTGACAAAGAGCTGTAATTAGGACTAATGTGGACGACACGTCAGCCTGACACCCCGCGTCGACGAGGTGAGAAACGGGCACACTGCCTCACGCCTCGACAACACTAACGAGCTCACAGTATCTCTCTGCAGCCAACGTCACGCCCAAAGGGGAACGGCAGGCTTTCGCAATGGGATTTTTCTAACCCCACCGAATTGACTATGTACACAGTAAATATACAGCGAACGCTCGGTCATGACGTTAGTCCGAATGTGCCGTGTTTCTTGGCTGCTGAAATGCTTCGTATCAGAGAACCAGGTTGATAATCTAGGATCGTACATGAAGACCCTTTTCTGTACCTCGTACAAGGGTTATCATTTAATAATGTTTAAGTTTGCTTGCTATAGGAAAGTATAAGCCGTCTATAAGGTCGTCGATAAGTGTTGAGTTAAGTAGGGGCCACATCGTCTCTGGGTCTCTATGGTATACAGTATAGGGTCTACATGTACGATCCTAGATTATTAATCGAGACCCAGCTACGGGGAGGCGCATATCTCGCTATTCTAGGAAGTATGGAGACACTTATAAGACTTGAACATAAAAAAGCTGCTTACAACTATGTTACCTAGAACATATGATTATTTTCATTCGTTTTGTGTTAGTTGATGTGGAATCGCAATTAAGTGATAATTCATTACATTAGAAACCATATATACCGTTGAAATGATTTAACCTCCTTACGGCATCTTGGACGGTGCTGCGTTATAAATAAATTTCCCATCCTCCCTGGTTTTAGCAATTACTACAACATTAACAGATGAAATGACATCCCCTCACCTCTTCTTCGTTCTCAACATACTATATTTTTGTATATTTTATTCCCAAGCTGTGATCAATTGTATTTTGTTACTTCTTTTCTGTATTTCCAGTGAATTCATGTATTTCTTTTGTACAATTTCTATGTTTTTTTGTCGTCTTTTATTTGAAAGATGGTGCCCTAACTAGTGATTTATGTTGACAACTGAGTACTGTGAGATCTGTGCCATGATACAAATCCGTGTCTGTTTGAGAAAAGATGGTTATTTGCCTCGCACTGAGTGGCAGATGGTAGGAAGGCAACATCTAGACGATAGACAGGTGAGCGCTGCTCGCTGCTTCGCGGCAATCAGACCACTCAGTGGGCACCAGAGGCCTCAGTCTACCTGGAGTGTGGATGGATTCATATAAATAGATATTAAGAACGATGAGATGATGGAAGAATGGATTGACGTGAATTGTGTTATAATGCAATTGTACATTAGGAGCAATGAAACTCTGGTTGTGCATGTATGAGGTTACCGTGCATTTATGACTAATTCATAGCAAGCAATTCTACCAAACTTAAAGTGAGATGAAGAAGTTACAGTCCTCCGGTCCTAGGTAACATCTTTGAGACCCCATAACGGTAGAGTCCCTTGTTATTTCTTAAGTTCTGAGACTCCAACATCAGTGAGCTGTTTCAAAACATGGGTTAAGTCTATGGTTTTGAAACAGCTCCCAGTTCTATTATTTAAGTTAATATTGAAATCTCCAGTTATGATGTAATTTTTTCGGTTTCAACGGATTCGATAGCGGTCCATGGTAGGAAAATTTTTGTTTGCTCTCTATCCATGGTCGCAAGAGCGGTGGACAGCTGGATTTCTCAAATCGTTACGCCACGTCAATACACACATTTTGAAATATCCATTTCTTTATGCTGCAATTCTGGTGACCCTAGTATTCGTTTGAACTCATTCAAGAAATTTGTCATAGTGCCCCGGTGGGATCGGTAGATGATTTTTTAGTAGTCCGTGTGTGCCTTTATGAGGAATACCAGATATGGGTAGGGAGAAGAATCACATTTATTGAGCAAATATTTAGTTTATTTCATATGATTAACCTGAAATTTGTAAGCATATCCAGACCTTTCTCCTTTAATCTTTTAATCACCATAATGTAAGGATTAATACAATCACTATGGTTCTGACGCTCAGCATTGCAAGTTGCCTAAAAAGAAGGCACCTTCCTGGCTTTGCCAAATTTAGTTTTTCTCCAGAAAGTTGGCCCAAATACTTCTGCTGGCCCCCAGAGTGCCATGTTTCTTTGGCACTGAGTAATGCGTTTTTGTTGGTAACGAAATTAATTTGCTGTATATCAAAGAAGCTCCACCCGTTCAGACATTTCCTTTTTCAGTATTTCGACCCATTTTCTACGAACACGTTGACTATCACCTAAGCGTATGACGTGAGCATTGTGATCATTACTCATAAGATTGTGGTCGGTTATCTTAGCCTTGTTACCCGCTTGAGCTGCGCCCTAAAACTAGGCGGTCAATAGAAGTGTGCTGCAGGGGTCTGAGAGGTGCTCCCAGGTCACCATGAGTAGCTCAATTTGTAACGTGACCTCAGGTCACCACTCGTTCTAATTGGCAATATTCTGAAATTGCCAGAATGAAAATGGAATGGCATTTTCTTAATAAGAATGATTAAAAAGACATTTAGATTTCATGAGATAGTTGTTAAACCTCAGGAAGTTTTTGTGATATGCCCAAGGAAAATGGCAAGTATATCTTTTAGATACACTTAAAGGCACTTTTGTTCTGAATCTGATAAGATCGGACCTATTCGGAACAGTAATCCGGTCTCATTAGATTCGCTCATATCTCATGAGACACTTGTCTGGTTAGCTCTTATTTAGTGTAGTCGTGTGCCTTTCAGATGTTTAAAGACCGTTAGGGGAATGTGTATTCTAACCACATCTTTTTACCACCCCGTCACGAGAAGAAATGTAGGCATAAGTAGTAGACCTAGTAGACTGGGTCTTGCACCATCCCATGGAATTCTACATACAAGTTGGATTTTATAGCTTTCTTGTGGACTTTTACTACAATCTCCTTTTACTATAGGAACCGCCTCGTGTCCTTCAACAAACTATTTGGTTCTCATACCATTTCTTAGACTTCTACAGACTCTGATCCATTTTATGTCCTTCTGAAGACTAGTTGTATCTCATCTCGTCTTGTAGCCCTCTGCAGACTAATTGGACTTTGGCTCGTGTTGTACCCTACCGACTCGTTGGGTCTCATTTTATTACTTTTACTAATTGATTAGGTCTTGTTCCCTCTCATGGGGTCTGTGTGATATCATATAGGGTATGGTATAGCCAGATGGGCTTTTACCCGGCCAGATGGTCTGCATCACATTAATGCCTCTGTATCCTCCATGCTTGCAATCCACACTGAGGTGTCGGACCTATAAATGACAGAGACTGGAGCCAACCCAGAGATTGGCTGTTATCGATGGGCCCAGGCATATTTGTATCACCCCACCTTTATGATAGAGGAGGAAAGGATCGGTATTCGTTGAAGTATCCTGACATATTCATGTCGTCCATTCGATGTGATTGAGGATTGGAAGAAAACTCCAATTCAGGGCGAAAGGATCAGATCATCTTCTGTATATAGGACCTATGAACAGGTCCAGGAACCATTTCGGGTTAATTGAAACCGTATATCCTTTAATATGATCACCTTTCTCAAATGATGAAACGCATGAGGGCCAAGGCTTTAGGGGACTTAAACGTTTCGGCACCCTCTACTGCTCTGCCAGGGTGATGTGACCATGGCATTTGACACCGACGCAAAAACCACCCCTTGGACCTGTTTCAATAGTTTCGTGACATGTCTAGATGGCGTCTAGATGGTGTGTCCGGTTTCATAAGAACTAGACATTAGACTTCGTTTTGCACTGTTGGTGCCGCTTTTCATGTATGTCTAACACTTTTCTCAAGAAACCTGTGAAACAGGTCCATGACGTGTAGATTTGTCTAATTCTTATGTTTGGGGTCTGTCTTTACTTAAGGGCAGCTACTTGTGTTGTCACGAAACTAGACAATCCCAAATATCTCTATGACGTCACGAACATGTCACAAAACTAGTGAAACAGGTCCCAGTTCCCCTCTCTAACTTCTACCCGATGCTCCCGTCCACCACTTCAATAGATTTATACATCTTTTTTTTTATGAAATACCTAACTAGGTACCCGTTGTAAGAACATGGAAGGCTAGGATTCGAATACTCATTGGAGGGGTATACTCTGTCCTCAATCATTATAAAAACATCCTCAACTAGACTATGAAAGCCAACCTTGTATATATATCCACCCCCGGTACTTTACCGGGAACACATATAAAGCCCCCTGATCACAGCCATGTGCTTCCTCCACCTGATCCTCCGCTGAAATACGAGATGCACGTGCGTGTAGAAGACGGTTAGCACACGTGCGCACGCACACGAAACATACTTCACGAGGTCGGATACTGTAAGATCTATCTATACGTTACCCTGATTCTGTGCTGCGTCATCAGGCTTGTATAGTAATGGCGGTTTGAAGGTAAGGTTTTATTAGTCAAACATTACCTGCCCCACTGATCCGGTCTCCTCTGTCTGTACATGTCGTGATGATACACTAACATCCACACAGGGGCTATTTTCGCCTAGAGCTGATTCACGGGTGAATAAATACATCTGGTTTCACTGTAAAGGAATGTAAGTTTATCTTGTGTGGTATTAGATGTGTATCGGTGTGTGAGGAGTGTGTGTGTATAGCCCTGTGTAGCACAAGAAAATATAAACTGCATTGATTTGGTTATATTCGCTGTATACGTTCTCGGTTAAGTATTGCTATGGTTATTCCGTTAGTACGAATATTCTTCCAAATTTTGACGACTAGATGATAAAAATACACCATGGCATGCAAACCAAGATTTGAGATAAATGTTTACAAGTGATTGCTCTTAGTTTGTAGATTGGCATGCCAAATGTATGTAAAAATGCAGAAACGTTTGACTCTTTACAATCCTAAATGTCAATGTGTAAAAAAGTGAGGGATTTGAAGTTAGAAAGAGTTAAGTATCAAGGAAAGCAAAACGGAATTGACTGTAATTCGTCAAATAATGCGAATAGAATCATTATTAAGAAAGCTGTTTGCCAATAATTTCATCTTCAGGAAATGCCCATCCGTGTGTGTGTGTGTTGTCTAATCTACATACAAAATCGATTCGTCTTCAGTGCTATCATGTTAATCCTCTTCATCTTGAACACGCATAAGCGACAAGGCCACGTCAAGTAAAAGACAGTCAGCGTACCCTGGAGGTGTAAATTCAAACAAAAACCTCCTGAAGTGTGGCTTAGATCAGGTTCCCAGGGGATATCTAAAACTACTAAAAAGGAAACGCCGCTGAATGGTAAGTGATGGGTGGGGGCCAGGCCGGGTACTCCCTTCTCTTCTGTTGAGGTGTTCCGATAGCACGATCACCTCAGGGGGCTAGCTACACCTGGAGATAAACTGATCAAGAGAGCCGCTCGCCGAGCAGCTCCCTGAGCAGCTCACCGGACCTGGCCGATATGGTGGTGGGAGCGCAGCCGGTCAATGGTCTTGCTAGGACATAGGGTCGGTTCACACTGTCAGCCAGTTTGTATTGATTTGAGACACCTCGTATATATATACATATATATATCATGCATATAAAGGATCCAACGGTAAATTCGACACTATGCGCTGTGCTGTGATGGTGAATATTAAGTTTGATGTTATTGGTCTTCTCTATTGCTTCGATGACTCATCGTAAAGCGGGGTAACATCCCTGGCTATGTAACAAATGTCCCATACATTTCTGTCAGGTGCGATTGACTTGTAATTCTATTGTCCTATCATGCGTTCCAACACACATTACCCTTTGAAGTATACAGCGGACACTTTCACAGTGTATGATATGTTTTTTGTTGTTGCGTCGATTTCTTTAAAAAGATAGAGAAGTGTATCTTGTATGTACTTTTTCAAAATATCTGTAGCAGAATATGGAATACATTTTAGCACAACTCACAAAATGGATCTGCCTGAGGTATCAATATGCCAGATGTATGGATTCGTTGAAATGAGACGGGTTTTTATCACGTGAGCGGGACGAGGACACCCCACACATGTTCTTGCTGTAGCAGCCTCCAATTGCAACCCCACATCAATTTCCATTTCTGTGATCACAGTTGATGCCTGATCAGTGGGCCGATTTGTCAAATAAAAGGCCGCAGCGCAAATAACATATACGCCCGATCATTGGTAATCGATGGGTTCTGCCTGGTCTTTAGTCGGATTCCTCCATCAACCAACCACGTGGTATAAACGTGGTGTAAACACAGCCTAAAGGCGATCTGTATCGAGCCAAGTGCGACTCAGGCCAGCGGGGAGGAGACACGAACGGCTTTTAGCCAAGTCAGGAGATAAAAGTCGGTAATGGACCGAGGGGATATGAAATGTAATCTAACTTCATAGGCTTCTGCGAAACTTGTTTTTGGGTCACCTTATTGAGTATCCGGCACGGAAGGAATGGGTAAAATACCTGCCTGTACAAAGAGCTAGGAGTAGAAAGTCTCAACACCCCATAAGGGTTCTTCAGAGGGATGCAATGCGATGCTTTAACATGCTACTATGTGGTGCTGTCTTGTAGCGTCACAGAAGATATACAGCTGGCTGACGTTAAATAATATCTTGTCATGTCTATGACAGATACACAGCGATTTGTGCTCCAAGGCAGTCGCATGGCCCTGGCGCTAACACACGTCAAATAATGTCTTATCATATCTATGACAGGTACATATTGTGCTAATTCTGAACAGCTTGCTCCCATAAATATAATACCGACAAAAATAAGAAAATGTGTTGTGCTACGTCTATGATGAATATGCACGGTGTAGATCTATGCAGCTCACTTTAGCCATCTAGTGTCAAATGATATTGTGCCAAGTATAAGACAGAGAGATTTATTGCTCTGTGGAATGGCTTCGAGGCATAGCTATAATGATACCAAATGATATCATATTCCACTGTGTCTATGACAGGTATGTAGATAAGCGTGTTACGTAGTGCTTCCTTGTGTCATAAAAACTTACTGAATAATGTCAAATAGTATGTAAGGTAATTCTGCATCACGTCAATGACAAAGGTACATCACACTGCCTATTGCTACATAGCTCCAACCGCGGGAGTTCTGTCACATCTGGTATCTTAATCGTTTGTCAAGATAATTATTTACTGTGATATTTGTTACTGATAACTGGTAACCTCACTAAGCATGTGCTTTCGAGATGACACACCATATGATGAGATGTATGGCGTGTTGAGACTAGATGAATAGAATCTTTTTGATTAGGGTCAGATTCGCAAGTATAACATTCAGTGGTCTACCATCTTACCCCTACGTAATGCTAAATACAATCCATGAACTAAGAGAAAGGACATATCCTCACCTATAAATGATATGAGGTTACATTGTAATGTATACTAATATCAATATATCTCTACATTATTCACTTCAAAAACCTTCTATCCGCATGAATAAGAAAACAGGTAAATTGGATAATGATGCATAAAATGAAAAAATGTAAACAGATCCCATTTGTACATCGAGACTAGAGATTGCAACAGTTCAGTCCAACATATTTCAGTAGAACTTACATGTTCACAATTACTCTTTAGCCATAGTAGTCTAGAATCCCATTTTAGGATTCCAGGTACATTTTGTCTATTCCATTTGATGCTTACATATCGAAATTGATGCTACTGAGACTGAGATAATTACCGGTTTTCTTTTACCTTATATTCACTCATCCCTATATGTCACCTCATGTCCCTATATTACTAAACTTTCTCTGTTGCCCGTGTTTAGGCGAACGAGGAGACAAAAATGAATAGATACTACATTAGATGTTTCACAAATTGACATTCAGTCTATCAACCTCCTACAAGTCCTTATTACCTAGCATTAATATCCCAGAATTTAGTGCCTCCTTTCTGATATAAGTCAGTAGTGATAGTTACATAACAGAGTACCTTAATGGCACATGGTGCATAATGGCAAGACAGAATGACTAGCGAGGTGCGTCGCAGCAATTGGTATAGCTGAATAACTTTGAGTCTGTGTTATCATGCTCAATGAAGCCTGGAGACTGTTATATCTAAGTACGAGTATGGATATTATATAGTAGTCCAGGCTGAAGTGAGGATGACAAAAATCGATCTAAAACACGTTATCATTTACTAATTCTTCTAAGAATGTACAGTAGAACCCCGCTTAAGGGGTCACCCTCCGTTCGAAGCCAAGTGCCCCCTTAAGCAGGGTGTCCCCTTAAGCTGGGTTTTCAATCTGTCGGTGGTATGGTATGTTATCTCACCCCGGTATTTTTCTCCATAGGCTTAATATTAGGAACTCGTACTCCACGGCCATGACGTGCGTGCTCCCAATACTCAATGGCTAATTCATTTTATCAGTAAATCATGTTATATGGGGTGAGATCAAATCAGAAACCCACTTGATGAACATAACTTGGCTTGTACTCCACCTCGTTTGACTTCAGAGTAATTCTCGAAGCGAAGCTGAGTGAATTACTCTGCAGTCAAACTCGGTGAAGTGCGGACCAAGCTATTTTCATCTTATGGGTTTCCTTCTAAGTATGACATAGTAAAGTATACCTAACGAACGAAACAACACCTATTAGATAAAGGTTTATCAAATAACCAATCCTAAGCAAATACATGGAAGATAAACACAAAAGAAATGAAAAAATAAATATGAAATAAATAGATAAATATTTACAGCGTCCAATACAGTTCAATGAACAGTTTCATTTATATTTATACCAATTTATGTGAGAAGTAAAGTAAGGAAGATCAACACAGACTAATGTACGATATATTTATAGAATAACTATGCATTAGATTTAAATTTCACTATCTAAAAAAGGTTTGATGGTAGACCGCACTGTATTTTGTACAAGCAAATCGTTTCCAAATAAAAAAATACAGAAAAGAACCCAGTGGTCCCAGGTATGCATCGAGGGTGGCCTGTTCGTGGGCCTCTTACCCGCCACCTTCAGCCAGCGCGAAAATAAATGGTGATATAACCGACCCACTATGGGCCGCCCAGAACTGCTAGAGACGCTAGAGAAGATAATCTGGAGTGCATTTGATAAAGTGTCTCTCCAAAGTGGCCCCCCCTGAGCGGGGTTAAGAAGCATTTCCGTACCGAAAAACTGTCGACTTAGGCGGGGTGTCCCCAAAAGGGGGTGTCCTGGAAGTGGGGGTTTTCTGTATATCATATATCTGTATAGCAATTCCAGTTAGTTATCATTTTGATTGAGGGTGTGTTTATCATAAGTCATGAGCATCTCATGAGCATTATAACCGTCTTGAAATGGAGGTCAACGGGAAGAGGACCAGGGAGGCCCACTGAACTGGTCTTCATCGCTTGCACCTACAGGATCGTCCTTTTGGCGCACCGTTTTCGGTATTTGCGCATGTCTTTATGTGTTACGGGGGGACGTAATACGTTACAGAATGTCCTAAGTGACGCATTGTTTGTTGCCGTGACACGTAAACCCGCTCTGCGTCAAATAAAGTCCCCAGGCATTAGGGCGTCTGCCGCCGGGGGGCGATACACGCGTGATGTCATTTGGTGACGCACACCCGACAAGAAATAAATGAGAAATCCGATAATGCCGGACAGTCCACGAGGAAATTCTTTCTGTGGCGATTCGGCCACGGAGAGCTCCGCATCCGCCACCGCTAGGAGCGTGACAGACGGGTGGGGAAAGCGGCGGGCGGGGCGGACAGGTGAAATACGGGCCCACCATTAGCCCCCACTCCCGAGCGACTCCCGAGCGACTCGCCGCTAATCACTCACCCATGCTCCGTCAGGGTCAATAGAGCGACCTGTGTCCCGTGGGTACCTTAGGTTGAAGCCCAGCAGAACCAGATATCTCCTCTAACCACCCTGAGGTTAACAAGCCCCGTGTCAGCCGGTAAACATATATCTGGCCGTCTGACTGCGTGCAGATTTATACCGGGCCTCACCAATGGGATGTGTGGGTGGCACTGATAAATCCTTCTGGTCTAGGTTAATGTGATTATATGGAATTGCATCAACTGGGAGCAACTGACCAAACATCTGCTGGGATACAATGTACTGAGATAATTAGGTGCACTCTACAGATCCGCATGAACAAATGTACGGGTTGTATACCATGATACACTTGTGAGCTAACCATATATCAATGCTAGATTACTTAATACAACAATTACGTGCTCCATCCATCAATGGTTGCACCAGTGACGCACCGAAGGACACTCCCGTCTGCTTTCCATCCATCTTTCTACCAATCCTCCGACCATCCTTGCCCATCCATTGGATTCGTCCTGTATCCGTCCGCCATCCTGCTTAATCAATCTGCTCGTCCGGACTCCCATATCTCCTCTAGCCAAGCATCCGCCACTGGCCTGGTGTATCTTGTTACATTAATCCTTCCATCACCCTATCCATAGCTCCCCCTCTCCTCTTGCGTAACCTACACGCCTTCATTCCTTATGTTATGTTATAGGGGGTAACCACGGGACACACTCAAGAGATTATTCATAATCATGTGTCGTTAGGAATATCTAAGTGAATTGGTCAAACTAGATTTGAACGGTGTCAGATGACAGGTGACTCGACAATTTGATCCAGTGTGGTTACTTCTGTGCGTTCATTCAATCAATAGGGCAATCTCAAGTAGGTGCTTCATCTAATAAACCCCAGGAAGAAAGGGCACTTTATCGTTTTGATATGCTTATACCTCACTTCTAGCCACACGATTACTAGAAGAACAATTAAAATTGATAAGGATTGTCAGGTCATCGGAGAGCGGTTTTCAAATACTTATCCATTGTATCTAGAATACGTTTGAGTTATAAATGAAGATCCCGGAACCTCTACATAGCTAGCTGCCTATGAGTTTAAGGTCTGTCGATTCAACGAATATAGTCTATACTCGTTGGTTGGCTGAAGCATCGCTTGGAGAAGGCAGTTCCTACACGTTGGAATACCTTATATATATATATATATGGGGTAGCAATGGTTCTTTCTAACCTTCGGAAGTAGTTTTACAATGTTATGCAAATCCCTATCAATGCTATATCTGCACGAATTCTTCTGAAGTGAAAGCGATGCCTATGATTATATATTTGAAAATCGTATTCCGATACCTTCATTCTTTTAAATATTAATGCCATATCTGTACGCATTTTTCCGAAGTGAAGGAGATACCAAAGACTATATTTCATACCTTAATTTTTTAAATGCCTCGGACAATTTACGGAGTTAGGCTCCCGGCAGTCAACAATTCCGGTATGTCGACGGTTCTATCATGGTAAATCCCCGTATAGTGTAGGATGGGAAGGCTTAAGCACGTCTAGGACCATAAAGCCAGTCTACAAGACATTACGGTTATAGAGAATGATGACCATGATGATAATAGTAATGGTGGTAATCAACGATGATGGTTATGGTGCTCTGAGGTTTAACGATATACGCAGCAATAGCAATGGTTATCCTCTCCTCACAAGTCATCTACCAAAGGGTGCACCACGGGGCAGTCACATCGACCTCCGCAAGCAACGAGGGCGGCTCCATCGATTTTATAATTGTCCATAGAATGTAGTGTAATCTTTAAGAAATTATTCAATGATGTATTAGGAAACGGGATTTAAATTCCTTAATATCTCCATGTTCCCTACAATTTGACATATAATCTGTAACATATTGCATTGCAGAGTACAGAGTAAATCGTATCAACTCTCCCTTGTTCTCGGCTCTCATTATTGCGCAATGGCGCTGGTCTTTACTACCTCTCGCCGACTGGTGTTATAAATATGCTGTCTGGATCCGCGTATGTCATGTGAAGATAAAATCGCTGAAAGGAATTGACCACTGAAAATAATCATCGGAAAACCAGCAAAATCAGCATAAGCCGCACACAACCTAGGAGCTTCAGACAGCCCTATACTGAACCCAACTTACCAATAATTGGTAACCCATGGCCGTTGGTCAGGGGTGGTCATTGCTCCCCCTGACACGCCCCCTCGCGCACCCTGCGCACTCCCCCCTGGTGTCGGTCACGTGAACCCCGCGGTCACGTGGCCCACCGCGTCTCTGACCTCCGCCTCATTCTGCTCCTGTACTCCACTGCGTTCACACGTATTTTCTTTTCCCTCACTTTTGGCCTACTCTCCACGCCGTCTTCGATACTCCCCGAGTATCTGACCGTGCAGAGACAGTGTCTGAATACGGGTAAAGTTCACGTGAATTACAGGAAAGCTAGGATGGCACCACCAACGACACGCGCTCAAGCGAGCGCCTCCACGACCACGGACCAGGCCTCGGAGTCAACCGTGAGGGAGAGCGACCACGTGGACTCCGCGTCTCAGGCCGGAAGCCTCCGGTCGGCCCGCCTCGTGGCCGTAGAGACCGGACTCTCGGACATGAGTAGGAAACTCGACGCTCTAATCCAGCTGCAGACCCAACGGTCGACGGGACAAGCATCGCCACCTACGGTTCGCTCAGTCGCCGAAGTAAGGACTCGGGACTGGGCCGAGGATCAAGCCGGCCGCGCCATGCCTCCACCCCGCCAGCTACGAGACCGCTACGCAGGGGACCCGTATATACAACGTGAGCTCGACCGTGAGGCCATCCGCCACGACAAGACGGCTGGTAAGCTGCAGTCAGATATTCATGTTACCCGTTTAATAAGTAAACCGTACATGTTTGTGGATAGGGAGGGTGTTTACACGTTGTCCCAGAAGCTGGAACTGAGGGGAAGCCTGGGCCCCCTCGAGTATCTGAGTGCCTTTATTGGCTTGCTCGGAGACGACCGTGCGGTCGACCCCGTGGACCGTGAGGCCATGTTCCGGCACTTACACCAAGTGTCAATCGACGCCCAGAGCCGGCCGTGGGCCGGAGTCAGGAGATGGTCTAACCACGTGTTCGACCAGATCGAGGCCGGGAGGCTCTCGTGGTGCGACTATTCGAGGATCCAGGAGGAGCGAGTCCGACTCGCGATGACGACCGGGACCCTCACCAGCGGCGCCGACACCAGGAAGGCCCGAGGACGGGAGTTGCCATGCCGGCAATATAATTCGGAGAGGGGGTGCCGCCATAGGAGCGGTCACGATGACGGGCCCGTGAGATGGCTGCACGTGTGCTCGTATTGCGACTCCGTGGGGAGACAATGCGGGCACTCGTTACACGCGTGCAACCGGAAACTCGGTTACACAATGGGCTATGAGAACGGCCAGGCTGCACCCACACCGGCTCCCCGGCGAGCACCCCAGGCCGGACACGCACCCCAGGCCGGACACACGCCCCGGGCGGTCGACCCCAGAGCGGATGTGCTCCCCCAACACGGACACGGGGCAAAAAACGGCTACGGTGCGCCCCGCGAGTGAGCGGAGCGCACCCTCACACAGTCACAACACGTGCCTCCGCCCCCGGGCCTGGGGTCGTGGGGTGCAATCCACGTGATGTAACACCAGCGGGCCCTGTGATCTCCACCACCCCCAACAGGATTTCCGGTGACCGGACGTGGGCGGGGGTCGTAAAAGGAAGCGGCCCGGTGACCACTCCGGGCCCCCACCCCCTCACGTGGAGGGGGGACCACACGGGGGGTCCACGTGACCACAACACGAAGGCCGCCGGCCCACGTGGCCGGGCCCCGAACATAAACAACAACAACGAAGGGGGCGGGACCCGCCACGTGGAGGACAGGTTCACCGGGCGGCCACCGCCAACCCACAGCGGTAGCAGGAGTGTTAGTGTTACCGCGCCGGCTGAGGATCCAACTAACACTCCGGATTTCGGCGGACTAAAGGAAGTCTGCCGGACCGGAATTCCGTCGCCCGGACTCCGGACGGACCCGGAGGCCTTCATGGAGCACAGGCGGGCCGAGTGGCCCCGCTTCACCGAGGCCGGCCCCCCGGCGCACGGTCACATCTACGAGGCGGTCCGGGCCTCGGGCCTGCCCAACGCCCTGTGCACAAAGATCACACTGCCGACGGACCTCAAACTACGGGCGTGGGAGCAGTACCTGACGGGAATGGAGGGCAAGGGGGAACTCCTCGGTTTCATAAGATACGGCTTCCCCCTCGGCTACCTCGGGCCGGCCAGCGACACTAGGGACGTCCCCAACCATCCGAGCGCCACCGGATTCCCGAAGCAAGTCGGTGATTTTATCAGAAAGGAGAGTGGATTCTCAAACCTGATGGGGCCGTTCACGGAGGCTCCCTTCGAGCCGTGGTGCCACGTTTCGCCGTTGATGTCCCGGGAGAAGCGCGGGTCCGAGGCCCGCCGCGTCATAACGGATATGACCTTCCCCCGGGACCGTAGCGTCAACGCGTACGTAATGAAGAACGCGGTCTACGGAGAAGAGCGTGAGCACAGCCTCCCTACGGTCGACGGTTTCGTCACCCGCCTGGTGGCCTCGGGGCCCGGGAGCTACATGGCGACCATCGACATCTCGCGCGCCTATAAGAACTTTAGGTGCGACCCCCTCGACTGGCCTCTGCTGTGCTTCATGTGGGACGGCGGGTATTATTGTGATACGGCCATGCCGTTCGGCGCCCGCGCGTCCTCGTATCACATGCAGTGTGTGGCCGAGGCCATCGTGGGGATACTCGCCGGTAAGGGTGTCGAGGCCGCCATGTATCTGGACGACCTCATCATACTGTCGCCCTCACGGGAGAAAGCTGCCTCGGACTTTGCCATAGCCCGAGACCTATTCGCTGAGCTCGGCCTCCCCGAGGCCCGGGATAAGGCGCAGGCCCCTAGTCAGACCGTGCGCTGGCTGGGCATCGACATCAATGCCGCCGAGATGTCCCTCACCATCCCCCGGGACAAGTTGGAGGACGTGCGGGAGCACGTTGGGGCGGTCGCCAGGAAGCGGTCGCTGACCAAGCGACAGCTTCAATCCGTCCTCGGCAAAATCCTGCACGTCGCGAAATGCATCCGCCCGGCGAGGCCGTTCGTCAGCAAACTACTGGAGGCCCTACGGTCGATGGACGGGTTCTACATCAACGTGAGCTCGGACATGCGGCAGGACCTCCAGTGGTTCCTACGGTTTGCCGTCGGGTGGAATGGGCACGCCCTCATCCCTCGAGGGCCGGCGACAAAGTGCATCACGGTCGACGCCTGCCTCTCGGGCGTGGGGGGCACAGACGGCCGTGCGGCCTATGCGTGCCAGGTTTGTCCCATCAATGACCCCGTGGACTGCATTTCTGAGCTCGAGGCCCTGAACACAATATATGCTCTCCACACGTTCCTCGGGGACCGTGATCGTGGGACCAGGATCGAAGTCTTCTGTGACAACATGGGGACCGTCCAGGCACTCACGTCGGGGCGGGCACGCAACCGCGTCCTCGCCGAGTGTCCCCGACAGGCCTGGATGGTCCAGGCCAAGCTGCAAGTCGACCTGGTCTACACACACGTCCCCGGGGTCCTCAACACGGTCGCCGACGCACTCAGTAGGGCCCACCTGTCCTCGAGGGATTTTAACAATTCTGCATGCCTGATGACATATCATGATCTGTGGTCGGTGGTGCCTTGTACTCATGCTTCATTCGTGCCTGTGCTTCGCCTGTCCTGCAGATCCGGCGCTACGCTCTCTCCAACGGAAGGCATCTGCGCGGCAGGCCGAGGCACGTGCCCCAGGCACGGTCGCGAACCAGAAGAGCGCCGTGTCCACCTACCTCGCCTTCTGCCGACGGACGAGGACCGACCCGCAGGCACCGTCCGTGAGTTTCATCACGGCCTTCCTCGAGTACCTCGCGGACCACGCCCCCTCGCCGGCGACCGTGGCCAACCAGCTCTCGCACGTGAGGACACACCTACGGCTCTCGGGCGGAGACGTAACGGCCACAGAGGACGTGAGGGTCAGGAGGGCCCTCGACGCCATGAGGAGGAACAAGGCATACACACCAAACGTCAAGCCTCCGATCCCCATGGCCGCCCTCCAGGGGATCCTCGAGCTACTGTCGGACACGCCCCTCGACCTGACCCTACGGGCCGCGTTCCTCCTCCTGTACTACGCCGCACTGCGGCAGAGCGAGGTCGCCCCCCCTACGGCCAGGGCATTCGACCCGGTGCGACACCTCTCACGTGGGGACGTGGTCCTCACGGCAAATCACGTGGAGGTACGCATCAAGGCCGCCAAGAACCTCCAGTGCGTGGGGGAGGAAAAACACGTGCGGCTCCAATCCTCCCCGGACCCGAGGTCGTGCCCGGTGACGGCCGTGAGGAATATGATCGCCGCGGTCCCCACGCTGACACCAACGGATCCGTTCCTGCTCAACGCTGACAGGTCGCTAATAACGACGCGGTCGCTGTCAAAGGAGTGGGAGCGGCTCAACACCACAGCAGGCCACCCCCCTAAGACCTACACTCTACACAGCCTGAGAAAGGCCGCCGCCACTCAGGCCTTCCAGGCCGGGGTCGCTGAACTCTCCATTCAACGATACGGGGGGTGGCGTTCTAATGCACACAGGGGATACATTAGGGACTCCAACTCACAAGAGGTGAATGCGTCCCTCATACAGTCCCTCAACCAGTGACTCTCATCCCTCACAAACTTTTCTCCCTCCCACCTCGCCTCATTTTTATGGTCTTGGCGTTTTTTATACATCATATTGTATAACCATTATACCTCATATTGTATAACCATACTATCTGTTATACAACCATATACATAATTGACATACCATTATACATGTCAATTACAACTATGTATATTATACGTAATTGACCTCTTTATACCTCTGTCAATTACTTTATCTACCTTATGTCATATTCATATTTACATATTAATATTCATGTCGGTATAGGTATATAAAATTAAAATAAATTTTATTATTCCCAACTATCGACTCCTTCTTTGTGTTCAGGGATAGGGGTAATGGGTAACCCATGGCCGTTGGTCAGGGGTGGTCATTGCTCCCCCTGACACGCCCCCTCGCGCACCCTGCGCACTCCCCCCTGGTGTCGGTCACGTGAACCCCGCGGTCACGTGGCCCACCGCGTCTCTGACCTCCGCCTCATTCTGCTCCTGTACTCCACTGCGTTCACACGTATTTTCTTTTCCCACCCACCCTCACCTCTTTCTTATCTCCTACTCCGTAGGGCGTTTTTTATACATCATATTGTATAACCATTATACCTCATATTGTATAACCATACTATCTGTTATACAACCATATACATAATTGACATACCATTATACATGTCAATTACAACTATGTATATTATACGTAATTGACCTCTTTATACCTCTGTCAATTACTTTATCTACCTTATGTCATATTCATATTTACATATTAATATTCATGTCGGTATAGGTATATAAAATTAAAATAAATTTTATTATTCCCAACTATCGACTCCTTCTTTGTGTTCAGGGATAGGGGTAATGAGAGTACCTCGAGTTGAGGAGCAGAGGGTAGAGGAGGGGTAAAAATAGAGTTGAGTTGAGATTGGAGTAGCCGGATGGGCCGCCGCCAGACACCCCAGCATCAATCAGGACACTGCGATTAGCGCTGCGATTGATCCGATTTCGAGTGGTTCCGGCCGATTGTCGCGCCCTCTATCAGATGAGAGCACGCACACGGGGTTTAGCAGCCGGGCAAACTTTGGCCGCCACGAGGTCGCCGCACCTCCCGGCACCCCTACGGACTGTCGCCGGGAGGACGTCTTTATCGGCTGGCATCAGGCCCTTCTGGAGGCGCGCCGACGCTGCCACCCTCTCTCCCACCTCCATTGGCCACCCTGCACGAACGTCTCACACCGATAACGTCACCAGAAGGGGAGGAGCACAGGGAGCTGCGTGTCCCACATATACACGTCACTGATGGGTGACCCTGGATGAAGCTATCTACACGCAATCAGTCCGGCCGAGGGGAGTTACTCATTGGTCTCCCTGTTCCCGTGCCCACCTGATGCCGCCAAGCAGGAGGTATAAAGCAGGAGGAGGGAGAAAAAAGATTCAATGCTTCTCCCGTATTATTCACTCCAATAAACAACCAAAAAGACATGCGTTAGAAAAAGGAAATTGAAAAGACGGCACAATGCTTTCGCTTCAATGATTTCACTTTTAAAAAGAAAATACTTTAATTCACATTGTTTCTATCATTTCTATGTAAGAGAGATTGAAACATTTAATTTGACACCTGTGAAAACCTCTGTTCAATAGTTTTCCTCTTGTTTTGTGGTGAACCAGAATGATGATAAAGAAGAGCGTTTGCTCCTTTTCAATAACCTTTTTTGGTGGCGGATATAATTCTATTTATGTTGCGTGAGATGTAATTTGACACCCTTATGACATTTAATATTATATGACCTACTAACGTACCTGCATAGCATGTTTTCTCCATATTCGGAGGATTCTCATATCCGTTCGTGAATGGAAGAATAATGCCAGTAATGATAGTCAAACTGGCCAACCTCTCTCTCCGCTATGGAAGGCAAAATATTTATTTTAAAATCTTTTATTCACATGTATAATACAATCACAGGTCGTTGAGCAATAATTTTCATTCCTTTTTAATAGTATAAATACAGCAGTAATCGTGAATATTCATCAATAGAATCCAAGCATATATATACATTCTTTTGTTTAATGAAGCCACACAAAAAAGCAGCGTACAAATAACATCCCTTATATTTCACACTGGATGGCACGTCATATCTACAATAACAGGTAATCTTTAAAAAATGTTAATTGATGAGTGATATGTCATGGTATAAGAAGCTATATTCTCAATGAATACCCATGTCAATATGGTTCTGCGAAAGGTGTCATGATTCTATGCTATACTCCCTGAGTGACCCGCATCTTATACAATCACAGCCATAAACATAACTGCAGTACCGCTTCACTACTTCTCATTAACTTTCTATATATCAATACGAAATATTCCACTGCGTTTTTGATGATAACAATAATTATTCTAAAGTTTCTGAAAACGAATCTAAATTACATTAAACCCGAGGAAAATATTATGATTCAATATCCCATCATCAATATAATGCTTGAACAGTCCTTTAATGTAATTACCGGGGAGAGTATGAGGCACTTCTTAAGCCGATTATCAAGCTGATTACCAAGACTTGAGGACGAACACCTTGATGTAAGATACCCTTTATATTATTTATATTATGAGGCCGACAGTGGATACGCCCAAATGAATAGATGTCCCCTCGTCTCACATGTTTACAAATAATTACAAACCCCCATTCTTCAGTAGCAAGGCAAGACTTGTTTTCTGCAATATATGATTTGTCTATTCATGCAGACCCAAAACGCTCACAACAACTCAGTCTGACTTCTACGCACAACCAATCAATATGACTACTCTCCACACCAGTGCACAGTTATTACATACAGCCCAGCACCCCGCCACAAGGCCTACCGATGGCCAACAAGAACGGTGATAGACAGGCGGAGTTTCTTCAGGCCAAGTACGAAGGTAAAGGGACGTCTAGATTACTTGTGGACCCGGGAGGCTAGGTTAGTAGAGGTTGTGTGCCTTGGTGATGAGATGCTGAGGTGTGTGGGTGTGATGGAAGGGGTGGTGTTGTGGGAGTGGGGTGCTGGGGGCAGGGAGATGGTGGATGGGCAAGGATTCAAAAGGAGAGATGAGCCATTAACCGAGTGGGTTTCCATTATGGCACAACCTTAACCATCGCCCGGCAAACGGTTTAAGCATTTCAATATCAAACGATGCCGACACTGGGAAATGGTTCCAAAACATTTGTGGGTGCCTAGTTAAGTACAGTCCACTAAAAAGAATTAATTAAATGTTTTGTAGCCGTCCCTATCCTCAATGGGAACCGAAATGGGAGAAAAACATAGTCCCAATCTGGCCACACGTCAATTTCAATTGTGCTATGGGAAACATAAAGATTTGATTTCATTCCGTTATTCTTTTCAATTATTTGGGATGTTTCTTTGGATGTCTTTGAGAATGGTGGGGGGGGGGGGGAGTGGGTGTGGGTTAAGAAGTGGGAGACGGGGTATTTACCCCGCATTTACCCCGTCATCCTGCCGTATGGATCATGTAAGTGTGGTAGAAGACGGTTACAATAAAACTCTCGTGCGCTTCGGTCCCCTTTCGCCAGTCCACTCCACTTGGTGGGATGTAGGAACGTCTTCCCCAGATACTCCCTCTTGTTGAAATGGAGATTTGGGTCCTCACGACTCTCATCCCAGATCATCAATCCGTTGATGGTCTCCATCTTCTCCGGACGTTCCAGGCACCACAACGTTGTCGGCACGGCAATTTCCAGGAAGACGCCATTTGCCAGGAAAACGTCTGATACTGCAGCGTACTCGGCAGCTAGACGCTCAGGCAGGAAGAATATGTCGGATTCTGCGCCGAGCGCGCGTTTCTCGCCACCAGTGACAGACACCAGCTGCTTGTGACAGCGGTACAGAGTCCTGCTGTCACGCTGGCCAGCCTTGATGAAAGCAAGCGTTGACAGCAATTGTTTCTGGTAATCCTCCCACCAGCGCCAGTGCAAGGCAAAGTCACACATGCCCAGACGGCATCCTTTAAGTGTGGGCACGTCCCCGATACGCACCTTCTCCCGTGGTAAGAACCAGGCCTGCTGCAGGGAGAGTTCCGTTAAGCGGGATAACGATAGGTACATGTCGTCTGAAATCACCAGGTACCCGTCTACAGAGAACCCCATACGCATTACCATCGACATGCACTCGTAGTTGAAACTCCCGGGAAAGTGCCCCTCGGGGGTACCCCCGTAGGAGACAAAATTAAAGCGATAGCGAGCCAGTTCAGGGTGGCGTTTAAGATCCGGAACCCCAGGCCCACAGTAGACCATGTAGGGGAAGAAAGGTCGATAGAGCAGCTCAATATAGGGGATGACCTGGTAATAGGGCAGATTGAAGGTCACCAGAAGTAGCACACTGTCGAACTGCACCCAGCTATGGGTCAGGTTCACTGGCGGTGCGTATGGCGATGAGGTGCGCGCCGCCTCGGGCAGCCTCGAGCAGGTCTCGGTTAGGGTCCGCCGGGTGAGCTGCTCGTTGGCGAGCGGCAGTGCCGGCCGTGACCGGTACTGTCTCCAGCTGACCGGGCCGCGCAGGTCGGCCGGATACAGCACAGCCCGGTCCTTTTTACAGCGTCCCGCGGGAATACCGCCCAGCTCAATTCGCGGGCCACTGTAGTCGATTGCTTCTAAGGCGTCCCACCAGAGGGCTAGAGAGTCCACCAAGCGGCGTTCCAATAAGTGCAGCGCCCCCAGGTGATTGAACAGTTCGCGCGCACATTGTATGAGACGGTTATTTCCCCCGGCGCACGTCCACTGCCTAATGGCTTGTATGGCTTTGTTCGTGTATGGCCGCCTAGCGGAAGTTGTTTGATCGTCCCCCTCCGGTGTGTGGTCACTGCGCATGAGCACTTGCCCACCTGCCATGCCCAGGAGACGCTGTAAGGCATAGCCAGCTACCAGAACACCGGCTCCCGATGAGTTCACTTCCGGTAACACCCCGAGCGCCCAGAAGGCAGCACGCAAATACAGCGCTTCGCGGAGCCGGATGTCGGCTAAAACGCCGTGGCCCAAGGTCACCGGTGGCGCGCGTCTGTCACAGCTTGGTATCCTGGTCTTCCGGTCGGTACCTTCTTGGTGAACTTCAAAGGAGAGCGGCACAGGTAGGCGGGGCAGCACCTGGAGGGCCGGCGGCGAGCCAGGCCCGCACAGCCGGTAGGTGGAACCACTGCCACTTTCCCCTGTGGCCGGAAATGACACTCCCGACGGCAGACGGCAGCCAAAGTGGGCAAGGCCATCAAAGAATCTGGATGGGGAGGAATAGACAAGGCCGTGGTAGGAGTGTTTCGTGAAGACCTGGGGCACGGCCCTCTTTCCTCTATCCCCCGCCGCCGGCACGTAGATAGCTTCAGCACCATTCTGTTGAATACAAAAGAAAAAAAGACACATTGGCAAACAAGAAATCTCAAAGCGGCTGTAACAGCAAACACACCTCTGCTCGTTCATTTCTGGCCGACAAGCACGAGCGGATGTCTACATCCCAGTCCCAGTATCGTGTGCTGACGCTCAGGCAAACACAAATCTATGTCTGATAATATAACCCCTCCTGGTTTGCATCCCACGCCTGCCCACCCTGCTGATTGCCTATTGATTGCCGTACTTAGCTACCAACGTACAAAGAAACCTGAGATGCCCCGAGATCTCGCGAGATCCCCCCACGAGATCTCGAGACAGGCACATGATGTATGGATCGCGCATCCCCTCGCCACCCCCTCACTTCTTGTTATATACCAGGGGTGGTGTTTCATGGCAGACAAGGCGGGGTAGTAGTATAGGAAAATGTCCCTAAGATTAAGGTCCACTCTTAACACTTCACGCCTACTTTAAAACGGGAGACATAAACAACAGTGCTCCGTAATCGAATCAATATTCCATCCATCAACCCCATAGAAAGACCCATTCCATCAAAAATAGCGTCGAAGGCAGCACCATTTCAGTTTTGTTATTGCCCCTTTTCTCTTTCACAGACCGTATTGTTCGTAGTAAGGCGTAGCACTAATTCGATGATGCAAGAATGGACTCCCCAACCGGAAGTCAATTTCTATCGGGGGCTGGCGTGTGGCGGGTATAACTGGATAAGGCCGTCATGTAAATTTAGGCCCTACAAGCTGATGCCAGGCACACACGGGCGAAAGTTTGCCCAGCGTCCTTCCAATTGAACCTGACCGGGGAATAGCCAGCCAGCGGTGCAAACAATCACAGGCTCCCCATAGGCAAATACGCCTAATCACCGACTTACGCTAGGCTCAGGCAGGGAAATAGGCCTCGTGGGTAGAACGTTAACGGTGTAACGTTAAGTTACTTTGCACGACACTCGCAGGCTCTTTTTGATCGTACACTTGAGAATTACATGCTAAAGAAACCAGTTTAACGCTTTATCGCTCAGAAGCCGGAACGTGATTAGGAGATGCCCGGATGTATCGACCATGTAGCGCACGTTTAAAACGACTCTAATGTTTGCTAAATTGATTGGAGTGGATGGTCGGACCTGGGCTTGTGTTGGCTTGTGTTGGCACCACCCTCCCCAACACCCCCTTTTGCGAGACTCGCGAAGAACACTGTAATTTGATCAAAATATAAGTTAATTAAATCCAGCGTCCGCCGCTCTCCAATCATCGCTAATGGCACTCGATGCCATTATAATATCCCATTGCATTATCAGTCGTAATACGTTACTGTTAAAACGTGGGCGTGTCTGTTGGCATGGTTATAAATAACTCACCTATTGGTACTTACGTCATAATATCAAAGCACGTCTATTGGTACTTAAGTCATAATATCGAAGCCACTGCTAACTAAGTTCCGTATAAATACTTAGATCATCCTCTGCGAGTGACTATGGAGAGCCCTGGTGATGGAGGAGGTATAAGGTATGCCCTGGAGCTGTACAGATCAGAGACTAACCTTAATAGCGTGGAGAAATGCCCGACGCCCGGGGCCGAGGTTGATAGGTGGAGGCAGTACCCGAATGCCCTCGTCCTGGGAGAGGACAGCTGCAGGCATGTAGAGACAGCGGGACAGACTGGAGCGGAAAGGTACACAGAATAAACATGGTGCTTGTTATCAAGGGGATAGTTAATACGTGACTTGTGTTGTCAGGATCACACTGGAGAAGCCGTCTGTACAGAGGATCACACTGTGAAGGACTTTTCTTTGCAGGGGTCACAATACAAACTATGTCATCAGTCATCGTGAAGAGACTGCATGATCAGGTGTCAAACTTGATATTGTCAACAGCATCAGAGTCCACCGTGTACAGGACGTGAGGCAGTTAATCCTGCCAGAAATCACATTGAAAAAGCAGTATTGTTAAAAGGGAGGCTGCAAATTGTATTCAGTGCCAGAGGTAACACTATCACGGAAGTCTATGAAAGGTACAATAAAAATAATTTTGAAAAAAAGTCATTTGTGAGGTTTGCCAGAGGTTATAATAAAAGGTATGCATCATCAAAGATCACACTGCATATTACATGTAGTTCCACGTCTGGGATTGAAAAGTCGTATTTTCTGGGGGTCACATTACAAATTGCAGGCAGTTCCAGGGGTCATATTGAGAACAATGCATTATCATGTGTCAGAGTGCCAAGTATGTTAATGCCAAGGACAAGATAGAACAAACAATGGTTCATTATGAGGGGTCAGATTACCAATCAAGAGGTCACACCGAAAAAAATGCATAACAAATGGTCGGGAAGGTGAATATTATTTGCTGCGATTTTTATCGGGAGGTAGACATTTTAGGCAGCACATAGGATAAGAAGTATTTATGGGTTAGAATTGCAATGGAAGGCACCAAACGGTTTCAACCGGGGGCTAGGGTATGCCGTTGTATATCGGGTGTCAGTATGCAGCCAGGTCGGCAGTATGCCATTCTGGTGGGAAAATATATAGCAGGTTGGGACATTTTAAAACCTTTATGGACGACTGTCTGTGGCGAAGCTACACCCATAGGGACGGCTCCTAGTGTCAGGGTATACTCCTAGAGGCCGAACACATTATTGGCTAAAGCCATATTTCGATTGTTTCATCATGCGATGAAACAGTCCTTAAAGGATTAATGAAACCATGGACAATATTCTTATTGCCACAGGTTACATTAACAAGTTCACCTGGTAAAAACCCTAAACCCAACAGTCTGTCCTCTTGTGTAATCTTAGTATGTGAGATAGTTCGAATGGCTTCTTGCTACCAGGGAAACCATAGCAAACACTGTGTTCTGTTTCTGGTTGTTCTAATAATCATTATGTAGGTCAGGTCACTGTGTAGAAGGTTTTGTTTGTGCTACGGCCTTCTTATGTTGTCGGAGTTACATTGATTATTCTGTGTGTTATCAGGTTCTTGCACGAGGCAACGTTTACAAATGCAGTGACCAGATTCAACAGACTTTTGTTTTAACGTGTCACAGGGAATGATTATGATCAGGTTACTTCAAACAGCTTCTGTGCAATGTAAATTGAGCTACTCCGATTACGTGAAACATGTATGTGTGTGTGTGTGTGGGTGGGTGTGTGGGTGTGCGTGTACGTGTGTGTGCTGTCCTGGCAATCGTTCAAGTAAACATACTAAGGATGTTACATATGAGTGAAGCATGGAAACATTATAGACTCTCCCCATCAATTGTAAACAATAGTCCGATTATCCTGCCGGCAAACAAAAGCATATACAGGATGGAAGGAGCTTAAGCTTGTCTAAGCATTAATAATCGGAGATTGAACTATTCAGGGAAAGCTGAGTTTCTCCTGTTTAGCGTTCCCAAGGAGCTGCTCCCTTTATGAGGGTCTGGCTGTCAAATGATTCTCCAATTTCCATTTCTTCTCACCGTTCCAATCTCCAGACAACATCTGCGAACACGCCGTCTTTATTGAGAATTACGGCACTGAACGTTAATTCCCACTTGGCGTTCTAGCTTAGGGAATCAATTCTGTTCAGCATAAGCAGGAACAGCTTGGTTGTATCACAAGGATCTTCTAGTATTTATGAAATGATTTTAAATTACTGATGTTGTGTATTTAGATCACTATGCATTAACAACTGAACATTTTACTTTTGAGAACTTGAGTGTTCGAGCAAAATGGACAACTTTGTTACCCTAGCATTGCAGACTTCGGCAATATTAACATTTCTCATCCACGTTGTTTTAAAAGATTAACCATAATCTTTGGGACAAGAAGATAATACGAATTAATTGTAAGCTTGTCATGAATAGGAAACTAATGCGTTTGTAAAGAACCCATGTGCCAAGTGGGAACTATTATTGTGATCGATTGGCACAGGCGTTTTATAGTGAGCAAACTATCAGAAACGTCAGGAAAGATTGGAATGGATTAATGTTTGATGAAGTGTACCTATGAGACGCGTCCAATCCATACAGCACATATTGCACACAGCTTGTGTCAGGACACACGTTCCGTGGGTTGGTGGGCACTTAAACTAAAGTAACAACACAATGCATTTGGCCTTGCTTATCTTATGAAATTGCCGCACATTTCTTTCCATGACACATTTCTACGAATTCGCTATTGCTGATGACGCTAGTTTACAGGGCATACTACAAGCATGCAATAGGAGCGATAAATAAACCATATGTAGAAAACAAAAGAAGATATTTCATCAGTTTATTCATCTGATGTGTGGTATCTGGTAGGGACATGAATCATGAACACATAAAATATACTTCTGAACGCACGTGACGAGCCTCGGCTCCAATTAGTAGACATTGGCTTGGGGGCCATCCATAAAGTACGTTCGCAATGAGGGGGTGGGGGTTCAAAATGTCTCTGAAATTTTGCGTATGCTCCTTCTTCGTACTATTGCATACATATTCGTGAGTGGGAGGGGCAAAAACTTCGGAAATACTGAGTAAATACCTTGTGGATGATCCCTTTTACAATGTCGGATTTACAATAAACATAGCGACTGCCACAAAAAATATGCGAGGCCAGGGCTCATTTACATAGAGTTATTACCCGAATTGATTACAGGCCCAATGGTAATTAGGCGTTAGATCTCATATTTCAGCATTGCAGCTATAATCCGCAAGCTGGAGGTCATGGGAGTAGTATTCTGCCAGTATCGTCAGATGGGAATGCCTTTAGCCCGTTCATTTTACCGGAGAGATAGTGGAAGAAAGTAGAAGCAGCAGGAGCTGTGAAGTCATGGCAGAGTAGATTGTTGAGTCTAGTGTGTTGTGACGGGAGAGAATGTGCATGTAGCGTGTTCCCACTCTCTCACCTGCATCACAACGCACACCTGTTACTCTACGACATCTCCTGGCAGGGTGCATTAAGCCGTCCTCGCCGATTATGGCGCCAATTGCAGACAGCCCAGCTAATGCCCCACTAATGTGAGGGAGAATAGCCTAATCGATGCAGCACAGAGACAATAGTGGTTTTCTTAGAGACCAGTTTCGTGTCTGCAGCATAACGTTCTCATAGCCGCCACTTGACAAAGTACAAAAGGTTTGCCGGGTGGATAAGCTGATTGGTTCCCCGGGAGGTGGGCTCTGTCTCACACCCTGCTGTGTGTTGGCAGGATTAATTGTGTAATATGCCTCCTCCCTAAGGCGTATATCCCTGCTCTGAACCGTTAACCAAGAACACAGCTCACACGCAATGACAGTCGAGCTGCGATCATTCTTAACACGTCTAGAGGGCCCATCGTCACACAGAACAATAGATTTGAAATTCCATCGCGAGATCTCGTTCTACACACGAGACAATCAATCCCACGCATGCGTCTGAACGTCACCTTCATTGAAGATCTGGGGGTATGGTTTCAGGAAAAAGAAAGGAGAAACACGAAGGTATAAAAGGAACTGATGCCTACCCATGCGTGGAATTCACTCAGACGTGCAGCAACTACAGCTTTGGCACCACCCTCTCTGCCCCCCCCCCCCCCCCACCCCCACATCACACACACACCCTTACCATCTCTTCCTCTCCACCTTCGCTTGGCATCATCGTAATGATGCCACTCCGAGACTGAATGCCTGCAGGCCGTCCCCCTCTACACCTCAATTTCAGACCCGAGTGTTGTTTCCACTGTGTCCATTGGGCACTGATCAATGTAGTACCCAGGGGAAAGTGCCATATGTGGACGACCTCCATACACCGCATGGCTCTATGTGGGATTGCATTCAGCCTTAACGCCCTGACTGAGTGAACCTTACTCCCTCTCACCACACGACCTACTGCTCCCCTCTTTTAGGGTGGACATATTGTTGTCTGTATGCCACTCCACAGCTGCGGTATAACTGCTGGGTCCGGTATGATGTAATGGACACAGCACGGTCATGGTGGTCACCTCAAGGTCATACCGGTCACCACAACCCCCTCCCGACACCCCTCCCCCCTTTGGGCACAGACGGACGTGTTTTTCAGAGATCACTGGTTGTGATTGTAAAGGAGAGCGCCCAGTACAGAAGATGCCGCCCTAGGATACGTATCGACCTCCACTATAGATTTCCTATGACTAGATCTACCCTGTCACTGCACTGTCCCCCAGGGCCAAACATTGGACCGCCGATCAGCTTCAAAGCCAACAGCCCGTTTCTCCACAGAGCCCTAATCTTGCAGGACGGAGAAAGTTTGTCGGCTTTTGGCCAACAATGTTGATACCGGTAAGGGCGTCGGGCCTTATTTAAAATAGTTCACATCAGCGGTGGTAACGCCCACCACCCCTGCCGAAGGCTGACAGCAATATGGAGCCCCTAAAAGAACATTACATGCAGCAGTGGGCAGCGATTGATTTATATTGATGTCGGACACACATCAGTTAGCTTATTGAGCCGGCGCCCGCCTGATAGGCTTGGCTTGGCGTGCGTTATTGGATGGCTGAAAGTCGGTGAGATCAGCATGGTCACAGAGCAACAGCTGATCAACGCAGGTGGGGAATGCAACCGTGTATGGTCATGGGCGTAGAGTGAGGTGTCCTGATCAGGGTTGAATATGGGGGTGAGGAGGGTTGGGGTGTACGGACATGAATAGGGTGAGGAGTCTTGAGCAGGATTGAATATGGCGGTAGGTAGGATGAGGGTGTGAGGTCATAGGTAGGGTGGGGAATCCGGAGGAGAGCTGATTACGGGCGTGGGAAAAGTGGTGGCTGGGTTAGGTGTTCAGAAGGGGTTCTCTGGCTTAGGCCTGACACAAAGTTTACCTTAAACACCAGCGGTGCCTACAAATCCCGGCATACAGAAGGCAGACTTGGCTCGAGATAAACAACGCAACGTAAAGCACTTAGACATAATGCATTAGCAAACACCCGGCTCGCCAGAGGGCGGGTCGGTGTGGGATACGCCGCCCCTGTCTGTGGCTCCTGTATGGGTTATGTAGAATAGGGGGACTTGTATGAATGGACTTAACTGTGTTCAATAGTGCTCTCTGTCTGGCATTCTCCACAATGCTCACTTCCACGTTCAATAAAAAAAGCCATTTTCAGAACAGCAAGTGTCACTAATGCATCATTTGGTGCTCTATTCTTTCTAAGTTTAATGGAATCGGTGTGTTAAAGCATTGTATTCTTGATTGATATAATTAATATCTGGGAATCTCTGTGTGATAGCAAGGCAAAACGCAATATTGAATAGGCTATTATTGCGAGAATTACAAATGAATGTCTTTTTCTCGTTACCAAAGATTCGCTCTGAGTGGTAGCGATATAAAAGAAATGGCACGTTGAGGAAAGTAAAATAAATCACAGTAAATCCTTTTAAGTGAATAATTCACCATCAGTGCTCTTTGAGCGCAGACTATTATCTCCCTAGATTGCCCATCTGCACTGATGCCGATGAATATTTGAAATATAATTTGGCCAGTGTGAGGGATTGGTCTTCCACATAGCCTCTGGTAACAAAGAGTGTGATCCACAACCACCCAACATGAAAAAAACAATTAGGATGGAAATGCCAATCCTTTTTCAAAAGGAAAACGAAATGATGAATAACCCCAATTTCCCTCATTTTATGAACCATACTCTACTATGATTCAGATTACTCTATATCACCACTGATATCATTTTTATTTTATACTACCAATATTCTAGAATTAATAGAACGAAATGATGTAGAATTACTTTCGCCTTCGAGCGGCAATATATATATATATATATATATATATATATATATATATATATATATATATATATATATATATATATATAGGCATTCCATATTTATCCTTATATCAAATTACCTCTTTCATCGGTTGACCTATCGTACCTATTTTAACTTTATGGAACATGTCTCGGGGTATCAGATATGTATAAGGATGCACGTGCGTAATTTAAAACGGTACGAAATGTATACCTCGGTCCTGTCAATGAATCTACATGTTAGTGTCACTGTGTCTCAGAATTAATATGAAGTGAATAAACTCCATCGCACTTTCATTGTATCGTAAAACCCATATCACTTAATTCTACTATGATATAATATCACTTAATTTATCTAAATGGGTTGTCAGTTGGGGTCCGACAAAAAGTGGAAATATCTTTTGCGGCAATACAGGATTGGCCTGCGGTGGACTGGTACTATGATTCTGCTTTAGGTAACTTTACTGTTGTAATGTTAATAGCAATACTTAGCATTAATGAGGCTCAATCAATATTATCATGGTTTAACACAACGAAATATAGTTTTATAGACTAAAAATGAGAAAAGTGAAGAAGTAGAATGTTGACATTTCTGTTAACAACGTATATACGTTTACATGTACTTTTCTCTCGGCATCTTGATCTACGAATCTACAGGTAATTGGTACCCCTCTGACAATATGTGTACCCCTAGACCTGGAACTCAATCACTTAATCCACGAAAACTCATTGCCATCAACGGAAACGGGGTAGGTTCAAATGTATTTCTCCTGCCGACTGCTATTGTACGATGCCGACCTTCCCAATGTAATGTAAGTACTACCATCATTACTTTATGACGCTACCTGAATATAAAACAAATTTCCCGTAATTGCCAAAATGAGAAAGGTCAACCTGCTTGGAAGATCCCATTCAGTAGCATATCTATCAATGTCTGGCAGGTGGTGCTGAGGCACCATATTGGAACAGCATACACACGTATCTGATATAGAGCCTTCACTCAGAACATAAGTTAATATTAGATCTGTCGTAGCCTTACATATATATCACTCCCACGATAGGCACATCCGTCATCTTCCTGTATAGCTACTGGGTACGACGTCAGATATGGCCGCATTAGTGCTTTAAATAGATGCTGTACAATAAGATGGCAGGGCCTTTTTAAGGCCAATCCCATTTCTGGAAGCCTAATTGGGACTGCTTATCTTGGCCCTACCCAAGCCGGATGGGGCGACATAATAAACACGATAGGCTCATATTTTGCTTTCACCTTTCTAGAGTTTATGATTCGATGGGTGTTTTTCCCTTCCTGTCTAGATTTTAAGTTGCAAGTTTTTTAAAAGACGAATCTGACGTTAACGTTGAATCAGGTACAGTCTGGTGTAATCAGACACTTCCCTGTGAGACGAGAGTCGGACACATTGATGTCAATCATTTTACGAGCAGCTACCGGAGCTGTTCAGTCAGTCCTCTGTCTGAGGACCGGCTGAGGCCCAGACAGGAGATTTTGTGTGGTTGCGTGTCATCACGTTGTAAAAGATAGCCGGCGCTTTTTAAAAAATACCTATATTGCTCAGTAAATTCCTCGTAAGTGGCACTGCTACTACTACAACTTCCTGAGTGCATCTGTAGTGTCCAGGACTCTTTGCTATAAATGACTCTTTGCTAAAAATGAGCCATGCATGCAATCAGAGCGACTGCACATTAAGTGAAACTGCTTAGATTATAGATGTTACAGTGTGTTCTTGTTCAGCTGATTTGACCGATTGCTGTATTACATTATTTAAGTAAGGGGTACGGTGAAGATATATGCTACGAGAAAGCAAATACCAGGATGTGGAGCTACGCCATGTTGCTTTTTCATCCTCCATTCATAGAGTTGATGTCACTTTCACGTGACTTTTGCTGTCAATAAAACATGAAGCGTCCAAAATCACAACGTAGGTGGAACACCTTTGACGTGGAACAAATGAACTGATACTGAGACCTTTACCAGGCATGGGAGTTGAGGACTGTTTGATAGACATAGTAATGAGGGTGAATAGGTCGCCCGCAATAACATAAAATAAATTGTTTGTTTGGGTTGTTTAACGTCAAATGTGTTCTATTAGACTTGCCGCAGTTAGGTGGTGATCGAATCTATGAGATGAATGTAGGTGGAAATCTCACCCCTACACATTTACTGAGGTGAGAGTTATTTTAGTTCTCACACCAGATAAGCATGGTATGAGAACAATTGGCCTTTGATATAGCAGTAAATATACCAGTGCTGGGGGTGAGACAGAGACAGAGAAAGAGAGACAGACAGACAGACAGACAGAGATAGAGACAGACAGACAGACATAGACATAGACATCTAGACAGAGACAGACAGACAGACAGACAGAATGAGAATGTACACCAAAGCATCTCAAGGACAGTTTTAGGAACCTATTGCTGCGGTCTAAATAGGACTGCTAATGAATTGGGCGTATCTAGTGCATCATTCAATTCTGATAATACCACTACTGAATCAGTATGAGTGCTCCATGAGTCTACCTGCCAAGTGGATTTACCAAATCAAAGCAGCCGCCCAGTTACCTACCGACGGCAGACAATCATAAAGTTACTGGTATTATTGAATGTGGTGAGCTGCTCAATTGGTGGATGCATCTATCAGCTGAGTGGTACTGTCACTTTTAATGGGAAATTGAGTGACCGGTTCATGAGACTTCTTTTTTGTTTGTTTTACTCTTCCTGGCAGATGCTTTACTACGGGCATATGAACACTAAACGGAGCTGAAAGAGTTTGTTACAAGAGATAATAACATTGGCTAACACATCAGACTTTGTCAATGTGACTGAGACTATTGATTTGATGGGGAATCTGAGGGGATATTTCTCATAAATAGTAGGGTCAACGGAGTGGGGTGGACTGATAAGAATTCGAATATTAAATGCGAGGAGCTACATAGTGGCTCAAGTTATGGAGCGTGGGATGGGCGCAAGCACTACAATAATAGTGATAACAGTGGCACTAGGGGAGAGTGAAATTTTACTGCGAGAGTTACTATAGGCAATCGGTGTATAGTCTGCTGAAACCGTTGCATCCTTACAGGGAGCTGCTCCGTGAGGGGTTTCTCGTGTTACTTTATAAAAGACTTTCACTGCACGTCCTTAGTTGACCTCCACGCTTTGCCAAGATGCTCCTGACAGAGAAGATTGCACATGGCTGGCTGGGACCGCAGGTGCACACCGTTTTCGTCAATACATTAATACTGTTTATCAAGGCCAGCGCCTGTTTCCATGATTATCCCATTCAACTGATGGACGGAAGCCACGCTAAAAACCGATGCATGATGTTTACTATTTAGCCACTCATTTGGGTCAATTAGTAAATACGGTGCGGTAAATCCCATCAGTTATTATTATCTCCTGTGGAAAAGCATTTACAAATTTAGTACATATGTGACTACTCATATTGTATTTTAGTCGGTAGTGGCCTGTCGAATTACTTCTGCTTATTAGAAATTATTCAATACTGAATTGGGATGTAATAACGACAATATTTCAAATATCAAGATATTGAAAAACTTTATATGGGTTTCTATCGAGTATGAATATGGGAATTAGAGGTGTCAATACTCCAAAATTAAGGTCCCAAGAAGTAAAATAAGGAAATTACAGATTGCTGTCAAAACCTTTAATGCAAAGCAAAGGTGAAGGTCAACAAATGAGTAGGAATATAAAGGATCCAGGATTCTAATCGTGATCGAGAGTGTGGCAATTGAGAGTCGAGGGGTGAGTAGAAAGATTTTATGTATGCAGCAACTTCACTTCGTTCGTCCTCGTAATATACATTTGCAGGACCCCATTTCTGTTTTATTTCACCCGCCTAGTAAGTGGTGCACTGTTATGAAACCAATACCAGCCATTGCCAGCATGATGGCAGGCACGATTAACATCCTCTCCTTTCAGCTCATATCCTGTCACGTGACAACGGACCGGGCCTACTGCCTGACATAAAATCCGGACATGTTCACGTATATACCACAGTATATGTGATATCGACACTCTACGCTACCCGTTTGCCATATTCACTCATGTATTAAATATTGCATGAGTCTCTTTTTCCCGATAGATAGCGTGGCTGATTGACGATAACTTTAGGCGGTGATTATAAAGGGATATCAGGGAAGGATCCAGGATTTATGGGTCGTCGCCAGGACACGAGAAGGAGGAGACAAGGGCCTGGCATTGAATTCGAATACCCAAGATATTAGGTAACTATGCTGCATAAAAGTTCCTGACTATAATTCATAAGGTCAAGACTCATTTATCGTAACATCGTATACTATGGTGGAAACCTATGAAAGTTTAGGGTCATAGCTCGTATCCCACTGAGTTTGTAATTCACAATGATGAATTTGAATGGGTTTATGAATTCATCTCACCCATCACATTGACTAATTTGCTAACATTTATGACATTATCCCCCATTGGACATTTTTCCTAAATACCTCATGGGCGTTAGATGTAAGTTCGAAATATTAAGCCTATGGAGAAAAAATACCAGGGGTGAGATAAATATTGCAAAACCTTATACAGTAATTTTAATCTATACATGCACATCGAAACAACACATGCCATGGACAACTAACAACTGTTATTAAAGCAAAACATCCGGCAAGCTGCTTAGAATTCCCAATGCATCAACCCTTTATATGTAAATGACATGGACCTGCAGAGATGAGTAATGTTGTTGTGCTGCCCCGCATAGGCACCTCAAAGTGACAGGATATGGCAGGCACAATGATTATCAAATATGGATTACCTATCATAATGGCAGAAGCAGTGGCTATACATAATGTACAACATCAAACCAGCCCTCAATAACCATACATAGACACGAGGCATCTGCCGTGGATGAAGCCTGGACTCCAGGGTGGCACTGCCCTGAAGCAGTCCGCTCTAACTAGATTTACTTTCATAGTCATGATGGAGGGCGTCGTCATGGCAAGACCAGTGGCTAGGACTGACGACAAGTAGAAGAGACGCTGTCCACTTCGATATACAGAGGAAAACTCGCGCGGCCCGGAGTCAGCACCGATCAGTATGCGGCTCGCAGCCTCAGTAAGGTAGCACAGGCCAGGAGGAAACCAACCCTATGAGAGTTGGGGGTAAGGCCAATGGGCCCGGGAGGAGTGCCGACGGAGCAACGGTGAGATGAGGTTAGTCAAAAGAAGAAAGCCTAGGTGGATGGGAGAGGTAGGGAAGGGGGGGGGGAGGGATAAGCAGGGATGGTGGGAGCGAGCATGATGAAAGGTACGGTAGCAGGAAGGCGTGCAGTGAGGGAAACAGAAATGGATGGGAGGGAGAGAAAGGGAGGACGGCAGGAGGGTGGCTGGCAGGACGTGAGGGAGAGTTCGATTAGGGAGGGGAACAGAGAGGGAGGAGGACAAAGAATAAGGGAGAGAGGGGATAATGGGCCCGACCGATAGTGAGACAAGGAGTCAAGAATAGATGGAGAAGGGGGAGGAATCAAGATCGAGATTGAGGCTAGGGGTGAGGGGGAGTGGGGGGGGGGGGCAGGTAAGCAGGCAGGGAGGGAGGCAGAGAAACAACGAGACAGACAAGGAAGAAGGGGAAGAAGATAAAGTGTCAAAGTCGGGCAACGAGGTAGAAGGGTTGTGGGGATAAGAAAAAGAAGAAGCAGGGAGGGACAGGTGGCTAATGAATGGCAGGACGGGACAGAAAGTAATAAAAATTATAGAGAAAGACAGGGATAGAGTCATAAAGAGGGAAAGTGAGAAAAAGACGACAGAGACATAAAGAGAGGGAAATGTGCACAAATTGATAGGAAAGAGGGTTGATTGGGGGGACATAGGGAAGGATAGACGGATGGTGAGACGATATAGAAGGTGGGTGGAAAGACGAGGTACACGGCACAATAGGAGAGAGCCAGAGAAAGGAAGAAATAAAAAGACATTCAGAGGTAGACCCGAGACAGGAGAAAAATATTTTCGGGTCAAAGGGCCGGAGGAAGCGCTATAGCCTCAAGAGGATCAAGATAAAAGGGGCACGCACATGGTAAAGGTGCACGTGAAGAGGTGTTGAAAGGGTAAAGGCACGAAGGTAATAAGGATTGAATGGACTTGGGGTTCCGTGCCTGGGGTGAGGGAAGGCCGTGAGAGTGTCAGTTCAGGCGTGGTGGGAGTGGGGTTAGTTCTTTCGACGGGTCCGGGCCGGTAACCTGTTTATCCACGCACGTAGTATGGGATCCACAGGAAGACACCATGAGAGGAGATGTACGGGAGCAGGGATGTGGAGGGTGCGTGTGGTTCACCTGCAGCCTGTCAGTGAGTGTCTGTGTACAGGGCGCGTGGCACACCCTATTCCGTGGCCCGTTAAGAAGCAGGTGTACTCTCCTATCCTCTTTATTATTCATTGTGTGTGTCAGATGAAAGCCAACAGAGGCGAAGGAGCAATTTGCTCACTCTCCATGCATCTTGCCCCCGCAGATTTCCGCTTCAATGCAGATACTTATGAAGTAATGGGAACATATGACGTGCGGGCGCTGTTGGGTTCTTGTGGGACACAAGGATCTTATGTTATCTGTTGATAATATAAACAGACCCGCCAGTAAGCCTGCATGGCAGAGGGAAAGAGTTGTATCCCAGGTTCATCTTCGCGTTTATACACATGTATGTTTCATGAAAGCCGGATTGGATGAAGAATCACGGAAAGGCTAATGTGACTAGATATTTAAATTTTCGAAAGCACAGTGATGATAATGGGAAACATCAAAGCTTTGACATACCCCTCGTTTCGTCACTCCAGTCCAGTTTCAAATACCCCTTTTTATAAGACGACTCCAGATATCCATCTTAAAGGTGTAAAATGCCCCTGGCTTTGATCTCATTGTGAAAGGCAGACTTCTACCTGTCTAGAATGACAGACGATGCATAAATAAGTGCAGTGGTAGATTAGACTGGAACTAGGAACAAATAATAATATATATAATATATATAATAGGGGCACAGGTGTCAAGTTGACCAGTGGTTGATCCGTTCTTGACGAGTGGTATGGCTAAACTCGTGCACCGAAGTGCTATGGGTTTGCACCGTATTACATGACCCGCCTTGGATATAAGGTTGGTTCCTCAGCAGAAATGGCAACCTTCGCCCTGAGCCTCTTTAACAAGATAGATCAGGTTGGGTTGCTGTATATGGACTTCCTTATTGTTGTGGTGCTCTAGACAAGCCGCTAACTTTAGTTGACTGAGGCAGCTCACTCAATGTGTACCTTTAAAAGTGGTGGTATTAAAGAAATTCTAGTTTTATAGGAGTAAGCTCTCCACTCCCTTTTTATGGTGCTGAGTGTGAAATAAATTCTTTTATTGAAACTCTTACCTTTGTTCAGTTTGTGAGCAGGAGTATTGGCCATATGCAGACTCTCAAACAGATCGACCTACGA